>JAULJL010000016.1:10823780-12143780 GCA_030761205.1 Fremontodendron californicum
CAATTCTAACCTTCTCATTTCCAGAACATGGTAAATAAGATTTAAATAGATGTGAAGAACTAGTCATATGGTCAGAGGCTCCTGAATCAATGATACAGGGAGCTGATGAATTTAGATAGCAAGATAGAACATTAGATTTATTACTTGTCTGAGCCACAGAAACACTAGGAATACTAGATGATGAATTGGATTTTAGCAGTGTAAGAAGATGCTTCATCTGCTCTTTAGTAAATGTGCTGACCTCGGCATTATTGGCAGTAGGGAGAGCTCGGCCAGATTTGTCACCAGGCTTGTGGCTCTTCCAATTTGCTGGTTTGCCTTGAATTTTCCAGTAAGTCTCCCGTGTGTGACGCGATTTGTTGCAATAATCACACCAAACCCGTGGGTTGTCATCATTCCTGTACTGGTACGAAATGACTTTGCTGGAATTTGTATCGACAACCATTAAGGCAGAGCTTTCAATAGCAACACCAGGTCCTTTCTTGCCTAGCATCACATTCCTTCGACTCTCCTATCTCTTTACTTCTGAAAAAACGTCACCAATTGAAGGAAAGGGCTGTCTTCCAATAATTCTCCCCTTTATTCATCAAATTCAATTTTGAGGCCAACAAGAAATTTAAAGATCCGATTGTCCTCCATATTTTTCTTGTGATGATGGTTATCTTCCATAGATTTCCATTCATAGGTATTGAATATGTCGAGATCTTGCCACACCCGTTTCAGAGAGTTGAAATACTTGGTGACACTATCCTCTCCTTGATGCATCTCACCAAGTTTGAGAGTTAACTCAAAAATTTGAGATTGATTATCCAAATCGGAATACATATGGTTCACATTCTCCCAAAGCTCTTGTGTCGTTGGATAGCACATATAGTTAGAGCTAATATCCTCTTCCATGGAATTTACCAGTCATGTCATAACCATGGAATTTTCAGCATCCCAAGTCACATAGGCTGGATCATCTACTGCAGGGGCTATTTTTTCACCAGTCAAATAGTCCATCTTCTCACGCCCCCGGATGTACATACGAACCGATTGAGACCATTGCAAAAAATTATCACTATTCAAGCGGATAGTGGTAATTTGAACATAGTGAGATTCAGAGTTGGTTCTATTACTATTTGATGGGTTTGCAGTAGAGGAGGATGGTGGGATAACACCGGACTCAATTGAAACATCAGACATGGTGCTACAGCCGAGACAGAGAACAAGAAAACAGAAGAGAGAAATAGAAAAAAAGAGAAGAACGAGAAAGAAGAAGTCAGGAAGCAATTGCTAGCTCTCATACCATAAAGACAGAAAGAATAATTTGAGAATGATTTTCTCTCTTGATTGATTTAATTATGACTTTACACAGATTCTTTCTTTTAGGAATTACAAGAAACCTAAAACTAGAAAAATAATAAAGTTTACCTAACAAAGATACATTCCTAATTTAATTTTTGACTAATTTTTGCCTAATTATATTCTAATTTACAGCCTTATTTACAACTCTATCTGATTTTCCAGCAGTATTATAATAAAACAATACACATTAAATATATATTTATTATAGTAAAACAATAATATCCCAATATAAAAGTATTCAAATAAGTACTTACTTATCATTGACAATGATAATTTCTCTTTTTGTCCATCATACTTTCATTCCTTTTTTTTAATTGAAAATGTTGGTTTGGCATTAACGACACCTATAATATATGCAAGAAGAATAAAATATATTATTCCATTTGTCATTCATATTACTATTATAATATAATATTATTTTATTTTATAATGAAATCATACCTATTTCTTTATCTATGTGCTTTCTCAAATCATAAAAAAAAAAAATCTTAGAACAAAATATTTTTGTAGATTTGAGAAGTTGCTTCATTAACAATGGTATATGCTGTCAGTGACAATTCAAGTTTACTATTTACATTCATAAACTTATCAAATGCTCTTTCCACTACACCATTTGTAATGGTGTAAGTCTTTTCCTTTTCAAAAAGATCATTGAACTTTGTCACAGCATCATTAAACATCACAGCCTGAATTTTGGTTCCCTGAAATTTAAAAACTAAATTATCAAAAAAATAATTTGGACAAAAATTAAATTTAAAAGATCATTAAAATTTAAATATCATAATATTACCTCATCATCAATTAAAATGATTTTCCATCTCCCTCCTGTGCCATTGTCATTTGAATATGTCTCACTATTTTCTCTTTGAAGAACCATTATTTTGATACTCCATTCTTTTTGAGATATTTCTAACTTATTAATACTAACGACCGCCATTTAATTTGCATTAATATAAATAATTATTATTTGATATTATTGCAAAAAATGTGTCAAAATAATGAATTAATTGTAATATGATTTTGTACTGATCATAAAGAAAAATAATTTTTTTATTTTTAACAGATTAAATATTCATAAAAAATTACATTAAAGCAATGACCCCTTTGATTCACCAAGACAACCATGAAAAGCCAGTAAATTGTGTAGTTTAACATGGCAAACTTGCAAGCTGGGTGTAGCCTAAACAATTCTTAGGAGTAAGGAATAATACTAATATATGTTCAGATATTACTACCGAAGCACATTTATCATGTTGAAAACAGAATATGGTTATTATAATGCGGATGAAACAACATTAAGGGTGTGTTTGGATGAGGAATTTTAAGGAGGGAATTCATTTGTAGAGAGACTTTCAAAATTTTAAAATGAAATTACTTTGTTTGGCAAAATAAAAATAAAAATTGTCAAAATTTTTTAAATCTGAAAAAGGAAATTTAGAGGGATCAAATTCCCTTTTCAAATTCCACCTCTAGAGGTGGAATTTGTGAAATTCTTTAGTTTTTTCATAAGATATTAACATTTATTATGTTTCCTATTTTTATGTAATTTTTTTTTTCAGTTTTAACTACAAAAATTCATTTTTTATGTTATTAGTAATATCTATACATTTTTTTTACAAATCTAATAAAACCTATATTGCATATTTTTTTCAATATTTTTCATTTTTTTTCTCTAATATTATTTTTTACCACGTCAAATTCCAATTTTAAAATTTCTTTGTAAAAAATATTTATCTAAACAATACAATTACAAATGCTAGTATTTTGAATTGATGCATTTTAAAATACTAGCATTTCAAAATTTTTTAAAATTCCTCACCCAAACACACCCTAAGTAATTTGGATACAGATTTTAGTAATATGAGATAATATGTTATAAAAAAAACTTAGTAATTATGAAACAATATAAAAACCAATGATTAAATTTAAATAAATGAAAATATCATTATTTTATTTTGACTGAATATTTAGATAACAGTTCAAAAAAATTAACAAAACAAATCTAGTAAATAAATAAGAAGCAAGAAACAGTATTATAAAAAAATAACAACAAATTAATTTAGAATGTCAAAAAAATAGATGTATGTAAATCTTGAATTTTGATCAAAATATCCAATATCACCATAACATACAGAAACAACCAAAAAAAAAATTACAGTTAAAAATTACCCTAAGCGCTGAAACTTAATACAAAAGACATATCCAATCACATATCTACCATTAAACAACTATAAACTAAATTCATACTTTTCAATCAAATTTTGCTATGAGCACAACAAAGAAACACATACACTCACATATATGCATTTATCTAACACATAAAAAACTTAATTTGGATATAGATATAGTACTATGAGATAATATGTTATAACAAAAAACTTGATAATTATGGAACAATATAAAAATCAATGATTAAATTTCAAACAATGAAAATATCATTATCTTATTTTGGCAGAATATTTAGATAATAGTTCAAAAAAAAAAAACTCTAATAAAAAAATAAGAAGCAAGAAAATGTATTAAGAAAAAAGAACAACTTACCAAATAGCCAAAAACCTTTTTGTTGAAACATAATTTTTTTAAATCTATTGAATTTGCAATATGCCGAAATCTGCCCAGAGATACAAAAGAAGAAGCTGTTATGATAGTGAATGAAAAAATATTCTCGTGTTTTCTTTGATTGTAGTTTGTTTTAACTGTGGCTCGTTGCTTATCTTTTGAATATTTTCTACTTAGTATTGGTTAGTTATGTCTTCATCTTCGTAGAGGTTCAATGAGGGAGGCATCACCACAAAGAAAAATAGCTTTTAGCAAAGCTAAAAGTCGTTGCAAAATGCTTAAATATCGTTGCGAAATTTTTTTCGCAACGATCAAAAATCATTGCTAGGTGGTTGCGTATAATTTCTTTTTTAAAAGTATACGCAATGACTTCGACCATCCAAAAAGTTGTTTGTAAATATATTTATTGCAACGACTTCTGTCCGTTATCAAATACAATGCTTTTTGGCAACGACTTAATGTGATTGTCTAAATATGTTTTAGTAACCATAAAATTGGTTACAAAATCTTTTACACAACGAGAATATTTTGGTTACCAAAACTATTACGTAACGACAGTTTGTTGGTTGCAAAATATTTTTCGCAACAATATTGTTGCCAAAAGTTTTACATAACAATATTGTTATGGTTGCTAAATATTATTTTGCAACGATATTTTAATTCGTTTAACATTGCGCAACGACTAAATGTCATTGTGTAAATTTTGTTTTAACAACCATATAATCTATTGCCAAATATTTTATGTAACAATAATATTATGGTTGTTAAAACTATTATGTAACAATATTAATATAGTTGCCAAATACTAATTTATAACGACATTATATTTGGTTGCGTATCACATTGCGCAATGATTAAATGTCACTGTGTAACCATAATTTTAGCAACTATAATTTTTGGTTGACAAAATTGATACGTAACGATATTATTATGGTTACAAAATATTTTATGTAATAAATTTATTATGATTGCGAAATGTTATTTTGCAGTAAAATTTTGTTTGATTACATATGACATTATGCATCGACAAACTATCAGTAACTAATATTTAATTTAGCAATCATATAATTTGGTTGCAATTGTTTTAACATAATAATCTAACAAAATCATAAAATAATTTTAAAATAATAAATAAAAGTTTATTGATAAAAATTTATAACAAATTGTATAATAACAATTTACATGATTTTAATTCTACATATAGTTATACAGTTAGACCATGAAATCTAGGTAACAAGTTAAACAATTAGAGTAACAAATAAAATACCAAAACTCCATCCAGTACACATATTTTATCTCCAAATATAACCAAAACATTATTTATGTATCAACCAAGTATTGTTGTAGGTGAGCCTAGCCTAACCTCAAATGGAAGCAGCTCCGGAAGTAATAGTATATGCCATAAGTGAAGCGTTTCAAAATTGCATAACCTAACCTCAAATTAGTCAATTTCTGGTAGCATCCACAAGCCTAGCTTATTTATAGCTTGTCTATGTTTCTTGCATCGAGGACAATACCTGTATTAATAATTTAAGACATATCATTAAGGCATCAAAATTGCTTACAATAAGGAGAGAATCAACAACTTTGTTATCTGAAATCCATTTAAACATGTTTTAAGCACTTACCACATGTCATCAGGCCCTAGTGGTTATTCCATAAAGAAAGCATCCAAACATAAAGATAGAGAGATGGCTTCCTGTCTGGTCTTTTTTGTAGCATAACCTGCTTTATGAACCTCTAGGACGTCCTTCAAGTAGTTGCATCATATAACTCCTGTTCTTTATCAGTCCATTCTAAGACAACCTTTAAGATTTTCCCATATTTAAATAGGGCATCATTCTTAAAAGCCTTGAAGTTCATAACCCTCAAAATCTACATTTTCAATTGACTGAGCATCAGAACTGTTGCATTGTTCATGAAGACTATCTGAGAGAAAGCCATTCTCCTTGCCAATATGAGCTTTAGCTGAAAATACATTCTTTTGAAAGATGACAGTACTTTAGAATAACAAATATTAGAATTTATATAATTCATAAGTAATTATTTTTCTTATTTATATAAGTTAAAAGTGAAAATGGAGATATTCATACCGAAGATTGTAACTCTGTGGAATGAAAAGTTGGAAAATTCATGGGGGTTTGCATCAACATTTGTCGTAATTCTTCTGTTACTTGTTGTCGAATTTCAATTAAAATATGTTCTTCACATGCTACTCGATCTGCTTCGAACTTATCAAGGATTTTCGTGTGAATTCTCTCTTCAACTACTACGCGATCTGTTTCGAAATTATCAATCTTTTCCCGAAGCTCAGTAACCGTCCCTTATAATTGCAACACCTCTTGCTCATGATATTGTTGAACATATTGAGAGACATGCACCCTTTTAGTATGTCCTTTCTTCCCATAACCAAATCCTCGTCTATAACCAGATATAACTCCCATTTCATCATACAACACTTCTTTCATCATTGGATAGACTCTTGAGAATTGATCTCAACCAAACTTGTAAGCCTTTCCTATTTTTCCATCCAAAATGTTATTAAAGAACATATATTGTTATTTGTACAAATCAAGCGAAAAAAATAAACTTGTATAATGAAACCCATACACCTATTTCTTTTGAATGATCATCTGCACATTCCAAATTTCCTTCTTGTGTTTTATGAGTATGTTGATAAAATCATATCTTATCAGCAGTAAGCTTCTCTCTAGTAATTGGATCAACCTATAATTCATATTATCAACAATTTAAAACAAATTCAGTACTTGGATAACCCTATGATTCATATTAACAACAATTAACAAATTAGATTTTGTTTAAATTTTAAATGAGTGCTTACCATTATTTCTTCACTCTCAGGAAATGAAACATTCCTAATTGTATGTTTCTGCTTTTGATTTTTTGCATTACCAGAATTACGCTGACTTATATTCTATAATACATGAACAATTGATTCAACATGTTAGAGAATATTTATTAAAAATTTAAGTCTTTATCAAAATAGTATTGATATTATACCTGAAACTCTTGTGAGCCAACTCTATGTCAGGTGGCATATGTTCCAAGCGATCCAAATCAGATGCATACTATTGATAATGCTTGTGTAACCTATTCTTTCATCCCTTGTACAAGCGTCGCATGCTCGTAAGTACAAAATCTTTCAACCTCTCTTCATTTTCAGGAAATTCAAATCTAGACTGTAAACATTTATTAAGTCACTATATCACATTAGATGTGTTAGAAATTTTAATCAAAATTTATGGGTATAAGTATTATTTTACCTATACATGCCTCCACTTTGGCTCACTAACTTCTTCATAAACTTGTTTCCAATTTTTCACATTCAATGCAGCATTTGTCCTCACAACATATCTACAGTAGTTAACTAAATCACGTGCATTTTCCCCAACAGCATGAGCTATATCATGAGGCATGTTAATCTTCAACTTCGATTTTCCACCCTGGGTCTTCTTGTCCACTGTTATGCATTTATATTTTTCACGATCTTTTCTTTTAGCTTTATGGCAAATTGAAGCCAATCATATTAGATTTTCAACATTAATCATAAACATACTTCTAATTAATGTTGTATCATTGCTGCTTATGATGAATATATGACATACTCAGTTTAACACAACAGTATACAAAAAATAGTGTTAGATAAATAGTCGTTATACAAAAAAAAAAAAATTACAGTTGGTAAAACTAGGCATGACTCTCCAATCTTAGGGATATTTTAACACAGCAGTCTTATATAACATACTCATGCCTCAATCTGACTAAGTCCAAACATCATAGACCAAATCATTTAATTGTAAAATAATATAGATGAAAAAACAGTGTTACATAAACATTTGGTATACAAAATCTTACAGCAAATAATCACATATCAGTCTTGCATAAACAATCAATATACAAAATCATACAGCATATAACTTACATATCAGTCTTATATAAACAGTAGGTATACATAATCATAAAACAAATAACCACATATTAGTCTTACATAAACATTCGGTTTACATAAACAGTCTATATACAAAATCATACAGCAAATAACTTACTCATGTCTCAATCTCACAAAGTCCAAGCAAATCATAGAGCAAATAACCACATTTCAGTTTCTAAATTTCAAGAAAAATGTACATAACCTACTCCGTAATTGGCAGTGTATATTTAAATAATATAACACATCACCTATATTGTAAGCAATGATTTTGGTTCCATTTGCTAATAAGTGCCATTCATCTGCTTCACTTTCCCAATCATCATCTGGCGGTTGGGTTTCATCTTCATCTATAAGACTCCTTTGTATAAGACTCATTCATTGTTTTGATATCAAATCTCCTCCTAAAAATTCTTGTGATACATTACTTCGAATAGATGATTTTCTTGCACGAACTCCGAGAAATTTACCTTTTCCTCTACCTCAACTTGTCATTCTATATTACAAAATAAAACACGTATTAGTCTACAAAAAATAAAAATAATTGTACAATAAAGGTAAATAAAAAGTCAAAAATTGAAAGATGGGTTGTTCTGAAAGTACATATATTTACTGTTTGGACACTTACGAATGTTAGTAAATCAAAATAGAGTATTGATAGTTTATATTAGATGCTAATTTTTTTTTTCTTTGGAGGGAATTACTATGCTTTTGGCCCCAATTTGATATACTGAAAGAAAAATAAATTATTTATCACTTTGGCGCAAAAGCAAGTAAAAGATAAGATAATTTCCTTTAAAACAATTATAAATTAATTTAATATATTATATAATAAATAAATTGCAAAAAATAGGCAAAAAATAAGGAAAAACATCGGAATTTTAGTACTTATCTTATTCGGTGATGCATGTCTTCTTCATATCAATTCCTTCCATGATTAGTCTGCAAATTCATCATCGAAAATATAATAGAAAATTTATTTATAAATAATGAAGAATATCAAATATTGTAAATGGAAATCGGTAATTATAAAATTGTGGGACAAAAATTATTGAACAAACATGATTAAGAGAGTAAGAAATTCTGAGAATAAGAGATTGACTTAATTAAAAACTCATTCGTCGTTATGTTTAGAAAACCATTATCGATGCAATGTTAAATTTTGGGTTAAAATTTGTTGATTCTTAAATAACTCAAAAAAAATACAAAGATGATAGATACCTAAAGCGTTACATGATTTTCGATGTCCTTCCTATGCATGAATTTGGATAAATGCTATATTTTGATCTGGATGAGTTGTTCTATCGGATAACATCGAGAGGCATCAGCGGCCTTGGATATTGATCGAGAGGCATCATCGAGAAGACAATGGGTCGCGCATATAAAGATTACTGAGATGAAGTTAGTGTGTTGAAACATATTAGAATTAAATTTCTGTTAGGCTATATGGGTAACCTAGGGTTTAATACGGGGATGAATTGAGTTTGGGGAAGAAAAGGCAAGGGTCGGCTAGGTAGGAAAATAAAAAGGAAAAAATTTGTTTAAAAAATTAAAAACACTGATAACATATTAAAATTTACTATTAAATGACGTAGTTATTGGTCTGAATTAAAGGATCAATACTATTATAAGTATCGATCCTATAAGCTACAATTATGATAGTGTTCGAAACGATGTTGCTTCTGTTTAAAAAAAGGATCGATTAAGGTTAAAAACAATGGGTTATAAAAATGGTCTCGATGAGCAAAGGCATGCACATGTGGCAATAGAAGAACCTGAGATTGAGGTTGAAGCATCATCATCTAGTCAACATTTACAACTCAAGGTGTGTTTGAGTCGATTTTGGAAAAGTTAGATAGCTTGACTACTTTTGCTACCAACATGAACTCAAGGATGGCAGCCATGGAACAAAGGCAAGAAAACGTTGATGCAATGCTTCGTGACCTCTCTTCCCGTTTTCCTCCATCATGATTATCATGTTGCTTAGTCTTGTTTCCTTCTCCTTGAACTTGAAATATTTTGCTTGTGTTTAGCACATGAAGCTAGTAATTTAACTTATTATTACCTTATTTCGACACTGACTTTTTGTTTCAAATAATGTAAATATTATTTAAGATATTTTTGTGCCTATTGTTTGTATATTTTTTTAGTTGCTCAGTAGTTTGTTGATTGTTAACAATGACGAAGTCAATGTTCCTTACTGATTGTGGCTTATTCAGCCTTTATGTTGATGTTTAATTGCAGAATAATAGCTTTTGACATCTTATTTTTAGTATTAAGTTGGAAGGATAAGCAATCTAATTGAGTACGCTTTGAAAAATATCAACCCAATTCAGCATGATTTCGACAATTGATAATTTTTCATCAAGTTCTTATGGTGACAATACCAATACCAATACCAATAATATATAATTTAGCTTAATTTAGATGATTTCTTACCTGTTTAATAAAGAGTTTATTTTTCATAAAGTCTTTATGGTGACAATCCAAAATAATTTTTCATTGTCACAATCCAAATACTTTAAATGAGAGAATTTAAGCCTCCACAAAAACACACACACACACATATATATATATATAACATGATATTTCGTTGTATATAATATTAAAAAAATGACGTAATGATTAAAAAAAGTCGTTGCAAATGTAACAATGTTTCGCAACAATATTTTCAGACGTTGCGATATCTTCTTATATTTCAAAACAACTTTTAGACTCGTTACCAATATGATAATTTTTCATAACAATTTTATTGTCGTTGTAAAAATACATTTAATAAATTAAATTAAGCAACGACATTTTAAACTCGTTGCTAATATAATAATATTTAGCAACAACTTGTTTTATCGTTATGTATAAAATAAAGATTCGCAACGAAAAAAATTGTCGTTGCGATTATTACCATGAAAATTAAGTTAAGCAACGACATTTAAAGACCGTTACTAATATAACAATATTTAGTAACAACTTGTTTTGTCGTTATGTATAAAATAAAAATTCTCAACAAGCAAAATTGTCGTTACGATTAATATCCTGAAAATTAAATTAAGCAACGACATTTAAAAGTCGTTGCTAATATGACAATATTTAGCAACAATTTATTTTGTCGTTATGTATAAAAGAAAAATTCGCAACGACATTAATTGTCGTTGCGATTAATACCTAGAAAAATTAAATTAAGCAATGACATTTAAAAGTTGTTGTTAATATAATAATATTTAATAACAATTTGTTTTGTCGTTATGTATAAAACAAAAATTAGCAACGACAAAAATTATTGTTGCGATTAATATCTTAAAAATTAAATTAAATAACGACATTTAAAAATCATTACTAATATAACAATATTTAGCAACAACTTGTTTTATCGTTATGTATAAAATAAAAATCAATAAAATTGTAATACCCTGAAAATTAAATTTAGCAACGATAATGCAAGGTCGTTGCAAATATTGTAATTTTACACAACGACATTTAATATTGTTGAAAATTTTAGATTCTAAAATCCATTTTTCTTGTAGTGCGTCTAGCACCTCCATCAAGTCCTTCTCTAGTTCTTCATCCTTAGGGGATTGTCGTAATGTAGACCAAGATCAATTAGATCATGTTGTTGATGATTCGAGTGGTGGCACTCGAGAGTGCATCTCTGGCGCCCTAGCTACCTACTTTGCGCCTCACCTCCAGGCAGGGTCTGGATATAGCGAACACGTTTTCGATCGTGTTGCGTTTATTGTAATTACGAATGTAATTAATACTACCATAATCAATTATGATAAATATCGATCGCGAATAACAATGACGAAAAAATCCGAAATTGAAAAATAATGACCGTAGCGTTGTATTACAGCCGCTATTTAAATCTTGTGTACTAGAATTAACCAATGAGAAGAGTCATCCTCGGCTCTTCTAACGAACTGGGAAGGGACTAGGCCCGTGTCACTAGTGGTCGTGTCCACCGTAGAGACAACATATACGAGACATTAAGCGTAGAGTCCTTAAGTTAACCTATGCTTCTTATGTATGACCTTCCTTAGGGTCGGTGGTCTTGGGGACTCTCGGACCTTTGTCTTTGTGCTATCCCACCTTGGTGGCTCCCACAGATTAAACAATTCTTTAACCTTCCTTCTTTATATGATCTTAGGTGTCTTACCGATACTGAGACTGTGTCTCATTGTCCTCATACTCAGGACCTCTATTGTATGTAGACTCGATGAAAGCCGACCTTAAGTTCCCTTTAGTCCATTTCATTGTTGACCTCTTAAACTCTTATAAAATCACCATATCCTAGCTTCCCTCGAACTCAGGGAAGCCATAGTTGCCTTTTCTTGTACGCTGCAAGGTTATGTTGTCCGATTATTCAATTTTTTTTTAAGTATTTATGTTTGACATCCGTGTTCAATGTATATTCGGATATGAGTACGAGATACGACTCTTCAAAGATTTTTCAAATACATTATTATTATTTTTTTAAATTAAATATATCTATATTAGATATATATACGTATCCGATACTCATATCTGAATCCAAGTAACTACAAGATTTTAGAGATTTTAGAGGTCAAGCTTTCTATGTGGGGTGTTTAGGGGAGTTTTATACCATTAAGGTGAACCATGGTTACCAGAAATCGGTAACCCCAAACGATTTCCGAATTGGATCGTGCGATCCCAATTGTGGATAGTTTGCGATCCAATTCGTGAAGTTTACGATCCCAACTTGCAACCCACTTTGATGAGAAGCCAAAAACTATTGTAAATTACAAAGAAGAATGACCTACTACGATGAGAAGCCAAAAACCACTGTAAATCACAAAGAAAAGATGAAGAACCACTTTGATGAGAAGCCAAAAACTACTGTAAATTACAAAAGAGAAGAATGACCCACTTTGATGAGAAGCCAAAAACCACTGTAAATTACAAAGAGAAGATCCACTTTGATGAGAAGCCAAAAACTACCGTAAATTAGAAAGAGAAGATGAAGAATGGGTTTTTAAGTTTTAAGAGTCTTCTGTAATCTTTTGGGTTTTTAATTTTTTTTTATTTATTTATAAAGATTAAATGTTATTGGTGAAAGGTTGACTATGTGTTTGAAGTAATTAGTTACCGTGTAAATTACAAACAGAAAGTGAAAAATAGATTTCAACTTTAAAGAGTCCAGATTCGTTTTTAAAATTTCTTTCAAATAAAAATTAATTGTTATTGGTGGATGGGTGGTGAGTCAGTGATTTTATCTTTGAAGTAATTAGTTATCACCCAAACTTAATGTCATTTAAATTTTAAATTAAATTAAATTTTATTAATTAAATTAAAATTAAAATTAAATTAAACCCTACAAGCCTCATAACTTATTAGCCGATTATATTTTTCTGTTTCTAGTTGCCTCACATCTGAAAACCAAACAAAAGAAAGCTCTTCAATAGCTCATGGCTTTTGGAAAAAAAAGAGACGAGTGGATATTTTTCTCCAATCGAAAACTCTGAAGACATTGAAGATGTTGTCGTATTGCCTGAATATGAAGAGTACTCCAATAGTAAATGAAGTTATCCTGAAAGGTGTTTCAGATGGAAAAAATTCAAGACGTGCAAAAGTTTGGGAGTGTAAGCATTGCAAGAGTACATTCACTAGTACGTACACTTGCATTCATGCACATTTTTTGGTTCTTCTACAAGAAAAAAAATCAGAAATTAAGAGATGTTCAGCTTTGTTGAGCAATCGACGAGAATTTGAAAAGATTAAAAAGAAAGATGAAGAAGAAGAGAAAGGGGGCGTGTCACATTCTTTGAAGAATTAGAAGTTGACAACTCATGGGTTACCAAAAAATAAAGGTATGATTGCAGATTCATTCCAATACATGGACTGTCATCAAGTTCATAAGGAGATTGTCACTGCATTATGTGCTAATGGGATCCCTATCAATGTTCTTAGAAATCCTCAATTTTGTAAAATGGTAAGTGTCATTAATAATGCACCTAAAGGCTATAAAGCACCGTCATTTGAAAAAACTAGAACTTCTTTATTAGATGATGTGAAAACGACAATAGATAAAGAATTGATTCTTGTGAAAGACACTTGGTATACTGAAGGGGTATCTATTGTTTCATATGGTTGGTCGAATGTGAAGAAAGAACCACTAATTAATATTTTAGTTGTGAATAGTCATGGTGCAATTTTTTTGTATGCTGAAAATTATTTTGGAGCTGAAAAAACAAGTGCAAGAATTGCTCAACTACTATTGAAAGCAATTGATGAGGTGGGCCCTTTTAATGTAATCCAGATTGTTACAGACAATGCAGCAAATTACAAATTGGCTGGAGAAGAAGTTACAAAGGTACATCCTTATATTTTTTGGTCTCCTTATGTGGTTCAACATTGAATTTGATATTTAAGGACCTAGCTCGCACTTTTAAATGATTCGTAGTCATATATTCCAAGGGCAAAAAAATTGTAAAATATTTTATTAATCACTCTCATGCATTGGCAATTTCAGAACTTTTTAAAGTTGCAAAGACAAGATTTGTATCTCATTATATCATGCTTGAACGACGTGTTAAAGTTAGAGAGGCCTTAGCAACAACTGTTGTTCTGAATTCATGGAAAGAGTGGATGAAAATTGGTGATCATCTTACAAAACAAATGGGTGCTTTGATCGCTGAATATATAGGGAGTGATGAATTTTGGGATGAGGTGCATAATTTGTTAGCTATCACAAAATCAATCTATAAATTAATTAGGTTTTGTGCTAAGGATGGTCCAATTATGGGTAAAATATATGAAGGGATGGATATATAACATGCTTGGGGAGATCAAAGATGCTATGAAAGATAATATATATGGCGATGAATATCCAAAAATTGAGAAAATAGTGATTGATAAATGGGCGAAATGAATTTTTCTATGCACAGTATTGGATTTGCTTTGTCTCTTAGATTTTATGATTCCACTTACCTTAGCACTCCAGCACCCGAGGGGACAGCTAGAAAGAGACCAAATGAAGACAAGGAAGTGATGTTTGTGATTTTAAAAGCATTTGACAAAATAGTAAGTGATTCTCAAGAGGCAAGATTGTTACACAAACAATTGTCTGATTTTGAAATGCGTAAAGGGCTCTTTGCCACATCTGGTGCACTTTTAGATGCTATAACAATAGATGCAATTGAATGGTGGGGAATTTATGGATTAGAAACTCCTGAGTTATTTGAAGTTGCTATAAAGATTTTATCTCAACCAATTACTACATCCTCTGCTGAAAAGAAATTGGAGTACTTATTCATACATCCATAATGTCAAAAGAAATATGTATTTATTTTTTTAAAATTTGTATTATTGTAAAAGTTTTTAATGTGTAATTTTTAACTTTTAATTTTTTATGATAAAATAAATAGGTTGAACTCAACTCGAGCTGATAAACTGGTATTTATTCACTCTAACATTAGATTGTTAGCAAGATTTCAAGACAATTACAAGGAGAGGCCTTTTAAGAAGTGGGATGTTGATCCAGAAGATGCCATGATTGATGATTCTCATGTTAGATTGGAAGAGATGAGGTGGCCATCATTGGATGATGAGAATTTTCATATTGGTGAGAAGAATATTGGACAAGAAGACATGCTACAAAGTAATGCAGGGGTTGGGTCTAGCTCAAGAAACCAAAAGCAAAGGTTAACTCCAACATTTGAAGCTTCTAATTCACAACCTAGGAAAAAAATTCAGTAATCCAGCATTTCTAATTTCATGCTATCAGGATCATCTTCTTCTAAACATATCTAGTTGGTTATAATTTTTTTATTTATTTTATGTTTAGTAAGATAAAATTTAGATTTTTAGAACATAATTTGTTTTTATTTCCGACTTTTTAAATATTTATATTAAGCATTATAACTTTTTTATGTGTGGTTATTAGATAATTTTTTATTATTAAATTTATGAAAATTAATTATTTTTATTAGTAATTTAAATTGATTTATATTATTTTAATTAAATTGAAATATATATATATATATATATACGTTATATTTTTCTAAAAAATATTTTACGTATTTCGTTCTTACTAAGTGTACCGAAAAAGACTATGTCTATCGAATTATGTTTCGGGTAAGTAGCATTTGCGTTCCAATTTCCGTTCCTCGTAACGGAACAATCCGCGTTCCAGGTAACACTGAGGTGAAACAAGGAGGGAGGGTTTCACGCCTTCTACTCTCTCGCCAAAATAGGAAGTTAGCTGATCACTTTCAAGTAAGCATGGTTTCTTTGCTATTCGGCCACCTTCGAACACGTGTGAATGGCCTATTAGAATCACCTGGGGGAGATTGTGAGAACGTTCGGTTCTTTTCTTTGAGCGAGACTGAGAGGAAGAGTCTTGAGAAGTTGAATCGATATAAGTGCGCATAGACGTTAGGAGGCTTTGTTGTATCCAGTTTGTGAGTGCCTCGTCTTCCAGAGGCGACTTAAGTACTTAATTTCCTTCTATTGTCTTTGCCTTTTTTCCTTTTGTCTTAAGCTTCTCAATTTTCTAACTCTCACGCTTTGTGTTTTAGTTTTCAGACAAGTTGGAGCTAGACGAGAGCGTGCTTCTACAAGCTCTCCTTGAGGCCGCAAAGAAGACTCTTCCTTCTGAGCCAGGGACGAGCAAGAAAAGGAAGAGTCCATTCCTTCTTCATATATCTCCCGGAGAGAAGTCTATTTTACTTGCTTGTCTTCCTTTCAAGTTTATTTTTGACAACTTCTTTGTATTAGTTTGTGCATATTTTGGAAGCTTTATTGTTTATGTTGCAAATTAAACTCTTTTTTTAGGGCTTAATCTGGATTATTGGCATGCGAGTTTTATAGTTTTTAGTTAGTATATGATTTCAAGGATGAGTTGCTGTTCATGGCATGCTACTGGAAATGGTTTTTCTGCTCTTTGCATTAGACACTCTGTTTATGGAATGTGGGGGTAATGTTATATGAAAAAAATTTGTGAGCAGATGTTGAGACTTAAATATCAGCATAATATAACAAGAATAGAAATGTAATTTTAGAATTTAAACTAGTATTTAAAAGATTTGCTGCTTTCCGAGTTTGAAAGAGGTTCAATCTGCCATTTAAACTAGTATTTAAAAGTTTATAAACTGCTTTTCAAAAAGGGAATTATATATAAATGTAGTTCTCATGTATCCAAAACTCTGATTCTTAACTTTCTTACAGTAACAAGCATGGAGAGGGTACAATACAATGGCCAAAAATGTAAATCTGCTGAAAGGATAGTAATTCTGTTTACCCAACAACAAAGCAGTATATAAGGCATGAAAAGCCCAGCTTTTTAGCTGCTGCAGCTCGTGCATTGGAATTTGCTAAGGTTATGGGTTCACAAAAATAGTGCTTGAAGGGGATTCACTTGGAACCATTAACAAGGTTAATGAGTAGAGGATTGTAATTCCTCTTATTATTAATGAAAGTTTCTACTTTGATTCAAAAAAAAAAAAAAAAGATTAAAGTAAAAATGTAGCAAAAAATTATAAATTTATCATATAATTTAACAAAAGAGGGGCCATTTTATAAATTTTGGGGGTGGGTGTGGGGAACTCAAAATTTTCCTGTTTTTGCCTGAGAAAGCTAATGTGTTATGAAAATTTTGAGGAGTCAAGGGTGGGTCCGCCTCTGATGGATGCCATTAGAGTTGAAATTGATTCGGATTGGTTTTGATAAAAATTTTGATTAACGTTTATTTGAGAGAAATTGTTTGATATTTATCCTTCTTTTATGGTTAACCTCTTTCAGTTTGACAGAGATTGTTGACACCAAAAATGGGTCAAAGGAGTTAAGCTCATAAAATAAATGGTTAAGTCAGTCCAATCCAATTAGAATAAACTAATGGATATTGGGTTAATTATTAGTTACTAATTCAACCGCGTAGGGCCCAGCATTTGAAATTTGTTATTGGTCCAAAGTGACTAATTAAGGATAATTTGGTTGAAGTCTGGATTTTCAAGCCCAAACCGGATATGGTTATTTCAGGCCTAAATGAAACAAAGAGTTCGTAAATACATTGGACCAACTCTAAAGAAAAGAGCGCCCAAAGAGTCCATATCATTTGGACTTCTATTAAAAGTAAAACTGATTTTATTACAGAAAATCTTATATAATGGCTTACGTGGGCTGTTACCAGTTGAACACTTTGTGATAGAAGGAAATTTAGCACAAGGATACGGGTAAGATAAAGATTAAGGGATCAAAAAGAATTTAATATGATTCGAAACTTTGCTAAGTGGGATTAGTGTCGGAGAAAATTCCGTAAATGGTGAGATATTCTTGTCTTTATTTTTGAACAATTATCAAATATGCAGACAAAAAGTATTTTGACCTGAAGATAAAAAATTCAAAGGCAATTGAAGCTGATACTCAACTTGCAGTTACATTGAATGTGAAGCATTTTTCATCCATGATAGGCAACGTGAAGGCAATAAAGAGGTTGGTAATAGTTTTAGTTTGAAAATATTTTGATTTTTGTTTTCTTCTTCTTCAATTTTGTTCGTATAAATATGAATTAGAACAATGTGAGAAAAGTTCCAAAAATCATAATGAACATGCAATTACATTTGTTTTAATTTTCAAACATTTTTGTTTTATTTTTCAATTCAATTATCCTAATAGTTTTAACTTTTGAAAGGATCAAACTTCTTTTTTTTTTTACGTAATTTATTCCTGTCGTTGTAAGAGATCAATCAAAAGTCAAAATTCTTTCATCTCACGAACAATCAAACTGTCATAAAATCTTCTTAAAAAATCAACCAGCATACACGTTGGAATTCATGAAACACATTGATTTCCAAGTCCAACCCTTCAATTATGTCCAGGTAACTAATTTTTGAAGCTCTTTTACATCGTATTGGATGTGAGAAAAAAACTATAATTGAATTGAAATCAAGTCAAGGAACATCTCATCATTACACATTAAAATTTAACATCCCTCTAAAGTACTATGCCAATCGAATTTAGAATCTCTATCGAACTTGTGTCAATTTTTTCTACCATACTTCTATTTTAATTGATTTTCCACAAAAAATGCCATGAAAAAATAGTTTGTAAAATCATATATTTACAGTTTAAAAACGTTTTTAATATTATATTTACAGTTTAAAAAAGTTTTTAATAAATAGGAATTATGACATAAAAATTTATATCGGATAGAATTAATATTTATTTGACAATTAGTTGACTCATCAATATTTTTACTTTTATATTTTTTATAATGCGATAAGATATACTCAAGTTTTGTTTAGGTTTAATTTTCTTTTTAGTAATTTTAAGAACGTACTTTCGCATCGACGTGATCCATTTCAATTTTTTTTTTCTTCATAAAAATCGAAGAATCATGATTGACATAAAAAATGAAACTCCTCTCTCTTTACCGATTAGACTAATCCTTATGAATACATTAATTTTTTATTTTTTATTAATCTCCTATTAGCATATTAAAAATACCTATGATAACAGTTACCTCACATGCACTATGTCGTTATTCTTGTCCAAATTTGAGTCAAAATAAAAGTACAAACGCAAACTTAATTGTAGTATAATTAAGTATGATAATGGATAGTAAATTCCGATATTTGATATTATTCGATTCGATTTTTGAGGATTCAAATATTGTGGATTCGGATATTAGATTTACTATTCGTAGCGGATTTGGAATGCATTCGAATAGGAACGCTAGGATATCCGACATCCGAATCCGATTTGATTTTGTTCGGATAGTATCAGACATCCAAATCCGTTATCTGAATCCTCTTTACTTATACAAATAACGGATTCAGATATCCGAATTCGATATCCATTTATATATTTAATTCTTGTTTAATTTTATATTTTTATTTTTAAAAAATTAATTTAAATGAATTCGAATATCCAACGAATATTGCTATCTAAATCAGATGCGAATTCGGATAGTAAATGAGTAATAAACAAATTCAGATATCATGTAAATTATATGAATTCGAATTTGGATATTTTAAAAATTACAGATATCCAATTCGTTGTCGTAGTATAATGACAATTTTAATATTGAGCCATGGCTATGAATTTGGTATTTATGAGCTATGTACACACAAAATTACATGCATGAGATCTTTGGCTAGTCATGTTATGACTGCCAGAAGGCTCCTATAGTGTGTTCAGATTGTGAAGGGGGCTGCTAATGATATAATTGAACGTGCTGGAATGATTCTCCGCTCCGCATGGGATTTTTTTTATTAAAAAATTATTTAAAAATTTAAAATGAAATAATATTATAAATAATATTAATAATAAAATCAAAATAATTATTTTAAAATATTGATTTTTTAAAAAAAATTATAAACAATAAAATTTAATTTATTAATTTATATCTTTTTAACACAATTTGATAATTTTCATTCATACATTTTTTTATTACTCTTTAACTATTATATATATTTTTTACAATTTTTATATGAATAAAAATAATATACATAAATATAAAAATTCAAATAAAATAAAAGTAACATTTAATAATATAATGATTATTATTCTTTAATTTTTTACATTTTAATAATTTAATGATTGTTATTCTTTAATTTTTTTTTCTTAGATATTTTATTATTATTATTTGTTTTTATTGTGTGTGGAGGTTGTTGAGAGGGGATTTTTATTCCCCTTCACCGGTGGAAAATGAATCAATACAAATTTCTTAGTTTTTTGTTTGTTTCTTCATTTACCAATTTTCCAAACTTTTGTGGGTGATTTTCTAATTTTGAATTATTTTGCTTTTTGTGCATTTTCTATAATTTTTTGGGTTATCTTGTAATTTATGTAAATACTCGGACTAGTTTGTACATCTTGGGGACATTTGTAATTTCAAATCTTTCTGGTTTTTTTTTTTTTTTTTTCTTTTGTAATTTTGAATTTATTGGAGTTTGTTGTATTTTATTTATTTATTGTTAGTTAAGGTATTTATACAAACCGCTTTGTTTGGTAAAAAAAAATCGAAAATGATAAAGATGAAAAACTTGTTAATCTAATAGTTAGACTATAAAGTAAGAAAATAATTATGAATTTTAATCATTGAATTAACAGATTTGTTAATTTTTATCCATTTTCAACTTCTTTATCAAGTAAAGCTTAAGGCTCAATTCCAATTATTAACCCAAATAAAAATAACTGAAACCGAATTAATTAATAAACGATTGGCCTTGTTTCACATTAACCCACAGTTCCTTTCCTTGATTTGTTTTCCCTTATCTAGTACTCTTCCAAAACAAAGTAGTTTTGGTCATAATTGAAAGCCGTAAACTAAACCCTGACCCTTAACTTGCTCAACAATTTGACACTGTCCTCACCCCAAGAAAAGTCACGTATAAAGCTAGGAATAGCTTACCAAACTGGCTGCTGCTGCTGATGATGATGATGATGATGATGATGATGATGATGATTATGATGATGATGATGAGAAAGATGCAACCCAATATGTTGGTCAAAAGGTTGAAGCCTGACTAGTCTACAAGATGGAATCACTCCATGTAAACAGTGTAGTTACTTATGTCTTGTGCCAATATATGTACATATATTGTTATTAGTTGCATTTTAACGTTTTGGACAAGCAAGTTAGTATTTAAAATTCTAGACGAACTGGAGCTACCCATATAATGAATATCCCTTAACTTTTTATAAATTTTGTTTGTCATTAATTCATAAAAGTATAGAACCTTAAATATTTTACTAAAATGATCATGCATAATCAAATTTGTGGTAGAATGCTGAATTCTTATATCCATGACGGGTTCAAATAAAAAAAAATAATGACCATACATGCATGTTAGAGCTATGCATTAGATTTTGTAGCATAGGTGTAATATTTGCATGTGCATGTAAAACCTCTAATTGATTAGTTCCTAAATCAAAACCCTATAGAGATGGGTTTTTTTTAAAGCTGTAATGCAAAGTCATGTACAATCTGAATTCTCCAACTTTAAAGGACCGAACCAAAAGCCAAGGTTCATATTAAGATTTCAGATCAGCAGTACTTGTTTGAATTGATGCAGGCTTTCGTGCTCTTTGTATCTCTAATATGTCCTTACATTTGCCGAGGACTAGTAATTCGTAATGCATGCAATATTAGCACATGCATCTAAGCTTCAAATTTGGTGTCAGAGGGTGAAAGAGAGAGATTCACTTTTCTTTTTCTTTTTCTTTCAAATGATGACCTCATGATAAAGAGGGAGATTGGAGAAGGAAAGAAATCACATGATTTAGAGATTGAGAAAAAAGAAAGGAAGAATAGGGGAATTTGGGATCACATGATGAGCTTTAAGTAAAGCAGAGAAACTGCTTCCGCTGGTCCACCCTGCTGCTGCCTGTCTACTACTTATTATTATAAATGTAAAATATGTGTAGCAGAGAGAAGATCAGCAGCCTTAAGTGTTGTCAATTTCTGTACCAGCAGGCAGGCAGGCAGGCTGATCATCTCCAAATTTGACTTGTCTTCTACTCTTGCCTTCCCACTAAATATTTTAAATTATTCTCTGTTTATTTTCCTCAAGACCATTGAAGTCTATGGTATATAATTTCACCATTTTTTTTAACTTCGAATTTCTGCATATACATCAAAGACCAAGGTACTAACTACTAAGTACTAACTATAAAAAACTTAATATTGTTCTTTAATTTATTTTGGGTAAAAAGAATGTCGGCAATCTGTTTATAGAGAAAGAAATTATAACTAGATGTTGAAATTCAAATTTTAGATGTGTTAAATGCTATTTTTAATTGAATTAAATCCGAATTCAATATTGTTCTATAATTACTAACTGTAAGACTAAACTTCCTAAGAAATTAATTTGATGCTAAATATATTTATTTTCCAAATTAATATAGTTGCAGCATTTTTATCTATATGATCAATACGACAAACCAAAAAACAAAATGTTTTAGGACTTTGGCATTTGGCATACATAACTTTTTTTTTTTTTTTTGTATTATCTTAATATGTGGAAGATGATTCCATATATAAGATCAATTTATGAGTTTATTTCAACCTTATGCTGATTTTTTTTTCTTTATTTTATTTAGTTGGTTGATTTATAGATTTTTTTTATTATTATATATTCAGCTATGCTTGATTATAATTATAATTTTTACTTATAAATATAATCTTCTAAAAAAGACAACAAAAATGATGAAGATGAGATTCAGTTTCAAAATTAAACCTAGCCAGTTGCTATTTTCATCCACCATACTAGGTCATGAACCCGACCCGAATTGGGTTTGATCTAGACAAAGATTTTTTCAATTCGGATCAACACGGTCCGAATCATTGTTCATTTAATAAAAAATATTTTTTATTTAAATTTATTATAAAAATATATAAATATTAATATAAAAATAATTTATTTTAATATATTAATATTTTAAATAGTAAAATCGGCTTACGAGTCGGTCCGAACTTGAGTAAGAGGAACAAAAAAATTTAAACCACGGCCTGATAGGTCTAATCATGAATCATGACTATCAATTTTGCTTTCATTCTCTCTAAATTTGAGGAATAAGAAAAGGGTGAGATATTTTTATCGTCAGAGAATAAATATTAGGAGAGTATTACATACATTTTTTTTAAAAAATATTTCTTTAAAACATATAAATTTTGTAACAACTTAAAAAAATTCATCATATAATTTTAAATTTATAAAATAATTTTAATATTTATTTATGTTTTTTAAAAACGTAATATTAATAGCGAAATTTGGGACCACAAAATTTTCTGCCAAGCTTCACTCAGTACAATGTATATAGAAAAGACAGAAACGTATTGCTTTGTATATAGCCACAGTGTCAAAATCTTGACAAATTTATTAGGCGACTTGTTGATTCTCCGCTACTGAGGGTTTGAAACTCTTCCATTTGTTATAGTAGGGTGATAAAAGGATGAAGCATCAGTTCTTCAAAGGTTGATTGTCAATATGTCATAGGCGAACATAGATAACATTCATATTAAAAACCACAAATAAAGGAAATTTTTTTTTTTTTTTATGGGTTGTCTTAGAAAACTTGAATTTGAAAGAAGTGATTTAGATTTTAAATTTAATTACATTGTACAATAAAACACACATTAACAAATGATTTCATGATTACTTTTATTAAATTCATAAATCTATACAAATTAAATTAGCAAGTCTTAAAAACAAAACATTTCAGTCAAAACCTTTGATACATCGAAAATTTCAAAATTAAATTTTATTTTTGAAACTTTTATTAATCAATTTACTATTGTCATAAAGTACAAATTCGAAAATTCAACTGTTAGACACAAAAATAATACAGTCATCACTAATTTTTTTTCTAGGTGTAATTAGTCACTTATATGAATTTATCATCTTTAAAGTAATACTAAGCTCGACTAAGACACTTTAAAAAAGAATGAGTTCTGGTTTATGTTTTGCAGAACTAGGTTTGAGAGTTCGATTTTTTGTGGATAAGGGTTAACATCCCCACAACTAGAGGTACTTATGGGTCGGGTCTAAGCCCAGAAAAAAATATTTTTCCTTGCCTAAGCTCATTTTGGGCCGAGCTCGGGCCGGCCCATAAGCCCATTTCATTATTCATAAATAATTAAAAAATTATTTTTATATTAATATTTTTATATTTTTATAATTAAGTTTAAATAAAAAATTATTTTTAATTATTGAATAGTAATTCGGGCCGGGTCGGCCCGAATTACAAATATACTCTTATCCAAGCCCGGCCCGAGCTGGGCGGGCTACCCAACCCTTGAACAAGTCTACTCACAACATCTGTCCCAAAGACAATACCTAATTGATCTTATAGTCCTAGAGTTGTCTTAATTAAATGGTATTCTTTATCTTAATTTTATTTTATTATTATTTAAGTGTTTAAGTATTGAAAAAATTTTAGAATCCTTTCCACTATCAGGGAGTAATTCTAAAAATTTCCTTAACTCAAGAATCTTTAAAAGAAATCATTCGTTCTTATGAAGAGGTTTCGTGTCGGAATATTAAGTTTTAAAAAAAGATTTAATTTTTTTTTAATTTAAAAATAAATATCAATCTTTAATACTGAATTTTTTTTCTCTAAACCTTTCACCATGCTGGTAAAATTTAGAAAAAAAAAAAATTCTAATCTAAAAGTTTCTTAAAAAACTTGTCTAATTTCAATACCCTTAAAATTCCACCCTCGCACTGATCTCAATTTATTCTTTGATTTTATTCAATTATGTAAAAGAAAAACACATTATCTAAATTGAATTTTTTTTTTGTTTTAAATCTCTAAGTTTTTAAACAAATTTATTATTATTATTTTCAAAAAATTTATCATCCATAATTAAACTCTAATTATCACAAAAATATTTTATAATTAAATAACAAATATACAAATTTAAAAGATTAACAAACAAAATATCAAATAAATAGATAATTACGTCATTTAAACAAAATAAATAAATCATCAAACAAAGAAACAATGAAATCATAAATAAAATAAAAAAATAAAATTCAAAGAACAAAACAAAACAAAAACAAACGGGTTAGGAGCGTGCGGGTCGACACGCAGACCCGCGCAACCAGATCCATTTTATTACATAAGGACAAAACTTTTGTTTCCTTTTTTTAACCTTTCCTCTCTCTCGCTAGCCTTTTCTCTTGTCTCTCTCTTAAGGAAACCCAGAAAACCGTCTGTTCTTTCCGAACCCAAATTTTGACGGTTCTCTGCAGCTGTCTCCATCGATCGCTGCCGCCGGTGTTCACCAAAAACCGAAAAAGTTACTTTTTTCGAATCTTCTCCCTTTTCTCTTTCCTTTTTTCCGAATCAGTTTATTCAAATTCTCTTAACCACAGCCTAAACCTAAGGTCGAAAATCGAAATCCTTCGCGATCTATTTCACTGTCCTCCTCCGTCCATATATCCACAACAAACAAAAAAAAGTCTTATATGTTTTGGTTATTGATTGTCCTTTATACTTAGTTTGAGTTTATTAAGATTATTGTATCATAATTTAATGTCTACCATAAGTTATAAGTTTTTGGATATTAGTCACTTTAATTTATGACATCTTGGGAATTGCATGTGATGTATTGTGCCTTATGATTGCCAAGCTAGTTAGCTCCCACATAAGAAAGTTTTAGATCATTTATGATATCTCATTTTAATGTTTTAAGTAAAATTGAGAGTTACTGAAACAAAATTTCATTTTGACAAAGTATTTATTTTGGTTGTTTAACTGTCACTTAGAATACTAGTTCGATTATCTTAGCTAATACTATCAAACCTAATAGTTATCGATTTTTAAAGGCATACAGCTGTCATTTGTTGACAATTTATTTTCAAAGAGATTGAAAATTTTCTTTTGAGAAACTCACGTGTAAGGGGAGAATATTGTAATATACGAATCACACTGACACATGTGAGTATTTTGAGAAATTATTTTTATGCAAATAAGTCAACTATTTGTCTTGTTTTTATTGGGTTATTTACTTCGTAATCTCTTTCCTAATTTTTTCTTGATTAATACTATTGTGAGCTGGACAGGTTTCACCTCTATCGTTCTCATTTGGCGCATGAGATTCGATTTTGAGATTCGTCACTTAGTTTATATTAAAAACCAATAATCGGTTATAGATATTGTTCGACCCTTTAAGTTTGATAGGTCCAAACCAATCATCAAGTCTTCCAGTATATGGACCAGGGCAAGAGCTCAGAAAGTGGCTCGTCAATAAACTCGTGCTCGCCATACCTGCAGTGCTAGGCGACCCCTTAACCATCGAGCGACCCTTTTTGCTTGTCACCTCAAGGGATCACGTGGCCTTTCCAATAGCCGTCCTACTTGTCACATCGCCGACCATCACCTCAAGGTCCAAGTGGGACCTCGATCACTTGTCCTAAGTTAAGACCCGACATGTGGCACAAGACGACCCGTCAAGAAAACTATAAATAAGCCTTCTAAGACCACTTGAAGGACTCTAAACACCTTTACCCTAAAAAAATGCCTTGTTGCTCTGCCTCCTCTCTTACCCTCCTTCCCTTGTAATTACCTAACACCGAAAATAACCAATTAACAATTGGCGTCGTCTGTGGGAAAGAGAGCCATGTCTCTGCCACCTTCAACCTAGCAAAACAACCCAGAAGCTTCAGGCACGAGTGCACCTAGCACTAGCCCCTAACTGCCTTCAACAACAGCAGGCTACGGATTCTCCTCCCCGAAGATATCCCTCCACTTGCCAGCACCAAATTATTACCAAAACTACTTCCTTAATCCCTGGTACCACCAGCCTTACCCTACCTACGGTTATTGCCAAAACCTACTAGCAGCCAACTCCCCAATACTATCCACCACCCCAGACTTGGTCCATGAAACTGCCTCAAACACTCAGCGAGGCCGTCGCCTGCTCTTGGGCACGGGAGCCTCTCCCGGTCGCTCCATAGGCCCCCAGGCCGAGATTAGAGAACGTACTAGTGTCACCTTTACACTCGATGTCGACCTAACACGGGATAACTAGGAATTACCAACCCCTTAACCAGAACTCACATTCACCACCTCAGGCTATCCAACAACAGCAGCTGACCCATATTTGGGGTCGCCTAACTTTCCCCCTTCATACCACCTCTGCCATACCCAGACCTGATGCAACATGCATTGATGAACCAAGTACAGGCACTCCAAGCGCAGTTGGCAGAGCAACAAAGAACTGTACTCCAAGCCACCCAGCAAATCAATAACCTACAGAAAAGTCAGTACCGAGACCAGCAGGAAGAAAGCAGCAGCTCATCCTCGCGAGGAAGTCGCCAGGAAGGGCGAGAAAGAACGCGGGGAAACGATCAGGATGAATCTCCCGCGAGGCGAGCCTCGGTTTGAGAATTCGGGCGATCACAAGACAGGAGGACCCGAACAAATACTATCGCGACGGCTAGCGTAAATGTCTAGGCCCAAATGACGGCCTTGCGTAAGGAGGTACATGGGATGATGAAGGACAAAGGGGTATAAATGGAGTAGATGAGTGATAATAACAGCCCTTTAACGGTGCAATTCGACAGGAACAAGTACTCACGTCTGCGAAATTGTCGAAAGAGACTTATGACGGCACCAAGGACCCTGTCGACCACCTTATCAAGTACAGTAATTATATGAACCTACTGGGAGCAAGCGATGCCCTCAAATGTCGAGTGTTCCCCACAACATTGCGGGTGCACGCCAGGACCTGGTACCACTCCTTGCCAACGAAATCCATTGACAATTTTGAGAAATTGGCAGGATGTTTATCACCCACTTCCTCGCCAATAAAACAACCTTCAAAACCCCCGCCAGCCTGCTAGCAATCAAGCAGAGAGAAAATGAATCCCTGAGAGAGTACATTCGGCGATTCAACTCTACCACAATGGAGATCAAGGATCTACATGATGACTGGGCCATACAGGCGTTCATTTATGGTGTTCGCCTCTAGCACCTACGATACGCCTTGATAGATGCAAAGCCTGAAAAGCTGTATAACCTCTATGAAAAAGCCTAGAGGTATGCTGGAACTGAAGAGATGAAGATAGCAGAAAGAAGCACTGAATAGCAAAATCAATCCCAAAGCCAAGAGAGATTTCATAGGAATAGGCAAGGACAAAAGGATAACAGAAGTCATTATAGATTTGACTCACGTCGTAGAAGGTCAAGGTCGCCAGATAAAGCTTCCCAGAATCAACAGACTCGCCCTAGCCAAGGTTATGGTAGAAGAGCAGACAAGGCCCCTACTCTAAATTCGAAGAGTATACCCCACTGAACGCCTCCAGAGCATATATTTTGAATGCTGTATCCCAAGAATGTATTTTGGGCATGCCCTACCCGATGAGAGATAACCCGGCTCGCTTGAACTCTAAAGAAAGGTGTCAGTACCACATTGATGTGGGGCACAGTACTGAAGACTGCCGATCTCTGAAGGATGCTATTGAAGGTGCTATCAGGAAAGGGCAGATTAAATAGTTTGTCAAAAGAATAGGCGCCTAATAGGGGCAGACGTCGGCGGGAAACCAGAAGAATAGTAAAATAGAAAGAAAAAAGCCCGTTCAAGGGGTCATCAACATGATAATAAGGGGAACAGAGGAATGGGCGAGCATCAGCTCCAAGAGAAAGGTGCATCTTAGAAGCCTGATGGCGGTCGATGTCGCCCATAAAAAAAAATAAGACACTGTAAAGACTGGTTGGTAGATTTCACGAACAAGGACATCAATATTCTCGAGGATAATGGGAGAGATCCGATTGTCGTGTCCACCACGATTGAGAATTTCTAGATCAAGAGAGTCATGGTTGATAGTGGCAGTGCAGTCGAGATTCTCCAGCTGAAAGCCTTTAGAAAGATGGACCTCCCGGACTTAGACCTGAAGCCAACGGGCCCCATATTTGGCTTCGCCAATCAGCCCATCAATGTTAAGGGCTCCGATGCCTTGCCAGTCACCATAGGAGACGGCGACCACATCCTTACAGTAATGATAGACTTCTTGGTTGTTGACTAACCTTCGGCGTACAATGCCATCCTTGGGCGACCCTTGATGAGAAAAACCAAGATGGTCTCGGTAGTATATTGTTTGATAGTGAAATTTTTGACCCCTATGGGAATAGAGTATGTAGACACCTAATTTTGTCTGGATCCCTAAATCAGGTATTTTTCTTCCTTGTGATGTTTTAGAATGCAGAAAAGCTCTTCTCATCCTGCAGGTGGTATTCCGAGACTTTGTTTAAGAAGACAAGCAAAAAAAGCCAATTCAAAAAAAGTAAACCCCAAAAAGTCAACCACTAAAAAGTCAACCCTCATTCAAAATCAAGATCCAAAGTTTAATTGAACAATGGTGAAAGAATTTTGATAACCTGGAAGATGGGTTATGAAGATTCAAAAGAAAGGAAACCTAATTCGACAAATTTGGGGAAATGTGCTTAAACGATCAAATTGGTTGAAATTGAAGGTTCCAAATGGAATATAATCAATGACTACGGGTATTATAAAGACCATTTGGAAGCAAAACCAAAGGAAGGGTTAATTTGAAAGAAAATCGAAAATTAGGCTTTTTGGTGAATTTTGGCGAAATTGGGGAAAACTGCAGAAATGGCCCGATTCGATAAAATTAAAGCCCCTAATTGATGAAGAGTAGGTAAACGAAGATAGCCCAAGGCTCAGTTTGAAGTAATTCCAAGAAAATAGTCGATTAGAGGAAAAATAGAAAAAGAGGAAATTTCGATATTGAAAAAAGGAAAAATCAAATCGGAGGGGAATTTGATCGTAAAAATTGGGCATTTTTGGACCAACTCCAATTCAATATATAACAAAGGCATGGAAAGAGAAAATCTGGAAATCAGACTTGTTTTGAGTAAAACCGAGGCTTCAGAGGTTAAAGGGCAATTTTGGAAAATTTGGGAAAAATAGCAAATGATCTCGAAAAATTACCAAAACTTCCAGATCTCAATATTATGTCATTTTTAATAGATCAACGAATAAAAATCCAGAATCGGAGCTCGTTTGCGAAATGGCAAAATTCGGGCCTACTAAGTTGAAATTCCAGAAGATAAATCCGGAAATAATAGCAAATGAGCTCAAAAAAATATGAAAACTTCCAAATATAAATTTTATATTATTTGGAAGAGATTGACAAAGAAAATCTAGAATCGGAGCTCGTTTGAGAAATGGCAAATTTCGGGCCCACTAAGTTGAAATTCCAGAAGATAAATCCAGGAAAATAGAAAATGAGCTCGAAAAATTATGAAAACTTTCAGATCTCAATTTTATATTATTTGGAAGAGATTGGCAAAGAAAAATCCGGAATTGGAGCTCATTTGAAAAATGGAAAAAGTTCGGGTGCACTAAGGGCAATTTTGAAAGATAAATCCGGGAAAAATAGCAAATGGGCTCGAAAAATTATGAAAACTTCTAAAACTCAATTTTAAATTATTTAGGAATTATTGGAAAAATAAAAACCGGATTTGGAGTCCTTTTCAATTTAATCAAGTTTGGGGGGGCTAAAGTACAATTTTACCGAAGAAACTGAAGATGGCCATTTTCGCAATTTAAAAAAAATAGAGAGATGGCTGGAATTCGAAGGGTCATTCGGTCAGCCCAAGAGGAGGAGAGGTTTTGCTGAGTTCTTTCATCCAAAGGCCAAAAATGGATAGTAAGGTGGTTATTTTTTTATCAAGCCTTTGTGATTTTGCCACATGGTCAAATGAATGAAGAGGAAGAATGTCAACATTATGGTTACATATTTTAGAATAGTTGTATTTTTTAGGAGCTGATCACTTCATCCAAGGGTGGTAAATTCACATTTTTAGCATCTTTGACTAGTGGCCTTTGGATCAAATTAGCTAGGAAAAAAATGACAACATCTTGTGCACATTAGACCATTCGGCTGCCTCTATTTAGGGAGGGGTTTTTCATTTTGTAAAGGGTTCTTTGGCTGATCATTTTTCATTTGTGGAGCAATAGCTAAGTGTAGAAAAGCAAAGAAAATTTAGAAGAGAAGAAAAGCTTGAAAGATAGCTTTGAAAGGAGCCTTTTGGCACTTAACTCTTGATTTTTCTTTCTTTTTCCATGCTTGATTTGCTGATTTTCCATGAGATTTTGTTATTTCTTGTTGTTTTTGTTATGAAATAAAGGTTTTTAAAACTTCCCTTCAAGGCTCCTATCTTATGTTTTCATGAAAAAATCAAAAAAACAAATTTTTTATCATTTTTTTTCTTGTTGGCCGAATGCCCCTTGGTATTCTTGTGTTGTGTTTGATGTTATTCTAATGTTGGTTATGGTATGTTAGCTTGTTTTGATGTTTTTGCTTTCTAAAATAATCAAGATATGGAGCTTATTTTTAACTTTCTTTACTTGTTCTTATTTTGCTGTTTTTATCATTTATTTTCATATATGTTTGTTTTGTTTACTAATTTTAATTTTCTGTTTTCACTATATTAAATTGTTCATGCTTTGTGTCATTGTCATACTATGTGTTTGTGTATTTTCCTAGCTATATCTTTGCATTTCCATCATGATTATTTGTCTAACATGTTTCCATTTAAGGTCTTGCACATTTACTATGCCATGTGTTTGTGTTATTGCCTTGCTAGGATTTCACATGTTGATTAGAGGTCCATTCGGTTTCCATCTTATTTGCCTTGTGTATTTGCATTTTCATCTTGTTTAGTTGCCATGCTTTCATTCATTCTTTGCATCTTTATGCCATGTTATTGTATGTTTGATTTGACATGCCATATGTTTGTGTTATTGCCTTGCTACATTTCTTTATACATGCTTGTGTATATTCGGCTACTACTACATTTTTTGCCTTATGCATTTGCATCTTCATTTTGAGTATGTGACTACCATGCTTTCATTCATGCTTTGCATCATTATGCCATGAGATTGTGTATTGGTTGTGCCATGTTCATGCATTATTATTATGTTCATTTGATCATTATATGTTCATATTATATCCATGCATATTTATATGTCATATTAGGCATTAGGTCATGTTATATTGTCATGCATCTTCTCATGACATTTTAGGCATTAGGTCATTTTTTGTATTGCCATGCATTTTCATGTTTATTAGTCTTAGGTCATCTTGCATTTCCATGCATGTTTCATGGCATTAGGTATAGGATATTTATTGCCATGGATTTTCATGCATATTAGGTCTAGGGTTGAATTTATTGCCATGCACAATTTCATGTTAGGAATTAGGTCATCTTTTATGCCATGCATTTTCTATGTCATGCATTAGGTCATCTTTTATGCCATGCATTTTCTATGTCATTTAGGCCTTAGGTCATGCATTTCATGCATTTAACTTGCTGTTTGTTCATGCATTCCATATCATCCCACTTGATTTTTTACTTAATCCAATCAATGGCTCAAAGCCAAGCTCTCATGAGCATGCTTGTGGAAAATTAAGATGTTGTCAAGTTGGATTTTCTACCTTTGTGAATTTTTTTATTAGGCAATCCTTGTCCAAATTTTTAGAAATTTTTACTACTGTTTTTAGGACCTTAGAGGAGTCTTCAATATTTTTATTCTGATTTTTGACTGTTTTTTATCAAAGGTTTAAAAATGTTTTTTGGTTAAACAGTTTTTCACCTAGTGTTCTGACTTTAGTGATTTTTTTGGTAGGACATCCTTTGTCTAAAAATTAAGCCAATTTTCTCCCATATAGTTCGACATGTTCTGAGTCTCCCATAATTTTTTCAGATTTTTTTGAAAATTTTAAAATAGGTAAGATAATCACGTTTTAAAACTGGTCAGTAAAGTCAGATTTGATTTCAAGAAGAAAATAATTTTCTATTTTGGCTAAGGCATTAAGAGGGGGCTGATTTAGAATCATAGTTACTGTCCTAGGTTGGTTTCTAAGTCATTTTAATCCTAAAAAATGATTTTATAAAGGTTGGGTTAAGGGTGGTCCAACCCGGGTTTTCAAAGTTAGGAAAATAGAGCCTTTTTAAAGAGGGTTTCGGCCTTAGTGCCATTTTCATCCAAAATTTTCAAAATTATTTTCAAACCAATCACAAAGTATTTTTTATTTAGAAAAATTTGATTTGATGTCTTTTCCTAAGGTAGTCGGATATCTTTTTTAGGTATACGGATGTCTTTATTTAAAGAAAAAAATACACTTTCATAGATTGCATTTTCCATGTTCATGCATATTATATAATATATGATTTGTGCTATGAATATTTATATGATAATGTTATTGTTTTGATTTATATTTCATGATGTTATATTGATTATTATATTGTTGTGAATATTTCATATTATTCTATGCTCTTTGCTTAGTCATTATTTATTTTGTCATTTAGGATTTAGGATTTATCATGTTCATGCATTGTTTTTTATTTTTATTTTTCATGCATATTTTATTATAATGTTTCTATGTTTTTATCATGTCATTAAATTATGCTATGTCATTTAAAATATTCTATGTCATTTAGAATATACCATGTCACTTAGATTATACTATGTCATATTGCTTAGATTATATTATGTCATTTAGAATATACTATGTCACTTAGACTATATCATGGCATTTAGGTTATATTATGTCATCTAGATTTTGATATGTCATCTTTACTATGTTATACATATCCATATTCATATTTTTAAAATGTTTTAGAAAAAGATGATGGTTTTCATTAAAAAATAAAGATATTCCCGAGTTAAAATAATTTATGAGTTCTCTGCCGGGTTTGCTGGGGAGGATATCATCAATTATCATTAATAAAGGAATATCTTTTTTTTTTTCAAAAAATGAAAATGATTCGGAGATTTTCCAAATAAACAATTTTTTTTGTATTTTGCCAGGTTTGTTGAAAAATATTGAAAAATTTTGAATTAATAAATTCCAAATTATTATATTTAAATTGGGAATTATTTTGAAATGCCAAATTTAAAACTGATTTTTTACCGAGACTTGAGATAACACACGATTAATAAGGTACCATTTTATACGGGCGTTGTGGGGGTGCTAATCCTTCCCTGTACCTAACCGACTCCCGAACCTGCTTCTTTGATTTCTCTGGTTTAAAACGTAGACTTTGAAATTGGTTTTTAAAAATGTTTTAATTAATTTTAAAATGTCTTACAAAACCTGTTTTAATAGGTGGCCGATCACACCTAGCTAAAAAAAATTGGTGGCGACTCCATTTTTTTTCGAGGTCATTTTCAAACCCTCATTTTATTTCAAGAGAAATTAAGTCATCTTTTCTTTTGTTTCCCTCAATGTCACACTTAACTAATAAAGTCTCGCGATGAGACTTGTTATTTTTTTGGTTGCGACAGGGTACATGAAAATAGATCAACATACAGCGCGACAGTGTCACATACTTTCTATTCAGCTCGCCAGGAAGCATCATGGAAGGTTACAAACAGTGAATGTCGGGAATACAGAAATTGAAGGGCAAACCACAGAATCTAAGGAAATAGAAATAGAACTTGGGGGCAACTGGAGGAAAAACAGGTAAACCTGGTGGATAAAACTACCCTCACCCTTGAAAGCTTGGACACCAGGGCAGAAACTAGCCAGTATAAAGCAGAATCAGCATAACAAACATTGGCGATCCCCCTATATGAAGAATACCCAGAGAAAGTAACCCAGGTCGGGTCATCCTTAACTAACCAAGAAAAGCAGCCCTTGGTACAAATGCTGCAGGCTAATGCAGATGTCTTTGCATGGTCGGCAGCAGACATGCTAGGGATAGATATGGATACCGTTACCCATTCCCTAGGTGTTGATCCTACAACCAAGCCAGTCAAACAAAAGAAAATAAAGTTCGCCCCCGAGCGAATACAAGTAGTAAGGGAGGAGGTCGAGAAGCTCCTCGTTGCAGGGTTTATCAGGGAAGTCAAATATCCGGAATGGTTGGCCAACGTGGTAATGGTGAAGAAAGCTAAAGGGAAATGGCGTATGTGTGTGGACTTCACTGACCTAAATAAAGCCTGCCCAAAGGATAGTTTCCATTTTCCCTCCATGGATAGGTTGGTAGATTCTTCAGCAGGACACAAATATATGAGTTCCATGGATGCATTTTCAGAATATAATCAGATTATAATGAACCCTGAGGACCAAGACAAGACCTCCTTCATCATAAAAGAAGGTTTATATTGTTATCAGATGATGCCCTTCGGATTGAAAAATACGAGGGCAACTTATCAGAGACTAGTGAACAAGTTATTCAAGGACCAGATTGGATGAAGTGTGGAAGTCTACGTCGATGACATGTTGGTAAAGAGGTCCTCCCTGGAACAACACATAGTGGACCTAGCAGAAGCTTTTCAGGTCCTTAGACAGCATAGCTTGAGGCTGAACCCTGCCAAGTGTGCCTTAGCAGTTGGTGCGGGAAAATTTTTAGGATTTATGGTATCAAGCAGGGGTATCAAGGCAAACCTTGAGAAAGTCCAGGCGATCTTGGTATGGGCCCCCCCCGAGAAACACCAGGGAGATGCAAAGACTCACGGGCAGAGTGGTCGCCCTGAACAGATTTGTCTCCAAGCTGGCCGATAAATGCTTGCCAATTTTCAAAGTCCTCCAAGGTGCCTCCCATTATCAATGGAATCAGGAGTGTCAAGAAGCATTCAGAGAGTTGAAGAAGTATCTGTGCTCCCCACCACTACTCGTCAGCCCGCTCCCGGGCGACCATTTGTTCATATATCTGGCGGCATCGGATGAGACGGTGGCAACAGTATTGGTTAAAGAATATGAAACTTGACAGGCTCTGGTTTATTATGTCAGCAGAGCCTTACAGAATGGTGAGATCAATTATACCAGGTTGGAGAAGATAGCCTTTGCCCTTGTATGGCGGCCAGGAAGCTTAGACAGTACTTTCAGGCCCATCTTATTACTGTCTCATCTGATCGAGCAGCTCAGAGAATTCCTACAGAGAGTCGACAGCTCGAGCATGATGGTTAAGTGGAGCATTGAGCTCAATGAATTTGGCATAGAATTCAGGCCAAGGAAGACGATTAAGGCCCAGGTCTTGGCGTATTTTATAGCTGAGTGCTCGTTTACCGATGAGATCACTGCATCAGTCTAATATCCAGTGGAGCCCTCGCCAATGCCGGATGAGCCTATGCCGCCCCCGGACCCAACATTGGTGCACAGGCCTAAGATGATAGAGTCCACCCCTGAAAGCATGTAAACAATGTATGCGGATGGATCCTCAAGAAAAGAGGGATCCGGAGCTGGCGTCCTCTTAATGGACTCCCAGGGAAATGAATGGCAGTATGGGCTTTCTTTTGGATTCCCTACATCAAAAAATGCTGCTGAATATGAAGCTCTCCTGGCAAGAATAAAACTCACACTAAAGTTTGGCGTCACCAAACTCTTGTTATATACAGACTCGTAGCTAGTGGCGAGGCAAGTAAATGGCGAGTACGAGGTCAGGGAGCCCGTCTTGGTCAAATATCATGAGAAGGTATCCAAACTCAGAGAAGGATTCAAGAAACTGATTGTCAAGCAGGTCCCCAGAGAGGAAATATGAGGGCGGACATTTTGTCCAAGCTTGCCTCATCCGTTGAGATCAGGCAGAGAGGAAAAATCTTGTTAGAGCATCGCCAGGTCTCGAATTATCAGAATAAGGAAGAAACCCTCTGTATCACAGGCGAGCCCAGCTGGTTGACACCCATCGTTAGGGGTGTTCATTCGATTAATTCAGTTAATAACCGAACCGAATTATGATTAACCGAATTAACCAGATGTGTTTTTCCATTAACCGTTAACCGAACAGTTAAAAAAGTGAATTAATCGAACCAAAATTATTTCGGTTAATTCGGTTGATTTTTGAATTAACCAAAATAAATACATAATGGCAAATCAGTGATTCAGAAGCCATGAAAGCATGCCTTTTTGAAAGAAAAAAAAACTTGAAAATGAACGAAAGGTGTTGCCTAACCCTTCACAAACAATTGCATTTTAGCTTGAAGAGATAAGACCACACGAAGGCAATCAACACATAGGTTCTATAGATAAAAAATCACATATACCTGATAACAAACCAGGGCAACAGGGCTCTCAGATGGAGAGAAAAAATAGAAGAGAGGTTGCGAGGGAAGAGAGGCTGTGAGTGAAGGAAGAGAGGCTGTGACTAAGGGAAGAGTCGAAGTCTCGACTCGAAGAGAGGCTGAGTCTGAGTCCGAGTCGAGAGAGAGACTGAGTCGAGAGAGACTGAGAGGGGTTGAGAGAAAGAGGTGAGAGCGGAGTCGAGAGTCGAGACTAGAGAGAGAGACAGAGAGGGGCTGAGAGAGAGAGGTGAAAGCGGCAGAGGGGATTTAGGGTTAGGTTGAGAGAGGGTTTGGGTAAAATATTTATTCTTTTTAGTTTTTATATTTTGTATATAAATTAATTTTTAAAAAATAAGACTTAACTAAACGGCAGAGGGGATTGTTAGTATAGTTTCGGTTAATTTGTGTAATTTGATTATTTTTGCTTGACCGAATCGAATTAATCGATAACCAAAATTTTCCAAAATAATTAATCGTTAACCAAACCGAACTTTGTTTGGTTAACCGATTAATCGAACCGAATTAAATTTTGGTCTCTTAATTCGATTAAAACTGAATAGTGAATACCCCTACCCATGGTGGACTATCTCACGGGAAAGACCGTTCCAGAAGATCCTAAAGAATAGGCAAAGCTTAGGGCAAAGGTCGCTAGGTACACCATAATTGGCGAGGCCCTGTATAAGAAAGTTTTCAGTCAGCGCTTGCTCCGATGCCTGGCACCAGAGGAAGCCAACTATGTCCTGAGAGAAATTCACGAAGGAGTTTGTGGTAACCATATGGGAGGAAGAGCGTTGGCATAAAAAGCATTGAGACAGGGGTTTTACTGGCCCAATATGAAGGCTGATTCTGCAAAAATGGTAAAGAGGTGTGATAAGTGTCAGAAGCTCGCCACTGTGCCCAGACAACCGACAGAAGTTCTCAACCAACTCTCCAGCCCGTGGCCCTTTGCTATGTGGGGTATCGACATCTTGGGACCCTTCCCCATCATCATTGGGCAAAAAATGTTTGTCATCGTCGCCTGCGAATATTTCACTAAATGGGTGGAGGCTGAGGTTGTGGCGACCATCATAGAAAGGGTCATTGAAAACTTTGTGTGGAAATTTATAGTGTGCAGATATGAAGTTCCTAGTACCATCGTGGCCGATAATGGCATACAGTTTCATGGGGCAAGCTGAAAAAGTTCTGTGAAAACTTTAAGATTCTTCTCACAGCTCGGTGAAGCACCCTCAGACCAATGGCCAGGTTGAAGCGATGAATAAAAAGATACTCCAAGATCTGAAGAAGAAATTGGATGATGCTAAGGGGGCGTGGCTAGAGGAAATGCCGAGAGTCCTATGGGCCATCAGAACAACGTCCCACACAGGCACAGGAGAAACATCCTTCAACTTGATGTATGGGACAGAAGCTGTAATAGCAGCTGAGATCGGCATTAATTCTCTAAGGACAGCGCGCTATGAGGCTGCCTCAAACGAGGTAACGCTAAGGGCAAACCTTGACCTGCTTGAAGAAACTAGAGATTTGACTCAAGTAAAGTTGCCAGCCAAAACCCAGCAGGTCGCCAAGTATTATAACTCCAAGGTGAAAAATAGGCAATTTCAGATTAACGACCTGGTTCTCAGGAATTGTGAGGCGAGCAGACCAACGGGTTAGCAAGGAAAAATGGCCCCAAATTGGGAAGACCCCTACAAGGTCGTCAAGAAGATTAGCTCAAGAGCCTACGCCTTAGAGCGAATGGATGGAAGTCCTATACCCCGGACCTGGAATGCAATTCATTTGAAGAAATACTACTGGTAATAAATTTTGTATCTTTTCATCATGAACACATAATGAAATGAAATTTCATTTTTCAGGCGAAATATAAGTCAACAATTTCCTAATCCTCGCCTCTCATGCATCCAAGAACGTCCAATAGCCTCTAACTGGCCCATCCATGCTTTCATGCGCGTGTGCTCACCAAGAGGCACCATGTAACACGCCCAACAGCCTTTAACTGGCCCTCTTATGCGTCCACGCACGCTCAACGGCCTCTAACTGGCCCTCTCATGTGTCTAAGAACGCCCAACGACCTTTAACTGGCCTTCCACGCGTTCACGCACGTATGCTCGAAAAGCGACACTGTGTAACACGCTCAACGGCCTCTAACTGGCTCTCTTATACGTCCACGCATGCTCAACGGCCTCTAATTGGCCCTCTCATGCGTCCAAGAACGCCCAACAGCCTTTAACTGGCCCTCCTACACGTTCACCCACGTGTGCTCGCCAAGCGACACCGTGTAACACGCCCAACGGCCTCTAACTGGCCCTCTTATGCATCCACGCACACTCAACGGCCTCTAACTGGCCCTCTCATGCGTCCAAGAATGCCCAACGGCCTTTAACTAGCCCTCCCACGCGTTCACGCACGTGTGCTCGCCAAGCAACACCATGTAACACGCCCAACAGCCTCTAACTGGCCTTCCCACGAGTTCACTCACGCGCACTTGCCCAGTGACACCGTGCAACACGTTGACAGGTGCTCGCCACGCGACACTATCAAAGGCAACTCACTATAATACACATAAAGCATAACACAGAAGGCAATACATATCGCCAAATAAGATAGAATGTATATAAAAGCAAAATTTTCTTCATTTAAAACAATAAAATTTTACATCCTAAAGAGCGGCCCTATTCTACTACAACAGGGCACTCGATGTTGATTACATTACTATCATTTCCACCAACATCCTGGTGGCTTTCCATAGCCTCGCCGCCAATAGCCTAAGCGTCCACTTCCATGGCGTCCTTGGCAGTGACGTCTATTTCCATACCCTCATCCACAACGACCTCTACCTCCCCAACATCAAGAGCAGGAGTGGCCGGAATGCTTCTAGAAGGAGTAGAAGGAGGGTCATTAGCTGCTAGACACTGCCTAAGACTTTCGAGAACAGCGATATCAGGGAATAAGGGATCAAACCCCTCTGAGACCTTCTTGAGGATGGGAAAATTAGTTCCCCAAAGATCCAAGGGCCCAAACCGCACCTGAACAAGGGACATGGCAGTCATTCTATAGCAGACACAGGCTTTCAATGTTTCGTCTAGGATCTTCTCCTCCTCTTCTTTCAGCTTGGCCCCCCACTCATTGTCTTTCTCTTCCAGCGCCTTCATTCTGTCTTGCCTTAACTCGAGCAGGTGATCCCTCATAATACGGACCTCCTCCTAATAAGAAGCCAAGCTTTCCTCAGCAAGCAATCTACGGTGATCCATCTCAGCAATTTTGTCCACACAGGCCTTCTCAGTATCGACCACCTTCTCGTTGGCATCTTTCAGCTGACCTTCCAGCTCAATAACGCGAGCAGCAGAGGTACTCGCAATCTTCGCTTTTGCATTCATCCTCTGCTCGAAGTCAGTCACCTTTTTGGCAGCCTCCTCCAGCTGGCAATCAGTTTCCCTAACCCTGTTATACAAGGCTAGGGACATCATTGCACCCTGCAATAAAGCAAGCGAGTTAATAATAACAAATTGAAAAAAAAAAAGTGCTAAGGAACAGACAATCGCCCACAAGCACTAGCTCAAGACGACGACCTACCTCGATCTGGAAGGCCACCAGGGAGCGCTGGGTTAAGGTGGACGCTTGAAGCTCTATCTCTTGCTGAGTCCCCAACACAATGTTTTCTTGCAGCCACGTCACGATCCTATCCACGTCAACAAGGATCGCAGTTATTGGCAAACGCTCTCGCCAAGAAAAATAACCGTGGCCGATAGCTGAACCTACACGCCCGACCTTGAGAGCTTTCGGCCTGTTCATGGTGCGATCTCCTTCTTGGGAGCTTTCCCTTTCATGGGCTTTCTTGCCTTTCTCGATGTTCTTACCCTTGTCCTGCGCGCTTTGCACATGACCGGGTAAGGATTTGCTCTAGGTACCTGCTGGCTGAATATCGCCAGATGTGATCACTATGATAGGGCGAGGTGAAACAGGGTCTCTTATCTTGATTCCCCCATGACCAGTCTTCTGCTTCTTAGAATGAGGACCATTTCCCTTATTCGAAAGGTTTTTCTCGGCACTAGAGGTCTCACGACCCATCAAAAGCGAAGCCAGTCTCGACCCGCCAGCCATATCTGCAACCAAACCAATACCAATATTAGACAACATAGGGGCCCCAAGTCACGAGGAAGAAGAAAACTACCTAGAATTGACTGCTATGCCTTAAGGGTCGCCATATATCTGAGCCCCCCTGAAGAAGAGGAATTGCTATCCGAAACCTCACTCTCAGAATATAAATTATCCTTCCTCAGTATAGTCTCAAAATCAGATGACCATTCGCACTCCCCCTCAACCACCACCTTTCGTCGTGGGTCAACGATGCCACTTCCGCTAGTACTGGAATTCGAGGACAGTTCTATCACCGGAGGAGCCCAAGATAAGGCGGCAACAGGGGGACCTAAGGCACAATGACGAGTAGGTCCCAAAATGCCTCGTCGTTTATATTAGAGGCGGAGGTTCCCCGAGGCTCACCGTGCTAGAGTCCATCCAAGTCAGGGATCAGCAAGTCCCTAAAGGGATCCAAAGGCTCACCGACGACATTGTCACCCACTGCAAGACAAAGAAAAACCTCTCTATATGACAATAAAACCAATAACATGGCAACTCGAACCAGACTAAAAAAAAAATCACCTTCCAAATGTTCATAATCAAATAAACTAAGGTTAGGTGGGGTCGCCTGAGTTCCTTCGGGTACCTCTATTGCTACGAATGATCCATCATCGTTTTCATCAAACATACGACACGTGCAACCTGTGAGCAAGCTCGCCAGCAAATCAAACCACCTTCGGACCAAACTGGCCAATTTGGGTAGGAAGCCCACAATCGAACGAAATTCGATTAGGATTCTTATTTTTCAGACAGTAACGGTAAACATTTTCTGGAGTCACTGTCCTTGCCCAGCCAATCGTGTGCACCTAGTAATACTTGAATTGCTTCAGCTCGACGGCCCCCATAGCCATATTGGATTTCTTTCTACTATCTGAAGGATGGTCCCATGTCACTTTGAAGCGCCACTATGTCTCGTATTTCAACGTGACAGCAAAAAATATGCTCTGAACGATATGATGGCGATATGACAGTTGCTAGGAGTATTGATGACCACCTTGTTCTTTCAAACAGACAAATAGTACTGATTTCCATAGCGACTATCCAAACTTTTCAACTAGTACAAATTATGAAAGGTCACCACGTAAGGAACCTAATTTCTCATATGGCAATCAATGAAGAATGACACCAGCATCGGCCATGACTGACCAATCAACTGAGAGGCGATGATCCCATAAACCTCAAGGCATGCTCCGAAAAAAGAATGTAGCGGAAGATGGAAGCCCCCTCTGAACATATGTGCATAGAAGCACACCTCACGACCGCCATATATCACTTCACTCGCGTGGCGACCCTCCTCAGGCACGGCGAAATCTTAACGATAATGGGGGAGAATGATCACCCTTTCACGTAAACAGGACATGATATCCTGATCGGTGATGTCACATAGCTCATCATCTCCCCAGTCTTCCTAGACGACCCCAATGTGCACGGCTCCTTGACCACTGGCACTAGGAGCAGCAACACCTCTAGTACCACCACTAACCGCCCCACCACCAGAAGTAGCGACAAATCGAGCGCCCTCTTTAATCTCCAGACTTAGCTCCGATGAACCAATCCCGAAAACCCCAACACTAACCCCAAAGGCCCGATCACCTTTCTCGATCTCCGACTCGTTCCCCATGATCCACTCTTCGATTCCTCAACTCCGGCAGCCCAAGACCTACCCTCTAAATTCTTCGAACCCTCACTATCACTCATCACCATCCTATAATACGGCCGTGACATATAAACCACAACCAACCAAAAACAAAAACAAAACAAAAATGAATAAATAACTCGTGAAATACCTATTCAACCTTCCGACAATCTTCTTCGATCACCAGTACGACCATGGTCAACTTTTCGACTACCTTCTCTGACAATAGGTCAACCACAATCGGTGTAGCTGAACACTAACACAACAACCTCGTAGAAAAATAATAGCAAAAAGCAAAATAACGAACCCTAAGGCCAACCCCACTATTTATATACAGAGCAATAAATGCCAGTCGATCCACCGACCAATCACAGCTTGACACGCGCAAACCAGTCGTACAAGAAGAATTCGAAATGCCAACAGTCACACCTACAGGCTTTGCCCAATAGCACAGTCATAACATGCTCGCCAATGGCCACTTTATGACCACCTCCTCGCCTGGGGGGTAAATGTTCGACCCTTTAAGCCTGATAGGCCGAAACCAACCATCAAGCCCAACAAGCCTTCCAGTATATGGACCAAGGCAAGAGCCCAGAAAGTGGCTCGCCAACAAGCTCGTGCTCGCCATACCTGCAGCGCTGGGTGACCCCTTAACCATCGGGTGACCCCTTTCGCTTGTCACCTCAATGGACCACGTGAACTTTCCAACAGTCGCCCTACCTGTCACATCGCCGACCATCACCTCAAAGCCCACGTGGGACCTCGACCACTTGTCCCAAGTTAAGCCCCGACACATGGCACACGACGAACACCCAGCAAAACTATAAATAGGTCTTCTAAGACCACTTGAAGGACTCTAGACACCTTTACCCTAAAAAAATCCCTTGTTGCTCCGCCTCCTCTCTCACCCTTCTTCCCTTGTAATTACCTAACCCCGAAAATAACCAACAACAGATACCAAGGCCACTAATCTCGTCTTTTCTAAAGGACTTGGTTCAGAGATTAGGCTACGGAATTAAAAGTAATCAAACTCTTAATCTTTCCTGGGATAACCCAACCTCTACTATTTCACTTCAGATACAACATCGTTAGGCTTCCGATTTAAAGAGCACATCCCACTACTCTTTTAAAAGCATGTAATCGTATATCCTATGCTGCCACACATGTATCTAAAGAGATACCTGTGGACTGGCAGTCTTGGGTGATCATTCAATCATATTAATTATAATGCAAATAAAAATTGTAAAAATAAAGAACTTGAAAATAAATTACATTAGGAACAAATAATCAACAAAACATAAATAATAGATATTTATATGCAACATGACATGTTAAATTATTAAGTGTCTATGTAGCGTTAAACATGCTTATATCATACCCTAAACATGTTTTTATATGACATTAAAGATAAATCAATCAATCAACCACAATAAGACATAAAAAACCTAGCATAAGATTCTACATGTTTAATGTAAACTTAAAGATGAAAAACTACATGTTGATTTATATCTTTAATTTAAGTGATCATCATGCATATATTAAATCTACATGACGAATGATCATGGACAAGTTATGTCACATGCTCAAGATATGATAAGAAAAGAGGTAGAAATTACCCAACTGAACTTGTGGGTAGGTTCAATAACTCACCAAGATTTAGGAAGAATTGAAGATTTCGGTAAAGTTTCAGCTTACTTGAAGATGCAAAATGATCTTCAAACTAGCAAGATCAGCTACTGGATGTTTAGGCAACTAGAGGCAGGACTGATATCTAGCTCAGGAAGTTCGTAGAGGCAAGAATCAATTTTGTGTGGCTGAGGGTGTGTCAATAGGCACAAGGGTCTATGACGGCACAAGCTTGATATGACAGGCAATTCTAGGGTTCTTTGAGGGTGGTTGAGGGGTTTCGGAGTAGAGGTTTGTCTTTTGTGTGGTTAAGGGCGATTCTTAGAGGTAGAATTCAACTAAAGATTATGAAGAAAACCTAATAACTTTGGAGAAAGATCTATACTTTAGCTAGTAGAAGAATAGAGTTGCTGGATTATTTGACATGAAAATATGAGACCAAAGGTGTCTATTTAAAGGCAAAAGGGTTCAAAGGTAGGGTTTTCTAGGGTTTTGGCTGGAGTTGGGTAGGTTGCCTTTCTAGATCCTGTCAGAGATTTGATACTAATAAATGGGATCAACAAAAGTCTCCAGAATTAAGCATGTGTACGTCGATCGACACAAAATCAAACCTCCATAATCAAATTTTGATTTATTGCTCCTAAAGTTTACTTATACATAGCACATATATGTCAATCAAAACAAATCAATACCGATCGACACAAGCTAATTTTTTTAGAATCGATTTTTTTTTTCCCGCTTATTCTTTAAGCTAGAATTAGTATAATGAAATCTAACTTTAAAGGTGCAAAATTTGACACTTACAACTATTTAGTTTCATTTCTAAACTAAATTGGTTTTAAGAGCTTTATAATTCCTCTTGTTTATAGTATAAAAGGTTTTGACTTATTTATTATCAAGTCAAAAATTATTATTTTAAAAGAAGTAAAAGTCATTGGGTGTTGTCTTACATATCTATAAACTACATTAAAAAAAAACTTTTAATGGGTTTAAGCTCGACACATGTTGAATTTTTTTCTCGACACGTGGCAAGGTTATTTTTTTTTTAATTTTAGTTTTTTATTAAGTTTTTTATTTTATTTTTAAATGATGTATTTAAAGAGGTTAGTCCGTAGCTTGATTTACGGATCGATTTAGGATTCGTACCCGATCCATTCGAGAAAAAAATTAATATTATTTCTATTAAATTAAATTAAATTAATTTTAGTTTTAAGTTTTTTATTTTATTTTATTTTTAAATGATGTATTTAAAGGGGTTGGTCCGCACGTTTACTCGCAAGTTGATTTAAGATCCGTACCCGATCCACTCAATTTTTTTTAAAAAAAAAACGTATTTATTTAATTATTTTTACTTATTTATTTTATTTTTAATGATGTATTTAAAGGGGTTGGTCAGCACGTTGATTCGTGAATCAATTTAAGATACGTATCCGACCCGTTCGAAAAAATAGTTAAAAATTTATTTTAATTTTATTTTATATGATGTATTTAAAGGGTTGGTCCACACGTTAACTTGTGGATCGATTTAGGATCCGTACCCCACCCGCTTGGGAAAAAAATTTAAAAAATAAACTTGCTGCTAATCAGTATAGCACACGTGTTAAGCTCATTTGCTTGAATGTTGCTGCTAATCAATGTGACACACGTGTTAAATTCCTTTGCTTGACGACGAGCTTTTTTTTTTACTTTTTACTTTTTTTACTTTTAAGTCGATCCAATGAGAGAATAAAATGCAAACCACAATTTTATTTTGTTATTTTTCATTAATCATTTTTTACCTCTTATAAATAAAAATATACATAATACAATAAGATCTAAATATTTTTAAAAAATATATATAAATAACATTTAAAAATGTATTTATATTACGTAATTTATAAATAAATAATTTTTATAAATTTGATTTTTATAATTAACAAAATATAATTATATTAATTAATATCATTACAATTTAAAAATAAAAAATTATTATTGAATAAAATTTAATTTTTTATTAAATTATAAAAAAATTTAAAACAACTCTAGCTAAACGCGGGCCGGGCTTAATTCTAGTATTTCTTAAAAGTACTAAGAACTCACAAATGCCCTTAAGTTACTCTTATTATTGTTTTTTTTTTTTTTTTTTTTTGTGAGATTTTATATGTGTTAAGGAAGTGGGGGTTCATAGTCTATTGGTTTGACATTTGTTTCAAAGACACATTTTTTTAGACTTGCAACATATATTAAGTGAATCTAGAAATTTAATGAAAATGGTCTCATGTTGATTATTGTATAAACCTGTGGATATGAGAATTTTGCTCATAACATGTTGATAATTTGTAAGTGATTTATTAAAATATATTATGGAAATCCAAGAATTAACAATTGGAAATTATCACATTTAGTGTTGGAATTGGTTTTATATAATATGGTTAATGGACACTTTTGAGGCCAAATTAAATGTGGAGGTCCACTCACATTTGAGGTTACAATTTTCCTAGACTTTGTACTCAAACATGAGTTATTTAACATGGAACATTAACATGTTTAAAACCAATTATAGGTGAATGAGAAATTGATCTCAATGGACCTTTGGATGGCAAAATGACAAACCCAAAAATTATCAATTAATTGATATATTACACGCTTGTCTTGTGGTTTGGGTCATGAGCTTGGGTTTGGTTAAATGGAATATGTTTTGCTGTTTAGTCCTCGTCTGATCAGTAATGTTTCAATCCGTATAATATCTTAGAACATGAACCAAAACATTAATTATGGTATGATATACATGAATGTTACTTATGGAGATTTATGAATTATGGATATTAACGGATTATTGAGATTCATGAATTATGGAGATTCATGAATTTGATCTTTCATGTTCTATGCATATTCATCATAATTAATGTACATTCATATTTAATGTACATTCATGTATCATGTATATTCACTTAGGTTATTAGTGTTTAGGTCTCTAAAGTCCTATATATAGGTGCTTTGAGTGGATGAGAAATTCATTCATGCTATGTTTGGGAACATGAATTTGAAAATTTAGATTTGGATTTCATTTGCTATATAAATTGTGAGAATGAAATGCATACATTATGTATAAATTAGTTAAGACTCAATATGATTATATATTTGAAAGGTATAAAAACATGAATTTCAAATTCACAAATAACTGTAGGTATTTCAAATTGACCACTAAATAGGCATCCAACAAATCCATGGATTTGAAACATAATCATCAATGTTACTTTTACATGTGTTTTATTCATAATTTTCACTATTTTTGAAATCCAAATCCATCTTTTCAAATTCAAGTTTCCAAACGCAACCTCAAGGAATTCAACAATTCCAAAGCTCCTTTCTCCCTCTGTTGTTCTGGTTTTTTAAGGCTTTTGTTTTAGTTATTCTTTCTACTTTAAAGCTTAAGAATCTGTCATTGTAGAGAGAAAATTGAGTTAAATTCCTTAGTTTGTGGACTTGAAAAGGTGTCAACTTTTCAAGGTGGTGTTGTTGAAATCTTGGGAGGCAATTGCATTGAAACCGTGTGCACCAAGTGATGAGCAATTTCGCCTTAAGGAAAAGGGTTCAATCCTTGGCAACAACGTAAAGTTCTTAATTCTTTAATTTTGTCTTCAACAAGTAAGTTCTCTAATATTCTATTTCAGGGCATGCTATTTAATTGTTGCAAGTAAATATTTTTCAACAAGGTTTTTACAAATATACAAAATATCTCCAACAAGAATATTAATAAAACTATTTCTTCTATTTATTTGGTTGAGTCCTCTAAATTATGGCATGATAGATTAGGTCATGTAAATTACAAGATCTTGCAAAGGATCAACAATTTGGATTTGCTTCCAAAAATTAACATGATAAAAATTATAAATGTGAAATTTGTGTGGAATCCAAATTGACAAAAGCTCTTTTCTATTTGATAGAAAGAAGTAGTGAACCTCTAGACTTAATTCACACTGATATTTGTGACTTAAAATTTGTGCAAACTAAAGGTGGTAAAAAGCATTTTATTACTTTTATTGATGATTGCACAAGATATTGTTATGTCTATTTCCTATGAAACAAAGACGAGGCCTTGGAAGCTTTTAAACTCTTTAAAAATGAGGTCGAAAATCAACTAAGCAAGAAAATTAAGATAATGAGGAGTGATAGAGGTATGTTGAAATCTGGAAGGCAATTGCATTGAAACTGTGTGCACCAAGTGACGGGCAATTTCGTCTTAAGAACAAAGAGTTCAATTCTTGGTAACAACGTAAAGCTCTTAATTCTTCAATTTTTTCTTCAACAAATAAGTTCTCTAATATTCTATTTAAGGACATGTTATTTAATGCGAGTAAATATTTTTCAACAAAGTTTTTACAAATATACAAAATATATCCAACATCTAGTATGAGGGCAAACAATTTATACTCTATTATGACTCCATTTATCACTGAGCTCTTCATTTAATGTGTGAAATCTTGTTGGACCATGTGTACCATGTGTATGATACATTAGCTATGAAGCACCGATAAGGGGGAAATCCCCTCGTACCAGTGTCGTACGGGTGTACGACACGAACACGCCGCCGACACAGCGAAATACGTACGGGACACGACAAAAATATAAAAATCAAGTTGGACACAGTCCGGCATGGTCAAAACACGCGTGAACACGAGATTTTGTTGACTAAAAACATCAAAATAGGTGGCGGAAGGTCTTGATTTTAAACCTAGATCTACACTTTTTGGTGAAGAGTTTCGAAAATCCAATCCAGTGGATGTGTTAAGGAGGTTGAGAGGAATCTAAGAATGGTTTTTTCTAGTTTTTCTGGTACCAACTGACGGTGGCCGACATTCACTGACGGTGATAGCGGCGACGCTTTGTCGGATTCTGGGTTAATAAGTTTCTGATGTTGAAGAAAAAGAGAGGTAGAGAGAGAATGAAACTTAAAGAGAGAAAGAGGAAAAGATGAAGATGAAATAACATAAAAAAAAATTGACTTTCCTAAACTCACCGTTTCAAGAGGAAGAAAAAATATAAAATGTGGACAATTGACTCACATTTCAAATCTCTTCCTTGAATTTGGTTCCAGCCCAATAATTGTGCACATTAAATATTTTAGCCTTTTTATTATATTTAGGATAATATTTCAACATTTTTATTATATTTAGATTTAGGGATATAGATTGAATGTGAAAATTAAATTGATAATGACATATTTTGTGTAATAATAAGATAATTTTGTTAAAGTTATTGATTATATATTAATAAAAAATTAATATTTTATATTTACATTGAATATTTGTACATAAATATATATAATATTTTATTGCCATGTTCTACTGTACTCGTATCCTCATTTTTAAAAAAAAAAATTGCCGCATTGCTGTATTCTTATCGTGTCGTACTCGTATTACGTGTTCGTGTCTGTGCTTCATAGTACATTAGATTAGTGGGAGTTACTATGATTTGATTATATGATGATATATCTCTTTTATGTGAGGATTACAGTATTATCCAGTTGATAGTATGTATATCCATAGTTGTGAAAAATGAGAACTTGCAAAGTTTTGATGATAGAATATGCACTGTGAATATTAATTTGAAACCGTTTTTGTTTTGGGTTTCTTCACTTTATGCATCGCATGTGATTGCTGAATTACGTATGTGTTTTATTGTATGCATTTATCATCATTGTTATTTATGTATATATATCTTATTACATGTGTGCATTTCATATGGACATGTCATATCATAAAATCTTAAAATTTTGTGTTTGTCTTAAGTATGATTTTAATGTCGTTTGCGTATGTCTCATAAATGACACCATCAAGGAATCTCAAGGTATACAGTGGGAGACATACAGACAGATTTTGATGCCATGTAGATTTATTAGTGAGTATAAGTAAAAATGAGTAAAAGGATCGATAATGAAAAATAACACATTGAGATCACACATAGATGTTATTTTCTTGCTGTACAGTTACATTGGTATCCATTGTCAATAGGATTGTTGGTACTTTGTAATCATGGATCAGTTCCGTGTACAAAGTAGGATAGTCGGTATCGTATCGGTTTTAAGGTAAAACGACGGTATCAGTAGTGTATCGTTTTGGTTTTTTGTCCCGGTCCGTACCGGCCTATAAGGGTTAATACCGGTCAGTATCGGCACGTACCGGTTCGTACCGGTTGGTACAAAATTTTAATTTTTTTTATTTTTTAAAAATCATTTTCACTTATTTGATTGTCTTAAATCAATTTCTAATGTTTTCTCTATTATGATCATTTTTATTTTTTTCATAATTATATTTAAAAATAAATATATTTATTAAATTAATTTATAGAACTTAATTAATAATAATTTACTATATATTTTTATATTTATTTTATTTATTTGATGTTTAAAAATTTTGGATATTAAATATTTAAAATTTTATATTTACATATAAATATATATTTTATGTAGATAATTGAGGTATATTTGCATATGTATATGATATATATTTTATTATGAAATTTGAAAATAGGTTTTATATATATATATATATATATATATATGAAAAAAATTTGAAAAATATCGGCAAATCCAAAACGGTACGTCGAAACACACCGATACCGATACGTATCAATACAAAAAAAAATGATACGACATTCGGTACGGTACTAGCTACCTTGATACAAAGGTTGTCTTGATTCAGCATTTAATGATTTTATTGGACAAGATCATGTTTAGGAATGTCATTCCTATGGAGTACTTCTTTTTTTTTGTAAATTGTGGCCACATCAATTTCAAAAATTAGACTAACTATTGTTTTGAAAATCATTTATTTATAAAATTAAAAATCTCAATTATTGTTGGCCAAGTAGGAGAATCTTAGAATTTTTTTTTGTAATTGTGAGATACCATTAATTGGAATTTGGATTTATAAAACAGACTTATAGATTTAGTTCTAAGAGAAACATATGGATAAACTCAATTAAGTTAAATGATCAGTTTAGTTATGAACTTACTAAATCTCATTTGAGCCAGTGTGGTTAGCTAGTATGCGTAGGCCTTAACCCGATAAAAGTCTTGCAGGCTCAATTAGGGTTTTATATACAAATATGACTAAGGTCCCTCTTCACTCGTAGCACTTGAATTCTATCCATTGAGAGCCGCCTAAAGGAGGAGAGCAAAGACGACGATCTAACCTTAATCTAAAAATTTGTCTTAACTTCTGCTCGTAAATTCCAACAATCCAAATAGATATGTTATATTGTTGTTATTAATTTGGTGTTTTATATTCCACATATATGATCCGATAATTGGGAATTAAGAAAAAGAAAAGAAACAGAATGCATGGCTTTTCTTTAATTTATCTTTATCATTATAGTGGAAACAAGGACGGATACAAGGGCCGCTGGCAGGGGTTTTGACTCCCTTGATTCCTCAAAGTTTTTTATTATTTAAGTATTTTTTAATTCAATGACCTCTAAAAAATTTATAATTTAATTTTTTTATTTCGACCTCAAAAATAAAATTTTTGATTTCGCTCTGAGTGAAAATAAAGAAAAAGAAAACAAGTTAATGCATGGCATTTGTTTGAAAAGTTTTATACTAGCAGATACCACCATGCTTATTTCTAAATATGCAAGAAAAGAACAAAAAAAACTCTCCAACCCATATTCTTAGTCACTTCAACATCAAAGTCATTCAAATCTAATTCCCATTTTCAGGTCCCTTATATTTCAACATCATCACAGTCTAAAACCTATCTATTTGAGAACCCTTTCTTTCATTGGGGAACCAAAACAAGGTCTTTATTCTGTCAACATTAATCACTTTGTTTGTAATGTTGTCTTAATCTTAAATGATGTTTTGTTTTTTTAATTGACAAATCCTACAACATGGTCCAAATGCATTTTAAGGCAACCCTTCTTTCATATCCCCACAACTTTCCCTTGCACCTATTCCATGAAATGTAACATCACAACAATAAAAACAGTTCCCAATTTCCAACAAAACTACAGAATCTAACCACAACCCAGCATTTCTGATTTTACATACATAGCAAATTAAGTGGAAAAAAAAGTAGGTAAATAAATATCCATTGGTTTTAGTTCTTCAAAGGAAGGAACTCAAAAAACTGGTAAGGAGCGAGGTTCGCAGTCACGGGCACGGCTGTGACTGATGATATCTCATTCTCTTTCTCCTTATCGGAACCGTTGCCGCTACGAATAGGGAAGAGTTGTAAAGTTTGAGAATCCCCAGGGCCATCCTCTTGGTTTCTGGCAAAGTTGAAGTGGTCAAAGACATTGGCATTGTGTCTGTAGGAAGATATAAAGGCGTTGAGATCATGAGTCTTAATGAATTGCTGCTGGTTTGGGTCCATTGTTCTTATTGCTGTTGGTATTGGCGCAGTGGAGATGGTGGTGGCAGTGCTAGTCGCTGCTGTGGGAGTAGTAGAGATTGGTGGAGTGAGGCAAGAGTAAGACAATTGCATCTTCTGCCACGTGCCATTCCTTTCCATAAAGTTCCTTCTCTGCTCTAATTCTCCTTCGTCGAATTGGATCCATCCATCTGCTCTACATTCTGCCACTCCTGCTTTTGCTGCCATTTGTATTGAAACAGATTCCTGATAGTAATAATAATATATATATAAAAAAAAAAACATGAAATTTCTCACTCATATAAACAAATAAATAAAAAATAAATAGTACACATTCCATTCAAATCAAAGGACAAATGGTCCAAGGCTAAGGCTGGTTGGGATGACAAATTGTACTATGGGATCAGCCAAGTCATTTCACTGTCAGGGTGCCCAATTGACGTAGAAAAAATCCATATTTAAATTAAGGGGTGCTCAAATCAATACCTTGCCTAAATGCCATGAATGCATATCAAGCACAGGACCCAAAAAACACCACCAGCTAGTTTCATAACAGCAGCCCCGACAGAAAGGAGGGAATGCAGCTTTTTAACCCTTTTCATTTCCCAACAATACAAGGCTTTTGTTGTTTCTTTGGATATATATATCTTCTTTATATAAAGAAATAGGAAAATGTTAATAAGTGTTTAGTATTATTAATTAAGGTGATATATATAAAAATAAAAGTGTAATTAATATATTATTTTTTAATTTAGTAAAGATAATATATTAAATATAAAATATTTTTTTTAAATAGTAATAAAATAATTTTTAATTAGTATCTATAGATACAGATTAAACGAATCCAAAGAAATAAAATCTTCTTCAATCTAAACCTCAAATTAAAAAATGAATCTTGCATGCATGTAATGATTTTTTTTTTTTTGGATAATTGACATGCATGTAATGATCATATGCAGATTAACAATGCTTAATTAGTTGCATGTCATTATCTTTTTAGGGCTAAAACTCGAGGTAAATATTAGATTGTTCATGGACCGGGTCATCTTCGGAAAATAAAATATTGAGCTTGTCATTCATCATATCTATGGAATCAAACAAGTAACAGATAATAATTATAAGTTGGAAAAAAGAGTTTTAATGACCTGTCTATATTGACTATATAAAGAAAGACAAAGAAGTAAAGAAAAAAAAAAAAAAAAAAAAAAAAAAAAAAAAAAAAAAAAAAAAAGAGAAGAGAACAATAGATAGATAGATATAGACCTCTGCTAGGGTACTGCAGTTTGTAGGGAGTGCCCAGTTTTTGGTATGTTCAACTTCATAAGCTGTCCTATTAGCTTCTGTAGACAAAAAGAAAAACAGAAAAAGAATGCAACTTTACATCTCTCTAACAAACAAATGGAATGGTGAAAACCAAAAAAGTAATCTCTTAGTCTTATCACACATCTCTAACAACAAATGGAATGAATAAAGCAATCTCTAACCAGCAAATGGAATATTAAACCAAACATCTCAAAAGAAAACAAATTGGTGCAGCGAAAGTCCATACATAATCAAACAGATTTATATATGCAATGCAAAAGATTAATTTTATTGTATGTGTTTTGTCTTTTCTTTTTTCACTATATATATATATATATATATATATATATATACATATACCTGAATCTTTTCTTTCAAAGATATCGGTGTCTCGACTGTGCTCATCTTGAGCTGATTCCATTTGCCGGCGACGTTTTTGGCGTTCCCTTGCCTTGTGGTTTTGGAACCAATAGAAGACATTCTTTCCTTCTATCTTACCATATCTACGCAGCTGTGCTGTTATATGCTGAATTTGATCTGCTGATGGGGTTCGAGTGCCTCGTCTATAAAGTTCTTCAAGGGTTCTTAACTGCTCAGGCGTTGGATTCCACCTTGAGCTCACCACAACAGCTGGTTGTGTATTGAAGTCCCTCTTGTTTTGATCTCCCATACCTATTTTAAAAATGGAAAATGATATGACACCACCATGCATATATAGTCATGAAAATCATGAGAAGAAATTCAGGAAACAAACTAACTGCGTGCCAATGAAGAAGAGGATAAAGGGAAATTAGAAGAAGAAGACTTACTTAGGTGATGATTTAGTGCAAAAAAGTCGGTGCCATTGATACGGCTTAGACAAGGAGAGTTGTTCGCAGAAGATATTGGCCTAGGAATTAGAGGCCTGAGTTTCCTGCCATTGAAGGAATCAGGCATGTTGAACTCGGCACCATCATTGTAACCCATCATCCACATCTTGGTGAGCAGTACTACTAAGTACTAACTAACTACTAAATTAGGAGAAGATCACCTTGCTCTTAAATAGAAATAATACTAATTAGTAATATAGTTTTCTTAAATTCTAGCTCTTTAGCTTGAAGGGGTTGGTGCAATGGAATAGAAAGCTAAAATGTTTAAAAGGGTTTGTTTTAGGGTGAGAGAAATAGCTGGGTATTTGCACAAGAAATAAAAATGAAAATTTAGCGAAGGAAAAGGGCTTTAATGCACTCTCACGCAGTCTCTTTCGTTGCTATGAAGATTGAAGGGTAATATGGGTTGATAAGATAGAGCTGAGAAAAGAAAATGGTGGAAAAGGGAAATGAAGCATGCAAAGGAATGGGGGTGATGGGAGGTTCAAAAGAAAAAGAAATCCCTACTTTTGAAACATAGACTTGTTTATACGAGTATATAACATGGATTGATTGATATAGTAAAAAATGAAAAAAGGGGGGTTAGTTGAAGTGGGGAGAGGTGGAGTTTGAGGACTTTAAGAGGAAAGGGATTGATGAGACAAGGCAAAGAGGAAAGAGAGAAGGAAATGGTGGTGTTGGGTTTAAGAAGGAAGGAACAAAAGAGAGGGGAAAACATGAGGTTGACGAATGAAATGACAAAGGGCAGTGCCTGGGAATTGGATCGGAGAGGACAAAAAGCCAAAAGTGAAGAGAGAAGAGGGGAAGCGTGGAATTCTGGGAGGGATATGGGGAGTAGCAAATGGAAAACGACGTGACGATGATGATGAGGGGGTTATCATAAGCCTCATCACCCTTTCCCTCTCTCATTTATTGTTCGTCTCATGTCTCGTGCCTTTCACACATATTCTCAATCCGAACTGCCCCTCTCTTCCTTCTGCTCCCTAACCCTTTTCTTTCTCTATTCTCTCTCTCTCTCCCATGCATTTACATCTATATATATATATATCATTATTAATTTAAGCATTAAAATCTCCAAATCTTTCTATTAAAGTAGTGTTGTCTGTTGTGTTTTGAGTTTATTATAATTTTATATTCAAGTTGAATTTTTTCATCTATTATTAATTCATCAATTTTTAATTGATTTTAAGTTAGATGTTTAACATGGTATCGATCATAGCTCATATTCTGTTATATTGTTTTTTCATATTACTCCTACATGTTACTCATTTCAAGTTTGTTACGTGATATATTCTTAAGTCTCCCCCTATACGTAATGGAGTCGATTAAAGTAGTGTTATTACACGTCTACTAAATTTTGATTTCTCATGATCTTATATTTAGATTGAATCTCTCCGCATATTACTAATTAATTTTAAATCGGATGTCTAACTGTTTTATTTTTAGTCTTTATTTCTCACATTATTTAGATATTTAGTCCTTTTTTTTGTCTCATATTGATTTTGATTAATTTTACACGAATAAAATTTATGAGCAATCAATGACAGGGAGACTAAATATATGGTGTTTGATTTTAACCAAGTTTTTAAAAAAATGTTAAATGGTGTTTGATTTTGAAAAGAAAAATAAGGAATGAATTGTGTGTATAAGTAAAACAAAAATCATTGATGCATGCAGACATTCAAACAACACATAAACACAAAATTGTGCTTGAAATGTTTGTATATAGACAAGTTTTTTTTTTTGTTTGTTTATTTGTTTGTTTTGAGAACTACTATAGATATATACATGCAAAGGAGTCTGATGTATCATAGTTGTCGTTACTATGGATGTGGTGTTTGTTAAATGCTTATTGCATGCATTGTTCATGTACTATCAGAAATTTACAGTGTCAAAGTTTTGGAATCTTTTTGCCAATTCTCTCGTTCAATTCATTTTGCTTCTAATTGGGAGTCCATATTTCTATTTCCTTCAAGATATATGGTTTAGCCCATTGGTCATTATGATGAAATGATTTCAATTCTCCAGTTATTGGTATACCCTACTGTCCCTCCTTTATAATCCATGAAAATGTTCATTATTGCTTAATTATTAGTAGTTTCTGTAGGATAGTGACTTGAGCAAATTCTTTTTGTTGTTAGTCTAAGCTCATGCATATGATTGAATAGCAACAAATTAAATGTATATTTATTTATATCTTAATTTTTAAATTTGTGGGATAAAATAAACATATATAGCTAGCAGGGACTATCTAGTCATCTGTGTTTCAAAATCTTATTTCTGTTTTGGGTTGACATAGAAAGCTAGCAGGGACTATTTAATTAATTGTTTACATATTTTTATCTACCCATAAATTTTATTAATCTATCGATTTTAATTTTCAGATTTAGTCTTATTATTATTACTATTACTAGGGTGAGTTTCGTGTATTACTGCGGTTCTGTTTTTGAATGTTGGATACAAATAATATAGGAAATTTGGTAAGACAGAATATATACGTACATATTGTACACACAAATTTCGCGTCAAAAATATGACAAGGAAAATTTGGAGTCAAATAAGAATTTTATTAATCAAACTTTGAGGTTACAATCTCTGAATATTCTTAAAGAAAGAAATCCTTTGATTCTTTTATTCAGTAAAATTTTGATTCAAGGGTCTTCACGACTTGATCTTGAATCAGTGAGATCCGCTTCAAGGGTCTTCTAGACTTGGTCTTGAAAAACAAGAATTATCTCCTTTCCTTCGATGAACAAGATCGGAGAGCAGCTTCTTTGAGAATTCTCAAGAACAAGCACCGCGTTCTTAGAATTTCTCTAATTTCTTCTTAAGACTTTTGAGAGGATTTGGCTCTTCAAAATCTTCTTCTCTTCAGGCTTTCTGAATTGTGAATTTGTGTTAAGGGGAGGTCTCTATTTATAGTGGTAGCTAGCCAGGTAAAAGAGAGTTCTAAAAGAACTTGTTCTCCTTATTTATCTCTTAATTAATTTAATTTAATTAGAGATAAAACTTCATTATTTATCCCTTAATTAATTAATTAAATTAGAGATAAAATATTTATTTTTTTATCCCTTAATTAATTAATTAAATTAGAGATAAAATATTTATTTATCTCTTAATTAATTTAATTTAATTAGAGATAAAACTTTATTATTTATCTCTTAATTAATTTAATTTAATTAGAGATAAAAATTTATTATTTATCTCTTAATTAATTTAATTTAATTAGAGATAAAAATTTATTATTTATCTCTTAATTAATGAAATTTAATTAGAGATAAAAATTTATTATTTATCTCTTAATTAATTAAATTTAATTAGAGACAAAACTTTATTATTTATCTCTTAATTAATTTAATTTAATTAGAGGTAATATAATTATGACACATGAGTGAAATTTGATTGGATAACCCATGAATCCTTGCAATTTGATTGGTCAAACCATGTGTACATATTTAATTAATTATAGAATAATTAATTATAATATGATATTATCAATTTCACATGGTAATGTATAATTTAATTGAAAATTTCTTAATTAAAGAAATTCCAATTGACATGTGGCTATTTGTAATTGGTTACAAATTTTCTCCTTCTACAAATGCCCCATCAAGACTTGGTAACGTACACGATTTTTGTTGAGTGTAGAAAGTGAACAAATCTTGAAATTTATTTGCACCTTTGTATTGTCTTGATTCCAAAATGTTTTTTTATCAAAATGGGCAAAGAACCAACATTGGCCCACATAGAAGGACAGCCCACTTAAGAGAAGTATGGATAGGCATGCTTCTGAATAAATATAGCAATTGGTAAAAACCAAAGTTTATATAAAACATGGCCGAAGTGGAAGAACTGTTAATCTCGCGATCCCGGTGTTAGCCAATATTTACCATGGACTAAACCGAATCACACTTTCTACTCAAGCGGGCTCTTCAGATGCGTGTTTTCCAATTCACTATGTTTATGGGTGGCTAAGTTATTACTTCCGGACTCACTTTCAAAATCCAGATGATGTATATGGGCCACTACAACCAAATTGGTTTTCAGTGGCGCTAATATAGCGGCGTTTGACTCAAAAACGCCGCGGGGTACCGTGTTTTTGAATACCCGGCGGCGTTTCTATAGAAAACGTCGGGAAGTTGTAAATTAGCGGCGTTTTATGTGTACAAACGCCGCTACATCTGTACTAATTGCGGCGTTTGCATTATACAAACGCCGCTAAAGTATAATCAATTTTTATCAGTTTCTTAAAATTTCGCCAAAATTTGGGCGCCAAAATTTAGAGGCGAGACGCTGCGTTTAGGCTTTTGTTTTAGCGGCGTTTGTGTCCACAATCGCCGCTAAATAATATAATATAGCGGCATTTTTAAATATAAACGCCGCTAAATATTTCGATATAGCGGCGTTTGTAAATATAAACGCCGCTAATTATTTCCATATAGCGGCGTTTGGATAATAGAAACGCCGCTATATTCATTCATTTATGGCTTAAGACAAAACGATGTGTTTTACCTTGTAATGTTGCGGCGTTTGTTGATACAAACGCCGCTATTCGTTCTAATATGAAACCCTAAACCCCAATTCAGAAACCAAACCGAGTCTCTCTCTCTCTCTCTCTCTCTCTCCCTCTCTCTCTCACACATCTCCAAGCCGAAATTTTAAATCTCCAAGCCCATTTTTCTCTCTTCATCTCGAAAATCATAATCTCGAAGCCGATTTGTCTCTATTCATCTCCAAATCGTCAAATTGTAAGTAATTCCAAAATTTGCTGATGAGTTTTTGTTTTTGTTTTTGTTTCTTTTTCTGATTCTGTTTTGTTGTTAGAATTAGTAATTCCAAAATTTTGTTGTCAAATCATAAAACTTATATATAATAATTTTAAATATAAATTTTGTTTAAATGCAGCACAGGTTCATTTTGATAACTGAAGAGACTAATTCTGTTTAAATGAAAATATTACGTTAAGTTTTATTGTTGCCCAAAAAAATATAAACAAATCCATGTCAGAGTTGAAAGTTATGACCAAGTTTTCCAATCTTATAGTTTAGGCACAGGAATAAAAGTCAGATCCCACCCTTTATTGATTTAGATTTAGGTACTTTTACACATTGGCCAAATCAAAAATATGTTTATTTAAAAAAAAAAAAAATTTTGATTAAGCGTTTGGATTTATCTTTTTAGCAGATTGGGTGTACTGCCCCTGGATAATCTCGTCAAAAACCAAATCAAGATTTAGGATTTTCTTTTAATAAAGAAAATCGAGGAGTATTTAACTAACATTATACACACATATTCTTATCAAGTAGAGAAAATAATAAATAAAATATATATAGCAACTTTTTAAAAGACAAATGAATAAAAAAAATTATATATCTTAAGCTTATTATATATATATATATATACAAAAACACACATGTACATATTGCACCTTATTTCACTCAGGCGAGTGCTTTTTTTGCTCCTTGCGTCTAAGGCAATATAAGGGTTCTAATGCCTAGAGTGTGCCTTGCGCCCTTGACAACACTGGAACAGGTTTTTGTGCAGTTTATATTTCGTACTATTAGTTTGCTTAATCAAGAAGTTTGAGTGTGTGGGGTCTGTTTGACATTCATAAAACTTTACTCATTGAACCTTGTTTTTCAATTCGTTCCTGGCAATGCAAATTTTAATTAGTAAAATTATGTAAAATACAATAAAACTAGACCTGTCCAAGGGTTGGGCTACCCGCCCAAGCCCGATTTGTGAAATCTGACTTTTAATTGTTGTTCCCATCCCACCATTTGATGATGATCATGCAATTAATTAGCCAAACAACTACATGGTTTTTATAGGAAATTTGTGCAAATGTTACAAATGTACAAACTCATAGGAAATTTTATAGGCAGATTTAACTCTAAGTTGTTGGTCAAGTGCTAATGATGTAATTTGATTAAAAAGGTATTTGGCACAAAAATGGATAAGAGTTGGATGCAAAAGTCGAGACTAAGTCAAGAGTACGAAGATGGAGTACATAGTTTTCTCGATTTCGCTTTTCAGAACGCAAGCGAAGATAATAAGATATTATGTCCTTGTTCGAGGTGTGCCAATATTGATTGGCATATGCGTGGAGTTGTTTTCGAACATTTGATTTGTGAAGGATTTCTCCCGGGTTACAGACAATGGTTTTTTCATGGAGAGTCCGCAACTTCTACGTCATCTTCTAGAGTTCGTCCAAGTAATTCTAACAATCAACATCAGTCTATTAGACAAGATGACATGGAAGGTATGTTGCGAGATGCATTTAACATGCGTAACCATAGTTTGTACACATCTTCACCAGAAGTTCCTGGAGGGAATGATGGGTTCAATGTTGGCATGAATGACTTTGCTGAAACGGGAAGAGGTATGGGTGATCAGGAACCCAATGGAGAAGCGGAAAAGTTTTATAAGTTGCTTGATGATATGAATGAAGAACTTTACGAGGGATCTAAGCATACAAGATTGTCTTTCTGTGTCCGTCTTTTTCACTTAAAATGCTTAAGCGGGTGGACAGGAAATTCTTTGACACTGTTATTAGAATTTTTGAAAGAAATGTTTCCTTTTGCAAAAATCCCTCAGTCTTGTAAGGACTCGAAGAAGATGATAAAAGATCTAGGCCTTGGATATGAGAAAATTCATAGTTGTCCGAATGACTGTATGTTGTATTGGGGTGATAGAACAAATGAACAATTTTGTCATGTCTGCGGTAGATGTCGATGGTTGAATGGAAATACAGAAGAAAATATGAATGAGGACGATGGTGACACACATTTAAAGAAGAAACCTGCAAAGATTTTGCGGTACTTTCCGTTAATACCAAGACTTCAACGAATTTTCATGTCATCAAAAACATCTGATTCTATGAGGTGGCATCATGATGAAAGGATTGATGATGGCTTATTAAGACATCCTGCAGATTCTTTGGCTTGGAAATCATTCGACAATAAGTTCCCATCTTTTGCTAATGATCCCCGGAATGTGAGGCTTGGACTTGGTTCTCACGGTTTTAATCCGTTCAAAATAATGAGTACTTCTTATAGTACTTGGCCGGTTGTCTTGATTCCTTATAATTTGCCTCCATGGATTTGCATGAAACAATCCTCTTTTATCTTATCCATGATAATTCCTGGAGAGAAAGGTCCCGGAAATGATATTGACATTTATATGCAACCTCTTATTCAAGAGTTGAAGCAGTTATGGGAAGGGGTTGAAACATATGACGCATCAAAAAAGGAAAACTTTAATTTGCGTGCAGCTTTGTTATGGACTATAAACGATTTTCCTGCTTATGCAAATCTATCTGGTTGGAGCACCAAAGGTCGTTATGCTTGTCCTTGCTGTGCTGCACAAACATGTTCAAAATGGTTATATAACGGAAAGAAATTCAGTTATATGGGACATCGTCGGTGGTTAGATGAAAATCATAGATTTAGATTCCAAAAACATGTCTTTGATGGCAGTGAAGAGTTAAGACAAGCACCTGAGACCACGATTGGGTCGGATATCTTGTTGATGTTGAAAGATATCAATTTCACTTATGGAAAGATGAATCAAACAAGTTGCACACAGTCAAGGAAAAGATCAAGGGAGATGTTAGAAGGTGATGTTGAAATTCAGAGTGATGAGGAGGAAGATGAAGAAGATGATCCAAATGAGGCGGATTTGTGGAAAAAAAAAGTATTCTTTTTGAGTTACCTTATTGGGAGCATAATTTATTGCGTCACAACCTTGATGTGATGCATATAGAGAAGAATGTTTGTGAAAATATCATCGGGACAATTCTTAATGTGGATAGAAAATCAAAAGACAACTTAAAGAGTCGGCTTGACCTAGTTGACATGGGAATTCGTCGTGATCTTCATCCGGAATTACTTCCTAACGGAAAATCACGGTTGCCTCCTTCTTGCTTTGGGATGTCTAAAAAAGAGAAGGACGTCTTCTGTAAGGTGTTGAAAGATATGAAGGTCCCGGATGCGTATGCCGCCAATATATCAAGATGTGTGAATGTGAAGGATCGAAAACTTTCTTCTTTAAAGTCACATGATTACCATATCTTGATGCAAGATTTACTTCCAGTTGCTTTACGTTGTTCTATGTCAAAGCAAGTGACTTCTTCTATAATTGAACTTAGTAATATAATGAAAGCTATTTGTGGCAAAGTTCTCAAGGTAGAAGAGCTTGAAAAACTTCAACATCGAGTAGCTCTAACTTTGTGCCACTTAGAGAAGATTTTTCCTCCATCATTCTTCACTATAATGGTGCATTTGGTTATCCATCTTCCTTATGAAGCAAAAGTCGGCGGACCAGTTTTTTATCGATGGATGTACCCATTAGAGAGGTATACTTTGCTAATTAGCTTATTATACTTTTATCTGGTTTACATAGCATTTAATTACACATTAAGATTGTTATGTATTCTGTTTTAGGTTTTTAGGAAAGTTAAAATCTTATTGTCGGAACAAACGCTATCCAGAAGGTTCTATTGCTGAAGGATATTTAGCGGAGGAGTTATGACATTTTGTGCAAGATATTTGGATGATGTTGAAACAAGATTTAATAGACCAGGAAGAAATGATGTGGTCACACATAACAACTTAGCCGAAACATACTTATTTGGAAGTGTTGGACAACCAATCGGCAAGGTTGAAGTGGTTGAGCTAGATGATAAATCTTGGGCACAAGCGCATCGATATGTGCTTTTCCATAGTGATTCACTGGAATCATTACGCACGTAAGTTCCAGTATAATTTTTAATTTAACAAACAGTTTAATTTGTCTTTTGCTTTCTCACGTAAAAAACGTACTTTTTTTGATAGTGAGTATAGAAGCTACTTGAGAGGAACTTTACGTTCTCGAAGAAGACAACTTCGCGAGCTTGATAAGTTATTTACGGAAAATTTCCACGAATGGTTAGGAGAAGTAGTAAGTAACACAAGTTTTTATCATTTTATTACGATCAATGTATTCTTTAATATATAAATAAAGTGAAGTGTTTGCCTTTGCGTTTCTTGTAATAGGTTTGGAGTGGAAGAGATGTTAGCGAAGAAATTAAGTGTTTTTCACAAGGACCGAATAGAATAGTGAAAAGATACAGTGCTTACATCATTAATGGATTTAGATTTCATACTAAATCCCGTGAACGCTTTAGGAGAACACAAAATTGTGGAGTTGTTGTTTCTTCTTCAACAACAAGCTATGCTAGTGCTAGGGATAGTAATCCTGTGGAGGGGGATATTGATTATTATGGAATTATAAATGATATTATTGAGTTGGATTATTATGGCAAGTGGAAGGTCGTGTTATTTCGATGTGATTGGGCTGATGTGAATACTAGTAGAGGTGTTAAAAAAGATCTGTTCGGATTTACAATGGTGAATTTCTCTCGATTAATTCACACCGGACAACAACTGATTGACGAACCTTATGTTTTTTCATCTCAAGTCAAACAAGTATTTTATTCCGAAGATCCGAATGATGCGGGTTGGTATGTTGTACTCCGTAACACACCTAGAAACCTGTTTGATATGAGTGATAAATTTCAAGATGATATTGAACAAAGAACTGAATGCTTGCCATTTATGGATCAAAACTTGGATGAAAATATCCCTAGTACCAATACAGATGTTCGGTGGGTTCGCGAAGATGTTGATGAAGACATTTATGAAACTTGATATCAAAAACAAAATCTAGTAAGATTATTTTGAAACAAATACTCTGTATATAATATGTTTTTATACTGTAAATATTATTATTAATGTTTTTTACATAATAGTATTTCATTCTTATACTAATGTTGTTTACTTAAAATTGATGCAGATAGCATGGCGAGGAAAAGATTAAGGGATATCAATATCATTCAGACTGTTGAGGGTGACACTAGAGTGACGCCTTCAGAGGTGCCGAATGCGTCTACTGCAGATGTTAACCCACCAGAGTTGTCGACTGCCTCCATAGCTGCAGAAACTGCAGTTCATACGAACTTGAATACAGGTATCGTGGTACGGCGTTTGTGTTAAAAGTACGCAAAATCATATTGAAATTGCTAATATATTTGCTTTTGTGTAGTTGATAATGTTGGACAACGCAGAACTCGTGGTCGTACGACATTAAAGGAGTTATGGGCACTACCTCCTGAAGAGCGTATTGTTGTCGCAGCAAATAATGAGCTGCAGCCAATTGGTCCAGAAGCACAATTATTGGCTAGCTTTCTTGGCCTGATTGCTCGAAATGGGATGAAGTGTCCCATTCATTATGAGTCATGGCGTGACGTGCCGAATACTGAGAAAGTCGAGATGTTAAAGTTTATTGAGGTATAAGCATGTTACATTAGTATTGCATTATTTTAATAATTTTGTTGATCATCGAAACTAACGTTGTACAACTTCTCCGTTTCAGTCACGATTTTCTTTGCAGATTCCCACATCATTCGTTATGAAATCATTGGGGAAAAAATGGAAAGACTTTAAGCATGAGTTGAAGAAAAAGTATTTCGATCGAAATACTGATCCTAATGTCTTACTACGAACCATACCGCGTGGTGTGATTATGTGGCAGTATGAGAGACTGGTTAGATTCTGGTATTCAAAAAAAGGAGAGGTATCATTTATAATTTATTTTGGTCATTTACTTATAGTACTTGATATAATACAATTTTATGGAATATGTATAGTTTTATAACGTGCTTTGTCTAATGTACAGGAACGAGAAAAGATAGGGGTAAGCAGTAGACAACAACAGAAATACAGTCACACCAGTGGTTCAAAAAGTTTTGCCAGAAAAGCTAATGAAAAAGTAAGTTTACATTCATAATGTATTAATATATTAGTTTTCAATTATTTTAATACAATTTAGTATTAATTATTTTTGTTTTGTAGGAAATTGAGCGGGGTGAAAAAATTGGACGAGTTGAACTGTTTCAGTTAACTCATACTAAGAAGGATGGATCCTATTTGAACATCGAGACTCAGGAAATTGTGGTATATTTTCTTCAAACTTGTTTTCATTTACAAATATGTTTTACAAAAGATTTTATTAATTTTATTGTTTTGTAGGAGAAAGCTCGAAATAAAATTGCTGAGTATCAAATCGGAGCATCAGATGGATCATCAACGAATATGCAAGATGTGGAGAATCAAATATTCACTGAAGTAGCTGGAAAAGAACGATATGGACGGGTTCGAGGTGTCGGAATGGGTCCGACACCATCTAGCTACTATGGACTTGGTTCTCAACGGTTTACTGCTTCTTCTTCACAAAACTCCAGTGCATATGAAGTTCAGATGCTGAGAGAAGAAATGCAAAATATGAATAAACGTTTTGAGGAGAAGGAAGCAGAGAGACAAGCTGAAAAAGAAGAACAGGATAGACGATATCAGGAGCTGCAGACACAGTTTCAGTCGTTGATGAATTTAGTGCAGCAAAAGAATTTAGGAGGCTCATCTACTTCAGATTAAAGAATTTGTAAGTGGATTTGATGTGTTGAATAATACATTGTATGGTTGATATTAAATATATTTTTATATTATATATTTTTTTTATAATTTGTATTGTTTGTGTATTATTCGACAATGTTACGCATTTCGGACCTTCAATTGTATTTTTTTTTAAAAATATTCTGCATTTACAGCGGAAATAAATAGTATTTTTTTAAAAAAATATTCTGCATTTATAGCGGCGTTTATGAAAAAAAACGCCGCTAAATACATAAATTTCTACAAATATAGCGGCGTTTTCTGATAGCAAACGCCGCTATATATATAAATTCCTGCAAATATAGCGGCGTTTTCTTATCAGAAAACGCCGCTACAAGACAAAATATAGCGGCGTTTGTGATCAGAAAACGCCGCTACAAGACAAAATTTAGCGGCGTTTTATTTTCAAAAACGCCGCTAAAACCGAACACTTAGTGGCGTTTGAGAACAAAAAACGCCGCTAAAGTTTCAAGTATTACCATTTCGGACCTTCAATTGTGGCGTTTATAAACGCCGCTAAAGTACCTAAAAACGCCACTAATTTAGCGGCGTTTTCCGGGAAAACGCCGCTAAATTTCCCGTCACTGTTTTTACCGGCGTTTGTTGCGGCGTTTTTTTAAACGCCTGTAATTTTTTTTGCGGCGTTTATAAACGCCGCTATTCCAATAACAAAACGCCGCTGAAAGACCAATTTGCTGTAGTGGGCCTTTGATGAGCAAGTTTTCAGGAGAAGGTGGAGCCAAATACTTTGAGGATTATGACGCCCGCAAGTTGATTCATACTGGCATAGTGTGGAATGCTAACTTATATCCTAGAAATAGAGATGAAGTGATTGTTGATGATGACGCTCTTAGTAAGATCAATCATGGCTACCTTGTTAATGTTCGTTCGAGCTATTTGCCCGCCCGATGTAACCAAGCCATCATTGTAGAACCTTACAGTCCTTATCGATTTGAGAGACAATTTGGGTTTTGTCAAGATATTCCCGGAGCTCTTAAGGAAGACATTCGTTCTGGATCTGTGGATGATCTATGTAGGTTTTGGAGAATTTGCACTCGTTTTCATACAAAGTCTAGATTGATCTCTCCAGCTCGTTCTCTAAATCCAAATGATCATGCAACCGCAAGATACATGGAATGGTGGTCCAAAGTTCATGAGCCATATCTTGAGCATTCTATTGATATTTTGATTTCAAGCATCCGTACATCACCATCAAAGAGAAGAAAACCTTCAAAGGATGTTAAGAAAAAGTCTTTAGAGATTTCGCAAGACAAATCCAATAAAGCCAAAGTCTTGTCCACTATAGATTTAACAGAGGAGCATGTGAAGGCTTCACAAGAAGTTCCTCGATCAGTGTCATTAGTTGATGAAGGACAAAGGGTTTTATCGAAAGTCATCGAAGGGAAGCATAATGCGATCCTTGAAGATTCAATTGATGAGAGTGATCATGAAAGATATTGGAAGCGAATCAGGCCAAGGAACTCCTTTCATGGTGATATATCCCCTGCCAAAAGTGAAGCTTCAGTTTCTAGTTCACATGAGTTCAACAAACTTGTAGCTGAGATAAAAAATAATGTTTCAAGTACCGTTTCCAACCAAGAAGATGCTTGCCCCAACATGATTGTTAATAATACTTCCCCTATAGTGAAGACTACCATAAGCCCTCATGTTGAAGCTAGTCATCTCGCCCTTCCAGAATTTTCTAAGTTTAGTGCTGAAAAAGTGATATCCGATAGTCAGTTGAAGCTTGCAACTATTTTGTGGGAAAGCATTCAACCAAGGATTATTCGCGCTTCTTTTGATCGGGTTTCTTCACTTACTAGTGATGTCCACAAGATCTTTGATGCAATAGAAGCAATTAAGTCCGTTGGTTCATCCTTATTGAAAGGCATAGTGGAAGACTACTTTACACAAGTCCAAAAGTTTAATGAGCTTGAATCTTCCATCTCTTCATCCAAGGATGGAATTGAAAGACTTCAAGCACTTGAAATTCGACTTAAAGATTCAATGTTACTTGAACATAAAACTGTTGAGAACCTTAACACCCTGCAGTCGAACTTGGCAGATATAGAGCAAGAGTTCATTACTTTGCAACGCAAAAAAACATAGACTTGAATCTTCGCTCCAAGAAACTGAAGATGAATTGAAAAGAAGAAGAATCGACACCTCCAAGATTCGTGAGGAGATGAATTCTGTTGAGTCTTTTACTACCCTTACTGAGAATGAAGCCAAAAACTTAGATTTGTTACGAAGTATGTTGGAAACCTCTCGAGAAGACTTGAAGAATTACAAATGGAAGCCCTGAATCCCTTTTGATGTAACCTTTTTTTTTTTGAAATTTATATTAGTTCTTAGGATTGTTAGTAAATTCTTTTCAAGTTTGAAATAAAGTTAAATTTCTTTTTCTCCATATATCATCTTTCTTTTGCACTTTCTGAAGCATTTTTGCATCATGTATGGACTACAAATTAAATTTCCAAAGATCTTTAATTTGAAAAAGATTTGTTTTACTTGAAAAATAATTTGAATCATGAAATTTGAATGGAGAATTATCATGATACTTTCAAGTGAACAAAAGATAATATTTGAATCAAATTTTTTTTTTTTGTTTGGACTGAACTTGGCAATGAAACCAAGCTGCCTACGTACCCTCGAATTTGAAGGATCAAGTCATAACGTAGTTCATTTTTTTTTGTGCCCTAACTTTTGCCTAAGTTGTCCTAGAAAGGATTTTCAACATAGCGGGCTTTTTTTTTTTTTGATATACAGTTTAAGCTCGTGCTTAGGAGCAACATACAACAGTTTAAGCTCTTGCTTAGGAGCAACATCTTCTTTAAGCATAGTAACGCTTCAAAAACTTTCCATTGATTGGTCCAACTTTGACACCATCTTGATCAACGATTTTGTATGCACCATTGGTATAAACTTCTCGAACAACGTATGGTCCATCCCATTTTGAAAGGAACTTGTTGCCAATACGATGTGAAGTATTTATGGGTCTTCTTACAGCAAGGACTAAATCTCCAACTTGGAAAGATCGCTGCTTGACTTTCTTATTAAAAGCTTTGGATAGTCGAGCTTGATAGCACTCCAAGCGTTGTTGGGCTTCCAACCTTTTCTCATCCAGTGCTTCTAATTCTTCCAAACGTAAGCGTACATTGTCTTCACTAGAAAGATCTTCCTGGATTGCAATCCTCAATGATGGAATTTGTCGCTCAAGTGGTAGAACAGCATCTACACCATAAACAAGTGCATATGGAGTGGCTTGAGTTGGTGTGCGATATGTAGTTCGATAAGCCCACAGAGCTTCTCCTATCCTTTCATGCCAATCTTTCTTTGAACGGTTAACAACTTTCTTGAGAAGATTGCACAAAGTCTTGTTAAAAGCTTCTGCTAATCCATTTGCTGGAGCATGGTACATTGAAGACTTGTACTGCTTGAAGTCAAACTGTGCACATAATTTGCTCATGTCAAACTGCTTCCCATTATCAGTTATGATGTGATGAACAGTTTCTTTTTTTACTTCCCTGTAAGGTGCCACTTCTGCCCACTTTGAAAAGTAATCTGTAGCAGCAAGTATGTACATATGCCCTAGTGAACTCTTAGGTAATGGTCCTACCAAATCAAGTCCCCAAGAATCGAACGGCCAAGATGTGACTGTCGATGTAATGGTTCAGGAGGTTGATGGATGAAGTTTGCATGAAACTGACAAGCTTGACATTTCTTGGAGTAGTCTATGCTATCCTTTACCATTGTTGGCCAGTAGTATCCCATTCTTTTTATTTGAAAGTGCAATTTAGCTCCAGACTGATGTGCACCACAAATTCCTGAATGAGCTTCTTGTAAGGTTTTGGATACTTCATCTTCTCCTAAACATCGAAGAAAGACACCATCAAAAGAGCGGCGATAGAGCGTACCCTTGAAGTAAATAAATCGAGGAGCTCGACGTTTCACTTCTGTTTTATGCCTTGGATCATTGGGTAGCCTCCCATGCTCTAAATAATCAATCAATGGTTGTCTCCAATCTTCTTTTTCAACTTGGCAAACTGAAACAACATTGGATTCCGTATTGTTATCTTTAAAATCAACTGGAGGCAAAATCCATCGTTTGCAAAGAGGGACTTTTACTTCTACACTTGGCATGGCAAGAGCTGATGCTAGATTAGCTAGAGAATCTGCTTGCTTGTTCTCTCTTCTTGGTACATGTTCTAAGCTTACATTGTCAAACCATTCCAAAATCTTCTTCGCATAGTCGACATATGGAAAGAGGTCAGGCTTCTTAACTTCATAAAGTGAAAGAAGTTGGTTGATGACCAATTTGGAATCCCCAAACACTTTAAGTTGAGTGATTTTCATATCCACTGCCATTTCCAATCCAATGATCAGAGCTTGGTATTCTGCTACACTGTTGGAACAATTTTCAGTGAGAGTAAATGCATAAGGCAATACATCTCCTTCTAAAGTGACAAAGACAACACCTGCTCCAGCTCCATCTTGACGGGCAGCCCCATCGAAGAATAGTTTCCATGGCCTGGGAATTTCGATAAAAAGAACATCTTCATCTGGGAGATCTTCAGAGAATTCTCAATCATCTGGAATCGGATGGTTTGCAAGGAAATCGGCAAGTGCTTGCCCTTTAACGGCCTTTTGTGGAATATAAGTAATATTGAACTCTTGTAGCAAAAGAGCCCATTTTGCCAATCTTCCACTGAGCACAGACTTGGACATGAGATATTTGAGGGGATCTGCTCGCGAAATCAAATAAACAGAATGAGCTTGCAAATAATGCCTCAGCTTTTTAACTGCAAACATCAATGACAAGCAAATCTTTTCAATGGGAGAATAATTTAATTCAGCACCATTAAGAGTTCTACTAAGATAGTAGAGTGCAGTTTCTTTTCCTTCATCATTCTCTTGTGCCAACAATGCTCCTAAGGAACGTTATTGTGCAGCAATATAAAGGATTAACGATTGTCCTGGTATAGGTGCCTTCAGGATAGGTGGTCGTAACAAAAAGGTCTTAATGCTCTTAAAAGCATTACTGCAGGCCTCATCCCAGACAATAGGGACATCCTTCTTCATTAGCCGACTAAATGGTTGACATCGACCAGCCAAGTTTGAGATAAAGCGTCGGATATACGCCAATCTTCCTTGCAGACTTTTAAGTTCATGCAGATTGCGCGGTTCAGGCATTTTCATGATTGCATATATTTTTGATTGATCGATCTCAATCCCACGATGTCGTACGATGAATCCCAAAAACTTGCCCGAGGATACTCCGAACGCACACTTGAGCGGATTCATCTTCAATTGTTATCTACGCAATCTTTCAAACACTTGGCGAAGATCAGCAAGATGATCGGATTTTTTCTTTGACTTCACTACCAAGTCATCAACATAACATTCGACATTCTTTTGAAGCATATCATCAAAGATCTTTTGCATTGCTCTTTGATAAGTAGCACCTGCATTCTTTAATCCAAACGGCATAACTTTGTAACAGTATATTCCTTTTGGAGTTCGAAATGCAGTAAGTTCTTCATCTCTTGGAGCCATGCGAATTTGATTATAGCCAGACGATCCATCCATAAATGACAAGGCTTCATGGCCAGTTGTAGCATCAACCATTATTTCTGTTATAGGGAGAGGAAAGTCGTCCTTTGGACAAGCATTGTTCAAATCTTGAAAATCTACACAAACTCGAAGTTGACCATTTTTCTTTCTCACTGGAACAATATTTGAGATCCAAGTGGGATACTTGACTTCTCTAATAAAGCCAGCTTTGATGAGCTTATTGACCTCAGCTTCAATTTGGGGGATCAAGTCAGGATGGAAACGTCGTTGAGCTTGTTTGATAGGTCGGACACTTTTCTTGACAGCCAGATGATGCATAGCTACTTTTGGATCAAGTCCCGACATTTCTTTGTAAGTCCAAGCAAAGATATCTCGATACTCTATCAAAAGATCGAGATAGGCTTTTTCTTCTTCTGGTGGTAAGCAAGCATTAATAAAGATCGGTCGTGGATCTTTACTAGTGCTGATGTTAACCTCCTTTAGCTCATCAATAGTAGCTTGATTTCCTTCTTCAAAAGACGAAGGGGCTTCTTGGGCTTCTTCTTCTTGAGATTTTTCACCAGTTTCTTTTACAGATACATGGTTAGAAGTAAAGATTTCTGTTTCTTCAAGTTCTTCTTCCTCTGAGGATGAGACTGATTTGGTTATAACCACTGTGTGCTTTCTAGCCTTTAAAACTTCACCAGTAGTTACCTTCCATTCGCTTTGCCTTTTCATTCGAGAAGGAATTTTGCTGTGAAAATCTCTTGATTCCTTTAAAGTGGAAAATTTTCTTTTTCGGCCACAGTTAACTTCTTCAGAGTACAAACTTCCAAGCCTTGACTGAATGGAAATTGGTTTACTTACAGAGACTTCACTGTATTTTTCTCCCATTCGTTCAAAAACTGACCTTCGTGATGACTGAATGCTCAAACGATCAAACACTGAACATCGTGTTGAGCGTGCTCCCAAGCGATCAAATACTGAAAGTCCTGGTGGCTTCACTGCATCTTCTTTCTCCTCGAGAACTTCCTCCACATTTATGTACCTCGAAGTTTGTTTATGAATCTTCAATTTTAATGGAGAATATCCAAGCCCTTCTCTAGAAGTTTCGACGTGATCAATTTTCTTTTGCCAGATCTGACGGATCTTGAATGAACTTTGCGGCTTTTCTTTGCTAGGCTCTTTTGTCTCGTGAGCCAATTTTGCAACATCCTCTTGTTTATATCCAGCTTTGACAAGCAACCTATAAGCATTAGGATCAAAATCTTTAGCTCGATGAGTAGGAAGATCCTGATGTTCACAAAGAGATTCTTCTACTGGTCTAACAAATCCTTGCAGTGGAGGTATAAGGCCTCTTGATTCTTCCAAGTTAGTGAGGGGAAGAGTCAGATCCTTTAAACCTTGAGCAATTTCATCTTCTCCAACTATGGAAGAAGCCAAATTCTTTCCCTTTTGCTTTAATTCTTGCATCGGGTTGGGCATTACTTCTTCGATAAATGTATCTTTTAGATAAAACTTTGCATCGGCGAAATGTGCTTCTGCTATAGTAAATGGCTTAGCGTCTGCAAGGATCGTCTTGACTTGACCGTTTCTGCAATACTTGAGACATTGGTGCAGAGTTGAGGAGACTACACCATTTTGATGTATCCACGGTCGTCCTAACAACATGTTGTATGTCGTTTTGGCATCAATCACATGGAAAAGTGGACTTGACTCCATATCTCCAATGAAAAGTTGAAGTCTAAGTTTTCCAAGAGCTCTTTGTCCCCCTTGGTTGAATCCTTGGATCATCAAGCGGCTTTGCATCAATTCATCCAAAGGAACTCCCAATTCTTTCATTGTCATCAACGGGAGTATGTTGACAGCAGAACCATCATCGATCAAGATTTTATTGATCTTCTGTTCCCGAGTATATCCTACAACGAACAACGGCCGATTATGAGGGGTTGACCCCATCAACAGATCTTCATCAGAAAAGTTGATTTTCGTAGCACAAGAATGATCATCAACTTCAAATGCTACTGAGTCAATGTTGTTTTCATTATCTTCATTGCCACCGTTATGGTAACAAGTCATGAAAACCAAACCTTCATCTCTAAACTGAATTGGCATGAATTCATTTAAAGTGATTGGCCTCCTTGACTTTCTCCCTACTGTATTTTTACCCTGAGATGGCATTTTTGTTTCTTGAGGCACATTGGGCTTTGGAGATTTAGATGGTTGTTTGATCATCTTAGCTCTTGTAGGCACTTTCACAACTTTTGGAAGATTCTTCTTTTTGCTTTTTCGGCGTGTGACTAGAGTCCAACCATTGTAATCTTGATTTTGTCTTTGAAGCAAATGGTTGCCCCCACTTCTCTGAAGATCCACTATCGTACTTATACTTGGAGCTAGTATGATAGGATCGAAAGAACCAAATTTTATGGTTCTATCCAGCAAATTGGATTGAGAAATCATATTGACTGATGCCAAATTTGACGACACTGTTTCTTCTTCAAACTCGATTTTCTCCTCTTCATAGAGTCGCATGATTTTATCCTGCAAAATAAAGCACTTCTCCAGAGGATGGCTAATCAAGCGATGATACTTGCAATAATTGGGGTCTTCTACTTTATCATCTTCTTCAGGTCATTTCATTTCTGGCAACTGAATCAGCTTAGTCTTTAAAAGTTCTTCAAGAATGCTTAAAACATCAGAATCAGGAAAAGGATACTTCTTTTCTTGCCTCTCCTTCAAAGTGATCTTGCCTTTACCTTTGTCTTGGATAGGAGAAGATTTCGTCTCTTGAGATTGTTTTGACTTGGGAGATATCTTAAGAGGCTTGGTAGTCACGGCCATGGACTGTTTGCTTTCTCCCTTGTTGATAAAGGTTTTGCCCCCTTTGCGGGTATCTTGTTTTTCCTTACCTTTCTTTGGCTCTTGCACCGGAGGTTCTTGATTTCCAGCAGCTGTCATACTCAACTCAATATCATGAGCACGAGTGGCTAATTCTTCAAAGGTCTTAGGCTTGATGCCTTGAAGAATATAACGCAAGCCCCAATTCATGCCTTGGATGCACATGTCAAGGGCAGAAGACTCAGACAATCTTTCTTTGCAGTTAAGGCTCAGATTTCTCCATCTGTGGATGTAATCAATGACTGGCTCATCCTTCCATTGACGTGAGCTTGTGAGTTCGATCATGTTGACTATACGGCGAATGCTGTAGAACTGATTAAGGAATTCACGCTCAAGTTGTTCCCAGCTGTCAATCGTCCCAGGCTCAAGATCAGTATACCAGTCAAAGGCGTTGCTTTTTAAGGATCGAACGAACTTCTTCACCATGAGATCCCCATAGGTACCAGCATGTTTAGACGATCGATCCTTTGAGAATATGTGCAACATGTTGGCGTGGATTTCCTTTTCCATCGAACTGCTGAAACTTTAGGGGTTGATAGTTCCCGGGCATCCTTAGACGATCGATCCTTTGAGAATATGGTTTTGCATATGTGTATGAAGGTTGAGTGATGCTTTCAACTTGATCTTTGATAGCCTCCTTGATAAGATCCTTGAGCTGGCTGGTAGTAACGAGTTCATTGATCTTTTCTTCAGAATCCTTAGCAACTTCCTTGCCAGAGTTCTCACCATCATCTTGAAAGATTGATTGCCAATTCTGGTTTGAAGCTTCGTTCCTTTTTTCCAGTGAGACCGACGATCTTGTCCATCATGGAAGCGATCTGGTTATCCTTCTCTTTGATACTTGCTGAAAGAATTTCAACAGATTTTGCCAGAAGTGCAACTTGTTCTTCCAATGATGTGGTGCCAGTTGTCATGACAGCCATTACTCCAGAACTTGATTTTGGAGCAGATGATGGAATAGGCTTGTTGCTTGAGTAGCTATCTTGTTCTTTGTATGTTAACTGGCGACTTGCACTTGATCCTCGAGGAGAATCGACTTGTCCAGCAGAAACTTCTTCTAAGTCTTGAATTGGAGAAGAAGTGTCATAGAGAGGGTTTTGATTGAGCACCGGAAAAGTTTGCTCATACAATTCAGCAAGAGTTTTGGTCTTACTCCTAGTGCCATAAGGATGAGGGGGGATCTCAACGCTTGATGATGAAGTGGGGTAGACTGCAGGATTAGCTCGAGCAGGCTTGAGAGTTGGTTTGTTAGCAAGGTTCTTCTTGGGAGCCATTGCAACTTGATAACTTGGATTTTGAAGAAAAGAGATGAAAGGCAGAAATTGTCCCACCGGGCGTGCCAAAATTTGTACACACAAATTTCGCGTCAAAAATATGACAAGGAAAATTTGGAGTCAAATAAGAATTTTATTAATCAAACTTTGAGGTTACAATCTCTGAATATTCTTAAAGAAATAAATCCTTTTGATTCTTTTCTTCAGTAAAATTTTGATTCAAGGGTCTTCACGACTTGATCTTGAATCAGTGAGATCCGCTTCAAGGGTCTTCTAGACTTGGTCTTGAAAAACAGGAATTATCTCCTTTCCTTCGATGAACAAGATCGGAGAGCAGCTTTTTTGAGAATTCTCAAGAACAAGCACCGCGTTCTTAGAATTTCTCTAATTTCTTCTTAAGACTTTTGAGAGGATTTGGCTCTTCAAAATCTTCTTCTCTTCAGGCTTTCTGAATTGTGAATTTGTGTTAAGGGGAGGTCTCTATTTATAGTGGTAGCTAGCCAGATGAAAGAGAGTTCTAAAAGAACTTGTTCTCCTTATTTATCTCTTAATTAATTTAATTTAATTAGAGATAAAACTTCATTATTTATCCCTTAATTAATTAATTAAATTAGAGATAAAATATTTATTTTTTATCCCTTAATTAATTAATTAAATTATAGATAAAATATTTATTTATCTCTTAATTAATTTAATTTAATTAGAGATAAAAACTTTATTATTTATCTCTTAATTAATTTAATTTAATTAGAGATAAAAATTTATTATTTATCTCTTAATTAATTAAATTTAATTAGAGATAAAAATTTATTATTTATCTCTTAATTAATTAAATTTAATTATAGATAAAATTTTATTATTTATCTCTTAATTAATTAAATTTAATTAGAGACAAAACTTTATTATTTATCTCTTAATTAATTTAACTTAATTAGAGGTAAAATAATTATGACACATGAGTGAAATTTGATTGGATAACCCATGAATCCTTGCAATTTGATTGGTCAAACCATGTGTACATATTTAATTAATTATAAAATAATTAATTATAATATGATATTATCAATTTCACATGGTAATGTATAATTTAATTGAAAATTTCTTAATTAAAGAAATTCCAATTGACATGTGGCTATTTGTAATTGGTTACAAATTTTCTCCTTCTACACATATTTAAATATAATTTTTTCTACATTGTTAAAACTGAAATTAAGAAGGGGGTTACATTACATTACATTTTAATTCAAAAGTAAATTGTTAAAAACAAAAAAACATTTATGATGAAAAAATCAAAAATTATATGTGAAACTGACATATTTGATGTCATTTCTCAAAAATATTATCAAAATTTTCTTTTCTAAATATTTTTTTTTCTCGCTTTTGTTTTTTGTAAGAAGATAAAGATCATAAAACTTTTGTTACAAATTAAATATATGTGATTATTATCCATATTTGAGATTTAAATTCACTTTCATATTTTATTATGTACAAAAAAAAATATATACCTTATATGTAAAAAAATTAAGATGATATCAAAATTTAAATCATTAGATTATGTTGATATCCATCATATTCATATTAAGAGTTATAAAAAAATAAAAATATAAAATATAAAATATAAAACTAACAACTATCATACAATAACTTATAATATCATTTAACTTAGGTTCTTTTTTTTTTTTTTACTACATCATAATATTTTTCTTTTGATTCAATACCTTTTTTTTTTTTTAAATCACTTACATCAACTCATCTCATATTATTATTCAATATTTTAATTTTTACCTATCATTTATCAATATAATAATTTTTTAATTCAATAATATAAAAACAAAAAAAATTAATGACTTTATTTTTCAAAAAATAAAAAATAATGAGCCAATCATTATACGACATGACACAAAATTAAGGGTTATTTAAATAGTGTCAATTAAACATGACAATTAGATTGAATTTGGTCCAAATAGCAGAAAATATATCATGTTAGGCATGTTTTAAATGTTATAATTTTTTATGTTACATTATTGACAAAAACTTAAACATGTATAAAACAATATATTGAAAAATATAAACATGTAAAAAGAATTGTTAGAGGCTATTTGAAAAACAAAATGAAGAATGAAAAAAAAAAATGTTTAAAGTCCAAAGTCTAAAATCTTTTTATTCACAAAGCCTCGAAGCCCACAAAAGTAAAAGGAGAACCTATAAATCTTACAAATAAAAAAATCTCAAGAAGAAAAGGACAAAAAATAGCAAATCTTTCCTTAACATTTCCAAAATTTCATCCAAATTTCTTGAATCTTGGATTCAATATACTTATAGATAAGAGGTTATAACCTATCGTTCCAATAGATCCTCTCCACTACTTCTATTAAGAAAAAATTTCCGAAATTTTTACTACTTTATTTAATGGTGAATAATACATTGTCAACTAAATCTAATGTTAATATTTATACAAATCATTGTTTTTTTTTTCTAATTTATCTTCACACTTAATTTAAAATTATTAAAATTTCAATCATAAATTTAATTGAAAGTGTATTATTCATCTTTCAGTAAAGTAGTAAAAATCTTTGAATAAAGTGGTTGTTACTTTCTTTTAAGAGAATTGAAATATCCCGCTCCAACCTTAACCTCTTCATATGTACCAAAAAAATATATAATGAAAAAGTTACCATTTTTTTTTTCTAAGGGAAAAAGTTTCCAATTCTATATTAGCACTTTTTCCACTAATATTTTTTTCGAGGATCTACTCATTTTCAAAATTATTCAAATATTTTTTATCAAATAAAATAAATAAAAATAACTGATTTAGTGTAATTGTATCAACATTTTCTTTCTGGTGTGAAAGTTTATTTTATTCTACCTGAACAAGGAATCTATATTTATAATTAAAAGCTAAATACATGAATACACGGTAAAGCCTCCCATATACTTAGTTGTCAAGTGTGAATTATGGTGATGACACATGTTTTTGTTTTTTAAAAAAAATTTCTTTTTGTTTTTTTATGCTTAGATATTAAAATACCAATAATAATAATATCTTTATTTTTATTTATATATTATTTTTCATCTTTATTCATGTAAAAAATTTGTAAAAATATATATATATTTTTAGAGTAATAAAAAACATTTATGTATAAATAAAATTTATCAAATTACTTAAAAAGATAAAAATATATATATATATATATATATACTTATATTTAAAGGAGAACTATAAGGGCCTAGGAGAAGTCGTGTTCACACGAGATCAATTTTTATTTTTTTTGGTTGCTTTTTTTTATCAAATCATTTTTGTTTTTATTTAATTACTTTTTTACAATATTAATCTCAATAGATCAAGTAATTTTGGATAAGATACGAAAATAATAATATGAATATAATACATTTAATAAATATAAAAATTATACAATAAATATAATACGATAATTTAAATATTATTAATATGATTAACACAATATATTTAATAATTTTTTTGGATGCTAATTCAACCTTTTCATTAACAAAATAAGAAGTTGAATGACAGATCAATACATCAACAAGCATCAAAACCTCTTAAAGCCCCACAAAACAGAATACAGTACATGCCAAAAAGACAACACCCCATAAATCAACCCAGACTCACTTTACCATAACAACTCACCTTAAGAAGAACATAGGCAAGGTTACAGAAAAGTACCAGAAACTTCCTCTCATTCCACCTTTACTTACCCGCATTACACCACTAACAAACTAATCATCAAACTAGAGGTGGCAAAATGAACCCGAACCCGAAAATTCGCCCAGGAAAACCCGAATCCGGCCAAACCCGATTTGATCAAAAAGTCAAAAACCCGAATCCGAAAAAGCCCGAACCCGAATGGACCCGAACCCGAATGAGCCCGAACCCGAATGAGCCCGAACCCGAATGGACCCGAACCCGAATTTAATACTAAAAATAAAAATAAACAAATTGCAATTATTTTTTTTTACAAAGCAATAACTTTAATTATTAATTTTATTCTAATTTTTTTTAATAATTTAATTAAAATTTAAAATTTAAAATATTATATATATATGATGAAATAATAATTTTATCAAAAAGTAAATTATATTTTGTACTTATAAGTTATAACTTTAACGTCTCATATCATGATGAATTTACAATCTAAATATTTTAAATTCTTGAAAATTTTAAAGATGTGAAAAAAAAATTGACAATAATTCAATTAATCTATAAGGGTAAAAAAATTGACAATAATTCAATTATTTTGGCCTTTTGGGTTATACTTAGACCTGCTCACAGGCCGGGCCTGGGCAGGATATTTTGTGTTCTGGGCCGGCCCGGCCCGACCCGGAACAGTAATTTTTATTATAATATTATTTTATTTAATTTTAATTATAAAAAAATAAAAAAAATTATTTTTTTATTCCAATGAACAGTGTTTCGGGCCTAAACGGGCGGGCCGGGCCGACCCAGGGCCAGGCCTGGGCAGAGAAAATAAAAAAAACTGGGCCGCGGCCCGGCCCGGCCCATAAGCAGCTCTAGTTATACTTATGCGGTTAGGTTAGGATGGGTTTAATTGGATTATGGCTTTCATGTGATTTTATTTTAGCGGGTGGATTTAATGGGGTTTTGGGTTTTATGGCCTTTTGGTTTTGGGTATATTTATTATATATTAATAAATAATCATATTAATTATATATTTATTACGTATAATTTAAATATAAATTATATTTTTTAGTACTACTTTATAATTTATATTTTATACTGATGAAAAAAATATAAGTACTCGATATATATATATATATATATATCTTGACTATAAGCATAAATTTTTTGCATTTTATAAGTATATAAACGAATAGATGAAGGCCAGTATTTATTTTTAAAAGTTTTTTATTTTATAGTGAATATAAATTATAATGTATTTATATTTTGAAATTCGAGCTCATCAAATCAATTATTTTAAATATCAATATATTAATTTATAATATATCATATTTTTTATAATAAATTATTTCAAAATTTGATTTTATATAACAAATTAATTTCTTATTCTTTTGGTGCTAACAAATATTAATTTTAAAAAATAAATATAATTAAAAATGTCATATAATAGCAAAAGTATAAAAATAAAAATAATAATAATAATAAATTAATAATTTGTTTTTAGATATAAATATTTAAATTACGTAAAAATGATTACATCTAATATAAAATAAAATAATGTAAAACATACCGTACCCAGATCGAACCCGAACCCAGACCGAACCCGAATGGGTCCGAACCCGAATGAGCCCGAACCCGAATGGGCCCGAACCCGAATGAGCCCGAACCCGAATGGATCCGAACCCGAATGAGCCCGAACCCGGATGGACCCGAAACCGAATGAGCCCGAACCCGAATGAGCCCGAACCCGAATAAACCCGAACCCGAATGAACCCGACCCGAACCCGCCCAATTGCCACCTCTACATCAAACAGAGTGAAACAAACCAGGAAAAAACACCATACCCGACCATTATCCAGATATACAACAGAATACAGCCAATAAAAAGAAAATTACCACCAAGCCAACAAGTTTTCCATCCTATCAACTCCTGCCTTAGCAAAGAATTTCGTCATGCCGTTATTTTCTCTCGGAATCTTCACAAATTTAACATTTTTACATTTCTTCCGCAATCAATCGATCTCATTCGTAATCTTCCATAACTTCCATGGTCTATTATCGCTTCTCAAACACCACAACAAGGCAACACTTGAGACAGATTCAATGACCAACTCAGAATCATTCAATAGCAAATTTGATTGCCAACACCTCAACCACATTGGAATCACAAGTCCCAAGTGGACAGAACACTGCACGTATAATACTAGCATCATCTCTTAAACCTTATAACCCGTTCCGGATCCACAAAACATCTATCTAGACGACTTCTATTGCCCCATCCATACCAAGTAAACTTTTTCCCAGTAAAGGCATTTCTATCGATTCAAAGGCATCAATAAAATCCTTAAAACTCCTTCAATTCCACTCCCCCACACGAGCACCCATTTCTTTCAAAATCTAAAACAGTATTAAAATCACCTAAGATGCACCAATAACACTCCATTTCAATTTTCACTTCCAAAATATCTTCCCATAAAACCCTCTTACCACCACGTTGCAAGGAGCATATATGTTACAAATAACACAATCAAAATTCCAAACATATTTAGTAATTTATATTGTGTTTATGTTTACACAATTGACATGAGAAAAAAAACCAAGACACAAGACACATACACAAATTACCAAATCTAGTTCATAATATTAGAATATCAGCCATCGACGAGAAACATCTAATGCTAACTGCATTCTCTTATTATTATTATGGAAAGGAAAGTTTCATTAGAGAAACGAAAAGTAACATAAGATGAGAAGCAGGAATTAGTTTTTCTTGGCAAGGAAAAGGCCCCATCTCTGCTCCCCAGATGAGCTCCTTATCAGCTTTGCCTTCCATCCACCAACAATATCGTCATAGTCTTCCTGAATATTAGAAAAAGATTAGTTAAAAAAAAAACTAGGTTATTAAAATGATGACAAACACTCACTTGAGAAAAGTCAGAGACGAATGCATCCTTGTCCTTCTCAACTTCGTTTAATTCATGCTGCAAAACTTGTATGAACTGAAGCCCCACAAGCAAACCATTCATTTAGCTCGGCAAGCCCAACAGATTTCATAATTTCACAAGTATACAAAAGACAAGAAAGAAAATGGGTAGGTTTATCTGAACCTGATCAGTTCGATCCTCTGCAATGACCTCATCAAAACCAGCATCCTTAAGCATCTTCAAAACATTAAAGCAAAAAAAAAAGGCAAAAAGGTAACTCCTAATGTCAGAAATTGTTAATTAAAAACAAGCATATGACATGAAATCAGAAAATGATTATTAATTTGAATATACCTGGCCATAAGCTTTTACATCATGTAGATCATACCCTCTCTGCTTGACATACTCAGCAAATTCTGATGATGAAGTTCCGGCACTTTTGCAGTAATCACTTATAAGAACTTTGCCCCCTGGTTTCAACCATTTGTAGAAAGATCTAAATAGTGCAGGTTTGTCCTGAAAGTCAATTTTAGATACAGAATGTGAGAGAACGAATTGACAAAGCGGATCTAGAAAAACCGAAATGATTCACAATTCTTCATATAGCTGACCAAGACATGAAGTAGACTGAATGAACCAAATGAAATGACAAAGCAATTATCATGAGGTTTACATAGTAGCTTTCCCTGTAGAAATTCTCATGTTGATGCTTATGCTAAATCTCTAATCTTTAAATCTTTTCAAAGGGAAAAACTTTTTTAAAAATAATAAAGAAACTTATCAGAATTCTAAAACAAATTAAGCTTCACGGTAGATGAGGTATCTATCTAGTCCTCTTACTTGGATGTGTAGAATGGTGTCACGGCTGTAGATAACATCAAAAGTGTTGTCCGGATAAGTCTTTTTAGTGCAATCAGCAACTTCAAATTCCACTGAGCAATTCAGTCCATTAGCTCGTTCAAGAGCAAAAGATATCATATTTATGGAGAGATCGATGCCCACAACATGGACATCAAATTTCTCTGCCATATAAAAGTCACCTCCACCAATGCCACAGCCAACATCTAGAACCTTTTGGCCTGGCTTAAGATCCAACTTCCCAACAAATTCTTTCGTTGTTTCTGCTCAAAAACAAGTTTCAGTTTAGGGGGCATATATGACCAAGGTAAAAGATTTACTGAATAAGAGGAACCAAAAGAAAGTGCTACGCCTGAGGAACGATAGGGAGTTATGAAAGGACCTTGAGATTATAGAAAAAGCCATTACTTACCTAACATAGAAAATATTGAAGCAATGCTATACTTGGTATAATCTCATTATTCGATACATGTAAAACTTTCAAACAGCATTGATTATATATAGCCAGAGATGCTGTTTTGAGGTTCAGACATTACAGTGGAGATGAAAATTCCTACGTTGCTCCAATTCTTCATTTTTCTTGAAGTACTCGTATCCGATACCCGTATCCACGCATATCCAGACATGGGTATGAGAATATGATCCTCCAAGGACCCTCCAAATACATAGAAATCTAGAAACAAATTGAACATACCTATGTCGGACACATATCCGTGTCCGACACTCACATCCGAATCCGAATAACGTAGGAAAATTCTACTCCAAAACCATTTTTGCTACTAGATACACAAATCCCAGACAAAGCTTCTATTATGTAGTGTTAAATCTTAAAACAGCAAGAGAGAGATTTTTTCTAGTTTAATAGGCGTGTTTCATCTTTCTTTCCCTAATTTCTCTACTTATGTGTAGCAAATTCCTTTTAAAGAAACAAATACAAATATTTGGTTGAAGAGGGATACCAATTCCTCCTGTGCTCACAAATCCTTGACCAAAGGTACGCTCATAACGAAGTATGCTATTAGATTTGTACTGAACAGTATCCAAGAAGCGCTGGAATCCCCCATCATTATCTGAATTGACCTTTTGCCAGATCCAGCAAATCTGCATATGCAAACAATATGTTGAATCTTGTCAGTAAATCAAATTCAAGACTCAACCAAAAAATATAATAATCAATGAGATCATGTTTTGCTGCCTGATTCTGATTCTTTTTGTTCTTAACATAAGCTCCGATGCACTTGCAGCCAACTAGAGAAAGTTCAAACGAATTTCCTGAATCATCAGTTGCATGGCATTCTTTAAAGACCTGCATTAGAATACATGGCAAACATCTGTTTAAAAAAAGTACGAAAGATAAGCTCACTCTATTTCATACATATTTCAGTCCTCAGAGAACATCGAGTTCAAGATAGATTCAAGTAAAACCTTTGTGTAAAATCTGGGCTCACGGTAGTGAGATGGGTTGTGCTTTCGCCTGCAGTCACCAGATTGATGAAAACAAGACTCCCTGAAGAAAATATGTCCTCTAACCTTCAACCATTTCACCATCCTTTCAGCCAAATTCTCAACCTGCATTTAATGATGGTTTTAGACAGAAATATACTTAAAGAATATGGTTAACTTGTAAATCTAAAGCCAGAAATGTACTACCCAAATTAAGAAGGGAAAAGATTAAAATCAATAGCTAACATGCCTCTGCGAATTCCTCTTATTTTTTTTCTTTCTTTTTATTGGAGAAGATGCTATGAACTATATTCAAGAGAGTATATACATGTTGAGCATGCATGATATCAAAATCCAAATAAACATTCATTTAAAAAAAAAGGAGAATATCAAAAAAAAAAAAAAAACAAAAAGCAAAGAATCAAGTTTTGCCACTAAAATTACCTCTTCATCTGAGAGATACATCAGCAGCCAATTTGAGAATATCAAGTCCATTGATCCTTCTGAAATTTCGAAATCTGGGGAAGTCGTGTCAGCACAGAGGAATTTTACATTCTTATAATGTCCGTTGATGCTTTCATTCTGCAATTAAGGAAATCCAAAGAGAAAATCTAATCAAGCCCCTTATGAAATAGCAATCTAAACAATTTCTGTCAGGTTGAGTTTCAATTACCCTTTTTATAATGCCCTCAATGAAGTCTAAAGCTATAACACGATCAGCCTTCTGAGCTAATTCACCAGTAAATCGACCAATGCCAGCTCCTAGCTCCAAAATGGTTTTCCCTTCATACGGTGGAAGTAGGGAGAGCACCTACATATATCAACAATGAACAATTAGGATTCTAAAAATAATAATTGAAGGATAAAAATAAAGCACAAGAACAGCAACACTTAAAAGGTAATAATAAGTATTGATGCAAATTTAACTCTATCATATCATAATTACAATTGAAAATTTTCATAAATAAAAAATCTTAAATTTTAAAAAAATAAAAAGTACAATTTTAAAAAAATAATGGAAAAGTTGACACTGAGGAATCTGTGGACGTTGCTTACCCAAGGTGGCTCTCTATGGGTAGCATGGATTGAGAAGTATGTTTTGAAGGACAGCAATATCATGCTGCTGCCTTCAACACAAAGATTTAGTTGGAGTTGGAAGAAGCTACTGAAGTTGAGATGCACAACACTCAAATTCATCCAGCAGCAAGGGGACAGACTGACTTGGAGAATACCTGATCCTAATTACAAGACAGTCTAGGTCTGGAATGAAATAAGACATCAGAAAGGGAAGGTGAATTGTCACAGGCTGGTTTGGTGCCATTTTCATGTCCCAAGACACTCACTTATAGCATGGCTTGCAATTCTAGATAGACTGCCTACAAAAAACAGATGCACCGTTGGGGAATTAGACTCTCTACAGATTGCTTGCTTCGTAATAGTGAGGAGGAGACTAGAAATCACATGTTTTTCAGCTGTGAATATTCAAAGCAGTTGTGGGGTAGACTAATCTCTGCTTGTGGCAAGAGAAGAACAGTGGGACCTTGGCAGGAGGAGCTCAACTGGGCAGTGAAAGAATTTAAGGGTAAAGCTTTGAGTTCAATGATTCTGACATCTGGCAGGAGAGGAATAGAAGGCTTCATAAAGGGTAAGGCACATCGGAGCAAGAACTTTTCAATCTTATAGTTAGAAATGTAAGGATAGACTAGTTGGGGTTACAAATTTTGCAAAGACTAGTAGGAGTGAGTATTATTTCAGTCATACATAGTTATCAGTTGTAGTAGGATTACTGCTTACTTTTGGATAAATAAACACTTGCTTATCCAAAAAAAAAAAAAGAATACATATAAACAAAAAGCTTCAATTTCTTAACTGCTTTTGAAAAAGCATAATCTAAACTATATCCTATAGCACAACTTATTTTTCAGATTTTACATCAAGCATTAGCTAAAGTTAGTGCTAAATTTCCAAAAAAAAAAAAAAACAAAGACCAAATAATTTCCACCATCAGTGGCTGTTAGATGAACTAATTATGCCACCAAATATGAAGAAAAACAACATCATTAGTATAATTGCAGAGTAATTATCTTGCCACACAAAAATTAGACTATTAGTAGCAGGTACAAATTGCTTTTCTTATTCCTTTTAATTTTCCCAATGCTAACAATTTATTCGGGACTTCTAACAATACAATTAGGCATGGAAACTCCTTCCAAATTAAATGTAAGAACAGGATAAGGTAACATTATAACTTTTAAATAAAGAAATATACATATATATGTAAACGTAGTAAATTTTAAGAGTCCAATTTATACTATGAAAATACTTTACTATTACTATATTTATCAACAGTGGCATAGCCGGGAACTTGTGTCAGCTGGATCAATATAATAATATTATATTCTTTATTTTAATATTTGTTACTTAATGCAACATTGATAAAATTAAATATAGAAGAAAATATCCCAAAATATAACAACTTTCAAATAAATAAATAATTTCTTACAAATTATTCATAATGGAAATTTATTTCAATGATTTCGTTAATGGTGCTACGTAAAAGTTTTCATTTTATTTTTTTCTCATGTCAATCAAAATCTTAAAAAATAATGCAAGTAGATAGATGATACAAATTTTTTTCTTTCTTTTATAATTTGATAACATTTGTAGTATTGTATAACTAACTATGTATGAAATAATTATTACATCAAGTACAACAAACTAGTCATTTAAAAATTGGATCAAACTCATCATATATAATATGTATTATAGAAATAAAGAGAAAAGTTATACTGTGATGACAACAAAGTGAAAAAGACAGTTTCAACAATAAATTAAAATAAGGCTCAACATGTGATAAATAAAAAATCAATAGAAATATATGCTATTTTTTTTTTTCAAATTCACTAGTTAAACTTGTACTGGTACTGAAAGAAAAATTATTAGAATTCTCAAATTAAAATAAATATAAAAGTGAAAATGAAATTTATTCTTTGACCATTTCTTAACAAATTTTAGTGGTGTCAATATACTAATTATATAGGAAAATATTAAATTTTAAACTAATTATATAAATAATATTCAATTTCAAAAGTTGAGTGCTACGCCACTGTTTATCAAGTACAAGAAAAAAAAGTAAAATATATTTCAAAATTAACTACTTAAATAAAGTTAATGAACAGAGTAAAAAAAAATGTAAACAACATAGACTTAATTCATTAAAAAAAAAAAACGTCAGTAGCCAAAAAAAAAAAAAAAAGAATAAATAAATAAACAGTGAACAGAAAAGGGCAAAAACAAGGATTACTTCGGGACGATCTTCTTTGTCAAGATCAGCGGCCTTGGAGTCAAGCATCATACCCTCCACTGTCAAATCAATTGAGTGCTCCATCCAATAGTTCTTTTGAACCTCTCGTTCACCTCCTACAACTCCTCCTATCATTTTCATAATAATCAATTTTTTACTTAAACGTGAATCAGATATCGAAGTTCTTGCAAATGTTTGTTAAAATTTGTCGATCCATTTCAATTTTCTTTAGTTCAAGTTCAATAATAATGCAATGAATTTTTTAGATGGAGCTAGAGATCTCACCGTTAGCCGCCATGGTTAATGGAGAAGATCGCTTGCTAGCTTTTTGGTCGGGTTTTTCTTTCAAATGTAAAAAATAAAAAGAGAGAAAGAGATTTAAAATCCCTCAACGGCAAGACGAGATCTTGAAAATGTCCTGGATCTGCGGCTGTTGCTTCTTCCTCGCTGCTGCATCACACACAAAAATGCAACATAACTGAACTACTACAACTCCTATTCTGTTGTGGGATTTTAAAGCTTGCTTCACCTCACATTTTATAAAGCCAGAGAGGGGCAATGGCGTCTTTTTATATTATATTATTATTATTATCACTATGCTGCAATGCTAAGGGCATTCGCCTTTGGACACCCACAAATTTTTTTTTTTTTTTCTGTGTTGGTTAAGAATTGAAGTTTTTTTTTTCTTCTTGAAATTCTGGTCTGCAACAGTTTAAAATCAATCTCCTCTTATGATGGAGTCGAACAATCCAGTTTTGCAATTTTAGTTGATTCATCTGCCAAGTTGGCTGAGTCAGACTCTCAACGTGATCCATGAAGCATAACTACCTTTTCTGCCAACAAACTATGCCATAGATAGGATGGATTATGTCCCGACGCAGTTGTCACTATCGAAACATGTGGGAAAATATCTAGCTTTAAGGGTTATGAAACATAAAGACTCCTCATTATGCATTAATCTCCATCATTGTTTAACAAGAATAATTAAAATTAATAGCATCAATGATCTCTAAACTATAGGACATATTTATATTTATCCTTAAATTTCAAAACGTATCAAATTGTTCATTCATTACAAGTATCATAACAAATTGATCTATTTCATTAACTTTTCCGTTACCTTTACTGTAGCAATCAGCTAGTGACACGTGTCACCATCTGATTGCTCCAACTTGCCTCTTTATTTTTTTTTCCTTTTCCTTTTGCTTTATTTCTTTTTTATTTTTGCTTTGATTTCTTTTTATAAATAAATACAAAAAAAGAAAAAAAATTTCATATTATAAATTAAAAATATATTTTTTAAATATAATTAATTTAAAAAATATGAAATATTTATTTACTTTAATTTTATAAAAACTATTTTTAACTTTTTCGTTTCTTCTTTTTTTTTTCTTTTTGGTTGCTTTTCTCTTCTTTATAAATAAATATTAAAAACTAAATAATAATTTACATTATAATTTAAATTAATATTGTAATAATCAAATAATTGAAAAAATATATAAACTATTTATTTACATTAATTTTATAAAAATATATTTTTTATTTTTTTTTCTCTCCTTTCTTCTCTTCTTTATAAACAAATACAAAATATATATATATAAGTATATTATATTATATTATATTTTAAATTAAATTAACTATCTAAAAATTAAATAATTTATAAATATAAAATATTTATTTTTTATTTATAAGTTTTTTATTTTTTCCTTTCTTATCTTTTCCCTTTTTCTCTTGTTTGTAAATAAATATAAATATAAATAAATAATAATTCATACTATAATTAAAATTAATTTTTAAAAAATATAAAATATTTTATTTACATTAATTTTATAAGAAAAGAGAAAAAAAGAAAGAAAGAAAAGGAAAATAAAAAAGAAAAAACTATATTTTTAATAAATGAATGTAAATAAATATTTTATATTTTATAATTATAAATTATTTAATTTTTACGAAATTAATTTATTTATAAAAAGAAAAAAAAATATTTTTTATAAAATTAATGTAAATAAATATTTATATTTTATAAATTATTTAATTATTAAAAAATTAATTTAAATTATTATTTATCTTTTATATTTATTAATATTTTTATTTTCCCTTTCAACAATTTCTGCTGTTATCTCTCTCTCTCTCTTTTCACCATTTTCCCTTCTCTGTCATCATTAGAGTGACTGAGTGAGAGAAAAAAGTGTGAGAATATCATTGATTAATACTTTAAATGGAAAAAATCTCAATTTTTTACAACAACCTAAATTTCGTTCAACCGTTGTTATATCTCTTTTTAGTTTTTAACAAGGTTGCAATTTGAAATATTATCACCTACTCTTTTTATACTTTTTTAAAGATAACATGTGTATTCATATTATATTTATATTATATTTATGTTATAATTGTATTTAAAATATTATATATTTATATATATTTTAATACGTTAATAATTCGTATTATATAAATTTTGATATGTTGATATATTTATGTCATATTTGTGTTTTTTTCTTATCATGTCGTATTTTAATTATTTTTTGTATTATATAATCGTGTTATGTTCAAAATTATTAAATTTATTTTTTCAAATATAAAAAAAAGTAAATAAGAATTCTTATCCAAAAATATCACAAACAACACAACTCAATTTTCCCTTTCAACAATTTCTGCTGTTATCTCTCTCTCTCTCTTTTCACCATTTTCCCTTCTCTGTCATCATTAGAGTGACTGAGTGAGAGAAAAAAGTGTGAGAATATCATTGATTAATACTTTAAATGGAAAAAATCTCAATTTTTTACAACAACCTAAATTTCGTTCAACCGTTGTTATATCTCTTTTTAGTTTTTAACAAGGTTGCAATTTGAAATATTATCACCTACTCTTTTTATACTTTTTTAAAGATAACATGTGTATTCATATTATATTTATATTATATTTATGTTATAATTGTATTTAAAATATTATATATTTATATATATTTTAATACGTTAATAATTCGTATTATATAAATTTTGATATGTTGATATATTTATGTCATATTTGTGTTTTTTTCTTATCATGTCGTATTTTAATTATTTTTTGTATTATATAATCGTGTTATGTTCAAAATTATTAAATTTATTTTTTCAAATATAAAAAAAAGTAAATAAGAATTCTTATCCAAAAATATCACAAACAACACAACTCAATTTCATACCACGTCTTTCTACTCCTTTATATATATTAGTATTTGTTATCACATGCATTCGCATGTGAATGTTCGTTGATTTATTTTTTTTGAATATATAATTGTATATTTTAAAAATAATAAAATGCATATTAATTAAAAATTGCATGTAAAATTTGTTTCATGTACAAATTATATCAAATTATTATATTATTTTTAATATTAATGCAAAATTAATTATGAAGATAAAAAAAATTAATGTAAATTTAACTTTTTATTTATATCAAATAAATTAATTCACTTTTTAAGATTAGCGAAAATTAAAACTTTTTAAGATAAAATAATTCAATATAAATTTTTAATTTATTATCAAATTAATACATTTAACGAAATTGTTTTAATGAAATTAAACTTCTTACTTATAAATTAGATAAATCTAATTAATAATAAAAATATTTATAATAGAAATTTAGAAATATTTGCACATAAATACTTAATTTTTAAATAATAATATATATTAAATAAGTAGTTGTACATTGTGAATATTTAAAATTAATAAAATGCATAATAACATGTAAAATTTGTCTCATGTATAAAATATATGAGATTAATATAAAGTTTTAATGATAATATAAAATTAAAATTTTAAAAATAAAAAATTAAATAATAATTAAATTAATAAAGTGCATATTAACATGTAAATTTATTTCATGTATATTAATATATCATATGTTAATTTAACATAAATTTATTACTTTTATTATTAATTCAAAATTAAAACTCTAAAAAGATTTAATGTAAAGTTTAACTTATTTTTATTTATCAAATAAATTTATTTAATATAAGTCTTGCAATGAAAGTAGAGTTCTTATTTATAAATTAGATAAATCTTATTAGTATTTATTTAAAATGACAATTTAGAAATATAATAAACATATATGTCTATTTTCGTCAGTTCAAAAGATTCTCTATATTCATACTTTTATATATATATATATATATATATATTATATACATCTTGTCCTATTTTCTAAAAGTATTTGTTTCCTTCATGGTTGAAAAAATCGGAGTGGATCGGTTCAATCGGAAATTGAACGTCTATTCGGTCCGAAATTATATAGAAAACTGGGAATCTATTGAACCGGCCAAACACCGGTTCAACCGGTAAAAATTAAAAAAAATTATTTTTTATTTTTTTAATTATTTTTTTTTGTAAGTGATAAGATTTGAATCCATAACCTCTTAAAATTATACTAAAGACCATACCACTAAGCTAAATACTTATTTTTATTAATTATTAATTATATTTAATATTTATTTAACATTAAAATTATTTTAAAAATATTTAAAAATTTTATTTAAATAAACTAATCGGTTCAACCGAAAAATCGAAGGTCACACCGATTTAACTTCTGATTCGATTTTTCAACCATGGTTTCTTTTTTATTTTTTCTGCCTATATTTCATTTAAAAAACATGTATATTCTACTTAATGATCCTGTTATCCATATATTTCTATATATTAATTAAACTATAAAATTTATATTCTCTATCTCAAATTGAATATCTTTGCACATGTGACATGACATTAAAATTAAGAAAAAACCTTTGGTTTTAGAGTTTTATTAAATATTACATTTTAAAATTTTAAAAATAAATAAACTATAATTTTAATGCTAACTTAAAAAAAAAAAAAAACATAATAGAAACTGATTCAACAAAAGAGAGACGTGGGGCTATAAGTGAAAATAAGGATATTATCCCCAAAATGAAGTTCCAAATACCAACAAAATACAAAATATTCCTATGGCCTTTTCTTAATTATTTCCTATATAAATAAATGCCTTTTATTAATTAATGTACTTATGAAAAAAGATTCATTTAAAAAAAAAAAAAAATTGATTTACAAGTTTTCAATGGGATATTTTTAGTTTTCAAAATGAATAAGATACATTGATTAGTAATAACAAACTAAATAATTAGAACCCAAAACTTAATTCAATTGATTTATGCAATCATTATTAAAAGGTGACATCCAATAAATATGAACATTTACAATCATTTTCTTTATTTTTAGACTACAACTTATTTTGTACTATATTTGGAGGACCATAGACTTTTTCAAAGAATTAAGTTTGGCCTACCATTCAACAAGTAACAATTTCAAAATAGCAATCAATAATTCTGAAGATTCCCTCACCATATATCATATCATATATGTGGCGCCATGAAAATTCATGCCCTACTCTTTTGCCTTGATTATAAGACATAACATCTCCCTTATCACTACTTGTTAAGATGTCCAATTCACTATTTTTGACAAATAAATATCTGGTTATTCTTGTTTTAGTATTTTGCACATAATTTTTCCATTTTTTTTTTATCTTTCCATTGTATTTTTTCTCTTTTTTCCCCTTATATTGATAAAAAGTAAATTCATAATTAAGGGATTAAAAGAAATTGTAATGACACTTATACATATTAAATGGAGTGAAAATACAAAATTATTTGTTGTTTTTAAAACTAAAACTTTTTTTTTATATATATAAGTAAACTAAAAGTGTGTCGATAACTTATAATATTTTTTGACAAAAAAAAAAACTTATAAAATTTACAATAAAAAAAAGTCAGGTCAAAGCCCTTAATTAATAATCATTCAAGTAAATGGAAGTAAAATCTAACAATAAAAGAGACAAATTTAAGGTGATTCACTGAATTTATCTACATGCATGGACTTGAGAAAAAATTCATTAATTATAAAGAATTACAATCATGTCAAACAAATCATCAATACTCAAATACTTGTTCAAAAATCAATCTCATACATTGATTTGGTTCAACTTTATATTAAACTTATCCAATTATATGTTGATTTGTTAATTAATTTGTTAAAATTATTAAAAAAGTTAAATTATTTAAATAAGACCCATCAAAGAATAAAAATATTTATTTTAGATTTCCTATTGGTATAACCAAATATATATATAAATTAATGTCGATCAAGGGCTAAAGAGGGTAGGTTAGATGAAGCTGTAGCAGTAATCCTATTTTCACTCCGAGAATTAATATCAAATATAGTTTTTTATTTTTTAACTCAATACTAAATAAAGGCTTTGTTTTATTTGTTTTTTGCCTTTTTTATTATTATATTTTTGTTTGTATGTACGAGTCTCGATAATTGAAGAGAGAAGAGAGGAAAGATTGAGAGAAAGAGGAGTGTAATCACTTTCAAACCAAAAAATGAATAGAAAGCAAAAGGGAAAAAAAAAAATAATAACAATAATAATATAAGAGTTCATTTTTATTTATTGATAGGAAATTTTTTTTAATTTCATGAACAGAATTAAAAAAAGTCACATATCTCATTTTTTTTAATTTTTATTTTTTTAATATATCTTAAAGAATATATATCACCATATGTGAATCATAAATAATAAGAAAACAAAAGACAAGTATAAATAGGGATAGATCCAAAGGGGGTAGGCAAAGGCTTTGGGCCTAGGGCTGTAATCGAGTCGAGCCGAGCTCGAATAGTGAGCTGCTCGAGCTCGAGCTCGACTCGAAACTCGCTGCTCGAAACTCGGCTCGAGCTCGACCGAATACCATTTTTCAAGCTCGAGCTCGGCTCGAGATATAATCGAACTATTCGAGCTCGGCTCGATAAAGCTCGTTTACTCAATTTATGTACTCGAGCTCGAGCTCGAGCTCGTTTCATATACAATTTTTTTACATTTAAATAATAAGGGTAATATAGTAAATTATTATAAAAATATATATTATAAAATCAAAAGCTCGATTAGGCTCGCGAGCCGCTCGAATCGAGTATTGAGATACTCGAATTCGGCTCGCTCGATAGCTCGAGCTGCTCGAGCTCGAGCTCGGCTCGATAATGACCGAATCGAATTCGAATTTTTTTCGAGCCGAACTCGAATAGCTTGCGAGCACCAGTGTCTCATTTACACCCCTATTTGGGCCCCCTTGGTTCTTCCAAACTCCTTAGTTAAGGATTGTCTAGCTTATAAAATGGTAAAAATCTATTTCGGTTCCCAAAAAATTATACTTTGATAATATTTTATCTCAACCCCTCAACATAAAATTCTTAACTTCGCCTTTGAATATAAAAAGTATTAATCAAACAAAATCTAAACAATAATCATTCTTTTCAACTTTCCTCAAATGCACGGGATGTGGGGAGATTTGAAGTTTAATTATCTAGATATATTTGGACTCCTGAAATAAAAAAAATAGCAATGGAAAAAATCTTAACAAAACTTTTTTGTTAAATAGTAAGCAAAATTAAGTGTATGTTATTTCCATTGTATATATGAAATGACAAATAGAGTTAAAAGGATAGAAATTTGCTTCCAAATATATATGTCTCTTCCATAAAAAATTAGAAGAAACAACAATTTATTTTTGAAAGGCAAAAACTTAATATAAAATACAAAAAGAAAAGTAAGTTTTTAAAAGTAAAAAAATTAAAAATATCAACTTTGGAGCATTTGGAAATTGAAAAGTTGACATGTAATTTGGAATGAAATTAATATATTTACATTATTTTCACCAATTTCATCATTTCTTTTCCATAAAATTTTATATAAAAATATCGTGTAATTTGTTGATAGAATACTGGACACTTAATTTTAGTGATCAAAAATTTAATTCTTGACAAACTCAAATACAAATAAAACTTTAAAAGAAAATTTCTTATTTTTCTATGGGAAACATATATAGAAATTTCATTACATATCCGAAAAACAATATAGTATAAATTTCATTGACAAAAATCAAACATTTCAACTTTTTCCAGAATAAAAGTATGATAGGTCTTAGTTTATCTAATCAAAGGATATTTCACGCTTTGTTTGATTTTTTTTTTCAACTGATCTTAAGATCGCATTTTTCTTATTGATTTAATGCATTCAAAATTTTATTCTTAAAATGCTTCCCACCAAAATCTAACTCTATTAAAAAAAAAAAGTCATCTCATTACCAAATAAACTAACTAATTTATTTTCAATTGTTGTTGGGTTTCATCATTGGCCTTACGTCCACGACAAAATGTTGTAGTATCTTTTCCATTTTTTTTTCTTCACAAAAGCATATAAAGTAAAAACAAATTAAGAGGAGATGCTTTTAATTTATTTATTATTTATTTTGGGTGGAGTGAGGAGGGCTGGAAAAAGTAGGATAAAAAAATTCAATGGAGATGCTCGGCAGATCCGATAAACGATTAGTCTTAGTATTTTACTTAACAAATTATAAAGTTCTACAGGCTTTTAAATGCAATTGCTATTTCTAATCCCAATTGTTATTTGTTTTCCATGTTAGTTGCAATTCTTAAATGGTCAGTGTACGATAGAGACATATGTAGAATGTAGACACCTAATTTTATCCGAATCTTTTAATCCGATATTGAATTTGGTATCACAAAATTAATTGTTATCGAATTTTATTAGATTTTGGATTGCGAATTTGGGCCGGTTTAAAAAATTCAGATTTATTGGATTTTGAAGTCCAATCGGTCCATTTAAGTTTTTGGGTCTCTAATCATTTGGGCTTGAAGCCTATTCGGTCGGCCCATTTGCTTAGTAATTATTAGTTTTATAATTAATAATAGTATTAGTATTATTATTATTATTATATATTACTATTATAGTTATATATTATTATTATTATTTATATTATTATATATTATTAGTATTATTATTATTATTATTTACAATTATTATTATTTGTAAAATAAAAAAATAAAAATCAGAAAAAATAAAAAAACCGAATCTGAGAAAATCTCATGACAAAAATGGGCTGTTTGGTTTCCTTGGAACCAAAGAAAAAATCTGGAAAAAAAGAATAGTTTGGGGTTTTAAATCTGTGAAAAAAAAAATCAAAAAAAGAAAAAAGGAAATCAGATCTACCATGCAGATCAAATCCTTGCTCTTCAAGAAAAAAAGCCCTAGATTTCTACCCCTACAAATACCCACCCCATACCAGCAATTGAAGACAATCACAGAGAATAATCTTCAGAGACAGCAAAAAGGCTTCATTTTTTTCAAGGTATATTTTTAAAATTTTTTATTTTATTTTTTGTTTGAAAAAGTAGTGTTTAAAAAACCCAAAATAAAAGATTGTTTTGTTTCTCGGATTTTTTTGAAAGACTTGGAGTCGATTTGAAGTTTTAAAAACTAATTGAAAAAAAAAATTGGAAATTTTCCAGTTTTCGACGATCGAAAATTGGAAAAGATGAATTTTTCGGGGACGGTTGAAGATTCCGATCATCGGAATTTGGGTTCATCTGGGCTGGGTTTGGTTTTTGAGAGAAAACCTTTTTTTAAAAAGATTGAAAAAATGAAACAGAAAAAAAAAACTTTGAATTTAAAAGTGGAGTCAATCGGGTCGCCGCGACCTGCGCGAGGGTCCGCGTGACGACCCGACCTAGATGTCCCTCTTTCATTTTTCTTTTAATTTTTTTCCTTTCCTTTCCTTTCCTTTTTTCTTTTCTTATTTACTTTACTTTATTTTTATTTTAATTTAATTTTATGTTAGTTTAATTTGATTATCTATATGTATATTTTATTTATTATTTTTTTGAATTAATTTAATTTAATTATCTTTTATTGTTTATGTAATTAATTTAAACTTTTATGCTTATATTTATTAATTAATTGAATCAAGTATATATGTTCTCATCATGAATTTCATTTTATTTATTGTATATGTGTTTATTTATCATGATTATTATCGGTTTATTGATTGATCGTTTTTTATTTATTTATTTGTCTGTTAAATCTTTAGCATGACTTTATTTTGTTTGTTAATTAATGTTAATGTTAATTATATTTATTTTACTTTCATAATTTGCTCTAATAAACAAATTGTGATTTACCGACGATGAAATCTTGAAAATTTGCGAATGGTCAATTTTTAAGAATTTCTAGGTAAGAAAAATTTTTAGGTATCTAACCTGAATGGTGGAAAGTAACCTAAAAATTTTCTAATATTTTAAATCTTCAATTTTAATTTTAATTTTTAGTTTTAAAAATTAAATTTACTAAAACATTTAATTCCAACGACAGATTTTCATAAGAACGAATGGTTTCTATTGAAAATTCCTGAGGTGAGGTGGATTTCAAAAATCAATCCCGAATAGTGGAAAGTATTTTTGGAATCTTTCCAATATTTTTAATTTGAATAATTTAAATATAGAAATAATTTAATTTAGGATTTACAATTATCCTTCTTCCGTAAAATACTTAATAATCCGACGATGGAGCCTCTTCAGGGGATCAAATGGTGTCTTTTGAATACTCTTGAGGTGAGGAGATTTCTTTTCGGGATTCCGACAATGATGGGGAATACCTTAAAGAATTATTCCAATATTTAATTTACCAAAATTAAAAAACAATAATTAAAGACCTTTTAATTTAAAAATCTAGGGTAATATTTGACTAATTAGGTACTGTCCTCTCGGATAGGCGTTGTAGGGGTGCTAATCCTTCCCAAACGTAATCATACTCCCGAACTTAGTTCTGGTAAAGTAGACTAGGACCTATCCTTTTAAGTGCCTTCATCGAGCTTAGGATTACTAAAATTGCATAGATTCATTAGGGTGACTAATCACACCTAGCAAAGATGATTAGTGGAGACTCCACAATTTGCGTCTAGCATGCCGAATTCACGTTTGGTACGTTATGACAGTTTGGCGACTCCACTGGGATTTTAGAGAGTCGAGCCATTAATTAGTCATATGTTACCCTAGGTTTTAATAAATGGTCTTTAAATATTTTTCTATCGTTATATGATTCCTTGCATGCTTATTAACTGTTTTAGACACACTACACTACACGTGCATGTGCATTACATAAGCCTTATACCCGGGCTCGTCCTATTAGGAGGGGGTAAAGTACCTACACTCTCGTGAGGTGATAACCTCCGCTTGGGCTAGCGAAACACTCTCAGGGTGTAAAGTACTGAAGCTTTCATGAGGTGATAACCTCCGTATTGGCTAGGGAAATACTCTCACCCAAATTGAACCCTTTTCGATTGGAGCCTGTAATGGGCGAGGATTGGGGTGCCTTACTCATCCTATATGGATGAAGTTCAGGAGCAATTTAGGGACTTTTTTAGATTGTCAAGTGTCCTAAACCTAGCATAAAAATAACACTTAAGTGGTCAACTTTAGGATAGAGCCATGCCAACCTTTGTATAGAGGATAACCTGAAATTAGGACACATGAAGGAACACTTCTTACCTTACACATGTATTTTTTTTATACTTATACCTTTTTCATTGACATGATATAATGTTTAGTACATGTTTGTCTTAGACATGATTGTTTTGTTGATATGATGTAATGCTCCTCACTTACACAAGTTGTTATTTTATTTTCACCTTGTCATTGTTATGATTTCTAACTCTTTTATTCATTTTCTCTTTTTCATGCATCATTAGATAATACTAGACGTCTTGCCACGTAATAGTCTTTGATAAAAAGAATCTTTACTGACATCCATGGAGATCCTGGCAAGATTCGAGTATGCAAAGTCCGAATCTTCAAGTATTTTGAAGTTGAAATCTGAAGAAGTTCAGCGAATTAGAGGAGACTGTCTACCAGTCGGCTATGTGTCCATACTCACTGAGGTTCGTCTGGACCTTACACAGAATGATCTCGCCGACCTATCTGAGATATGGGGATCTTGGGATAGGACAAAAAAAAAGCATTCCGGCAGAAATACGAAGACCTTGCATTGCTTCTCTCGGTCAAAGTGGATTACAATTTAATTCGGGCAATGATACCATTTTGGGACCTTTCCTACAGGTGTTTTGTCTTCAACGAAGTGGACATGGTACCTACTATCGAGGAGTACTCTGTAATGCTTCGTTTCGACTGTCCATACCCCGACAGGATCTACTTGAAAAAAAAGATGGGCTATCAAGAAAAGTTTTACAGGATAATGGGGATCAGTCAGTCTGAAGTAGACCATCATGTCGTGGCAAAATGTGAGCACAATTCCATCTCGTGGAGTTTTCTACGAGACTTCATTAAAGGGCATCCGAATGATAAAGAAGGCATGAAAGCAATGGAACTTGCCCTCTATGGGATGGTTGTCTTTCCCAAAATCCTAGGGCATGTTGAGATGGCCGTAGTAGACCTGGTTGACTAGATTGAGGACCGATTTAACGTGGAACCAACGATATTGGCAGAAACCATCAGATCGTTGAATCATTGTCGACGATTGGGAAACTTGATGCTTTACTGGATGCGTACAGCTGTTGTACATATGGATGAAGAGCCACCTTGAGTGCATCGAAGCCAAGTTCCGTAAACCATGCATCCCCATTCAGGGATTCTTCAATAGTGTTTGGCCAGAGCCAAAGACAAAAGGTAATTGGATATTGTCTTTCCGCAAGCTTAGAAATCGATAAATTGTGTGGATAGCTCCTTGGATAAAGCTTGGTCCTATGTTGTACAGCTGCGGAAATCAACCTTGGGTACCTCTCCCAGGATTATGGGGGGTCATTAGTTACGCTCCCATTTCGGTCCTCAGGCAGGCTGAGCATGAACAATTTACTCCCATGACACATAGGCTCAACCGCTTGGAGTTCTCTTATGCAAATGACGGGGCCTCAGAGAAGAAAGCTGAACTCAACAAGGTCTAGAGACAAACTATCCGAGTCAATTTGGGGTGGCGTTCGAACGATGCAACTACTGAATACTTTGTGTGGCATGCTAGGCGAGCCAGAGATGTGGTACTTCCTCAAAAAAGAAACCCTGACGTCCTAGCTCAGCTCACACAATCAAACCCCATGTTAGAAGTTGAGTTAATCAAGAGGAAGTCACAAGGAGAGGAAGACGAATTAGAACAGGAGAATAGGAGATTGCAAGTAAATATAAAGATGATAGAAGACAATCAGACTGAGCAAAATGAAAGAATTCATAAACTTGATCATGAACGCAATATATGGAAAACGGCCTTTAAAGAGTTGGATGATTTGGCCTCACAAAGGGCTTTAGCACTCGAATATATGAGAGTAGAAAATGAAGAGGCATGCTGGGAATGGATGAAATGGGAAGAGAACTGCCAAGAATTTACCCACAAGCTTGAGAAAGTGGAAGAGGAATGTGGGCAAAAACAGGATCTCCTCATGCATTTGTTCGATCAGACTTGCATAGGCATTCGCAAGGCAGAAGAGATGAACAGCAGGATCGAAGAGTTGAAAGCAAATATGCATCCGTTCCAACCGAATGGCCAGAAGTTGTTCTAGCTCTTGGAAGACGCCCAAAATCACTACAAAGAGATCATGAAGTTCATTGGGAAGCCGTAGATGCTAGGTTTTATTTTATGGATATCATGGATGTTATGGATTTTTTATTGGATTTATTTTTTAGTAATAATAAAGGTTCTTTTTATCAATAACTATTATGTGGCAAAGCATTTCATTTTGCATCTAAATTAATCATGCATGCACACACTTTTCATAATGCTCATGCATTCATCATGTATATATTTATGTGTAAATAGTACATACACACTTTATTTATTCATAATCCTCATGCATTCATCACATGAAAGAGAGTGTAATATTGGTGATTCTGTCTTGAGAAGATAGATTCAAGAGACATGGGTGATTAATTAGAAGCACAAATCAATGCTTTAGAGGAAAATATTGAAGAGGGACATGGCATTCGGGGCAATCTTTAATGATATTGGAATGAATGGGTTTTTAATAGAAGCTTCAATTCTTGTCTCAATGTGCATTCTTTTAAATATCCTTTTACAAGGATTTTCAAGTGAAAAATGATGGATGAAAATAAAAAAGCCCCACATAGCTTCTTTCCATGATTTTGAAATAAATTTTGTCCTTGAGAAAGATTTTTTTTTGATCTTAAAGAAATTGGTGATTATTTCTCAGAATGAATTTTGCAATCCATTCCCATGTCCAGCCTGATGGTATAAGTTTGAAATTTCATAAACTTCCCTTTTTTTTTTATTCGACCAAGAGATTAATTCCAAAGGCTAATGATCTTCGTCTAAGCGATGAGCAATGAAACAAATATTTGATTTGCAAAACATTTTCTGAGAATCAATTCATAAGGCACACTATCTGATCTTGGTAAATTGATAAGTTTTAAGGCTATCAAGAGTTTCAAACACATCACCCCTAAGTTCTTTCACCGTGATCAAATTTTCCTGAATGGTGTCCTTTATTCACATCTAAAGCAAAATTACCTTAAAAGCCATATTTTCCCAACGTTCTTGAAAGCCTTGACTTGAACAACATACATTTTCACCCAAAGTTATCCTTTGCCCACATCTTGGGGCAAGATTACCAAGAAACCAAATTACTCGATGTTTCGAATATCCTTCTGACTTGTGCAAACTGCATGAATAACCTGAGTATACTTTGAGAAGAAAAATTTTTAGATTGGGCTTTCACTTAAATAGCATATTGAGATGATAGATCTTGGAGATGAGTTGCCAAAAAAAAAAAATTTTGATTGTGACATCATGCATTCCAAAGGCAAAACGAAATTCTAATTATCTCCCCTAGGATTGCTCTTCAATGCAAGTATCTATACTTAATATGAGAAATTGCCATCTTTCATGTTCCTTTCACAAAATGAGAAAATTATCATTTGCTACCCCTTTTGAGCCTATTAATTTTTTTGAATGAACCCTATCCAAGGATCACCCTCTACACTAGGGGGCAAGGATTAAAAAAGATTTTTTTTTTTGGAAAAGCATGAGTGAGTGACTCTTATTTCTTAGCAATGAAAAATGCCGTATGCCATAGGGCAAGTGTTAAAGTTAATTGAGTTCCAAAGTTTTGAACTTCCTTCAAAAAAAAAAAAAAGGAAAACTGGAAGGAAAGATGAAAAATGATGAGGTGTTTTGAGAAGTAGAAAGAAGAAAAGTCCTCACAAAAATAAATGATCATTAGAGAAAGATATGAAATGTTCTAAGAAGCAGAAATGATTGAAAAGAAATGATCCTTGGTTTGATTACCTTTAAACACATATTTTAGGCCTGATTATCCATTCTTTCATAACCAAAGCCCTAGCCTACATTACGTGCTTTAAAAGTTCGTTTTGATTAAGTATGGATATTTAACTTGAAGAGTTTTTTCTTAGATTTTACTCCATCTCTGTGAATTCACATTTTGTCTTTGGAAGAATTTTTGAATTCTCAAATGCATGATGGAACAATCAATAACAAAAAGAAAAGAAAGAGAATGAAGCTCTAGGGTGAAAATCCAAAAACGGGCAGTCTAGAGCAAAAAAAAATGAAAATGTGAAAGCAACTCTTGAAATTTTGCATGATTGTGCCAAGGCCCAACAAGAAAAATGAGGAGAAAAGACATCTTGAATCAATCAATGCATTGAACACTAAAATGCCATGTATCAAGAAACTAAAAAGGAGTGCCAAAATGGATTGTGCTTTAAAACAAATCTTTGAGAAAACGTTTTTTTTTAATGAATTCATTTGTAAGCCTATACGAAGAAACATTGATCTTCCCTATTGTGTGACAAAGCCTTTCTTGATAACCAAAACCTTGACAGATTGAAATACTCAGTTCACTTGAAAGAGTCAAATTGTGATTCACCTCATCCATCCTCGGAAGTTTTCACCAGTTTTTGAGAGATCTAAATCTCACATTTTGTTAAAAATGAAGACTTGATTTTTGAACATGAAAATTCTGATATGGGGCAATTTTCCATTTGATATAGGGGCAAATGAAAAGATTTTGGGAAAATTCATCATTTTCAAAAACAAAACATGAAAACATTCAAATTTGGAATGATTCATTTGAGTTTTGGACCAGTATAAAAGAGTGACATTTCTGGGGCAAAGATTATGTTGAGAAAGTTTTTGAGAGGATTGAGTTTCAAGAACGAGAAGTATTGAGTTGGTGAAGGATCGAGTAAGCACCTCTTGGGGCATTGGCATTGAAGATTTTCAAGAATATGTTTGAAGATGAAAGATTTGGAAATCTATAGATGTTCAAAGCTTAGGAATCAAAAAAGATACTTTCTGGAAAATGATGGAATGAGCAAAAGGATCAATCTAGTTGATAGAACTTGCTCGAGAGAAGATAAGAAAGTGATGAGAATCTTTTATGCTACAATTAGAAATGCTTGATCTGAGGACATGCATTGTGTTCATGGCATCATGACATTGTTTGCATCTACATTAAATTCATGACCTTTGTTCATTTCATGCATTGCGTTCATAGCATCATGACTTTGTGTTTGCATCTGTGTGTTAAAAGACATTGGCATTTGCAACATCATTTGAGATCTTTGCATCACTGATCATTGTATTTTGTCGACTTTAAAGATATTGAAAAGAAAGACTTGAAGAAGATGGTGATGAGCTTGAGAATCTTTTTACCACAATTGAAGATAAATGATGATTACATTTGTTGCATTTGCATAGCATGTTAGTCATCTCATGCATTACATTCATGACATTAATTATAATTCATGATATTCATGCATATATTGCATTCGTAGTTTAAGTACATTTATTATGCATACATTTAATTTGCATTCATGACATTCATGCATTCATGATATTCATGCATTCATAATGTTTATGCACAGCATGCATTCTATGGCTTTGAGTCTTAAATCGATAAAAGAATGATGATTGGTTTAAAATTCAAGAAATAGGGAACCTTGATTAAGGAGTGCCTTTTCAAAATAAATGTTGAATCCCTATTGAGGGAAATTTCTTTAAGGTAATTGAAAAAGGTCTTGTGAATCTGGTTGAACCTCGATCGAGGAATCTTCCTCAAGATGACATCTTTACCTCAGTTGAGGAATCTGAAGGTAAATTTTTTAACCTCAGTTGAGAAAATCTTTATTGAATTAAAATCTTGACTTAAGAAAAGATTTTGAAATATGGTTAAAGAAAACTAATTTAAAATTTCGAGTTGAATCCTCGATGGAGGAATGTTTGTAAGAGATCCTTAGTGGAGGAATATTTTCTTTCAAAGCTCCTCTGTGGAGTAATGTTCTTTTTAAAAAATTTTCAGTGGAGGAATGTTTTCATTTTAAGATCCTTAGTGGAGGAATATTTTTTTTTTCAAATGTCCTTAGTGGAGGAATGTTCTCTGTAGACACCTAATTTTGTCCGGACCACTAAAACAGGTATGTTTTCTTCCTAAATTGATGTTTCAAAATGTAAAAAGTTTTTTTTCCATCCCGCAGGTGGTACTTCGAGACTTAGTCTAAGAAGGCGAGCATAAAAAGTCAAACTTGAAAAAGTCAACCCTAGAAAGTCAACCTCGAAAAGTTAACTACTAAAAAAGTCAACTACTATAAAAGTCAACTCACTTTCAAAATCAAGATTTGAAGTTCAATTGAAAAATGGTGAAAGAATTTTGATAATCCGAGGTCTACATTGAAAGATATGGAGTTCGAAAGTTGGGTTACGGAGATTCAGTAGAAAGAAAACTCTAGCTCGGGAAATTTGAGGAAAAGTGCTTAAACGATCAAATTGGTCAAAATTGAAGGTTCCAAATGAAAGATAAGCACTGACTATGGGTAATGGAGAAGCTACTTGAAAGAAAAATTGAAGGAAAAATCAATTAGGAAGAAAACCGAGAATTAGGGTTTTTGGTGGATTTCGGTGAAATTTGGAAGAATTACAGAAATGGCCCGATTCGATAAGACTAAAGCCTCTAATTGATGAGGAGTGATTAAACAAGGATATCCTAAGACTCAGTTTGAAGAAAATCTGAAAATCGAACTTGTTTTGAGCAAAACCGGGCTTTAGATTCAAAAGGGCAAAATTGGAAAATTTGAAAAAAATAGCAAATGAACTCCAAAATTTTTGAAAATTTTCAGATCTCATTCTTAAATCATTTCAAAGAGATTGGCGAAAGAAAATCCGGATTCAGAGTTCGTTTGCAAAATGGCCAAATCCAGGGCCCACTATGCAGTAATTCAAGTAGATAAATCCCGAAAAAATACCAAATGAGTTCCAAAAATTATGAAAACTTCTAGATCATACTTTAAAATTAATTGGAAGAGATTGGTGAAGAAAATTTTGGATTTGGAGCTCGTTTAAAATTGGTAAAATTTGGGAGCAGAAAAAGGGCAATTTTGGAAGAAAAAATCCAAATAAATAGCAAATGGCCTCGGAAAATTTTGAAAACCTCTAAAATTCAATTTTTTATTATTTTTGAAGTATTAAAAAATAATTTTTGAATTTGGAGTCCGTTTTCTATTTATTTAAGTTCGGGGGACAAAAAGGTTATTTTACCAAAAAAATCGAAAATGGCCTTTTCTTGTTTTTAAAAAATTGAAGCATGGACTGGAAGAGGAAGGCTCAGCCGGCCAAGGCCCAATGGATGACATATATTTTCTGATTTTTCATCAAAGGGCCAAGGGTGAAGAGGAAGGTAGTTATTTTTGTGATCAATCCTTTGAATTTGCAACAGATGGAGAGAGAGTATATTTATGACATCTTTATGACATCATAACTCAAGGGCTGATGATTCTAATATAAGGGTGAGAATTCTAAATAGAAAGCATCTTGGATCAAAGGCCATTGGATGAAATTTGGACTAAAAAAATTCTAGAACCTCTTAGGTTCTTCCAAGGCTAGCCAGCCACACTACAAGGGAGAGGGGTCTCCTCTTCATTCACTCTCTGGATTTTTGCTGAATGCTCTCCATTTTTGAAAGGCAAAAAGAAAAGTTTAGAAAAAAAAAAAGTTAGAAGAGAAAAAGCTTGCAATATAGCTTCTAGAGGTTGCTTTAAGCACCATACTCTAGCACTTTCTTTGATTTTCCATTCTTGATTTGCTGTTTTCATTGATATTTTGGTGAGTTTCTTTTGATTTTCCTTTTTAAAATAAGTGTTTTTAAGTTTCTCCTTTAAGTTATTCTTTATACTTTCTTGAAAAAAAACTTTGAAAAAATGTTTTTCCTCATGTTCTAGGAGTGGCTGAATGGCCCTATTTTTTATAATGGTTGCTGTTTTGTTATTTTTTCATGTGATTAGTGGTGTTCAACATGTTTTTGATGTCTTGTATCTTCTTCAAATACAAAAATATGAAGCTTGTTTTGATTTTGTTGCTTACTTACCTCTATTGTTGAGTTTACTAGCTTATTTTCATGTTTATTTTCCTTGTCTTGCATTTTTGATTTTCTGTTTTCAAAGTATTTAAGTTTGCTCATGATTTGCCTTTTACTATTCTAAGTGTCTGTAAAAATGCCTAGTGGTTTTCATGCCTTTACTTTGTGTTTACATGGTTAGCATTGTTTCTTTTTAATCTTGTATGTTAGTATATCATGTGTTTGTGAAAATGCCATGCTTGTTTTAAAGTATAGGACCATTCGGCCACCCCTCATGTTGTATGCTTCGTATGTGCATTTTCATCATACTAGCTGATAGGTTTGCATTTTCATGATATTTGGTTGTGTATTTTGTTTAAGCATGCTATATGTTTGTGTTATTTCCATGCATTCTTTAGGTTTAGGTTTGGCTTGCTTTTCCATTCATATTCATGCATTTTAGACCTAGGTTGTATTAAATGCCATGCAAGTTCATTTAGGTCTAGGTCATATTCTCTATGCCATGCATTTTTCATGTCATTTAGGTTTTAAATCATGCATTTCATGCATCATATTTGCTGTATTTTCATGCATTTCATATCATGCCACATGATTTATGACTTAGACCAATCAATGGTTTCAAGTCATGCTCATTTTGAACATATTTGTGGAAAATTAAAGAGTTGTCAAATTGAATATTCTACCTTTGTGATTTTTTTTACTTAGCCAATTTTTGCCTAACTTTTCAAAAGTGTTAGCTATTGTTTGTGAGTCTTTAGGAGAGTCTCTAACATTTTTACTTTGTTTTTTAAATGATTTTATCAAAGGCAAAAAAATGTGTTTTGGCAAAACAGTTTTTTTTTTCACCTAGTACTCGTACTTTTCCGATTTGTTTGGGCAGTCATCTTTATCCGAAAAATTAAGCCAATTTTTTCCCGTGTAGTTTTACATGTTCTGAGTCTCCAGTACTTTTTTTAGATTTTTTTTTTAATTTTTAAAAATAGGTTAAAAAATCGTGTTCTAAAACTAGACAGTGGAGTCAGATTTGAATTTAAAGAAAATTCATTTTTCTGTTTTGGCTAAGTTACTTAGAGGGGGCTGATTAGGAATGTTAGCTACTGTCTTAGGATAGTTTCTAAGTCTTTTTAAACTCTAAAAATAATTTTATAAACCTCGGGTTAAGGGCGGCCAAGTCCGGGATTTTAAACTTAGGAAATTAGAGCCATTTAAAAAGGGTTTAGCTAGGTTTTTATTTTTAATCTAAGTTTTTCCAAAATTGTTTTCAAACAATCACAAAGAATTTTGATTTTAGAAAATTTAATTTGATATATTTTCCTAAGGTAGCCGGATATCTTTTTAGATATACAAATTTCCTTAATTAAAAGAAAAAATACATTCTCATGCATTGCATTTTCCACATTCATGCATACTATATAATATGTGATTTTTGCTATGATAATTTCCATAGTGTTGTTATTATTTTTGATTTATATTTTTGATGTTATGTTGTTTATTATATGGTTTTGAATATTTCATGATATCCTATGCTTTTTATTTATTTATTTATTTATTTCACATTATTTAGCATATACTATGTTCATGCATTATTATTTTCATTTTTATTTTCATGCATATTATATGATAGCATTATTTTATGTTTCATGTCATTTAGATTATATTTTTTAGAATATGCCATGTCATTTAAAATATGCCATATCATTTAATTTTGCCATGTCATTTAAATCATATCATTTCATATAGAATATATTATGTCACTTAGGACATTTCATTTCATTTAGGATATTTGATTTCATTTAGAATATATTATGTCACATAGGCCATTTCATTTCATATAGAATATACCATGGTACTTAGGATATTTTATTTCATTTAGAATATGCTATGTCATTTAAATTATATCATGTCATTTAAGATGCATTATATTATCTAGACTTTGCTATGTCATATCATTTATGTCACACATGTTCATATTCATTTTTTTAAATGTTTTGAAAAAGATAATAATTTTCAATAAAATAAAGATATTCCTGAGTGAAAATAATTCATGGGTTCTCTACAGGGTTTGCTAGAGAGGATATCATCAATTATCATTAATAAAGGAATATCTTTCTTTCAAAAAAAGGAGAATGATTCTGAAAATTTCCCAAATAAATAAAAATTTCTAAATTTTGCCGATCTTGTCGGAGAATATAGGAAAATTTTGAATTAATAAATTATGGATAATTTTCAATTAAAAATGGAATTATTTTCTTTAAATTTGGAATTAACTTGAAATACTAAATTAAAAGCCGATTTTTTTACCGATACTTGAGATAACACACGATTAATAAAGTATCGTTTTATACGGGCATTGTGGGGGTGCTAATCCTTCCCCACCCGTAATTGAGTCCCGAACCCACTTTTTTGATTTCTCTAGTTTAAAATGTAGACTTGAAATTGGTTTTAAAAATGTTTTAATTAATTTTAAAATGTTTTACAAAACCGGTTTTAATAGGTGGCTGGTCACACCTATCTAAAAAAGATTGGTGGCGACTCCATATATTTTTCAAGGTCATTTTCAAAACCTTCATTTTTCAAGAGGAATTAAGTCGACTTTTCCTCGGGTTATTTTTTTAATGTCACGCTTAACGAATATAAAGTCTTGCGATAAGACTTGTTATTTTTTAGGTTGCGACATTCTCATTTAAAGATCCTTAGTGGAGGATATTTCCTTTTTAAAATTCTCGGTGGAGAAAAAATTTCTTTTAAAGTTGATGCCTCAGTGGAGGAGTATATTTCCTTTCAAATTCTTCAAAAATTCAAATGTGATTGGTGTCTATGTCTTTGCACAATTCCTGCTTCATAGAAAGTGCGCAAAGAGGGGCAACTGTAGACACCGAATTTTTTTCGGGTCTTTTAATCCAATATTGAATTTGGTATCGCAAAATTAATTGTTATCGGATTTTATTAGACTTTGGATTGCGAATTTGGACCGGTTTATAATATTCAGATTTATTGGGTTTTGAAGTCCAATCGGTCTATTTGGCCCATTTAAGTTTTTGGGTCTCTAATCATTTGGGCTTGAAGCCCATTCAGTCGGCCCATTTGCTTTGTAATTATTAGTTTTATAATTAACAATAATATTAATAGTATTATTATTATTATATATTAGTATTATAGTTATATATTATTATTATTTTTATTATTATATTGTTATATATTATTAGTATTATTATTTACTATTATTATTTGTAAAATTAGAAAAAAATCAAAAAATTTGGAAAAGATAAAAATTAAAAAAAATTAAAAAAATCGAATCTGAGAAAATCTCATAAAAAAAAGGGCTGTTTGGTTTCCTTGGAGCCAAAGAAAAAATATGGAAAAAAAGAGAGAAAAGTTTGGGGTTTTAAATCTGTGAAAAAAATTCAAAGGAAAATAAAAAGAAATCAAAAAAAGAAAAAAGGAGATCGGATCTGCCATCAAGAAAAAAAAACCCCTAGATTTCTACCCCTATAAATACCCACCCCATACCAGCAACCGAAGACAATCACAGAGAATAATCTTCAGAGACAGCAAAAATACTTCAGTTTTTTTAAGGTATATTTTTAAAAAATTTATTTTATTTTTTGTTTGAAGTTAAAAGTAGTGTTTAAAAAACCCAAAATAAAAGATTGTTTTGTTTCTCAGATTTTTTTGGAAGACTTGGATCCGATTTGAAGTTTTAAAAACTAAAATTTCGAAAAGAAAAAATATGGAAATTTTCCATTTTTGGCGACCGAAAACTGGAAAAGATGAATTTTTTGGCGACGTTTGAAGATCCCGGTCGCCGAAATCTGGGTTCATCTGGGTTGGGGTTTGGTTTTTGAGAGATTTTTTTTTTTTTTTTTATAAAAAGATTGAAAAAATGAAACAGGAAAAAAAGACTTTGAATTTAAAAGGGGAGTCAGTCGGGTAGCCGCGACCCACGCGCGACCTGCATGAGGGTCTGCGTGGCAACCCGACCCAGATATCCCTCTTTCATTTTTTTTCTTTTCTATTTTGTTCTTAACTTTATTTTATATTATATTATATATTATATTATACTATATTATATTATATTATATTTTATGTTAGTTTAATTTGATTATCTATATGTATATTTTATTTATTGTTTTTTTGAATTAATTTAATTTAATTATCTTTTATTGTTTATGTAATTAATTTAAACTTTTATGCTTATATTTATTAATTAATTGATTCAAGTATATATGTTCTCATCATGAATTTTATTTTATTTATTGTTTATGTGTTTATTTAGCATGATTATTATCGGTTTATTGATTGATCGTTTCTTTTTTTATTTATTTGTCTGTTAAATCTTTAGCATGATTTTATTTATTATGTTTGTTAATTAATGTTAATTATATTTATTTTACTTCACATAATATATTTTCATAATTTACTCTAATAAACAAATTGAGATTTAATGATGATGGAATCTTGAAAATTTACGAATGGTCAATTTTTAAGAATTTCTAGGTAAGGAGAATTTTTAGGTATCTAACCCGAATGGTGGAAAGTAACCTAAAAAGTTTCTAATATTTTAAATAATCTATTTTTAATTTTTAGTTTTAAAAATTAAATTTACTAAAATATTTAATTCCAACGACGGATTTTTATATGAATGAATGGTTTCTATTGAAAATTCCTGAGGTGAGATGGATTTCAAAAATCAATCCCAAATGGTGGAAAGTATTTTTGGAATCTTCCCAATATTTTTAATTTGAATAATTTAAAAATAAAAATAATTTAAATTAGGATTTAAAATTATCCTTGTTCCATAAAATACTTCATAAATTCGACGTTAGAGCCTCTTCAGGGGACCAAATAGTGTCTTTTGAATACTCTTGAGGTGAGGAGATTTCTTTTCAGGATTCTACCAATGATGGAGAATACCTTAAAGAAATTTTCCAATAGTTAATTTACCGAAATTAAAAAAAAAATTAAAGACCTTTTAATTTAAAAACATAGGGTAATATTTGACTAATTAGGTACCGTCCTCTCGGATGGGCATTATGGGAGTGCTAATCCTTCCCCACACGTAACCGTACTCCCGAACTTAGTTCTGGTAAAGTAGACTAGGACCTATCCTTTTAAGCGCCTTCGTCGAGCTTAGGATTACTAATATTGGATAGATTCATTAGGGTGACTAATCATACCTAGCAAAAATGATTAGTGGCGAGTCCACAATTTGCGTCTAGCATGCTGAATTCACGTTTGGCACGTTATGACAACATAAATGGAGTAACTATATTTTTTTAGCAAGTATTTATCTTTTATATTAAAGTTTTCAATTAGACAAAAATAATGAGAGATTGCTTTCTCCCATTCTATTAATCTCATCTTACTTATTTCAAAATTTAAATTCAAAACTTTTAAATTGAAATTTCAAGTTCAATATTGAGCCTTGAGAATATAATATTTTGGTACATATTAATGAAGTGCATTAAATATATATTAATAAAGTGACATTATGTGGTTTTGGCGTGAGCTGTATTTTCCATTTATTTAGAGTGATTTTAGGAATAATTAGTTACCTTATTTGTTGTAAATCCCATGTAATCTAGGTAGCCTGATCATTAGCCTAAGATAGAGCTTTTTCCTTAATTGGTTAGGTCATTCACGGACAATCCATTGTATATAATTGATAGGCCTTTTTTGAATAATATGTAAGAAAGAATTCAAGCATTTCTCTGTTTTATCATGGTATCATAACTGGGGGCTCCAAAGAGTATTCTTGGATCTTTGCTACATCAGATTCCAAACTAGAAAACCCATAAAAAATGGCTGCATTAACTGATTTGGTGGAGCTTGAAAATCGCGAAGAGAAGTCCACGACTGCCATCCTCGAAGACCTGATGATCAGCATGACCCAGGCTCTGACTCAAAACCAGACTCAAACCTAAACCCCAATGACAACCTATGATTCTGCTGCTGCACAAATAGGTATCAAGCTAGATGGTACCAACTATGCATTATGGTCCCAAGTTGTTGAGATATATATCTCAGGAAAAGACAAGTTGGGATATATAAATGGCGATCTCCCTTAACTTGCACAGACCAATTAAACCTTTAGAAAATGGAGAATAGAAAATGCTATTGTAAAGGGATGGTTGATTAATTCCGTGGACCCTTCATTAATCAGCAATTTTATTCATTTTCCAACTGCTGAATAGGTCTGGGAGTCAATTGCTACCAATTGTTTTGATGGAACTAATACATCTCAGGTGTATGAATTAAGAGACATGTGACTAGAATGAGACAAGCTGGGGGATCCATTGAATCATACTACAATGGTCTTCAAGGTTTGTGAAGGGAAATTGACTTTCGTCGACCGAATCCAATGGTATGCGCTGGTGATATACAGAAGTGGAATGCTTTCTTACTAGAAGACAAAGTTTATACTTTTCTTGATGGGCTAGATGACAGACTAGAAAACATTCGAAGTGATGTACTTCGACTATAGATGTTCCCTATTGTTGAACAGGCTTATGCTTATGTTCGTAGGGAAGATATCAGACAAGCAGTAATGCTTACAGGCACAGAGACTACAACAGGCACTGTTATGGCCTCTAAAGGAATAAAAATGAGACAACCATCTATGCTATAGATGGCTAAACCTGGCTCCTCATCATCAAACGGTGGAAAATTGAGCGCATCTATAAAGACTAAGGGACCAACTGAGGGTGGAGGAAGTGGTTGCACTCACTGTGGGAACATGAAACATAACCGTGAAACATGCTTTAAGCTACATGGGTATCCGGAATGGTGGAATGAAGTCAAGGCACGAAAACAAAGAGAAGCAGCTGTGGATCAGGATAGGCAACAGTAGACTCAGGGGCCACTGACCACATGACATTTTCTTCAAATGACTTTGTCAAGATTATGCAACCAAGACGGACTAGAATTTTTATTGCTAATGCTAATTTGGTTATGTATCTGGTCACGAGGGCTGGAGCAGTAGCCTTATCACCTTCATGTTCTTCATCAAATACTTTATTAGTACCATCTCTTTCAAATAAGTTACTACGCAACTGAAGAACTAATTTTGTGTAGCTCTAATTTATCCTACTTTTTGTCTCTTTCAGGATATTCTCACAAAGGAGATCATTGGATGTGGTACTAAGAGAGGGGGTTATACTATATGGTACATGGATGACTTCAGTTCTGGTAGAGCCAATAATATGCAACGACACTTAATCAGTGCTAAGGAGAAACAAATCTGGTTGTGGCATCATCGTTTGGGGCATCCGTCATTTAGTTATATGAAGCGCTTATTTCCTGACTTATTTTCTGATTTGCATGATTCTGACTTTAAATGTGATACTTGTATTTTAGCTAAAAGTCATCGTGTACCTTTTCCAATCAGTTTTAATAAAAGTGACATTCCTTTTGTCTTGATTCATTGTGATGTTTGGAGACCTTCTCCCATCACAACTGCTTTTGGTATTCGTTGGTTTATGATTTTTGTAGAAGATTGTACCCGAGTGACTTGGTTGTATTTGTTAAAACACAAAGATGACGTGTTCGGTGTGTTTCGAGCATTTCATTCTATGATTCAAAACCAATTCTCAGCTAAAATCCGGATCCTTCTTTCGAATAATGGAGGAGAGTATGTTAATCAAGAATTTCAGGCCTACTTTCAATTGAAAGGCCTTTTTCATGAAACTTTTGTACTCAGACACCACAACAGAACGACATTGTTGAACAAAAGAAGACATATTTTAGAAATTGCACGTGCTTTGTTAATTAGAGCGAATATGCCTAGTAGATACCGGGATGATGTTGTTGTTATTGCATTGCACCTATTGAACCGAATGCCTTAAAAAATATTGGAGTTCAAGACTCCGCTACAGGCTCTATCTAACCATGTTTCCTTTTCGTCCGTGATGCTTATTCCACCACGCATATTTGGATATGTTGCTTTCGTCGCCTCCATACAATTTTAAAAGTGAACAAGTCTTCGGTGATGATAGCCGAAGTCTCTGGTGGAGATATCCAGGGTTTTGCAATTTTAAAAGTGAACAAGTCTTTGGTGGTGATAGCCAAAGCCTTTGGTGGAGATATCCAGGGTTTTACAGTTTTAAAAGTGAACAAGTCTTTGGTGGTGATAGCCGAGCCTCTGGTGGAGATATCCAGGGTTTTTCAGCTTTAAAAGTGAACAAGTCTTTGGTGGTGATAGCCAAAGCCTCTGGTGGAGATATCCAGTGTTTTACAGTTTTAAAAATGAGCAAGTCTTTGTGGTGAGCCAAAGCTTCTAGAGGAGATACCACACAGCTAAGCACAAGACAGGATAAGGCCTCGAGACCATCGTCGAGGTATTTTCTTCTCTTGCAAATCGAACTCGTTTCCTTAAGAAGAGTCTAGCCTTTATTAGTCAGGGAACTTAATTTAAGGACAAAATCTTCTATTTTACATTTTTTAATTTTAAAAAAAATGAATGAAAAAATGAAAACTTTCTTTCATTTTCTTCACAAGTGATTTTACTAACGGGACAAAATTAATATTTGTTTATCTTTTCCTGATTCCTGATTCTTAGCAATAGCCAAAGAAGGGCAATTGTAGACACCTAATTTTGTTCGGACCCCTAAATAAGGTAATTTTCTTCCTTGTGATGTTTTAGAAGGAAGAAAAGCTATTCTCATCCTGCAGGTGGTACACCAAGACTTAGTTTAAGAGGTCAAGCATGAAAAGTCAATCTGAAAAAAGTCAACCTCAAAAAATGCAACCCAAAAAAGTCAACTACTAAAAAAGTCAACCCTCATTCAAAATCAAAATTCAAAGTCTAATTGAGCAATAGTGAAAGAATTTTGATAATCCAAGGTTTACAACGAGAGACATGGAGTCCTTAAGATGGGTTATGGAGATTCAGTGGAAAGGAAACCTAATTCAGTAAATTTAGGGAAAAGTTCTTAAACGATGAAATTGATCGAAATTGGAAATTTTGAATGAAAGATAATCAATGACTACGGGTATTGGAAAGGCCATTTGGAAGCAAAACCAAAGGAAGAGTCAATTTGGAAGGAAACCGAAAATTAAGGTTTTGGTGAATTTTGGCAAAATTGGGGAAAACTGCAGAAATGGCTCGATTCGATAAAATTAAAGCCCCTAATTGATGAAGAGTGGGTAAAAAAAGATAGCCCAAGGCTCCGTTTGAAGTAATTTCGAGAAAAGAGCCGGTTGGAGGAAAAACGGAGAAACGAGGAAATTCCCGATATTGGAAAAAGGAAAAATCAAATTGGAGGGGAATTTGATCGTAAAAATTGGGCATTTTTGGACAAACTCCAATTCAATATATAACAAAGGCCTGGAAAAAGAAAATCATACCTGTTTTGAGTAAAACCGAGGTTTCGGGGGTTAAAGGGCAATCTTAGAAAATCCGAGAAAAATAGGAAACGAGCTCAAAAAATTATGAAAACTTCCAGATCTCAATATTATATTATTTGGAAGAGATTAGCGAAGAAAAATCCAAAATCGAAGCTTATTTGAAAAATGGCAAATTTCGGGTCCACTAAGCTAAAATTCTAGAAGATAAATCCGGGAAAAATAGCAAATAAGCTCGAAAAATTATGAAAACTTCCATATCTCAATTTTATGTTTTTTGGAAGAGATTGACAAATAAAAATCCAGAATCGGAGCTCAATTAAAAAGGCCAAATTTGGGAGGCATCAAACCAAAATTCCAGAAGATAAATTCGAGAAAAATAGCAAATGGGCTCAAAAATTTATGAAAACTTTCAGAACTCAATTTTATATTATTTAGGAAGTATTGGAAAAATAAAATCCGAATTTGGAGTCCGTTTGCAATTTAATCAAGTTTGGGGGCTAAAGTGCACTTTTATTAAAGAAACTGAAGAGGGCCATTTTTGCAATTTAAAAAATAGAAAGATGGCTGGAATTTGAAGGGCCATTCGGCCAGCCCAAGAGGAGGGGAGTGTTGGCTGAGTTCTTCCATCCAAAGGCCAAAATTGGATAGTAAGGTGATTATTTTTTTTATTGAGCCTTTGTGATTTTGCCACATGGTCAAATGAATGGAGAGGAAGGATGTCAACATTATGGTTACATATTTTAGAACAGATGTATTTGTTAGGAGCTGATCACTTCATCTAATGGTGATAAATTCACATTTTTAGCATCTTTGATTAGTGGCCTTTGGATCTATTTAGCTAGGACAAAAATGACAACATGATGAGCACACTAGGGCCATTCGGCCAGCACTATTTAGAGGGGGAGTTTTCAGCTTTGAGGGGTTATTTGGCTGAGTATTTTTCATTGTTGAGCAATAGCTAAGTGGTAGAAAAGCAAAGAAAAATTTAGAGGAGAAGGAAGCTTGAAAGATAGCTTTGAAAGGTAACCTTTTGGCACCTAACTCTTGCATTTTTCTTTCTTTTTCTATGCTGATTTTGCTCATTTTTCATATTATTTCTTGTTATTTTATTATGTAATAAAGGTTTTAAAACTTTCCTTAAAGGCTCCTATCTTATGTTTTCATGAAAAAAATCAAAAAACATATTTTTTACCATATTTTTCAAGTTGGTCGAATGGTATTCCCTTGGTATGCTTGTGTTGTGTTTGTTTTTATTCCTATGTTGGTTGTGGTATGTTAGCTTGTTTTGATGTGCTATCTTTCTAAAATAATCAAGATATGGAGCTTATTTCTAACTTTCTTTATTTACTTGTTCTTATTTTGTTGTTTTTATCATTTATTTTCATGTCTACTTGCTTTATTTACTAACTTTAATTTTCTGTTTTTACTACATTAAATTCTTCATGCTTTGTATCATTGCCATACCATGTGTTTGTGTATTTGCCTAGCTATATCTTTGCATTTTCATCATGTTTATTTGTCTATCATGTTTTCATTTATGTCTTGCATGTTTGCCATGCCATGCCTTTGTGTTATTGCCTTGCAAGGATTTTACATTTTGTGAAAATGTCCATTCGATTTTTTTTGTTTTTGTTTTTTGTGTAGTTGCATTTTCATCTTGTTTAGTTACCATTATTTCATTCATGCTTTGCATCTTTATACCATGTTATTGTGTATTTGTTGTGCCATGTTCATGCATTATTATTATGTCCATTTGGTCATTATATGTTCATATGTTAGCCATGCATGTTTATATGTCATATTAGGCATTAGGTCATGTTACATTGTCATGCATTTTCTCATGACATTTTAGGCATTAGGTCATCTTTGTATTGCCATGCATTTTCATGCTCATTAGGTCTAGGTCATCTTATTGCCATGTATTTTCATGCATATTAGGTCTAGGGTTGCATTTATTGCCATGCACAATTTCTATCTAGACATTAGGTCATCTTTTATGCCATGCATTTTTTATGTCATTTAGGCATTAGGTCATGCATTTAACTTGCTGTTTGTTCATGCATTTCATATCATCCCACTTGATTTTTGACTTAAGCTAATCAATGGCTCAAAGCCAAGCTCACATGAGCATGCTTGTGGAAAATTAAGATTGTCAAGTTGGATTTTATACATTTGTGATTTTTTTTCATTAGACAATCCTTGTCCAAATTTTTAGAAATTTTTACTACTATTTATAGGACCTTAGAGGAGTCTTTAATATTTTTATTTTGATTTTTGAGTGTTTTTATCAAAGGTTTAAAAATGTTTCTTGGTTAAACAGTTTTTCACCCAATGTTCTAATTTTAATGATTTTTCAGGTAAATCATCCTTAGTCCAAAAATTAAGCCAATTTTTTTGCATAGTGTTCGACATGTTATGAGTCTCCCATAATTGTTTCAGATTTTTTTTGAAAATTTTAAAATAGGTAAAAAATCACGTTTTAAAACTCATCAGAAAAGTCAGATTTGTTTTCAAGGGAAAAATAATTTTCTATTTTGGTTAAGGCATTAAGGGTGGCTGATTTAGAACCATAACTACTGTCATAGGTTGATTTCTAAGTCATTTTAATCCTAAAAAATGATTTTATAAAGGTCGGGTCAAGGGTGGTCAAACCCGGGTTTTCAAAATTAGGAAAATAGAGCTTTTTTTAAAGGAAATTTCGGCCATGTGTCATTTTTATCCAAAAATTTTCAAATTGTTTTCAAACCAATCACAAAGTATTTTTGATTTAGAAAATTTGATTTAATGTCTTTTCCTAAGGTAGTCGGATATCTTTTTAGGTATACGAATGTCCTTTTTTAATAGAAAAAAATACACTTTCATGCATTGCATTTTCCATGTTCATGCATATTATATGATATATGATTTTTGCTATGAATATTTCTATGATAATGTTATTGTTTTGATTTATATTTCATGGTGTTATATTGATTTTTATATAGTTGTGAATATCTTATGTTATTCTATGCTCCTTGCTTAGTCGTTATTTATTTTGTCATATCATTTAGGATTTATTATGTTCATGCATTATTTTTTTTTTAATTTTCTTGCATATTTTATTATAATGTTATTTTATGTTTTTTATCATGTCATGTTATTAAATTATGCTATGTCATTTAGAATATACTATGTCACTTAGATTATATCATGTCATTTAGAATATACTCTGTCATTTAAGTTATATCATGTCATTTAGAATATACCATGTCACTTAGATTATATCATGTCCTTTAGAATATACCACATGTCACTTAGATTATATCATGTCATTTAGGTTATACTATGTCATCTTTTACTATGTCACACATGTTCATATTCATCTTTTTAAAAATGTTTTAGAAAAGATAATGATTTTCAATAAAAATAAAGATATTTCCGAGTTAAAATAATTCATGAGTTTTCTGCCGGGTTTGCGGGGAGGATATCATCAATTATCATTAATAAAGGAATACCTTTTTTTCAAAAAACGAAAAATGATTCGGAGATTTTCCAAATAAATAAAAATTTCTATATTTTGCCGAGTTTGTCGGGGAATGTAGGAAAATTTTGAATTAATAAATTCCGGATCATTTTCAATTAAAAAAGGAATTATTTTTCTTTAAATTGGGAATTAATTTAAAATGCCAAATTTAAAACTAACTTTTACCGAGACTTTAGATAACACACGATTAATAAGGTACCATTTTATACGGGCATTGTGGGGGTGCTAATCCTTCCCCGCACGTAACCGACTCCCGAACTCGCTTTTTTGTTTTCTCTGGTTTAAAACGCAGACTTTGAAATTTGATTTTTTAATAAAAAAATTTAATTAATTTTAAAATGTTTTACAAAACTGATTTTAATAGGTGGCCGAGCACACCTAGCCAAAAAAGATTGGTGGCGACTCCATTTTTTTCAGAGGAGGTTGTCTTTGAACCCTCATTTTATTTCAAGAGGAATTAAGTCATATTTTCCTCTGTTTTCCCCAATGTCACACTGTCACACTTAACAAATAAAGTCTCGCTATGAGACTTGTTATTTTTTACATTGCGACACGTAACGTGATCCTTCGCGGGATCCCGTCGAGCGACATCGAAAAATAATAATAATAAGCACGGGGTAACAGAGGAAAAGAAGACTTAATTCCTCTCAAAATAAAGATTGAGGGTTTAAAAACAACTTCGAAACAGAAATGGAGTCGCCACCAATCTTTTTTTGGCTATGTATGATCAGCCACCTATTAAAATCGATTTTTATAAAACATTTTAAAATTAATTAAAACATTTTTTAAAACCAATTTGAAGTCTGTGCTTTGAACCAGAGAAAACAAGTGTGGGTTCGGGAATCGGTTACGTGTGGCGAAGGATTTGCACCCCCACAGCGCCCTTATATAATGGTACCTTATTAATCGTATGTTATCTCGAGTCTCGATAAAAGCCGGTTTTAGATTTGGCATTTTAAAATAATTCCCAATTTAAAGAAAAATAATCCTATTTTTTTATTTTGAAAATGATCCATAATTTATTAACACAAAATTTTTCCATATTCCTCGATAGACCTAGTAAAACATAGAAATTTTTATTTATTTGGAAAATCTCCGAATCACTCACTCTCTTTTTGAAAGAAAGATATTCCGTTGTTAATGATAATTGATGATATCCTCCCCGACAAACCCCAGGAAAGAACTCAATAATTATTTTAACTCGGGAATAACCTTGTTTTTTCAAAACATGATTTTTATTGCATTAAAAATCATTTACCAAAAAATGTTTATGAATATTCAAATTATTACTAAGGTACAAATATGACCTAATCTACATGTACAATTATCATAGCATTACACATTTATTATGACATGGCAAAAGAATTAATGACATGGCATGCTTGACATGGCAAGGTCTAGATGACATGGCGTAAGAATGAATGTCATGTGAATGAAATCGACATGGCAAACATAAGCTTGGCGAACTAAATGACATTGAAAACAAAATGACATGGCATGACAAGATGACATGGCACGAAAATGACATAGCATGAGAATGAATGTTGTGGCATGAAAATGATGTGGCAAATGAATGACATGGCATATAAATGACATGACATAAGAATGAATGTCATGTGAATGAAATCGACATAGCTTGAACAAAATGACAAGGCATATGAATGACATGGCATAAGAATGAATGTCATGTGAATGAAATCGACATAGCTTGAACATGAATGACATAACGTATACATGACCTAATCTATGGATGACATGGCGTAAATGACATGGCATGAACAAATGGTGACATGGCCGAATGACATGGCATACTAAATGAATGACATGGCATGTGAATGGATTACATGACATATGAATGACATAGCATGAGAATGACATAGCGTGAACATGAATGACATGACCTAATCTATGAATGGCATGGCATGGCCGAATGACATGGCATGAACAATGATGACATAGACAACTGAAATGGCATGTGAATGAATGACATGGCATATGAATGAAGGACATAGCATGCTTGACATGGAAAAATCTAAATGACATAGCATATGTATGAATGACATGACATGACATGCTTGACATGGCAAAATTTAAATGACATAGCATATGTATGAATGACATGATATGATATGCTTGACATGGCAAAATCCAAATGACATCATCATAAAATATTTATAATCACATCATAATCACACTAGCAACATGGATATAAAATGACATCAACATAAAATATTCATGAACATGAAATTTTCAAAATTAAAATGACAAATGTAAAAATCATGGAACATGCATGATCATGGAATTAATTTTTCATGTAAGGAATCACATAAATGACATATTTCAAAAAATATTACCGTACTCCCCAGCAAACCCGGCAAAGCTTGGAAAATAATTCTTTCATATGACACATGTTTCCGAGTAAGACGAAAATCATACGTTTCGATTCCATAAACACGTGCGTTGAATAATTTCCTAACCTCCCTGGCAAAGATTGGGAACTAATTCTCGCCAAATGTTTATTAAACTGAAAAATACATTTTTATGACAAATTAAGTAAACACATTTTTAAAATGCATTGAAGGGAGATGTATTTTTTCCTTGAAGTAAGGAGATCCATATACCTAAAAAGGTATCCGATTACCTTAGGAAGATACTTAAATCGGATTTTCAAGATCAAAATACTTTGGGCTTGGATTTAAAGAAAATCGGAATTTTTGGGATGAAAAGGGCCTCCATGGCCGAACCCCATCTTTAAATAGCTTTATTTTCCTAGTTTTGAAATCTGGGTTGACCGCCCTTGACCCGACTTTTATAAAATCAAATTTATGATTGAAATGACATGGAAATTAACCTAAGACAGTAACCAATATACCAAATCTGTCCCTTCTTAATATCCTAACCCAAAACAGAAAATATCTATTTCTTAAAAACAAATCTGACTCTCACTAGCAGTTTTGAAAACCTATTTTTTTATCCTTCTAAAAAATTTCAAAAAAATCTGTAAAAATTAGGGTAGACGTAGGATATGTTGACCTCCATGGGAAACAATCAACTTAAATTTTGGAGCATGAATACTATGACCGAATTTTACCAAAAGCAAGACAGTGAGTTAAAAACAACTTTGTGAAAATCCATTTTTTCAACCATGATAAACAAAATCTAAAAATCATGAGAAAAATACCATGGTATCCCCTAAATGACTACTACATGTGGTAAAAAAATCAATTTATTTTGACCATGGATGAGTAGTGAAAAAAAATCCCAAAGTCAGAATACCTAATCTAAACTATCACTCTTCCAACTAGCATAGGCCAAGGATTTTTGGCTTGAGAGCATTAGTTGATCTTGGCCAAAAACCTAGTTGAAATGTTATGAAATGCATGATTTTTATCCAACCAACCATATGACAATGAATCAACCAAGAGTTAAAATATGAACAAGCAAACAAGCAAGAATGATCAAGCAAGAACAAGCACAAAATTAGCTAGTTGGGATCGGCCAAACAAAAAAAAAATAGAAGAAGATTTTGCAAGTTTTGTTTTATATAGAATATATATATATATAAAACTTTAAAATTTGTTTTGAAAAATAATTTTATTCAAGCCAAGAAAGAAATAACAATCACCATGGAAAAAGACATGTAGAAGAATATAAAATTAAAGAAAACAATGGAAGAAGAAGAGAGGAAATAGCTACCTAGCTATTGCTTTCCAAATCAAGAGAGTAGTAGAAAATTTCCTTAGAAAAAAATGAAATCCTCCTCTTTTTTCTTTTTCTCCCTTCTTTTTTTTTTCTCTTCTTCTCCTTGAGAGGTTTTCTTTGCTACTTTTCCTCTTCTCCAAAATGTAGTGAATGTTGTATCAAAAATGGATTCTCCCATCTTTTTTGGGTGGCTGTCGATTCTCCCCTTTATTTTAGAGTGTGTGTGTGTGTGTGTGTTTTTTTTTTTGCCCTTGTAATGCTTTGCATGTTCTCCTATCTCTACAGAATATCTAGGCCACTTGGCAAGATCAAATGACTTGCTATTAGAATATCTTTCTATGTGGCATTTTTAATCCTACTTGTCATCATCTCATAGCCTTCACATGCTCTTCACATGGCTTTGCAAGTTAGAGACTTCTCATTGGCCTAAAATGCCATGTAGGCAAAGTAGTGGAGAATTTTGTTCTTTTAAAAATGTCATCTTGATATCCATCCTTGGCCATTAGATTCATGATGACCACACTCCTCCCTTTGATCAGCTGCTGGCTGAAAATGGCCTGAAAATTTCTAGGCCATTCCTCTTTTTTATTTTATTTATTTGCAAAATGGCCCTTTTCGATTTCTTCTATAAAATTACATTTTGGCCCTCAAACTTAATTTAATTGCAAATGGACCCCAATATTGAATTTTCCTTCTCCAACTCATCCCATCCAATATAAAACTTAGTTCTAGAGGTTTTCACATATTTCCGAGCTCCTTCTCTATTTTTCCAGGATTTTTCTCTAAAGTTTCGGTTTAGTGCCTCCCAAACTTTGTCTTTTTCATTTGAGCTCCGATTCCGAATTTTTTTCTCCAATACCTTCCAAAAAATATAAAAGATCTGGAAGTTTTCATAATTTTTCGAGTTTGTTTCCTATTTTTCCCGAAATTTTCTCTTGGAATTTTGGGTTAGTGCACCCAAACTTTGTCATTTTTCATTCGAGCTCCGATTCTAGATTTTTCTTTTCCAAACCCTTCCAAAAAATATAAGACTGAAATCTAGAAGTTTTTGTAATTTTTCGTGCTCGTTTCCTATTTTTGTTAGAATTTTCTTTTGGAATTTCGGGTTAGTGCGCCCGAACTTCGCCTTTTTCATTTGAGCTCTGATTCCAGATTTTTCTTCTCCAATCTCTTCCATTAAATATAAGATTCAGATCTGGAAGTTTTCATAATTTTTCGAGCTCGTTTCTCATTTTTCTCGGAATTTTCTCTCCAAATTTCGAATTAGTGCACCCGAACTTCGCCTTTTTTCATTTGAGCTACGATTCTGGATTTTTCTTCTCCAGTCCCTTCCATCTAATATACAACTCAGGTTTGGAAGTTTTCATAATTTTCTGAGCTCGGATTCTATTTTTCCCAAATTTTCCAAGATTGCCCTTTAACCCCCGAAACCTCGATTATACTTAAAACGGGACCATTTTCCAGATTTTCTTTTTCCACTGCCTTTGTTATATATAATGAATTGTAGTTGGTCCAAAAATTACCAATTTTTACGATCGAATTCTTCTCTGATTTAGTTTTTCCTTTTCAATATAGGGAATTTCCTCATTTTTTCATTTTTTCTCCGACCGGCTCTTCCTTGGGATCCAATTCAAATTGGAACTTGGGATATTTTTATTTGTTTATCCTTTATAAACTGGGGTCTTTAATTTCACCGAATTGGGCCATCTCTGCAGTTTTTCCCAAATTTATGAATTTTTCTATTTATTGATTAAATCCTTATTTTCTTTTTTTTTTTCTCTTCAAGCCAATTCTTCTTTCAACTCCGCGTCAAAATTGGACCTTCCAATATCCATAGTTACTGATCTTATTCCATTTTGGACTTTCAGTTTCGTCCAATATGATCGTTTTCACACTTTTCTCCAAATTTGCCAAATTAGGTATTTCTCTACACTGAATTTTTGTAACTCATATTCCAAACTCTATATCTTTCGATCTAGACCTCAGATTATCAAAATTCCTTCACCATCGTTCAATTCAACTTCGAATCTTGATTTTGACTAAAGGTTGACTTTTTTAATAGTTGACTTTTTGGGGTTGACTTTTCCTGTTGACTTTTTGTGTTGACCTCCGAAATGAAATCTTGGAGACCCATTTCTGAAATGGTAAAAGTCTCTTTGCTTTCCGGGAGGTTGAAAAGAGTATTTGCCTGGTTTAGGGGGCCCGGACAAAATTAGGTGTCTACAGCTGCCTCTCTTTGACTATTGCTGAGAATCAGGAATCAGGCAAAGATAAACTAGACAATAATTTTGTCAAGTTAGTAAAATCACATATGCAGGATAAGAGAGGGGAATTTCCATTTTTATTCATCTTTTGATTTTTTTTGTAAACTGTAAAAATAAAAAAAGTTTGTCCTTAAATTGAGTTCTTTGACTAATCAAGGCTTGACCCGTGTTAAAGAAATGAGTTCAATTTGCAAGGGAAGACAATACCTCGGCGAAAGTTCCAGGGCCTTATCTTATCTTGGTGTGATTTGGTTTAAAAACAGTAAGATTTGTCCTTATTTGAGTTCCCTGACTAATCAAGGCTCGACCCGTCTTAAGGAAATGAGTTTGATTTGCAAGGGAAGATAATACCTCTGCGAAAGTCCCAGGGCCTTATCTTATCTTCGTGTGATTTGGTTTAAAAACAGTAAGATTTGTCCTTAAATTGAGTTCCCTGACTAATCAAGGCTCGACCCGTCTTAAGAAAACGAGTTCGATTTGCAAGAGAAGAAAATACCCGGAGATTTTGAAAAACAAATGCCCGGAGGTCTTACAGAGTGTTGCTTCTTCGAAAAAGGGTGCCCGGAGGTCTTACCCAAGATTTTGAATATGGTGCCCAGAGGTATTATCCACGGTTTTTGAAATAGTGCCCGGAGATCTTAAAAACATATGCACGGAGGTCTTCAAAAAGTGTCTTTTCTTTGAAAATAGAGCCCGAAAGTTTTATCCATGATTTTGAATATAATGCTCGGAGGTTTTAAAAGATGTCTTTTCTTTAAAAATGGTATCCGGAGGTCTTATCCATGATTTTGAATATAGTGCTCGGAGGTTTTAAAAGATGTTTTTGCTTTGAAAATGATGTCCGAAGGTCTTATCCATGATTTTTGAGAATTATGCCCGGAGGTCTTTAAAAGATGTTTTTTCTTTGAAAATGGTGCCTGAATGTCTTATCCATGATTTTTAAGAATTGTACTTTGAGGTCTTTAAAAGATGTCTTTTCTTTGAAAATGGTGTCCGGAGGTCTTATCCATGATTTTTGAGAATTGCCCGAAAGTCTTTAAAAGATGTCTTTTCGTTGAAAATGATGTCCGGAGGTCGTATCCATGATTTTTGAGAATTGTGTCTGGAGGTCTTTAAAAAATGTCTTTTCTTAGAAAATGGTGCCCGGAGGTCTTATCCATGATTTTTGAGAATTATGCCCGGAGGTCTTTAAAAGATGTCCATGTTTTTGAAAGTGTGTTGAAAATTAACTTAAAGGTTTTGAGAGGATGCAAATGCTTCTTGATGCAGACGCAAAGATTAACAAAAATGCAAATGCTTCATGGTGCAAATGCAAATGTCTTGGATTGATGCAAATGCTTCTTGATGATGCAGATGCAAAGATCAACAATATGCAAATGCTTCTGATTGATGCAGATACCAAGATTAACAGTGTGCAAATACTTCTGTATGATGCAAATGCAGAGATTATCAATGCGCAAATGATTATGAATGACGCAAATGCAAATATTAGCAGTGTGCAAATGCTTCTAAATGATGCAAACGCAAAGATCAAAATTGACGCAACTACTTCATGGAATCATGCAGATGCAAAGATCGACATTATGCCAATGCTTCTGAATGATGCAAATGCAAAGATTGACAATGTGCAAAATGCTTCTAAATGATGCAAATGCGAAGATCAATAATGATGCAAATGCTTCTTGAAAAGATGCGGATGCCCCTACGAATCGTGTTCATGTAAGTGGTCCATGAAGGGTGTAACTGCAGTTATCTCACAATAATAAAGATGCAATAATCCTAGAAATAATACAATTGCTTGAGATGACGCAAATGCAAATATCCATGAAGGATGTAACGGTAAAATGCAGATACCCATGAATATTGCAAATGCTTGCTGACACAGTGCAGATGCAAAGCTTAATAAAGAGGCAAGCGCTCATGAATGAAGCCAATATCCCCGATTATTTTTCTAGACTTTAGCTTAGCCTTTTCAATTCATTATTCTTTTTTCAAATCAGAGTGTACCTTGAACACTCGTGCCCCATAAGAGATCATTCCCTTTTCAGTCTTTAGCTATCTCTTTGCCCCAATAGTTTTCAAACTCTTATCGACAGAAGTCTATTTGCCGAGTTCTATTTTTTCTTCTCATATTCGAAAGTCAAGGTCAACCCTAGTTGCTCCATACCTTTGGGTTAGAAAAACCCTTGTCTCATGTCAACATCAAAAATCATTATTTCAAAATTATTTCTATTTTCTTTATTTGTTTTCCCCTTTGGAAAAAATTGCTCATTAATGAAAACTTCTGAGCCAAAAATATTAACCCCATAATGTGTGATGTACAAATTTCTTGAAGACTGATGATCATTGTTAGAAATTTTTCTGAATGTTAATTTGGGTTTTTCAATTCAAATTGAAAGGCTTGGAAATACAGGATTTTGGTTGATCCAAGAAAACTTCACAACAAAAAATGCATGTCCTTTCCAGGCTCACAAATGGAACAGGTTTTATAAAACACGAATTCCTTGAGAATCAAACAAATTCGACATTCTTTTGGTTTCCAAATCACGGCGTTTTGACAAGTGTCAAGATTGGTCAGGAATTTTAAATTGGAAAGTTAATATTGGAGGGAAAAAGTTTCAGTTTTTGAAGTCAATCCTCCAAATGAGAACTGACAATTTGGGAGGTTCAAGAATTCCTAGATCTTCCTCGATTCCTTCAAGATAACCTTCTCTTCAGTGGCATCGGTACTAACTTAGATGGCATCGGAAATTTCCATTTTACTCTAGACCACCCATTTTTGGGTTTTCTCCCTAGAGTCCCACTCTTTCCATTTTTTTTTCTTTTTTTTTTTCTACCATGCACTTGAGAATTCTAAATTCTTCCATAGTGAAATGATAATTCGATGAGATGGGATAAAATTTGAGGAAAAACCCTTCAAGTTAAATATTCATGCTTGATCAAAATGGACTTTTAAAGCATGTAATGTAGGCCAAGGTTCGGGGTTTAGAAAGAAAGGACAAATAGGCCCAAAATATGTGTTTGAGGGTAATCAGATCAAGGATCATTTCTTGAGGAAGATTCCCTTTGAAGCATTTGTCCCTTTTGGACTTTTTTTTCCTTTTTGACTTTTGCTCCTTTTCTTCTTTGTTCCTCGCTTTCATTTGCCATACTTTTTCACACACATTTTTTTGTGTATGTTTTGTTTTTGGCTTTCATTTAGCCATCTTTTTTCTTTTTTGTCTTTGTTTTGTTATTGGCTTTCATTTTGCCATCTTTTCTACATTTTTCTTTTCAATAGAGTAAGCCCGTACTTATTTGGGGAGCTCAATTTGCTTTGTATCTATCTTCGAGTTAGGACTCATTTCTCAGTGATCTTTGAGAAGATCCTTCCTCGCATTTGCCCCCAGTGTAGAGTGTGATCCTTGATTAGGGTTGAAAGAAGAAAGAATTCTATCGGCTCAAGAGGGATAAGAAAGATGGCCATTTCTCATATCAAGCACAAACATTCTCATTGAAAAGCAATCCCTAGGGGCAATTGATAATCAGAATTTTATTTTGCACTTGGAATCATCCAAATTCTCATATGCATGAAATGAAATTTTTTTTCTTTGTCGCATGCTGATGCACCCAAAAGAGTGTATCTTATTTAACCTTGCACTAAAAAGATAAATTGTAAGTATAGTAGTTAGCAAGGGTCGAGTCCTCAGGGATTGGGTTTTAGTTTATAAGTTAATAGTTTAAAACTTAAATTCAAGAACAATAAAAGAAAAGGGGTTTTTGAAGCCAGATTTAAACTAAAGTAAATAATAAGAATAAGATGCAAGGCGGTATAACCAGCCAATAAAAATATATATACTAAATTAGGCGGTATAACCAGCCAATAAAAATATATATACTAAATTAGGCGGTATAACCAGCCAATAAAAATAAAACAAAGTTAATATACAAATTAGGCGGTATAACCAGCCAATAAAAATAAATATAAAAAATAAGCAAACTAAAAGTAAGAAAACAAATAAGTAAGAAGAATCAAATATGAAAAATATGGTTAAGGTTTCATTCTCCACCACTAGACATCATTAAGAATCAATTTCAGATCTATCAATATCAACCAACTATCAAAGTTAACAACCGTAGATAACAACAAGCTCTGTTACCCCAATCTTTCCTTAGTTTGTCGTTAAATAGAACAAGCTCTCTATTTAATCTCTAACCATTAAACAACCTAGAATAAGCTCTCTAAATTCAATTTAATGGCAGCTTTATGATGAGAAAGATAGGTTGATCTAAGCAACAAACACATAAGCTCGGATTGTTCAACTTAGGTTATGTTCCACTTTGCAATTATTGAAAACTTGACCATAATCATTAATCACAAATTGCCACTTATGAATAGGAAATCAAGACAATTACACGGATCAAGACTCCTAAACTAGCAATAGATAATTATCAAGATCTATCTAGTTGTACACCTAAATAAATCTAGACAACATCATGAACAATTCTTGTAGAAGAACATAAGCAACTTTGATAGAAAATTAATGATAGATAGAATCTGAAAATCAATCACAAAACATGTCTAGGGCTTTGAAATCACCCTTAACCAAATAGAAGTTTAGCCTAGCATAGGCATTATAAACATAAAATTAAATAGAATCTAAGAAGAAAATAAAAGAAAGAAAGAAGAAGAAGAAGAAGAATATTAATTATCCAACCTCTTGATCTTTCTAAAGAAAAAGAAAACTAGAGAAAAGAAAGAAGAAGAAAACTTAGAGAATTTTATTACAATGGCTAATATCCTACCAATGTACAATATGATCCTCTACAATCATCCAAGGCCCTCTATTTATACACATTTTGGAAGGCTAAATGACAAGAGACAAGCTTTACAAATTTCAAAGGTAGGTATAATAGGTGGGTGAATTTTTCTAACAATTTTCGTCATATTGTATGACAATTTTGATCAGCCAACTTGATTGTCGATTTCGTCAATGTTGGAGGCCTGATCTGATCACATGGTCTTCTAGAAAAAGGTTTCCCTATCAGTAACGGATCCATAGCCATTGGAATCAGCTCATTTGCTGATGTGGATAAGCAGATATGGGCAAAATACGAAAACATGTCAGCACAGACGTCATTGCACATCAGCCAACTTGATGGTCGATTTCGCTAGGGAAAACGACTCCGTTTCAAGAAGTATAAAACATGAAAAAGATAGATATGCCTCTTATCTTTGCACGGCTACAAATTTCAGCCTTATTGCTTCAGTGAAACTCCAGATATAGCTGATATGGCAAAAGGTGTCGGAACTGGAACTGAACTGGATTTGCCCTTAATTCTAGTAATCTGAAATCACTCAAAGAAACTTGTGAAAAACACCAAAATACATAAAAATATAAAAGATCATAAACACAATTAGACTAAACAATAATAACTCGTATTTGACACAAAACAATAATAAAACATAACTAAAAACTATATAATTATACGAGTTATCACACCCCCACACTTAGATTGTTGCTAGTCCCTAGGAACGACTCAATAAAAATAAAATAAGAAAATCTAATCTAATCCACTTTCGTAGGAAATCACGGTGGCACTTAGCATGTGACACAAGCCTTTAAACCCCTAGGTGTCCCTAGTGGACGAGTTTAGTCTCGTGAGGGTTTACTAGAACGATACCCACAAACATTGAAAAACTAAAATATAAATAAACTACATATACTAAAAATATTTACTCCTAATCCTTTCAATACAAATTAGAGACAATCTTTGAACAAGTCTTATAAACTAATCAATAGCTTAAAAAATTTCACAAAAAATCATGCTTGAATGTAAATTGTTTGAGTTAAGCCAATATTAGCATAACATATCTCAATCAAAATAGTGCATGTTCAAATTTAATCTCAACTTCTCACATGGGATACTCTCTTGATTTTCACTCTTTAAAGTAGTGGTAAAGTGTTTACACTCAATCAATCTCATGAAAACACTTCTACCATATGCTTGCTTGTCCACCTATTCTCCACTAAAAGATCATGCAACTTCATAAATCAAGAGGTCTTTAATCAAGGTTGTAATGGGGCCAAGGGGTTTGTAATGTGGTTGAAGAACAAAAGGATAAAGATATCACAAAGGTTCCAAAGAGTTCATAAAGTTTAGAGACATAAAAAGATTATACAAAGAAACTTCTCAAAACTCTTTACAAGTACATAGTCACCTAGGCCGGATATTCATGTTGGGCCTTTTCTTCATTCTAAACAACTTTGTAACATCTTTTTCTTTTTCCACAAATTCAAGAGATGATTCATTTTTTTTTTTATATAGGAATGTATTTGCCAGTATTCCATTTCTTTTTCTCTTGACTTTTCTTTTCTTTTCCCCCCACACTTATTTCTTGTTTCTAACCAAAAAATATCCCTTGTCTTTGCAACTTGTCTCAAATCATGCTAATTCATCTTTGGAACAAAGGTAAAGATATAAGTATATTTAGGTTAGGGACAAGTTATGGTTACCAAAGAGATAGCTTATTCAATGTAGGCTCAAACTGGTTCACTAAGGGTGTGTTCTCTTGGAACATCAATAAGGGATGGTTGTTTGGCCCTGGCTAAAAATCCTAATGCCTCTATCATATTCATGTTGTCACATGCATCAATATAGTCTCAAATGGTTTAAAGCAAGTTCTAGAGAATCATGTAATCATAAGAGCACTCAAGAAAGAAATTAGATTGATTTGTATAATGCATCAATCATTTTAGGCTCAAAAACTCACAAGAATGATTATACAAGTCAGATTAAGTCTAAACATGCTTCTTTCTCAATCAACATATCATATTAACATTGGCTCATAAAAAGGTTGACATCAAGCTCAATTCTCATGAAAATCTTCTGACTAATAAATATGTTTTAGACTTATGCAATTCATATCTCATCATTATATTAAAAAGGAACTAAAACACACTAAAATAATAATAATAATAATAAAGACTCATAAAAAAAAATAGTAGACAAAAATAAAAGAAATCCTAAATCATTCCCCCCACACTTAATTCTTACATTGTCCTCAATGTAAGTCTATTAACCCAAATGAAAGAATCATGTGTAAGAGAAAAGAACTAATAACATAAGAATAGGAATAACTAGACTCAAAACAAAACAAACTCATGCAACCTAAATAATCCTAAAATACTAAACAAAAATTAACAAGTAAACGTAAAAAGATTAAAATCAAACTGACAAGGTATGTCTCAAGTCTCCCTTACTCAGACCTTGTTCAGAATGAATACTTCTAAATTGCTTAAAACACAACAAACTCTTTTTTTTTTTTTTTGAAAAGAAGAAATCAAACTGACAAGGTATGTCTCAAGTCTCCCTTACTCAGACCTTGTTCAGAATGAATACTTCTAAATTGCTTAAAACACAACAAACTTTTTTTTTTTTTTAAGAAGGTAAAATTTAGGAGATATTACCTGTAGAGGTTGCTAACCACTTATTATAACTGAGACACAACAAACAAAATGTTAGATAATGTCACAAAGACAAAGTGCAATCCACTCCTTGCTCGTCCATATCTCTTTTTCTTTTTCCGAGCGTTTGCGAAACAACCGTAGCAGATAAATACTCATAAGCTTGGAGCTTTTTGAGTAAATCTTCAATGGTTGTAGCAGAAATTATGGTTCTCCTTGCCTCTGAAAACATGAATCCATTATCCACAGCATTATCTAAATATGAAAGCAAATTACTAAAATAACCATTAATATTAAGCAAACCAATGGGTTTCTTATTTGTGACCAAAGATGACCAAGAAGCCACGCAAGCTATTTCTTCCAATGTACCCAGACCTCCTAGTAAAGCAATGAATGCATCGGCAGAATGGTACATGATTGTTATCCGTTCAGGGACACTCCAGACTTGTATTTCCTTACCCACGGTAGGTCCACAAAAACTTGTGAATAGTTTTGGCACGATTCCTAGATCTGGACTTCCTCCGGCGTGTGCTGCTGTAGCGACTGCTCCCATTAAACCCGTACTACCGCCTCCATAAATCAACTGGATCTTTTGTTGGGCAAGTATTACTCCAACTCTTATGGCTTCATCAGCGAATATGTTATTTTTCCCTGGATAAGCACCTCCAAAAACACAAATTTTTTTAATGCGTTGGGACGAAGTACTTTCCATTTTTTTTTCTTTTTTTTTTCTTTTTTTCGAGTGCCTGAAAGAGAATGAGTACATGGTGTAATATATAGAGGAATGAGTAGTGAATCAGACAAGAGTAATAATGTCGTCGAAAGTGTATCTGACCTGTCAGAAGAAAATGTTAACCTAACAAAAGATTTTTGCGTGATTTCAGGAAGAAAATCAAAAAGAGAAGAAAAATCAACCGTAAAAGTCAAGAGTAATAATGTCGCCGAAAGTGTATTTGACCTGTCAGAAGAAAATGTTAACCTAACAAAAGATTTTTGCGTGATTTCAGGAAGAAAATAAAAAAGAGAAGAAAAATCAATCGTAAAAGACAAATAAAAAAAATGAGAATAATTACACAAATCGAATAACACGTAAATTAAACCGAAATAAAGTTATTGCAAATCAAACCAAAAGCTGAGAAGTCATTTATTGTAGTTGTGATTGTGGCTCACATCTTCCTCTGGTTTTACGTCCAGAAACGGCTTAAACGCCTTCTATGAGTCGAGGATATGCTTCCCATCCAGTTTTCTTACAAGCTGGCAAACAGGGTCTTTTAACATCAGATTCCCAAGATGTTGCCATTCCCTTTGGAATTGCGGCCATAAATCAAGAATTTCTCTTTGTACGTCTCCACTAGGATGCGTCTCAAGAGAAAGTTGGATATTACCCAAATTCTCCTTACTCAGTCCATCCTTAATGAATTCAATTTTATCATCTCGATTAGAGGACGGAATCCCAATAGAACGACATTTACCATTACACGTCCATCGTGCACATTTGTGGCAATTTGAACTCATGCGCTTTGCTCGTCGCTTCTTTGCAAAAGTGCTTCTACCTGTACCTGGTAAATGCAAAACAGGAAGATATTCATCTTCACGTACCTTGGCTTCAATTATCCAACGTATGTCTCCAGGAATCCCTTTGTGCATAAGCATTCTTAATCTTTCAAGTCGAACTTGGTAAAGCTTCAGTAAAATATTTCGAGGAAAAGGAGGAAATCGTTTCTGCAATCTTGTGAGAATATCATCCATCCTGAAAAAAAAAATGAAAAAAATTGAAAGAGAAATTGGAAGAGAAATTTATATACAATATCAGTTTTGTGGGTAGCTGATGGAACCGATTTAAATAATCACGGAGTACCGTTATCCGCCATTTAACCGGGGTTAAAAAAAATTATATTTACATCTAGTTATTTTCAAAACAAGGATCAGAAAGAAAAATAACATAAAAAGACTCAAAAACAAAACACTCTAAATAAAATCCTAAATTCTTCCCCCCACACATAATTCTTACATTGTCATTAATGTAATGCTATTAATCCCAAATGAAAGAATCATGTGTAAGTGAAAAGAACTAATAAACAAAATAAACTTATTCAGCCTAAATGAACTTAAAAACAGTAAACACAATTAACAAAGAAACATAAGAAATAAAAATAAAAACAATAAAAATAATAAAAGAAAAAGGAAAAGAAAGAGAAAGAGAAAGCAAATCTGAATATGGAAGGTTGGCAATTTCATCTTTAATTGGGCTGCCTTCCCAATTAACACTTGAGTTAGTGTTTTGAATCTAACCAACACCCCTTCTTGGCTTTTTAGGCTTGTCAGGCTCATACATGAAATTTCCCAAATTTATGCGTTTGAGAGGAAGCTTTCTTTGCACAACAGTGGATGCATTCTCCATTACAAGTATTATTCCATCATCCTTGGTGCTGCATATCTCATCGAGGAATGGTGCATCTTTTGGTACTTGTTGAATGACATCCACAAACAAACTGTTTAAGGTTTCCAGCGTGTCTTGTTCATGTTCATCCTCCTTGAACTTTGCGAATCTACTAGGAAAAGGTGGAGAAGAAACATTAGTAAAAATTGGAATCTCAAACGTTACCTCAGGTGCTGAAATACTCTTATTTGGATCATTGGCTTCATTATCCTCAAGAATAGAATTCATCTCTAATTTTGTCTCATCCTCATCTTGTTCCTCATTCCTTTGATCAGCTGCTGGCTGAAAATGGCCTGAAAATTTCTAGGCCATTCCTCTTTTTTATTTTATTTATTTGCAAAATGGCCCTTTTCGATTTCTTCTATAAAATTACATTTTGGCCCTCAAACTTAATTTAATTGCAAATGGACCCCAATTTTGAATTTTCCTTCTCCAACTCATCCCATCCAATATAAAACTTAGTTCTAGAGGTTTTCACATATTTCCGAGCTCCTTCTCTATTTTTCCAGGATTTTTCTCTAAAGTTTCGGTTTAGTGCCTCCCAAACTTTGTCTTTTTCATTTGAGCTCCGATTCCGAATTTTTTTCTCCAATACCTTCCAAAAAATATAAAAGATCTGGAAGTTTTCATAATTTTTCGAGTTTGTTTCCTATTTTTCCCGAAATTTTCTCTTGGAATTTTGGGTTAGTGCACCCAAACTTTGTCATTTTTCATTCGAGCTCCGATTCTAGATTTTTCTTTTCCAAACCCTTCCAAAAAATATAAGACTGAAATCTAGAAGTTTTTGTAATTTTTCGTGCTCGTTTCCTATTTTTGTTAGAATTTTCTTTTGGAATTTCGGGTTAGTGCGCCCGAACTTCGCCTTTTTCATTTGAGCTCTGATTCCAGATTTTTCTTCTCCAATCTCTTCCATTAAATATAAGATTTAGATCTGGAAGTTTTCATAATTTTTCGAGCTCGTTTCTCATTTTTCTCGGAATTTTCTCTCCAAATTTCGAATTAGTGCACCCGAACTTCGCCTTTTTTCATTTGAGCTACGATTCTGGATTTTTCTTCTCCAGTCCCTTCCATCTAATATACAACTCAGGTTTGGAAGTTTTCATAATTTTCTGAGCTTGGATTCTATTTTTCCCAAATTTTCCAAGATTGCCCTTTAACCCCCGAAACCTCGATTATACTTAAAACGGGACCATTTTCCAGATTTTCTTTTTCCACTGCCTTTGTTATATATAATGAATTGTAGTTGGTCCAAAAATTACCAATTATTACGATCGAATTCTTCTCTGATTTAGTTTTTCCTTTTCAATATAGGGAATTTCCTCATTTTTTCATTTTTTCTCCGACCGGCTCTTCCTTGGGATCCAATTCAAATTGGAACTTGGGATATTTTTATTTGTTTATCCTTTATAAACTGGGGTCTTTAATTTCACCGAATTGGGCCATCTCTGCAGTTTTTCCCAAATTTATGAATTTTTCTATTTATTGATTAAATCCTTATTTTCTTTTTTTTTCTCTTCAAGCCAATTCTTCTTTCAACTCCGCGTCAAAATTGGACCTTCCAATATCCATAGTTACTGATCTTATTCCATTTTGGACTTTCAGTTTCGTCCAATATGATCGTTTTCACACTTTTCTCCAAATTTGCCAAATTAAGTATTTCTCTACACTGAATTTTTGTAACTCATATTCCAAACTCTATATCTTTCGATCTAGACCTCAGATTATCAAAATTCCTTCACCATCGTTCAATTCAACTTCGAATCTTGATTTTGACTAAAGGTTGACTTTTTTAATAGTTGACTTTTTGGGGTTGACTTTTCCTGTTGACTTTTTGTGTTGACCTCCGAAATGAAATCTTGGAGACCCATTTCTGAAATGGTAAAAGTCTCTTTGCTTTCCGGGAGGTTGAAAAGAGTATTTGCCTGGTTTAGGGGGCCCGGACAAAATTAGGTGTCTACAGCTGCCTCTCTTTGACTATTGCTGAGAATCAGGAATCAGGCAAAGATAAACTAGACAATAATTTTGTCAAGTTAGTAAAATCACATATGCAGGATAAGAGAGGGGAATTTCCATTTTTATTCATCTTTTGATTTTTTTTTGTAAACTGTAAAAATAAAAAAAGTTTGTCCTTAAATTGAGTTCTTTGACTAATCAAGGCTTGACCCGTGTTAAAGAAATGAGTTCAATTTGCAAGGGAAGACAATACCTCGACGAAAGTTCCAGGGCCTTATCTTATCTTGGTGTGATTTGGTTTAAAAACAGTAAGATTTGTCCTTATTTGAGTTCCCTGACTAATCAAGGCTCGACCCGTCTTAAGGAAATGAGTTTGATTTGCAAGGGAAGACAATACCTCTGCGAAAGTCCCAGGGCCTTATCTTATCTTCGTGTGATTTGGTTTAAAAACAGTAAGATTTGTCCTTAAATTGAGTTCCCTGACTAATCAAGGCTCGACCCGTCTTAAGAAAACGAGTTCGATTTGCAAGAGAAGAAAATACCCGGAGATTTTGAAAAACAAATGCCCGGAGGTCTTACAGAGTGTTGCTTCTTCGAAAAAGGGTGCCCGGAGGTCTTACCCAAGATTTTGAATATGGTGCCCAGAGGTATTATCCACGGTTTTTGAAATAGTGCTCGGAGATCTTAAAAACATATGCACGGAGGTCTTCAAAAAGTGTCTTTTCTTTGAAAATAGAGCCCGAAAGTTTTATCCATGATTTTGAATATAATGCTCGGAGGTTTTAAAAGATGTCTTTTCTTTAAAAATGGTATCCGGAGGTCTTATCCATGATTTTGAATATAGTGCTCGGAGGTTTTAAAAGATGTTTTTTCTTTGAAAATGATGTCCGAAGGTCTTATCCATGATTTTTGAGAATTATGCCCGGAGGTCTTTAAAAGATGTTTTTTCTTTGAAAATGGTGCCTGAATGTCTTATCCATGATTTTTAAGAATTGTACTTTGAGGTCTTTAAAAGATGTCTTTTCTTTGAAAATGGTGTCCGGAGGTCTTATCCATGATTTTTGAGAATTGCCCGAAAGTCTTTAAAAGATGTCTTTTCGTTGAAAATGATGTCCGGAGGTCGTATCCATGATTTTTGAGAATTGTGTCTGGAGGTCTTTAAAAAATGTCTTTTCTTAGAAAATGGTGCCCGGAGGTCTTATCCATGATTTTTGAGAATTATGCCCGGAGGTCTTTAAAAGATGTCCATGTTTTTGAAAGTGTGTTGAAAATTAACTTAAAGGTTTTGAGAGGATGCAAATGCTTCTTGATGCAGACGCAAAGATTAACAAAAATGCAAATGCTTCATGGTGCAAATGCAAATGTCTTGGATTGATGCAAATGCTTCTTGATGATGCATATGCAAAGATCAACAATATGCAAATGCTTCTGATTGATGCAGATACCAAGATTAACAGTGTGCAAATACTTCTGTATGATGCAAATGCAGAGATTATCAATGCGCAAATGATTATGAATGACGCAAATGCAAATATTAGCAGTGTGCAAATGCTTCTAAATGATGCAAACGCAAAGATCAAAATTGACGCAACTACTTCATGGAATCATGCAGATGCAAAGATCGACATTATGCCAATGCTTCTGAATGATGCAAATGCAAAGATTGACAATGTGCAAAATGCTTCTAAATGATGCAAATGCGAAGATCAATAATGATGCAAATGCTTCTTGAAAAGATGCGGATGCCCCTACGAATCGTGTTCATGTAAGTGGTCCATGAAGGGTGTAACTGCAGTTATCTCACAATAATAAAGATGCAATAATCCTAGAAATAATACAATTGCTTGAGATGACGCAAATGCAAATATCCATGAAGGATGTAACGGTAAAATGCAGATACCCATGAATATTGCAAATGCTTGCTGACACGGTGCAGATGCAAAGCTTAATAAAGAGGCAAGCGCTCATGAATGAAGCCAATATCCCCGATTATTTTTCTAGACTTTAGCTTAGCCTTTTCAATTCATTATTCTTTTTTCAAATCAGAGTGTACCTTGAACACTCGTGCCCCATAAGAGATCATTCCCTTTTCAGTCTTTAGCTATCTCTTTGCCCCAATAGTTTTCAAACTCTTATCGACAGAAGTCTATTTGCCGAGTTCTATTTTTTCTTCTCATATTCGAAAGTCAAGGTCAACCCTAGTTGCTCCATACCTTTGGGTTAGAAAAACCCTTGTCTCATGTCAACATCAAAAATCATTATTTCAAAATTATTTCTATTTTCTTTATTTGTTTTCCCCTTTGGAAAAAATTGCTCATTAATGAAAACTTCTGAGCCAAAAATATTAACCCCATAATGTGTGATGTACAAATTTCTTGAAGACTGATGATCATTGTTAGAAATTTTTCTGAATGTTAATTTGGGTTTTTCAATTCAAATTGAAAGGCTTGGAAATACAGGATTTTGGTTGATCCAAGAAAACTTCACAACAAAAAATGCATGTCCTTTCCAGGCTCACAAATGGAACAGGTTTTATAAAACACGAATTCCTTGAGAATCAAACAAATTCGACATTCTTTTGGTTTCCAAATCACGGCGTTTTGACAAGTGTCAAGATTGGTCAGGAATTTTAAATTGGAAAGTTAATATTGGAGGGAAAAAGTTTCAGTTTTTGAAGTCAATCCTCCAAATAAGAACTGACAATTTGGGAGGTTCAAGAATTCCTAGATCTTCCTCGATTCCTTCAAGATAACCTTCTCTTCAGTGGCATCGGTACTAACTTAGATGGCATCGGAAATTTCCATTTTACTCTAGACCACCCATTTTTGGGTTTTCTCCCTAGAGTCCCACTCTTTCCATTTTTTTTTCTTTTTTTTTTCTACCATGCACTTGAGAATTCTAAATTCTTCCATAGTGAAATGATAATTCGATGAGATGGGATAAAATTTGAGGAAAAACCCTTCAAGTTAAATATTCATGCTTGATCAAAATGGACTTTTAAAGCATGTAATGTAGGCCAAGGTTCGGGGTTTAGAAAGAAAGGACAAATAGGCCCAAAATATGTGTTTGAGGGTAATCAGATCAAGGATCATTTCTTGAGGAAGATTCCCTTTGAAGCATTTGTCCCTTTTGGACTTTTTTTTCCTTTTTGACTTTTGCTCCTTTTCTTCTTTGTTCCTGGCTTTCATTTCGCCATCTTTTTTCTTTTTTGTCTTTGTTTTGTTATTGGCTTTCATTTCGCCATCTTTTCTACATTTTTCTTTTCAATAGAGTAAGCCCGTACTTATTTGGGGAGCTCAATTTGCTTTGTATCTATCTTCGAGTTAGGACTCATTTCTCAGTGATCTTTGAGAAGATCCTTCCTCGCATTTGCCCCCAGTGTAGAGTGTGATCCTTGATTAGGGTTGAAAGAAGAAAGAATTCTATCGGCTCAAGAGGGATAAGAAAGATGGCCATTTCTCATATCAAGCACAAACATTCTCATTGAAAAGCAATCCCTAGGGGCAATTGATAATCAGAATTTTATTTTGCACTTGGAATCATCCAAATTCTCATATGCATGAAATGAAATTTTTTTTCTTTGTCGCATGCTGATGCACCCAAAAGAGTGTATCTTATTTAACCTTGCACTAAAAAGATAAATTGTAAGTATAGTAGTTAGCAAGGGTCGAGTCCTCAGGGATTGGGTTTTAGTTTATAAGTTAATAGTTTAAAACTTAAATTCAAGAACAATAAAAGAAAAGGGGTTTTTGAAGCCAGATTTAAACTAAAGTAAATAATAAGAATAAGATGCAAGGCGGTATAACCAGCCAATAAAAATATATATACTAAATTAGGCGGTATAACCAGCCAATAAAAATATATATACTAAATTAGGCGGTATAACCAGCCAATAAAAATAAAACAAAGTTAATATACAAATTAGGCGGTATAACCAGCCAATAAAAATAAATATAAAAAATAAGCAAACTAAAAGTAAGAAAACAAATAAGTAAGAAGAATCAAATATGAAAAATATGGTTAAGGTTTCATTCTCCACCACTAGACATCATTAAGAATCAATTTCAGATCTATCAATATCAACCAACTATCAAAGTTAACAACCGTAGATAACAACAAGCTCTGTTACCCCAATCTTTCCTTAGTTTGTCGTTAAATAGAACAAGCTCTCTATTTAATCTCTAACCATTAAACAACCTAGAATAAGCTCTCTAAATTCAATTTAATGGCAGCTTTATGATGAGAAAGATAGGTTGATCTAAGCAACAAACACATAAGCTCGGATTGTTCAACTTAGGTTATGTTCCACTTTGCAATTATTGAAAACTTGACCATAATCATTAATCACAAATTGCCACTTATGAATAGGAAATCAAGACAATTACACGGATCAAGACTCCTAAACTAGCAATAGATAATTATCAAGATCTATCTAGTTGTACACCTAAATAAATCTAGACAACATCATGAACAATTCTTGTAGAAGAACATAAGCAACTTTGATAGAAAATTAATGATAGATAGAATCTGAAAATCAATCACAAAACATGTCTAGGGCTTTGAAATCACCCTTAACCAAATAGAAGTTTAGCCTAGCATAGGCATTATAAACATAAAATTAAATAGAATCTAAGAAGAAAATAAAAGAAAGAAAGAAGAAGAAGAAGAAGAATATTAATTATCCAACCTCTTGATCTTTCTAAAGAAAAAGAAAACTAGAGAAAAGAAAGAAGAAGAAAACTTAGAGAATTTTATTACAATGGCTAATATCCTACCAATGTACAATATGATCCTCTACAATCATCCAAGGCCCTCTATTTATACACATTTTGGAAGGCTAAATGACAAGAGACAAGCTTTACAAATTTCAAAGGTAGGTATAATAGGTGGGTGAATTTTTCTAACAATTTTCGTCATATTGTATGACAATTTTGATCAGCCAACTTGATGGTCGATTTCGTCAATGTTGGAGGCCTTATCTGATCACATGGTCTTCTAGAAAAAGGTTCCCCTATCAGTAACGGATCCATAGCCGTTGGAATCAGCTCATTTGCTGATGTGGATAAGCAGATATGGGCAAAATACGAAAACATGTCAGCACAGACGTCATTGCACATCAGCCAACTTGATGGTCGATTTCGCTAGGGAAAACGACTCCGTTTCAAGCAGTATAAAACATGAAAAAGATAGATATGCCTCTTATCTTTGCACGGCTACAAATTTCAGCCTTATTGCTTCAGTGAAACTCCAGATATAGCTGATATGGCAAAAGGTGTCGGAACTGGAACTGAACTGGATTTGCCCTTAATTCTAGTAATCTGAAATCACTCAAAGAAACTTGTGAAAAACACCAAAATACATAAAAATATAAAAGATCATAAACACAATTAGACTAAACAATAATAACTCGTATTTGACACAAAACAATAATAAAACATAACTAAAAACTATATAATTATACGAGTTATCACATGCCCCAAAGGTTCATGCGTTAATTTCCCTTTATCCCCCATGTATCCATCATTTCTACCTATGATGCCCCAATTTTATTAATCATGGAAACTTGTATTATTACGAGGAACATCGCAAGTCTAGGTTTATATTAAAAAGATGAGTTTCAATCTTGGGTTTGTTTGAAGTGACAAGAAAGAATATGGCCCAACATAGGTTTTTCTGAGGAAATGAAATAATTTGGTTTAGTTATTGTGCCCCGAGGTATCAAATCATGAAGTGATGTTTGGGCAATTGGTGCTTTTGTGATTATTGGAAAGGTCGTGAATGATTTTGGCATATCCTTGACACACACCAAATTACCATGATCTAGATTCTTCAAAGAATGTCTCATTTGTTCGAGTTTCCAAAGAGCTCAAAAAAAATTTCAAATATTTCGTTCCTTTGCTCATAGCCTAGACTAGGATCTACATCTTTGCTTATTTTGTAGTGACAATGATTTGTGAAGTTCAATCATTCATATTCCTTGAAGCATTAAGTCTTTCAAGTGGTATCGGTTCAAAGGATTTAGTCACAGGAAAGCCCAAAAGAGAAAGGGAAGGGTATTGGGACATTTCTAACAATGATCATCAATATTCTCAAGATTGTCCATTATTTCATGTGAAAACCTCTTATTATTGTTCACCAAAATTTTTCGTAAAGTTTTTTTTTTTTTTTTTTTTTTGCAAATTCAGATTATTGCTAAAACACAACAAACACAAAGCATTTAAAATTCAAAATTTATTTAGTTCATATAGATGCCAACATGAGACAAGTGTTTTCATCATGAGGTATGAAACTACATGCATCAAAATGCTCCTATTGACATTTTTCAAAGGTAGTAATTCTCCTCCTAAAACCCTGAAAGAAACTGATCTATGGCAAAGCAGATTTCCATTGTTCGATAAGCTCTGAAGTCAAAATGCCATCGCGGACAAGACCTTCAATCTTCTCCTTCAGTTGTCTGCATTTTTCAGTTGAATGCTCAATCACCCTCATATGATACTCACACTTGCTGTTAGGGTCATAACTCCTTGCTGATAGATTTAGAGCTATTTTCAAAGGCACAGTGGTAAGGTACTGATTCTTTATTAGTAACGGCAGCAGGTCAAGGATTGGGATTGGAATTTTCTCTTGGTTGTCCCATGGCCATTTTTAGGAAGCAGGCCTAACTGCAGGGACTTGTACAAGATTAGGTGCTTGGGATTGGATATTTGGTAGGTAAGGGTAAAGGCTTGGAGAGACCTTGGTAGGGTAACATGATTGATATAAGGGGAATTGTGAATATGAGGCGAAGTCTCCCATAGCTTGGACATCTCCCTCTTTCTTTTTGGATTCCCCATTTCTCTCGGCATTGGATGTCTTATCTCCTTCTTAGTTTCCTAGTCTTGATAGCATTCTCAATCATCTCCCCTGAGATTACCATATCCGCAAAATTTTTTGTGGCATTGCCGACGAGTTTATCATAGTACGGGGCTCGTAGTCTATTCACAAAGAGGAGGTTGTACTTGGGTGGCATTATCCCTCCACCTCCGAGCATATTCTTTGAAGCTTCAATAGTCTTTTTCTCCATATTTTGCAAGGTGAGACGGTCAGGCGCCATATCAGTCACATGCTTGTATTGGCTTAAAAATGCATTATCCAAATCAATCCAAGAGCGAATTCGATCCTTGCTCAACTGATTATACCACCTAATTGCAGACCCGCTGAGGCTATCCTAAAAACAATGGATCAGAAGCTTATCATTATCTATATGGCTCGTCAGCTTTTGGCAGAATATAGTGATGTGGGCTGACGGATCGATTGTCCCATCATATTTCTCAAAGTTGGGAACCTTGAATTTAGGAGGAACAACCATACCAGGGACCAAGCAACGTTCTTTTGCATCTACACTCCCAAATACTTCTGTACTTTCTACTGCCCGGAGCCTTTCATCTAACAACTGATGTTTCCCTTAGGAATCTACCGACCCAACCTCCTTCAATTCAGCCATTTTCAATTTTTCCTGTTCAGTTGGATCATCTAAGTTCAAGATGTTGACGAGATTTATTGTATTCTGAAAAGGTTGGCCATCTAACATTATGACCTCATTTTGACCCTTTTGTGCCTCTGACCTTTCTCTGGTGGCCAAATTTTTAGTGTATCCCTTCCTCTTGATTGCAGCGGACACCAGTTCCATAAGTTTAGTCATCTATTCTCTCTATTCTTCTTGGGACCTTGCTAATTCTTCTTTTGAATTTGCCCATCGTTCCTGTAATTCTCTTTGTGCTTTCTCCATTCTATCCAGTCTATTTTGCTGCTCATTATCCATGATCCTGGCATGTGTTATAAAGGTGCTCAGTACTTCTTATACCTCTGATTTGAAATGGAAATTTTCTTCAAAGATCTTAAAGCCAAGCCAATTTCTGTTTTATCCCCAAATATGTTTCATGATGAATGAGCCATGAATGTCGTGAAAGTAACACGATGCCCATATGATGCATGTAAAGAATAAACAAATTAATGCATGAACATATACAGAAAAATCATGCTAACTATATATGTCATGAGTGCAACCTGATGCCAACATGATGCATGTAAAGAATAAACAAATTAATGCATGAACATATACAGAGAAATCATGCTGATTATGTTTGTCATGAATGCAACTTGATGCCAACATAATGCATCTAAAAACTAGACAAATTAATTCATGAACATATACAGAGAAGTCATGCTGACTATATTTGTCATGAATGCAACCTGATGCCAACATGATGCATATAAAGAATGAATAAATTGATACACGGGTATATACAGATAATGAGCATATATGTCACAAAGGTATTCTACAATGAATGACCATGCATGTTAGGACTGTAACATGATGTCAATATGATACATGTAAAGAATAAATGAATTAATTACAAGGGTATATACAAAGAATGACAAATGATTAAACGAAATTGGTAGGACCAATCTTTATTATTCAAAAATCTCATTATACAAGATTTTCCCCCAAATATAATCCATATTTTTTTTGAAACATGTGTTTCCCCGCAAAATCAAAATATTATTTTTAAAAACCAATTCTTAAAAACTTTTGGGGTAGTGGGTCTTATTATGGCACGGATGTCCAAGTATTTATTCAACACTACCAATCTACAATTCTTATTTAATCAATCAACAAAGGTTTATGTAATTAACAAATGAAACTATTATCACGATGGGATCAAAAATACAATTATAAATGTACATGCTCTATTTACATATGCATTAATGCATGTAATGTACAAGATGTCAAAATGACTAAAAAAGAAAAGAATTTCTTATTTATAACTTCAAAAAAGTTAATGAACACTTGCCCCAACAATATCAACTTATTTAGGCATCACGGTGCCTTTGGGATGGAATATTAAACTTATCACGGGCGACACGATGTACGTTCATCATCGCCTGATTTGCAAGGCTTACTTGGAATGTAGAATAGGGGATAAAAGGGTTAGAAACGTCCCTTTCCTAACTTCGGTACCTCTAATGAAAATTCGGCATGGCTTTGCCTAGGTTCACTATATGAGGTTGTGTTAGGCTTTATCGGCTCCAAATTGTTCCTCACTATCGCTGGTGAAGGCTAGTAAAGCACCTCGATAAAAGCGGGTTCAATTTGTTAGAGTATATTTTCCTAGCCCATGTGGAATGTTAATCACGAAGGCATAGGTACTTTAGTACTCCTGAAGTGTTTCACTAGCCCATGCGGATGGTTAATCACGAAGGCTTAGTTACTTTGCTTCCACCTAAAAAGGACGAAACCCTGGTATAGGGCTCATGTTATGAAATGCACGTGTAGTATGTGAGGAGGAACGAACAAACCTTTTACCACCTATTCTACAACCCTTATTCTAACTACCCCAACCATTTATTAAGGACAAGAATAAACAAGGTAAAGCATTAATTAAGCAGAGATCAATAATATTCAACAAATAACCAAAGAGTAATAATAATATGCATGTACATGAGTATGAACATATTCAAAAATATTTTATTATTTTCAAAATTCTCCTCATTATTTTAAAAAAATGAGGGAACTAAAATTAAATATCGGATAAACTGACAAAACTGAGACTTTCGATAACACACAACTAATTTCAAGTTTGACTATCTAAATGTCTCCAGTGGAGTCGCCAAGCTGTCGCAACGTGATCCTTTGCGGGATCCCATCGAGCGATATTGAAAAATAATATTAATAATAATAATAAGCACGTGATAATAGAGGAAAAAATGACTTAATTACTCTTAAATAAAGATTGAGGGTTTAAAAACAACCTCGAAAAAGAAATGGAGTCGCCACCAATCTTTTTTGGCTAGATGTGATCGGCTACCTATTAAAACCGGTTTTTGTAAAACATTTTAAATTAAAACATTTTTTAAAAAACCAATTTTGAAGTCTGCGCTTTGAACCAGAGAAAACAAGTGCGGGTTCGGGAATCGTTATGTGCGGGGAAGGATTAGCACCCCCATAATGCCCGTATCAAACGGTACCTTATTAATCGTGTGTTATCTCGAGTCTCGATAAAAGTCAGTTTTAGATTTGGCATTTTAAAATAATTCCCAATTAAAAAAAATAATCCCATTTTTTATTTTGAAAATGATCCGGAATTTATTAACCCAAAATTTTTCTATATTCCTCAGCAGATCCGGTAAAACATAGAAATTTTTATTTATTTGGAAAATCTCCGAATCACTCTCTTTTTGAAAGAAAGATATTCCGTTGTTAATGATAATTGGTGATATCTTTCCCGGCAAACCCAGCAGAGAACTCATGAATTATTTTAACTCGGGAATAACTTTTTTTTTTAAACATTATTTTTATTGCATTAAAAATCATTTACCAAAAAATGGTTATGAATATGCAAATTATTACTAAGGTACAAGTATGACCTAATCTACATGTACAATTATCATAGCATTACACATTTATTATGACATGGCAAAAGAATTAATGACATGGCATGCTTGACATGGCAAGATGTAGATAACATGGCGTAAAAATGAATGTCATGTGAATGAAATCGATATGGCAAACATAAGCTTGGCGAACTAAATGACATGGCAAACAAAATGACATGGCATGACAAGATGACATGGCATGAAAATGACATAGCATGAGAATGAATGTCGTGGCATGAAAATGATGTGGCAAATGAATGACATGTCATAAGAATGAATGTCATGGGAATGAAATCGACATAGCTTGAACAAAATGACAAGGCATATGAATGACATGGCATAAGAATGAATGTCATGTGAATAAAATCGACATGGCAAACAAAATGATATAGCATAAGAATGAATATTGTGTGAATGAAATCGACATAGCTTGAACGTGAATGACATAACATATACATGACCTAATCTATGGATGACATGGCGTAAATGACATGGCATGAGCAGATGGTGACATGGCCGAATGACATGTCATGTGAATGGATTACATGACATATGTATAACATAGCATGAGAATGACATAGGGTGAACATGAATGACATGACCTAATCTATGAATGACATGGCATGAACAATGATGACATAGACAAATGACATGGCATGTGAATGAATGACATGGCATATGAATGAAGAACATAGCATGCTTGACATGGCAAAAGAATGACCTAGCATTGGTATGAATGACATGACATGCTTGACACGGCAAAATCTAAATGACATAGCATATGCATGAATGACATGACATACTTGACATGAAAAACTCCAAATGATATCATCATAAAATATTCATAATCACATCATAATCACACTAGCAACATGGATATAAAAAGACATCAACATGGAATATTCATGAACATGGAATTTTCATAGTTAAAATGACAAATGTAAATATCATGGAACATGCTTGATCATGGAATTAATTTTTCATGTGAGGAATCACATAAATGGCATATGTCTGAAAATATTACCGTACTCCCTGGCAAACCCGGCAAAGCTTGAAAAATAATTCTTTCATATGACATTTACATGATTCCGAGTAAAACGAAAACCATTAGTTTCGATTCCATAAAAACGTGCATTTAATAATTTCCTAACCTCCCCAGCAAACCCGAAAAATATTGGGAACTAATTCTCGCCAAATGTTTAATAAACCGAAAGATGCGTTTTTTTGACAAATTAAGTAAGAACATTTTTAAAATGCAATGCAGGAAGATGTAATTCTTCCTTGAAGTAAGGACATTCGTATACCTAAAAAGGTATCCGACTACCTTAGAAAGATACATTAAATAAGATTATCAAAATCGAAATACTTTGGGCTTGGATTTAAAGAAAATTGGAATTTTTGGGATGAAAAAGGCCTCCATGGCCTAACCCCCCTCTTTAAATGGCTTTATTTTCCTAGTGTAGAAATTCGGATTGACCACCCTTGACCCCACTTTTATAAAATCAAAATTTATGATTGAAATGACATGGAAATTGACCTAAGACAGTAACCAATGTCCCAAATCTGCCCCTCTTAATATTCTAACCCAAAACAGAAAATAACTATTTCTTAAAAACAAATCTAACTCTTATAGGATGTTTTGAAAACTTTTTTTTTGCCCTTCTAAAAAATTTCAAAAAAATCTGTAAAAATTAGGGTAGACCTAGGACATGTTGACCTCCATGGGAAAAAAATTGGATTGATTTTTGGAGCATGGTTACTATGACCTATTTTTAACAAAAGCAAGACAGTGAGTTAAAAATTGCTTTGTCAAAATCTATTTTTTCAACCATGATAAAAAAAATTAAAAATCATGAGAAAAATACCATGGCATCCTCTAAATGACAACTGCATGTGGTAAAAAAAATAAGTTTATTTTGATCATGGATGAGTAGTGAAAAAAATCCCAAAGTCAGAATACCCAATCTAAACTATCACTCTTCCAACTAGCATAGGCCAAGGATTTTTGGCTTGAGATCATTAGTTGATCTTGGCCAAAAACCTAGTTGAAATGTCATGAAATGCATGATTTTCAGCCAACCAACCATATGACAATGAATCAACCAATAGTTAAAATATTAACAAGCAAACAAGCAAGAATGATCAAGCAAGAACAAGCACAAAATTGGCTAGCTAGGATCGGCCAAACCAAAAAAAAAAATAGAAGAAGAATTTGAAAGTTTTGTTTTGTATAGAATAAAAAAAAACTTTAAAATTTGTTTTGAAAAACAATTTTATTTAAGCCAAGAAAGAAATACCAATCACCATGGAAAATGACATGTAGGAGAACATAAAATATTAAAGAAAACAATGGAAGAGGAAGAGAGGAAATAGCTACCTAGCTATTGCTTTCCAAATCAAGAGAGTAGTAGAAAATTGCCTTAGAAAAAAAATGAAATCCTCCTCTTTTTTCTTTTTCTCCTTTTTTTTTTCTCTTTTTCTCCTTGAGAGGTTTTCTTTGCTACCTTTCTTCTTCTCCAAAATGTAGTGAATGTTGTATCAAAAATGAATTCTCCCCCCTTTTTTTGGTGGCTGCCGATTCTCCCCTTTATTTTAGAGAGTGTGTGTTTTTCTTTTTTTGCCCTTGTCATGCTTTGCATGCTCTCCTATCTCTACAAAATACCTAGGCCACTTGGCAAGATCATATGGCTTGCTATTAGAATATCTTCCTATGTGGCATTTTTAATCCTACTTGTCATAATCTCATATCTGTCACATGCTCTTCACATGGCTTTGCAAGTTGGAGACTTCCCATTAGCCTAAAATGCCATGTAGGCAAAGAAGTGGAGAATTTTGTTCTTTTAAAAATGTCATCTTGATATCCATCCTTGGCCATTAGATTCATGATGACCACACTCCTCCCTTTCACCAGCTGCTGGCTGAAAATGGCCTGAAAATTTCTAGGCCATTCCTCTTTTTTATTTTCTTTATTTGCAAAATAGCCCTTTCCGATTTCTTCGATAAAATTGCATTTTGGCCTCAAATCTTAATTTAATTGCAAATGGACCCCAATTTTGAATTTTCCTTCTCCAACTCATCCCATCCAGTATAAAACTTAGTTTTGGAGGTTTTCACATATTTCCGAGCTCCTTCTCTATTTTTCTCGGATTTTTCTCTAAAGTTTCGGTTTAGTACCTCCCAAACTTTGTCTTTTTCATTTGAGCTCCGATTCCGAATTTTTTCTCCAATACCTTCCAAAAAAATATAAAAGATCTCGAAGTTTTCATAATTTTCAGAGTTCGTTTCCTATTTTTCCCGAAATTTTCTCTCGGAAGTTTGGGTTAGTGCATCCGAACTTTGTCTTTTTCATTTGAGCTCCGATTCCAGATTTTTCTTCTCCAATACCTTCCAAAAAATATAAAACTCAGGTTTGAAAGTTTTCATAATTTTCCAAGCTAGTTTCCTATTTTTCCCGAAATTTTCTCTTAGAATTTCGGGTTAGTGCACCTGAACTTTGTCTTTTTTTCATTCGAGCTCCAATTCCGGATTTTTCTTCTCCAATCCCTTCCAAAAAATATAATACTGAGATCTGAAAGTTTTCGTAATTTTTCGAGCTCGTTTCCTATTTTTCTCGGAATTTTCTTTTGGAATTTCGGGTTATTGCGCCCGAACTTCGCCTTTTTCATTTGAGCTCTGATTCTGGATTTTTCTTCTCCAATCTCTTCCATAAAATATAAAATTCAGATCTGGAAGTTTTCATAATTTTCTGAACTCGTTTCCCATTTTTCCCAAAATTTTCTCTCAGAATTTCGGATTAGTGCACCCAAACTTCACTTTTTTTCATTTGAGCTCCGATTCTGGATTTTTCTTCTCCAGTGCATTCCATCTAATATACAACTCAAGTCTGGAAGTTTTCATAATTTTCTGAGCTCAGATTCTTTTTTTTCCGGATTTTCCAAGATTGCCTTTTAACCCTCGAAACCTCGTGTCGCAACCTAAAAAATAACAAGTCTCATCGCAAGACTTTATTATTCGTTATGCGTGACATTAAAAAAAAAAAACCAAGAAAAAGTCGACTTAATTCCTCTAGAAAAACGAAGGTTTTGAAAATAACCTTGAAAAAGACATGGAGTCGCCACCAATCTTTTTTAGCTAGGTGTGATCGGCCACCTATTAAAACCGGTTTTATAAAACATTTTAAAATTAATTAAAACATTTTAAAAACCAATTTCAAGTCTGCGTTATAAACCAGAGAAATCAAAGAAGCGGGTTCGGGAGTCGATTACGTGCGGGGAAGGATCAGCACCCCCACAATGCCCGTTACCTTATTAATTGTGTGTTATCTCAAGTCTTGGTAAAAAGTTGGTTTTTAATTTAGTATTTCCAGTTAATTCCCAATTTTAAGAAAAATAATTCCATTTTTAATTGAAAATGATCCAGAATTTATTAATTCAAAATTTTCCTACATTCCCCGACAAAATCGGCAAAATATAGAAATTTTTATTCATTTGGAAAACTTTCCGTATCATTTTCCTTTTTTGAAAGAAAGATATTCCTTTATTAATGATTATTGATGATATTCCCTTCAGCAAACCCGGTAGAGAATTCATGAATTATTTTAACTCGAGAATATCTTTATTTATTTTTTTAAAATCATTATCTTTTTTCAAAACATTTAAAATTATGAACATGAACATGTATGACATAAATAAAATGACATGGCAAAGTCTAGATAATATAATGCAACCTAAATGATATGACATAATTTAAATGACATAGTATATTCTAGGTAAAATGAAAAATCCTAAGTATCATGGTATATTCTAAATGAAATAAAATGATTTAAATGACATGGCAATTCTAAATGATATGGCATATTTTAAATGACATGGCATGTTATAAATAAAATAACCTAAATGACATGGAGTATGATCTAAATGACAAGAAATTAAAATAATGATAACATGTAATATGCATGAAAATGAAAATAAAAATAATAATGTATGAACATAGTATATGCTAAACAATATGACAAAAATAACTAAATAAAAAGCATAGGATATCATGAAACATTCAAAATCATATGGCAAACAAATATAAGATCATAAAATGTGAAGTAAAATAATAATAATATCATGAAAAATATCATAGGAAAAATCGCACATTTAAATAAAATGCATGAACATGGAAAATGCAATGCATGAAAATATATATTTTCCTCTAAATAAAGAAATCCGTATATCTAAAAGATATCCGGCTACCTTAGGAAAATATGTCAAATTAGATTTTATAAAATAACAAAACTTTGTGATTGTTTGAAAACAATTTTGAGGAAAACTTGAATGAAAATTAAAACCCTTACCAAACCCTTTTAAAATGGCTCTAATTTCCTATGTTTTAAAATCCCGGACATAACCACCCTTAACCCGAGATTTATAAAATCACTTTTAAAGTTTAAAAAGACTTAGAAACTACCCCAAGACAGTAGCTAAATCTTCTAACCAAACCCCTCTAAATGCCTTAGCCAAATTCAACCATTATTCCTCTTTTGATTTCAAATCTGCCTTTACTTTCCGGTTTTACCACACAATTTTTTAGCCTATTTTTAAAAATTCAAAAAAATATAAAAAAAATACTAGAGACTCATAACATGTAAAACTACACGTTAAAAAATTGGATTAATTTTCTGATTGAATGTGTCTGCCCAAAAAAATCGGAGATGTTCGAGTACTGCGTGAAAAAAACTGTTTTGTCAAAACACTTTTTTTGCCTCTGATAAAGTCATTTAAAAATCAAAGTAAAAATTGTTGGAGATCATCCTAAAGACCTAAGGACAGTAGATAAACATTTAAAAACCTTGGACAAAAATTGGCTAAGTAAAAAAAATCACAAAATTAGAATGATCAATTTGACAATTCCTTAATTTTCCACAAGTATGCTCAAGAGAGCATGACTTTGAACCATTAGTTGGCCTAAGTCACAAATCAAGTGGCAATGAGGAATGCATGAACATACAGCAAATGAAATGTATGAAATGCATGGTCTAAAGGTCTAAATGGTAAAGGAAATGCATGACAATTCAAGACAACCTAAATGCCTAGCATGAATTTACATGGCAGTAAATGCCTTCCTAACTCAATATGCATGCAATGCTTGATAAGGCAAATATGACTTGGACCTAATATGTTATGAATATGCATGAAAATGCTAATGTGACCTAAGACCTAAATAGCATAGTAATGCATGACTATACCAATGTGATTTAAGACTCAATATGCATGGCAATACCAATATGGCCTAGACCTAAAATGTAATGAACATGCATAGCAATACTATGAACATACAATGACCCATGAAACTAATGTCAATGCTGGAACAAACAGCAACTAATACACAATTTCAAGATATAACAATGCAAAGCATGTTAACTAAACAAAATGCAAATGCATGAAAAGGCAAGGGATGCATGAAGAGGCCAAATGATCACATGAGACTCTAATGCAATCCTATTTAGTAAATGACACAAGTACATGACAAATCATATTAATATGCATAATGTCATGACATTTTCAATAGAATATAACATACTAAAATCAAAATGCACAAGCTCATGGCATGGAAATGCAAACAAGTTAAGACACAAAAGGAAAATGCACATGCAAGGCACACAAACAGGAGTTGCCGAATGGTCATGAAAAAAAAAGGATGATGGCATTTTATCATAGCATTTTCATAAGCACATGCCATACTAAAATTAAAAAATACAAGTTCATGGCATGGAGATGCAAACAAGTTAAGAAGTAAAAGGAAAATGCAAATGCGAGGCATAGAAAATGGAGTTGCCGAATGGTCATGAAACAAAACCAAGAAAATGCAAACATGTAAGACATGATACATGAAAAAAATTCACAACATGAGTATATGAACAACAATGGTCGAATATGCAAGGATGCAATATCAAGCATGGGAATAAAATATATAAGTAAATATAGCATAGAAAATAATGTAAAGAACATATATATAAAAGATTAACATAAACATACAAAACAAATAACAAGCAAAACTAGTAAGTAAAACAAGGAAAGTTAAGCTCTATGGTTGGTATCAAATGGGCATAGCCTCTCACCTAACCATAATCACTTGGTCTTGACAAGATCATGAAGCCTTTCCATCTCAATAAAACAGAAAAAAAACCATGTAAAACAGAAAATAAGGTGAGCTTCATGGTAGGTAAAAATGGGCATAGCCTCTCTCCCAACCATGGCCACTTGGTCTAGCCAAGATCATGTAGCCATTTCAACCTTTTTTGCTTCATATTTTGTAAAAAATCAGAACCTTAGAATACTCTAAAAACCTTGTAAAAATCATTTTTCACAACCACATGCAAGGAAGAAAAAAAAAGAAAACCAAGACAAGTAAATAAGACACATTCGGCCATAGCATGAAACCATAAGAAAAAAAAAATTGTTTTCCACCATTTTAAAGAAGAAGAAGAGATGAAAACATAAGTAAACATTAAAAAACTTTATTTCTATGAAAAATGTAGTAGGAAAACAAGATAGAAAATCAAGAAAACACCTTGGAAATCAAGAAGAAAGCTATGCTAGAGCTTGGTAGAGATGACTACCTTCAAGCTCTCTATTGAAAACCTTTTCTTTTTTTTTCTTTCACAACCTTTTTTTTTTGCCAAATTAGCTACTGTTTCTAGCCAAAAAAACCTTGAAAAAATGAAATCACCCCCTCCCTTTAGCCTTGGCCGAATGGCTCTCTAACCCTTGGATGGGAATTGCACTTTTTCTCCTCCAATCTTGGCCTTTAGATTTAGATATTTTGATGACAACATAAAAATGTCATCTTGCCAACTGATAGCAGCCCTTAAGATGTGTACTCAACCCTTGTAGTAACCTTAGCCCTTAGATGCAAAAGAGGACCAATCCCATGCACTCCCTTGCTTGCTCCTCTTGAGTGCCTACCCTTGGATGAGTTGTGCTCTTCCATTGTTTGTCATTGGATGAGGCCAACATAAAAAAGACATCTTGTAGATTAAATCCAGCCCTCAACATGTGTACTCAGCCCTTGTAGATGGCCTAAGCCATTGGATGAAAAGAGATAATCCCATGCACTCCCTTGCTCAACCGAATGGATGCTCACCCTTGGATGAATTGTGCTCATCTTTTCTCTTCCATTCTTGGCCATTAGATGAGGGTTCTTTTATGACAAATAAAAATGTCATCTTGGCATTTAAATTTGGCCATTGGATGGTGCATTCAGTTTTTCTACAAGGCACCTAAGCCATTGGATGAAGGGGGGACCATTTGCAAGGTGTTAGTGGTAGCATGTGGCTTGATAGTGACTAGGGAATTAAATATTTCAAGCTTCCTTCTTCTCCTCTATGTTGGCTGACCAAGGGAAGAAAAAAATCCCAGCAATTCCTTCTTCTTTCATATTTTCCTCAATTACAAATTTGCCCTTTTTGGTTTCTTTGGTGAAATAACATTTTCCCCCCGAACTTAAATAAATAGCAAACGGACTCCAAATTTGAATTTTATTTTTTCAATACTTCCAAAATAATAAAAAATTGAATTCTGGAAGTTTTCAAAATTTTTCGAGTTCATTTGCTATTTATTTTGGATTTATTTCCAAAATTACCCATTTTATGCACCCAAACTTTACCATTTTTTAAACGAGCTCCGAATATAGATTTTTCTTCACTAATATCTTCCAAATAATTTAAAAATGTGATCTGGAAGTTTTCATAATTTTTGGAGCTCATTTGCTATTTTTTCGGGATTTATCTGCTTGAATTACTACATAGAGAACCCGGGATTTGGCCATTTTGCAAACGAACTCCGAATCAAGATTTTATTTGGCCAATCTCTTCCAAACAATTTAAAAATGAGATTTGCAAATTTTCAGAATTTTTGGAGTTCATTTGCTATTTTTTCAGGATTTATCCTGTTGAATTACTACATAGGAGACCCGGTATTTGGCCATTTTGCAAACGAACTCCGAATCAAGATTTTATTTCGCCAATATCTTTGAAATGATTTAAGAATGAGATTTGCAAATTTTCAGATTTTTAGAGTTCATTTGCTATTTTTCCCATATTTTCCAATTTTATCCATTTGCTTTCGAAACCCGATTTTGCTCAAAACAAGTTCGCTTTTCAGATTTTCTTCAAACTGAGACTTGGGCTATCCTTGTTTAATCATTTCTCAACAATTAAGGGCTTTAGGTCTTTCAAATCAGGCTATTTCTATAATTCTTCCAAATTTTATCGAAATCCACCAAAAAGCCCTAATTCTCGGTTTTCTTTTGAATTGACTTTTCTATCAGTTTTTCTTTCAAGTAGCTTCTCCATTACCCGTAGTCAGTGCTTATATTTCATTTGAGACCTTTAATTCCGACCAATTTGATCGTTTAAGCATTTTTCCCCAAATTTCCCGAATTAGGGTTTCCTTTCTACTGAATCTCGTAACCCAACTTTCGAACTCCAAATCTTTCAATGTAGACCTCGGATTATCAAAATTCTTTCATGTTTTTCAATTGAACCTCAAATCTTGATTGGGTTGTCTTTTTTTAGGGTTGAATTTCTTGGGGTTGACTTTTTTAGGGGTTGACTTTTTTTGAGTTTGACTTTTTTTGTCTGCTTTCTTAGACTAAGCCTCGGAGTACCACCTGCAGGATGAGAAAAGCCTTTTAGCATTCTGAAACATCAATTTAGGAAGAAAATGTACCTGATTTAGGGGTCCGAACAAAATTAGGTGTCTACACCTTGGTTATACTCAAAACGGGTTCGATTTTTGGATTTTCTTTTTCCACTGACTTTGTTATATATTGAATTGGAGTTGGTCAGAAAGTGCCCAATTTTTATGATCGAATTCCTCTCTGATTTAGTTTTCCCCTTTTCAATATCTGGAATTTCCTTTTTTTTTTTTTCGTTTTTTCTCCGACCAGCTCTTCCTTAGGATCCACTTCAAACTGGAACTTGGGATATTTTTATTTGTTTATCCTTTATAAACTGGAGGCTTCAATTTCACCGAATCGGGACATCTCCGCAGTTTTTCCCAAATTTGTGAATTTTCCTTTTTATTGATTAAATCCTTTTTTCTTTCTCTTCAAACCAATTCTTCTTTCAACAATGCGTCAAAATTGGACCTTCCAATATTCGTAGTTACTGATCTTATTCTATTTGGGACTTCCAATTTCGTGATCGTTTTCGCACTTTTCCCTAAATTTGCCATATCAAATATTTCTCTACACTGAATTTCTGCAACCTGTCTTCCAAACTCTATATCTTTCATTGTAGACCTTGGATTATCAAAATTCCTTCACCATTGTTCAATTCAACTTCGAATCTTGATTTTGACTAAGGGTTGACATTTTTAGTGGTTGACTTTTCAGGGTTGATTTTTTTGGGGTTGACTTTTTTTGAGTTGACTTTTTGTGTTCACCTCCGAAATGAAGTCTTGGAGACCCATTTGTAATTGGTGGAAGTATTTTTGCATTCTGGGAGGTTGAAAAGAGAATTTTTCTGGTTCAAGGGGCCCGGACAAAATTAGGTGTCTACAAGCGTGTTACACGGTGTCGCGAGACGAGCACTCGTGCGTGAACGCGTAAGAGAGACATTTAGAGACTGTTGAGCATGTTACACGGTGTCACAAGGTGAGCACACATGCGTGAACGTGTAAGAGAGCCAGTTAAAGGCTGTTGAGCATGTTACACGATGTCGCGAGGCGAGCACTCGTGCGTGAAGAGCCAGTTAGAGATTGTTGAGCGTGTTACACTGTGTCGCTAGGCGAGCACTCATGCGTGAACGTGTAAGAGAGCCAATTAGAGGTTGTTGATCATGTTACATGATGTCGCCAGGCGAGCACTCGTACATGAACGCGTAAAAGAGCCAGTTAGAGGCTGTTAAACGTGTTACACGGTGTCGCGAGGCAAGCACACGTGCGTCAACGCCTAAGAGAGCCAGTTAGAGGCTATTGAGGCAAGTTTTGGCGAGTCAGTGAGTTAGATTTTGCTTGCAAAATATGATTTCATTTCATATATTATGATAAAGAAATACAAAGTTTTCTACAAAAAATACTTCTTCAAGTGGATCGCATTCCAGGTCTTGTGTACTGGGCTTTCATCCATTCATTCCAAGGCAGGCCCCTGAGCCTATCTTCTTAACAACGTTGTATGGTCCTTCCGAATTTGGGGCCATCTTTCCCTGCTCGCCCGCTGGCCTGCTTGCTTCACAATTTTTGAGAACGAGGTCGCCAATCTGAAATTGCTTGCTCTTCACCCTCGAGTTGTAATATTTGGCTACCTGTTGTGATCTGGCAGCTAACTTCACCTGTGCCCAACCTCTAGTTTCTTCAAGCAGGTCGAGGTTTGCTCTCCGTGTTTCCTCATTTGAGGTGGCATTGCAGTGTTCCGTTCTCAGAGAGTTGATGTCAATCTCGGCAGATATCACAGCTCTGTTCCATACATCAAATTGAATGGTGTTTCTCCTATGCCCATGTGAGATGTTGTTCTGATAACCAATAGAATTCCTGACATTTCTTCTAACCATGCCCCCTTCACATCATCCAGCTTCTTATTCAACCCTTGGACGATCTTCTTATTCATCGCTTCGACCTGACCATTGGTTTGCGGGTGTTTGACAAAACTGTGTGTGAGCAGAATCTTGAAGTTTTCAAAGAATTTCTTCAGCTTGCCCCCTGAAAATATGTACCATTATTTGCCACTATGGTGTTCTCAATGAACTTTCACAGAGGGTTCTCAATGACTCTTTCTGTGATGGTTGCCACGGCTTCGGCCTTAACCCATTTAGTGAAGTACTTGCAAGCGACCACCACAAATTTCTTTTACCCAATGGTGAGCAATTCTGCCGGTTGCCTATCACAATAGCAAATCTTTGGCACTTATCACATTTTTTTACCATTTCCATAGCGTCGACCTTTATGGTGGGCCAGTAGTACCCTTGTCTCAGTGCTTTCTGTGCCAACGCCCTTCCTCCCAAATGGTTGCCATATACTCCTTCATATGGCCTCAACCATGTGGTCGTGGGTTTGATTCCCACAGACGGCGCCAATTGTTGATGTCTTTTTGGTGTTTAGGTGGTTGTCTTGATGGTGTGTAGGAAAAAGGGTCGAAGGATGGTGGTTGAGAGGGAAGATCTGTAGAGCAACGATATTTTTGGGGTTAAGGTTTCTAAAGTCTCTTTGTTGGCCTTTGGGAGGCTATTTATACTTTTATCAACGGGTCATCGGTTGCCATGTGTTATAACCTGACTAGGGTTTAGTGGTCGACAGCATAAGTATCGTAGCATAGTGGTCGAGATCCCACGTGGGTTCTGAGGTGATGGGCGACGATGTGATGGTAAACCGACTGTTAGGGAGGCCACATGGCCTTTCGAGGTGATAGGCAGCGATGTGACCCCGAGGTATTAAGGGTCGCCCATGTGTCCCTCAAAAGGTGAGCCAAGATAGAGGGCCTAATTCTGCTGGGCTTTCCTATTCATGGTTCAAGGCTTGGCGAGCTCTAACTGGTTTAAGGCTTGGAGAGCCCAGTTGACTTAGGCCTCTTTCCATGATCCAAGGCTTGGAGGGTCCAATAGATTTAACACTCATAATATATTAATAGATTATTTTAAATATTTTAATTAAATAAATACAATTTCATTTGAAAATTTAATAATTATAATTAAACCACATTAAAAATTCATTAAACCACGTTAAAAATCCATGATAACTTTTAACGAAATCAAGTCGGATCTATAATTAAAAAAAGTTAAAGATCCATAATAACTTTTACAAAATCAAATCGGATTTATAATCGCATATGCATAGACTTGGTGCTCTCAATTTTATCGTGGGAAAAGAGTGAATGTGGTCCTTATAGAATCTAAAAGGGAGAAAAAGATTGTGTGTGATGAAGAGTGAGTCTTGAAATTGATTACTTATTATTTATATGAAGATGCCTAGGAGGCGTTTCATTAAAAAAAAATGAAACGTTATTTTGATAGACATAGTTGATGGTTGAGAAGAATTCTTTTGAATTTGAAACGCCTTTTGGAAGTTTAAGTAAATATACATCTCCTTGATTGTGTGAAAGGTCACAAGTCACAACAACAACCTTTAGCAATAATGGTTTTGACTTTTTTATTTTATTGTAGACACCTAATTTTGTCTGGACCACTAAAACAGGCATGTTTTCTTCCTAAATTGATGTTTCAGAATGTAAAAAGACTTTTTTCATCCTGCAGGTGGTACTCCGAGACTTTGTTTAAGAGGGCGAGCATAAAAAGTCAAACTTGAAAAAGTCAACCCTAAAAAGTCAACTATTGAAAAGTCAACCCACTTTCAAAATCAAGATTTGAAGTTCTATTGAAAAATGGCAAAAGAATTTTGATAATCTGAGGTCTACATAGAAAGATATGGAGTTCGGAAGTTAGGTTATGGAGATTTAGTAGAAAGGAAACCCTAATCCAGGAAAATTCAAGAAGATAAATCCCGAAAAAATAGCAAATGAACTCCAAAAATTCTGAAAACTTGAAAATATCATTTTAAAATTATTTGGAAGAGATTGGCTAAAGAAAATCTTGATTCGGAGTTCGTTTGCAAAATGGCCAAATCTCGAGTCTTATATGTAGTAATTCAAGCAGATAAATCCCGAAAAAATACCAAATGAGTTCCAAAAATTATGAAAACTTCTAGATCACACTTTTAAATTATTTGGAAGAGATTGGTGAAGAAAAATCTTGATTTGGAGCTCGTTTAAAAAATGGTAAAATTGAGGGGCATAAAAGGGCAATTTTGGAAGAAAAAATCCAAATAAATAGCAAATGGACTCGGAAAATTTTGAAAACTTCCAGAATTAAATTTTTTATTATTTTGAAAGTATTTAAAAGAGAAAATTTTAATTTGGAGTCCGTTTTCCATTTATTTGCATTCGGGGGGCAAAAAGGTCATTTTACCCAAGAAACCGAAAAGGGCTTTTCTTGCCTTTCAAAAAAATCAAACATGGGCTGGAAGAAGGAGGGCTGGCCTGCCAAGGCCCAAGGATGGGAAGGAGGTTTCTGATTTTTTAATCAAGATGCCAAAAATGAAGAGTTAGTTAGTGATTTTTTGATCAAGCCTTTGTAAATAAGCCACATGGACCAATGCATGAAGAGCGAGAGTGTCAACATAATGGCTTAAGATTCTTGAACAGCTATAATTGTGGATAGCTGATGGCCTAATATAAGGGTGATAATTTCATGTTTTAAACATCTTGGATCAATAGCCCTTGGATGAAAATTGGTTAATGGAAAAATGACAACATCCTAGCCTAGAGAGAGGAAGGGTTCGGCCACTACAAGGATGCTTTTTTTCTTTCATTTTCAGCACTCTCTCATTCTCTATTCTCTCTTGCTTTTGGCTGATTTTCTCTCCATTGTTGAATAGAAAAAAGATAAGTTTAGAAAAGAAAAGAAAGTTAGAAGACAAAAAGCTTGAAAGATATCGTCTAGAGGTTGCTTTTAGCACCATACTCTTGCACTTTCTTTGATTTTCCATTCTTGATTTGCTTTTTTGATTATTATTTTGATGAGTTTCTTTTGATTTTTCTTTTTAAATAAGTGTTTTTAATGTTCTTCTTTAAGTTCTTTCTTCATCTTTTCTTATAAAAAGTTCTTAAGATATTTTTTTTCCCTTGTTGTTTGACATGGCCGAATGGCCCATTTTTTTTTTTAGTTGCTATTTTGCTTTGTTATTTCATGTTATTTTTTATATTAAATAAGTCTTGATGCTTTAAATCTTCTTCTACTACATATACTTGAAGCTTGTTTTAATTTGGTTGCTTGCTTATTTCCATTTATGAGTCTATTATCATGTTCTTGCATTTTTTATTTTCTGTTTTAAAATGTTTTAAAATGTTTAAATTTGTTTATGTTTTATATTTTGAAAACATGTGTTTGTGAAAATGCTTGTTAATTTTCATACCTCTACTTTATATTTGCATGATTTGAGTGTTATGTTTTAGTTAAGTATGTTAGTATATCAAGTGTTTGTGAAAATGCCATGCTCACTTTGAACATGAGGCCATTTGGCCACTTCACTTCACTTTCTTTGCTTTGTGTGTGCATTTTTGTTATGTTAGTTGATAGGTTTGCATTTTCATGACATTTTGGTTGAGTATTTGGTTTAAGCATGCCTTGTGTTTGTGTTATTGCCATGCATATTTTAGATGTAGGATTGGTTTGTTTTGTCATGCATATCCATGCATTTTAGACCTAGGTTGCATTAAATGCCATGCATGTTCATTTAGGTCTAGGTCATTTTATTGATGCCATGCATTTTTCATGACATTTAGTGTTTAAAATCATGCATTTCATGCGTCATATATGCTGTATTTTTCATGTGTTTCATGTCCATGCCACTTGACTTATGATTTATGCCAATCATTGGTTCAAAGTCATGCTATCTTGAGCATACTTGTGGAAAATTAAAGAGTTGTCAAACTGATTATTCTACCTTTGTGATTTTTTTTACTTAGCCAATTTTTGTGTAACTTTTCAAAAGTGCTAGCTACTGTTTGTGAGTCATTTAGAGATTCTTAAATATTTTTGCTTTGATTTTTAAATGATTTTATCAAAGGCAAAAATGTGTTTTAGCAAAACAGTTTTTTCACCCAGTACTTGTACTTTCCCGATTTTTCTGGGCAGTCATCTTTAATCAGAAAATTAAGCCGATATTTTCCTGTGTAGTTTTACATGTCTTGAGTCTCCAATATTTTTTTAGAGTTTTTGGAATTTTTAAAAATATGGTAAAATATCGTGGTTTAAAACTGGACAGTGGAGTCAGAATTGAATTTGAAGGAAAATCATTTTTCTGTTTTGGTTAAGTTACTTAGAGGGGGCTGATTAGGAAGTTTAGCTACTGACTTAGGGTAGTTTCTAAGCCTTTTTAAACTCTAAAAATGATTTTTTAAGTCTTGGGTTAAGGGTGGTCAAGTCCGGGATTTTAAACTTAGGAAATTAGAGCTATTTAAAAAAAAAGGTTTAGCTAAGTTTTATTTTTATTCTAAGCTTTTCAAAATTGTTTTCAAACAATCACAAATTATTTTGGTTTTAGAATATTTAATTTGATATATTTTCCTAAGGTAGCTTGATATCTTTTAAGATATACGAATTTCCTAAATTAAAGGAAAAAAATACATTCTCATGCATTGCATTTTCCATATTCATGCATATTATATAATATGTAATTTTTGCTATGTTTAATTTTCATGATGGTGTTATTATCTTTGATTTAAATTTTTGATATTATATTATTTGTTATATGGTTTTGAATATTTCATGATATCCTATGCTTTTTATTTAGTTATTTTTGTCATATTATTTAGCATATACTATGTTCATGCATTATTATTTTCATTTTTATTTTCATGCATATTATATGATAGCATTATTTTAAATGTCATGTCATTTCAATTATATGCCATATCATTTATATTTTCCATGTCATTTAAATTATTTCATTTCATATAGAATATATTATGTTACCTAGGTCATTTCATTTCGTGTAGAACATATTATATTACTTAGGTCATTTCATTTCATTTAGGATATATTATATCATTTAGGATATTTTATTTCATTTAGAATATATCATATAACTTAGGATATTACATTTCATATAGAACATATTATATTACTTAGGTCATTTCATTTCATTTAGGATATTTTATTTCATTTAGAATATATCATATCTTAGGATATTTCATTTCATTTAGAATATGCTAAGACATTTAAATTATATCATATCATTTAGGTTGCATTATATTATTTAGACTTTGCTATGTCATTTTATTTATGTCATACATATTCATATTCATATTTTTTAAAATGTTTTAAAAAAGGTAATGATTTTCAATAAAATAAAGATATTCCCGAGTTAAAATAATTCATCAGTTCTCTGCCGGGTTTGCTGGGGAGGATATCATCAATTATCATTAATAACGGAATATCTTCTTTAAAATAAGAATGATTCGGAAAGCTTTCCAAATTAATAAAAAAATTTATATTTTGCCACGTTTGTTGGGGAATATAGGAAAATTTTGAATTTATAAATTCCGGATCATTTTCAATTAAAAATGAAATTATTTTTCTTTAAATTGGGAATTAACTTGAAATGCTAAATTTAAAATCGACTTTTTTTATCGAGACTTGAGATAACACACGATCAATAAGGTACCGTTTTATACGGGCGTTGTGGGGGTGTTAATCCTTCCCCACACGTAACCAAGTCCCGAACCTGTTTCTTTGATTTCTCTGGTTTTAAAACGCAGACTTGAAATTGGTTTTAAAAATGTTTTAATTAATTTCAAAAATATTTTATAAAACCGGTTTTAATAGGTGGCTGATCACATTTATCTAAAAAAGATTGGTGGCAACTCGATGTCTTTTTCAAGGTCATTTTCAAAACCTTCATTTTTCTAGAGGAATTAATTCGACTTTTCTTCGATTTTTTTTAAGTCACGCTTAACGAATAATAAAGTCTTGCGATGAGGCTTGTTATTTTTTAGGTTGCGACAGCTTGGCGACTCCACTGGGGACTTTTAGAGAGTCAGGCCTAAAATTAGTCGTGTGCTATCAAAGTCTCGATTTTGTTGGTTTAATTGGTATTTAATTTTAATTCCCCCTTTTTTTAATTAATAATGAGAATTTTGAAAATAATAAAATATTTTAAATATGTTCATATTCATGTGCATACATTTTATTATTGTTCTCTAGTTATTTAATAATTGTATATTATAATTGCTTGTTGGTTAATGCATTACACTATTCTTGAATGTTTTTTTTTATAAATTGCTAGAGCATTTAGAATAAGGTTTGTAGAATAGGTGGTGAAAGGTTTGTTGTTCCTCCACACACACCACACGTGCATTTGCATATCATGAGCCCTATAACCTGGGTTTCGTCCTTTTAGGTGGGAGCAAAGTAACTAAGCCTTCGTGATTAACAATCCGCATGGGCTAGTGAAACACTTCCGGAGTACTAAATTACCTAAGCCTTCGTGATTAACAATCCGCATGGTTTAGGAAAATAGACTCTAACGAATTGAACCCACTTTTATCGGGGTGCCTTACTAGCCTTCACAGGCGATAGTGAGGAGCAATTCAGGGCCTTTAGAACCGATTCACTCTCATATAGTGAACCTAGGCGAAGCTCTGCCAAATTTTTTATAGATATACCGAAGATAGGAACACATGGAGGGACATTTCTAAACCTTTTGTTACCTATATTACACTCTGAATAAGTATGGTAGATCGGGCAATGATGTACTTACATCGCCCTTAATATATGTGATACTCCGCCTCGAAGGCATCGTGGTGCCTAAATAAGCAGATACTGTTGGGGCAAGTGTTAACTAATTTTTTTGAAATTGAAAATATAAACATTCTTTTCCAAACATTTTTTTATACATGTGTGAATAGAGCATGTACATTTATGGTTGTATTGTTGATCTCATTTTTTTGGAATAAATGGATGGTGGTAATAATTTTATTTGATGGCTTCTATAAACCGGTAGTGTTACATGAACATTTGCATATTGTACCATAGTAGGATCCACTACCCCGAAATTCTTTTGAAAATAATGTGTTTGGTTTTTCATAAAGGAAACATGTTTCAAAAAAATCAGGGATTATTTGTATCATTTTGACATCACGTTACAGTCCTAACATGCATGGTTATTCATTGTAGAATACGTTTGTGATATACATGGTCATTCTTTGTACGTACCATTGTGTTAATTCATTTATTTTTTGCATGTATCATTTTGACATTATGTTACAGTCATAGCATGCATGGTCATTCATTGTAGAATACATTTATGAGATGCATGGTCATTATTTGTATATACTTGTGCATCAATTTATTCATTTTTTAAATGCATCATGTTAGCATCAGGTTGCATCCATAGCATACATAGTCATCATAATTTCTCTGTATATGTTCATGCATTAATCATTAGTATATTCATGCAATAGGAATAGAGCATGTACATTCATAATTGTATTCTTAATCTTATGACATTTTCATTTTCATGAAAGGGGTTCGAGATATGAGGAAAGAATCGGAGGAACGACTAGGTGCTCTGGAACGAAATCAAGAGGAATTTGGACATGAAATCCGGGAAGTGAAAGAACAACTCGCCAAATTGCTGAAAATGTTTGAGGATATGGGTAAGAGTAAAGGGGAACTTTCTCAGGGCTCTGCATCGCCTTCGGATCAATCAAAACCATTAGGTCTAGAACACACAATCCTTGCTGGATCCTGTGCGTGTCAATGCCATAAAGGTTGCAATCCTGATGAAATTGTGGACAAAATTGTGAAAATGATTAAACCCGAGAGCCTGATACCAAGGATAGAAACTTCAGATCCCAAACAGTCCCTGCAATTGGTCCTAGGTCCAAACCAATATCCCCACCCTACTATGGTCCAATCCTCCATTGGGATGACCACTACGGGACTCCTGAATCCCACTCCATTACCAACAACTCCCAGTTCGTACTATTTCCCTCATCAATCACCTTATAAAACATCCGGGATAAGAACCTCGAGCTATGTACAACCTCCAAAGGCCCCGTGTCCAAATCCATACCCTTGCCTTGTTATTCCTCCATCTCCCTATGTAAACACTCCGGTTCAGACCTTAGTGCCACCACCAAGTGCCCCAACTCCTAGGCTCTGTGTGACTAAGAAACGACCCCAGGATAAGAGCCAAAGGCATTTTGATCCCCTTCCAATTAGCTATCAAGAGCTTTTCCCAATGTTGGTCCGAAATCACTTGGTTGCCTATGTGCCGTTGAAACCCTGTCACTACCATACCCCAAGTGGTATAACCCGAAAGAAAAATGTGATTATCACTGTGGAAATGTTGGGCATAGCATTGAACACTACAATGCACTCAAGAACAAAGTACAATCTCTCACAGATGCCAAGTGGTTGGATCCAACAACACTGATTGATAGAGGACTAGAAAAGGGTAATTAGGATGGAGAGATCTACAGCAGTGATATAGAAAGACTTCGGTCTGATATGATGTAGTAGGATTTCACTTTTTCAGTAGCCGGCTCTTATAGCCTTAGGATGCTAGGAAGAATAAAGTACTTGTAAAGACAGTTTTAACCACTGCTCAGATTTTGTAAAACATGGTTTATACCATTATGAACGTTGATATGGGCATGAATTGATTATGTTTCAAATTTATGAGATGTTGATGATTAAGTTACTCCGATTCTTATTTCCTCCATGATATCTTCCCCTTTGCATTTTTCATCCGATTAATTATTTGTCATACCATACATTCATACATGTATCGTGTTAGCATCAGGTTGCATTCGTGCATTCATAATCAGCATGATTTTTCTGTATATATCCATGCATTAATTTGCTTATTCTTTGTATGCATCATGATTAACTTTGGGTTGCATTCATGACGAACATAGTCAGCATGATTTCTCTATATATGCTCATGCATTAATCTGTCATATTAACATCAGGATGCATTCATGACACACATGGTCAGCATGATTTTCTTTGTATATACCCTGTATCAATCATTCATTGTTTACATGTATCGTAATTGACATCATGTTGCATTCATAGTGTATATGATCATTCATTGGGAAATACGCTGAAATGTACATGATCATTCATTGCATATATCCATGCGTTGATTTGTTTATTCTTTGCTTGCAACATGTTGGCATCGTGATTGCATTTATTACATATATGATCAGCATGTTTCCACTGTACATGTACATACATCATATTGTTTAGGCTTCACGTGCATCAAATTGCATTCATGGCCCCTTCATCATGACACGCACTTTGGGGGAATAAAATAGAAGTTGGCTTGGCTTTAAGAGTCTTTGAAAGAATTTCCATTTCAAATCAGAGATATAAGAAGTACTGAGTACCCTTTTAATATAGGCTAGTGCTATGGAGAATGAACAAGTTGCCTGAATGGAAAGAATGGAAAGGGTACAGAAAAAATTGCGAGAACAGCTAGCAAAGTCTCAAGCAGAATCTAAAGACCAGATGACTAAATTGATGGAGTTAATGTCCACCGTAATCAAGGGATATACTGAAAACTTGGCCGCCAGAGAAGGGTTAGAGGCACGAAAAGGTCAGAATGAGGTCGTAATGATGGATGCCCAGGACACAGTTAACCCCGTCAACGTCTTAAATTCAGATGATCCAGATGAACAGGCAAAGTTGAAAATGGTTAATGAGGTAGAGTTGGCAGATTCCCAAGGGAAATATCAGTTGCTAGATGAAATGCTCCGGGCAGTAGAAAATACAGATGTATTCAGGAGTATGGAGGCGAAAGAACGATGCTTGGTCTTCGATTTAGTCATCCCTCCTAAATTCAAGGTCCCTGACTTTGTGAAATATGATGGGACGACTGATCCGTCAGCCCATATCACTATGTTCTGCAGAAAGACGACAAGTCATATAGATAATGATAAGCTTCTGATCCACTAATTTCAGGATAGCCTTAGCGGGTCTGCAATTAGTTGGTATAGTTAGTTGAGCAAGGATCGGATTCACTCTTGGAATGATTTGGCTAGGGCTTTTCTAAACCAGTACAAGCATGTGACCGACATGACACCTGACCTTCTCACCTTGCAAAATATGGAGAAAAAGGTTACTGAGACCTTCAAAGAGTATGCTCAGAGGTGGAGGAACATGGCCATCCAAGTACAATCGCCCTTAACTCAGAAGAAAACCACTGTCTTTTTTGTGAATACACTACAGGCCCCAGACTACGATAGACTTGTTGGCAACACCACGAAGAATTTTTCGGATATGGTAATCTCCGGGAAATGATTGAAAATACAATCAAGGTCGAGAAACTCGAAGGAGATAAAACATTTAATGCAGAGAGAAACAGGTCACCGAAAAAGAAAGAGCAAGATGTCCAAGCCATGGGAGACTTTGCCCTGTATATTCCGGCTACTTCATAACCACCACCCTATCCTTCTATGAACTATGTACCCCAGGGTTCATACTTATACCCAATGGCCTCTCAGAATCCAGTAAATTTTCAATCTTTTGTCAGTCAAAGGAAATCAAAGAATATCCGAAAAAAAGATCAGTTTGAGTCACTCCCCATGTCTTACTCTGAACTATTGCTCCAGCTGGTCGAAGAGCAACTCCTCACTAAAGTTCCAGTGGCGCCTATCCAACCCCCATATCCGAGCTGGTATGACGAGAATGCTTATTGTGATTATCATTCTGGGATTTGGGGATATTCCACGAAAAATTGCCTATGTTTGAAACGGAAGGTTCAAGCACTCATCAATAAAGGGCAGTTAGATGTGAAAAAAAAACAAAGGTCAAATAGCGTAGAGAATCTACTGAATGGGAATGATGATACCATTGTGGATGTCATAATGGGAGGAGTAGATGGAAAGGTCGAAAAGAGTACCGAGGAATAGCCAGTTTGAATTAGGGAGAACATGTCAAGAGGGAGTTTTTTATGCATGTAGTTTCATACCTCATGATGAAAACACTTGTATTATGGTAACATTCATATGAATTAAATGAATTTTGATTTTTAAATGCCTTGTGTTTGTTGTGTTTTAACAATAATTTGAATTTGCAACAAAAAAAAGGGCATTAAAGAAGTTTTAATAATGGACGGTCTCGAGAATATTGATGATCATTGTTAGAAATGACCAATACCCTCGCCCCTCTCTTTTGGGCTTCTCTATGCCTAAACCCCTTGAATTGAAAACACTTGAAAGACCTAATGCTTCAAGGAATATGAATGATGGAACTTCGAAAAAAAGAGAAAAAACATTGTCATCACAGAATAAGCAAAGTTGTAAATCCTAGTCCAGGCCATGAATAAAAGAACGAACTTTTTGAAATTTTTTTTTCGAATTCCTTGAAATTCAAACAAATGAGACATTCTTTCAAGAGTCTAGATTTTGGTAATTTGATGTATGTCAAGATTGTGCTAAAACCATTTAAGAACTTTACCAATAATCACAAAACACTAATTGCCCAAACTTCACTTCATGATTGACACCCTGGGGCACAATGATTAAACTAGATTATCCCATGTCACCAAAGAAAAACCATTTTTAGGTCATATTTTTTGTCTCTTCAAAGAACTCAGATTTGAAACTCGCCTTTTCAAAATAGACCTAGACTTGCTATGTTTCTTGTTGATACAAACTCTCATGGTTAATCCAATTGGGGCATCATATGTGAAAATGATGGACATATGGTGAAAAAATATGGGACTAACGCATGAATCAGTGGGGCATGCGGTTAAGAAAAAGAACAAATTGGGATATCATGCATATGAGAATTCGGATGATTCCAAAGTGTAAAATGAAATTTCGATTATCTATTTGCCCTGAGGATTGCTTTTCAATGACAATATTTGTGCTTGATATGATGAATGGCCATCTTTCATATCCCTTTCACAAGAAGAAATTATCCATAGTCACCCCTTTTGAGCCAAAAGATTTCTTTCTTCTTAGAACCTTGATCAAGGATCACCCTCTACACTGGGGGCAAATGCAAAGAATGATCTATTCAAAGATCAAGGAAAAATGAGTCTTAGCTCAAAGACAAATACAAAGCAAATGAAGCCCCGAATGAATATGGGCTCACTCTGTCAAAAGGAAAAGGAAAAGATGGCGAAATGGAAGCCAAGAACAAAACAAAAGAAAAAACAAAAAAAATGTGTGAAAAAACGATGGCGAAATGGAAGCAAAAAAAAAAAAAAAAAACAAGGAAGAAAAAGAGCAAAAGTCAAAAAATAATGAAAAGTCCAAAAAGAGATAAATGCTTCGGAAAGGGGAATCCTCTTCCAGATTTGATCCTTGATCTGATTACCTTCAAACACATATTTTGGGCCTATTTATCCTTTCTTTCTGAACCTTGAGCCATGGCCTACATTATGTGCTTTAAAAGCCTATTTTGATCATGCATGAATATTCAACTTGAAGGGTTTTTCCTTAGATTTATCCCATCTCATCGAATTCTCATTTCACTAAGGAAGAATCTAGAATTGTCAAGTGCGTGGTAAAACAATGAAAAAAAGAGAAGAAAAAATGAGACTCTAGGGTGAAAACCTAAAAATGAACGGTCTAGAGTAAAACGGGGATTTCCAATGCCATCTATGATAGTGTCTATACCACAAAAGAGAAGGTCATTTTGAAGAAGCGGTCGTCGAGAAACATCTAGGAATTCTTGAACTTCCCAAAGTGTCAACTCTCATTCGAATTATTGATTTCAAAAACTGAAACTCTTTTTTCTCCAAAATCAACTTTCTAGTTTAAACATACCAGCCAATCTTGACGTTTGTCAAAAAGGCTTGAAATGAAAACTAAAAGAATGTTGAATTTGTTTGATTTTCAATGAATTCATGATTTATAAAACCTGTTCCATTTGTGAGCCTAGAAAGGACAAACATTTTTGTTATGAAATTTCCTTTGATCAACCAAAATCTTGTTATACCAAGCATTGCCAATTCAAATTGAAAACCCAGATTGACACTTAGAGAAGTTTTTAACAATGATCATCAGTCTTCAAAAGATTTGTACATCACACACTGTGGGGTTAATATTTTTTGTTCAGAAGTTTTCAAAATGAGAAAACAAATAAAGATATTTTTTGAAAGTACCCATTTTTGATGTTGACATGAGATAAGGATTTTTTCTAACCCAAAGGTGTGGAACAACTAGGGTTTATCTTGATATGAGAAGAAGAAATAAAACTCAGCAAGCAGATTTCTGTTGATAAGAGTTTGAAAACTGTTGGGGCAAAAAGAATAGCCAAAGATTGAAAAAGGAGTTAAAAATATACTCTGATTTGAAGAGGAAAACTGAATGGGAAAGGCTAAGCCAAAGTCTAGAAAAACGATTGAGGGCATTTGCATCATTCATAAACACTCATCTCTCTATTAAGCTTTGCATCTACACCGTGTCAGCAAACATTTGCATCATTCATGGATATTTGCATTTGCACTATTCCATAAGCATCTGCAAAAATATCTTTCATAGATATTTGCATTCGCATCACCTCAAGCAAGTGCATCATTTCTAGCACCATTGCATCTTTATTGTAGCTACAATTACACCATTCATGAACCACTTACATGAACATGATTCGTAGAGATGATAACTCGTATAATTATATAGTTTTTAGTTATGTTTTATTATTGTTTTGTGTCAAATACGAGTTATTATTGTTTAGTCTAATTGTTTTTATGATCTTTTATATTTTTATGTAATTTGGTGTTTTTCACAAGTTTCTTTGAGTGATTTCAGATTACTAGAATTAAGGGCAAATCCAGTTCAGTTCCAGTTCCGACACCGTTTACCATATCAGCTATATCTCGAGTTTCACTGAAGCAATAAGGCTGAAATTTGTAGCCGTGAAAAGCTAAGAGGCATATCTATCTTTTTCATGTTTTACACTTCTTGCAACGGAGTCGTTTTCCCTAGTGAAATCGACCATCAAGTTGGCTGATGTGCAATGACGTCTGTGCTGACCTGTTTTCGTATTTTGCCCATATTTTCTTATCCACATCAGCAAATGAGCTGATTCCAACGGCTATGGATCCGTAACGGATAGGGGTATATTTTTCTAGAAGACAATTTTATCAGATCGAGCCTCCAACATTGACAAAATCGACCATCAAGCTGGCTGATCAGAATTGTCATACAATATGACGAAAATTGTTAGAAAAATGCACCCACCTATTATACCTACCTTTGAAATTTGTAAAGCTTGTCTCTTGTCATTTAGCCCTCCAAAATGTGTATAAATAGAGGGCCTTGGATGAGTATTGGGATATATTATACATTGGTAGGATATTAGCCATTGTAATAAAATTCTCTAAGTTTTCTTCTTTTTTCCTTTCTCTAGTTTTTTTTTTCTTTATTTACTTATGCTTCTTACATTTCTTTTCATTTTTAGTATGTGTTGCTAATCATATTGTTGAGGTGATGAGGTGAAGCTCTTGGTAAATGCTAAGGTTAGTCTCTTAAACATGAGCTAAAATGAATCATCATTTATAAACACTAGTATAGATAATATTTTCTTTTGGTTTAAAATCATACTTGCAAAGTAGAGATCTTGATTCATTATTGACAATGAAAATGGCACAGTAAATGCTTGGTTTCATAACCTTGATTTGTTGTAGACATATACCTTGGCATAAGGAATGCTTGAACTCTTTTTATGAGTTTTGAGGACACCAAATGAACATAATATCATATGCTATGGACGTTGGACAATTTGGACTGAATTGCTAAACCTTCCGATTGGAACCTCCCTTATGTGTGGATTTCAATTGTGTAATAAAACAAGATTAATCTTAGCATAACACCAAGAGTGGATTCTCTAACCTCAACATCCTTTCTTATTGTTTTTTATATCTTGTTTAATTGCTTTTATGCTATTTTGTTTATTTTGTTCTCTAATATCTTGTTTACTTTCTTTGTTATTGATTCCCTAATATCTTGTTTATTTTCTTTTTCATATATATTTATAAACTTATACTTACTAGTACGCTTCCCTGTGGTTCGACCTCGGACACCCGAGAATTTATTACTTGAACATAACCTGCACTTGGGTTTACAACTCTTAATTGAGTCTCCATCAAGTTTTTGGCGCCGTTGCCGGGGAGGCAATACTAAGTATATAAGTTTATAAGTATATTTATTTTTATTGGCTGGTTATACCGCCTATATTTATTTTTATTGGCTGGTTATACCGCCTAATTTTCTATATATTTATATTTATATTGTATATTAACTTTGTTTTATTTGTATTGGCTGGTTATACCGCCTAATCTGTATATTAACTTTGTTTTATGCTTGTTTGGCGACGTGATTTTAGATCTCGTCGTTTAGTTAGATTTTATTGTGAAACTTTTTCAGGTAATCTTTCTAATACAACTCCTACCATGGCTGACAATGAAAGTGTTCATGCTGAAGATGAAAACAGACAAGTACGCACCATGCGTGACTACTTGCAACCAACTCGAAGCTCATCACCCTCTTGTTTTATTTTTCCTCTCAATGCAAACAACTTTCGTTTTAAACCAGGTATGATAGCTTTGCTTCCAAATTTCCATGGGTTTGAATCGGAAAGTGCTTACTCGTTTCTAAAAGACTTCGAAGATGTATGTGTCACCTTTAATGACCAACAATGTACAAATGAAATTGTCAAGCTAAAATTATTTCCTTTTTCTTTAAAAGATAAAGCAAAAATTTGGCTTCATAATTTAAAACCAAGGTCAATTGGCACATGGCAAGAATTACAAACTGAGTTTCTAAAGAAATTTTTCCCAGCACATAAAACTACTGCTTTGAAAAGACAGATTCAAAATTTCAATCAAAATCAAAATGAAGCATTTTTTCAGTGCTGGGAGCGTTTTAAAGATTTGTTAAGTTCTTGTCCACATCATGGTTTTGAAAAATGGCGTCTTATTAGTTTCTTTTATGAAAGTTTAACTCCCGAAACTAAACAATTTGTTGAAACAATGTGTAACGGTGAGTTTCTAGAAAAAGAACCTGAAGAAGCCTTTGACTACCTAGACCATTTGGCAGATAACTCTCAAGCCTGGCACACAGATAATTCCTCTGAAAGTTCCAATAGATCTAATGTTGTTTCTAACAGAGGAAAATATCATTTTAGTCAAGAAGATGAGATAAAAGCTAAAGTAGCTAATTTGGCTAGAAAGATTGAAGTCATGGAACTTAGAGAAGTAAAAGAAGTCAAAACGGTTAAAAATGAAGAAAGTTGTGGAATTTGTGAAATCATGGGACACCCCACTTCTGAATGTCCAAACATTCCCATTCTTAAAGAAGCGTTGCATGATCAAGTAAATTCCATAAACACATTTAAAAAGCCTTTTCCTTCTCCTTACTCTGAAACGTATAACCCTGAATGGAGAAATCATCCCAACTTCAGTTGGCGGAATAATAATCATGTTCAGGTACCACAATCTCAAAAGCCGGGCAACACTTTTTCCTATCAACCTTCACGTGTACAAACCTTGGAAGAGACATTGCAAGCATTCATGCAAACACAAGCAAATGTGAATAACCAAACTTCACAGGATATCAATGAGATCAAAAACACCTTGTCCACATTGACAGCTTCATTACGCACTCAAGAAAAAGGTAAGTTTCCTGCTCAACCTCAGCCTAACCCTTCTACTCAATGTCTTGTTTCTTGCTCCAATGAAACTCAACAGGAAAATGCCAGTTCTATCACAACTCTTCGAAGTGGAAAGGCAATTGACAAAAACATTCCATCAAAAGGCCAAGATCCTCCTTCCCCTCCGAAAAGTATTGGTAAGGATGATATTAGGTTTAGGTGAACTCAAGGAAACACCTGTTACACTTTAACTAGCTGATCGTTCTGTAAAAATTCCTCGAGGGATAGTTGAAGATGTTTTGGTTCAAATTGATAATTTTTACTTCCCTGTTGATTTTATTGTTTTGGACACACATCCTGTTTCAAATCCAAATGTTCAAATTCCTGTTATATTAGGCCGTCCATTTCTTGCAACTTCTAATGCTCTGATAAATTGCAGGAATGGTATTTTGAACATTTCTTTTGGAAATATGACTTTAGAATTAAATGTGTTCAACACTTGCAAGCAACCTGGTGATGATTCAGAAGTACATGAAGTGGACTTCATTGAAGAACTTGTTCATGAACATCTCACCACTACCACATTCCATGATCCTTTAGAAGCTTATTTAATTGAATGTGAGTTTGATAATGCTTCAGAAATTTCACACACTGATTCTTTGTTAAATTCTTTTCAGGTTAAGCATTGTTGGAAACAAAAACTTGAGGAACTCAGAAATGATGCATATGAGAATTCTAAAATTCATAAAGAAAGAACTAAAGCCTTTCATGACAAGTTAATTTCAAGAAAAACATTTGATGTTGGGCAAAAAGTTCTACTTTATAATTCTAGACTTCACATATTTCCTGGTAAATTAAGATCAAGATGGATTGGCCCATTTGTGGTTAAGCATGTGTATCATTATGGAGCAGTTGACATTGAGAATCCTCAAAATGGTAACGTATTCAAGATGGATGATATTCTCACAAGATTGCAGAAACGATTTCCTCCTTTTCCTCGAAATATTTTACTGAAGTTTTACCAAGTTCGATTTGAAAGATTAAGAATGCTTATGCACAAAGGGATTCCTGAAGACATACGTTGGATAATTGAAGCCAAGGTACGTGAAGATGAATATCTTCCTGTTTTGCATTTACCAGGTACAGGTAGAAGCACTTTTGCAAAGAAGCGACGAGCAAAGCGCATGAGTTCAAATTGCCACAAATGTGCACGATGGACGTGTAATGGTAAATGTCGTTCTATTGGGATTCCGTCCTCTAATCGAGATGATAAAATTGAATTCATTAAGGATGGACTGAGTAAGGAGAATTTGGGTAATATCCAACTTTCTCTTGAGACGCATCCTAGTGGAGACGTACAAAGAGAAATTCTTGATTTATGGCCGCAATTCCAAAGGGAATGGCAACATCTTGGGAATCTGATGTTAAAAGACCCTGTTTGCCAGCTTGTAAGAAAACTGGATGGGAAGCATATCCTCGACTCATAGAAGGCATTTAAGCCGTTTCTGGACGTAAAACCAGAGGAAGATGTGAGCCACAATCACAACTACAATAAATGACTTCTCAGCTTTTGGTTTGATTTGCAATAACTTTATTTCGGTTTAATTTACGTGTTGTTAGATTTGTGTAATTATTCTCGTTTTTTTTTTTTGCATTGGTCTTTTACGGTTGATTTTTCTTCTCTTTTTGATTTTCTTCCTGAAATCACGCAAAAATCTTTTGTTAGGTTAACATTTTCTTCTGACAGGTCAAATACACTTTCGGCGACATTATTACTCTTGTCTGATTCATTACTCAGTCCTCTATATATTACACCATGTACTCATTCTCTTTCAGGCACTTGAAAAAAAAAATGGAAAGTACTTCGTCCCAGCGCATTAAAAAAATTTGTGTCTTTGGAGGTGCTTATCCAGGGAAAAATAACATATTCGCTGATGAAGCCATAAGAGTTGGAGTAATACTTGCCCAACAAAAGATCCAGTTGATTTATGGAGGCGGTAGTACGGGTTTAATGGGAGCAGTCGCTACAGCAGCACACGCCGGAGGAAGTCCAGTTCTAGGAATCGTGCCAAAACTATTCACAGGTTTTTGTGGACCTACGGTGGGTAAGGAAATACAAGTCTGGAGTATCCCTGAACGGATGACAATCATGTACCATTCTGCCGATGCATTCATTGCTTTACCAGGAGGTCTGGGTACATTGGAAGAAATAGCTTGCGTGGCTTCTTGGTCATCTTTGGTAACAAATAAGAAACCCATTGGTTTGCTTAATATTAATGGTTATTTTAGTAATTTGCTTTCATATTTAGATAATGCTGTGGATAATGGATTCATGTTTTCAGAGGCAAGGAGAACCATAATTTCTGCTACAACCATTGAAGATTTACTCAAAAAGCTACAAGCTTATGAGTGTTTATCTGCTACGGTTGTTTCGCAAACGCTCGGAAAAAGAAAAAGAGATATGGACGAGCAAGGAGTGGATTGCACTTTGTCTTTGTGACATTATCTAACATTTTGCTTGTTGTGTCTCAGTTATAATAAGTGGTTAGCAACCTCTGCAGGTAATATCTCCTAAATTCTACCTTTAAAATTTGACATTGGGGACAATGTCATATTTTAGTAGGGGGTAAGGGACATATTTTGCTAAAAAATAAAAAAAAAAAAAAAAATTGTTGTGTTTTAAGACATTTAGAAGTATTCATTCTGAACAAGGTCTGAGTAAGGGAGACTTGAGACATACCTTGTCAGTTTGATTTAATCTTCTTCTTCTTCAAAAAAAAAAAAAAGCATGTTTATACTTAGTGTGTTTTTTAGTTACTTTCAATACTATAATGAGATATGAATTGCATAAGTCTAAAGCAGATTTATTAGTGAGAAGATTTTCATGAGAATTGAGCTTGATATCAACCTTTTTATGAGCCAATGTTAATATGATATGTTGATTGAGAAAGAAGCATGTTTAGACTTAATCTGACTTGTATAATCATCCTTGTGAGTTTTTGAGCCTATAATGATTGATGCATTATACAAATCAATCTAATTTCTTTCTTGAGTGCTCTTATGATTACATGATTCTCTAGAACTTGCTTTAAACCGTTTGAGACTATATTGATACATGTGACAACATGAATATGATAGAGGCATTAGGATTATAACCAGAGCCAAACAGCCATCCATTATTAATGTTCTAAGAGAACATCCCCACTAGTGAGCGAATTTGAGCCTACATTAAATATGCTGTTTTATTGGTAACCACAACTTACACCTAGCCTAAATATACTTATATCCTTACCCTTGTTCTAAAGATGGATTATATATTTTGAGACATATTGCAAAAAACAAGGGATATTTTTAGTTGAAAATTTGGGTTAGAAACAAAAGATAAGTGTGGGGGAAGAAAAGAAAAGAAAAAGTCAAGAGAAAAAAAAATGGATCATTGTTAAATACATTCCCATATTCAAAAAAAAAAAAAAAAAAAAAAAATCTTCTCTTGAACTTCTAGTTAAAGTAAAGAAAAAGATGTGACAAAGTTGGTTAGAATGAAGCAAAGGCTCAACATGAATATTTAGCCTATGTTATTATGTGCTTTATAAGAGTTTTGAGAAGTTTTATTTGTATGATCTTATTATGTCTCTAAACTCTATGAACTCTTTGTAACCTTTGTGATATCTTTATCCTTTTGTTTTTTTAACCACATTATAACCCTTTGGCCCCATTACAACCCTGAATAAAGACCTCTTGATTTATGAAGTTGTATGATCTAAATAGTGGAGAATAGGTGGACAAGCAAGCATATGGTAGAAGTGTTTTCATGAGATTGATTGAGTGTAAACACTTTACCACTACTTTAAAGAGTGAAAATCAAGAGAGTATCCCATGTTAGAAGTTGAGATTAAGTTTGAATATGCACTATTTTGATTGAAATATGTTATGTTAATATTGGCTTAACTCATTTATTTACATTCAAGCAAGATTTTTCGTGAATTTCTTTAAGCTATTGATTAGTTTTTAAGACTTGTCCAATGATTATCTCTAATTTATATTGGAAGGATTAGTTATAATTATTATTTTTAGTTTTTCTTATGTCTTCAATGTTTGTGGGTATCATCCTAGTAAACCCTCACGAGACTAAACTCGTCCACTAGGGACACCTAGGGGTTTAAAGGCTTGTGTCACATGCTAAGTGCCACCGTGATTTCCTACGAAAATGGATTAGATTAGATTTTCTTATTTTATTTTTATTGAGTCGTTGCTAGGGACTAGCAACAATCTAAGTGTGGGGGTGTGATAACTCGTATAATTATATAGTTTTTAGTTATGTTTTATTATTGTTTTGTGTCAAATACGAGTTATTATTGTTTAGTCTAATTGTTTTTATGATCTTTTATATTTTTATGTAATTTGGTGTTTTTCACAAGTTTCTTTGAGTGATTTCAGATTACTAGAATTAAGGGCAAATCCAGTTCAGTTCCAGTTCCGACACCGTTTACCATATCAGCTATATCTCGAGTTTCACTGAAGCAATAAGGCTGAAATTTGTAGCCGTGAAAAGCTAAGAGGCATATCTATCTTTTTCATGTTTTACACTTCTTGCAACGGAGTCGTTTTCCCTAGTGAAATCGACCATCAAGTTGGCTGATGTGCAATGACGTCTGTGCTGACCTGTTTTCGTATTTTGCCCATATTTTCTTATCCACATCAGCAAATGAGCTGATTCCAACGGCTATGGATCCGTAACTGATAGGGGTATATTTTTCTAGAAGACAATTTTATCAGATCGAGCCTCCAACATTGACAAAATCGACCATCAAGCTGGCTGATCAGAATTGTCATACAATATGACGAAAATTGTTAGAAAAATGCACCCACCTATTATACCTACCTTTGAAATTTGTAAAGCTTGTCTCTTGTCATTTAGCCCTCCAAAATGTGTATAAATAGAGGGCCTTGGATGAGTATTGGGATATATTATACATTGGTAGGATATTAGCCATTGTAATAAAATTCTCTAAGTTTTCTTCTTTTTTCCTTTCTCTAGTTTTTTTTTTCTTTATTTACTTATGCTTCTTACATTTCTTTTCATTTTTAGTATGTGTTGCTAATCATATTGTTGAGGTGATGAGGTGAAGCTCTTGGTAAATGCTAAGGTTAGTCTCTTAAACATGAGCTAAAATGAATCATCATTTATAAACACTAGTATAGATAATATTTTCTTTTGGTTTGAAATCATACTTGCAAAGTAGAGATCTTGATTCATTATTGACAATGAAAATGGCACAGTAAATGCTTGGTTTCATAACCTTGATTTGTTGTAGACATATACCTTGGCATAAGGAATGCTTGGACTCTTTTTATGAGTTTTGAGGACACCAAATGAACATAATATCATATGCTATGGACGTTGGACAATTTGGACTGAATTGCTAAACCTTCCGATTGGAACCTCCCTTATGTGTGGATTTCAATTGTGTAATAAAACAAGATTAATCTTAGCATAACACCAAGAGTGGATTCTCTAACCTCAACATCCTTTCTTATTGTTTTTTATATCTTGTTTAATTGCTTTTATGCTATTTTGTTTATTTTGTTCTCTAATATCTTGTTTACTTTCTTTGTTATTGATTCCCTAATATCTTGTTTATTTTCTTTTTCATATATATTTATAAACTTATACTTACTAGTACGCTTCCCTGTGGTTCGACCTCGGACACCCGAGAATTTATTACTTGAACATAACCTGCACTTGGGTTTACAACTCTTAATTGAGTCTCCATCAAGAGACATTTGCATCTGCATTTAGAAGCATTTGCATCAATCCAAGACATCTGTATCATTTCAAAAAGCATTTGCATCAATCCAAGACATTTGCATTTACACCATCAAGCATTTGTATCTTCTCCAAACCCTTCTGGTTTCACCCATGCTTTTCAATTTCTGGTTTCATCCAGATCTTTTTCTGGTTTCACTAATGTTTTTCAATTTCTGGTTTCATCCAGATCTTTTTCTGGTTTCACCCATGCTTTTCAATTTCTGGTTTCATCCAGATCTTTTTCTGGTTTCACACATGTTGTTCGTTTTCTGGTTTCATCCAGATCTTTTTCAAAATTCTAGTTTCACCCATGCTTTTCAATTTCTGGTTTCATCCATATCTTTTTCAATTTCTGGTTTCACCTATGCTTTTCCATTTCTGGTTTCATCCAGATCTTTTTCAATTTCTGGTTTCACCCATGCCTTTTTCAATTTCTGGTTTCATCCAGATCTTTTTAAATTTCTGGTTTCACCCATGCTTTTCAATTTCTGGTTTCATCCAAATCTTTTTCTGGTTTCACCCATGCTTTTCAATTTTTGGTTTTATCCAGATCTTTTTCTAGTTTCACCCATGCTTTTCAATTTTTGGTTTCATCCAGATCTTTTTCTGGTTTCACCCATGTTGTTCGTTTTCTGGTTTTATCCAGATCTTGTTCAAAATTCTGATTTCACCCATGCTTTTCAATTTCTGGTTTCATCCAGATCTTTTTCAATTCCTGATTTCACCCATGCCTTTTTTAATCTCTGGTTTCATCCAGATCTTTTTCAATTTCTGATTTCACCCATGGTTTTCAATTTCTAGTTTCATCCAGATCTTTTTCTGGTTTCACCCATGCTTTTCAATTTCTGGTTTCATCCAGATCTTTTTCTGGTTTCACCCATGTTTTTTCAATTTCTGGTTTCATCCAAATCTTTTTCTGGTTTCACCCATGTTGTTCGTTTTCTGGTTTCATCCAGATCTTTTTCAAAATTCTGGTTTCACCCATGTTTTTCAATTTCTGGTTTCATCCAGATCATTTTCAAATTTTTGGTTTCACCCATGCTTTTCAATTTCTGGTTTGATCCAGATCTTTTTCAATTTTCTATTTCACCTATGCCAGTAAGGTTAGCACAAGACAGGATAAGACCCCGAGACTATCGTCGAGATCTTTTCTTCTCTTGCAAATCGAACCTGTTTCCTTAAGATGGGTCGAGCCTTGATTAGTCAGGGAACTCAATTTAAGGACAATATATTCTATTTACAGTTTTTTCAAAAAAAAAAAATATTAATAAATAATGGAAAATTTTAAAAATATGAAAATATGAAAAAGAAACCCCATTTCCCTTCTCTTCACATGTGATTTCACTAACCGAACAAAATTAGTGTTTGTTTATCTTTGCCTGATTCCTGATTCTCAACAATAATCAAAGAGGGGGTAGCTGTAGACAACTAATTTTGTTCGGACCACTAAAATATATATGTTTTCTTCCTAAATTGATGTTTTAGAATGTAAAAAAACTTTTTTCATCTTGCAAGTGGTACTCCGAGACTTTGTTTAAGAGGGCGAGCATAAAAAGTCAAACTTAAAAAAGTCAACCCCGAAAAGTCAACCCACTTTCAAAATCAAGATTTTAAGTTCAATTGGAAAATGGTGAAATAATTATGATAATCTGAGGTCTACATAGAAAGATATGGAGTTTGTAAGTTGGGTTATGGAGATTTAGTAGAAAGGAAACCCTAATCCCGGAAATTTGGGGAAAAGTGCTTAAAGAATCGAATTGGTCGAAATTGAAGGTTCCAAATGAGAGATAAGCACTGACTACGGATAATGGAGAAGCCACTTGAAAGAAAAACTAAAAGAAAAGTTAATTCGAGAGAAAATCGAGAATTAGGGTTTTTCGTGGATTTCGGTGAAATTGGGAAGAATTATAGAAATGGCCCGACTTGGTAAGACTAAAGCCCCTAAAGGATTTGGAGTGATTAAAAAAGGATATCCCAAGGCTCAGTTTGAAGAAAATATGAAAATCGGACTTGTTGAGCAAAATCGGGTTTCGGAGGCAAAAAGGCAAAATTGGAAAATTTGGGAAAAATAGCAAATGAACTCCAAAAATTCTGAAAATTTGCAAATCTCATTTTTAAATAATTTGGAAGAGATTGGCGAAAGAAAATCTTGATTCGGAGTTCGTTTGCGAAATGGCCAAATCCCGGGTCTCCTATACAGTAATTCAAGAAGATAAATCCCGAAAAAATAGCAAATGAACTCCAAAAATTCTAAAAATTTGAAAATATCATTTTTAAATTATTTTGAAGAGATTGGAAAAACAAAATCTTGATTCGGAGTTCGTTTGCAAAATGGCCAAATCCCGGGTCTCCTATGTAGTAATTCAAGCAGATAAATCTCGAAAAAATAACAAATGAGTTCCAAAAATTATGAAAACTTTCAGATCACACTTTTAAATTATTTGGAAGATATTAGTGAAGAAAAATCTTGATTTGGAGCTCGTTAAAAAATGGTAAAATTTGGGGGCATAAAAGGGCAATTTTGGAAGAAAAAATCCAAATAAATAGCAAATGGACTCGAAATTTTTTGAAAACTTCTAGAATTCAACTTTTTAGCGACATAGGTGCCTATGTCGGCATCACACTACAAGAGAAAAGACTTTTAGTGATGAAAATATTTTTGACGAAATTTTGCTATCAAAATACTGACTATTCCTAACAAAATCTGTGACTTTTCCGATGAAATTTCGTTGGAAAAGGTTAAGACTTTTGCAACAAAATTTTAGTCTTTTAGTGACAAAAATTCAGTATTTGCGACTTATTTTTTTTAATGAAATTTTTTTGTCGAAAAATTCCTTCGCTAAAAGTTTGGCAAGAAGATAGGTCTTTCTCGCCAGGTTTTTTGCGACGAAATTTCATTCTATTAGCGAAGGAATTTTTTGTCACAAAAAAATAATAATTTTCAAATAATTTAATTAGAAAAATATATTTTTCGACGAAAAATTCCATTGAAAATAGTATTTCCGACGAAAATCTGTTAGAAACATTTGTTTTTTATTGTAAATAGAAATTTTCGACGGAAATTAAAATCTAGTGGAGGGAACTTTTTTGGTTCAAAATTTTTTGTGATGGAAATTTCCGTCGCTAATGAAGAAAAATCCTGTCGCTAATATTTGTTGATAGATTAAAAAACCCGACCCCCTTTCTCTTTTCTTCTTCTTTCTCTCTTTTCTCTCTTCCCCTCATGTCGCCCGACACCGACTAGACGAACTCGCAGCCATCCGTCCACCTGCACCAGCCCCGATCGTCGGCCGTCTCTCCGGTGTAGTCCGTCACCAGGTACAGTTTCTCTCCTTCTCTCTTCCTTTTTTTCTTTTTCGTTTTCTTCTATTTTGCTTACACCTCCACCGTGTGCAGCTACCTCTACCTCATGCAACCACCACCACCGCATGTAGCCACCTCCACCACGTTCTTGGTAAGTTTTATTTATTATATTTTATTATTTATTTTACAAAATGTATTTTTTATTTATTTATTTTTATTTATGTGTTTATTGTGTAATTGGAAATTTTGTGATTTATGTGTTTAATGTATAATATGTGTATATTTTATAAATGTTTATTGTGTAATTTATGTGTTTATTGTGTAATTGGAAATTTAATGATTTATGTATTTATTGTATAATATGTGTTTATTTATTGTGTTTATTTTTAAAATGTTTATTGTGTTATTTATGTGTTTATTGTGTAAATAAATTTTTTTATTAATATTTATTGTATTATAATATTTATATTATTAATTGTATAATATGTGTTTATTTATTATGTATAATTTATAAATGTTTATTGTATGATTTATGTATTTATTTTGTAATTGAAATTTTTTATTAATATTTATTGTATAATATGTATATTATTAATTGTATAATATTTGTTTATTTATTGTGTTTATTTTATAAATGTTTATTTTGTGATTTATGTAATATTTGAGATATATGTGCGTGAGAATATATATATATATATATATATTTATGTGTGTGTATGCTTGTGTTAATTAATTTGATGTCTTCAAATATTTATATGTGCTTGAGAATACATATTGGATTATGGATTGAGAATATATTTGTATTAATAATTATGTAATTATGTTAATTTGATATCTTTGAATTTGGCTTAATAGATGTTACGACATGCAAACGAACCTTTTATGCAATCACGTGATGGAGCTGAAACTTCTGGTGTAAGAGGCAGTGGTGCAGGTGGATTCAGTCACGATCCGAGAGTTTGAAGGATGCTTTTGTGTATAATATTTTAAACAATTTTTAATAATTTTTTATAAAATTACTACTATATTTTTTTTTCAAATTTTATTTAATTATCCCATTAATTATTTTATTTGTTTTAATTACAAAATAATCATTATTATTATTAATTAATTATTATATATAAATTTGATTACTATAATTATAAACATAACTATATATATAAATCGGTTATTATATATAAATAATAAATATAACTAATTTCCATCGTAAATAGTTATTGCGATGGAAATTTTCGTCGATATAATTTTATTAGTGACAGAATTTTTCATCGCTTAAAACTATTAGGAACGAAATTTCACACTAATTAAAATTTTTGTCGGTAATACTTTTATTAGCGATGGAAAATTTCGTCGGTAATAACAATAATGACGAAATTTTACCTTAATTCCAATTTCCATCGTTAATAGTTATTAACGACGAAAAATTTGGTCAATAATACTTTTATTAACAACGAAAAATTTCACGTTAATAATTATTTATGACGAAATTTTATGCCACCTCATTTTCTTCCGATTCATTTTTCCATCGGAAAAAAACCAAATCCGTTGGAAATAACATTTCCAACAAAACTTTCTGTCGAAAATGTCATTACTTTTTACGAAATTTTTTTTTATTTTCGACAGAAAACTGTCAATGATTTGAGTATTTCCGACAAAAATTTCCATCGAAAAAAGCCTTGTCTCTTGTAGTGTCACCTCCTAATGACACATTGGACAAGCATAAATAACAATATTAAATCTTAAAATTCAGGATCAAGATTAAATTGTGGGTAAATAATTTGTTATCAACATTATTATCCATTAATTTAATAACTAAAACTATTCATTTAAATTATTAAATTTCAAATTTCAAAATCAAGTTAAGTTATCAACATTTATTATTCAATAAATAAATAATTAAATTATTCATTTAGAATAAAATTTTAATTTTAAAACTTGGAAATTTCATTCTTAATAATCTTATTAAATAAATAAATCATATTATTACAAGGTTACTTGATAAGGTTTGCTTATGTGTAATCTTATGTGAATGACTTATATTATTGACATTTAGGATCGTTCTTAAAATTTAGTTGTTTATCAAATAACCTTATATATTTAGTAAATTCTTTATTGTTTCAAAATCACAAAAATTAAGTTTATCCAATTTTTAAAATAAAGTTGTTTATCTAATGTTAACTTCAACATTTTCCAAAACAAATATTTATTCAAGTTTTTTACCTAACAAACATTATCTCTCCACTCACTGTTCAAATCTATTTCACATCAAACATCTAATTTAATTCAAATTACAATTGTAAATCAAGCTACAGATATCTCTTTTTTAAATTTAAAAACCTCAAATATAATTTTTATCTTCATAAATTTCCTTATAATCTTTTATTATTTATTATTTATTTTATTTTAAAACTTACATATCAATTATTATACCACTTTTAAATTAAAAAGATAGTTATCAATTTGAAAGTTATCTATACATTGTAGTTGTCATTCAACTTTACTATAAATAATGTCCTACATCAATTTTCTTTTTCAATTTGCAACTTTTCTTTCAAAAATGTATGCTACTTTTATGATTTTGTTCTTAAAAATAGTACGTTTTAATTCATTTTTTGACACGCATATGCTATCCATTTTATATTTTATTTAATAATTTAATAAATATCACATAAATGAAAGTATGTAAATACTTTTATGAATACACTTTGTTATTCTTAAAAACAATCTTATGCACATTATTTTTTTTATACATACTCTTCTTCTTCTTTTTTCGTGTTTTTCAGCATTTCATTAAAATTATAACAATAAAGGTATGTCAAATAATTTTTATGATTTAATTACCTTTTAACAATATAATTTCATAATTTTTTTAAATAAACATATTATTTTTATTAATTGGTATAAATATAGTTATAGATGAAAGTTTTATTTATTTTTATCATATATATATATATATAATTTTAATACTATTTACCATATATATGTTTTTAAAAAATTTAAAATTTAGGAATGTTATAAATTTTGAAATTTGAAATTTATCATTTCAATATTTGAAATTTAGGTGTAGACACCTAATTTTGTCCTGACCACTAAATCATGTATGTTTTCTTCATAAATTGATGTTTCAGAATGCAAAGATTTTTCTCATCCTTCAGGTGGTACTCCTTGACTTAGTCTAAGAAGATAAGCAAAAAAGTTAAACTTAAACAAGTCAACCCCAAAAAAGTCAACTACTAAAAAAGTCAACCCACTTTCAAAATAAAGATTTGAAGTTCTATTGAAAAATGGTGAAAGAATTTTGATAATCCGAGGTCTACATTGAAAGATATGGAGTTCGGAAGTTGGGTTACGGAGATTCAATAGAAAGAAAACCCTAGTTCGGAAAATTTGGGGAAAAGTGCTTAAACGATCAAATTGGTCGAAATTGAAGGTTCCAAATGAAAGATAAGCACTGACTACGAGTAAGGGAGAAGCTACTTGGAAGAAAAACTGAAGGAAAAGTCAATTCGGAAGAAAACCGAGAATTAGGGCTTTTAGTGGATTTTGGTGAAATTGGAAAAATTGTAGAAATGCCCCATTCGGTAAAACTAAAACCCCTAATTGATGAGGAGTGAGTAAACAAGGATATTCCAAGGCTCAGTTTGAAGAAATTCAGAGAAAAGAGCCGATTGGAGGAAAAATGAAAAAACGAGGAAATTTTCGATAGTGGAAAAAAGGAAAAATCAAATCGGAAGGGAATTTGATCGTAAAAATTGGGCATTTTTGGGCCAATTCCAATTCAATATATGACAAAGGCCCAGGATAGTAAAATCTGAAAATCAAACTTGTTTTGAGCAAAACCGAGCTTTGGAGGCAAAAGGGCAAAATTGGAAAAATTGGGGAAAATAGCAAATGAGCTCCAAAAATTCTGAAAATTTGCAGATCTTATTCTTAAATCATTTTGAAGAGATTGGAAAAATAAAATTTGGATTCGGAGTTCGTTTGCAAAATGGCCAAATCCCGGGCCCATTATGTAGAAATTCACAGAGATAAATCCCAAAAAAATAGCAAATAAGCTCCAAAAATTCTGAAAATTTGCAGATCTCATTCTTAAAATATTTGGAAGAGATTGGAAAAAGAAAATCTTGATTCGATGTTCGTTTGCAAAATGGTCAAATCTCGGGCCCCTATGTAGAAATTCAAGCAGATAAATCCTGAAAAAATAGCAAATGAGCTCCAAAAATTGTGAAAACTTCCAGATCACACTTTTAAATTATTTGGAAGAGATTGGTGAAGAAAAATCTGGATTCAAAGCTCGTTTAAAAGTTGTGAAAGTTCGGGTGCATAAAAGGGCAAATTTGGAAGAAAAAATCCAAGAAAATAGCAAATGGGCTCGAAAAAATTTGAAAACCTCCAAAATAATTGCGCATTTTCGGACCAATTCCAATTCAATATATGAAAAAGGCCTAGGAAAATAAAATCTGAAAATCGGACTTGTTTTGAGCAAAATCGGGCTTTGGAGGCAAAAGGGCAAAATTGGAAAATTTGGGGAAAATAGCAAATGAGCTCCAAAAATTTTGAAAATTTGCAGATCTCATTCTTAAATCATTTCGAAGAGATTGGCCTAATGAAATTTGGATTCGGAGTTCGTTTGCAAAATGGCCAAATCTCGGGCCCATTATGCAAAAATTCAAAGAGATAAATCCCGAAAAATAGCAAATGAGCTCCAAAAATTCTGAATTGCAGATCTCATTGTGAAAATAAAATCTAGATTCGGAGTTCGTTTGCAAAATGGCCAAATCCCGGGCCCCTATGTAGAAATTCAAGCAGATAAATCCCGAAAAAATAGCAAATGAGCTCCAAAATTGTGAAAACTTTCAGATCACACTTTTAAATTATTTGGAAGAGATTGGTGAAGAAAAATCTGGATTGGAAGCTCGTTTAAAAATGGTGAAACTCGGGTGCACAAAAGGGCGAATTTGGAAGAAAAAATCCAAGAAAATAGCAAATGGGCTCATAAAATTTTGAAAACCTCCAGAATTAAATTTTTTATTATTTTGAAAGCATTAAAAAAATAAAAATTGAATTTGGATTTCGTTTGCTATTTATTTAGGTTTGGGGGTCAAAAAGGTCATTTTATCGAAGAAATCGAAAAAGGGCCTTTCTTGCAATGGAATTAAGCTGAATTTTAAGAGGGTAATCCGCCAAGCCCATGATGGAGATTGATTTTGCTGAGCCATTTCATCTAAAGGCCAAGAGTGAATAAGAGGGTAGTTATTTTTTATCAAGCCCTTGAATTTGCAACAAATGGACCAATGAATGGAAGGGGATGATGTTTAGGAAATCCTATTTATGACATCATATTTAGGAGCTGATTATTCTAATCTAATGGTGAAAGTTTTACATAGAAAGCATCTTGAAGTGATAGCCATTGGATGAGAAAAAAAAACCACCTTCCTTCTAGAAGGAAAGCCATTCGACCAAGGTGAATATGAGAGGGGGCTGAGCAGTTTTTCACAAGTTTTGGAGGCTGATTGAAGGAAATAGCTAAGGAAAAAAAGAGAGAAAAAAAAAAGAAAAGAGAAAGAGAGGAGAAAAAATGAGAAGGAAAAGAAGGGTTTTGGCTTGTTTCTTCTTGATTTGGAAAGATAGAGCAAGGTATCTATGCTCTTTCATGGTTATGTTTCATATTTTATTAACACGATCTTGCTCTTTTGATTGTTATTTTTTCATTTCTATGAAATAAACTTGTTTCTAAAGAGCTACTATTTTGTTTTTTAAAAAGAAAATAAAAAAAAAAGTTTTCATCCTTATTTTATCATGGCCGAATGGTTTGATGTTTTGATAAATGATTTTTTTTTTCTTATTCATGAGTATTGTTGTGGTAGGTTAGCTTACTTGTGTTAGATTAGCTTAATTTGTGGTAGGTTAGTTTGATTGTGATAGTTTAACAATATACCATGCTATGTGTTTGAGGAAATACCTTGTTAAAATTCATTAGACTATTCAGCCATGCTAGGTTTAAATTACCATGTTTGTGTTTTTTTTGTGTGATAACTTGCTTAGTATGCTTTCATTTGTGTTTACATATTTAGACCATTCCATGTGTTTGTCATATTGTCATTGATATGTTCATGAGTTATGTTAGTCACCATATTTGCATTATTATCATGTTTGTTACCATGTGTTTGTTTTATTGTTTGGCTAGGATTATATCTTGTTATTTGATGACCATTTGGCCATTAGGGTCCTTTTTGCTTTGTGTATACATTTTCATTTTGTTTAGTTGATAGGTTTGCATTTCATGCCATAACATTATGTGTTTTGATTTGGTTTGCCATGTGTTTGTGTTATTGGCTAGATAGGATTCCACTAGTTTGTTTAATGGCCATTTGGCCTCTTCATGTAATTCGCATTGTGTGTGCATTTGCATTATGTTTAGATACCATTGCTTTGCATTATTATGCCATGAGATTGGTATTAGTTTCTGTTTATTCATGCATTAGTATTAGGTTTATTGGTCATTATATGTTCATGACATTTTCATACATTCTCATAACATATAAGGTCTAGAATCATATTGATATTCCCATGCATATTCCCATGCATATTAGGTCTATAATCATATTGATATTGCCATGCATTTGCTATGCTATTTAGGTCTTAGGTCACTTTGTATTGCCATGCATCTCATGTCACTTTAGGTCTAAGTCTCATTTGCATTATCATGCATCTCATGCATACTTAGGTTAGGATTACATTTATTGCCATGCAAACTCATGCTAGGCATTAAGTTATTTTGTATTGCCATGCATTTTTCATGTCATTTAGGTTTTAAATCATGCATTTCATGCATTCAATTTGTTGTATTTTCATGCATTTCATGTCATGCCACATGATTTATGACTTAGGCCAATCAATGGCTCAAAGTAATGCTCACTTGAGCATACTTGTGGAAAACTAAAGAGTTGTCAAATTGATTATTCTACCTTTGTGAGTTTTTTACTTTAGCCAATTTTTGTCTAACTTTTTAGAAGTATAAGCTACTATTTGTAGGTCTTTAGGAGAGTCCCCAACATTTTTACTTTGATTTTTAAATGATTTTATCAAAGGCAAAAAAATGTGTTTTGGCAAAACAGTCTTCACCCAGTACTCGGACTTTCCCGATTTTTCTGGGAAGTCATCTTTAATCAGAAAATTAATCCAATTTTTTCTCGTGTATTTTTACATGTTCTGAGTCTCCAATATATTTTGTTACATTTTTTTTGAATTTTTAAAAATAGGTGAAAAAATCGTGTTTTAAAACTGGACAGTAGAGACAAATTTGAATTCAAAAGAAAAACAATTTTTGAATTTGGCTAAGACATTTAGAAGGGGCTGATTAGGAACGTTAGCTACTGTCTTGGGGTGGTTTCTAAGCCTTTTTAATCTTTAAAAATTATTTTATAAAGCTCGGGTTAAGGGTGGTCAAGTCCGAGTTTTCAAACTTAAGAATTAGAGCCTTTTTCAAAGGGAATTCGGCCATGAATTATTTTTCATCCAAGATTTTCAAAATTGTTTTCAAACAATCACAAAGTATTTTGATTTTAGAAAATTTAATTTGATGTCTTTTCCTAAGGTAGCCGGATATCTTTTTAGGTATACGGATTTCCTTATTTAAAGGAAAAAATAACTTTCATGCATTGCATTTTCCATGTTCATGCATACTATATAATATGTGATTTTTGCCATGATAATTTCTATGGTATTTTTATTATTTTGATTTTTATTTTATGGTGTCATGTTGTTTGTTATATGGTTTTGAATATTTCATGCTATCCTATGCTTTTTATTTAGTCATTTATTTTTGTCACATCATTTAACATATACTATGTTCATGCATTATTATTTTTATTTTCATGCATATTTCATGATAACATTATTTTATGTTTCATATTCATTTCATGTCATTTAGAATATATTATTTTATTTAGGTTATTTTATTTCATTTAGAATATGCTATGCCATTTGAATTATATCATATCATTTAAGTTGCATTATGTTATCTAGACTTTTTTATATCATCTTTACTATGTCATACATATTCATGTTCATATTTTTTTAAAATATTTTGAAAAAGATAATGATTTTCAATAAAATAAAGATTTTCCCGAGTTAAAATAATTCATGAGTTCTCTGTTGGGTTTGTTGGGAAGAATATCATCAATTATCATTAATAACGGAATATCTTCTTTAAAACGAGAATGATTCAGAAATTTTTCCAAAGTAATAAAATTTTCTAAAATTTTGCCACGTTTGTCGTGAAATATAGAAAAATTTTGAATTAATTAATTCCGGATTATTTTCAATTAAAAATGGAATTATTTTTCTTTAAATTGGGAATTAATTTAAAATACCAAATTTAAAACCGACTTCTTATTAAGACTTGAGATAACACACGATTAATAAGGTACCATTTTATACAGGCGTTGTGGGGGTGCTAATCCTTCCCCGCACGTAACCGAACCCGATTCTTCGATTTTCTCTGGTTTATAAAGCAGACTTGAAATTAGTTTTTAAAATATTTTAATTAATTTTAAAATGTTTTACGAAATCGGTTTTAATAGGTGACCGATCACACCTAGCTAAAAAAGGTTGGTGGCGACTCCATGTCTTTTTCAAAATCATTTTCAAAACCTTTATTTTTCAGGAGGAATTAAGTCGACTTTTTCTCAGTTTTTTTTAATGTCGCGTGATAACTCGTATAATTATATAGTTTTTAGTTATGTTTTATTATTGTTTTGTGTCAAATACGAGTTATTATTGTTTAGTCTAATTGTGTTTATGATCTTTTATATTTTTATGTAATTTGGTGTTTTTCACAAGTTTCTTTGAGTGATTTCAGATTACTAGAATTAAGGGCAAATCCAGTTCAGTTCCAGTTCCGACACCTTTTGCCATATCAGCTATATCTGGAGTTTCACTGAAGCAATAAGGCTGAAATTTTAACCGTGCCAAGTTAAGAGGCATATCTATCTTTTTCATGTTTTACACTTCTTGAAACGGAGTCGTTTTCCCTAGCGAAATCGACCATCAAGTTGGCTGATGTGCAATGACGTCTGTTCTGCACCGTTTTGGTATTTTGACCATATCTCCCGATCCACGTGCGCAAATGATCTGATTCCAACGGCTATGGATCCGTAACTGATAGGGGTATATTTTTCTAGAAGACCATTTTATCAGATCGAGCCTCCAACATTGACAAAATCGACCATCAAGCTGGCTGATCAGAATTGTCATACAATATGACGAAAATTGTTAGAAAAATGCACCCACCTATTATACCTACCTTTGAAATTTGTAAAGCTTGTCTCTTGTCATTTAGCCCTCCAAAATGTGTATAAATAGAGGGCCTTGGATGAGTATTGGGATACATTATACATTGGTAGGATATTAGCCTTTGTAGTAAAATTCTCTAAGTTTTCTTCTTCTTTCCTTTCTCTAGTTTTCTTTTTTTATTTACTTATGCTTCTTACATTTCTTTTCATTTTATTCATATCTAGTATGTGTTGCTAATCATATTGTTGAGGTGATGAGGTGAAGCTTTTGGTAAATGCTAAGGTTAGTCTCTTAAACATGAGCTAAAATAAATCATCATTTAGTATAGATAATATTTTCTTTTGGTTTAAAATCATACTTGCAAAGTAGGGATCTTGATTCATTATTGACAATGAAAATGGCACAGTAAATGCTTGGTTTCATAACCTTGATTTGTTGTAGACATATACCTTGGCATAAGGAATGCTTGGACTCTTTTTGTGAGTTTTGAGGACACCAAATGAACATAATATCATATGCTATGGATGTTGGACAATTTGGACTGAATTGCTAAACCTTCCGATTGGAACCTCCCTTATGTGTGGATTTCAATTGTGTAATAAAACAAGATTAATCTTAGCATAACACCAAGAGTGGATTCTCTAACCTCAACATCTTTTCTTATTGTTTTTTATATTTTGTTTAATTTCTTTTATGTTTTGTTGTTGATTCCCTAATATCTTGTTTACTTTCTTTTTCTTATATATTTATAAACTTATACTTACTAATACGCTTCCCTGTGGTTCGACCTCGGACACCCGAGAATTTATTACTTGAACATAACCTGCACTTGGGTTTACGACTCTTAATTGAGTTTCTATCAAGTTTTTGGCGCCGTTGCCGGGGAAGCAATACTAAGTATATAAGTTTATAAGTATATTTATTTTTATTGGCTGGTTATACCGCCTAATTTTGTATATATTTATTTTTATTGGCTGGTTATACCGCCTAATTTAGTATATTTATTTTGTTTGGCTGGTTATACCGCCTAATTTGTATATTAACTTTGTTTTATGCTTGTTTGGCGACGTGATTTTAGATCTCGTCGTTTAGTTAGATTTTATTGTGAAACTTTTTCAGGTAATCTTTCTAATACAACTCCTACCATGGCTGACAATGAAAGTGTTCATGCTGAAGATGAGAACAGACAAGTACGCACCATGCGTGACTACTTGCAACCAACTCGAAGCTCATCACCCTCTTGTTTTATTTTTCCTCTCAATGCAAACAACTTTCGTTTTAAACCAGGTATGATAGCTTTGCTTCCAAATTTCCATGGGTTAGAATCGGAAAGTGCTTACTCGTTTCTAAAAGACTTCGAAGATGTATGTGTCACCTTTAATGACCAACAATGCACAAATGAAATTGTCAAGCTAAAATTATTTCCTTTTTCTTTAAAAGATAAAGCAAAAATTTGGCTTCATAATTTAAAACCAAGGTCAATTGGCACATGGCAAGAATTACAAACTGAGTTTCTAAAGAAATTTTTCCCAGCACATAAAACTACTGCTTTGAAAAGACAGATTCAAAATTTCAATCAAAATCAAAATGAAGCATTTTTTCAGTGCTGGGAGCGTTTTAAAGATTTGTTAAGTTCTTGTCCACATCATGGTTTTGAAAAATGGCGTCTTATTAGTTTCTTTTATGAAAGTTTAACTCCCGAAACTAAACAATTTGTTGAAACAATGTGTAACGGTGAGTTTCTAGAAAAAGAACCTGAAGAAGCCTTTGACTACCTAGACCATTTGGCAGATAACTCTCAAGCCTGGCACACAGATAATTCCTCTGAAAGTTCCAATAGATCTAATGTTGTTTCTAACAGAGGAAAATATCATTTTAGTCAAGAAGATGAGATAAAAGCTAAAGTAGCTAATTTGGCTAGAAAGATTGAAGCCATGGAACTTAGAGAAGTAAAAGAAGTCAAAACGGTTAAAAATGAAAAAAGTTGTGGAATTTGTGAAATCATGGGACACCCCACTTCTGAATGTCCAAACATTCCCATTCTTAAAGAAGCGTTGCATGATCAAGTAAATTCCATAAACACATTTAAAAAGCCTTTTCCTTCTCCTTACTCTGAAACATATAACCCTGAATGGAGAAATCATCCCAACTTCAGTTGGCAGAATAATAATCATGTTCAGGTACCACAATCTCAAAAGCCGGGCAACACTTTTTCCTATCAACCTTCACGTGTACAAACCTTGGAAGAAACATTGCAAGCATTCATGCAAACACAAGCAAATGTGAATAGCCGGACTTCACAGGACATCAATGAGATCAAAAACACCTTGTCCACATTGACAGCTTCATTACGCACTCAAGAAAAAGGTAAGTTTCCTGCTCAACCTCAGCCTAACCCTTCTACTCAATGTCTTGTTTCTTGCTCCAATGAAACTCAACAGGAAAATGCCAGTTCTATCACAACTCTTCGAAGTGGAAAGGCAATTGACAAAAACATTCCATCAAAAGACCAAGATCCTCCTTCCCCTCCGAAAAGTAATGGTAAGGATGATGGTAAGTCTGAACTTCTTGAAAATTTGGACAAAGAAAAAGGTATGCATCCTGCTCCTTTTCCTCAAAGGTTGCAAACAATAAAGAATTTGAATCAAAATGCAGAAATATATGAACTTTTCAAACAAGTTAAGATTAACATTCCTTTATTGGATGCAATCAAACAAGTTCCATCTTATGCTAAATTTTTGAAGGACATGTGCACAGTTAAAAGGAAACATAATGTACAAAAGAAAGCATTTCTGACAGAAAGTGTGAGCTCAATCATTCAGCACCTTACTCCACCAAAATTCAAAGATCCTGGATGTCCAACAATCTCATGCATCATTGGAAACACTAGAATAGAACGTGCATTGCTTGATCTTGGTGCTAGTGTTAATCTTTTGCCTTTTTCTGTTTATCAACAGTTAGGTTTAGGTGAACTCAAGGAAACACCTATTACACTTCAACTAGCTGATCATTCTGTAAAAATTCCTCGAGGGATAGTTGAAGATGTTTTGGTTCAAATTGATAATTTTTACTTCCCTGTTGATTTTATTGTTTTGGACACACATCCTGTTTCAAATCCAAATGTTCAAATTCCTGTTATATTAGGCCGTCCGTTTCTTGCAACTTCTAATGCTCTGATAAATTGCAGGAATGGTATGTTGAACATTTCTTTTGGAAATATGACTTTAGAATTAAATGTGTTCAACACTTGCAAGCAACCTGGTGATGATTCAGAAGTACATGAAGTGGATTTCATTGAAGAACTTGTTCATGAACATCTCACCACTACCACATTCCATGATCCTTTAGAAGCTTATTTAATTGAATGTGAGTTTGATAATGCTTCAGAAATTTCACACACTGATTCTTTGTTAAATTCTTTTCAGGTTAAGCATTGTTGGAAACAAAAGTTTGAGGAACTTCCATCACTCACAAATGTCACTGTACCATCAACTATTGAACCACCCAAGCTGGATTTAAAACCATTGCCATCCGAGCTAAAATATTCCTTTTTGGGTGAGAATGAAACTTTTCCAGTCATAAATGAACTTGAGGAACTCAGAAATGATGCATATGAGAATTCTAAAATTCATAAAGAGAGAACTAAAGCCTTTCATGACAAGTTAATTTCAAGAAAAACATTTGATGTTGGGCAAAAAGTTCTACTTTATAATTCTAGACTTCACATATTTCCTGGTAAATTGAGATCAAGATGGACTGGCCCATTTGTGGTTAAGCATGTGTATCATTATGGAGCAGTTGACATTGAGAATCCTCAAAATGGTAACGTATTCAAGGTAAATGGACAAAGACTCAAACTTTTTTTGGAAAATCATGTTACTCAAGAAGAGGTTGTTTTTCTTTCTGATCCTTGTTTTGAAAATAACTAGATGTAAATATAATTTTTTTTTTTTAACCCCGGTTAAATGGCGGATAACGGTACTCCGTGATTATTTAAGTCGGTTCCATCAGCTACCCACAAAACTGATATTGTATATAAATTTCTCTTTCATTTTATTTTATTTCATTTTTTTTTTCAGGATGGATGATATTCTCAAAAGATTGCAGAAACGATTTCCTCCTTTTCCTCGGAATATTTTACTGAAGCTTTACCAAGTTCGATTAGAAAGATTAAGAATGCTTATGAACAAAAGGATTCCTGAAGACATACGTTGGATAATTGAAGCCAAGGTACGTGAAGATGAATATCTTCCTGTTTTGCATTTACCAGGTACAGGTAGAAGCACTTATGCAAAGAAGCGACGAGCAAAGCGCATGAGTTCAAATTGCCACAAGTGTGCACGATGGACGTGTAACGGTAAATGTCGTTCTATTGGGATTCCGTCCTCTAATCGAGATGATAAAATTGAATTCATTAAGGATGGACTGAGTAAGGAGAATTTGGGTAATATCCAACTTTCTCTTGAGACGCATCCTAGTGGAGACGTACAAAGAGAAATTCTTGATTTATGGTCGCAATTCCAAAGGGAATGGCAACATCTTGGGAATCTGATGTTAAAAGACCCTGTTTGCCAGCTTGTAAGAAAACTGGATGGGAAGCATATCCTCGACTCATAGAAGGCGTTTAAGCCGTTTCTGGACGTAAAACCAGAGGAAGATGTGAGCCACAATCACAACTACAATAAATGACTTCTCAGCTTTTGGTTTGATTTGCAATAACTTTATTTCGGTTTAATTTACGTGTTGTTCGATTTGTGTAATTATTTTTGTTTTATTTTTTTTTGCATTGGTCTTTTACGGTTGATTTTTCTTCTCTTTTTGATTTTCTTCCTGAAATCACGCAAAAATCTTTTGTAGGTTAACATTTTCTTCTGACAGGACAAATACACTTTCGGCGACATTATTACTCTTGTCTGATTCATTACTCAGTCCTCTATATATTACACCATGTACTCATTCTCTTTCAGGCACTCGAAAAAGAAAAAAAAAATGGAAAGCACTTCGTCCCAGCGCATTAAAAAAATTTGTGTCTTTGGAGGTGCTTATCCAGGGAAAAATAACATATTCGCTGATGAAGCCATAAGAGTTGGAGTAATACTTGCCCAACAAAAGATCCACTTGATTTATGGAGGCGGTAGTACGGGTTTAATGGGAGCAGTCGCTACAGCAGCACACGCCGGAGGAAGTCCAGTTCTAGGAATCGTGCCAAAACTATTCACAGATTTTTGTGGACCTACCGTGGGTAAGGAAATACAAGTCTGGAGTATCCCTGAACGGATAACAATCATGTACCATTCTGCCGATGCATTCATTGCCTTACCAGGAGGTCTGGATACATTGGAAGAAATAGCTTGCGTGGCTTCTTGGTCATCTTTGGTCACAAATAAGAAACCCATTGGTTTGCTTAATATTAATGGTTATTTTAGTAATTTACTTTCATATTTAGATAATGCTGTGGATAATGGATTCATGTTTTCAGAGGCAAGGAGAACCATAATTTCTGCTACAACCATTGAAGATTTACTCAAAAAGCTACAAGCTTATGAGTGTTTATCTGCTACGGTTGTTTCGCAAACGCTCGGAAAAAGAAAAAGAGATATGGACGAGCAAGGAGTGGATTGCACTTTGTCTTTGTGACATTATCTAACATTTTGCTTGTTGTGTCTCAGTTATAATAAGTGGTTAGCAACCTCTGCAGGTAATATCTCCTAAATTCTACCTTTAAAATTTGACATTGGGGACAATGTCATATTTTAGTAGGGGGTAAGGGACATATTTTGCTAAAAAAAAAAAAAAAAAAAAAAAAAAATTTGTTGTGTTTTAAGACATTTAGAAGTATTCATTCTGAACAAGGTCTGAGTAAGGGAGACTTGAGACATACCTTGTCAGTTTGATTTAATCTTCTTCTTCAAAAAAACAAAAAAAACAAAAAACAAAAAAAAAAAAAAAAAAAAAAAAAGCATGTTTAGACTTAGTGTGTTTTTTTTAGTTACTTTCAATACAATGATGAGATATGAATTGCATAAGTCTAAAACAGATTTATTAGTGAGAAGATTTTCATGAGAATTGAGCTTGATGTCAACCTTTTTATGAGCCAATGTTAATATGATATGTTGATTAAGAAAGAAGCATGTTTAGACTTAATCTGACTTGTATAATCATCTTTGTGAGTTTTTGAGCCTATAATGATTGATGCATTATACAAATCAATCTAATTTCTTTCTTGAGTGCTCTTATGATTACATGATTCTCTAGAACTTGCTTTAAACCGTTTGAGACTATATTGATACATGTGACAACATGAATATGATAGAGGCATTAGGATTATAACCAGAGCCAAACAGCCATCCATTATTAATGTTCTACGAGAACATCCCCACTAGTGAGCCAATTTGAGCCTACATTAAATATGATGTTTTATTGGTAACCACAACTTACACCTAGCCTAAATATGCTTATATCCTTACCCTTGTTCTAAAGATGAATTTTATATTTTGAGACATATTGCAAAAAAACAAGGGATATTTTTATTTGAAAATTTGGGTTAGAAACAAAAGATAAGTGTGGGGGAAAGAAAAGAAAAGAAAAAGTCAAGAGAAAAAGAAAGGGATCATTGTCAAATACATTCCCATATTAAAAAAAAAAAAAAAAAAAAAAAAAAAAAAAAATCTTCTCTTGAACTTCTAGAAAAAGATGTTACAAAGTTGGTTAGAATGATGCAAAGGCTCAACATGAATATTTAGCCTATGTTATTATGTGCTTTATAAGAGTTTTGAGAAGTTTTATTTGTATGATCTTATTATGTCTCTAAAATCTATGAACTCTTTGGAACCTTTGTGATATCTTTATCCTTTTGTTCTTTAACCACATTATAACCCTTTGGCCCCATTACAACCTTGAATAAAGACCTCTTGATTTATGAAGTTGTATGATCTAAATAGTGGAGAATAGGTGGACAAGCAAGCATATGGTAGAAGTGTTTTCATGAGATTGATTGAGTGTAAACACTTTACCACTACTTTAAAGAGTGAAAATCAAGAGAGTATCCCATGTGAGAAGTTGAGATTAAGTTTGAATATACACTATTTTGATTGAAATATGTTATGTTAATATTGGCTTAACTCAAGCTATTTACATTCAAGCAAGATTTTTTTGTGAATTTCTTTAAGCTATTGATTAGTTTTTAAGACTTGTCCAATGATTATCTCTAATTTATATTGGAAGGATTAGTTATAATTATTATTTTTAGTTTTTCTTATGTCTTCAATGTTTGTGGGTATCGTCCTAGTAAACCCTCACGAGACTAAACTCGTCCACTAGGGACACCTAGGGGTTTAAAGGCTTGTGTCACATGCTAAGTGCCACCGTGATTTCCTACGAAAATGGATTAGATTAGATTTTCTTATTTTATTTTTATTGAGTCGTTGCTAGGGACTAGCAACAATCTAAGTATGGGGGTGTGATAACTCGTATAATTATATAGTTTTTAGTTATGTTTTATTATTGTTTTGTGTCAAATACGAGTTATTATTGTTTAGTCTAATTGTGTTTATGATCTTTTATATTTTTATGTAATTTGGTGTTTTTCACAAGTTTCTTTGAGTGATTTCAGATTACTAGAATTAAGGGCAAATCCAGTTCAGTTCCAGTTCCGACACCTTTTGCCATATCAGCTATATCTGGAGTTTCACTGAAGCAATAAGGCTGAAATTTTAACCGTGCCAAGTTAAGAGGCATATCTATCTTTTTCATGTTTTACACTTCTTGAAACGGAGTCGTTTTCCCTAGCGAAATCGACCATCAAGTTGGCTGATGTGCAATGACGTCTGTTCTGCACCGTTTTGGTATTTTGACCATATCTCCCGATCCACGTGCGCAAATGATCTGATTCCAACGGCTATGGATCCGTAACTGATAGGGGTATATTTTTCTAGAAGACCATTTTATCAGATCGAGCCTCCAACATTGACAAAATCGACCATCAAGCTGGCTGATCAGAATTGTCATACAATATGACGAAAATTGTTAGAAAAATGCACCCACCTATTATACCTACCTTTGAAATTTGTAAAGCTTGTCTCTTGTCATTTAGCCCTCCAAAATGTGTATAAATAGAGGGCCTTGGATGAGTATTGGGATACATTATACATTGGTAGGATATTAGCCTTTGTAGTAAAATTCTCTAAGTTTTCTTCTTCTTTCCTTTCTCTAGTTTTCTTTTTTTATTTACTTATGCTTCTTACATTTCTTTTCATTTTATTCATATCTAGTATGTGTTGCTAATCATATTGTTGAGGTGATGAGGTGAAGCTTTTGGTAAATGCTAAGGTTAGTCTCTTAAACATGAGCTAAAATAAATCATCATTTAGTATAGATAATATTTTCTTTTGGTTTAAAATCATACTTGCAAAGTAGGGATCTTGATTCATTATTGACAATGAAAATGGCACAGTAAATGCTTGGTTTCATAACCTTGATTTGTTGTAGACATATACCTTGGCATAAGGAATGCTTGGACTCTTTTTGTGAGTTTTGAGGACACCAAATGAACATAATATCATATGCTATGGATGTTGGACAATTTGGACTGAATTGCTAAACCTTCCGATTGGAACCTCCCTTATGTGTGGATTTCAATTGTGTAATAAAACAAGATTAATCTTAGCATAACACCAAGAGTGGATTCTCTAACCTCAACATCTTTTCTTATTGTTTTTTATATTTTGTTTAATTTCTTTTATGTTTTGTTGTTGATTCCCTAATATCTTGTTTACTTTCTTTTTCTTATATATTTATAAACTTATACTTACTAATACGCTTCCCTGTGGTTCGACCTCGGACACCCGAGAATTTATTACTTGAACATAACCTGCACTTGGGTTTACGACTCTTAATTGAGTTTCTATCATCGCGCTTAACGAATAATAAAGTCTTGCGATGAGACTTGTTATTTTTTAGGGGCGATGGCGACTCCACTGGGGAAATTTAGAGAGTCAGGCCTAGAATTAGTCGTGTGTTATCAAAGTCTCAATTTTGTTGGTTTAATTGGTATTTAATTTTAATTCCCATATTTTTTTTAAATAAGGAGAATTTCAAAAATAATAAAATGCTTTTAAATATGTCCATATTCATGTGCATACACATTATTATTGTTCTTTGGTTATTTTGGTGCATATATTTATTTATTGATTAATTGATGATTTATGTTATTTAGTCTTATCAGGGTATTTAGAATTAGGGTTGTAGAATAGGTGGTGAAAGGTTTGTTGTTCCTCCTCACACACTACACTTGCATTTGCATAACATGAGCTCTATACCCGAGTTTCGTCCCTTTAAGTGGAAGTAAAGTAGCTACGCTCTCGTGATGATCCTCCGTATGGGCTAGCAAAATACTTCCAGAGTATAAATTACCTAAGCTCTCGTGATGATCCTCCGCATGGGCTGGGGAAATATACTCTAACGAATTGAACCTGCTTTTATCGGGGTGCCTTACTAGCCTTCACCGACGATAGTGAGGAACAATTCGGGGCCTTTTAGAACCGATCCACCTTCATATAGTGAACCTGGGCGAAGCCATGCCGGCTTTTAGTTAGATGCACCGAAGTTAGGAACACTTGGAGGAATGCTTCTGATCTTTTACCATGTATCTCTACATTCTGAATAAGCATTGTAGATCGGGCAACGATGAACGTATATCGCCCGTAATAAGTTTAATACCACATCCCAAAGGCATCGTGATGCCTAAGCGAGTCGATACTGTTGGGGCAAGTGTTCATAAACTTTTTAAAATTGAAAATATCAAAACATTCTTTTTCAAACATTTTTGCATTTTGCACATTTCATGCATGTGTGAATAGAGCATGTACATTCATGGTTATATTTTTTATCTCATTCTTTGCAATAAACAGTTGGTAATAATAATCTCATTTGATGATTTCATAAACTAGTAGTGTTACATGAACATTTTCATATTGTACCATAGTAGGACCCACTACTCCAAAATTCTTTTGAAAAATAATATGATTGGTTTTTCATAGAGAAAACATGTTTCAAAAAAATCATAGATTAAATTTGGAGGCAAATATTGCATAATGAGATTTTTGAATAATCAAGATTTAGGTCCCACCAATTTCGTGTAATCATTGGTTAATTCATTTATTCTTTACATGTATCATTTTGACATCATGTTACAGTCCTAACATGCATGGTTATTCATTGTAGAATACATTTGTGATATACATGGCCATTCTTTGTATCTACCTTTGTGTTAATTCATTTATTCTTTGCATGTATCATTTTGAAATCATGTTACAGTCATAGCATGCATGGTCATTCATTGTAGAATACATTCATGACCAGCATGATTTTTCATTATATACCCATGTATCAATTTATTCATTCTTTACATGTATCATGTTGGCATCAAGTTGCATTCATGCATTCATAGTCAGCATGATTTTTTTTGTATATATCCATGCATTAATTTGCTTATTCTTTACATGCATCATGTTGGCATTAGGTTGCGCACATGGCATACATAGTCATTATAATTTCTTTGAACACTTCATGCATTAATCATCATTACATTCATGCGCAAAAGAATAGAGCATGTAACTTCATAATTGTATTCTTGATCTCATGACAATTTCAATTGCATGAAAAGGGTTCGAGATATGAGAAAAAAATCGGAGGAACGATTGGGTGCTTTGGAACGAAATCAAGAGGAATTTGGACATGAAATCCGGGAAGTGAAAGAACAACTCGCTAAATTGATGAAAATGGTTGAGGATATGGGTAAGTGTAAGGGGGAACTTTCTCAGGACTCTGCATTGTCTTCAGATCAACCAAAACCATTAGGTCCAGAACATACAATCCTTTCTGGATCTTGCACTTGTCAATGCCACAAAGGTTGCAATCCTGATGAAATTATGGAAAAAATCGTGAAAATGATTAAACCCAAGAGCCTGATACCAAGAATAGAAACCTCAGATCCCAAACAGTCCCTGCAATTGGTCCTGGGTCCAAACCAGTATCCTCACCCTACTATGGCCCAATTGTCCACTAGGATGATCACTACGGGATCCTTGAATCCCACTCCATCACAACCAATTGGCAGTTCATATTTCTTCCCTCATCAATCACCTTATCACGCACCCGAGATAAGAACCTCGAACTATGTACAACCTCCAAGGGTCCCATGTCCAAATCCATACCCTTACCATGCTATTCCGCCACCTCTCCATGTAAACACTTCGGTTCGAACATTAGTGCCACCACCAAGTGCCCCAACTCCTAGGCCGTGTGTGACTAAGAAACAACCCAAGAATAAGACTCAAGAGTAGTATGATCCCATTCCAATCAGCTACCAGGAGCTTCTCCCTATATTGGTACAAGATCACATGGTTGCCTGTGTCCCGTTGAAACCCTTGTTACCACCGTATCCCAGGTGGTATAATCCAAATGCAAGATTTGATTATCACTGCGGAATTGTTGGCTATAGCATTGAAGACTATATAGCCTTCAAAAGGAAAGTGCAATCACTTATAGAGATCAAGTGGATTGATCCAAAGACACTGATTGATAGAGGGCTGGGAAAGCGTAATTAGGATTCAGAGATTTATGGCAATGATGTAGAAAGACTTCGGTCTGATATGATGTAGTAGGATTTCACTTTTTCGATAGCCGGCTCTTATAGCTTTAGGATGCTAGAAAAAATAAAGTGCTTGTAAAGACAGTTTTAGTCACTGCTCAGATTTTGTAAACATGGTTTATACCATTGTGAACGTTGATTTGGGAATGAATTGGTTGTGCTTCAAGTTTATGAGATGTTGATGATTAAGTTCCTCTGATTCTTATTTCCTCCGTGGTATCTTCCCTTTTGCATCCGATCAATTATTTGTCATACCATACATTCATACATGCATCTTGGTAGCATCAGGTGGTATTCATGACAAACATAGTCAGCATGATTTTTCTATATATGTTCATGCACTAATTTGCTTATTACATACATCATGTTAGCATTAGGTCGCATTCATAAAACACATGGTCAGCATGAGTTTCTTTGTATATACTCTGTGTCAATCATTCATTGTTTACATGCATCATAATTGACATTCTATTGCATTCATAGTGTGTACGATCATTCATTGGGAAATACGCTGAAATATACATGGTCATTCAATACATATATCCATGCATTGATTTGTTTATTCTTTGCTTGCAACATGTTGGCATCGTGATTGCATTTATTACATATATAGTCAGCATGTTTCTACTGTACATGTCTATACATCATATTGTTTAGGCTTCACGTGCATCAAATTGCATTCATGACTCTTTCATCATGACATGCATTTGGGGAAATAAAATCTAAGTTGGCTTGGCTCTAAGAGTCCTTAAAAGAATTTCCATTTCAAATCAGAGGTATAAGAAGTACTGAGTACCTTTTTAATATAGGCTAGTGCTATGGAGAATGAACAAGTTGCCCGAATGGAAAGAATGAAAGGGTATAGGAAGAATTGCGAGAACAGCTGGCAAAGTCTCAAGCAGAATCTAAAGATCATATGACTAAATTGATGGAGTTGATATCCACCGTAATCAAGGGATACACTAAAAGCTTGGCTGCCAGAGAAAGGTTAGAGGCACAAAAGGGTCAAAATGAGGTCATAATGATGGATGCCTAGAACACAGTTAACCCCATCAATGTCTTAAATTCAGATGATCTAGTTGGAAAGGCAAAGTTGAAAATGGTTGCAGTAACTGAGGTAGAGTTGGCAGATTCCCAAGAGAAATATCAGTTGCTAGATGAAAGGCTCCGGGCAGTAGAAAATACAGACGTATTCGGGAGTGTAGAGGCGAAAGAATGATGCTTGGTCCTCGATTTAGTCATTCCTCCTAAATTCAAGGTCCCTAACTTTGTGAAATATGACGGGACGACTGATCCGTCAGCCCACATCACTATGTTATGCCGAAAGATGACAAGTCATATAGATAATGATAAGCTTCTGATTCACTACTTTCAGGATAGCCTCAACGGGTTCGCAATTAGGTGGTATAGTCAGTTGAGCAAGGATTAGATTCGCTCTTGGAATGATTTGGACAGGGATTTTCTAAACCAGTACAAGTATATGACCGACATGACACATGACCGTCTCACTTTGCAAAATATGGAGAAAAGAGCTACTGAGAGCTTCAAAGAGTATGCTCAGAGGTGGAGGAACATGTCCACCCAAGTACAACCACTTTTGACACAAAAGGAAATCACTGTCATTTTTGTGAGTACACTACGGGCCCTATACTATGATAGACTCATCGACAATGCCTCAAAATTTATTGCAGATATGGTAATCTCAGGGGAGATGATTGAGAATGCTATCAAGAATGGGAAACTTGAAGGAGAAGAAACATCCAATGTCGAGAGAAATAGGGCACCTAGAAAAAAAGAGGAAAATATCCAAGCTATGGGAGATTTCATCCCATATTCCCATTTTCCCTCATACCAATCAGGTTACCCTACAGAGGCATCTCCAAGCCTTTATCCTTACCTACCAAGCCAACCACCTAATCTATACCAGTCCTTGCTACAAGGCCTACTTCCAGAAAACGATTGCTGGATAACCACGAAAGAATTTCAATCCCAATCCCTGACCTGCTGCCATTACTAATAAAGAATCAGTACCTTACCCTGATACCTTTGAAAATAGCTCCGAATCCATTAGCAAGGAGTTATGACCCTGATAGCAAGTGTGATTATCACCTGGGGTAGTTCGACATTCAACTGAAAAATGCAGACAACTGAGGGAAAGGATTGAAAGTCTTATCCGCGATGGTATTTTGACACCGGAGCTTATCAACCAGTGGAAGGTCACTTTGCCGTAAATCAATTTCTTTCAGGGTTTTAGAAGGAGAATTACTATCTTTGAAGGATGTCAATAGGAGCATTTTGATGCATGCAGTTTCAGACCTTATGATGAAAACACTTGTCTCATGTTGGCATTCATATGAATTAAATGAATTTTGATTTTTTAAAAATGCTTTGTGTTTGTTGTGTTTTAACAATAATTTGAATTTTCAAAAACAAGCATTAAGGAAGTTTTAATAATGGATAATCTCGAGAATATTGATGATCATTGTTACAAATGACCCAATACCTTCTCCCCTGTCTTTTGGGCTTCTCTATGCCTAAATCCTTTGAACCAAGACCACTTGGAAAACCTAATGCTTCAAGGAATATGAATGATTGAACTTCATAAAACCATTGTTATCATAGAATAAGCAAAGATTTAGATCCAAGTCTAGGCTATGAACAAAGGAACGAACTTTTTGAAAATTTTTCGAACTCCTTGAAATTCAAACAAATGAGACATTCTTTCAAGAATTTTAAATCATGATAATTTGGTGTGTCAAGATTGTGCTAAAACCATTCATGTCATTTTCAACAACCACAAAACACTAATTGCCCAAACATCACTTCATGATTGACACCCTGGGGGCACAATGATTAAACTAGATTATCCCATGTCCTAGAGAAAATCTATTTTTGGGTCATATTTTCCTTGTCTCTTCAAAGAACTCAGATTTGAAACTCAGCCTTTCCAAAATAGACCTAGACTTGCTATGTTCCTCGTTGATACAAATTCTCATGGTTAATCAAATCGGGGCATCATATGTGGAAATGATGGTTATATGGTGAAAAAGGATGGGGCTAAGGCATGAATCAGCGGTGCATGTGACAAAAAGAAAGAAAAAAGAAAAAAGAGGAAAAATTGTGATATCATGCATATGAGAAATTCGGATAATTTCAAAGTGCAAAATGAAATTCTGATTATCTATTTCCCCTGGGGATTCTTTTCAATGTGAATATTCGTGCTTGCCATGAGAAATGGCCATCTTTCATGTCCCTGTCACAAAAAGAAATTATCCATAGTCACCCCTTTTGAGCGAAAAAAATTCTTTCTTCTTCGAACCCTAATCAAGGATCACCCTTTACACTGGGGCAAATGCGAGGAAAGATTTTCTCAAAGATCACGGAAAAATGAGTCTTAGCTCAAAGACAGATACAAAGAAAATTGAACCCCAAATAAATACGGGCTCACTCTGTCGAAGGAAAGAAAAAAGGAAAAAGGAAAAGATGGCAAAATGGAAGCCAAGAACAAAACAAAACAAAAAAGTGTGAAAAAGTATGGCAAATGAAAGCCAAAAGCAAAGAAGAAAAAGAGCAATCAAGAAATTATCCTTGATCTGATTACCCTTAAACATATATTTTGGGCCTATTTATCCTTTCTTTCTGAACCCTGAACCATGGCCTACATTACGTGCTTTAAAAGTTGAAGGGTTTGTCCTTTCTTTCTGATCAAGCATGAATATTTAATTTGAAGGGTTTGTCCTCAGATTTTATCCCATCTCATCGAATTATCATTTCACTAAGGAAGAATTTAGAATTCTCAAGTGCATGGTAAAATAATGAAAAAAAATGAAAAAAGAGAAAAAAAAAAAGAAAATTGGAAAGAATGGGACTTTAGGGCAAAAACCCAAAAAACGGGCGGTCTAGAGTAAAATGGAAATTTTTTATGCCACTTGTGATAGTGCCGGTACCACAAAAGAGAAGGTCATCTTGGAGAAGTGGTCATCGAGGAACATCTAGGAATTCTTGAACACCCTAAATTGTTAGCCCTCATTTAGAGGATTGATTTCAAAAACTGAAACTTTTTTCCCTCCAAGATTAAACTTTCCAGTTTAAACATCCCGGCCAATCTTGACGTTTGTCAAAATGCCTTGATATGAAAACCAAAAGAATGTTGAATTTGATTGATTCTCAATGAATTCATGATTTATAAAGCCTGTTCTATTTGTGAGCCTAGAAGGGACATACATTTTGTTGTGAAGTTTTCTTTGATCAACCAAAATCTTGTTATACCAAACATTACCAATTCAAATTGAAAATCCTAGATTGACACTTAGAGAAATTTTTAACAATGATCATTAGTCTTCAAAAGATTTGTACATCACACACTGTGGGGTTAATATTTTTTTCAGAAGTTTTCAAAATAAGAAAACAAATAAAGATTCTAGACATCTAATTTTGTCCGGACCACTAAAACACTTATGTTTTCTGCCTAAACTGTTGTTTCAGAATGCAAAAAGACTTTTCTCATCCTGCAAGTGGTACTCCGTGACTTAGTTTTAAAAAGTCAAACTCAAAAAAAGTCAACCTCAAAAAGTCAACTATGAAAAAGTCAACCTACTTTCAAAATAAAGATTTGAATTTCAATTGAAAGATGGTGAAAGAATTTTGATAATCCAAGGTCTACATTGAAAGATATGGAGTTCGGAAGTTGGGTTACGGAATTTCAGTAGAAAAGAAACCATAGTTCGAGAAATTTGGGGAAAAGAGCTTAACCGATCAAATTGGTCAGAATTGAAGTTTCCAAATGAAAGATAAGCACTGACTATGGGTAATGGAGAAGCTACTTGGAAGAAAAACTAAAAGAAAAGTCAATTCGAAAGAAAATTGAGAATCAGGGTTTTTAGTGAATTTCGGTGAAATTTAGAAGAATTACAGAAATGGCCTGATTCGGTAAGACTAAAGCCCCTAATTGATGATGAGTGATTAGACAAGGATAGTCCATGGTTCAGTTTGAAGAAAACCTAAAAATCAGACTTGTTTTTGGCAAAACCGGGCTTCGGAGGCAAGAGGGCAAAATTGGAAAATCTGGGAAAAATAGCAAATGAACTCCAAAAAATTTGAAACTTTTTAGATCTCATTCTTAAATCATTTTGAAAAGATTGGCGAAAGAAAATCCTGATTTTGAGTTCGTTTGCAAAATGGCCAAATCCCGGGTCCCCTATGCAAAAATTCAAGCAGATAAATCCTGAAAAAATAGCAAATGAGCTCAAAAAATATTGAAAACTTCTAGATCACACTTTTAAATTATTAGGAAGAGATTGGTGAAGAAAAATCTGGATTCGGAGCTCATTTACAAAATGACAAAAGTTCGGGTGCATTAAGGGGCAGTTTTGGAAATAAATTCGAAATAAATAGCAAATGGACTCGTAAAATTTTGAAAACTTCCAAAATTCAATTTTTTATTATTTTGGAAGTATTTAAAAAATAAAATTTGAATTTGGAGTTTGTTTGCTATTTATTTAGGTTCAGGGGTCAAAAAGGTTATTTTACCGAAGAAACCAAAAAAAGCAAATTTGAAATAAGAAAAATATGAAAGAAGAAGGAATTGCTGGGATTTTACCTCCTTTGATCAGCCAGCATAGAGGAGAATAAGGAAGCTTGATTTAATTTAATTCCTTAGTCACTATCAAGCTCACATGCTACCACTAGTACCTTGCAAATGGTCCCCCTTCATCCAATGGCTTAGATGCCTTGTAGAAAAGTTGAATGCACCATCCAATGGCCAAGTTTAAATGCCAAGATGAAATTTTTATTTGTCATGAAAGAACCCTCATATAATGGCCAAGAATGGAAGAAAAAAGATGAACACAATTCATCCAAAGGTGCGCATCCATTCGACCAAGCAATGGAGTGCATGGGATTGTCTCTTTTCATCCAATGGATTAGGCCATCTACAAGGGATGAGTACACAAGTTAAGGGCTGGATTTAATCTACAAGATTTCATTTTTATGTTGTCCTCATCCAATGACCAAGAATGGAAGAGCACAACTCATCCAAGGGTAGCAGTCAAAGGGCCAAGCAAGGGAGGGCATGGGATTGGTCCTCCTTTTCATCTAAGGGATGAGTACACATCTTAAGGGCTGCTATCAATTGGAAAGATTACATTTTTATGTTGTCATGAGAATATCTTAATCTAAGGGACAAGATTGGAGGAGAAAAAAATGCAAAAATCCATCCTATGGTGGAGGGGCCATTCAGCCAAGGCTAAGAGAGGGGGAGGGAATCTTTTATTTTTCCTTAAGTGGCTGAGAATTTGAGAGGGGAGGTCAGTAGCTAATGGAGAAAATAAAAGGTTTTTGAAAAAAAGAAGTGTTAAGGTAGCCATGCTACCACTACTACTACATTTTTTCTTCTTCTTCCTCATGCTTTATTTCTTGTTTTCCATGTGATTTCTTACCATTTTTTTTTACACCTTTCTTGTTGTTCTTGCTTTTCAAAAAAAATAAATAAAACAATGGTTAGGCTTCATGATCTTGATGAAAATCAAGTGATAATGGTTAGGGTGGGCTTTGTCCAATATACCAACCATGGAGCTCATCTCCATTTTTTTTACCTTAGTTATTTTTTATAATTTTGAGATTGAAAAGGCTTCATGACCTTGATAAAAATCAAGAGATAATAGTTAGGGGGGCTTTGTCCAATGTACCAACCATGGAGCTCATCTTTTTATCGTTCATTTGCTTACTTTAACTTGCTTATTTCTATTATTATTTATCTTTATGTATATTTATATTCTTGCTAACCATCTTGTTCTTTTGACTTATGTCATATTGTTGCATCTTGGGGTTATTTTCTATAGTTTAGGCCATTTCCATTTTTCATATCATCTTCCATGGCATTTAGTTAGGTCACTTTACATGACATTTCTCACAACACTTTGGTTCCTAGGCCATTCAGCCATGTGCATTTTCTCTAAGCTTTAGGTCATTTTTCATATGCCATGATATTTTTCCATGACATTTAGACATTAGGCCATTTTCATATGCCATGTCACTTCACATGTCATTTAGCTTTAAGCCATTTTTATTATTCCATGTTATTTTACATGTCATTTAAGCATTAGGCTATTTTCATATGCTATGTTGTTTTTCCATGACATTTAGACATTAGGCCACTTTCATATGCCATGTCATTTCCCATGTCATTTAGGCACTAGGCCATTTTCATTATTGTTAATGTCATTTTCCATGTCATTTAGACACTAGTTCGTGCATGTTAAGTTAGGATAGCATTTATTGCCATGCAAACTCATGCTAGGCATTTAGGTTATTTATGCCATGCATTTTCCATATCACTTAGGCTTTAAACCATGCATTTCATGCATTCACTTTGCTGTATTTTCATGCATTTCATGTCATGCCACATGATATATGACTTAGGCCACTCAATGGCTCTAAGTCATGCTCACTTGAGCATACTTGTGGAAAATTAAAGGGTTGTCAAATTGATTATTCTACCTTTGTGATTTTTTTTACTTTAATTTTTTTCCAAGGTTCATAAATGTTTTAGCTACTGTTTTTAGGTCTTTAGGATGATCTCCAACAATTTTACTTTGATTTTTAAATGATTTTATCAAAGGCAAAAAAATGTGTTTTGGCAAAACAGTTTTTCACCCAGTACTCGTACTTTCTCGATTTTTTTGGGAAGTCATACTTAATCAGAAAATTAAGCCAATTTTTTCTCATGTAGTTTTACATGTTTTGAGTCTCCAATATTTGTTTTATAGTTTTTTGAATTTTTAGACATAGGCTAAAAAATTGTGTATCAAATTCGGACAGTAGAAGCAGATTTGAATTCAAAAGAATAACAATGGTTGAATTTGGCTAAGGCATTTAGAGGTGGTTGGTTAGAAGCTTTAACTACTGCCTTAGGATACTTTCTAAGTACTTTTAAACTTTAAAAATGATTTTATAAATCGCGGATTAAAGGTGGTCAAGTCCTGGATTTTAAACTTAGGAAATTAGAGCCATTTTCAAAGCTTTTGGCTAAGGTTTTAATATTTATTCAAGTCTCTTAAATTGTTTTCAAACAAATCACAAAGTATTTTGATTTTTGAATATTTAATTTGATATATTTTCCTAAGGTAGCAGGATATTTTTTAGATATACGGATTTCCTTAATTAAAGGAAAAAAATACATTTTCATGCATTGCATTTTCCATGTTCATGCATTTTATTTAATATGTGATTTTTGCTATGATATTTTTCTATGGTATTATTATTATTTTGAATTACATTTTATGATGTTATATTGTTTTCCATATGGTTTTGAGTATTTCATACTATCCTATGCTTTTTATTTTAGTTATTTATTGTTGTCACATTATTTAGCATATACTATGTTCATGCATTTTTATTTTATTTTCATGCATATTTCATGATAACATTATCTTATGTTTCATGTCATTTCATGTCACTTAGAGATTATATTCCATGTCATTTAGATTATATTATTTAGAATATGCCATGTCATTCAAAATATGCCATATCATTTACATTTTCCATGTCATTTAAATCATTTTATTTCATTTAGAATATATCATGTTACTTAGGATATTTCATTTCATTTAGAATATGCTATGCCATCGAAATTATATCATCTCATTTAGGTTGCATTATAATATCTAGACTTTATTATATCATCTTTACTATGTCACACATATTCATGTTCATATTTTTTAAATGTTTTGAAAAAGATAATGATTTTCAATAAAAATGAAGTTATTCCCGAGTTAAAATAATTCATGAGTTCTCTACTGGGTTTGCTGGAGGGATATCATCAATTATCAATAATAAAGGAATATCTTTCTTTCGAAAAACAAGAATGATTCGGAAAGTTTTTCAAATAAATAAAAATTTCTATATTTTGCCGATTTTGTCGAGGAATATAGGAAAATTTTGAATTAATAAATTCCGGATCATTTTCAATAAAAAATGGAATTAACTTGAAATACTAAATTAAAAACCAACTTTTTACCGAAACTTGAGATAACACATGATTAATAAGGTACCGTTTTATACTGGCATTGTGGGGGTGCTAATCCTTCCCCGCACGTAACCGAGTCCCGACCTCGATTCTTCGATTTTCTCTGGTTTATAACGCATACTTGAAATTGGTTTTAAAAATGTTTTATAAAACCGATTTTAATAGATGACCGATCACACCGAGCCAAAAAAGATTGGTGGTGACTCCATGTCTTTTTTTGAGGTTGTTTTCAAACCCTCATTTGATTTCAAGAGGAATTAAGTCGACTTTTCCTCGATTTTTTAATGTCACGTCTAACAAATAATAAAGTCTCGCGATGAGACTTGTTGTTGTTATTTTTTAGGTTGAGACAGCTTGGCGACTCCGCTGGGGAATATTAGAGAGTCAGGCCTAGAATTAGTCGTGTGTTATCAAAGTCTCGGTTTTGTTGGTTTAATTGATATTTAATTTTAATTCCCACATTTTTTAAAATAAAGGAGAATTTTGAAAACAATAAAATGTTTTAAATATGTTCATATTCATTCACATGCATTTTATTATTGTTTTCTAGTTATTTAATGTTGTATATTACTATTGCTTGTTGGTTAATACGTTACACTATTCTTGATCGTTGTTTTAATAAATTGTTGGGGTATTTAGGATAAGGGGTGTAGAATAGGTGGTGAAAGGTTTGTTGTTCCTCCGCACACACTACATTTGCATAACATGAACTCTTTACCCGGGTTCCGTCCTTTTAAGTGGGAGTAAAGTAACTACGCCTTCGTGATGATCCTCCGTATGGGCTAGTGAAACACTTCCGGAGTATAAAGTACCTAATGCCTTCGTGATGATCCTCCGTATGGGTTTAGGAATATGCTCTAATGAATTGAACCCGCTTTTATCGAGGTGCCTTACTAGCCTTCACCGGCGACAGTGAGAAGCAATTCGGGGCCTTTAAAACCGATTCACCCTCATATAGTGAACCTAGGCGAAGCCATGCCAGATTTTCATTAGATACACCGAAGATAGGAACACATAGAGGGACATTTCTAAACCCTTTGTTACCTATTTTACACTCTGAATAAGGGTTGTAGATCGAGCAACGATGTACGTACATCGCCCGTAATAAGTTTAATATCCCGCCCTGAAGGCATCGTGATGCCTAGATGAGTCGATAATATTGGGGCAAGTGTTCACTATCTTTTTTAAATTGAAAATATCAAAACATTCTTTTTCAAACATTTTTTCATTTTGCACATTTCATGCATGTGTGAATAGAGCATGTACATTCATGGTTGTATTTTTTATCTCATTCTTTGCAATAAACAGTTGGTAATAATCTCATTTGATGATTATGAACCGGTAGTGTTACATGAACATTTGCATATTATACCATATTAGGATCCACTACCCCGAAATTATTTTGAAAATAATATGTTTGGCTTTTCATAGAGAAAACATGTTTCAAAAAATCATAGATTAAATTTGGAGGCAAATTTTGCATAGTGAGATTTTTGAATAATCAAAATTTAGTCCCACCAATTTCGTGAAATCATTGGTCATATACCTTTGTGTTAATTCATTTATTCTTTACATGTATCATTTTGACATCATGTTACAATCATAGCATGCATGGTCATTCATTGTAAATACATTTATGACATGCATGGTCATTATTTGTATGTACTTGTGTATCAATTTATTTATTCTTTAAATGCATCATGTTGGCATTAGATTACATCCATGGCATACATAGTTATCATGATATGCTCATGCATTAATCTGCCATATTAACATCAGGATACATTTATTACATACATGGTCAGCATGATTTTCTTTGTATATACTCTGTGTCAATCATTCATTATTTACATACATCATAATTGACATTGTGTTGCATTCATAGTGTATATGATCATTCATTGGGAAATACACTAAAATATACATGGTCATTTATTGCATATATCCATGCGTTGATTTATTTATTTTTTGCTTGCAGCATGTTGGCATCGTGATTGCATTGATTACATACATGGTCAGCATGTTTCCACTATACATGTCCATACATCACATTGTTTATGTTTCACGGGCATCAAATTGCATTCATGGCTCCTTCATCATGACATACATTTGGGGGGAATAAAACAGAAGTTGGCTTGGCTTTAAGAGTCTTTGAAAGAACTTTCATTTCAAATCAGAGGTATAAGAAGTACTGAGTACCCATTTAATACAGACTAGAGCTATGGAGAATGAACAAGCTACCCAAATGGAAAGGGCACATGAAGAATTGTGAGACAGTTGGCAAAGTCTCAAGCAGAATCTAAGGATCAAATGACTAAATTGATGGAGCTGATGTCCACCGTAATCAAGGGAAAGGGATACACTGAAAACTTGGCCGCCAGAGAAGGGTTAGAGGCACAAGAAGGTCAGAGCGAGGTCATGATGTTAAATGGCCAGATTACAGTTAATCCCAGCAATATTCTGAATTTAGATGATCCAGCTAAGCAAGCAAAACTGAAGATGGTTGAGTTGAACGAGGCTGAGTTGGCAGATTCCCAAGGGAAATATCAGTTGCTAGATGAAAGGCTCCGGGAAGTAAAAAATATAGACGTATTCGGGAGTGTATATGCGAAATAACGATGCTTGGTCCTCAATTTAGTCATTCCCCCTAAATTCAAGGTCCCTGACTTTGTGAAATATGATGGGACGACTGATCCATCAGCCCATATCACTATGTTCTGCTGAAAGATGGTAAGTCATATAGATAATGATAAGCTTTTGATTCACTGCTTTCAGGATAGTCTCAGTGGGTCCGCAATTAGGTGCTATAGTCAGTTGAGCAAGGATCGGATTCACTCTTGGAATGATTTGGCTAGGGCTTTTCTAAACCAGTACAAGCATGTGATCGACATGACACCTGACCTTCTCACCTTGCAAAATATGGAGAAAAAGGTTACTGAGACCTTCAAAGAGTATGCTCAGAGGTGGAGGAACATGGCCACCCAAGTACAATCGCCCTTAACTCAGAAGGAAACCACTGTCTTTTTTGTGAATACACTATAGGCCCCATACTACGATAGACTTGTTGGCAACACCATGAAGAATTTTTCGTATATGGTAATCTCTGGGAAATGATTGAAAATGCTATCAAGGCTGGGAAACTCGAAGGAGGTAAAACATTTAATGCAAAGAGAAACAGGACACCCAAAAAAAAGAGAAAGATGTCCAAGCTGTGGGAGACTTTGCCCCGTATATTCTGGCTACTTCATACCAACCACCCTGTCCTTCTACGAACTATGTATCCCAGGGTTCATACTTATACCCGATGGCCTCTCAGAATCCAGTAAATTTTCAACCTTTTATCAGCCAGAGGAAATCGAAGAATATCCGAAAAAGAGATCAGTTTGAGCCACTCCCCATGTCTTACTCTGAACTATTGCCCCAGCTGGTCGAAGAGCAACTCCTCACTAAAGTTCCAGTGGAGCCTATCCAACCCCCATATCTGAGCTGGTATGATGAGAATGCATATTGTGATTATCATTCTGGGATTCGGGGACATTCCACAGAAAATTCCTTATGTCTGAAACGAAATATTCAAGCACTCATCAATAAATGACAGTTAGATGTGGGGAAGAAACAAAGGTCAGACAGTGTGGAGAATCTACTGAATGGGAATGATGAGACCATTGTGGATGTCATAATAGGGGAAGAAGATGGAAAGGTCGAAAGAGTAACGAGGAATAGCCAGTTTGAATTAGGGATAACATGTCAAGGGAAAGTTTTTATGCATTTAGTTTCATACCTCATGATGAAAACACTTGTCTTATGTTAACATCCCTATGAAATAAATGAATTTTGAATGTTTTTATGTTTGTTGTGTTTTAACAGTAATTTGAATGTGCAACAACAAGCATTAAAGAGGTTCTAATAATGGATAGTCTCGAGAATATTGATGATCATTGTTAGAAACGACCCAATACCTTCCATCTTTTGGGAATTCTATATGTCTAAATCCATGAAAATAAGATCACTTGAAAGACCTAATGCTTCAAGGAATATGAATGATTAAACTTCATAAACCATTATCATTGCAGAATAAGCAAAGATGTAAATCCTAGTCTAGGTTATGAACAAAGGAACGAACTTTTTGAAAATTTTTTGAACTCCTTGAAATTCAAATAAATGAGACATTCTTTCAAGAATCTAGATCTTGGTAATTCAATGTATGTCAAGGTGGTGCCAAAGCCATTCATGCCTTTCCCAATAACCACAAAACACTAATTGCCCAAACATCACTTCATGATTGACACCCTGGGGCACAATGATTAAACTAGATTATCCCATGCCCAGAGAAAACCCATTTTTGGGTCATATTTTACTTATTCACTTCAAACAAACCCAAGATTGAAACTTATTCTTTTCAGTATAGACCTAGACTTGCAATGTTCCTCGTAATAATACAAATTCTCATGGTTAATCAAATTAGGGCATCTTATGTGGAAATGATGGATACATGGTGAAAAGGGATGGAACTAACGCATGAATCATTGGGGCATGCGATAAAAAAAATAGAAAAATCAAAAAGAAAATTTATGATATCATGCATATGAGAATTCGGATGATTTCAAAGTGCAAAATGAAATTCTGATTATCTATTTCCTATGAGGATTGCTTTTCAATATGAATATTCATGCTTGATATTAGAAATGACCATCTTTCATCTCTCTTTCACAAAAAAGAAATTATCCATAGTCACACCTTTTGAGCCAAAAGATTTCTTTCTTCTTTGAACCCTGATCAAGAATCACAGGGGGCAAATGAGAGGAAAAATCTTCTCAAAGATCACAAAAAAATGAGTCCTAGCTCAAAGACAGATACAAAGCAAATGGAGCCCCGAATAAATACGGGCTCACTCTGTCAAAGAAAAAGAAAAAGGAAAAGATGGTGAAATGGAAGCCAAGAACAAAAGAAAAGAAAAAGAAAAAAAGTGTGAAAAAGTATGGCAAATGAAAGCCAAAAGCAAGGAAGAAAAAGAGCAAAAGTCAAAAAAAGGAAAGAAAAGTCCAGAAGGGACAAATGGTTCAAAAGGGAATCCTGCTCAAGAAATAATCCTTGATCTGATTACCCTCAAACACATATTTTGGGCCTATTTATCCTTTCTTTCTAAACCCCGAGCCATGGCCTACATTACGTGCTTTAAAAGTCCATTTTGATCAAGCATGAATATTTAACTTGAAGGGTTTTTCCTCAGATTTTATCCCATCCCATCTCATCGAATTATCATTTCACTAAGGAAGAATTTAGAATTCTCAAGAGCATTGTAAAACAATAAATAAATAAAAAAAGAAGAAAAAAATGGAAAGAATGGGACTCTAGGGAAAAAACCCAAAAACGGGCGGTTTACAGTTGAAATGGAAGAAGTAGTCATCGAGGAACATATAGGAATTCTTGAACCTCCCAAATTGACAGCTCTCATTCGGAGGATTGTCTTCAAAAACTGAAACTTTTTTCCCTCCAAAATTAAACTTTCCGGTTTAAACATCCCGACCAATCTTGACGCTTGTCAAAAAACCTTGATATGGAAACTAAAATAATGTTGAATTTGTTCGGTTCTCAATGAATTCATGATTTGTAAAACCTATTCCATTTGTGAGCCTAGAAGGGACATACATTTTGTTGTGAAGTTTTCTTCGATCAACCAAAATCTTATTATAGCAAGCCTTGCCAATTCAACTTGAAAAATTCAGATTGACACTTAGGGAAATTTCTAACAGTGATCATCAATCTTCAAAAGATTCATACATCACACACTGCGGGGTTAATATTTTTGGCTCAAAAGTTGTCATTAGATGAGCAAAATTGTTTTTCAAAAAGGGAAAATAAAAATATTTTTGAAATATCCATTTTTCATGTTAACATGAGATAAGGGTTTTTCTAACTCAAAGGTGTGGAACTATTAGGGTTAACCTTGACTTCCAAATATGAGAAGAAGAAATAGAACTCGACAAGTAGACTTCTTCAATAAGAGTTTGAAAACTGTTGGGGCAAAGAGAATAGCCAAAGATTGAAAAATGAATTGAAGATATACTCTGATTTGAAGAGGAAAAATGAATTGGAAAGGCTAAGCCAAAATCTAGAAAAATGATCAGGGGCATTTGCATCACTCATGAGCACTCATCTCTTTATTAAGCTTTGCATCTGCACTGTGTCAGCAAGCATTTGCATAATTCATGAATATTTGTATTTTCACTATTCCATGAGCATCTGCATTCTATCTTTACAAGTACATCCTTCATAGATATCTGTATCCGCATCAACTCAAGCAAGTGCATCATTTCTAGGATCATTGCATCTTCATTGTAGCTGCAATTACACCATTCATGAACCACTTACATGAACATGATTCATAGGGACATCTGCATTTAAAGCATTTGCATCAATCCAAGACATCTGTATCATTTCAAGAAGCTTTTGCAACAATCCAAGATATTTGCATTTACACCATGAAGCATTTGCATCCTCTCTCAAATCCTTCAGGTTAATTTCCAGGTCATTTCAATTTCTGGTTCCATCCATATCATTTTCAAATTTCTGGTTTCACCCATGCCTTTTTATTCTCTAGTTTCATCCAGATCTTTTTCAAATTTCTGGTTTCACCCATGCCCTTTTATTCTCTGGTTTCATCCAGATCATTTTCAGATTTTTTGTTTCACCCATGCTTTTCAATTTCTGGATTCATCCATATCATTTTCAAATTTCTGGTTTCACCTATGCCTTTTTAATCTCTGGTTTCATCCAGATCTTTGTCAAATTTTTGGTTTCCGAAGCTTTTCAATTTCTGGTTTCATCAGATCTTTTGCAATTTTCTGGTTTCACCCATGCTTTTCAATTTCTGGTTTCATCCAAATATTTTTCAAATTTTTGGTTTCACCCATGCTTTTCAATTTCTCGTTCCATCCAGATCATTTTCAAATTTCTAGTTTCACCCATGCATTTTTAATCTCTGGTTTCATCCAGATCTTTTTCAAATTTCTAGTTTCACCCATGCTTTTCAATTTCTGGTTCCATCCAGATCATTTTCAAATTTCTGGTTTAACCCATGCCTTCTAATCTCTGTTTTGATCCAGATCTTTTTCAATTTTTTGGTTTCACCCATGCCATTTTAATCTCTCGTTTCATCTAGATCTTTCTCAATTTTCTGGTTTCACCCATGTCATTTCAATTTCTGGTTTTATCCGGATCTTTCTCAAATTTCTAGTTTCATCCAGTTTTCTCAATTTTTTGGTTTCACCCATGTTATCTCAATTTTCTGGTTTCATCCAGATCTTTTTCAAATTTTTGGCTTCACCCATGCCTTTTTAATCTCTGGTTTCGTCCAGATCTTTTTCAATTTTCGGTTTCACCCATGCCAGTAAGGTTAGTACAAGAAAGGCTAAGACCCCAAGACCATCGTCGAGGTCATTTCTCCTCTTGCAAATCAAACCCGTTTCCTTAAGACGGGTCGAGCCTTGATTAGTCAGGGAACTCAATCTAAGGACAAAATCTTCAATTTACAACTTTTTCAACAAAAAAAAAATGAAACCCCTTTCCCTTTTCTTCACATGTGATTTCACTAACCGAACAAAATTAGTGTTTGTTTATTTTTGCCTAATTCCTGATTCTCAGCAATAGCCAAAGAGGGGCAGCTATAGACACCTAATTTTGTCCGGACCACTACAATAGGTATGTTTTCTTCCTAAATTGTTGTTTCAGAATGCAAAAAGACTTTTCTCATCCTGCAGGTGGTACTCCATGACTTAGTTTAAAAAAAGTCAAACTCAAAAAAAGTCAACCTCGAAAAAGTCAACCCTAGAAAGTCAACTACTAAAAAGTCAACCCACTTTCAAAATCAAGATTTGAATTTCAATTGAAAGAAGGTGAAAGAATTTTGATAATCCGAGGTCTACATTGAAAGATATGGAGTTCGGAAGTTGGGTTACGAAATTTCAGTAGAAAGGAAACCCTAGTTCAGGAAATTTAGGGAAAAGTGCTTAACCGATCAAATTGGTCAGAATTGAAGGTTCCAAAAGAAAGATAAGCACTGACTACGGGTAATTGAGAAGCTACTTGGAAGAGAAACTAAAAGAAAAGTCAATTCGGAAGAAAATCGAGAATTAGGGTTTTTAGTGGATGTCGGTGAAATTTGGAAGAATTACAGAAATGGCCCGATTCGGTAAGACTAAAGCCCCTAATTGATGAGGAGTGATTAAACAAGGATATCCCAAGGTTCAGTTTGAAGAAAATCTGATAATCGGACTTGTTTCGAGCAAAATCGGGCTTCGGAGATAAGAGGGCAAAATTGGAAAATCTGGGAAAAATAGCAAATAAACTCCACAATTTCTGAAAATTTGTAGATCTCATTCTTATATCATTTCAAAGAGATCGCGAAAGAAAATCCTGATTCGGAGTTTGTTTGCAAAATGGCCAAATCTCGGGTCCACTATGTAGAAATTCAAAAGGATAAATCCCGAAAAAATAGCAAATGAGTTCCAAAAATTCTGAAAATTTCCAGATCTAATTCTTAAATTATTTGAAAGAGATTGGCAAAAGAAAATCTGGATTCGGAGTTCATTCGCAAAATGGCCAAATCTCGGGTCTCCTATACAGAAATTCAAGGAGATAAATCCCGAAAAAATAGCAAATGAGCTCCAAAAATATTGAAAACTTTCAGATCACACTTTTAAATTATTTGGAAGAGATTGGTAAAGAAAAATATATATTCGGAGCTCGTTTACAAAATGACAAAAGTTCGGGTGCATTAAGGGGCAATTTTGGAAATAAATGCGAAATAAATAGCAACTGGACTCGAAAAATTTTGAAAACTTCCAGAATTCAATTTTTTATTATTTTGGAAGTATTGAAAAAATAAAATTTTAATTTGGAGTTCGTTTTCTATTTATTTAGGTTCGGGGGTCAAAAAGGTCATTTTATCGAAGAAACCAAAAGGGCAAATTTGTAATTAAGAAAAATATGAAAGAAGAATTGCTGGGATTTTACCTCATTTGATTAGCCAGCATAGAGGAGAAGAAGGAAGCTTGATCAATTTAATTCCTTAGTCACTATCAAGCTCACATACTACCACTAGTACCTTGCAAATGGTCCCCCATTTATCCAATGGCTTAGGTGCCTTGTAGAAAAGTTGAATGCACCATCCAATGGCCAAGTTTAAAAGACAAGATTAAATTTTTATTTGTCATGAAAGAACCCTCATCTAATGGCCAAGAATAGAAGAAAAAAGATGAACACAATTCATCCAAAGGTGGGCATCCATTCGGCCAAGCAATGGAGTGCATGGGGTTGTCTCTTTTCATCTAATGGCTTAGGCCATCTACAAGGGCTGAGTACACATGTTAAGGGCTGGATTTAATCTACAAGATGTCATTTTTATGTTGTCCTCATCCAATGACCAAGAATGGAAGAGCACAACTCATCCAAGGGTAGGCACTCAAAGGGCCAAGCAAAGGAGTGCAGGGTATTGGTCCTCTTTTTCATCTACGGGCTGAGGTTATTACAAGGGCTGAGTACACATCTTAAGGGCTGCTATCAATTGGCAATATGAAATTTTTATGTTGTCATGAAAATATCTTAATCTAAGGGACAAGATTGGAGGAGAAAAAGTGCAAAAATCCATCCTATGGTGGAGGGGCCATTCGGTCAAGGCTAAGAGAGAGGGGGAATGTTTTATTTTTCATTAAGTGGCTGAGCATTTGAGAGGGGAGGTCAGTAGCTAAAGGAGAAAAGAAAAGGTTTTTGAAAAAAAGAAAGAAAGCTTTTGTTAAGGTAGCCATTCTACCATTGCTACTACATTTTTTCTTCTTCTTCCTCATGCTTTATTTCTTGTTTTCTATGTGATTTCCTACCATTTTTTTTTACATCTTTCTTGTCCTTCTTGCTTTTCAAAAAAAAAAAAAAAAAAAACAATGGTTAGGCTTCATGATCTTGATGAAAATCAAGTGATAATGGTTAGGGTGGGCTTTGTCCAATATACCAACCATGGAGCTCATCTCCATATTTTTTTACCTTAGTTATTTTTTTATGATTTTGAGATTGAAAAGGCTTCATGACCTTGATAAAAATCAATAGATAATGGTTAGGGGGGCTTTTTCTAATGTACCAACCATGGAGCTCATCTCTTTGTTATTCATTTGCTTACTTTAACTTGCTTATTTCAATTATTATTTATCTTTATGTATATTTATATTCTTGCTAACCATCTTGTTCTTTTGACTTATGTCATATTTTTGCATCTTGGGTGTCATATGGTTTAGGCCATTTCCATTTCTCATATCATCTTCCATAGCATTTAGTTAGGTCATTTTACATGACATTTCTCACAGCACTTTGGTTCCTAGGCCATTCGGCCATGTGCATGCTCTCTAAGCTTTAGGTCATTTTTCATATGCTATGATATTTTTCCATGACATTTAGACATTAGGCCATTTTCATATGCTATGTCATTTCACATTTCATTTAGCTTTAAGCCATTTTTATTATTCCATGTCATTTTACATGTCATTTAAGCATTAGGTTATTTTCATATGCTATGTTGTTTTTCCATGACATTTAGACATTAGGCCATTTTCATATGCCAGGTTATTTCCCATGTCATTTAGGCACTTGGCCATTTTCATTATTTTTAATGACATTTTCCATGTCATTTAGACACTAGTTCATGCATGTTAAGTTAGGATAGCATTTATTGCCATGCAAACTCATGCTAGACATTTTGGTTATTCATGCCATGCATTTTTCGTATCACTTAGGCTTTAAACCATGCATTTCATGCATTCAATTTGCTGTATTTTCATGCATTCCATGTCATGCCACATGATATATGACTTAGGCCAATCAATGGCTCAAAGGCATGCTCACTTGAGCATACTTGTGAAAAATTCAAGGGTTATCAATTTGATTATTCTACCTTTGTGATTTTTTTTACTTAGCCAATTTTTTTCCAAGGTTTTTAAATGTTTTAGCTACTGTTTGTAGGTCTTTAGGATGATCTCCAACAATTTTACTTTGATTTTTAAATGATTTTATCAAAGATAAAAAAAAATGAGTTTTGGCAAAACAGTTTTTCACCCAATACTTGTACTTTCTCGATTTTTTTGGGCAATCATATTTAATCAGAAAATTAAGCTAATTTTTTTATCATATAGTGTAACATGTTCTAAGTCTCTAGTATTTGTTTTAGAATTTTTTGAATAATTAAAAATAGGCTAAAAAATCGCGTGTCAAATTTGGACAGTATAGGCAGATTTGAATTCAAAAGAAAAACAACGGTTGAATTTGGCTAAGGCATTTAGAGGGGGTTGGTTAGAAGATTTAGCTACTGTCTTAGGAAAGTTTCTAAGTATTTTTAAACTTTAAAAATGATTTATAAGTCTCAGGTTAGGGGTGGTCATGTCCGGGATTTTAAACTTAGGAAATTAGAGCCATTTTCAAAGGTTTTGGCTAAGGTTTTAATGTTTATTCAAGTCTCTTAAATTGTTTTCAGACAAATCACAAAGTATTTTGATTTTTGAAGATTTAATTTGATATATTTTCCTAAGGTAGCCGGATACTTTTTAGATATGCGGATTTCCTTAATTAAAGGAAAAAATACATTTTCATGCATTGCATTTTCCATGTTCATGCTTTTTATTTAATATGTGATTTTTGCTATGATATTTTTCTATGGTATTATTATTATTTTGATTTACATTTTATGATGCTATATTGTTTTCCATATGATTTTGAATATTTCAAGCTATCCTATGCTTTTTATTTTAGTTATTTATTGTTGTCACATTATTTCGAATATGCTATGTTCATGCATTTTTATTTTATTTTCATGCATATTTCATTATAGCATTATTTTATGTTTCATGTCATTTCATGTCACATAGATTGTATTCCATATCATTTAGATTATATTATTTAGAATATGCCATGTCATTCAAAATATGCCATATCATTTACATTTTCCATGTCATTTAAATCATTTTATTTCATTTAGAATATATCATGTTACTTAGGATATTTCATTTCATTTAGAATATGCTATGCCATCTAAATTATATCATCTCATTTAGGTTGCATTATAATATCTAGACTTTATTATATCATTTTTACTATGTCACACATATTCATGTTCATATTTTTTAAATGTTTTAAAAAATATAATGATTTTCAATAAAAATAAAGATATTCCCGATTTAAAATAATTCATGAATTCTCTACCGGGTTTGCTGGAGGGATATCATCAATTATCAATAATAAAGGAATATCTTTCTTTCAAAAAACGAGAATGATTCGGAAAGTTTTCCAAATAAATAAAATTTTTTTATATTTTGCCGATTTTTGTCGGGGAATATAGGAAAATTTTGAATTAATAAATTCCGGATCATTTTCAATTAAAAATTTAATTATTTTTCTTTAAATTGGGAATTAACTTGAAATACTAAATTAAAAACCAACTTTTTACCGAGACTTGAGATAACACATGGTTAATAAGGTACCGTTTTATACGGGTGTTGTAGTGTGCTAATCTTTCCCCTCACGTAACCGAGTCCCGAACTCGATTCTTCGATTTTCTCTGGTTTATAGCGCAGACTTGAAATTGCTTTTAAAAATGTTTTAATTAATTTCAAAATGTTTTATAAAACCGGTTTTAATCACACCTACCCAAAAAAGATTGGTGGCGACTCCATGTCTTTTTCCGAGGTTGTTTTCAAACCCTCATTTTATTTCAAGAGGAATTAAGTTGACTTTTTCTCGGTTTTTTAATGTCACGTCTAACAAATAATAAAGTCTCGCGATGAGACTTGTTGTTGTTATTTTTTAGGTTAAGACAAAGATATTTTTTGAAATACCCATTTTTTATGTTGACATGAGATAAGGGTTTTTCTAACCCAAAGGTGTGAAACTACTAGGGTTTATCTTGATTTTCAAATATGAGAAGAAGAAATAGAACCAGGCAAATAGACTTCTATCAATAAAAGTTTGAAAACTGTTGGGGCAAAGGAAATAGCCAAAGATTGAAAAATGAATTGAAGTTATACTCTGATTTGAAGAGGAAAAATGAATTGGAAAGGCTAAGCCAAATTCTAGAAAAATGATCAAGGGCATTTGTATCTTTTCGTGAAGCGTTTGCATCATTATCGATCCTTGCATTTGCATCATGTAGAAGCATTCTGCACGTTGTCAAAATCCTTGCATTTGCATCATTTAGAAGCATTTGCATAATGTCAATCTTTGCGTCTGCATCATTCCATGAAGTAGTTGCATTAACACCAATTCTCGCATTTGCATCATATAGAAGCATTTGCATATTGTTGACCTTTGCATTTGCATCCTTCTGAGAAGTAATTGTGTTATTTGAGGACCATTTGTATGTACACCATGCAACATCTGCATCTTATCCAACATCTGCTTCAGCATCAAGAAACATTTGCACCAATTCAAAACATTTACATTTGCAAAATGAGGTATGTGCATCCTATTAATCATTTGCACCAGCATCAAAAAGCATTCACATCTTCTCAAAATCTTCAAGTTAATTTTCAACAATTCTTCAAAGATCCTTGTTAAGACCTTCGGGCATGATTTTTAAAGTCGCATACAACGCATTTTTCCAAATCACCGATAAGGCCTCCGAGGACCATTCTTAAGACCTCCAGGCATCATTTTTAAAGTCGCATACAGCGTATTTTTTCCAAATCACGGGTAAGGCCTCCAGGCACCATTCTTAAGACCTCTGGGCATCGTTTCTAAAGTCGTATACAGCGTATTTTTCCAAATCACGGGTAAAGCCTTCGGGCACCATTCTTAAGACCTCTAGGCATCATTTTAAAGTTGCATACAGCGCATTTTTCTAAATCACGGGTAAGGCCTCTGGGCACCAATCTTATGACCTCCAAGCATCATTTTTAAAGTCGTATAAAGCGTATTTTTTCCAAATCACGGGTAAGGCCTCCAGACACCATTTTTAAGACCTTCGAGCATCATTTTTAAAGTCGCATACAGCGCATTTTTCCAAATCACAGGTAAGGCCTCCGAGCACCATTCTTAAGACCTCCGGGCATCATTTTTAAAGTCGCATATAGAGCATTTTTCCAAATCACAAGTAAGGCCTCCGAGCATCATTTTTAAAGTCGCACACAGCGTATTTTCCCAAATCACGGGTAAGGCCTTCGGGCACCAATCTTAAGACCTCCGGGCATCATTTTTAAAGTCGCATATAGCGCATTTTCCAAAATCACTGGTAAGGCCTCCGGGCACCATTTTCAAGACCTTCAGGCATTATTTTTAAAGTCATATACACCGTATTTTTTTCCAAATCACGGATAAGGCTTCCGAGCACCATTTTTAAGACCTTCGGGCATAATTTTTCTTTAAATCATGGATAAGACCTCTAGGCACTATTTTTAAGACCTCTGGGCACAAATTTCACTTTGAAAAATAAAACTCGTTTCCTTAAGACGAGTCGAGCCTTGATTAGTTAGGGAACTCAATTTAAGGATAAAATCTTCAATTTACAGCTTTTTCAACAAAACAATGATGATGAAAAAATGAAAAATGGAAAAAATGAAAACCCCTTTTCATTTCCTTCACATGTGATTTCACTAACCAGAAAAAATTAGTGTGTGTTTATCTTTGCCTGATTCCTAATTCTCAACAATAGTCAAAGGGAGGCAGCTGTAGACACCTAATTTTGTCTGGACCACTAAAACAGGTATGTTTTCTTCCTAAATTGATGTTTCAGAATGCAAGAAGACTTTTCTCATACTGCAGGTGCTACTCTGTGACTTAGTCTAAGAAGGCAAGCATAAAAAGTCAAACTTGAAAAAGTCAACCTCAAAAAAGTCAACCCCAAAAAGTCAACTACTAAAAAAGTCAACCCACTTTCAAAATCAAGATTTGAAGTTCTATTAAAAAATTGTTAAATAATTTTGATAATCCGAGGTCTACATTGAAAGATATGGAGTTCAGAAGTTGGGTTACGGAGATTTAGTAGAAAGGAAACCTTAGTTCAAAAAATTTGGGGAAAAGTGCTTAAACGATCAAATTGGTCGAAATTGAAGGTTCCAAATGCAAGATAAGCACTGACTACGGGTAAGGGAGAAGCTACTTGGAAGAAAAACTGAAGGAAAAGTCAATTCGGAAGAAAACCGAGAATTAAGGGTTTTAGTGGATTTTGGTGAAATTGGGGAAAATTGCAAAAATGGCCCGATTCGTTAAAACTAAAGCCCCTAATTGATGAGGAGTGAGTAAACAAGGATAGCCCAAGGCTCAGTTTGAAGAAATTTCAAGAAAAGAGCCAATTGGAGGAAAAACGGAAAAACGAAAAAATTCTCGATAGTGAAAAAAAGGAAAAATCAAATCGTAAGGGAATTTGATCGTAAAAATTGGGTGTTTTAGGACCAATTCCAATTAAATATATGAAAAAGGCCCAAGAAAAGAAAATCTGAAAAGCGGACTTGTTTTGAGCAAAATCGGGCTTTGAAGGCAAAAGGGTAAAATTGAAAAATTTGGGAAAAATGGCAAATGAGCTCCAAAAATTTTGAAAATTTGCAGATCTTATTCTTAAATCATTTCAAAGAGATTGGCGAAAGAAAATTTGGATTCGATTGGCCAAATCTCGGGCCCACTAAGCAGAAATTCAAAAAGATAAATCCCAGGAAAATAGCAAATGAGCTCCAAAAATTTTGAAAATTTTTAGACCTCATTCTTAAAATATTTGGAAGAGATTGGCGAAAGAAATTTTGGATTCGGAATTCGTTTGCAAAATGGCCAAATCCCGGGCCCCCTATGCAGAAACTCAAGCAGATAAATCCCGAAAAAAAAAGCAAATGAGCTCCAAAAATTGTGAAACCTTCCAGATCACACTTTTAAATTATTTGGAAGATATTGGTGAAGAAAAATCTGGATTCAAAGCTCGTTTAAAAATGGTGAAAGTTCGAGTGCACAAAAGGGCAATTTTGGAAGAAAAAATCCAAGAAAATAGCAAATGCGCTCGAAAAATTTTGATGACCTTTATAATTTAATTTTTTATTATTTCAAAAGTATTAAAAAAGAAATTGAATTTGGAGTCCGTTTGCTATTTATTTAGGTTTGGGGGTCAAAAAGGTCATTTTACCAAAAAAACCGAAAAGGGCCTTTCTTGCAATCGAATTGGGCTAGATTTTAAGAGGGTAATCAGCCAAGCCCATGATGGAGATTGATTTTGCTGAGCCATTTCATCTAAAGGCCAAGAGTGAATAAGAAGGTAGTTATTTTTTATCAAGCCTTTGAATTTGCAACAAATGGACCAATGAATAAAGGGGGATGATGTCATATTTAGGAAATCCTATTTATGACATCATCTTCATGACATCATATTTAGAAGCTGATTATTCTAATCTAATGTTGAAAGTTTTACATAGAAAGCATCTTGAAGTTATAGCCATTGGATGAGGGGAAAAAATAACCACCTTCCTTCTAAAAGGAAGGCCATTCGGCCAAGGTGAATATGATGGGGGGGCTGAGCAGTACAAGTTTTGGAGGCTGATTGAAGGTATTAGCTAAGGGAAAAAAAAGAGAAAAAAAAAAGGAAAAAGAGAGGAGAAAAAAAAAGGAAAAGAAGGGTTTTGGCTTGTTTCTTCTTGATTTGGAAAGCTAGAGCAAGGTAGCTATGCTCTTTCATGGTTTTTTTTCATATTTTATTAACATGATCTTGCCCTTTTGATTGTTATTTTTTCCTTTTTATGAAATAAACTTGTTTCTAAAGAGCTACTATTTTGTTTTTTAAAAAGAAAAAAAAAGTTTTCATCCTTATTTTATCATGGCCGAATGTTTTGATGTTTTGATAAATGTTTTTGTTTTGTTTTGTTTTTTTTTGTTTTGTTTTTATCTTGTTCATGAGTATTGTTATGGTAGGTTAGCTTACTTGTGTTAGATTAGCTTGATTTGTGGTAGGTTAGCTTGATTATGATAGTTTAACAATATACCATGCTATGTGTTTGAGGAAATACCTTGTTAAAATTCATTAGACCATTCGGCCATCCTAGGTTTAAATTACCATGTTTGTTTGTTTTTTTTTTTTTGTGATAACTTGCTTAGTATGCTTTCATTTGTGTTTACATATTTAGACCATTCTATGTGTTTGTTATATTGTCATTGATATGTTCATGAGTTATGTTAGTCACCATATTTACATTATTATCATGTTTGTTACTATGTGTTTGTGTTGTTGTTTGGCTAGGATTATATCTTGTTATTTGATGACCATTCGGCCATTAGAGTCCTTTTGGCTTTGTGTATACATTTTCATTTTGTTTAGTTAATAGGTTTGCATTTCATGCCATAACATTATGTGTTTTGATTTGGTTTGCCATGTGTTTGTGTTATTGGCTAGATAGGATTCCACTAGTTTGTTTAATGGCCATTCGGCCTCTTCATGTAATTCTTGCATTGTGTGTGCATTTGCATTATGTTTAGATACCATTGCTTTGCATTATTATGCCATGAGATTGTGTATTAGTTGTTGTTTGTTCATGCATTAGTATTAGGTTTATTGGTTACTATATGTTCATGACATTTTCATACATTCTCATGACATATAAGGTATAGAATCATATTGATATTGCCATGCATATTTCCATGCATATAAGGTCTATAATCATATTGATATTGCCATGCATTTGCTATGATATTTAGGTCTTAGGTCACTTTCTATTGCCATCCATCTCATGTCACTTTAGGTCTAAGTCTCATTTGCATTATCATGCATCTCATGCATACTTAGGTTAGGATTACATTTATTGCCATGCAAACTCATGCTAGGCATTAGGTTATTTTGTATTGCCATGCATTTTTCATGTCATTTAGGTTTTAAATCATGCATTTCATGCATTCAATTTGCTTTATTTTCATGCATTTCATGTCATGCCACATGATTTATGACTTAGGCCAATCAATGGCTCAAAGTCATGCTCACTTGAGCATACTCGTGGAAAATTAAAGAGTTGTCAAATTGATTATTCTACCTTTGTGATTTTTTTTACTTCCAATTTTTGTCTAACTTTTTAGAAGTATAAGTTACTGTTTGTAGGTCTTTAGGAGAGTCCCCAACATTTTTATTTTGATTTTAAATGATTTTATCAAAGGCAAAAAAATGTGTTTTGGCAAAACAGTTTTCACCCAGTATCTGGGAAGTCATCTTTAATCAGAACATTAAGACAATTTTTTCTCGTGTATTTTTACATGTTCAAAGTCTCCAATATTTTTTTATATTTTTTTGAATTTTTAAAATAGGTAAAAAATTTGTGTTTTAAAACTGGACAGTAGAGACAGATTTGAATTCAAAAGAAAAACAATTGTTGAATTTGGCTAAAGCATTTTGAGGGGGCTGATTAGGAACTTTAGCTACTGTCTTAGGGTGGTTTCTAAGCCTTTTTAATCTTTAAAAATGATTTTATAAAGCTCGGGTTAAGGGTGGTCAAGTCCTGGTTTTCAAACTTAGGAATTAGAGCCTTTTTCAAAGGGAATTCGGCCATGAATTATTTTTCATCAAAGATTTTCAAAATTGTTTTCAAACAATCACAAAGTATTGTGATTTTAGAAATTTAATTTGAAGTCTTTTTCTAAGGTAGCCGGATATCTTTTTAGGTATACGGATTTTCTTATTTAAAGGAAAAAATACACTTTCATGCATTGCATTTTCCATGTTCATGTATACTATACAATATGTGATTTTTGCTATGATAATTTCTATGGTATTGTTTTTATTTTTATTTTATGGTGTCATGTTGTTTGTTATATGGTTTTGAATATTTCATGCTATCCTATGTTTTTTATTTAGTCATTTATTTTTGTCACATCATTTAACATATACTATGTTCATGCATTATTATTTTTATTTTCATGCATATTTCATGATAACATTATTTTATGTTTCATATTCATTTCATGTCATTTAGAATATATTATTTTATTTAGGTTATTTTATTTCGTTTAGAATATAGCATGTCACTTAGGATATTTCATTTAGAATATGCTATGCCATTTAAATTATATCATATCATTTAGGTTGCATTATATTTTCTAGACTTTGTTATATCATTTTTACTATGTCATACATATTCATGTTCATATTTTTTTAAAATGTTTTGAAAAAGATAATGATTTTCAATAAAATAAAGATTTTCTCGAGTTAAAATAATCCATGAGTTCTCTGCCGGGTTTGTTGGGGAGGATATCATCAATTATCATTAATAACGGAATATCTTCTTTAAAACGAGAATGATTCGAAAAATTTTCCAAAGTAATAAAATTTTCTATATTTTGTCACGTTTGTCAGGAAATATAGAAAAATTTTGAATTAATAAATTCCAGATTATTTTCAATTAAAAATAGAATTATTTTTTTTAAATTGGGAATTAATTTAAAATACCAAATTTAAAACTGACTTTTTATCGAGACTTGAGATAATACACGATTAATATGGTACCGTTTTATACGGACGTTGTGGGGGTGCTAATCCTTCCCCGCACATAACCGAGTCCCGAACCCGATTCTTCGATTGGTTTATAACGCAGACTTGAAATTGGTTTTAAAAATGTTTTACAAAACCGATTTTAATAGGTGGCCGATCATACCTAGATAAAAAAGATTGGTGGCGACTCCATGTCTTTTTCAAGATCATTTTCAAAACCTTTATTTTTCAAGAAGAATTAAGTCGACTTTTCCTCAGTTTTTTTTAATGTCAAGCTTAACGAATAATAAAGTTTTGCAATGAGACTTGTTATTTTTTTGGTTGCGACATTAGGAATGTTATAATTTTGAAAATTCAAATATAAGTGTGCATAAAATATTAATTTATGTGTGTTTATAAATATTTAAGTAAATAAAACTATCATATGCATTGCACATGTCACAAACTAGTTATAATTATAATTTAAAATACTTTGTTTAACATACATCCGATAAAAGAGAAGGAGAATTGCAAAAACAACCAATTTATTATAAATTTTTATTAGTTGATACAATAAGAAAATGGAAAAAGAAATAAAAAATTTTAAAATTAATAGAAAGAAAACTGAAATTACTTTTATCACCTTGGTCTCCACTAAAATAAACAAATCAATGGTCTTCTTCTCCAACCAAACCAGGAAGTTAAAAACACAACAACAATTCAATTCCCAAAGTTTAAAATTGATTGTTTTTGGAGGTAAAAAATGCTTGCTTTATCTGTTATTATGTACACCCAACCAAATGCTTGCTTTTATTTGTTATTATGTATACCCAAATGCTTGCTCTGGTATGACTGATGAGCTCAAGGGCCGGACAGCTCGTTTGGTCCGGCCCGTATTGTACCGGGCTTGGGCAGGCATTTTCGTGATCCGATCCGATTCGACCCGACCTGGATCATTGTTTATATATTAAAATAATATTATTTTATTTAACTTTAATTATAAAAGAAATAAAAATATATATATATTTTATATAAGATGAACAGTGTTTTCGAGCCTGCCCAGGGCCGGGCCTGGGCAAAGAAGTTGTAAAAAATCTAGGCCACGGCCCAGCCCATGAGCAAGTCTACTGATAACTAACACTTGATTCAAAATCCAAGATCCAACGTCCTTAAACTGTTGGATATATTCTAAATATATTAAGAACAGACAAGATTAATATGATAGAATGATGATAACGAACTAGCAAAGGAGATAAGATAAGTTTGTAGAAGCTCATAAGAGCTCAAGATGAAACTTAGCTCAGAACAACTCAAGATAGCTAGACACTAGCTAGCTCAACTCAAGGGAGCTAGACACCAGCTTGCTCAGCTCAAAGGAGCTAGATGCCAGCTAGGTGAGTAACACTCAGTATAGGTGGAGTGACACTAGTTGGAGGTAGCTAGGTTTACTAGATGATATGGCATATATGTGTGACACATAATCACCATCAAATCCATGTGTCACTAATCAGATTGTGACAACTGTCATAATTTAGTTGTGTGCCATAAAGAGAACACATAAGAGGCTGCCACACATAACCAAAACATCAAGTGTTTCTGAATAGTTCCTTCCCTTCCATAGCTGAATCATCATGTCTATTTGAAGGGTGATGATTCAGAATGGTTGCTTCATTTGACCTGTTCATAGCAACTATTGGATCAAAAGACATCTTTTGGAAGAAGCCTTATGAATTAGGCTATAAAAATGTCTAAAACTTAAGAGTTCTCTTGTGTATTTTGTGAGAACAAAACACTAAAGAACTAAGTGAGTGGAGAGTTCTTAATTACTAGTGAGAAATCAAGATTAATGAAGGCTATAGCATTCTGGTTTGGTAAGCAAGGAAGGTTGTGGAATTATTCCTTGAAATTGCTTTATCAAGTTGACTACAAGGCTGCCCTTGCCACATAGTTGTGATTATTTTCTCATTCCACAAAGAAGCATTGCATAGGAAGAAAGATAAGTAATCAAACTCTTCCTCTTGTTTATGAATTTATATAACAAAAATCGAGTCGAGTCGGGTTGGTTTCGGACTTTAAATGTTAGAGTCAAGGTTGAATCCGTGTTTTAAACGGACCTCATTTTTTCTCAAGACCGTTTAATTAACAAGCTTAATATTTTTTACAAACCCTCCAAAATATCAATGGACCTTTGAACTTGGACGAATAGCTCGACTTTGGACATGTTTAATATGAAAACCCGTTATAAACTATCATCATATATGTTAGTGCCTTTTATTTCTAAATAATTTGTCTAGGTAATTAAAATAAATGTTTATCGTTTTTTTATTTGTGAGATTTCTCTAATGATATAAAGAATATACACTGAGTTTTTTGTTTATTAAAAATTAAAAGCATCTTTTAGTTATTTATTGATTGTATATTTGCTGAATTTTTTGGTGGTTATTACTAGTATAAACAATCATTCCATTATATGACTCAAACTCAAATGATCTTTATATCTTTAAGTTAAAACCAACAAAATTAAACAAATCAAATAAATAAAAAAGTATTTGAAATAAAATATCTCATAAAAATGATAAGTAATAATTTAACAAATATTTACTAACCTAAAAATACTAAAACTAAATTAAACATAAGTCTATATCAAAATATGAAAAAGTCAAGCCTATATTGAAATAATCCTTATTGTGCTTAAAATGTATAACTACTACAAATTTTATTGTGTTTTGAACGAAATTATCATTTTTGGTGTATAAATAGATTTTTTTTTATTGTGTTTATAGTTTGTAGATTATCAATCTCTTTCAAATATTTAGGCATTTCTTATCTCCTTCTTATATTTTTGGCTTGCTATTTTCTCTTTTCTCTTTTGTATTTCTTATTCTTATTGGTGGCACGTGAATTGGAATGTGTTTTTTTTATGTATTTTTTCTATTTTGATTGTAGATATACAAAAGGAAATATGTGATGATGAATGTTTCAAATTTTTATATCAAAATTTTAAAGGTTTTAGATTTTTTATTTTTAATTTGATTACTATTTATAATAATTATTATTTAATTTCAAATTTTTTAAAATTATTTTTAGAATGAGAATAAATATTATATTATTTAACACATATAAAAATATTAGAAATAATTAAATAAAATACCTCTATTTAAAATATAAAAAATGGTTAACCCCGCATCGACTTTGTAATATTTATATAATGTTATAGTATTTACTTTGTAGTAATATTATAGAATTACTTTTTAAATAAATTTAAAATAATCAATTGTGAATCAAATATCTCACAACGGTGAATATAATATCCATTACCATTATTTAACACATAATAATTTTTAAATATTACAAATAAATACAAAATATCTATATATGAATACTGCAAAGTCAACCCCGTAACACTGGGCTATATATATATAACTTTTGACAAGTACTTTTTAGATTCTTTGTTTATTCATAAATTCTAATTTTACCTTTTGTTTGATGAGATTTAATCAGCTAAGAGATATTTAAAGAAGAGTTCTGTTAATGGATGCCTATAGGCATTAATGATTATTTAATTATCATTTTAGAAAAGTATTTACATTTAATACATTACTTTTATTGAATTCAAGAAAAAATAATGTATTAATTACACTTTTCTTTTTATAAATATTATCTTAATGAGTGTCACTAGAAATTAGTTACCATTTCCCTAAAATTGTTATAAATAATTTCTAACATAATGACAGTAATTTAATATAATTAAACTCTTATATATCTATATATAAAACTAATCTTATTATTAAAATTTAAAATTATAATAAATAAAAAGTAATTTAAAACAATAATTTAAAATTTTAATAAAAAGAATAATTTAATTACTAATGGACTTTAAGTTTATCTTTGTTTAATAAAATTTAAGCAATTAAAAATTATCAAAATAATTATTATCTAGAAAATTCTATCATAATAATGACAGTAATTCAATATAATTAAAACTTTTTTTTATAAAATTAATGTTTTCATTAAAATTCAAAATTATAATTATAAATAAAAATTAATTGAAGATAGTAAATTAAGAATTTAATCAAAAAAGATATCTATTTTCGTTAGTTCAAAATTTTTCTAGATCCATACTGTCAATACGTGGTCCCGATCGCGGGGACCAATTCAAGTGAGGACGAAAACAGAAGCAGAGAAAAAGACGACTTAATTCCTCTAAATTGAAATAAAAGGTCGAGGGTATGAAAACAACCTCGGAAAAAGATATGGAGTCGCCACCAATCTTTTTTGGCTAGGTGTGATCGGTCACCTATTAAAACCGGTTTTATAAAACATTTTAAAATTAATTAAAACATTTTTAAAACCAATTTCAAGTATGCGTTTTAAACCAGAGAGAATCGAAGAATTGGGTTCGGGACTCGGTTACATGCGGGGAAGGATTAGCACCCCCACAACGCCTGTATAAAACGGTACCTTATTGATCATGTGTTATCTCAAGTCTCGGTAAAAAGTCGGTTTTAAATTAGTATTTCAAGTTAATTCCCAATTTTAAGAAAAATAATTCCATTTTTAATTGAAAATGATCCGGAATTTATTAATTCAAAATTTTTCTATATTCCCCGACCAAATCGGCAAAATATAAAATTTTTTATTTATTTGGAAAACTTTCCGAATCATTCTCGTTTTTTTAAAGAAAGATATTCCTTTATTTTAACTCGAGCAAACTCGGTAGAGAACTCCAGCAAACCCGGTAGAGAACTCATAAATTATTTTAACTCGAGAATACCTTTATTTTTTTATTGAAAATCATTATCATTTTTCAAAAAAAAAAACATTTTAAAAAATGAATATGAATATGTATGACATAAATAAAATGACATGGCAAAGTCTAGTTAATATAATGCAACCTAAAAGACATGACATAATTTAGATGGCATAGTATATTCTAGATGAAATAAAATAAATCCTAAGTATCATGGTATATTCTAAATGAGATAAAATGATTTAAATGACATGGCAATTTTAAATGATATGGCATATAGTAAATGACATGGCATATTCTAAATAATGTAACCTAAATGACATGGAATATGATCTAAGTGACATAAAATGACATGAAACATAAAATAATGCTATCATAAAATATGCATGAAAATAAAATAAAAATGCATGAACATAGTATATGCTAAATAATGTGACAAAAATAAATGACTAAATAAAAAATATAGGATAGCATGAAATATTCAAAATCATATGGCAAACAATATAACATCATAAAATGTTAATCAAAGTAGTAATAATACCATGGAAAATATCATAGCGAAATTCACATATTAAATAAAATGCATGAACATGAAAAATGCAATGCATGAAAATGTATTTTTTCCTCTAATAAAGAAATCCGTATATCTAAAAGATATCCAGCTACCTTAGAAAAATTATGTCAAATTAGATTTTTTTTTTTTTTTTAAAAACAAAACTTTGTGATTGTTTGAAAACAATTTTGAATAAAAACTTGAATGAAGATTAAAACCTCTACCAAACCCTTTTAAAATGGCTCTAATTTCCTAAGTTTAAAATCCCGGACTTGACTACCCTTAACCCGAGATTTATAAAATCATTTTTAAAGTTTAAAAAGGCTTAGAAACTACCCTAAGACAGTAGCTAAAGCTTCTAACCAACCCCCTCTAAATGCCTTAGCCAAATTCAACCATTATTCCTCTTTTGATTTCAAATCTGCCTCAACTGTTCGGTTTTGACACACGATGTTTTAAGCTATTTTTAAAAATTCAAACAAACCTAAAAAAATTACTGGAGACTCAGAACATGTAAAAATACACGAGAAAAAATTTTCTTAATTTTCTGATTAAATATGATTGCCAGAAAAATCGGAGAAGTTCGAGTACTGGGTTAAAAAAACTGTTTTGTCAAAACACATTTTTTGCCTTTGATAAAGTCATTCAAAAATCAAAGTAAAAATTGTTGAAGATCATCCTAAAGACCTAAGAACAGTAGCTAAAACATTTAAAAACCTTGGACAAAAATTGGCTAAGTAAAAAATCACAAAGGTAGAATAATCAATTTGATAACTCTTTAATTTTCCACAAGTATGCTCAAGAGAGCATGACTTTGAGCCAGTAATTGGCCTAAGTCACAAATCAAGTGGCAATGACATGGAATGCATGAACATACAGCAAATGAAATGTATGAAATGCATGGTCTAAAGCACAAATGGTAAAGGAAATGCATGACAATTCAAAATAACCTAAATGCCTAGCATGAATTTGCATGGCAATAAACGCTATCCTACCTTAATATGCATGCAATGCTTGATAATGCAAATATGACTTGGACCTAATATGTTGTGAATATGCATGAAAATGCTAATGTAACCTAAGATCTAAGTAGCATAGCAATATATGGCAATACCAATATGATTTAAGACCCAATATGCATGGCAATACCAATGTGGCCTAGACCTAAAATGTAGTGAAAATGCATAGCATTACTATGAACATTGTAGACACCTAATTTTGTCCGGACCACTAAACAGGTATGTTTTCTTCCCATATTGATGTTCCCAAGTGTAAAAAGACTGTTTTCATCCTGCAGGTGGTACTCCGAGACTTAGTTTAAGAGGGCGAGCACAAAAAGTCAAACTTGAAAAAAAGTCAACCCCGAAAAAGTCAACCCCGAAAAAGTCAACCCCAAAAAGTCAACTACTGAAAAAGTCAACCCACTTTCAAAATCAAGATTTTAAGTTCAATTGAAAAATGGAGAAAGAATTTTGATAATCCGAGGTCTACATTGAAAGATATGGACTTCGGAAGTTGGGATTTGGAGATTCAATAGAAAAGAAACCCTAATCCGAGAAATTTGGGGAAAAGTGCTTAAACGATCAAACTGGTCGAAATTGAAGGTTCCAAATGAAAGATAAGCACTGACTACGGGTAATGGAGAAGTCACTTGCAAGAAAAACCGAGAGAAAATCAATCCGGGAGAAAACCGAGAATTAGGGTTTTAGTGGATTTCGGTGAAATCGGGAAGAATCACAGAAATGGCCCGACTTGGTAAGACCAAAGCCCCCAATGGATGAGGAATGATTAAAAAGGATGGCCCAAGGCTCAGATTGAAGAAAATCTGAAAATCGGACTTGTTTTGAGCAAAACCGGGTTTCGGAGGTTAAAGGGCAAAATTGGAAAATTTTGGGAAAAATAGCAAATGGACTCCGGAAATTCTGAAAAATTTGTCAATCTCATTCTTAAATCATTTGAAAGAGATTGGTAAAAGAAAATCTTGATTCGGAGTTCGTTTGCAAAATGGCCAAATCCCGGGTTTCTTATGCAGTAATTCAAAAAAGAAAATCCCGGAAAAATAGCAAATGGACTCCAAAAATTCTGAAATTTTGCAAATCTCATTTTTAAATTATTTGGAAGAGATTGGCGAAAGAAAATCTTGATTCCGAGTTCGTTTGCAAAATGGCCAAATCCCGGGCCTCCTATGTAGTAATTCAAGCCGATAAATCCCGAAAAAATACCAAATGAGCTCCAAAATTATGAAAACTTCCAGATCACACTTTTTAATTATTTTGAAGAGATTGGTGAAGAAAAATCTTGATTTGGAGCTCGTTTCAAAAATGGTAAAAAGTAGGGGCATAAAAGGATATTTTGGGAAGAAAAAATCCAAATAAATAGCAAACGGACTCGGATAATTTTGAAAACTTCCAGAACTCAATATTTTATTATTTTGGAAGTATTAAAAAAAAAAGAAAAATTGAATTTGGAGTCCGTTTGATATTTATTTGCATACGGGGGGCAAAATGGTCATTTCACCCAAGCAACCGAAAAGGGCTTCTTTGGGCCTTTCAAAAATCAGAGCTGGGTTGGAAAAGAGAAGTGCTGGCCTGCCCAAGCCCAAAGGAAGGAGGAAGCTTATGATTTTTTTCAATCAAGTGGTTAAAAATCAAGAGTGGTATTTTTGAGCCTAAGTCCCAATCCCACATCCCTTTGTAATGTCAAGCCAAGGAGGTGCTCACCTTATAAATAAGGGGTCTTGGCCTTTGGTTGAAATCACCCACTACCCCTTGTGAGATAGTCTATACACTTGTATTAGGATTATCCGGGTGGTGAGTCATAGTGTTTTTGTTGAGAGGGTTTGTAGCTTAATCCGTTCAAAAGCTACTCTGATGGTTTATAGCTTAATCCGTTCAAAAGCTACTCTGATGGTTTATAGCTTAATCCGTTCAAAAGCTACTTTGAGGGTTTGTAGCTTAATCCGTTCAAAAGCTACTCTGAGGGTTTATAGCTTAATCCGTTCAAAAGCTACTTGTGAGAGGGTTTGTAGCTTAATCCGTTCAAAAGCTACTCTGAGGGTTTATAGCTTAATCCGTTCAAAAGCTACTTGGTGAGTTTTCATTTTAAAATAATGTTTCTTGTTCTTCCTTCATTTCCTTTCTTAAGTATATTTTTCTTACATTTTGTTTTTTACAATAAACTCACCATGGCTAAATGGCCTACATTATTTATTTTAAGTTGTTATTTTTGATTCATTTTACCATATTGTTTATGCTATTTTCTTCATTTTTGATGTTTTAAATATTATGTTATTTCATGTTCTTAAGTTATATTTAATTTGGTTGCTTTGTTTGTTGCCATTTATGTCTTAGATATCATGTTTTTGCATTTTTAATTTTTTGTTTTTATGTTGTTTAAATTTGAGCATGTTTTAAAGTTAGCATATTAAATGTTTGTGAAAATGCTTGTGTGATTCTTTGCATGATTCTTGTTTTATATCTTAGTAAGCATGTTTTAGATTTGGTATATTAGGTGTTTGTGAAAATGCTTGTGTGATTTTTGTGTTATGACTTAGTTTTTCATGCTAGCATACCAAGTGTTTGTGAAAATGCCATGCTTGTTGAAGCTTGGGGCTATTTGGCTACTCCATGTGTTTTGCATTGTGTGCTGTATTTTTGTCATGCTAGTTGTTAGGTTTTTGCATTTGCATGATATTTGGTTGGATTTTTGAATTAAGCATGCCTTGTGTTTGTGAAAATGCCATGCATATCTTAGGTCTAGGTTGCATTTATTGCCATGCAAGTTCATGTTAGGTCTAGGCCATATTATTTATGTCATGCATTTTCCTTACCTTTAGGTTTAAATCCATGCATTTCATGCATTATGTTTGTTGCATTATTTCATGCATTTCATGTTCATGCCACTTGAATAATGACTTGAGCCAATTAATGGTTCAAGGTCATGCTCTTTTGAGCACACTTGTGGAAAATTAAGTTTGTCAAATTGATTATTCTACCTTTGTGATTTTTTTTACTTAGCCAATTTTTATCTAACTTTCAAAAAGTCCTAGCTACTGTCTTCAAGTCATTCTATGAGTTTCAAATATTTTTATTTTGGTTTTTAAATGATTTTATCAAAGACAAAAAAAAAAGTGTTGGCAAAGCAGTTTTTTTTTTCCACCCAAAACTCGTACATCTCCGATTTTTCTGGGAATTCATCTTTGATCAGAAAATTAAGTCGATTTTTTTCCGTCTATTTTTACATGTCCTGAGTCTCCAATAATTTTTTCAGAATTTTTGGAATTTTTAAAAATAGGGTAAAAAATCGTGGATTAAAACTGGACAGTGGAGTCAGAATTGAATTTAAAGAAAAACAAAGCAGTTTTTTCTCCTCCAAAAACTCGTACATCTCTGGTTTTTCTGGGAATTCATCTTTGATCAAAAAATTAATCCAATTTTTTCTCGTATAGTTTTACATGTCTTGAGTCTCCAGTAATTTTTTTTAGAATTTTTGGGATTTTTAAAAATAGGGTAAAAAATCGTGGATTAAAACTGGACAGTGGAGTCATAATTGAACTTAAAGAAAAACCAATTTTCTGTTTTGGTTAATTTACTTAGAGTGGGCTGATTAGGAGGGTTAGCTACTGACTTAGGGTAATTTCTAAGCCTTTTTAACTCTAAAAATGGTTTTTCAAGTCCCGGGTTAAGGAGAGTCAAGTCCGGATTTTTTTAAACTTAGGAAATTAGAGCCATTTAAAAATTTTTAGCCCAGTTTTTATTTTTAATTCAAGCTTTTCAAAATTGTTTTCAAACAATCACAAAGTATTTTGGTTTTAGAATATTTAATTTGACATATTTTCCTAAGGTAGCCGGATATCTTTTTAGATATACGGATTTCCTTAATTAAAGGAAAAAATACATCTCATGCATTGCATTTTTATATTCATGCATTTTATATAATATGTGATTCTTGCCATAATAATTTCTATGTGTCATGACATTTAGGTTGCATTATATTATTTAGATTTTGCTATGTCATTTTATTTATGTCATGCCTATACATATTCATTTCTTTTAAATGTTTTCAAAAAAGATAATGATTTTCAATAAAAATAAAGATATTCCCGAGTTAAAATAATTCATGAGTTCTCTACCGGGTTTGCTGGAGGGAATATCATCAATTATTATTAATAAATGAATATCTTTCTTTCAAAAAAAGAGAATGATTCGGAAAGTTTTCCAAAACTAATAAAAATTTCTATATTTTGCCACGTTTGTTGGGGAATATAGGAAAATTTTGAATTTATAAATTCCGGATCATTTTCAATAAAAAAAATGGAATTATTTTTCTTTAAATTGGGAATTAATTTGAAATACTAAATTTAAAACCAACTTTTACCGAGACTTGAGATAACACACGATTAATAAGGTACCGATTTATACGGGCGTTGTGGGGGTGCTAATCCTTCCCCGCACGTAACCGACTCCCGAACCCGCTTCTTTGATTTCTCTGGTTTAAAACGCAGACTTGAAATTGGTTTTTAAAATGTTTTAATTAATTTTTAAAATATTTTATAAAACCGGTTTTAATAGGTGGCCGATCACACCTAGCTAAAAAAGATTGGTGGCGACTCCATGTCTTTTAAGGTCATTTTCAAAACCTTCATTTTTTTAGAGGAATTAAGTCGACTTTTCCTCGGTTTTTTTAATGTCACGCCTAACGAATAATAAAGTCTTGCGATGAGACTCGTCGTTATTTTTTTTTTTAGGTTGCGACAGCTTGGCGACTCCGCTGGGGACTATTAGAGAGTCAGGCCTAGAAATAGTCGTGTGTTATCAAAGTCTCAGTTTTGGTTGGTTTAATTGGTATTTAATTTTAATTCCCACATTTTTCTAATAAAGAGAATTTTGAAAAATAGTAAAATATTTTTAAATATGTTCATACTCATGTGCATGCATTTTATTATTGTTCTCTAGTTATTTAAGGTTGCATATTATAATTGCTTGTTGGTTAATGCGTTACACTATTCTTGAATGTTTTAATTGCTAGGGCATTTAGAATAAGGTTTGTAGAATAGGTGGTGAAAGGTTTATTATTCCTCCACACACACTACACGTGCATTTGCATAACATGAATCCTATACCCGGGTTCCGTCCTTTTAAGTGGGAGTAAAGTAACTACGCCTTCGTGATGATCCTCCGTATGGGCTAGTGAAACACTTTCGGAGTATAAAGTACCTAATGCCTTCGTGATAATCCTCCGTACGGGCATAGGAAAATATACTCTAACGAATTGAACACGCTTTTATCGGGGTGCCTTACTAGCCTTCACCGGCGACAGTGAGGAACAATTCGGAGCCTTAGAACCGATTCACCCTCATATAGTGAACCTAGGCGAAGCCATGCCGGATTTCCGTTAGATATACCGAAAATAGGAACACATAGAGGGACAGTTCTAAACCTTTTGTTACCTATTTTACACTCCGAATAAGTGTGGTAGATCGGGCAACGATGTACATACATCGCCCGTAATAAATGTGATACTCCGCCTCGATGGCATCGTGATGCCTAAATAAGCAGATATTGCTGGGGCAGATGTTCATTAGCTGTTTTTTAAAAAAAAAATAAATCTTTTTTCAAGCATTTTTGCATGTTGCACATTTCATGCATGTGTGAATGGGGCATATACATTTTTGGTTGTATTATTGATCTCATTCTTTGCAATCCACCGTGAAATTCTTTTGAAAATGATGTGATTGGTTTATCAAAAAAAAAAATTGGAGGCAAATCTTGCATAATGAGATTTTTGAATAACCAAGATTTAGGTCCCACCAATTTCGTGTAATCATTGATTTCTTTGTATATACCTTTGTGTTAATTCATTTATTTTTGCATGTATCATTTTGACATCATGTTATAGTCATAGCATGCATGGTCATTCATTGTAAGATACGTTTATGACATGCATGGTCATTATTTGTATATACTTATGTATCAATTTATTCTTTCTTTACATGCATCATGTTGGCATCAAGTTGCATTCATGCATTCATAGTCAGCATGATTTTTTCTGTATATATATCCATATATCAATTTATTCTTTCTTTACATGCATCATGTTGGCATCCAGTTGCATTCATGCATTCATAGTCAGCATGATTTTTCTGTATATATCCATTATCAATTTATTCTTTCTCTATATGCATCATGGTAGCATCAAGTTGCATTCATGCATTCATAGTCAGCATGATTTTTCTGTATCTATTCATATATCAATTTATTCTTTCTTTACATGCATCATGTTAGCATCAGGGTGCATTCATGGCATACATAGTCATCATGATATGCTCATGCATTAATTTGTCATATTGGCATCAGGTTGCGTTCATGACATACACGGTCAGCATGATTTTCTTTGTATATACTCTGTGTCAATCATTTATTCTTCACATGCATCATAATTGACATTGTGTGGCATTCATAGTGTATATGATCATTCATTGAGAAATGCATTTGGAACATACATGGTCATTCATTGTATATATCCATGCATTGATTTTTCTTATTCTTTAAATGCATCATGTTGGCATCGTGTTGCATTTATAACATACATGGTCAACATGTTTCCACTGTATATGACCACACATAACTTTGTTTATCCTTCATATGCATCAAATTGCACTCATGACATTCATAGCTCATTCATCATGAAACACATTAATAAGATGAAATAGAAATTGGCTTAGCTTTGAAGAGTTTTCTTCGTCAGCTAAAAGCTATGACCCCAACAGCAAGTGCGAGTATCATATTGGGGCAATTGGGCATTCGACTAAAAAATGCAGAAAACTGAAGGAAAGAATTGAGGGTCTTGTCCACGATGGCATTTGGATTCCAGAGCTTATCGAACATTGGAAATCTGTTTTACCATAGATTGATTTCCTCTTGAAGAATTTTGAGGATAAGATTTGTTATCGTTGAAAGCATGTCAATAGGAGCATTCTGATGCATATTTTTCTATACACTTTGATGATGAAAGCTCTTGTCTCATGATGACATCTACATGAAATAAATAAATTTTGAATTTTAATATTTTGTGTTCATTTTATTTTAGCAATAAATTTGAAATTGTAAAAAAAAAAAAATGAAACTTTGAGAAAATTTGTGGTACACAATAAATAAGTGGTTTTCACATGAAATAATGAACAATCTTGAGAATATTGATGATCAGTGTTAGAAATGACCCAACACCATTCCCCTCCTTTTTGGGCTTCTCTATACCTAAACCTTGAATCAATAACACTTGAAAGACCTAATGCTTCAAGGAATATGAATGATTTGACTTCATAAAACCATTGTCATCACAGAATAAGCAAAGACGTAGATCTTAGTCTAAGCTATGAACAAAGGAACGAACTTTTTGAAAATTTTCAAATTCCTTGGAAATCAAACAAATTAGACATTCTTTCAAGAATCCAGATTTTGAAAATTTGGTGTGTGTCAAGATTGTGCTAAAACCATTCATGACCTTTCCCAATGACCACAAAACACTAATTGCCCAGACATCACTTCATGATTGACACCCTGGGGCACAATGATTAAACTAGATTATCCCTTGTCCCAGAGAAAACCTGTTTTTGGGTCATATTTTCCTTGTCTCTTCAAAGAACTCAGATTTGGAATTCAGCCTTTTCAGTACAGACCTAGATTTGCTATGTTCCTCGTTGATACAAATTCACATGGTTAATTAAATTGGGGCATCATATGTGGAAATTATGGATACATAGTAAAGAAGGATGGGCTAATGCATGAATCACTAGGGGCATGCGACGAAAAAAAACAGCAATAAAAAAAGAAAAAGAAAATTTATGATATTATGCATATGAGAATTCGAATGATTCCAAAGTGCAAAATGAAATTTTGATTATCTATTTCCCCTGGGGATTGCTTTTCAATATAAATATTCGTGCTTGACATGAGAAATGGCCATCTTTCATATCCCTTTCGCACAAAAAGAAATTATCCATAGTCACCCCTTTTGAGCCAAAAGAATTCTTTTTTCTTTGAACCCTGATCAAGGATCACCCTCTACACTGGGGGGGCAAATGCGAGGAAATATCTTTTTAAAGATCATTGAGAAATGAGTCCTAGCTCAAAGACAGATACAAAGCAAATGAAGTCCCGAATAAATACAGGCTCACTTTGTCAAAGAAAAAGAAAAAGGAAGAGATGGCGAGATGAAAGCCAAGAAAAACAAAAGAAAAACACAATAAAAAAGAAAACAAAATGTGTGAAAGACATGGCAAATGGAAAGCCAAAAGCAAGGAAGAAAAGGAGCAAAGTTAAAAGGAAAGAAATGTCTGAGAAGGGACAAATGCTTCAAAGAGAATCCTCCTCAAGAAATGATCCTTGATCTGATTACCCTCAAACACATATTTTGGGCCTATTTATTCTTTCTTTCTGAACCCTGAGCCATGGCCTACATTATATGCTTTAAAAGTCCATTTTGATCAAGCATGAATATTTAATTTTAAAGGTTTTTCCTCAAATTTTATCCCATTTCATCGAATTATCATTTCACTAAGGAAGAATTTAGAATTCTCAAGTGCATGGTAAAACAATGAACAAAAAAAAAAAAAAAAGGAAAGAATGGGACTCTAGGGCGAAAACCCAAAAACGGGCGGTCTAGAGTAAAATGAGAATTTTCGGTGCCATCGATGATAGTGCCGATACCACAAAAGAAAAGATTTTCTTAAAGGGGTGGTCATCGAGGAACATCTAGGAATTCTTGAACCCCCAAATTGTCAGCTCTCATTCGAAGGATTGTCTTCAAAAACTGAAACTTTGTTCCCAAGATTAAACTTTTCGGTTTAAACATCCCAGCCAATCTTGATGCTTGACAAAATGCCTTGATATGGAAACTAAAAGAATGTTGAATTTGTTTGGTTCTCAATGAATTCATGATTTATAAAACTGTTCCATTTGTGAGCCTAGAAGGGATATACATTTTTGTCATGAAGTTTTCCTGGAAAAGCCAGAATCTTGTTATACCAAGCCTTGCCAATCCCAGTTGAAAAAAAAAAAAACAGATTGATACTTAGAGAAATTTCTAACAACGATCATCAGTCTTCAAAAGATTTGTACATCGCACATTGTGGGGTTAATATTTTTTGTTCAGAAGTTTTCAAAATGCGAAAACAAATAAAGAGATTTTTTTGAAATACCCATTTTGATGTTGGCATGAGACAAGGATTTTTCTAACTCAAAGGTGTAGAACTGCCAGGATAGGTCTTGACTTCCAGATATGAGAAGAAGAATTAGAACCCGGTTCAGATCTCTGTTGATGAAAGTTTGAAAATTGTTGGGGCAAAGAGAATAGCCAAAATGAATTGAAGATATACTCTGATTTGAAGAGGAAAAATGAATTTGAAAGGCTAAGCCAAAGTCTAGAGGAACAACCGGGGGCATTTGCATCACTCATGAGCACTCATCTCTCTATCAAGCTTTTGCATCTACACAGTGTCGGCAAGCATTTGCATCATTCATGGGTATTTGCATTGGCATTATTCCATAAGCATCTGTATTTTACCTTTACATTTACATTCTTCATGGAATTCGTATTTGTGTCATCTCAAACAATTACATCATTTCTAGAATCATTGCATTTTCATTAATGTGTGGTAATTGTAGTTACACCATTCATAAACCAGTTACATGAACACAATTAGTAGGGGCATCTGCATCATGAAACATGGGCATCAATCCAAGTCATTTACATTTGCATTAAAGAGGTTTGCACCAGTTTAAGTCATTTCGTATCTTATTCAACATATGCATTTGCATCAAAAAGCATTCGCATCTTCTCAAAATCTTTAGGTTAATTTTCAACAATTCTTCAAAGACAATTTTTAAGACCTCCGGGCATAACTTTTTTCAGGGGTAAAGCCTCCGGGCACTATTCTTAAGACCTCCGGGCATCATTTTTAAAGTCGCATACAGCGCATTTTTTTCAAATCACGGGTAAGGCCTCCGGGCACCATTCTTAAGACCTCCGGGCATCATTTTTAAAGTCGCATACAGCGCATTTTTTTCAAATCACGGGTAAGGCCTCCGGGCACCATTCTTAAGACCTCCGGGCATCATTTTTAAAGTCGCATACAGCGCATTTCTACCAAATCACGGGTAAGGCCTCCGGGCACCATTCTTAAGACCTCCGAGCATCATTTTTAAAGTCGCATACAGCGCATTTCTTCCAAATTATGGGTAAGGCCTCCGGGCACCATTCTTAAGACCTCCGGGCATCATTTTAAAGTCGCATACAGCGCATTTTTTTCAAATCACGGGTAAGGCCTCCGGGCACTATTCTTAAGACCTCCGGGCATCATTTTTAAAGTCGCATACAGCGCATTTTTTTCAAATCATGGGTAAGGCCTCCGGGCACCATTCTTAAGACCTCCGGGCATCATTTTTAAAGTCGCATACAGCGCATTTCTTCCAAATTATGGGTAAGGCCTCCGGGCACCATTCTTAAGACCTCCGGGCATCATTTTAAAGTCGCATACAGCGCATTTTTTTCAAATCACGGGTAAGGCCTCCGGGCACTATTCTTAAGACCTCCGGGCATCATTTTTAAAGTCGCATACAGCGCATTTTTTTCAAATCATGGGTAAGGCCTCCGGGCACCATTCTTAAGACCTCCGGGCATCATTTTTAAAGTCGCATACAGCGCATTTCTTCCAAATCACGGGTAAGGCCTCCGGGCACCATTCTTAAGACCTTCGGGCATCATTTTTAAAGTCGCATACAGCGCATTTTTTTCAAATCACAGGTAAGGCCTCCGGGCACCATTCTTAAGACCTTCGGGCATCATTTTTAAAGTTGCATACAGCGCATAATTTTTCAAATCACAGGTAAGACCTCCGGGCAACATCTTTAAGACCTCCGGGCATAACTTTTTTTCAGGGGTAAGGCCTATGGGCACCATTTTTAAGACCTCCGGGCATAATTTTTTTCAAATCACAGGTAAGACCTCTGGGCAACATCTTTAAGACCTCCGGGCAACAATTTTTAAGACCTCCGGGCACCATTTTAAGTCCTTCGGGCACCAATTTTAAAGCCCTTCGAGCATAAATTTTTCTTTTGAAAATCGAATTCGTTTCCTTAAGACGAATCGAGCCTTGTTTAGGCAGGGAATTCAATTTAAGGACAAAACCTTCAATTTATTGTTAAAAAAAAATAATAATAAAAAAAATGAAAAAAGAGAAATAGAAAAAAGAAAAAAAGAAAAAAAGAAAAAAAATGAAGAAAAAAATGAAGAAAAAAATGAAAAAAATGAAAAATAGAAAATGAAAAAAATGAAAATGAAAAAGAAACCCCTTTCCCTTTCCTTCACATATGATGTCACTGACCGTACAAAATTAGTGTCGGTTTATCTTTGCCTGATTCCTGATTCTCAGCAATAGCCAAAGAGGGGCAGCTGTAGACACCTAATTTTGTCCGGACCACTAAACAGTTTTGTTTTCTTCCCGTATTGATGTTCCCAAGTGTAAAAAGACTGTTTTCATCCTGCAGGTGGTACTCCGAGACTTAGTTTAAGAGGGCGAGCACAAAAAGTCAAACTTGAAAAAAAGTCAACCCCGAAAAAGTCAACCTCGAAAAAGTCAACCCCAAAAAGTCAACTACTGAAAAAGTCAACCCACTTTCAAAATCAAGATTTTAAGTTCAATTGAAAAATGGAGAAAGAATTTTGATAATCCGAGGTCTACATTGAAAGATATGGACTTCGGAAGTTGGGATTTGGAGATTCAATAGAAAAGAAACCCTAATCCGAGAAGTTTGGGGAAAAGTGCTTAAACGATCAAACTGGTCGAAATTGAAGGTTCCAAATGAAAGATAAGCACTGACTACGGGTAATGGAGAAGTCACTTGCAAGAAAAACCGAGAGAAAGTCAATCCGGGAGAAAACCGAGAATTAGGGTTTTAGTGGATTTCGGTGAAATCGGGAAGAATCACAGAAATGGCCCGACTTGGTAAGACCAAAGCCCCCAATGGATGAGGAATGATTAAAAAGGATGGCCCAAGGCTCAGATTGAAGAAAATCTGAAAATCGGACTTGTTTTGAGCAAAACCGGGTTTCGGAGGTTAAAGGGCAAAATTGGAAAATTTTGGGAAAATAGCAAATGGACTCCGGAAATTCTGAAAAATTTGTCAATCTCATTCTTAAATCATTTGAAAGAGATTGGTAAAAGAAAATCTTGATTCGGAGTTCGTTTGCAAAATGGCCAAATCCCGGGTTTCTTATGCAGTAATTCAAAAAAGAAAATCCCGAAAAAATAGCAAATGGACTCCAAAAATTCTGAAATTTTGCAAATCTCATTTTTAAATTATTTGGAAGAGATTGGCGAAAGAAAATCTTGATTCCGAGTTCGTTTGCAAAATGGCCAAATCCCGGGCCTCCTATGTAGTAATTCAAGCCGATAAATCTCGAAAAAATACCAAATGAGCTCCAAAAATTATGAAAACTTCCAGATCACACTTTTTAATTATTTTGAAGAGATTGGTGAAGAAAAATCTTGATTTGGAGCTCGTTTAAAAAATGGTAAAAAGTAGGGGCATAAAAGGATATTTTGGGAAGAAAAAATCCAAATAAATAGCAAACGGACTCGGATAATTTTGAAAACTTCCAGAACCCAATATTTTATTATTTTGGAAGTATTAAAAAAAGAAAAATTGAATTTGGAGTCCGTTTGATATTTATTTGCATACGGGGGGCAAAATGGTCATTTCACCCAAGCAACCGAAAAGGGCTTCTTTGGGCCTTTCAAAAATCAGAGCTGGGTTGGAAAAGAGAAGTGCTGGCCTGCCCAAGCCCAAAGGAAGGAGGAAGCTTATGATTTTTTTCAATCAAGTGGTTAAAAATCAAGAGTGGTATTTTTGAGCCTAAGTCCCAATCCCACATCCCTTTGTAATGTCAAGCCAAGGAGGTGCTCACCTTATAAATAAGGGGTCTTGGCCTTTGGTTGAAATCACTCACTACCCCTTGTGAGATAGTCTATACACTTGTATTAGGATTATCCGGGTGGTGAGTCATAGTGTTTTTGTCGAGAGGGTTTGTAGCTTAATCCGTTCAAAAGCTACTCTGATGGTTTATAGCTTAATCCGTTCAAAAGCTACTCTGATGGTTTATAGCTTAATCCGTTCAAAAGCTACTTTGAGGGTTTGTAGCTTAATCCGTTCAAAAGCTACTCTGAGGGTTTATAGCTTAATCCGTTCAAAGGCTACTTGTGAGAGGGTTTGTAGCTTAATCCGTTCAAAAGCTACTCTGAGGGTTTATAGCTTAATCCGTTCAAAAGCTACTTGGTGAGTTTTCATTTTAAAATAATGTTTCTTGTTCTTCCTTCATTTCCTTTCTTAAGTATATTTTTCTTACATTTTGTTTTTTACAATAAACTCACCATGGCTAAATGGCCTACATTATTTATTTTAAGTTGTTATTTTTGATTCATTTTACCATATTGTTTATGCTATTTTCTTCATTTTTGATGTTTTAAATATTATGTTATTTCATGTTCTTAAGTTATATTTAATTTGGTTGCTTTGTTTGTTGCCATTTATGTCTTAGATATCATGTTTTTGCATTTTTAATTTTTTGTTTTTATGTTGTTTAAATTTGAGCATGTTTTAAAGTTAGCATATTAAGTGTTTGTGAAAATGCTTGTGTGATTCTTTGCATGATTCTTATTTTATATCTTAGTAAGCATGTTTTAGATTTGGTATATTAGGTGTTTGTGAAAATGCTTGTGTGATTTTTGTGTTATGACTTAGTTTTTCATGCTAGCATACCAAGTGTTTGTGAAAATGCCATGCTTGTTGAAGCTTGGGGCTATTTGGCTACTCCATGTGTTTTGCATTGTGTGTTGTATTTTTGTCATGCTAGTTGTTAGGTTTTTGCATTTGCATGATATTTGGTTGGATTTTTGAATTAAGCATGCCTTGTGTTTGTGAAAATGCCATGCATATCTTAGGTCTAGGTTGCATTTATTGCCATGCAAGTTAATGTTAGGTCTAGGCCATATTATTTATGTCATGCATTTTCCTTACCTTTAGGTTTAAATCCATGCATTTCATGCATTATGTTTGCTGCATTATTTCATGCATTTCATGTTCATGCCACTTGAATAATGACTTGAGCCAATTAATGGTTCAAGGTCATGCTCTTTTGAGCACACTTGTGGAAAATTAAGTTTGTCAAATTGATTATTCTACCTTTGTATTTTTTTTACTTAGCCAATTTTTATCTAACTTTCAAAAAGTCCTAGCTACTGTCTTCAAGTCATTCTATGAGTTTCAAATATTTTTATTTTGGTTTTTAAATGATTTTATCAAAGACAAAAAAAAAAGTGTTGGCAAAGCAGTTTTTTTTTTCCACCCAAAACTCGTACATCTCCGATTTTTCTGGGAATTCATCTTTGATCAGAAAATTAAGTCGATTTTTTTCCGTGTATTTTTACATGTCCTGAGTCTCCAATAATTTTTTCAGAATTTTTGGAATTTTTATAAATAGGGTAAAAAATCGTGGATTAAAACTGGACAGTGGAGTCAGAATTGAATTTAAAGAAAAACAAAGCAGTTTTTTCTCCTCCAAAAACTCGTACATCTCTGGTTTTTCTGGGAATTCATCTTTGATCAAAAAATTAATCCAATTTTTTCTCGTATAGTTTTACATGTCTTGAGTCTCCAGTATTTTTTTTTGAATTTTTGGGATTTTTAAAAATAGGGTAAAAAATCGTGGATTAAAACTGGACAGTGGAGTCATAATTGAACTTAAAGAAAAACCAATTTTCTGTTTTGGTTAATTTACTTAGAGTGGGCTGATTAGGAGGGTTAGCTACTGACTTAGGGTAATTTCTAAGCCTTTTTAACTCTAAAAATGGTTTTTCAAGTCCCGGGTTAAGGAGAGTCAAGTCCGGATTTTTTTAAACTTAGGAAATTAGAGCCAATTAAAAATTTTTAGCCCAGTTTTTATTTTAATTCAAGCTTTTCAAGATTGTTTTCAAACAATCACAAAGTATTTTGGTTTTAGAATATTTAATTTGACATATTTTTCTAAGGTAGCCGGATATCTTTTTAGATATACGGATTTCCTTAATTAAAGGAAAAAATACATCTCATGCATTGCATTTTTATATTCATGCATTTTATATAATATGTGATTCTTGCCATAATAATTTCTATGTGTCATGACATTTAGGTTGCATTATATTATTTAGATTTTGCTATGTCATTTTATTTATGTCATGCCTATACATATTCATTTCTTTTAAATGTTTTCAAAAAAGATAATGATTTTCAATAAAAATAAAGATATTCCCGAGTTAAAATAATTCATGAGTTCTCTACCGGGTTTGCTGGAGGGAATATCATCAATTATTATTAATAAATGAATATCTTTCTTTCAAAAAAAGAGAATGATTCGGAAAGTTTTCCAAAACTAATAAAAATTTCTATATTTTGCCACGTTTGTTGGGGAATATAGGAAAATTTTGAATTTATAAATTCCGGATCATTTTCAATAAAAAAATGGAATTATTTTTCTTTAAATTGGGAATTAATTTGAAATACTAAATTTAAAACCAACTTTTACCGAGACTTGAGATAACACACGATTAATAAGGTACCGATTTATACGGGCGTTGTGGGGGTGCTAATCCTTCCCCGCACGTAACCGACTCCCGAACCCGCTTCTTTGATTTCTCTGGTTTAAAACGCAGACTTGAAATTGGTTTTTAAAATGTTTTAATTAATTTTTAAAATATTTTATAAAACCGGTTTTAATAGGTGGCCGATCACACCTAGCTAAAAAAGATTGGTGGCGACTCCATGTCTTTTAAGGTCATTTTCAAAACCTTCATTTTTTTAGAGGAATTAAGTCGACTTTTCCTCGGTTTTTTTAATGTCACGCCTAACGAATAATAAAGTCTTGCGATGAGACTCGTCGTTATTTTTTTTTTAGGTTGCGACAAACATACCATGACCAATGAACCTAATGCTAATGCTGGAACAAATAGCAACTAATACACAATTTCAAGATATGATAATGCAAAGCATGTTACGTAAACAAAATTCAAATGCATGACAAGGCAAGGAATGCATGAAGAGGCCGAATGGTCACATGATATTCTAATGCAATCCTATCTAGTAAATGGCACAAGTACATGAGAAATCATATCATGCATAATGTCATGACATTTTCACAAGCATATGGCATACTAAAATCAAAATGCACAAGCTCATGGCATGGAGATGCAAACAAGACAAGAGGCAAGATGAAAATGCACATGCAAGGCATACTAAATATCAACATATGCTAACTCATGGCATGGAGATGCAAAAAAGCCAAGAAGCAAGATGAAAATGCACATGTAAGGCATAGCAACATGGAATAGCCGAATGGTCATATGACAAAATATGAAAATGCAAACATGTGTATAAATATAAGACATGATATATGAAAAAAATGCACAATATGAGCATATGAACACAATGGTCAAATATGCAAGGGAAAATTATTAAGCATGGAAATGAAATATAGAAACAATATAACATAGAAAATAATGTAAAGAACATATAAAAAATTAAATATAGACATACAAAGCAAATAACAAGCAAAACTAGTAAATAAAACAAGGAAACTTAAACTCCATGGTTGGTATAAAATGGGCATAGCCTCTCACCTAACCATAATCACTTGGTCTTGCCAAGATCATGAAGCCTTTCCATTTCAAAAATCAGAAAATAAAACATGCTAAACAACAAAATTAAGGTGAGCTTCATGGTAGGTAAAAATGGGCATAGCCTCTCCCCTAACCATGGTCACTTGGTCTTGCCAAGATCATGTAGCCATTTCAACCTTTTTTGCTTCATCTTTTTGTAAAAATCAGAATATAAAATACTTAAACAAACCTTCTAAAAATCATTTTTCTCACAACAACATGCAAGGAAGAAAAAAGAAAAGACCAAAGCCAACAAACATCAACATTCGGCCAAGCATAAAACTATGTAAAAAAAAATTGTTTTCAATCATTTTGATGGAGAAGAAGAGATGAAAACTTAAGTAAACATTTAAAAAACTTTATTTATATGAAAAATGTAGTACGAAAACAAGATAGAAAATCAAGAAATCACCATGGAAAACAAGCTAGAGCTTGGTAGAGATGACTACCTTCAAGCTCTCTATTGGAAACCTTTTTTTCTTTCTTTCAAAACCTTTTTCTTTGCTAAATTAGCTACTGACGTCAGCCAAAAAACTTATGAAAAAATAAAACCAACCCCACCTCTAATGGCTTGGCCGAATGGCCCTCTCACCCTTGGATGAAATTCTCACTTTTTCTCCTCCAATCTTGGCCATAAGATTAAGATATTTTGATGACAACATAAAAATGTCATCTTGCCAATTGATAGAAGCCCTTAAGATGTGTACTCAGCCCTTGTAGTAACCTCAGCCCTTAGATGCAAAAGAGGACAAATCCCATGCACTCCCTTGCTTGCCCCCTTGAGTGCCTACCCTTGGATGAGTTGTGCTCTTCCATTCTTGGTAATTGGATGAGGACAACATAAAAATGACATCTTGTAGATTAAATCCAGCCCTCAACATGTGTACTCAGCCCTTGTAGATGGCCTAAGCCATTGAATGAAAAGAGACAATCCCATGCACTCCCTTGTTTAGCCGAATGGATGCTCACATTTGGATGAATTGTGCTCATCTTTTTTCCTCCATTCTTGGCCATTAGATGAGGGTTCTTTCATGAAAAATAAAAATGTCATCTTAGCATTTAAACTTGGTCATTGGATGGTGCATTTAACTTTCCTACAAGGCACCTAAGCCATTAGATGAAGGGGGGACCATTTGCAAGGTGTTAGTGGTAGCATGTGGCTTGATAGTCACTAAGGAATTAAATTGTTCAAGCTTCCTTCTTTTCCTCTATGCTGGCTGACCAAAGGAAGAAAAATCCCAGCAATTCCTTCTTCTTTCATATTTTTCTCAATTACAAGTTTGCCCTTTTTGGTTTCTTTAGTGAAATGACCTTTTTGCCCCCCCCCCCCCGAACCTAAATAAATAGCAAACAGACTCCAAATTCGAATTTTATTTTTTCAATACTTCCGAAATAATAAAAAATTGAATTTTGAAAGTTTTCAAAATTTTCCGAGTCCATTTGCTATTTATTTCGGATTTATTTTCGAAATTGCCCCTTTTATGCACTCGAACTTTACAATTTTTTAAACGAGCTCCGAATCCAGATTTTTCTTCACCAATCTCTTCCAAATAATTTGAAAATGTGATCTGGAAGTTTTCATAATTTTTGGAGCTCATTTGCTATTTTTTCGGGATTTATCTGCTTGAATTACTGCATAGGGGACCCGGGATTTGGCCATTTTGCAAACGAACTCCGAATCCGGATTTTCTTTCGCCAATCTCTTTGAAATGATTTAATAATGAGATCTGCAAATTTTCAGAATTTTTGGAGTTCATTTGCTATTTTTCCCAAATTTTCCAATTTTGCCCTTTTGCCTCCAAAGCCCTGTTTTGCTCAAAACAAGTCCGATTTTCAGATTTTCTTCAAACTGAGCCTTGGGCTATCCTTGTTTAAACATTCCTCATCAATTAAGGGCTTTAGTCCTACCGAATCGGGCCATTTCTGTAATTCTTCCAAATTTTATCGAAATCCACTAAAAACCCTAATTCTCGATTTTCTTCCAAATTGACTTTTCTATCAGTTTTTCTTCCAAGTGGCTTCTCCATTACCCGTATTCAGTACTTATCTTTCATTTGGAACCTTCAATTCTTGCCAATTTGATCGTTTAAGCACTTTTTCCCAAATTTCTCGAACTAGGATTTTCTTTCTACTGAATCTCCGTAACCCAACTTCCGAACTCCATATCTTTCAATGTAGACCTCGGATTATCAAAATTCTTTCACCATCTTTCAATTGAACTTCAAATCTTGATTTTGAAAGTGGGTTGACTTTTTTAGTAGTTGACTTTTCTAGGTTGACTTTTTGGGGTTGACTTTTTTCTATGTTTGACTTTTTCTGTCTGCTTTCTTAGACTAAGTCTCGGAGTACCACCTGCAGGATGAAAAAAGTCTTAGCATTCTGAAACATCAATTTAGGAAGAAAACATACCTGATTTAGTGTATATATGTAAATTATATAAAATTCCTAACTGAGTTGGTGCCACGAGTCAAGTGACACTAACCCAATGAGAAAATAGATAGAAAAATCAAAACTAATAATGACATATGTGAAATTAAGGGTATATATGTATTTCAATTTTTTTAAAAATAAAAACAGATTTAACGAACAACCTACTTTTTAAGAACTATCAAATTTTCTTTAACATGATCTTTTTAATTCCTTTTAAAACATATAAATTTTATATTCTTCAAAACACTCACATAATGACTGACCATATTCTAATATATATATATATAATTATAATTTTTGACAATTTTTTAGATTCAAGCAAGTATGCTTGCAACTTGAAACTTCGAATTTCCTGATTAATCTTGTTTCTTCCCCTTCCCCCAAGCAGACGAAACAAGGTGTTAAAAAAGAGTTCATATACATTCAATTATATCTCCTCTAAAGTATTTTCAGTTTTATTTTCTTAAAAAAAATATTTTAATTAGGGAAAGCATTTTTCTTGAGTAGTTTTGTCTAATTTAATGCCAGTCTCACAATCTTTATGAAGCCCAATCTGGAATTTTGATCAATTACGCCTGAAGTCTATCTTTACTTTGTAAGCCCAATTTGAAAGAACTCCAACCTTATATGTTAGTCTCTCTTTGGTATGGACTTTCAACATTAACAATAGGTATGATTGGGCCCTTCAAAACTATATAACATGGTCTGGCTTCATCACATCTTGTAACTTGGGTTACCCATTTTTGTTCGGCTAAAATACAAAACAATCTTTTATTACAATCAATTAATTTTTTAATTAATTATTGTTTATTATTTTTTATTACAATCAATTAAATGCTTCATTAATTATTTTTTATTATCTTTTATTGCAATCAATTAAGTTTTTAATTAATTATTGTTTATAATCAATTGAGGATGAAAATTTTAACATTGTTAACTCATTTTTAGTAACTAGGATAAAATTGCAATTAGGCATAATAATGTAGAATAAATCTTGTTTATGCCAAAAATGTATCGGCCAATGAATAAGGAACATGTGGCAAAATAAAGGTGAGTGGGCGAAGTAGATGGACATGGTAATTGATTATTCAATCAAATGAATACATATGGCTTATGTACATTAAGGTCGACCAATGTTAATTTTATTTGAAGGATAATAAATCAGATAAATGTTATTGGCCAAATCAAAGATCTTTAACCAAACAAGTGGTAGATTTCATCCAAATCAGCTGCCCAGGATTGGATAAATGGTTAAATGGTTGAATGGAGATTTAGTACTGTAAGTCAGTCGAGAAAAGGGATCAAATGGACTTAATTATGAGCTGAGAAATGAAGGAATTAGTTAAGGGAAAAAGTAGCCGGTAGCTAAATTCCTAATATTTAGCAAAAATATCAAGGAAAATGGAATCAAGAAGCGAATTATGTGTAGAAGACTTCCATTAGCGGTTGCTTGAGGTGGTGGAAGAAGTTGCAAAAATCATGGAGAAAGTTGTTGGAAAGAAAGAGATCATGTAGAGAGCAAAAATAAAAGCCAACAAGCTCTTGGCTGAGTGGCCAAGAGTCTTGGGGCATGAAGTCTTGGGTTCAAACCCAAGCAACCCCTCCCCTACCCAATTATCAAAAAAAAAAAATAAATAAAAGGGAAAAAAATGAGGATTTTTTTTTTTTTTTGCTTTTACAGGGAGAAGTAAACAACATTTGGGAAGGAAAAAGATATTAAAAAAAAAAAAAAGCCACGTGACCATGTCACATCATCTTAATCACGTGGCTTTTTGGATGACATGTTCATGCTCATATGACTACTGGATATTATACGTTACAGTCCACGAAAGCATTCCGTTATTTTCTAACAGCCGAGTAACAAAAAATAATAATAATAAAAATACTGTAATTAAATGATTATTTTTTATAATTGGGTGATTAAAATAAAAATTAATAAAAGTCGGATGATTAATAGTATAATTTACTTTTTTTTTTAGTGAACTAATGATTTAAGTTAATTATAGTGGCATTGATGTACTACCTCGGAAAGAACCCCTACTAAGGACTCATGTATTACAAGGATATATATATATATATATATAATCCAGTTATATTAATATAAAATTAATTAATTTTATATATTTTTATAATTTTTTACACGATTTATATTTATTTAATTGTATTTCATGCTCTATTCATTTAGATCATGAATATCAAATTTCGAATAAATTAAAAATGTCTAACTATTTTTTCGACGTAAAAAAAATTTAACCGTTAAATATATATAAAAGATGGTATTTTGGATCGATGTGATATAGATATAGATATCGAATCGATTCGATTCGAAACTTTACGTGCACGATAAATGCGATTATATTGCTAATCTAGAAATAAATTTATTAAAATATGAACCGTACGCGAAATTATAAAAACTTTTAAAACTAATTAATTTTACACCAATATAAATTGATCTCTCATATATATATATATATATATTGATATATATGGAAATTCATTAGGTCTTAAATTATATAATATAGAGATATAGATTTTTTTTTTGGTTACCCAATGTATTTTTAGGCTTCGCTCAAGACTAATCTTTCGAGGTACTGTCGGACGTCAAGGCGGAGACCTTTACTTAAGCGATCAGGGCACTTCCACTCAGACCAACCTTCGTTGATGAGATATAAATCTTTCACATCCCATAAAACTTACCACTCTCATCTCCGGCTCAACATTCGAAAATTTTAATTTGAAATCTCAAATTTTAAAGGTTAAGATGTTCCCTTATATATAAATATAAACAACTAAAATGGATATTTAACCAATTAAATCACACCGCCTTATAGCAACCACAAAGGCTGATCCAAATTTCATGTAAAACATACATAAGAGTTAAAAAAGAAAAAAGAAGCAATGTTAATTAGCAGCTGATGCATGATAGATATTTGGTAGTTAAAGCAGTTGCTTCTTGGATGGATGCATGTTGACTTGCTATGATGATTGAGCAGAGATCTTTTTTATTTTTTTAGAATAAAAAAATGATTAATTAGTAAAATCTCACAATCTCGATTCAAGGCAATGTATTAAAATAATAATTTTGCTAAATACATAAAATAATAATTTTTTAATAATTTTTAGGCCCCATAAATATATTAATTAATAATTCTTAGATGATAAAAAAAAACATAAAAATTTATATAACTATAAAAAAAATTTGCTTAACAACTTTTACTTCTTATTTAAGCTATTTTTCAAAATATGCATCTAAAGCTATTTTTTTTTATACCTAAACCAAATTGAATCTCATCTTTAATTATTTTGCAATGCACACACTACATTCGGTATATTTTTTCATGTTGTAGCAAGTAATGCCTCTTTTGGAGAAACAGTAAAACACAGCTGTCACCTAGATCGTAATCATCATCTGTAGTCATATTCATGATCCCTTGAATATTTTATTCATTTGTAGGTGCATTTAATGTTTTTCATTTATAAATCATTCATATATCTTAGTAAAAGAATATAATAATATACATGTATAAAGATTAAAAACAATTTTTTTTATAAATTATTAAATATTAATTTATCGATAAATGAATATTTATTTATATATTAATAATTAAATAAACTTTTTAATCCAATAATATTATTTTATAAGATTTTACTATATTTATTTATTTTTGTCTCTCATTAATCTAACTATAATATAAAATAAACTACATGAACTCTTAAGGTTGTGACATGTGTCACTTTTTTTGGTAAAAAAAGAAAGGAAAGAAAGAAATAAAAAAATTTGTGTGTTTGTGTGTTTAAAGTATTAAAAAATTATATAAATTTTTATACTTTAATAATTCGTTTTATGTATATTTTGATACGTTCGTGTATTCATGTAGTGTTCATGTTATTGTTCGTGTTGTGTTTTAATTATTTTTCTATACTGTGTTCGTGTCGTGTTCTGATTCATTTTATATTTTGTATAGTTTATCATTGTGATCAATTTAGAGAAAAATTTATGTGTTCATGTCGTGTCTCAAGTCATGATATATTTTGCATAATTTGTCATAGAGAAAAATTTGTATGTTTGTAACGTATTCGTGTTATTTTTTGTGTTCAAATTATTATAAATATATAAAAAAAATTTACACATTAATAATTCATTTTATATGGATTTTGACACGTTTGTGTATTCGTGTCATGTTCATTTTCATGTTATTTTTCGTGTCATGTCGTATTTTAATTATTTTCTCATGTTGTGTTTGTGTCGTATCTCAATTTATCACATATTTTATTCGTTTTATTTTTTCGTGTGTTTAAAGTATTATAATTTTGTACATTTTAATAATTCGTTTTATTTATATTTTGACATGTTCGTGTATTCATGTCATGTTCATATTATTTTTCGTATTGTGTTTTAATTATTTTTCTTATATTCTGTTCGTATCGTGTCTCAATTCATTTTATATTTTGCATAGTTTATCATTGTGATTCAATTTAGAGAAACGTTGTATGTTCTGTACTGTCTCAATTCATGAAATATTTTGAATAATTTGTCATGATGATTCAATTTAGAGAAAAAATTGTGTGTTCGTGACGCGTTCATATTCGTGTTATTTTTTAATTAAAAAAAATTATTTAACTCTAAATTTGTTCCCTTAAAATATTAAAACATATAAAATTATTTAAATAAATAATAATTATTTAATATAATATAATTTAAATTTATTTATAATTATTAATTTAATTAAAATTTTATAAATTTTAAAAAAATTCCCAACTAAGTGGGGAAAATTTTCTAGTTTAATTTAAAATAGTAAACCCCATTAGGTTTTGCCATGCTTCAGTGCATGCCTATGAATTGTTCTCGTGGGCCTTTCCCACTAGGTTTTGCCTTCTCTTTTTGGGGATTACATATACAAATCATTCATAAAGATATTTTTAAAGCATATCCTTTCCAGAAACGACACCCAAAATACTTCAAAGTGTAAACTTCCAAAAGCATGATGACCAAAAGTTTTGTGACTCTCAAGATGATATGGAAGGAAGACATTAAAAAGAACCTCTTTCCGATTTTTTTAATTTTTTTTTCGAGTGAGCAATTTGGCTAAAACCCAAAATTTAATTAATAAGATTCCACCCATTTGGTGTTCTGATTTATTGCCCATATTATTCACAACCATTTGCCTTATCCTTTCAAGTTGCTTTCTTAGTGTTCACTTTCGGACCTAAACGAGTAGGTGCACTGACCCCGAAGAGATTAAGAAAAAAAGGTTGTAAATTACCATTTAACACATGATAATATTTTTAAGATTATCATGTTTATGATTACTATCATATATATCACTAGTAATAGTTTTACTTAGCAGTTAATAACAGTAATAACTAATAATAATGACATATTTTTTATCACTATATTTTTTATCACTATATTTTTTATCATATAAAAATCAAACATCCGTTTGTATAAAATATCAAAATAATTATATCATTATTATAATAATTAAAGATAAATATTTTTGATATTGTATGACTAGGCCTGAGGTAGCATCTCAGAGCCTAAGAAGCCCATCCATAAGAGAAACACCTGTGTGATACCTATAACAGATGCCACCTGTCTCGAAAGAGGAAACTTGAATATTTTTACAGTTGCCCGTTGTCAGAGAGTGAACGGTAGGTGTAATCGAATCAAGTTGATTTATTGTAAAGTTGGTTAAACAAAATTCGAGATTTAAAATTTGGTTTGAATTTAATTAAGTTTCATATTTCAAATTCAAGCTCGAATTTTAATTTATTGGAATAGCTCCTGTATAACTCAATTAAATTCGGTAAAATTATAAATATAGACATACAAAAAATATTTTTATTATTTATTTTTTAATTTATATGCATGAACATATTTAAATAAATAAAATAATTCATATATCACATAAGTTATAAGCTAATTAGGCTCCATCTGGATTTCACTGGAGGGCCGTTTGCCTCCGATGAAATCCAAGTGGCACCTTTAATTGCACCGGAAGGTTGTTTGGCAAATGGCCTTCAATGCAGTTCAAAAAATTTTCAACTCGCTAGAGGTAAAAAGTTGACTAGACCATGAAAGGTTCAATGAAAAATTAATGCCCACCGTAGGCTTTTTTTTTTTTTTTTATTTTTTTTCTCTTTTATCCTTTTCTTTTTTATCCTCTTTTATCCTTTTCTTTTTTATCAGTTCACATTTATTTTATTTTTTTGTTTTTTCATTTAACTTTTTTATTTAAATTTTTTAAATAATTTTATTAGTTTAATATAAAAATAATTTTTTATAATTATATAATAAAAAATATTGGTATATTTTTATTTAATTATTTATTAATAAAATTATTATTTTATAAAAAATAATTTTTGCAATTTTAATTATTTATTAATTTCATAAATAATAAATAATCTATGTCCTTTATGATCATAAATAATAAATAAAAATTAAATATTATTTTGTTATTTTTAATTTGTGTAAATATATCATTTGTAATTATAAATAAATTTTAATATAATATCTTTAATTGTCATTTTCTCTTCTCACTATAATTCATCTCATCGTCATCGCTACTTTTGCATCCAAATACATCTCATCACTCATTTTAATCTCATCGCTATAGTACCAAATCTTACCGCTATAGTACCAAATCTCACCGTTACAGTAATTAATTTCACCGCTACCGTTGTTTTTAATCTCACTAAAATTAATCTCACCGCCCATTCAAATGGAGTCTTAATGATATATATTGGAAGTTGTTGAAATTAACTTGTACAAAGACAGATAGTCTCTCTAATTACCCTATAAATCTCATATCCTATTTTCAAGATTCAAATTTAAATATTTAAAACAAGACATTCCTTTAGGGCGATCCTTTGGGACGGAAAGGAGGAAAAGCATTTAATTGAAAGGAAATATTAAAAAAAAATTCTATATGATCAAAAAAAGGACATATATTGTCCATACAGTTACCGAGATCTTGCCTCCATGGGGAGATTCAGCCCCGGCAACAACGTTAGAATCATTACTTGATTCTTGTTCTTGATTTAAACCACTTCACTTTTCACGTGCAATGGGACGACACTCTTTTAATTAATATTAAAAAAAACATAATAATATATATAAGATTGGTGCATGCGGGTTGCGTAAACAAAGCAACAAAAGAAACCCATTAAATTAATATAATATTCAAACAAAATAGCATTTCGTTCAAGTTTATATCCTTCGCAGTGGTTTTTAGAATTGCAGTACTAGTAATCAAACCACGAATAAAACAAACTCACCTGCATGCACAGTTGCACACATATTTCTATGCATTTGCTGTTATTCGATTTTTTTTTTAATTTAAAAAAAAAAAGATTTTAGTGCATGCACTTATATATTTATTATTGAATTAAATATTTAAATGCGATTACTATTAAATCTTAATTATGGAAATAATATCTCTCTCACACACATGATTTTGTCCTTTTGCAGATATATATATTTTTATATTCATATTATAATTATGATAATTGTTGATTATGAAATTTGAGTCTTCTAATGTCTACCATGCGTGATTATGTTACTTGCAAAACATTTTCTTTTACCACATGAAAGTTCAACAGGCAGGCTTGTGTTATATGTCGGTAATATGAAATAGTTCGAAATATGAGAATTTCAGAGTGGACTTTCAAATTCATCTAAAAGGTAGGATGTCCCGTTGAGAATTGCTGCTTGTAAGTTGTAACTATTATGAGTAATTTCCTCATTAATAGGGAAAGGGTTATTTTTTTATATATAATAATATAAACACAATAAATGGTTAATCCCTCTCATTTCATAACTTTATATATATTTTTCTAGTTAAAATCTAAACTTTACAAAAGAATTTCAAAATTTAATTTATAGGCTTTTTGTTAATACTTGAGACGCACAAAAATTAGATCCTGATCATTAAAATTAGATATTCAACATTCTATTAACAATTTATGTAATTATTACTAATAATTATGTTGAAATGAATTTGAGGAAAATTTAAAAAAAGAAAAACAAAAGAAAAAAAGATGGGTGGAGGAGAGAGAGATTGTGAGGCGGGGCAAGAGGTGACAAACCCACGAAAGATTGTCTGGGAAACGGCCGACCCAACACAAGTTAGTGGGAAACAATACATCTATCAATTCAATTCAACACAACACCCACCAACAACAAGAAGAAGAAGGTGATAAAGACAAGACTGACGTTGCTTTTTTTTTTTTCCAAAATTTAGTGCTTTGTTTTTCTTCCAATTTTACTAACTAGTATTTTATGAATTTTTTTAAAAATTATTACTTATAGTAATAATTTCATTTAATGAATTAAAATAATAAATAAAATTATCAACTACTGCATTAATACAATATTATTATTCTAAATAATATATTAATTAATTTCAAAAAATACATCTAAAGGCAAAACTTATTATCAAAATTCATTATATAATAAGGTTTTGCTAAGGTCCATAAAAAAACACTTTAAGATTTATTAATATATTTATTTATAATAATAATATTATATTAAATACAATAATTAATAATTTTATTCATCATTTATATATATTAAATAGAAATATTATTATATATATAATAATTTTAAAGAATACACTTAAAACATTTATTATCAACATCTTATATGATATAGTGTCTTAATATCACTACTTTTTTGCCAGTCGCCGCTAAGTTTAATTCAGCATCTCCCATACAAGTTCGTGCATTATTTATCTTTAATTCTTTATTTATAATTTAATTAATTAGGGCTACAAATCTTAGAGAATTGTGTCCAAAGTTCAGATGATTCATTGGACCACTGCTCCCTCGTCTCTTGCTTTGAGTTTAGAATCTGGATATATATGTAAAGAAGGCTTTCATCAAAGTCAATGAATCATCAAACTTCATCTTCTCCTATATATATATATATTAAAACTTTAATATTCTATCAACATATTATATAATTTTTAGCTTTTAATTATTTTTTTTTTTTCATTTTACAAACGTAATTTTTTTTTTTTTTTTAAAAAAGAAAGAAAGATAAGGATAAGTTAAAGTTCTTTTGGCAAAATTTTGAGCGGGAATCAAGAAAAAGCAACTTAATTATTCAAACAACTTTAACATTTTTTCTAAACATATTTTGATGCAAGAGTAAAGTCCCATAAAAGATAGATTTAATTGGCAAATTTTTTTGTGCGCGAATCCTGAAAAAGCTGCTAATTAAGCCAATCAAAGATCCAAAATTTTGACAATTTCTTTTGAACAGCATACATATTGGAGTTCATTTTGTTTTATCTAACCATTTTTCAAGGCTTTATTAACCTTTATGCAAAAATCAACCTGAAGTTGCGGTCATGTTTGCCATTTAATATTCTTCAATCATGCACCTATCATCATAAAGACGTAGTTCATATATCATTTTTTAATTTTTACCATCTAATTTCTAAAGTTTAAGTATTTGTGCGATACTTGTATGAATCCCACACTCTTAAAGAGTTGAGATTTTATAATTTCTATATACAATTAATTAAAGGTAGTATGAGTTTCATTTTATTCGTTCTTGATTTAATGATAAGGAAATTAATTGTCATTAAGGATATTATTGGACACTAAAGCCCTGTTTGGCATAGCGATGAGATTAATATTAATAATGATGAGATTGAAAATATGAGTGACGGTGATATTGTAAATTAACGATAAAATTAAAAATCGTAGTAATAAAATTAAAATCAATAGTTAGATCAACTGTATTTGATGAAAAATAACAATGAGGACGAAGTGATATGTGTGACGAGAAAGTTTCAAGGAATAGAATTCTAGTAAAAAAGTTAAATTCAGTAGCTACAGAGCTAGGTTGGTATGCAATTTTAAACTTTTTATATATATTATTAACTAAAAATAAACATGGGTTCTATATATAAAATAATAGGTATGCCCAAGCACAAGGTCAAGTACTAACCAAGAATATTGATGATGATTAGTCATTGTGATTGTTTTGGGATTAAGAATTAAGGGTGTGTTTTGGTAGAGTGGAAAAGTGGAAGGATAAAAAGATGAGAGTGAAAAAATGGAAAGAAAGTGAATTTTAAATGTGTTTGGTAGAAAAAAAAAAGTGAAAAAAAAAATAGGAGAGATGAATATTTTTCATTATAATGCATAAAAACAAATCATTCTACATTGAAATAAAAGAGAAGAGAAAATGAGAGAGATCTGAGTTAAGTAGAGGTGCTCATGGGCCGAGTCGAGCTGGGCCAAGGCCCGAATTTTTTTCAAGATCCTTGCCCGGGCCGACCGGTGAGCACTGTTCATCCCATTTAAAAAATAAAAAAAATATTTTTTATTAATATTTTTTTCGTTTTATAATTAAAATTAAATAAAATAATATTATTTTAATACCTAAAACACTGTTCCGGGCCGGGCCGAGCCGGCCCGGAACAAGAATTCCCTGTCTAGGCCCAGCCCAATACAGGCCGAGCCTGTGAGCAGGTCTAGAGTTAAGTGTGTATATTACAAGGTTATCCATCATTTTCTAAGTTTTATCTTAATTTACAAAAGGTATAATGGTAAAATAATATAATTTTCATTTTTTTTTATATTTCAACTCTACCTAACAATAAGCGAAAAGAAAATTACTTTTTCTTTTCACTTTTTCATATTTTCTACCAAACACACCAATAATTTTTTTTTTTTATTTATCTTTTCACTATTTTCCTTCTTCAAATTTTCATGTTTTCAATTTTCTTTCTATCATACCAAGCATACCAAGCAAAGATTAAGTGTGAAGCTTATTTAAAATGCCAATCATCATGCAGGCAACAATATTGTCTACGGTCTGTGTGTTCATAACAATTGGGACTTCTAGGATAAGCTCTTTATGATGAGTTTAAAATAGGTTTCATTACATATAAACATGACAAAATTACATATAAACATGACAAATTACATAAAGTTATCATGTTTATATGTAATCTTGTTTTACATATAAACATGACAAATTATATATAAATATGACAAATATGTCATATATTTATGTAATTTCTTTTTCATATATAATTTCTTTTTACATACAAACATAACATAAATTACATATATAATAGAATTTAAAAAAAACTCATTTTAAAAAAATTTCCTTAGAATTTTCCCATAACGATACATACAATAACAGTAACAATTAATAGACATATTATTATATGTATAAAAATTTTCATGTCAGCTGTCGTTTCCCATTCGCACAATATTGGATGTTGTCAACTAGCTAAGTGCCAAACTAGATATGACCCAAAAGTTGGTAACAAAGGATTAGCTTATATTTCAACCCCAAAATCATTAAATAATACTCATCTCCATGCAATATCTTGTGTTGGGATAAAGTTGGCTTCCATATAACCAAGCATTGGCGATAATAGTTGTTTTTTTTTTTTTTTTTTTCGGTTGGAGAATTATTGTACTGATGCCAAATACTTCATTAAGAAATGAAGAAAAAATTTGTTTTTCTTTCTTGTCATAATCGATCAGTGTCTTACAATCAGCACATGCATAGTTATGAAATTTCTCAAACAGCGATCTTACAATGACCAAGTTGTCTCATAGTGCCCATGATTTTAGTTGAACTCCACTTTTTAGTAGTGCTGAAAACCTAGACTGGTTGGGAGGAGCTGATTGCAAAAGCTAACTCACAAGTTGCAAACTGATTAATAGAGATGGCATATAAGCAGGTTTATTTTTGGATTCGAGTTTATTTTTAATCTAATTTTTTTTTTTATATATGTTTGGATCATTTCAAGTTTTGGAAACTCGAATAGGTTTCAAGTGATTTTGGATTTTCTATAATCATTTTTAATAGATTAATTATAGTTAATGATTTCGTTTATTTATGTTAAGTCAATTATCTGGATCGATTTACTAATTTAAGATAAAAGAATATGTGATATTACAAAAATTGAAAATTTAGGAAGTTTCTAAATATTTCTTTAAACATATAAAAAAAATAAAAGTAATACTCCTTCCATAAAACCATTTGAAATTGTCACTTTGATTATCCCCAATCTAAGTGGACACAATATTTTATGCATATGGAATGTGAGTTTTGTCAATTATTTTTTTCTTCAATTTATCCTTCTAGTTTAATTGTTAAAAGTAAAACATGGAGATCCTATTTATGTATATTTTTATAATAAAAATTGTAAATAAAATTAATTAATTTATAAATAAAAATAATATTAAGTTTAATATAAAATAAAAAAATTAAGAATATTTAATGAAATTTTAAATACTTCAAAATTAACATACAATTTTTTGAAAATAAAATGGTTTAAAAAATATATAAAATATTGAATATCAGTTACATGAGAATATAATTTTTAACACTATAATATTATTTCATTTTGAAATTATATAATATTATTTTATATAGTAGATATAATTTAAACAATATCCTTTAATATAATATTAAAATCGTATTAATTATTTTTTTGGATAAATGATTTTTTATTCATAAAAAATAAGCAGAACAAGTCTGCTACAAAGAACTAGAATACTGAGTTTACAGCAAACGAATTAATAATATTTTAAGTACTATTCTTCAATATAATTAAATATAATTACTTAATATTATATTATTATTTAATATAACATTAAAATATACATCCTCACTACAAGAGAAAGCTTTTTAACGACGAAATTCGTATATTTTCAACAAAATTTGATCGAAAAAATTACGGATTTTTAACAATGAATTTTTAACTTTTAACGATGGAAATTAAATATTTGCTCAAAATTAACCTAGGTTTCAAAGAAAGAAAGACTAAGGAAAGACAGACCAAACGGAAAATCAAGAAAACCTAAAATGAAGAGAAGAAAGAAAAATGAAAACCTACATTGAGATCAGACTCAGGGAGACAAAAAAAAAAAAAAAAAAGAGACTCATAAAGAGAGGCGCTCTCATTTAGAGAGAAAAAAAGAAAAATTAAAACATTCCTTCTTTCGGTTTTAAATTTTCTTGGATCCAAGAGTATTTCTAGTGTGGATATATGGCTTCATGTTCTTCACATTTTTAGTCAATTTGGGTCTCAAAATTTGTCAAATTTAGGACGGAGTTTTAGGTCAAATTTGATCGGGGATTAAGGTGAAATCTTCTGTTCTAACTTAATATTAAATTTTGTCATTGTATGTATTTCAATTTTATTATTTTTTTATTATACTTTTAAATTTATGAAATTTTGAACAAAAAACAATAGAATTAGAATATCATATAATATTCTCTTAGTCAAAATGACAAATTTTATCAATATATTTTCATTTTCGTTAATTTTTTCACAAAAAATTAACAAAATTGAAATATTTTAAGAAATATCTTATTAATGCATGGAAATGAAAAGTACAATGACGAATTCAACAAAATTAAAATATAATAATATAACTCAATATCGACGTGACAAAATTTACTTGAATCTAATTTCTTCATCTGAGCTAAGTATAGACTTGCTCATAGGTCGAGCAGTCCGTCCGGTTTGTATTGGGCTGGATTTAGGTAAAGATTTTCGTGATCCTGCCTAGCCTGGTTCGGTTCGAATCACTGTTTAAATAATAATTTTTATTTAAATTTAATTGTAAAAATATTAATATAAAAATATTTTTAAAATTTTTTAATATTAAATGAACAGTGAAACGAACCAACGGGTTGGCCTCAGCTCAAGCCGGACTTGGGTAAAGTTGAAAAAAATCCGGGCTACGGCTTGGCCCGATCCATGAGCAAGTCTAGTTAAGTAGGAAGTACGTGTTGGTGTAAGTCCTGCAAGCCAATCTAGTTAGGCTTGTAAGACACTATTTATATTTTCATGTATTGCACATTATAGTTTATTAATTATAATTGAGGGTATTTCTTTATTCATAAGTTTTGTTATAATTTGTTATAAATGACTTGTGAAGATAAAGCTCATGAAACACAACGGCCTTGCAAAGGAATTGTAAGGTGTTACAATTATGAGGATCCTTATGCATCAGAACTGTGTTTCTAAAACTGTTTCTGGTCATTGTATTGTCAAGACAGGGCATTGACAATGCTCAAAGACTGACATATGTTAAGCCTTCATGCACATGATGCATGCAACCGATCTCATAGGTTGAAAGTATAGAGATACTTAGGGATAACATATGGGTGCTTGTTAGTTGAACAAATTCACTGAACATGACCCGCTATGAGAGTTCCATTTGGCATCTCACTCAAGTGTCTATGGAAAATACTCTCATGTGTCAATAGTGTAAGTAATCTTTTGACTTGTGACACTAGGTCATCTTGTATGTGAATTGTCATACTCAGATTTCATCACGAACGGGTCCCAATGAGAGATGCTTATGGTAGGGTGTTATTGGATATGACATGAAGCATACGAAGATGAATGAGTGGTCTAAAGAGGATTCATCACCCCAAGTGATACGAGGGGACATATCTCACATGTATCTGGCTTATATTAACTTATGGAAGTCCTTGGCCAAGGCAATACTTAAGGAGTTAATATTAGAGCTGTAGGTCTAATATGGAATGGGATAAAGAGTAGACACTGAACCATGCTCTTTCCTATCTCGGGATATTTGATGAAGGGATCGAATTACACAGACATATTGTACACGAAAGGCTTGTCGAACCTTGTTGACTCTCTCGACATTTGGGTGGTCATGATGCATTGCTAGATGCCGTTCATTATCTATAAATATGAATTGAAAATTCTTAAATGAATTTAATTTATATTTATTGCCAACATTCTGGAGGCCTAATGGGTCACACATAAAAGGTGATTAATGGAATTAAAATGAGATTGGGCCAGATTAAATATTCATTAAGTGTTGTGGACTTATTGTGAATATTTAATAATATGTATAAGGGATTTAGTGCAGTTAGTCCAAAAGTTGGCATACACTAAACCTGGTTATATATGTGCCTTATGTTGTTGCCGCCTCCCCTAAGAGAGAACCAGGTAGCTGCGTGCCTCTCACTCTCCTTTGTTAAGAATTGGCCGCATAGCACAAAGTGAAAGAGGAATTCGATTCTTCTTGCCATCTTTTGAATCGGCTGACTAGAGAAAATGAGGAAGGTTTCTCACAACCTAGACTACTGCATTGTCTTGGCAAACATAATCTCAACCTTGTAGAGATTTTCGAGTCGCCTGTGTGGATTACTGTTAGAGGCCGGACAATTTTGGTTTGCGACAACTGGGCTTGGTATGCAAGAACAAGAACATCAAGAATCTGATTTGAGGTTTCGACAATCTCAAGTTCTGAGGTATGAGATTTTGGCTTGTTATATGTTGTTGACAGGATGATCAGTTTTGAATTCATAAGCAGATCCATGGAGGGTTCGATTTTCTTTGTTTTTGTTTTATTCCGCTACATTGTTAATTTAACTTGTTGATAAAATTGTACATGATCTCTGTTTGAGCATGATCTGAATCCCAATAGTGGTATCAGAGCCTCGCTTATGTTATTCTTATACGATCTATGCTTTGATTGTTACCGTTTAACAAAACTGTTTTGTTCTTTGAGTTATTTTGTTCCTATTGTCACTAACTGAAATTGTGAGATTTGCACTTGTAGTGTTTCGGTGAAGGCAACAGCTTATTCATGGTGAATTTTTGTTAATTAATTGGTTTTAAATTGTTTTAAATTAATTAATGCAAAGTGCGAAAGTTAGGTAGCAATTGAGAATTGTTCATGCCTGCTTTGAGCCGACTTTGAAGCAGAAAAAATTGCTGATTTTTTTTTTTGCTGTTTTTAATACATGGTTTGATGATTTTTAGGTTTTAAAATTGCTTACAATTGTTCTTTGCAAGCATGAAAAATCATAAATTGATTGGACATTGAAAACGTTTGAAGCTGTGAAAAGCAGATAGAGAGGCTACGGGCAAAAGGGAGGCCGCGGCTGTCGATACGTGATCTGGGGGACCCGTTCGAGTGAGGGGGAAGCTGAAGCAGAGGGAAAGAAGGCTTAATTCCTCTTGATTGAAATGAAGGGTCGAGGGTATGAAAACAACCTCGGAAAAAGAAATGGAGTCACCACCAATCTTTTTTTGCTAGGTGTGATCGGTCACCTATTAAAATCGGTTTTTATAAAACATTTTAAAATTAATTAAAACATTTTTTAAAACCAATTTCGAAATCTACGCTTTAAACCAAAGAAAAACAAGCGTGGGTTTGGGAGTCGGTTATGTGCGGGGAAGGATTAACACTCTCACAACGCTTCGTAAAATGGTACCTTATTAGTCGTGTGTTATCTCGAATCTCGGTAAAAAGTCTATTTTAAAATTTGGTGTTTTGAAATAATTCTCTTAAAAATTCATTTTTTATTTGAAAATAATCTGGAATTTGCTAGCATAAAATTTTCGATATTTTTCGACAGACTCAGCAAAATATGGAGTTTTTCCTTGATTTTAAAATTCTCCGAATCATCTTCATTTAAAAAGAATATTCCATTACTAATGATAATTGATGATATCCTCCTCGGCAGACCCAGCAGAGAATTCATGAATTATTTTAACTCGGGAATAATCTTGATTTATGAAAAATACCATTTGTTTTTCAATGTGTTGTAAAATCATAGAAATTGACCATGAATATGCCAAAATACTACCAAGATAAAAATTAAATAAATATGCTCATTTATTATGATATAACAAACATTTTATTATGACCTAGTAAAAAAAGTAATGGCATGACAAATGATTGACATAGCATACAAAATGACATGTGAATAAAATCGACATGGCATATGGATGGCATGGCATATAGATGACATGGCATAAGAATAAATGTCATGTGAATGAAATCGGCATGGCATACAAAATGACATGGCATACGGAGGACATGGCATAAAACTGAATGCTATGTGAATGAAATCGACATGGCATACAAAATGACATGGCATATGGATGACATAGCATAAGAACGAATATCATGTGAATGAAATTGACATGACATGCAACATGACATGGCATATGGATGTCATGGCATAAGAACGAATATCATGTGAATGAAATCGACATGACATGCAAGATGATATGGCATAAGAATGAATATCATGTGAATGAAATTGACATGACATGCAAGATGACATGGCATATGGATGACATGGCATAATAACGAATATCATATGAATGAAATCGACATCACATGCAAGATGATATGAAATAAGAATGAATATAATGTGAATGAAATCGACATGACATGCAAGATGACAAGGTATATGGGTGACATGGCATAAGAACGAATACCATATGAATGAAATCGACATGACATGCAAGATGATATGGCATAAAATGATGACATGGCATGAAATGGTGACATGGTGTAGGTGACATGGCATGAGATGATGACATGGCATAGGTGACATGGCATGAAATGATGACGTGACATAAATGACATGGACAAGTGTCACAGCATGAGGAAGAATTTGTTTGAGAATGACTCGGAATTTATTAATAACAAAATCCTTTCATATTCCCCGGCAAAATATAGAAAATTTTATTTATTTCAAAATTTTTTGAATCATTTTTGTTTTAGAAAAGGATATTCCTTTGTTAATAATTAATGATATCCTCTCCAATAGACCCAACAGAGAAAACCATGAATTATTTAAACTCGGGAATATTGCCATATTTATTAAAATTTCATGAATATGCAAATTGACATTAAGGAATGCATGATTACCAAAACATGATAAGCATTCTCATTGTAATATGAAAGATGAGATGATGACATGGTATAGGAATGACATGGCATAAAGTGATATAACATAGTAATGAATGTTATGTGAATGAAATCGACATGGCAAACCAAAATGAGATAATCACAATGACATGGTAAACCAAATGACATGGCATAAGGATATTGTGTCATGGAAATAGAATGACATGGATGAAAAGTCATGGTGATCGAATGGTCATGGCATGCTTAATCATGACATGAAATGGGCTCACAAACTAAATGACATGGCAAATGACATGCTATATGAATGATATGGCATAAGAATACGATGGCATGTATGAAGTGTCATGGTGGCCGAATGGTCATGGTAATGGCATGTGAATGGCTGAATGCATGGTGATGGCATGTGGATGACCGAATGGCATGAAATGATAACATGGCATGAATGGCATGGCATGGAAATGCACCTAAACTATAAATGACATGGCATGGCATGACATGTTATATGGATGACAAGGCATAGATGACATGGCATAGGTGACATGGCATAAAATGACATAGCATAGATGACATGGCATAAAATGACATAGCATAGAATGATGAATGGAATAAAATGACATAGTATAGATGACATGGACCCCAATTTTGGTTTGTCTTTTCCAACTCATCCCATTCAATGTAAAACTTGATTCTAGAGGTTTTCACATTTTTTCGAGCTCATTTTCTATTTCTCTCAGATTTATCTCTGAAATTTCGGTTTAGTGCCTCCCAAATTTAGCCTTTTTCAAATGAGCTCTAATTCTGGATTTTTCTTCACCAATCTTTTTCAAAAATTATAAAACTCAAATCTAGAAGTTTTCATAATTTTTCGAGCTTGTTTGCTATTTGTCTCGAAATTTTCTTTTGGAATTTCCAGATTAGTGCACCCGAAATTCACCTTTTTCATTTGAGCTCCGATTCCAGATTTTTATTCACCAATCTCTTCCAAAAAGTATGAAACTCAGATCTGGAGGTTTTCATAATTTTTTGAGCTCGTTTGATATTTTCCCGAAATTTTCTTTGAGATTTTCGGATTAGTGCACCCGAAATTTACCTTTTTCATTTGAGCTCCGATTCTAGATTTTTCTTCACCAATCTCTTCCAAAAATTATCTAACTCAGATCTGAAAGTTTTCATAATTTTTCGAGCTCGTTTGCTATTTTCCTAAAATTTTCTTTGAGATTTTTTGGTATTGCCCTTTAACCTCCAAAACCTCATTTTTACTCGAAACGGGTCCAATTTATGGATTTACTTTTTCTACTGCCTTTTTCATATATTGAATTTGAGTTGGTCTGAAAACGCCCAATTTTTACGACCAAATTCCCCTTCGATTTAGTTTTCCCCAAATTGGCCGGTTTAGGTTTTTCTTTGCACTGAATTTTCGCAACCCATCTTTCGAACTCCATATCTTTCATTGTAGATCTCGGATTGTCAAAAGTCTTTCGCCATTGTTCAATTCAACTTTGAACATTGATTTTGACTGGGAGTTGACTTTTCAGGGTTGAGTTTTTTGGAGTCTTTTTGAGTTGACTTTTTGTGCTGACCTTTGAAACAAAGTCTTGGGGACCCATCTATGGAACGATGGGAGTCTCTTTGCGTTCCGAAAAGTTGAAAAGGAGAATTTGGTCGATTTAGGGGCCCAGACAAAATTAGGTGTATACAGCTGCCCCTCTTTGACTATTGCTGAGAATCAGGAATCAAGAAAAGATAAACTAGACAATAATTTTGTCTTGTCAGTGAAATCATATGTGCAAGATAAGAAGGGGAATTTCCATTTTCCATTTATTGATTTTTTTGCAAATTGTAAAAAATGAAAATAAAATAAAAGAAATTCGTCCTTAAATTGAGTTCCCTGACTAATCAAGGCTCGAACTGTCTTAAGGAAACAAGTTTGCTTTTACAAGAGAAAGGAAATACCTCGACGAAAGTCCCGAGGCCTTACCTCATCTTGGTGCAGCTTTGGCTAAAACAAAAGATTTGTCCTTAACTTGAGTTCCTTGACTAATCAGGCTTGACCCGTCTTAAGGAAATGAGTTCAATTTGCAAAACTTGGATGTCCTGTCGGAAAAGCTGGTTATCTTGTCCAGAAAAATTTGGATGTCTTGTCCAGGAAAATTGGATGACTTGTCCGAGAAGTCTAGTTGTATTGTATAGGAAAATTTTGGATGTTTTGTCCGAAAAATCTGGTTGTCTTGTCCAGGAAAATTGGATGTCTTGCTCCCTTTTGAGCCAGCTGTGTTGGACTTAAGAAAGAAAACTTTCCATGATTTATGCAATGTTAGTTGAATGCAGTGATGCTAACGACAGGCTTTGCAAATGTTTGTAAGATGCATGTTCCCTAGGGATGAATGCGATTACATGATTGTGTTTCGAGTTTTAATCCATGATTTCATTGAGGTTCACGAATCTTTTCAACTCCACTGTTTGCTCTACTTGATGAGCTCTTCTCTATGGTTCCACCGTGACCTACGAGTTTTGACTTTGTGAAGGTGTCTCCAATCTATCTCTGATTTTCCCTTCTTGATGAGCTTTTCTCTATATCTTGGATTGACGTGTTTAGTGCATCCAATGTTTGCCCCACTTGATGAGTTTCTCAGCATTATGTGTTGTCCCGGTTTCCTCCAAATTTTAGTGGTTTCCAAATCTCTTCTAAAATTTAAATCTACCTCGTAGTAATGCAAAGAAATCCTTTCATTTAAAGATTTTTATGTTTACTAATCATCATTCAATTTGATAACATCCAAATTGCATCACAACATGTACGAAAGATGGTATGAAATAGCCAAATGCCCCGAAAGGGCCAATCATGAGTTCATTGCAAAAAAAAGGTTTATATAAGAAAGATGAATATCGAGGTTTAAAAAGAAAATGAAAATGAGAAGGTGTAGATGCCCCAGACGCGGAATATCCTGGACCCTTCCTGTTTTAATTCCTCTGAAATGTCTTTTGAGTTGCCATTTGCTTGGGTAACTTCTCGACTTTTGCTATTGCTTCAAACTGAGCTTTACCTCTTTTCTTTGATTTTCTAATTTTTTCCCCCTTTACACGGAGCATTGATTCAATCTTTGATCAGTACTTGGCTGTCCTTTGCGGGTTTTCAACCCAAGTGTCCCTCGTTCAATTTTAGGTCGCTTTTTTTGGGTTTTTGGCTTAAACCTCTCCTTCTACATTCTTTTTTCATTTTCATTTTCATTTTCATTTCTCATTTCTCATTTTTTTTTTGTGTTCTACCATGCATCATGGAATTCTAAATGCTTCCAAGGTAAAAATGACAATTCAAAAAGATGGGATGAAATCTGAGAAAACCCCTTCAAATTAAATATCTATGCTTGATCAAAATGGACTTTAAAAGCACGTTACGTAGGCCAAGGTTTGGGTTTAGAAAGAAAGGATAAATAGGCCCAAAATTTGTTTGAGGGTGATTGGATCAAGGATCATTTCATGAGGAGGATTCATTTTTGAATACTTTGTCCTTTTTGGACTTTTCTCTCCTTTTTGAATTTGTTCCTTTTTATTCTTGGCTTTCACTTGCCATTCTTTAATATCACACCTTTGTATGTGTGTGTGTTTTTTTTTCGATGGCTCCTTTTGCCATGATGATTTTTGTTTCTAATGGCTCTTTTCGCCATGATTTTTTTGAAGGAGGATTTTCCTCGCATATGCCCTTCAATGTAGGGGGTGATCCTTTATCAAGGTTCAAAGAAAGAAAGAATTCCTAAGGCTCAAAAGGGTGACTAAGGATAATTTCTTCTTAGTGAAAGGAATATGAAAAATGGCCATTTATCATATCAAGCATAAATATTCTCATTGAAAAGCAATCCTCAGGGGAAATAGATATATAGAATTTCCATTTTTAACTTTGGAGTCACTCAAATCCTCTCATGCACAGTATCACACTTTTCTTTTTTCTTCTCTTCTTCAAGCGTAGTATTTCTTCAATTCGTCGGTGTTCACGGGATTTCTCAAGTCATCACCGTCTATCTGAGTCAAGATCAACGCTCCTTTAGAAAAAGCTCTTTTCACCACATAGGGTCCCTCCCAATTCGGAGCCTATTTTTTGTGAGGATCTTTCATAATGGGGGGAACCTTTGTCAGTACCAACTCTCCCTCTCGAAACTGTCTGGGGTGAACCTTTTTGTTGTGGGCTCAAATCATCCTTTTCTGATACATCTGCCCATGATAAATTGCTTTCAGCCTTTTCTCCTCGATGAGATTCAACTATTCATAGCGAACTCTAACCCATTCTGCCTCTTCTAGGCCTACTTCCATCAAAACATGAAGTGAAGGGATTTCAACCTCAATAGGCAACACTGCTTTCATCTCGTATACCAGAGAAAATGACGTGGCCCCCATAGATGTGCGAACCGAAGTACGGTATGCATGGAGAGCAAAAGGCAAGATCTCATGCCAATCTTTGTACACATAAGTCATCTTTTCAACAATCTTCTTGATGTTCTTATTAGCTGCTTCTACTACCCTATTCATTTTCGGACGGTAGGGTACCGAATTATGATGGTTGATCTTGAACTGGGTACATATTTCCCTCATCATCTTATTGTTCAAATTGAGAGCATTGTCGATGATTATTCTCTCCGGGAGTCCATATCGGCATATAATCTTTTTTTTGACGAATCTGCACACCACTGACTTTGTTACATTGGTATAAGAGGCTGCTTCTACCCACTTTATGAAGTAGACTATGGCTACTAGGACGAAGCGGTGTCTATTCAAAGCTTTCAGGGTAATGGGCCGCATATACATTCTCTACATTGAAAATGGCCATGGAGCCCTCATGACATGTAGCGGTTATGGCGACACATGAATCTTGTCGGCGTATATCTGGCATTTATGGCACTTCCAAGAATAATTGATGCAATCCCCTTTCATGGTTAGCCAATAGTATTCGGCCCTCATAATCTATTTAGCCAGCATGTGGCCATTAGTGTGAGTGCCCTATATCCCTTCGTGGACCTCTTCGAGCATTTTATGAGCTTCAGCAGAAACGACACACCTCAACAAAACGTGGTCTTTCCCTTTCTTGTAAAGGATTTCATCGTCTAAGATAAAATCCATTGCCAACCTTCTCAGGGTTCTCTTATCGTTTTCCGTTGCTTGATCAAGGTACTTTTGACTCTTGATGTATTGCAAGATATCATAATACCAAGGGTGACTATCTGCTGCTTCTTCGATACGCAAACAGTAGGCAGGAGACTCGTATATGCTCATCTTGATTGGCACAACTTCGGCCCCTTCATTCTTTTTAAACATTGATGATAAAGTGGCTAGAGCATCTGCCATTCAGTTTTCTTCTTGGGGCAAGTAGTTGAAAACCACCTCTTCGAATTCCTCAATCAAGCTCAGTATAAGCTGTCGATACTAGACTAACTTTGTATCCCGGGTTTCCCAATCTCCGCGCAGTTGGTTTATTACCAAGGCTGAATCTTCGAAGACCTCTATTGTTTTGATCTTCCTTTCTATGGCGGCGCAGAGACCCATGATACATGCTTCATACTCAGCGGTATTATTTGTACAATCAAAATACAATCTAGCAGTGAAAGGATAGTAATCTTCCTCAGGGGATATGAGCACCGCACCGATTCCGTACCCCATGGCATTAGATGCGCCATCAAAATACATTTTCCAGGTTTTCTTCTCAGAGGAAGTCTCTTCTTCTTGTGAGATACACATTAGGTCTTCATTGGGAAAATCAAAATCCAGAGGCTCATAATCCTCCACTACTTGACTTGTTAGGAATTCGGCTACTGCACTACCCTTTATAGCCTTTTGGCTCACATACACAATATCGTATTCGAAAAGCAACACCTGCCATCTTACCGTTCTTCCTAACAATGAAGGCGCCTCGAATTTATATTTGAGGGGATCTAGCTTCGCAATCAGCCATGTCGTGTGATACATGTACTGTCTGAGTCTTCGTGCGATCTAGGCTAGGGCACAACAAAGCCTTTCTACCAATGAATACTTCAACTCGTACTCAGTGAACTTTTTGCTGAGGTAGTAGATGGCTTGTTCTTTCTTTCCAGTTTCATCATGTTGCCCCAACACACACCCCATGGACCTTTCAAATACTGACAAGTAAATATCAGCGGCTTCCTTGGGACTAGTATCATTAGTACTGGTGGATTTGACAGATAATGCTTGACCTTATCGAAGGCTATTTGGCATCCTTCATTATATCCCCCTGGATCACGCTTTCGGAGTAACTTGAAGATCGGGTCACACTTATCGGTCAGTTGTGAAATGAATCGAGCGATGTAATTGAGCCTAAATAAAAAGCTTCTTACTTCTTTCTAAGTACAAGAGGGAGGCAAGCTCTGAATAGCTTTCACTTTATCAGGATCAATCTCAATTCGGCTAACCACGAAACCCAGTAGCTTTCCCGAAGTGACTCTAAAAGTACACTTTGTCGGGTTGAGTTTAAGTTGAAATTTGTCAACCTTTCAAAGAGCCTTTTAAGATTCACATTGTGTTCGTCCTCTCCTTGCGACTTTGTGATATATCATCGATATAAACTTCGATTCCTTTGTGCATCATGTCGTGGAACAAAGTTACCATGGCTCTTTGATATGTTGCCCTAGCATTTTTGAACCCGAATGGCATTACTTTATAGCAAAAGGTTCCCCACATCGTCACGAATGTGGTTTTCTCCATATCTTTTGGTGCCATCCTAATATGATTATACCCTGAGAACCCGTCCATGAAGGAAAACACGGAATTCTTTGCAGTATTATTGACTAGAGTATCAATATGAGGTAACAAGAAGTTATCCTTAGGGCTTGCCCTGTTTAGATCCCGATAATCGACACACATCCGGACTTTGCCATATTTCTTTGGAACTAGGACAATGTTTGCTACCCACTCCGGGTATTTTTTCCACTTCCAAGAATCCAACATCGAATTGCTCTTTTACTCACTCTTTCACTTTTATTAGCATTTTGGGCCTCATTCTTCTCAATTTCTGCTGAATCGGCTTGCAATCTGGTCTCAAGTTTGTGAACCATGATGTCGGGGTCTAACCCAGGCATGTCTTGATATGACCATGCTAATACATCCGTATATTCCTAGAGTAGACTTATCAAATTTTTCTTTATTGAGGGTGAAATGGCAATCCCAATCTTGACTTCTCTTATTTCTTCTCCATTCCCTAAATTTATCACTTCCAACAGCTCTTTCTGAGGCAATACTTGCTTCTCCTCTTGTTCTATTATTCTCAACAAATCTGGAGGCAAATCACAGTCCTCAACATCTTCGTTAGCGTCGAAATCACCTGTACAAATGGGTTTTTAAAAATCAATTTCAGAATCATTGACATGACGGTTCTCATATTTTATATCCGGGCACCTATAAATAGGTGGGTGATGGAGACTCAATTAAGAGTTGTAAACCCAAGTGCAGGTTATGTTCAAGTAATAAATTCTCGGGTGTCCGAGGTCGAACCACAGGGAAGCGTATTAGTAAGTATAAGTTTATAAATATATAAGACAAAGAAAGTAAACAAGATATTAGGGAATCAACAACAAAATAAGATAAACAAGATATTAGAGAACAAAATAAACAAAATATAAAAGAAATTAAACAAGATATAAAAAACAATAAGAAAAGATGTTGAGGTTAGAGAATCGACTCTTGGTGTTATGCTAAGATTAATCTTGTTTTATTACACAATTGAAATCCACACATAAAGGAGGTTCCAATCGGAAGGTTTAGCAATTCAGTCCAAATTGTCCAACGTCCATAGCATATGATATTATGTTCATTTGGTGTCCTCAAAACTCATAAAAAGAGTCCAAGCATTCCTTATGCCAAGGTATATGTCTACAACAAATCAAGGTTATGAAACCAAGCATTTACTGTGCCATTTTCCTTGTCAATAATGAATCAAGATCCCTACTTTGCAAGTATGATTTTAAACCAAAAGAAAATATTATCTATACTAGTGTTTATAAATGATGATTCATTTTAGCTCATGTTTAAGAGACTAACCTTAGCATTTACCAAAAGCTTCACCTCAACAATATGATTAGCAACACATACTAGATATGAATAAAATGAAAAGAAATGTAATAAACATAAGTAAATAAAGAAAAAGAAAACTAGAGAAAGGAAAGAAGAAGAAAACTTAGAGAATTTTATTACAATGGCTAATATCCTCCCAATGTATCTTTAATGCTCATCCAAGGCCCTCTATTTATACACATTTTGGAGAGCTAAATGACAAGAGACAAGCTTTATAAATTTCAAAGGTAGGTATAATAGGTGGGTGCATTTTTCTAACAATTTTCGTCATATTGTATGACAATTCTGATCAGCCAGCTTGATGGTCGATTTTGTCAATGTTGGAAGCTCGATCTGATCAAATGGTCTTCTAGAACAATATACCCCTATCAGTTACGGATCCATAGCCGTTGGAATCAGATCATTTGCTCATGTGGATCGGAAGATATGGTCAGAATACCAAAACAGGTCAGCACAGACGTCATTGCACATCAGCCAACTTGATGGTCGATTTCGCTAGGGAAAACGACTCCGTTTCAAGAAGTGTAAAACATGAAAAAGATAGATATGTCTCTTAACTTTGCACTGTAAAAATTCAGCCTTATTGCTTCAGTGAAACTCAAGATATAGTGGATATGGCAAAAGGTGTCGGAACTGGAACTGAACTCGATTTGCCCTTAATTGTTGATTTAACCTAGTGATCTGAAATCACTCAAAGAAACTCGTGAAAAACACCAAATTACATAAAAATATAAAATATCATAAACACAATTAGACTAAGCAATAATAACTCGTATTTGACACAAAACAATAATAAAACATAACTAAGAACTATATAATTATACGAGTTATCACACCTCCACACTTAGATTGTTGCTAGTCCCTAGCAACGACTCAATAAAAATAAAATAAGAAAACCTAATCTAATCCATTTTCGTTGGAAATCACGGTGGCACTTAGCATGTGACACAAGCCTTTAAACCCCTAGGTGTCCCTAGTGGACGAGTTTAGTCTCGTGAGGGTTTGCTAGAACGATACCCACAAACATTGAAAAACTAAAATATAAGTAAACTACATACACTAAAAATATTTACTCATAATCCTTTCAATATAAATTAGAGACAATCTTTGAACAAGTCTTATAAACTAATCAATAGCTCAAAGAATTTCACAAAAATTCATGCTTGAATGTAAATAAATGAGTTAAGCCAATATTAACATAACATATTTCAATCAAAATAGTGCATATTCAACTTAATCTCAACTTCTCACTATACTCTCATGATTTTCACTCTTTAAAGTAGTGGTAAAGTGTTTACACTCAATCAATCTCATGAAAACAGTTCTACCATATGCTTGCTTGTCCACCTATTCTCCACTATTTAGATCATACAACTTCATAAATCAAGAGGTCTTTTTTTCAAGGTTGTAATGGGGCCAAAGGGTTATAATGTGGTTAAAGAACAAAAGGATAAAGATATCACAAAGGTTCCAAAGAGTTCATAGAGTTTAGAGACATAATAAGATCATACAAATAAAACTTCTCAAAACTCTTATAAAGCACATAATAACATAGGCTAAATATTCATGTTGAGCCTTTGCTTCATTCTAACCAACTTTGTAACATCTTTTTCTTTACTTTAACTAGAAGTTCAAGAGAAGATTTTTTTTTTTTTTTTAAATATGGGAATGTATTTGACAATGATCCCTTTCTTTTTCTCTTGACTTTTGCCTCTCTCCTCCCCCACACTTATCTTTCGTTCTAACCCAAATTTTCAAAAAGTATCCCTTGTTTTTGCAATATGTCTCAAAATATATAATCCATCTTTAGAACAAGGGTAAGGATATAAGTATATTTAGGCTAGGTGTAAGTTCTGGTTACCAATAAAATAGCATATTTAATGTAGGCTCAAATTGGCTCACTAGTGGGGATGTTCTCTTAGAACATTAATAATGGATGGCTGTTTGGCTCTGGTTATAATCCTAATGCCTCTATCATATTCATGTTGTCACATGTATCAATATAGTCTCAAACGGTTTAAAGCAAGTTCTAGAGAATCATGTAATCATAAGAGCACTCAAGAAAGAAATTAGATTGATTTGTATAATGCATCAATCATTATAGGCTCAAAAACTCACAAGGATGATTATGCAAGTCAGATTAAGTCTAAACATGCTTCTTTCTCAATCAACATATCATATTAACATTGGCTCATAAAAAGGTTGACATCAAGCTCAATTCTCATGAAAATCTTCTCACTAATAAATCTGTTTTAGACTTATGCAATTCATATCTCATCATTGTATTAAAAAGGAACTAGAACACATTAAAAAAATAATAATAATAATAAAGACTCATAAAAAAATAGTAGACAAAAATAAAAGAAATCCTAAATCGTTCCCCCCACACTTAATTCTTACATTGTCCTCAATGTAAGTCTATTAACCCAAATGAAAGAATCATGTGTAAGAGAAAAGAACTAATAACATAAGAATAGGAATAACTAAGACTCAAAACAAAACAAACTCATGCAACCTAAATAATCCTAAAATACTAAACAAAAATTAACAAGTAAACATAAAAAGATTAAAATCAAACTGACAAGGTATGTCTCAAGTCTCCCTTACTCAGACCTTGTTCAGAATGAATACTTCTAAATTGCTTAAAACACAACAAACTTTTTGTTTTTTTTTATTTTATTTTTTAAAATTAGCAAAATATGTCCCTTACCCCCTACTAAAGGTAGAATTTAGGAGATATTACCTGCAGAGGTTGCTAACCACTTATTATAACTGAGACACAACAAACAAAATGTTAGATAATGTCACAAAGACAGAGTGCAATCCACTCCTTGCTCGTCCATATTTCTTTTTCTTTTTCCGAGCGTTTGCGAAACAACCGTAGCAGATAAATACTCATAAGCTTGGAGCTTTTTGAGTAAATCTTCAATGGTTGTAGCAGAAATTATGGTTCTCCTTGCCTCTGAAAACATGAATCCATTATCCACAGCATTATCTAAATATGAAAGCAAATTACTAAAATAACCATTAATATTAAGCAAACCAATGGGTTTCTTATTTGTGACCAAAGATGACCAAGAAGCCACGCAAGCTATTTCTTCCAATGTATCCAGACCTCCTGGTAAAGCAATGAATGCATCGGCAGAATGGTACATGATTGTTATCCGTTCAGGGATACTCCAGACTTGTATTTCCTTACCCACGGTAGGTCCACAAAAACCTGTGAATAGTTTTGGCACGATTCCTAGAACTGGACTTCCTCCGGCGTGTACTGATGTAGCGACTGCTCCCATTAAACCCGTACTACCGCCTCCATAAATCAACTGGATCTTTTGTTGGGCAAGTATTACTCCAACTCTTATGGCTTCATCAGCGAATATGTTATTTTTCCCTGGATAAGCACCTCCAAAGACACAAATTTTTTTAATGCGCTGGGACGAAGTACTTTCCATTTTTTTTCAAGTGCCTGAAAGAGAATGAGTACATGGTGTAATATATATAGGACTGAGTAATGAATCAGACAAGAGTAATAATGTCGCCGAAAGTGTATTTGACCTGTCAGAAGAAAATGTTAACCTAACAAAAGATTTTTGCGTGATTTCAGGAAGAAAATCAAAAAGAGAAGAAAAATCAACCGTAAAAGACCAATGCAAAAAAAAAAAAACGAGAATAATTACACAAATCTAACAACACGTAAATTAAACCGAAATAAAGTTATTGCAAATCAAACCAAAAGCTGAGAAGTCATTTATTGTAGTTGTGATTGTGGCTCACATCTTCCTCTGGTTTTACGTCCAGAAACGGCTTAAACGTCTTCTATGAGTCGAGGATATGCTTCCCATCCAGTTTTCTTACAAGCTGGCAAGCAGGGTCTTTTAACATTAGATTCCCAAGATGTTGCCATTCTCTTTGGAATTGCGGCCATAAATCAAGAATTTCTCTTTGTGGCAATTTGAACTCATGCGCTTTGCTCGTCGCTTCTTTGCAAAAGTGCTTCTACCTGTACCTGGTAAATGCAAAACAGGAAGATATTCATCTTCACGTACCTTGGCTTCAATTATCCAACGTATGTCTTCAGGAATCCCTTTGTGCATAAGCATTCTTAATCTTTCAAATCGAACTTGGTAAAGCTTCAGTAAAATATTTCGAGGAAAAGGAGGAAATCGTTTCTGCAATCTTGTGAGAATATCATCCATCTTGAAAAAAAATGAAAAAGAAATTGAAAGAGAAATTTATATACAATATCAGTTTTGTGGGTAGCTGATGGAACCGACTTAAATAATCACGGAGTACCGTTATCCGCCATTTAACCGGGGTTAAGAAAAATGTATATTTTTTTTTTGAAGATTAGTAAAAATTATATTTACATCTAGTTATTTTCAAAACAAGGATCAGAAAGAAAAACAACCTCTTCTTGAGTAACATGATTTTCCAAAAAGAGTTTGAGTCTTTGTCCATTTACCTTGAATACGTTACCATTTTGAGGATTCTCAATGTCAACTGCTCCATAATGATACACATGCTTAACCACAAATGGGCCAGTCCATCTTGATCTCAACTTACCAGGAAATATGTGAAGTCTAGAATTATAAAGTAGAATTTTTTGCCCAACATCAAATTTTTTCTTGAAATTAACTTGTCATGAAAGGCTTTAGTTCTTTCTTTATGAATTTTAGAATTCTCATATGCATCTTTTCTGAGTTCCTCAAGTTTTTGTTTCCAACAATGCTTAACCTGAAAAGAATTTAACAAAGAATCAGTGTGTGAAATTTCTGAAGCATTATCAAACTCACATTCAATTAAATAAGCTTCTAAAGGATCATGGAAAAGGAGCAGGATGCATACCTTTGAGGAAAAGTTCATATATTTCTGCATTTTGATTCAAATTCTTTATTGTTTGCAACCTTTGAGGAAAAGGAGCAGGATGCATACCTTTTTCTTTATCCAAATTTTCAAGAAGTTCAGACTTACCATCATCCTTACCATTACTTTTCGGAGGGGAATGAGGATATTGGTCTTTTGATGGAATGCTTTTGTCAATTTCCTTTCCACTTCGAAGAGTTGTGATAGAACTAGCATTTTCCTGTTGAGTTTCATTGGAGCAAGAAACAAGACATTGAGTAGAAGGGTTAGGCTGAGGTTGAGCAGGAAACTTACCTTTTTCTTGAGTGCGTAATGAAGCTGTCAATGTGGACAAGGTGTTTTTGATCTCATTGATGTCCTGTGAAGTCCGGTTATTCACATTTGCTTGTGTTTGCATGAATGCTTGCAATGTCTCTTCCAAGGTTTGTACACGTGAAGGTTGATAGGAAAAAGTGTTGCCCGGCTTTTGAGATTGTGGTACCTGAACATGATTATTATTCCGCCAACTGAAGTTGGGATGATTTCTCCATTCAGGGTTATACGTTTCAGAGTAAGGAGAAGGAAAAGGCTTTTTAAATGTGTTTATGGAATTTACTTGATCATGCAACGCTTCTTTAAGAATGGGAATGTTTGGACATTCAGAAGTGGGGTGTCCCATGATTTCACAAATTCCACAACTTTCTTCATTTTTAACCGTTTTGACTTCTTTTACTTTTCTAAGTTCCATGGCTTCAATCTTTCTAGCCAAATTAGCTACTTTAGCTTTTATCTCATCTTCTTGACTAAAATGATATTTACCTCTGTTAGAAACAAGATTAGATCTATTGGAACTTTCAGAGGAATTATCTGTGTGCCAGGCTTGAGAGTTATCTGCCAAATGGTCTAGGTAGTCAAAGGCTTCTTCAGGTTCTTTTTCTAGAAACTCACCGTTACACATTGTTTCAACAAATTGTTTAGTTTCGGGAGTTAAACTTTCATAAAAGAAACTAATAAGACGCCATTTTTCAAAACCATGATGTGGACAAGAACTTAACAAATCTTTAAAACGCTCCCAGCACTGAAAAAATGCTTCATTTTGATTTTGATTGAAATTTTGAATCTGTCTTTTCAAAGCAGTAGTTTTATGTGCTGGGAAAAATTTCTTTAGAAACTCAGTTTGTAATTCTTGCCATGTGCCAATTGACCTTGGTTTTAAATTATGAAGCCAAATTTTTGCTTTATCTTTTAAAGAAAAAGGAAATAATTTTAGCTTGACAATTTCATTTGTACATTGTTGGTCATTAAAGGTGACACATACATCTTCGAAGTCTTTTAGAAATGAGTAAGCACTTTCCGATTCTAACCCATGGAAATTTGGAAGCAAAGCTATCATACCTGGTTTAAAACGAAAGTTGTTTGCATTGAGAGGAAAAATAAAACAAGAGGGTTATGAGCTTCGAGTTGGTTGCAAGTAGTCACGCATGGTGCGTACTTGTCTGTTCTCATCTTCAGCATGAACACTTTCATTGTCAGCCATGGTAGGAGTTGTATTAGAAAGATTACCTGAAAAAGTTTCACAATAAAATCTAACTAAACGACGAGATCTAAAATCACATCGCCAAACAAGCATAAAACAAAGTTAATATACAGATTAGGCGGTATAACCAGCCAATAAAAATAAATATAGGCGGTATAACCAGCCAATAAAAATAAATATACTTATAAACTTATATACTTAGTATTGCCTCCCCGGCAACGGCGCCAAAAACTTGATGGAGACTCAATTAAGAGTTGTAAACCCAAGTGCAGGTTATGTTTAAGTAATAAATTCTCGGGTGTCCGAGGTCGAACCACAGGGAAGTGTATTAGTAAGTATAAGTTTATAAATATATAAGACAAAGAAAGTAAACAAGATATTAGGGAATCAACAACAAAATAAGATAAACAATATATTAGAGAACAAAATAAACAAAATATAAAAGAAATTAAACAAGATATAAAAAACAATAAGAAAAGATGTTGAGGTTAGAGAATCCACTCTTAGTGTTATGCTAAGATTAATCTTGTTTTATTACACAATTGAAATCCACACATAAAGGAGGTTCCAATCGGAAGGTTTAGCAATTCAGTCCAAATTGTCCAACGTCCATAGCATATGATATTATGTTCATTTGGTGTCCTCAAAACTCATAAAAAGAGTCCAAGCATTCCTTATGCCAAGGTATATGTCTACAACAAATCAAGGTTATGAAACCAAGCATTTACTGTGCCATTTTCATTGTCAATAATGAATCAAGATCCCTACTTTGCAAGTATGATTTTAAACCAAAAGAAAATATTATCTATACTAGTGTTTATAAATGATGATTCATTTTAGCTCATGTTTAAGAGACTAACCTTAGCATTTACCAAGAGCTTCACCTCATCACCTCAACAATATGATTAGCAATACATACTAGATATGAATAAAATAAAAAGAAATGTAAGAAGCATAAGTAAATAAAAAAAAAAAAAGAAAACTAGAGAAAGGAAAGAAGAAGAAAACTTAGAGAATTTTATTACAATGGCTAATATCCTACCAATGTATAATAATGCTCATCCAAGGCCCTCTATTTATACACATTTTGGAGAGCTAAATGAAAAGAGACAAGCTTTATAAATTTCAAAGGTAGGTATAATAGGTGGGTGCATTTTTCTAACAATTTTCGTCATATTGTATGACAATTCTGATCAGCCAGCTTGATGGTCGATTTTGTCAATGTTGGAGGCTCGATCTGATCAAATGGTCTTCTAGAAAAATATACCCCTATCAGTTACGGATCCATAGCCGTTAGAATCAGATCATTTGCTCATGTGGATCGGAAGATATGGTCAAAATACCAAAACAGGTCAGCACAGACGTCATTGCACATAAGCCAACTTGATGGTCGATTTCGCTGGGGAAAACGACTCCGTTTCAAGAAGTGTAAAACATGAAAAAGATAGATATGCCTCTTAACTTTGCACTGTAAAAATTCAGCCTTATTGCTTCAGTGAAACTCCAGATATAGCGGATATGGCAAAAGGTGTCGGAACTGGAACTGAACTGGATTTGCCCTTAATTGTTGATTTAACCTAGTAATCTGAAATCACTCAAAAAAACTCGTGAAAAACACCAAATTACATAAAAATATAAAATATCATAAACACAATTAGACTAAGCAATAATAACTCGTATTTGACACAAAACAATAATAAAACATAACTAAGAACTATATAATTATACGAGTTATCAGTGGGGAAAAACAATATAGGAAGGCATATAGACATTGAAAGAATGAAAGAATGTGGACACATCAATATGAAGGAAATGCATCATGGTTGTTATTTATTAAATGATAAGTTTTAAACATAAGCCCATACAAAGGACTCTTAATGCCTTCGGGCAAGGGCAATTAAGGTTGATTCGAGCATTACACTAGAGTAGACCTAAAAACTATGGGAAGTTCAATCACGCTCCAATTGGTTAGCTCATAACCTGGAGGGCAAGGGCGCACCATCCAACTAGTACCATCCTCTATCTGTTCCTCTATTTCAGCCATACTGACCATCATTTCATATGGTTGTTTGTCTCCGACTCCATAAAGCTTCTCAAAAGCCTGCTCCAGCAGGACCATCATATCCTCGGAATTCTTACTCCCAAACTCAAATCCGACCGAGTGGAAGATGTGAAGGATTGGCGGGAAAGTCATGGGCTCTCACTTCATATCCATACCCGCAAGATAGGCCATCCTCCTTTTACGGTTCTTCTCAATCTGTTTCTTTTTCTTGTGAGCTTTAGGGAGATATCCGAGAACGAATCGGTCTTTCTTCTCGGCCACTTTTATTGCTCTGGCCATCCCCTGGAGATACTTTCCTAGTCCTTTTCCAGCTCTGCAGCCTTTTCCCACCGTTGTTTTTACCCCCAACCTGGTATTCATGGATAGCCTTGACTTTGGAATTTTATGTCCCTTAGTGACGAACAAGACATTGACAAATTCCAGCGACCTGAATGAGCATTCTATAGCATCTTTGTTTACCTCTATGTAGGGGATATCTGTAGATGCAGAGACAATGATATCCTCTTCTCCTGACACGTTAACCAAGCGCACTTCCATTACAACTTTTAACTTTTGGTGGAGGGATGACGGCACAGCCCTGGCAGAGTGAATCCACGGTCTTCCCAGTAAGCAATTGTAAGATGGGGTGATATCCATTACTTGAAAATCCACCTTATAGGTATAAGGACCTATCTGAAGTGGATCTCAATATTTCCATCACTTCCCGACGAGTGCCATCAAAGGCTCTGACAACGGTATGACTCAGCAGCATGTAGGACATATCAATTGGCACTTTTGATAAGGTAGCCAATGGAATCACATTCAGAGAAGACTTATTGTCAAGGAGTACTCGGGGCAGAATGGGCCTCTTGCAAGTAGTGGTGATATAGAGGGCCTTGGTGGATCCTATTCCATTTGGCGGTATCTCATCATAACTTAAGGAGATGCAATCATCAGCTATGATGTTCCCCACCAACCGATCTAACTTCTTCATTGATATATTGTTAGCTACATAAGCCTAGTTTAGAATCCTCAGCAGAGCGTTTCGGTGCGGCTCTGAGTTCAACAGTAGTGAAAGAACTGAAATCCTCACCAGTTGGCAGTGTAATTGTTCTACCACACTATATTCGCTGTGTTTGATGAATTTTAAGACCTCACAGGCTTCCTTTTCATTTATCAGTTCTTTTATTTTACCAACCAAAGCTGGATCTTTTTCAACTTCACCAGATTGTTCTACCTCCATAGGATCCGATCCCACTGCCTTTTTCCTTTGTACAAGTTCAACTATCGTCGGGGCATAACATCTACCGCTTCGGGTTAGATGCCTCACTCCAGTTACATCCATGACCGCTGCCTGATGGTTTGAAGATTCGGGTATCGCCATACTGCATTCATGCTCCCATGGAATCGTATTGTCTCCTTTGTGAGGAAAAGGTGACTACAATTCTATGATCATTTTTGGAGCGGGTCCCTCGACTACTAGAATAGCCTTTACCTCGGGCTCATCATAGTATATAATCAGGGGTCTATCTATCCCATAACCCATCTCATTCAAACCGATTTTAGGCTCCTTTATCTTTTCAGAAAACTGGGCCTCGCCCATATCCATCATCTTTTGAACTTTTGCTAAAAACTCTTCACAGTATTGAATAGCATGCCCCATGCACTCATGATATTGGCAAAAGTCTCCACCTGGCTGACTATCTTCCTTATATCTGATTTCGACTTAACCAACCTTGCCTTGACCATCTCAAACCAGACTCTGATCATAGGCGTTTTTACTTTCCTGATATCCCTTTTGCCCTTTCGAACTCCCCTGACATGATTGTGTTAACCTTGGCCTCTATATGATTAGGCAATGGGTTTCCCACAATATAAGGTCCACTTTTCGACCTGAATTTTAAAAATTCCTGGATCAATAAGGCTCTGAACCTTGTGCTTAAAAGCAGTGCAGTTCTCGGTTGAGCGTCCTTGGATCCCTACATGCTACGCGCAATGAGTGTTGGAATCATACCACTTGGGATAGAGAGGTTTCAAAGGTTGAAGATAGACAGGTGCAACGAGTTGACCCTGTAGCAGCTTCGGGTGTAACTCACTGTAAGTAGTAGGGATAGGGTCATATAGAGGCTTTTGGGTGTTCCTCACAGGCCTTTGATCATTTCGGGGAAAATTTTGAGTGTTTGAAGGAATGGCTATCTAAGGAGATATGCCAGTCGGATATAGTTGCTATGGTATGGCAGTGTAGGGAAAAGGATTCTGAGGCTGTTGATAGCCGGATAGTAAGGGTTGTAGATCGGGTAAGGTGTATATGGCGTTGGAGGTGAAAAAGGTAGGTTATTGAAACTGACTGCTTGAGCCTCCCCTTCTTTTTTCTTGGCAGGAGTTGTTTTCTTTTGGGCGACTTGTTTCCCATTTCCCATCTTTTCGCTCTTGATTGCGGTTTCAATCATCTCTCTAGATATGGTCATATCTATGAAATTTTTGGTGGCATTACCTACCAACTTCTCGTAGTATGGTGCCTTCAGGGTGTTGATGAAGATAACTATAGTTTCTTTATCAATCAGGGGTGGCTGCACCTGGTTAGCCATGTCTCTCCATTTCTGGGCATACTGTTAAAAACTCTCAGTATCTTTCTTCTCTATGTTTTGTAGGGATAATCTGTTAGATACCATGTCAAAAACGTGCTTGTAGTATTCGAGGAAGGCTCTAGCCAAATTCGTCCATGATCGGATCTTGCTGCAGGTGAGTTGATTGTACCATCGAGTGGCAGACCCGGTGAGGCTATCTTGGAAACAGTGGATGAGCAACTTCTCATCACTATCATGTCCAGTCATTTTTCGACAATACATCGTCAAATGTGTTGAAAGATTGGTGGTCCCGTTATATTTCTCAAAATCCGGCGTCTTTAACTTGGGTGAGATTACTAAGCCGAAGACTAAACTTATCTCTTTAGCATCAGGCTTCCAAACAGCTCAGCCCCTTCCACGGCCCTCAATCTTTCTTCCAATAGCTGATACTTCTTTTATGATTCGGTTGTTTCAAAACTTTTTAGTTCCGCCGTTTTCCTCTTTTCTTGTTCTGCAAGCTCATCCAAGTCTGGGATATCGATAGGATCTGTCGGGATTGCCCCAAGATTTACCCCAATTGGCTTCTGTTTCTGTGCCCCTGTGTTGGGTTGGATATACACGAAAGGTGTTTCAACTGTCGGTGGTGAAGTTTCTATATTCTGTGTAGGTTGGCCGTTTGTCAGTATAGCTTTTTGCTGCCCCTCTTTTCCCCCTTGATGTCCTGATTCTAATCAGGGGCTAAATTCTCCATGTGTCCCTTTTCTTTGACTGCGACGGACACCAGTTCCATCAGCTTAATCATCTGATCCCTTGATTCGGCCTGAGACTTGGCCAATTGTTCCCTCAACTCATCCTAAGCCTTTTCCATTATCTCCATTCGGGCCATCTGTTCATTCTCCATGATCCTGACTTGTGATCTAGTATTATACTGATGCGGAGTGCTTCTCTCTGGGAGTTTCGTTGGGCGCCCCATTTTTTAACCTTAGTGTAAATATCAGGGATTAGAATTTCATGGCATATTATTCTTTTTATTAATTAAATGTGTGCAAGGATGAATGAATAAATCAATGCATGACTGATCAAACAAATAGATGAATGAATGTATGCTTCTTTAATTGTATGAAATGAGATGATGCAAATAATAGTATTTACCTTAAGATCAAATTCCAACACAAATGTTTTTTCATTAATTCATGGAAATTTGTTACATATCCTCTCTCACTCTCGGGTTACATAAAAGGATCGTATCTGCTCATACTGGTCTTGAGCCTCCTCCCGAAAATTCATCAGACGCTGTCCATGCTCTCCTGTCTGGTTGACATCACACCTCAGAGTCTTCACTTTCTCTGACATCTCTCTGGCCTTGACCACAGCCTTGCGGATCTGTGTAATCAGGTGGTCTATATACTGCTGTATCCCCAAGGTCTCAGTCTTCCACCTTGAGCTAGCATCTAAAGCTAAGTCATTCGCCTGGCTCCATTCGGTCTTTCTCTCTCTGTATTCCGGAATAATGGCAGCAATGTCAGCTTTCTGGACTTGCAACTGATGCTTTGAGGTCTGAATGGTCGCATGGAGTGTCTCATTCTCCTTGCGTAGCATGGATGTCCTTTCCCTCTCATTTCCCAACTTTGCTTTCAATATCTCATTCTCTTGCAGGCATCTTTCTAACCTAGTCAAAATAAGTGATCGGGCATCTCCCCACTTTTGACGCTCATGAGAAAATCGGGACTCCTTTTCCTTGCTGTCCTTAGCCTTACCCTTCCAGAAGTCCAATTATTTTTGAAGCTTTTATGTCTCTTTCTCAATGGTGCTCAGAGACCTACTAGTTCCAGTGAACTGTCCCTTGGTTCTTAGCCTCTTGTTCTGTTGATGCATGTCCTGTATATCGGATTGTGCCATGTCTCACTCTTTAACCAACCTCCGTGTCTTGGCCTCTTGGATCTCAAAGTCGATCCTCAAATCTTTGACTTTCTCCTGAACCTTATCATACTCACGCTTCAGTTTCCCTTTGACCTTTTCTAATTCTTGCTTGACAAGCTCAATCTCTGAGAATACTATCGGCTCTGGTTGAAGGATTATAGGATAAATAGAGGCATCATCGGCAGGGAGCACTATGTTGTGGATCCTTTTGGCTCTCCAAACCAAGTATTCGGGAGTAGCGTTATCAGTATATCTACCCAATTCTGATTGGTGCAACTTCCTCCATGCTTTGATGAGCTCGCGTGTTTCCTTCATGTACCCGGGCCCATTATATGCAAAATCAACCAAAGTGAGCCTATGAGTCGTCGGGATGAACTGCTCAGACCCATACTACCTTTGTACAAAGAGTGGTGCATAGCTGATAACTCCCCAAATTCCTAATAACGAAGCCCACGGTTTGTCTCCACAACTATACAGAATGGATCCCACTGGCATCCACAGAGCCCTCCAAGTGACGTCTTCTCGGGCTAAGCGACGAAGAGTCATGATCCACTGTTTCTTATCTCCCTTTCTCGGCCACACTTTATTGCAGAATTCCTTAAGAGGAATGAAAGTATTTATGTTGGGACGGAGCTTTTCCTTATCTTCTCCCCAGAAATTGCTCTGGATCCAAACATACAGAAGCTATGCATGATAACTCGTATAATTATATAGTTCTTAGTTATGTTTTATTATTGTTTTGTGTCAAATACGAGTTATTATTGCTTAGTCTAATTGTGTTTATGATATTTTATATTTTCATGTAATTTGGTGTTTTTCACGAGTTTCTTTGAGTGATTTCAGATTACTAGGTTAAATCAACAATTAAGGGCAAATCGAGTTCAGTTCCAGTTCCGACACCTTTTGCCATATCCGCTATATCTTGAGTTTCAGTGAAGCAATAAGGCTGAATTTTTTACAGTGCAAATTTAAGAGGAATATCTATCTTTTTCATGTTTTACACTTCTTGAAACGGAGTCGTTTTCCCTAGCGAAATCGACCATCAAGTTGGCTGATGTGCAATGACGTCTGTGCTGACCTGTTTTGGTATTTTGACCATATCTTCCGATCCACATGAGCAAATGATCTGATTCCAACGGCTATGGATCCGTAACTGATAGGGGTATATTGTTCTAGAAGACCATTTGATCAGATCGAGCCTCCAACATTGACAAAATCGACCATCAAGCTGGCTGATCAGAATTGTCATACAATATGACGAAAATTGTTAGAAAAATGCACCCACCTATTATACCTACCTTTGAAATTTATAAAGCTTGTCTCTTGTCATTTAGCTCTCCAAAATGTGTATAAATAGAGGGCCTTGGATGAGCATTAAAGATACATTGGGAGGATATTAGCCATTGTAATAAAATTCTCTAAGTTTTCTTCTTCTTTCCTTTCTCTAGTTTTCTTTTTCTTTATTTACTTATGTTTATTACATTTCTTTTCATTTTATTCATATCTAGTATGTGTTGCTAATCATATTGTTGAGGTGATGAGGTGAAGCTTTTGGTAAATGCTAAGGTTAGTCTCTTAAACATGAGCTAAAATGAATCATCATTTATAAACACTAGTATAGATAATATTTTCTTTTGGTTTAAAATCATACTTGCAAAGTAGGGATCTTGATTCATTATTGACAAGGAAAATGGCACAGTAAATGCTTGGTTTCATAACCTTGATTTGTTGTAGACATATACCTTGGCATAAGGAATGCTTGGACTCTTTTTATGAGTTTTGAGGACACCAAATGAACATAATATCATATGCTATGGACGTTGGACAATTTGGACTGAATTGCTAAACCTTCCGATTGGAACCTCCTTTATGTGTGGATTTCAATTGTGTAATAAAACAAGATTAATCTTAGCATAACACCAAGAGTCGATTCTCTAACCTCAACATCTTTTCTTATTGTTTTTTATATCTTGTTTAATTTCTTTTATATTTTGTTTATTTTGTTCTCTAATATCTTGTTTATCTTATTTTGTTGTTGATTCCCTAATATCTTGTTTACTTTCTTTGTCTTATATATTTATAAACTTATACTTACTAATACGCTTCCCTGTGGTTCGACCTCGGACACCCGAGAATTTATTACTTGAACATAACCTGCACTTGGGTTTACAACTCTTAATTGAGTCTCCATCAAGTTTTTGGCGCCGTTGCCGGGGAGGCAATACTAAATATATAAGTTTATAAGTATATTTATTTTTATTGGCTGGTTATACCGCCTAATCTGTATATTAAGTTTGTTTTATGCTTGTTTGGCGACGTGATTTTAGATCTCGTTGTTTAGTTAGATTTTATTGTGAAACTTTTTCAGGTAATCTTTCTAATACAACTCCTACCATGGCTGACAATGAAAGTGTTCATGCTGAAGATGAGAACAGACAAGTACGCACCATGCGTGACTACTTGCAACCAACTCGAAGCTCATCACCCTCTTGTTTTATTTTTCCTCTCAATGCAAACAACTTTCGTTTTAAACCAGGTATGATAGCTTTGCTTCCAAATTTCCATGGGTTAGAATCGGAAAGTGCTTACTCGTTTCTAAAAGACTTCGAAGATGTATGTGTCACCTTTAATGACCAACAATGTACAAATGAAATTGTCAAGCTAAAATTATTTCCTTTTTCTTTAAAAGATAAAGCAAAAATTTGGCTTCATAATTTAAAACCAAGGTCAATTGGCACATGGCAAGAATTACAAACTGAGTTTCTAAAGAAATTTTTCCCAGCACATAAAACTACTGCTTTGAAAAGACAGATTCAAAATTTCAATCAAAATCAAAATGAAGCATTTTTTCAGTGCTGGGAGCGTTTTAAAGATTTGTTAAGTTCTTGTCCACATCATGGTTTTGAAAAATGGCGTCTTATTAGTTTCTTTTATGAAAGTTTAACTCCCGAAACTAAACAATTTGTTGAAACAATGTGTAACGGTGAGTTTCTAGAAAAAGAACCTGAAGAAGCCTTTGACTACCTAGACCATTTGGCAGATAACTCTCAAGCCTGGCACACAGATAATTCCTCTGAAAGTTCCAATAGATCTAATCTTGTTTCTAACAGAGGTAAATATCATTTTAGTCAAAAAGATGAGATAAAAGCTAAAGTAGCTAATTTGGCTAGAAAGATTGAAGCCATGGAACTTAGAGAAGTAAAAGAAGTCAAAACGGTTAAAAATGAAGAAAGTTGTGGAATTTGTGAAATCATGGGACACCCCACTTCTGAATGTCCAAACATTCCCATTCTTAAAAAAGCGTTGCATGATCAAGTAAATTCCATAAACACATTTAAAAAGCCTTTTCCTTCTCCTTACTCTGAAACGTATAACCCTGAATGGAGAAATCATCCCAACTTCAGTTGGCGGAATAATAATCATGTTCAGGTACCACAATCTCAAAAGCCGGGCAACACTTTTTCCTATCAACCTTCACGTGTACAAACCTTGGAAGAGACATGGAAAGCATTCATGCAAACACAAGCAAATGTGAATAACCAAACTTCACAGGACATCAATGAGATCAAAAACACCTTGTCCACATTGACAGCTTCATTACGCACTCAAGAAAAAGGTAAGTTTCCTGCTCAACCTCAGCCTAACCCTTCTACTCAATGTCTTGTTTCTTGCTCCAATGAAACTCAACAGGAAAATGCCAGTTCTATCACAACTCTTCGAAGTGGAAAGGCAATTGACAAAAACATTCCATCAAAAGACCAAGATCCTCCTTCCCTTCCGAAAAGTAATGGTAAGGATAATGGTAAGTCTGAACTTCTTGAAAATTTGGACAAAGAAAAAGTTATGCATCCTGCTCCTTTTCCTCAAAGGTTGCAAACAATAAAGAATTTGAATCAAAATGCAGAAATTTATGAACTTTTCAAACAAGTTAAGATTAACATTCCTTTATTGGATGCAATCAAACAAGTTCCATCTTATGCTAAATTTTTGAAGGACATGTGCACATTTAAAAGGAAACATAATGTACAAAAGAAAGCATTTCTGACGGAAAGTGTGAGCTCAATCATTCAGCACCTTACTCCACCAAAATTCAAAGATCCTGGATGTCCAACAATCTCATGCATCATTGGAAACACTAGAATAGAACATGCATTGCTTGATCTTGGTGCTAGTGTTAATCTTTTGCCTTTTTCTGTTTATCAACAGTTAGGTTTAGGTGAACTCAAGGAAACACCTGTTACACTTCAACTAGCTGATCGTTCTGTAAAAATTCCTCGAGGGATAGTTGAAGATGTTTTGGTTCAAATTGATAATTTTTACTTCCCTGTTGATTTTATTGTTTTGGACACACATCCTGTTTCAAATCCAAATGTTCAAATTTCTGTTATATTAGGCCGTCCATTTCTTGCAACTTCTAATGCTCTGATAAATTGCAGGAATGGTATGTTGAACATTTCTTTTGGAAATATGACTTTAGAATTAAATGTGTTCAACATTTGCAAGCAACCTGGTGATGATTCAGAAGTACATGAAGTGGATTTCGTTGAAGAACTTGTTCATGAACATCTCACCACTACCACATTCCATGATCCTTTAGAAGCTTATTTAATTGAATGTGAGTTTGATAATGCTTCAGAAATTTCACACACTGATTCTTTGTTAAATTCTTTTCAGGATAAGCATTGTTGGAAACAAAAGTTTGAGGAACTTCCATCACTCACAAATGTCACTGTACCATCAACTATTGAACCACCCAAGCTGGATTTAAAACCATTGCCATCCGAGCTAAAATATTCCTTTTTGGGTGAGAATGAAACTTTTCCAGTCATAATTTCTTCACATCTTGATGAACTACAAGAAGGTAAGTTGTTACAACTTTTGAAAATGCACAAAAATGCATTAGGATGGACCTTAGCTGACATAAAGGGAATAAGCCCATTAATCTGCACACATAATATTTATTTAGAGGAAAATGCTAAACCCTCTAGACAAATGCAACGAAGGCTTAATCCTAATATGAAAGAAGTAGTGAGAAATGAAGTCATTAAACTTCTAGATAATGGAATCATTTATCCTATCTCTGATAGCAAATGGGTAAGTCCTACTCAAGTCGTACCTAAGAAATCTGGAGTTACTGTAGTTAAAAATGAAAACAATGAATTAATTCCAACTAGGACTGTTACTGGTTGGCGCATGTGCATTGACTACAGGAAACTTAACTCAGTGACGAGGAAAAATCATCTCCCTTTGCCTTTCATGGATCAAATCTTAGAAAGAGTTGCAGGGCATGAGTTTTATTGTTTTCTAGATGGATATTCTGGGTATAATCAAATTGCCATTGCACTTGAGGACCAAGAGAAAACCACTTTTACATGTCCTTTTGGTACTTTTGCATATCGTAGAATGCCATTTGGATTATGTAACGCCCCTGCCACATTTCAAAGATGCATGCTTAGTATTTTTAGTGACATGATTGAACGTAATCTTGAGATTTTCATGGATGATTTTTCTGTTTCTGGTGATTCATTTGATGATTGCTTAGCCAATTTGAAAAATGTATTGATTAGGTGTGAAGAAAAAAAATCTTGTTCTTAATTGGGAAAAATGTCATTTCATGGTCACTAAAGGTATTGTACTAGGTCACATTGTTTCTGCAAAAGGGATTGAGGTAGACAAGTCAAAAATTGAATTGATTGCTAATCTACCCACACCAAAGACAGTAAAGGACATTAGGTCATTCTTGGGACATGCAGGTTTTTATAGAAGATTCATAAAAGATTTTAGCACGATATCTAAACCTCTATGTAATCTTTTAATGAAAGACACTGCATTTGAATGGACTAAAGATTGTGAAGATGCTTTTGAAAAACTCAAAAATATGCTCACTACTGCTCCTATTATGAGATCTCCTGATTGGTCTTTACCATTTGAAATAATGTGTGATGCTAGTGACTATGCTGTTGGTGCTGTGTTAGGACAAAGGAAAGATAAGAAACCACATGTAATTTACTATGCAAGTAAAACTTTAAATAGAGCCCAAATGAATTATTCCACTACAGAAAAGGAATTACTTGCAGTTGTTTTTGCATTGGATAAATTCAGATCTTACCTTGTTGGATCATCAATTGTTGTCTTTAGTGATCATGCAGCTTTAAAATATCTTCTCTCTAAGAAGGATGCAAAACCTAGGTTGCTGAGGTGGATCCTTTTGCTGCAAGAATTTGACATCACCATTCGAGATAAAAAAGGAGTAGAAAATGTGGTGGCTGATCATTTATCAAGACTTGTTTGTGATGAATCTTTTGGAACCTCACCAATAAATGATACTTTTCCTGATGAACAACTTCTAATTGTCTCCACGACACCTTGGTTTGCTGACATTGCTAATTTTCTTGCTACAAGAAAAATTCCTTCTCAATGGAGCCCCCAAGATAAAAAGAAGTTTCTGAATGAGGTAAAGAAGTTCTACTGGGATGACCCTTACTTGTTCAAATATTGTCCTGATCAGATTTTTCGAAGATGCATTCCCGACAATGAGGTAACTAGTGTAATTAAGTTTTGTCATTCCGAGGCATGTGGTGGTCATTTTTCATCAAAGAAAACTGCTGCAAAAATTTTACAGTGTGGATTTTACTGGCCAACTTTATTCAAAGATGCATATAATTTTTGCAAGTCATGTGAAAGTTGTCAAAAATTAGGTTCCATTTCGAAAAGAAACATGATGCCTTTGAACCCAATTCTTGTAATTGAAATTTTTGACTGTTGGGGTATTGATTTCATGGGACCATTTCCACCATCTTTTGGTTTCTTATACATTTTAGTTGCAATAGATTATGTTTCAAAGTGGATAGAGGCAATTCCATGTCGAAATAATGATCACAAAACAGTGATTAAATTTTTAAAAGAAAATATTTTGAGTCGATTTGGAATTCCTCGATCTATCATAAGTGATGGGGGAACACATTTTTGCAACAAGGTTTTTGAAACATTAATGAAGAAATATGCCATTACACACAAAGTTGCAACCCCTTATCACCCGCAGACAAATGGACAGGTAGAATTAGCAAATAGGGAGATTAAACAAATTTTGGAAAAGACGGTTAATCCAAATCGCAAAGATTGGTCTCTTAGACTTAACGATGCATTATGGGCCTATCGAACAACTTTTAAAACAGCATTGGGCATGTCTCCTTATAGGCTAGTTTATGGAAAACCTTGTCATTTACCTGTGGAACTTGAGCATAAAGCATATTGGGCCATTAAAATGTTCAACTCAAACCTTGATGACGCTTCTAATTTACGGAAATTACAAATAAATGAACTTGAGGAACTCAGAAATGATGCATATGAGAATTCTAAAATTCATAAAGAAAGAACTAAAGCCTTTCATGACAAGTTAATTTCAAGAAAAACATTTGATGTTGGGCAAAAAGTTCTACTTTATAATTCTAGACTTCACATATTTCCTGGTAAGTTGAGATCAAGATGGACTGGCCCATTTGTGGTTAAACATGTGTATCATTATGGAGCAGTTGACATTGAGAATCCTCAAAATGGTAACGTATTCAAGGTAAATGGACAAAGTCTCAAACTCTTTTTGGAAAATCATGTTACTCAAGAAGAGGTTGTTTTTCTTTCTGATCCTTGTTTTGAAAATAACTAGATGTAAATATAAATTTTTTTTTAACCCCGGTTAAATGGCGGATAACGGTACTCCATGATTATTTAAGTCGGTCCCATCAGCTACCCACAAAACTGATATTGTATATAAATTTCTCTTTCAATTTCTCTTTCATTTTATATTTCTTTTTTTTTTTCAGGATGGATGATATTCTCACAAGATTGCAGAAACAATTTCCTCCTTTTCCTCGAAATATTTTACTGAAGCTTTACCAAGTTCGATTTGAAAGATTAAGAATGCTTATGCACAAAGGGATTCTTGAAGACATACGTTGGATAATTGAAGCCAAGGTATGTGAAGATGAATATCTTCCTGTTTTGCATTTACCAGGTACAGGTAGAAGCACTTTTGCAAAGAAGCGACGAGCAAAGCGCATGAGTTCAAATTGCCACAAATGTGCACGATGGACGTGTAACGGTAAATGTCGTTCTATTGGGATTCCGTCCTCTAATCGAGATGATAAAATTGAGTTCATTAAGGATGGACTGAGTAAGGAGAATTTGGGTAATATCCAACTTTCTCTTGAGACGCATCCTAGTGGAGACGTACAAAGAGAAATTCTTGATTTATGGCCGCAATTCCAAAGGGAATGGCAACATCTTGGGAATCTGATGTTAAAAGACCCTGTTTGCCAGCTTGTAAGAAAACTGGATGGGAAGCATATCCTCGACTCATAGAAGGCGTTTAAGCCGTTTCTGGACGTAAAACCAGAGGAAGATGTGAGCCACAATCACAACTACAATAAATGACTTCTCAACTTTTGGTTTGATTTGCAATAACTTAATTTCGATTTAATTTACGTGTTGTTAGATTTGTGTAATTATTCTCGTTTTTTTTTTTGCATTGGTCTTTTACGGTTGATTTTTCTTCTCTTTTTGATTTTCTTCCTGAAATCACGCAAAAATCTTTTGTTAGGTTAACATTTTCTTCTGACAGGTCAAATACACTTTCGGCGACATTATTACTCTTGTCTGATTCATTACTCAGTCCTCTATATATTACACCATGTACTCATTCTCTTTCAGGCACTTGAAAAAGAAAATGGAAAGTACTTCGTCCCAGCGCATTAAAAAAATTTGTGTCTTTGAAGGTGCTTATCCATGGAAAAATAACATATTCGCTGATGAAGCCATAAGAGTTGGAGTAATACTTGCCCAACAAAAGATCCAGTTGATTTATGGAGGCGGTAGTACGGGTTTAATGGGAGCAGTCGCTACAGCAGCACACGCCGGAGGAAGTCCAGTTCTAGGAATCGTGCCAAAACTATTCACAGGTTTTTGTGGACCTACCGTGGGTAAGGAAATACAAGTCTGGAGTATCCCTGAACGGATAACAATCATGTACCATTCTGCCGATGCATTCATTGCTTTACCAGGAGGTCTGGGTACATTGGAAGAAATAGCTTGCGTGGCTTCTTGGTCATCTTTGGTCACAAATAAGAAACCCATTGGTTTGCTTAATATTAATGGTTATTTTAGTAATTTGCTTTCATATTTAGATAATGCTGTGGATAATGGATTCATGTTTTCAGAGGCAAGGAGAACCATAATTTCTGCTACAACCATTGAAGATTTACTCAAAAAGCTCCAAGCTTATGAGTATTTATCTGCTACGGTTGCTTCGCAAACGCTCGAAAAAGAAAAAGAGATATGGACGAGCAAGGAGTGGATTGCACTCTGTCTTTGTAACATTATCTAACATTTTGTTTGTTGTGTCTCAGTTAGAATAAGTGGTTAGCAACCTCTGCAGGTAATATCTCCTAAATTCTACCTTTAGTAGGGGGTAAGGGACATATTTTGCTAATTTTAAAAAATAAAATAAAAAAAAACAAAAAGTTTGTTGTGTTTTAAGCAATTTAGAAGTATTCATTCTGAACAAGGTCTGAGTAAGGGAGACTTGAGACATACCTTGTCAGTTTGATTTTAATCTTTTTATGTTTACTTGTTAATTTTTGTTTAGTATTTTAGGATTATTTAGGTTGCATGAGTTTGTTTTGTTTTGAGTCTTAGTTATTCCTATTCTTATGTTATTAGTTCTTTTCTCTTACACATGATTCTTTCATTTGGGTTAATAGACTTACATTGAGGACAATGTAAGAATTAAGTGTGGGGGGAACGATTTAGGATTTCTTTTATTTTTGTCTACTATTTTTTTATGAGTCTTTATTATTATTATTATTTTTTTAATGTGTTCTAGTTCCTTTTTAATACAATGATGAGATATGAATTGCATAAGTCTAAAACAGATTTATTAGTGAGAAGATTTTCATGAGAATTGAGCTTGATGTCAACCTTTTTATGAGCCAATGTTAATATGATATGTTGATTGAGAAAGAAGCATGTTTAGACTTAATCTGACTTGCATAATCATCATTGTGAGTTTTTGAGCCTATAATGATTGATGCATTATACAAATCAATCTAATTTCTTTCTTGAGTGCTCTTATGATTACATGATTCTCTAGAACTTGCTTTAAACCGTTTGAGACTATATTGATACATGTGACAACATGAATATGATAGAGGCATTAGGATTATAACCAGAGCCAAACAGCCATCCATTATTAATGTTCTAAGAGAACATCCCCACTAGTGAGCCAATTTGAGCCTACATTAAATATGCTATTTTATTGGTAACCAGAACTTACACCTAGCCTAAATATACTTATATCCTTACCCTTGTTCTAAAGATGGATTATATATTTTGAGACATATTGCAAAAACAAGGGATACTTTTTGAAAATTTGGGTTAGAACGAAAGATAAGTGTGGGGGAGGAGAGAGGCAAAAGTCAAGAGAAAAAGAAAGGGATCATTGTCAAATACATTCCCATATTTAAAAAAAAAAAAAAAAATCTTCTCTTGAACTTCTAGTTAAAGTAAAGAAAAAGATGTTACAAAGTTGGTTAGAATGAAGCAAAGGCTCAACATGAATATTTAGCCTATGTTATTATGTGCTTTATAAGAGTTTTGAGAAGTTTTATTTGTATGATCTTATTATGTCTCTAAACTCTATGAACTCTTTGGAACCTTTGTGATATCTTTATCCTTTTGTTCTTTAACCACATTATAACCCTTTGGCCCCATTACAACCTTGAAAAAAAGACCTCTTGATTTATGAAGTTGTATGATCTAAATAGTGGAGAATAGGTGGACAAGCAAGCATATGGTAGAACTGTTTTCATGAGATTGATTGAGTGTAAACACTTTACCACTACTTTAAAGAGTGAAAATCATGAGAGTATAGTGAGAAGTTGAGATTAAGTTGAATATGCACTATTTTGATTGAAATATGTTATGTTAATATTGGCTTAACTCATTTATTTACATTCAAGCATGAATTTTTGTGAAATTCTTTGAGCTATTGATTAGTTTATAAGACTTGTTCAAAGATTGTCTCTAATTTATATTGAAAGGATTAGGAGTAAATATTTTTAGTGTATGTAGTTTACTTATATTTTAGTTTTTCAATGTTTGTGGGTATCGTTCTAGCAAACCCTCACGAGACTAAACTCGTCCACTAGGGACACCTAGGGGTTTAAAGGCTTGTGTCACATGCTAAGTGCCACCGTGATTTCCAACGAAAATGGATTAGATTAGGTTTTCTTATTTTATTTTTATTGAGTCGTTGCTAGGGACTAGCAACAATCTAAGTGTGGGGGTGTGATAACTCGTATAATTATATAGTTCTTAGTTATGTTTTATTATTGTTTTGTGTCAAATACGAGTTATTATTGCTTAGTCTAATTGTGTTTATGATATTTTATATTTTTATGTAATTTGGTGTTTTTCACGAGTTTCTTTGAGTGATTTCAGATTACTAGGTTAAATCAACAATTAAGGGCAAATCGAGTTCAGTTCCAGTTCCAACACCTTTTGCCATATCCACTATATCTTGAGTTTCACTGAAGCAATAAGGCTGAATTTATTATAGTGCAAAGTTAAGAGGCATATCTATCTTTTTCATGTTTTACACTTCTTGAAACGGAGTCGTTTTCCCTAGCGAAATCGACCATCAAGTTGGCTGATGTGCAATGACGTCTGTGCTGACCTGTTTTGGTATTTTGACCATATCTTCCGATCCACATGAGCAAATGATCTGATTCCAACGGCTATGGATCCGTAACTGATAGGGGTATATTGTTCTAGAAGACCATTTGATCAGATCGAGCTTCCAACATTGACAAAATCGACCATCAAGCTGGCTGATCAGAATTGTCATACAATATGACGAAAATTGTTAGAAAAATGCACCCACCTATTATACCTACCTTTGAAATTTATAAAGCTTGTCTCTTGTCATTTAGCTCTCCAAAATGTGTATAAATAGAGGGCCTTGGATGAGCATTAAAGATGCATTGGGAGGATATTAGCCATTGTAATAAAATTCTCTAAGTTTTCTTCTTCTTTCCTTTCTCTAGTTTTCTTTTTTCTTTATTTACTTATGTTTATTACATTTCTTTTCATTTTATTCATATCTAGTATGTGTTGCTAATCATATTGTTGAGGTGATGAGGTGAAGCTTTTGGTAAATGCTAAGGTTAGTCTCTTAAACATGAGCTAAAATGAATCATCATTTATAAACACTAGTATAGATAATATTTTCTTTTGGTTTAAAATCATACTTGCAAAGTAGGGATCTTGATTCATTATTGACAAGGAAAATGGCACAGTAAATGCTTGGTTTCATAACCTTGATTTGTTGTAGACATATACCTTGGCATAAGGAATGCTTGGACTCTTTTTATGAGTTTTGAGGACACCAAATGAACATAATATCATATGCTATGGACGTTGGACAATTTGGACTGAATTGCTAAACCTTCCGATTGGAACCTCCTTTATGTGTGGATTTCAATTGTGTAATAAAACAAGATTAATCTTAGCATAACACCAAGAGTCGATTCTCTAACCTCAACATCTTTTCTTATTGTTTTTTATATCTTGTTTAATTTCTTTTATATTTTGTTTATTTTGTTCTCTAATATCTTGTTTATCTTATTTTGTTGTTGATTCCCTAATATCTTGTTTACTTTCTTTGTCTTATATATTTATAAACTTATACTTACTAATACGCTTCCCTGTGGTTCGACCTCGGACACCCGAGAATTTATTACTTGAACATAACCTGCACTTGGGTTTACAACTCTTAATTGAGTCTCCATCACCCACCTATTTATAGGTGCCCGGATATGAAATATGAGAACCGTCATGTCAATGATTCTGAAATTGATTTTTAAAAACCCATTTGTACAGGTGATTTCGACGCTAACGAAGATGTTGAGGACTGTGATTTGCCTCCAGATGTTGAGGACTGTGATTTGCTTCAAGATCTTTGGAAATATCACCAAACCATAGGCCGTCAAGGCAAATACATCCACCATACGATCACTCTCCGGATTGTTCATGATATAGTCTCGCAAGAATACCCATGGGATACAAGCACTCGAACGCTTCTTTTTAATATTCGGGGAGTCGAGCGGAATCTCCATACCCAATATGAATGATAGCTTTCTCCAAAAGCTAACTGTCTTTTGCTGCTTGCAATATATCTTATGAGGGGTGGATGACTCAACACGGAGCAAGACAGAGTACTCCTCAATGGTGGGTGTCATATCTTCCCGGTTGAATGTTAAGCATCGGTAGGAGGGATCCCAAAACTGTACCACTGCCTTAATCAACTGCTCATCTATCTGGATCGAAAGAAGTAATGTTATGTCGTCGTACTTCTTAGTGAACTCATTTTTCCTTGCAGTTCCCCATCGGCCCCAAATCTCTTCTAATTCTGTCAAATCATTCTGACTCAGATCTAAATGAACCGACTTGGGAAGAACAAACACGAAGCTTCTAGCCAAGCAGTCTCCCCTGTCAACCTGATGCTTCTCTGACTCTATTCTGACCTCTCGGTATGTCTTGGAAGTAACTGACACTGGCGTAAGATCTCGGTGTTCCATGACCATAACGAAAACCCCTCTGATTGGAATTCGGCTTAAGGCAAACACTCCTAAGTGACCATGATGCATGCAATGAAACAAACAAAACAAAACAAACAAAACAAAGGGAAACGAGTCAGTATAAGGATATAATAATCAAGTTAATGCGATATTGAAATAAATAGCTAAAGGTGAGAAAGGTTCCTCCGAATGTTCCTAGCTTCGGTACTTCTAACAAAAATTCGGCATGGTTTCGCCTAGGTTCACTATATGCGGTTGCACTAGGTTCTAAAGAGTCTCCAAATTGCTCCTTACTGTCGCCGCTGAAGGCTAGTAAGGCACCCTGATAAAAACGGGTTCAATTTGTTAGAGTGTATTTCCCAGGCCTATGCGGAGGTTATCACCCCACGAAGGCGTAGGTAGTCTACTACTCCGAAAGTGTTTCGCTAGCCCATGCGGAGGTTAACACCTAACAAGAGCGTGGTTACTTTACTTCCACCTAAAGGACGGAACCTGGGTAGAGGGCTCATGTTATGCAAATGCAAATATAGCGTGTGAGGAGGAACAAACAAACCTTTCACCACTTATTCTATACCCTTATTCTAAAACCCGAGCAATTTAATAAAGACAGATTAAACAATGTAAAGTAATAATTAAACAAAGAATAATAATGACACAAAAAGTTAAATAACTAGAGAACAATAAAAATATGCATGCACATGAGAATGAGCACATTTAAAACAAATCTCTTTTATTAGAAAATGAGAATTAAAAATAAACACCAACCAAAATCGACAAAATCGAGATTTTCGATAACACACGATTAATTCCAGGCCTGACTCTCTAAAGTCCCCAGCGGAGTCGCCAAGGTGTTGATACATGATCCGGGGGACCCGTTCAAGTAAGGGGAAGCAAAAGTAGAGGAAAAGACGACTTAATTCCTCTTGATTGAAATGAAGGGTTGAGGGTATGAAAACGACCTCGAAAAAATAAATGGAGATGCCACCAATTTTTTTTTTTGCTTGGCGTGATCGGTCACCTATTAAAATTAATTAAAACATTTTTTAAAACCAATTTCGAAGTCTACGCTTTAAACCAAAGAAAAACAAGCACGGATTCCAGAGTCGGTTACGTGCAGGGAAGGATTAGCACCCCCCACAACTCCCATGTAAAACGGTACTTTATTAGTCGTATGTTATCTCGAATCTCGATAAAAGTCAGTTTTAAAATTTGGTGTTTTGAAATAATTCCCTTAAAAATTCATTTTTTATTTGAAAATATTTCGAAATTTGCTAGCATAAAATTTCCCATATTTTCCTACAGACTCAGCAAAATATAGAATTTTTCCTTGATTTTAAAATTCTCCGAATCATCTTCATTTAAAAATAATATTCCGTTATTAATGATAATTGATGATATCTTCCCCGACAGACCCAGCAGAGAATTCATGAATTATTTTAATTCGGGAATAATCTTGATTTATGAAAAATACCATTTGTTTTTCAATGTGTTTTAAAATCATAGAAACTGACCATGATTATGCCAAAATACTACCAAGATAAAAATTAAATAAACATGCTCATTTATCGTGATATAACAAACATTTTATTATGACCTAGTAAAAGAAATAATGACATGACAAATGATTGACATAGCATAAAAAATTACATGTGAATAAAATCGACATGGCATATGGAAGACATGGAATATAGATGACATGGCATAAGAATGAATGTCATGTGAATGGAATCGACATGACATACAAAATAACATGGCATACGGAGGACATGGCATAAAATTGAATGCTATGTGAATGAAATCGACATGGCATACAAAATGACATGGCATATGGATGACATAGCATAAGAACGAATATCATGTGAATGAAATCAACATGAAATGGCATATGGATGACATGGAATAAGAACGAATATCATGTGAATGAAATCGACATGACATGCAAGATGATATGGAATAAGAATGAATATCATGTGACTGTAATCGACATGAAATGCAAGATGACATGGCATATGGATAACATGGCATAAGAACGAATATCATATGAATGAAATCATCATGATATGCAAGATGATATGGCATAAGAATGAATATCATGTGAATGAAATCGACATGACATGCAAGATGAAAAGGCATATGGATGACATGGCATAAGAACGAATACCATATGACATATAGATGACATGGCATATGGATATGCAAGATGATATGGCATAAAATGATGACATGGCATAGGTGACATGGCATGAAATGATGACGTGGCATAGGTGACATGGACAAGTATCACAGCATTAGGATGAATTTGTTTGAGAATGACTCGAAATTTATTAATAACAAAATCCTTCCATATTCCCGGGCAAAGCCGGTAAAACATAGAAAAAAAAATTTATTTCAAAATTTTTCGAATCATTTTTGTTTTAGAAAAGGGTATTCCTTTATTAATAATTAATGATATCCTCTTCGACAGACACAGCAGAGAAAACCATGAATTATTTAAACTCGAGAATATTGCCATATTTATTAAATTGTCATGAATATGCAAATTGACATTAAGGCATGCATGATTACCAAAACATGATAAGCATTCTCATTGTAATATGGAAGATGAGATGATGACATGGCATAGGAATAACATGGCATAAAGTGATATAACATAGTAATGAATGTCATGTGAATGAAATCGACATGGCAAACCAAAATGAGATAATCACAATGACATGGTAAACCAAATGACATGGCATGAGGATATTATGTCATGGAAATAGAATGACATGGATGAAAAGTCATGGTGATCGAATGGTCATGGCATGCTTAATCATGACATGAAATGGGCTCACACACTAAATGACATGCTATATGAATGATATGGCATAAGAATACGATGGCATGTATGAAGTGTCATGGTGGCCGAATGGTCATGGTAAAGGCACGTGAATGGCCGAATGCATGGTGATGGCATGTGGATGACCGAATGGCATGAAATGATAACATGGCATGGAAATGCACCTAAACTATAAATGACATGGTATATGACATGGCATGGCATGGCATGTTATATGGATGACAAGGCATAGATGACATGGCATAGGTGACATGGCATAAAATGACATAGCATAGATGACATGGCATAGAATGATGACATGGCATAAAATGACATAGTATAGATGACATGGCATAAAAATGATGACATGGCATGATATAACATGAAAATTACATGGAAAGTGACCTAAGATTGCATGACATAGCTATATGACCTAATATGCATGACCTAACCAAATCTCATGCAAGGCATGACCTAGACCAAAAATGCATGGGAGGGCCGAATGGTACATGTTCTTATACACAATGTAGAGCATGCTAAAGATGCAATATATGATACATGGAAAAAATCAAGATGCGAGGCATGCTTAAAATGCAAGATATGATGCATGGCAAAAATGCAAGATGCAAAGCATGCTCAAAATGCAAGATATGATGTATGAAAAAATGCAAGACATGGCCGAATTCTACATAGCATTATGCATGATGCAAAACATGCTTAAAATGGAAGATATGTGTCATAACAGTTTTTTCGACCGCTAAGACGGTTTTGAAAACAAAATGGAGTCGCCACCAATCCTTTTTTGTAGGTGTGATTGGCCACCTATTAAAATCGGTTTTAGAAAAATATTTTAAAATTAATTAAAACATTTTGTAAAACCAATTTCGAAGTCCGCGCTTTGAACCGGAGAGAAAAACAAAATTGGGTTCGGGAGTCGGTTACGTACGGGGAAGGATTAGCACCCCCACAACGCCCGTTTAGAAAACGATACCATTTTTAATCACGTGTTATATTAAATCTCGATTTAATGGACTTGACATCACTATTTAAAAATAATTCTCTTTTATTTTATTTTATTTTCAAAAAACATGTTTATTATTTTTGAATTTTTTTGAATTATTATTATTTTTTGAAAACGAAAGTGAACATAAATTTATTATCGAAAATACTCGTTAAATATTCCCAACACTCTTGGTGGTATTTAACAAGATCTTCTCACCTCAAGATATCTTAAGAATCACAACCGTGATATCCTTCGAATTCCGTCGTCGGCAATCTACATCCATTTTTTTAATTTAAACGCACATGGTATGAATATTTAAATGTCGGATGCACATGGTTAAGCATACAAGACAATTGATTAAATACGTTATTATAAGATTAAACGTGCGAAGCACAGTGTAAAAAAATACGAATATGGCAACATATCGAACACATAAACATTCACTATATTATTCTTCTTTTATTTCGATTATTCCCAATTTTGAATGAAAGCGGATTTTTTTATCGAGCACCTCGCTAAATACTCCCACCACTCATGGTGATATTTAACGAACTTCTCTCACCTCGAGATATCTTAGGAATCACTACCGTGACGTCCTTCAAATTTCGTCATTAGCAAATCCGTATTCATCGATTTTTATTTAAATGCGAATGATGCGAATATTTAAATATTGAATGCACACGATTTAGCATATAACATGTATGAATAAAGGCCTAATTATACTACCAAATACATGACATAATGTTCAAAAACACGAGCATGGCAAAATATCAAACACGTAAATATTCATTTTTTATTCATTCTTCTTATTTTGATTATTTTCATAAATGTAAACGAATTTTTGTATTGAGCATCTTGCTAAATACTCCCACTACTCGTGGTGATATTTAGCGAAATTCTCTCACCTCGAGATATCTTAGGAATCACAACCGTGACGTCTTTCGAATTCCGTCGTCGGCAAATCCGTGTTCATTCTATCCTTATATTTATTTAAAAATAAATTACTCACTCTAACACCTTAAATTTCTTACAATAAATTCGTATTTACAACACTAAAATATTCTAACATCTTTAAATAAATGACGGATTGTCGATGATGTAATATATTAAAATAGGGTGTTATATTTGAAATACATAATGAATATAAACAATGAAATGTATTAAATCATGCTATAACATTGAGACACAAGCAATATAATATACTACCGTGTTAAAAATAACAAAATATATATTAAAATATATTATAATATTAAAATGCTAATAGTATAATATATTATTAAAATATACTACCGTATTTATTTATTTTTTTTAAAAAAAATAACAAATACGTAATGGATAAAAATAATAAAACATGTTAAAAATATTACAATATTTAAAATAGAGAAATATGCAAAAATAAGGAAACATACTAAAAGATACGTTGGCAATTAAAATAACAACAAACAAACATAAAATAAAATAAAAACCAAAATAAAAATAATAAAATAAAAATAAAAAAACTAATAAACAAGAATCTCACCTCCGGGCTTGACGGATATTTTCGAATTTGATGGGCTCGGGCCCAAATTTTTGTTTATCTTTCCCTTTTTTTGCTTTCTCTTTTTTCTTTTTCTTTTTCTTTTTCTTTTTCTTTTTCTTTTTTTTTTCTTTTTTTCTTCTTTCTTTTTTTCTTCTTTTTTTTTTCTTTTCCTTTGGCCCAAAATCAGCCAATTGGGCTGCCAAGCCCAGGGGTGGGCGCGTGGATCAGGCCAGGCCTCTGGGCCGGGTCTAGGGCTTGGGTCGGGGCTCGGGTCGGGTCTAAACAGACCCGAAAATTCTTTTTTTTTTACGGGTTACCCGCGCGGATCCTGGGTCGACCCGTGGGTCAACATGCGAGTCTTGCTGACCCGCTTCTCCCAAAATAGTACCGTTTTGGCACCGTAAATAAAGCCCTTAAACTTTTTTTTTTTATTTTTTTCTTTCTTCTCTCTCTCTTCCTTTTCTTCTCTCCCTTCTTTCTCTAAATTTTCCAAAAACTGGCCGGCCACCGTCGCCTGTACCACCGTGCGCCGCCGTGTCGGAGCTCCGATGAGCTCCAAAAACCATCACCTAGTCGCGGTTTGGCCTCCATTCCTTGATTCCGGGCTTCGTTTCACCCGAATCAGAGCCAAACCCCGTAGATCTAGGAAAAGACTCTTCGACTAAGGAGTCTCCGATCCAGTCAAGATCGATGTCGGATCGAGTCCAATCCTTCTCCGATGGACTCTACTGGTCCCAAACCTCCCTGCAAGCGGATCGAACCGCTTCAAAATCTCCCTTCTCTATCATTTTTGGTTGCTGCCCTTTTTTTTTATTGCGATGGTGATTCTTTTTTTTTAGGGATTTTTTATTGCTGCTTTTTCTACTGGGTTTTTTCTCGGTTTTGGTTTTTCTGGGTTTTTTTTTTTTGCAGGGCTTCCCTTCTTTTTCTTCTTCCCTTCTGTCTCTGTTTTTGAAGGGTTTCGGGTTGCCTGGAACCCTAGGGTTTGGGGACTTGGGTCCCCGAATTTAGGGATGGGGAGGTTGTTTGCAAGCAACTGGGGGCTGTATGGGGGTTGTCCAAGGGTTGAATGTTAGGATAGGCTATCAGATAGAGGCTATTTCGGGAATTGTGTGTATAGGTGGCGGTGGTTGGGGTGGAGTGTTGGCTTCAAAGGCTAGGGGCTACGGTGGGAGGTGTGGTGGCAGAGGGGTGGCTGCCTGGGGAAAAGGGGCTGTCAGGGCTAGGGTTACAGCTAGGGTTTGGGATTTTGGGTATGGGGATGGGCCTGTTTGGTAACAGGCCCTATTGGGCCAGATGAAAAACGGGCCTTGGCAGGCCTGATTTGGACAAGACAGCAGGCCTGGTAGGCCTTCAGATCGGGCCTGCTGAATAGCAGGCCCTATTGTAAATGGCTTGGGTGGGATTCGAATCCGACCCGGGCTAAAAACCGTTGCTACAGCTGCCCCTCTTTGCACATTGCTGAGAATCAGGAATAGGGCAAAGACGCGAGCAACGTTTTTGTTTGGAATTATGCACGCGCTTGTTCTAAAAGGGTTTTCTCCATCGGAGGTTCTTATCAACTGGAAAATAAATCGCTCCTCTCATCAGAGGCTCTATCACTTCGAAAATAAATTGCTCCTCTCATCAGAGGCTCTATCACTTGGAAAATAAATTGCTCCTCTCATCAGAGACTCTATCACTTCGAAAATAAATTGCTCCTCTCATCAGAGGCTCTATCACTTGGAAAATAAATTGCTCCTCTCATCAGAGGCTCTATCACTTGGAAAATAAATTGCTCATCTCATCAGAGGCTCTATCACTTGGAAAATAAATTGCTCCTCTCATCAGAGGCTCTATCACTTGGAAAATAAATTGCTCCTCTCATCAGAGGCTCTATCACTTGGAAAATAAATTGCTACCTTTCTCTTGACTATCATGGTGTTTTCCAACTCCCTGTTGTAGTCAGTCTCCATTTTTCTTGTCTGCCTGTCATTCATACCCTTTTTTGTACGATATTAATTCCTGATTTACACAAATACCGCTATTTTAAACTTTGTAGCGACGAGTGGATCATAAAACGCCGCTAATGTTTACATGTTCTGCCTATTTAAAATGAGTGATTTAGCGACGTTTGTTCATAAAACGTCGCTATATAAGCATAATATTTTTTTTATATATACTATTTATTTTATTTAAAAAACTATATTTATCAATTATACCTGTCCAATAATACACAAATTATATTTAAAAAATTACAGAATTGTCTAACAATACACAAATTATAAAAAGAACCATAATATAAACATATATTTAATATAAAGTATCATTATACAACAATTTTATTACTTAACACATCAAATCCAGTTACAACTAAAAAAAGTACAAGTAACAACTGTTAAAAGTTCGAAGACAAGCCGTAAGAAAACGTTTTTCCGCAGCAAGTTCGTTCTCATGTTATGAGCCATACTAAAAAAGGTTAAAATACGTAATTAATATATAATGTATTACGTTATGACAGTAAGATAGTTAACAACGAATATATTATATTACCTGAGATGGAGCATTTTGTGAACTCGTTGTTCCTCCTAGGAACTTTTGCTGCACTAAATTCATCAACGACTCAAAATATGTCTGCAACTGCTGATATCTTTGTTGCTCTTCTTCTCTCTCTGCTTGTCTCTTTGCTTCTTTCTTTTCCATCTCTACTTGTCTCTCTGCTTCAAGCCTTGCCATCTCTGCTTGTCTCTCTACTTCAACCCTTGACATCTCTGTCTCTCTGCTTCCTTTTCCTTAAAACGTTGATACATATTTTTTATTTCTTCATTTAGCATCTAAACTTCATATGCAGAGTAGTTTTGTGAAGAAGAAGCAGTAAATCGTTGAGAACTAATTCCATAGTAGCTAGATGCTATTGAACCTAGTCTGATACCTCGAACTCGTCCATGTCTTTCTTTCTTAGCAACTTCAGTGAAAACTTGATTCTCAACATTTTGCATATTGACTGAGGCATCTGATGATCTGGCTTGATACTCAACAATTTTTTGTTTTTGTTTTCACCTATAAAACAATAAAATTAATAATATTTTGTGTAATATATTTGTAAATGAAAACAAGTTTGAACAAAATATACCACAATTTTCTGAGTCTCGACGTTCAAATAGGATCCATCCTTCATAGTATGAGTTAACTGAAACAGTTCAACTCGTCCAATTTTTTCCCCCCGTTACTTCCTATAAAATAATACTAATTACTACTAAATTGTATAATTAAAACAATTGAGAACAAATAATTATCTGAAAAAACAAGTATTATGGCAACTTCAAAATTTCAACAACTATAATATAATATACTGGAGCTATTTACGTGCATAAAATACACTAACATTGCATGTTTGACACTTTAATGCTTTTACGAGACTTAAAGTGAACTAAACGGTCTGTTTGATAATTTTATCCTATTACGGGATCAAATATACTTAACACTAATATAATAATATATTATGAATGAAAACTTACTTTTTCACTAGCTTTTCTGGCAAAACTTTTTTATCCACTTGTGTGACAGTATTTCTATTGCTTTCTACTTCTTACCCCAATCTGTTCTCATTCCTGCACATTGGACACGAACATTATTAATGTATACATATTCCATACAATTGTATTATATAAAGTACTATAAGTAAATGACAAAAATAAATTATAAATGATACCTCTCCTTTTTTTGAATACCAGAATCTAACCAACCTCTCATATTGCCACATAACCACACCACACAGTATGGTTCGTAATATGACAACAGGATCAGTATTTCGATCGAAATACTTTTTCTTCAAGTCATACTTATAGTCTTTCCATTTTTTCCCCAATGACTTCAAAACAAATGATGTTGGAATTTGCAAAGAAAATCTTGACTGAAATGGAAAAGTTGTGCAAAGTTAGTTTCGATCATAAACAAAATTCTAAAATTAATGCAATACTAATTTAACACGCTTATACCTCAATAAACTTTAACATCTCGACCTTCTCATTCTTTGGCACTTCATGCCATGTTTCATAATGAATTGGACACTTCATTCCCTTTCGAGCAATCAGGCCAAGAAAGCTAGCCAATAGTTGTGCTTCCGGATCAATTGGTTGCTACTCATTATTTGTTGAAACAACAATACGCTCTTCAGGAGGTAGTGCCCATAACTCCTTTAATGTGGTATGACCTCGAGTTCTGCGTTGTCCAGTATTATCAACTACACAAAATCAAATATATTAGCAACTATCCTACCTTTTTTGGTTAGAGTATATTGTCTACTTTTACAATGTAACATGATACCTGTATTCAAGTTCGTATGAACTACAGTTTCTGCAGCCGTATTTGCAGTAGGCAACTCTATGTTAGCATCTAGAGTAGACGCATTTGGCATCTCTGAAGACGTCACTGTAGTGTCACCCTCAACATCAGTATCTGTCGGTTCTAAACGGGTCTGAAAGATATTCATACCCTTTAATCTTCTCCTCGGCATGCTATCTGCAACAATTTTAAGTAAACAACATTAGTATAAGAATAAAATACTATAATGTAATGAACATTAATAATAAAATATTCAAACTATAAAAACATATTATATACACAGTATTTGTGTCAAAAAAATCTCACTAAATTCAATTTTTTCATCAAGCTTCATAAATGTCTTCATCAACATCTTCGCGAACCCACTGAACATCTGTATTGGTACTAGGGATATTTTCATCCAAGTTTTGATCGGTAAAAGGCAAGCATTCAGTTCTTTATTCAATATCATCTCTACATTGATCACTTATATCAAACAAGTCTCTAGGTGTGTGTTATGGAGTACAACATACCAACCCGCATCATTCAGATCTTCGGAATAAAAGATTTGTTTGACTTGAGTTGAAAAAACATAAGGCTTGTCAATCAGTTATTGTATAATGTGAATTAATCGAGAGAAATTGGCTATTTTATCTATCTCTCTCTCTCTCGCTATGACCCTTACTCTTATAACGGGTTACACATGCCATCCCTAAGAAAGAGTTTAAACATATAAGAGTACGTCGCTTTTATTCCTAGCTAATCGGCATAGAAAAGTTGTTTAAGTTGCTGTTTACGCACTTAAGTCACTAGGGGAAGAAGGAAAGATTCCCTTTCTACTAGACTTGTCTAAAAGACAAAAAGATGGATGAGCCACTCTCTCCTACTTCACCTCATGTAACTCTTGTTTTGATGCTTAAAGAGAGGCCTTATCACGTAACACACTAAGCAGAGTCTAAAGTTCCTGCTATCAAAGAGTTCCACATCTCTTTAATCTAGGAGTGAAATGATTGCCTAAAGGATATGCAATGAAAGAAGGTAAAGACGCTATCCATTCCTCTAAGCTAAGTAGGCCTTTTACGGGTGCTAGAAACACTAAAGAAGAGTTCTCTCGCCTTTCTCAGAATTCATATTGACAATTTTTAGCTCTAAGCAAGAAAAAGGAAAGGATAGTTAGCTCTTATTTCCTGTAAGTGAATGAGGTAGAAAAACGTATGCTTTTCTCGGATATAGCCGGGTGTGAAGAAAGACATTGAATCTCAAAAAGTCTATTTTCAGGACCTACGGGGCGAAAACTAGTCTTTACTATGAGGGTATCATTAATATTTATACTTTTGAATAAGGCTTTCAAATAGCACACTTGTTTCTTTGTGGAGTGAAATAACCCTAGATTATCCGACTAATACCAACGCCTAAATAAAGAAAAATACCCCGTATTAATATTAATATCAATTAATTGACATTGCCTCTGCGGAGTGTTTCACGCTTTAGCTGGGCCCCTGATGCGCGTAGACCAAGGGTGAACACTTATCGTTTATAGCATGGACTACCAGGGTATCTAATCCTATTCGCTCCCCATGCTTTTGCACCCCAGAGTCGGTAAGGACCCAGAGAGCCGCCTTCGCTTTTAGCGTTCCTTCATAGATTTCAAGATTTCACCCCTTAACACACGAAATTCCACTCTCCTCTGTCTCACTCAAGTGAACTGGTTCGAGATCATTTCGCCAGTTTTTGGCGAATTTCACTTTCAACCCGATTCACCGCCTACATGCTCTTTACGCCTAGTCATTCTGAAGAACACTGCTGGCGTGGAGTTAGCCGAGGCTTCTTCCTCGAGTCCTGTCATGATCGCGAACTCGACTAAAGAGCTTTACAAGCGGGCTTTGCCCTTCTTCACTCATGCGATATTGCTGGATGGGCTTTTGCCCATTGTCCAAAATTCCTCACTGCTGCCCCCCGTGGGAGTCCGGGTCGTGTCTCAGTCCCAGTATGGCTGATCATCCAAAAAGACCAGCTAAGCATCATTGGTTTGGTTAGCCTTCACCGGACCAACTACTTAATTCTACGTAGGCTCATCAAATAGCATTTTTTAGCTTTCTTCAGGATTTAGCCCGAACTGTTCTACAGATTCCCACGCGTTACGCATCTGTTCGCCACTTTGTTCTCAACAGTTGTCACCCCCTAGGAGAGACAAACTACCTTTAGCTAGGAGCCTCAATTTCTTCTTTCTAGCTCCCAGAAAACAATGTTCGACTTGCATGTGTTAAGCATATCGCTAGCATTCCTTTTGACCCAGGATCAAACTCTTCTTTTCAGTATGATTAGGCCCTACAGTGGTAGAACTTGGTGAACCGGGCGTACTATTTTCAACCTTCTGTGGACCTTTCTTCTCTTACAATTTTTCTACTTTCTTTAGAAAAGTTATTGATATCAAAGAGAGTCTCATTCTAGTCACTCAACTAATCCACTTGTGGAGTGCTAGTGGTATAGTAGTAGTGTGGTAGTTGAGACTCTGCCCCTATCACTTCAACTTAAAGGCAGGCTTGCCCAAGGAAGAAAGAACAACTAGCGCTATATTAGTGCAACAACGCTTACAGAATCTCGTAGCTATTGTATGCGTGGGAGTTACGAGGTATTGATTGCACTTTTTTTAAGAGCTCATAGTTTCTCTCATGGTAGTGCGCTTACGGCGTGCTCACATCGGTCAACTACAAGGCCCATGCCTTGCTGCAGCAATGGCAACAAGGAGACAAATCGTGGTAATCTTAGCAAGGGTTGAACGTCTCCTTATAATCCTACCCATATTTAATTGTTAAGTGAACCTCTTTGCCACTAAGCGAGCATCAAACCCCTCCTGTCAACCCCTTTAGAAAAGCCTGATTTTGATTCGCAAATCTTAGAGATGGGCCTGCCCAACACTTTCTTATTATTCATTATCCGTCCATTGGAATGTGTGTGTGTGTTTTTTTTTTTTAAATCCAATGTTTACCAATGATTATTATAATTGTAAAAGATGTTGTTACTCATAGAGCCTTAGACTCGATCCGCTGTAACTAATAACGCTATTTTTGGAACACGAAACTCCGCTCCCGAGCCAATATAATAAACATGACTATCTATCTTTTTATCTTTATATCGTTATACATATATAAATATAGGGCTTTCACTGCCTCCTTTAATATATTACAACACGAATTTTTGGGAGGTTTATTTTCTTAATAATCAGAGAAGAAGCTATCTTACTTTCCCGGTAGTGTGCCTTCTGGTTTCTGTGAGGAGTGAGCCTGAATGAACAAATAATCTTGAAAAAAGCTTCTTATTCATTCAACAAAGCATCAGTAACTGATTGTGAACCAATCAGCCATTTTATTTTATTTTAGAAAAGAGAAGGGAAGGGAAGAGGATCCCATCGAGTAAGCATGTGGAAGACAAAAAGGGAAAGAAAGACAAGAGAAAAGGTTGATGTTTCCAAGGCTTACTCCTCGACCATTTTAGATCGGAAATCACTTATTCGATCAGTTGGGAGTCCCGCCCTGCAACCTCCATACCCAATGGAAGAACCCAATCAAGATCGAAAGAAGGACATTGTCATTGAATCTATTACTCGTGGTAAAGACAAGATAGACTTTGACCATATCCTCTGTATGCATAATGAAAAAAGAAAATAAAGACTTCCCCCGGCTCCACCAAGCACGCGGCTGATAATCTCACTTCAACCTAAACAACCACAACTAGATCTATTCCGTAAACAATATCTTTCTCAACCAAAGTCTCTTTCGAGACCTTTCAATCATGACCTTTGGAAAAACTGGCTCTCCCATGGGAACTGATTAGATAACGCGTTCGCACCGTTCAATTGAACCAAAGAAGCCTTCCTTTGGTTCTACCTTTCTCTCTGGCTGAATACCTTTTTTCTATGTAAAAACAGTCTGATATTGTCTTGATTCATTCATTTGTTAAGTAGAGGGCGTGAATCTTTTTCCTTCTGTAGGCCCATACACTTTTCCCTTTGTCTGATGATGATAAGTTCTTTTTAGTCCTTCTATCGTTGTAAGCATTAATTAAGTATTCCTACTAGTCTTCCAATCATATACCCTCTACATCATATAGGGACAAATCCTACTTCAATCCTCAATCACGTAAGCATACCTACCTCAAAATTCACCATTGTAAATCCAAACTGATCTTTTTTAACACCTCTACCAGTATTCACATCAGCCCAATCACATCGAAATAACATGATCTTCCACTTGCCATAATAATCCAACTCAATAATATCATTCAGAATTCCATAATAATCAATATTCCCTTCCACAGGATTACTATCCCTAGCATTAGCATAGCTTGTTGTTGAAGAAGAAACAACAACTCCACAGTTTTGTTTTCTACTAAATATTTCACGGGATTTAGTATGAAATCTAAATCCATTAATGATGTAAGCACTGTATCCTTTCACTATTCTATTCGGTCTTTGTGAAAGACACTTAACTTCTTCACTAACATCTCTTCCACTCCAAACCTATTACAAGAAACGCAAAGGCAAAATATAACTTTATTTATATATTAAATAATAGATTGATCGTAATAAAATCACAAACAGTTGCATTACTTACAACTTCTCTTAATCGTTCGTGAAAATTTTCCATTAATAACTTATCAAGGTCGCGAAGTTGTGATCTTCGAGAACGTAAACAACCTCTCGAGTAGCTTCTATACTCACTATAAAAAAATCTTTTTTAAATTTAGAAAGCAAAATTTTTATAAACTTTTTGTTAAAATAAATATTATACTGAAACTTACGTGAGTAGTGATTCCAGTGAATCATTACGGAAAAGCACATATCGATGCGCTTGTGCCCAAGATTTATCATCTAGCTTAACCACTTCAACTTTTTCGATTGGTTGTCCAAAACTTTCAAATAAGTATGTCTCGGCTAAGTTGTTATGTATGAGCCCATCATTTCTTCCCGGTCCGTTAAATCTTGTTTCAACATCTTCCAAATATCTTGCACAAAATGTCATACACTCCTTCGGTAAATATCCTTCAGCAATTAAACCTTCTAGATAGCGTTTGTTCCGACAATAAGATTTTAACTTTCCTAAAAACCTAAAATAGAACACATAACAATCTTAATGTGTGTAATTAAACTTTATGTTTAAGACAAAAGTATAATAAGCTAATTAGCAAATAATACCTCTCTAATGGGTACATCCATCAATAAAAAAACGATCCACCAACTTTTGCTTCATAAGGAAGATGGATAATCAAATGCACCATTATAGTGAAGAATAAGGGAGGAAAAATCTTCTCTAAGTGGCATAAAGTTAGAGTCGCTCGATCTTGAAGTTTTTCAAGCTCTTCAACCTTGAGAACTTTGCCACAAATAGCTTTCATTATATTACTAAGTTCAATTATGTAAGAAGTCACTTGCTTTGATATAGAACAACGTAAAGCAAGTGAAAGTAAGTCTTGCATTAAGATGTGGTAATAATGTGGCTTTAAGGAAGAAAATTTTCAATCCTTGACATTCACACATCTTAATATATTTGAGGCATACGCATCCGGGACCTTCACATCTTTGAACACCTTACAAAAGACGTCTTTCTCTTTTTTAGACATCCCAAAGCAAGCAGGAGGCAACCGTGATTTTCTATTAGGAAGTAATTTCGGATGAAGATCATAGCGAATTCCCATGTCAACTAGGTCAAGCAGACTCTTTAAGTTCTCTTTTGATTTTCTATCCACATTAAGAATTGTCCCGATGATATTTTCACAAACATTATTCTCCATATGCATCACATCAAGGTTAAGACGTAATAAATTATGCTCCCAATAAGGTAACTAAAAAAATACATTTTTTTCCACAAATCTGCCTCATTTGGGTCATTTTCTTCATCTTCCTCCTCATCACTCTGAATATCAACATCACCTTCAAACATCTCCCTCTATCTTTTCCTTGATTGTGTTCTACTTGAGTGATTCATCTTTCCATAAGTGAAAATTGATATCTTTCAACATCAAGAAGATATCAGACCCCAATAGTGGTCTCAAGTGCTTCTCTTAACTCTTCAGTGTCATCAAAGACATGTTTTTGGAATCTAAATCTATGACTTTCATCTAACCACTGACGATGTCCCATATAACTGAATTTCTTTCCGTTATATAACCATTTCAAACATGTTTGCGCAGCAAAGCAAGGACAAGCATAACGATCTTTGGTGCTCCAACCAGATAGATTTGCATAAGCAAGAAAATTGTTTATAGTCCATAGCAAAACTGTACACAAATTAAAGTTTTCCTTTTTTGATGCATCATATGTTTGAACCCCTTTTCATAACTGCTTCAACTCTTGAATCAGAGGTTGCATATAAACGTCAATATCATTCCCTGGATCTTTCTCTCCAAGAATTATCATGGACAAGATAAAAGAGGATAGTTTCATGCAAACCCATAGAGGCAAACTATAAGGAATCAAGACACCCGGCAAGTACTATAAGAAGTACTCATTATTTTGAACGCATTAAAACCGTCAGAACCAAGTCCAAGCCTCACATTCTAGGGATTATTAGCAAAACATGAGAACTTTTTGTTGAATGATTTCCAAGCCAAAGAATCCGCAGGATGTCTTAACAAGCCATCATCAATCATTTCATCATGATGCCACCTCATAGAAACAGATGTTTTTAAAGACATGAAAATTCATTGAAGTCTTGGTATTAAAGGAAAATACCACAAAATCTTTGCAGGCTTTTTTTTTAAATATGCGTCACCATCGTCCTTATTCACATTTTATTCTATATTTTCGTCCAACCATCGAGATTTATCGCAGACATGACAAAATTGTTGATTTTTTCTATCACCCCAATACAATATACAGTCATTTGGACAACTATGAATTTTCTCAAATCCAAAGCCTAGATCCTTTATCATCTTCTTCAAATCCTTACAAGACTGAGGGATTTTTGCAAAAGAAAACACTTTTTTCATAAACTCTAATAATAGTGTTAAAGAATTTCCTGTCCACCCGCATAAGCATTTTATGTGAAAAAGACGGACACAGAAAGACAATCTTGAATGCTTAGATCTCCCGTAAAGTTCTTCATTCATATCATCAAGCAACTTATAAAACTTTGTCGCTTCTCCATTGGGTTCTTGATCACCCACACCTCTTCCCGTTTCAGCAAAGCCATTCATGCCAACATTGTAACCATCATTTCCTCCAGGAACTTCTAGTAAAGACGTTTGGAAACTTTGGTTAAGCATGTTAAATGCATCCCGCAACATGTCTTCCATGTCATCTTGTCTAATAGACTGATGTTGGTTTTTAGAATAACAAGGAGGAACTCTAGAAGATAACCTAGAAGTTTCGTACTCTCCATGAAAAAACCATTGTCTATACCCCGAGAGAAATTCTTAACAAATTAAATGTTCGAATACAACTTCACGATATGCGAATCAATAATAGCACACCTCGAACAAGGACATAATATCATATTATCTTCGCTTGCTTTCTGAAAAGCAAAATTGAGAAAACTATCTACTCCATCTTGGTACTCTTGACTTAGTCTCGAATTTTTCATCCAACTCTTATCCATTTTGTACGTAAGTCTAAATTATAAAATAATATATTATCAGTTCTACTAAATATGAAACTTTTTAGTATGCTTTAAACATTCCAATTGAATAGGAAAGGACAATTTGAACTTCAACTTTGACTAACTTTTGCCTTTTGGATTTGTAAATATGTGTATGTTTGATGTTAAGAATGAGTATACAACTATACATCCATGTGAGATCAAAACCATGTCGCCTATTCCTACAATTAATATATGTTTCACACTTAAGGTTCATGACTACTGATATAAGTTTAAATAAGTAAAGGTGGATATATCTCTATTTATTTATCTACAATACTTCTTTTTGCCGTCTTTGCTATATTTGTCTAAATAGTTACTTGATAGAGATATCTCCGACTCCACTCACTCTTTATTGACATTAGGTTTAGACTTTTCCCAACATTTGGAATTGACAAATAAGCAAGTTTAGTTAACAAGATTCTCCCGAAGTTGGCTTCATTTCTATAAGCTTCTCAACAATGATCATAATTTCATTCCTCAAATTACATACTATCAGTTTCAGATTCTTTAAAAGCATTCTATACTTACAAAGTTAATTAGAAATACTAATACCCAACAATCTATAAAACACAGAAATTTCCAGATAAATGCTTCTAACAAAAAAATTAAAAGATGGAAAATAGTTTACCTAGGCTGTTAGAATACGAGTGATGTTGAGTTTCTTGGCAGGATCAGGTTTATGGTTTTAAAAGGCTGAATCCTTTTTGTTACAAACAAGAAGTGCAGATTTTGTTGTACTGGTAAAAACCCAAACCCAAAACACAACCAGATGATGAAATTTAAATGAATAGAAAACAAAGTTAGCATAAATTTATATTGGACAAAACAAGAAAAGAAGCATAGTACCTAAGGGTGTAGAGGAAATCTTGTGCTCATACCGTAGAAGATCTTTGCTTGCACCAGCAGTTATTCTATAGCAACCAACTGAAAAATGAGTGAAATTCATCCACAGTTAGTGATCTATAAAGTCATAAATGATAAGTAAAATTATGTAGCATTTGGAAGTACAAGGAGAATGAACATTAACATGTGAACAAATTAAGTATGAAGTTTCATATTTAAAGCACACTAATCTCTCCCCTACATAATTAACATGTGAACAAATAAGTTAATGAATCATTTTAATTCAAATTGCATGTTTGAATTAGATTCATCAAGCTAGATGAGAGGGGGAAAGAGGAAAGGCAGCATCACCAGCAGCTGCTGGCAGCAGCACCCAAGGATGCTGTTGCTGGGTGCTGGGCACCCAAGGCAGCAACACCCAGCAGTTGTTGCTGGGTGCCCAGCACACAGGGCCTGCAACAACAGCAGCAGTGCTGCTGGGTGCTGGCAGCTAGGTGTTGGAAGCTATCAAGAGAACAGTTATTGCAAAAGCAGCATTATAAGTAATTTGATGTGCTGATGACAAACTGGACCATTGACCATCCTCAAAAATTTAATCCATGCTTCAACGGCAACTAAAACTAACCACAAGCATCCAAACGAAGTTAAGACACCAAAATGTATGTTCAAGAAAAGCTCAATCTCATCAATAGGGTAGAAGATCATGCTGATAGCAGAATGACAGAAAATGCTTGTTTCTTAAAAACCAAACATAGGAAAACTAACCCCTCTCATTGAGCTGTAACCATAACTGTAGACACCTAATTTCGTCCGGGCCCCCTAAACCAGGTAAATTATTCCTTGTACTTTTTTTAGAATGCAAAAAATCTTTTCTCATCTTGCAGATGGTCCTCCAAGACTTGTGATTCGGAGTTCAGCATGAAAAGTCAATAGGAAAAAGTCAACTCCAAAAAAGTCAACCTCTAAAAGTCAATCACTGAAAAAGTCAACCCTTAGTCAAAATCAAGATTTGGAGTTGAATTGAACAATGGTGAATCAAAAGAGGGATTGCATAAATTTCAGTGTAGGAGAAACCCTAATTCGACAAATTTAGGGAAAACTGCAAAGATGGCCCAATTCGATAAAATTGAAGCCCCCAGTTGATAAAGAATGAGTAAACAAGGATAGCCCAAGGCCCAGTTTGAAGTGAATCCAAAGGAAGAGACGATTGGAGCAAAAACGAAAAAACGATAAAATTTTCAATTTTAAAAAAGGGAAAACAAAATCGGAGGAAAATTTGATTGTAAAAATTGGGAATTTTCGAACAACCTCAAATTCAATATATGATAAAGGCAGTAGAAAAAGAAAATTCGAAAATCGAACCCATTTCGAGTAAAAACGAGGCTTTGGAGGTTGAAGGGCAATATTGGAAAATCCCAAAGATAATTTCGGGAAAATAGCAAATGAGCTCGAAAAATTATGAAAATTGCAGTTCTGAGTTTTATAATTTTTGGAAGAGATCGGCGAAGAAAAATCCAAAATCAGAGCTCATTTGAAAAATGACAAAGTTCGGGTGCACTAAGCCGAAATTCCAGAAGATAATTCTGGGAAAAATAACGAACGAGCTCCAAAAATTATGAAAACTTCCAAATTTGAGTTTTATATTTTTTAGAAGAGATTGGTGAAGAAAAATCCAGAATCGAAGTTCAAATGAAAAAGATGAATTTTGGGTGCCACTAATCGAAAAATCCAAGAGAAAATTCCAGGAAAAATAGGAAACAAGCTCAAAAAATTCTGAAAATCTCCAGATCTCAATATTATATTTATTTGGATGGATTGGAAAAGGAAAAACTGGATTTGGGGTCCGTTTGCAATAAAATCAAGTTTGGGGGGTCAAAATATAATTTTATAAAAGAAATCGAAAAGGGCCAATTTGTAATTAAAAAAATATGAAAGATGAAGGAATTGCTAGGATGTTCCAGGACCTTGGCTGGTCAGCTCATGAATGAAGGTTGAGATTTGATTAAATTCATCCAATGGTCACTATCAAATTGCAAGATGCCATTTTTAATGTCATGAAAATATCTTGTCCATCTAACGGCTTAGGTGCATTGTAGAAAGATAAGTACATCATTGAATGGCCAAGATCAAATTGCAAGATGACATTTTTATTGTCATGAAAACGTCCTCATCCAATGGCCAATATTGGTGGAAGAAAGATGAGCACAAGTCATCCAATGGTTGGAAATGCATATAGCCAAATGAAATGTCCTTGTTCATCCAATGGCTTAGGCACCTTATGAAAAGATTAGTACATCCTTGAATGGCTAAGATCAATTTACAAGATAGCATTTTTATTGTCATGAAAATATCTTGGATCCAAGGGTTTAGATTGTGTAGGACAATTAAATGAATTGATGACAACCATTGATCCAAACCTAGGGTGGCCGACCAAGGGCTATTCAAAGGGAGAGGTTTTCATTTTTTTTCACAAAAAGGAGGTTGGCTGATTTCGAAAAGAGGCAGTAGCTAAAACACCAAAAAAAAAAGATTTTTGAAAGAAAAGAAAGAAAGTTTTTGCTAAGGTAGCCATTCCTCTTTGGTTCTTACATTTTTTCCTTCTTCTTCTTCATGTTATTCTTTATTTTTTCATGTGATTTCCTACTATTTTCTTTGCTTAATAAAAGTTTTATGAAAGCTTTCTTGTTGTTCTTGCTTTTTCAAAACAAATAAAATAATGGTTAGGCTTCATGATCTTGATAAGAATCAAGTGATAATGGTTAGGGTGGGCTTTGACCAATATACCAACCATGGAGTTCATTTCCATATATTTTCTATTTAATTTCTTTTTATTTATTTATTTGCTACTTTAACTTGCTTATTTCTATTATTATTTATTTTTATATGTATTTATATTCTTACTAAGCATTTTGTTCTTTTGATTTATGACATACTCTTGCATGTTGTGGCTATTTGTCATATAGTTTAGGTCATTTTTATTTTACATGTCATTTAAGTGTTAGGCCATTTTCTTATGTCATGTCATTTTACATGTCATTTAAGTTTTAGGCCATTTTCATATGCCATGTCATTTTACATGTTATTTTACTTGTCATTTAACCTTTAGTCTATTTTCATATGTCATGTCATTTAGTCATTTAGGTCATTTTATTCATGCCATGTCATTTAAGCTTTAGGTCATTTTCATATGCCATGTCATTTAGGCATTTAGGCCATTTTCATATGCTATGTCATTTAAGCTTTAGGTCATTTTTGCATGCCATGTCATTTTCCATGACATTTAGGCATCTAGGTCATTTTACATGTCATTTAAGCTTTAGGCCATTTTCATATGCCATGTCATTTTACATGTCATTTAGTCATTTAGGTCATTTTATTTATGCCATGTCATTTTCCATGACATCTAGGCATCTAGGTCATTTTACATGTCATTTAAGCTTTAGGACATTTTCATATGCCATGTCATTTTACATGTCATTTAGTCATTTAGGTCATTTTATTTATGCCATGTCATTTAGGCATTTAGGCCATTTTCATATGCCATGCCATTTTTACATGTCATTTAAGCTTTAGGTCATTTTTGCATGCCATGTCATTTAGGCATTTAGGTCATTTTCTATGTCACTTAGACATTTATGTCATTTTTATTATTCCATGTCACTTTAAGTATTAGGTCATTATTATTATTCCATGTCATTTAAGCATTAGGCCATTTTCATATGCCATGTCACCTTCTATGTCTTTAGGCACTAGGCCATTTTCATTATTCCATGTCATTTGCCATGTCATTTAGACACTAGGTCATGCATATTTCAGGTCATTTATTTCATAGATTTTTGCATTTCTCACTTGATTTTTTACTTAAGCCAATCAATGGCTCAAAGCCAAGCTTTAATGAGCATATTTGTGGGAAATTAAAATTTGTCAAGTTGGATTTTCTAACTTTATGGTTTTTTCTCATTAGGCAACCCTTGTCAAAATTTTTAGAAATTTTTACCACTGGTTGTGGGACCCTAGAGGAGTCTCTATTAATTTTATTTTGATTTTTGGACGTTTTTATCAAAGGTTAAAAGATATTTTTTTTGGTTAAGCAGTTTTTTGCCCACTATTCTGTCTTTCATGAATTTTCGGTAGGTCATCCTTAGTCTAAAAATTAAGCTGATTTTTTCCCATAGAGGTCGACATGTTCTAAGTCTCTCATATTTTTTTCATATTTTTTTGAAATTTTTTAGAAGGGTAATAAAATTGGTTTCCAAAACTGGTCAAAAAAGTCAGATTTGTTTTTATGAATTAATAATTTTCTATTTTGTTTAAGGCACTAAGAGGGGGCTGATTTAAAATATTAGTTGTTGTCTTAGGTTAATTTCCAAGTCATTTTAATCCTAAAATTTGATTTTATAAAAATCGAGTCAAGGGTGGTCAACCCCGGATTTCAAAACTATGAAAAATTAGAACCTTTTAAAGGGTATTTTTGGCCAAAACTTTTTTCACTCAAAAATTCCATTTTTTTAATCCGATTCCAAAATCCGAGTTAGAAATCCAACTTAGGTCTCTTCCAAAGGTAATCGGATGTCTTTTTAGATATACGAATATCCTTATTTTGTGGGAGAAATACATTTCCATGCATTTGCATTTTTCATATTCATGCATATTTTATGACATTTGATTTTCGCTATTTTGATTATGTAAATTCCATATATATATGTGAATATTCCATAGTGATGTCATGGCTTTGATTTAGATTTTATGTTGTCATTTTGATTATGGTGTAATTATGAATATTCTATGATAATGTTTGCCATTTAATTTTGATTTTTGCTATGTCATATAGATTTCTAATATGTCATATAGATTTTATCATGTCATTAATTCTTGCCATTTAATTTAGATTTTTGCTATGTCATATAGAGTTCTAATATGTTATTTAGGTTTTATCATGTCATTAATTCTTGCCATTTAATTTAGATTTTTGCTATGTCATATAGATCTCTAGTATGACATCTAGGTTTTATCATGTCATTAATTCTTGTCATTTTATTTAAATCTTTGCGATGTCATTTAGATTCTACCATGTCATTTAGATTATGCCATGTCAAGCATGCCATGTCATTAATCCATATGCCATGTCATTCACTCATATGCCATGTCTTTAGTAGTAATTTGCATATTCATAACTATCTTTTTAAATGTTTTTTTCAATGCAATAAAAATAATGATTTTCAATAAAAAAACGTTATTCCCGAGTTAAAATAATTCATGAGTTCTCCTCCGGGTTACCGGGGAGGACATCATCAATTATCATTAATAACAGAATATCTTTTTTTTTTTAAAAACGAGAATGATTCGGAAAATTTTCCAAATAAATAAAAGTTTTTATCTTTTGCCGGGTCTATCGAGGAATATAGAAAATTTTTGAATTAATAAATTTTGGATCATTTTCGACTAAAAATGGAATTATTTCTTTTTAATATGGGAATTATTTTAAAATGCTAATTTCAAAATCGACTTTTATCGAGACTCAAGATAACAAACGATTAATAAGGTATTTTATACGGACGTCGTGGGGCTGCTAATCCTTCCCCGCACGTAACCAACTCCCGAACCCATTTTTTGTTTTCTCTGGTTGAAAAGCGTAGACTTCGAAATTGGTTTAAAAATGTTTTAATTAATTTTAAAATATTTTATAAGACCTGTTTTAATAGGTGACCGATCACACCTAGCCAAAAAAAAGATTGGTGGCGACTCCATTTCTTTTTCGAGGTTGTTTACAAACCCTCATTTTATTTCAAGAGGAATTAAGTCGTCTTTTCCTCTGTTTCTCTCAATGTCACGCTTAACGAGTAAAATGTCTCACTATGAGACTTGTTATTTTTTAGGTTGCGACAATAACTGGTTGTAGTAAAAATAAAACCTTTACAAATGATAACCAAAAAAGCAATTAATCATCTTTATCATGGGCCCAATTCAACTTTCTTCAATGATCAACTCGACCATATATAGTTTAAAGTACCAAAAATGTTTAAATTATGTGCCCTGTAGTTTATAATTCAGGAGTTAACCTTAATTCAGTACATTCATTTACATAATTTATATGTAATTCAAGGTTTAGTGAGACAATGGATCCAACAAACATGTAGCATGCCAGCTAAACTAATGCATATGTTGACTCGATTCAGTTAGATGATATGGAAAATGAATCTGTTCCAAATATCATAGTCAGAAGTCACCATAGCATATATACATTACAGTTGTAAATCAAAAAGGAATAATAAGACAAATTTCAGAAGAACAGCTGTGTGACAAGATGCAAAGTTCCAACAGGAAAGCATAATTATTTACAGAATAATCAGTGCAAATTACTAAGTAACAGTAACCAAAGTTACACTCAATTAAACCATAATCCTGTCAGCTGAGTCCCCACTACAAAGTTTGCTTTGGCATGGATGTAATTCAACATAGCTAATTCATAACAAAATGGTACCTTGAGTTCCCAAAGCAATAGTAATATTAACAATGGTGGGAAAAGAGGAGGAAGTGGACGGGGTATTGGAGGCGAAAATGGCCGAAATAGTGGAGGTGGAAGTGGTAATGGTAATGGAGGAAATGGTAAACCACACAAGAAAAGAAAAGGAAGGGAAGGGACAACAGCGGTGGAAGATGAGGTGGTACTGGTGGTGGTGGCGGCGGTGGGTGCTGGATTTGGGGATGTGGTGCACTAGCAGTCATAGCTGCTGCGGCTGCTTGCACCAATAGCGAGCATAATGCTGGGTAAACCCAAAATCACCTAACCCCAACTTAGGGGTGTAAACGAGACACCTGTGCTCACAAGCTACTCGGGTTTGGCTCAAAAAAATTTGAATTCGGCTCGGTCATTGTCGAGTCGAGCTCGAGCAGCTCGAGCTATTGGGCGAGCCGAATTTGAGTATCCTAATGCTTGACTCGAGCAGCTCGCAAGCCTAATCGAGGCTTTTTATTTTTAATATATATTTTTTATTTTTAATTAGTATTGAAAAATCTCAATTCAAACTCGAACTCGAGCACAAATAATCAAGTTTGAAGTCGAGCATGGGAATCGAGCTAAATTAAGCCTAATCGAGCGAGCTCGAGTAGTTCAATTTTTATCTTGAACCAAGCTCGATCTTTAAAAGTGAAACTCGATCGAACTTGAGCCGAGTTTTGAGCCTCGAATTTCGAGTCGAGCTCGAGCTTCTTGCTGCTTGAGCTCGGCTCGATTACACCCCTACCCTAACCCAACAATAGCATCCTAAACTCCTAAATCCAAAAACCAAAATCTTCAAATACTAATACCCTTACTCCTAACCCTTATCCTAAACCAAAAATACACCTAAACCCTAAATCAAAATTCATTAAACCTAATAACAAGACTAAATTAAAAATTAACAGCAAAATCATTAAAAATCACATAATATTCAACAAAAAAGGCAATAAGTCAAAATCGTAATATACAAATTGAAAAACCTATAAATTCATACCTTCAAATTGAACGAGAGAAACGCAACAATTCAAAATCGTCAAAATCCACTATTCAATTGATGATGAGAGGGAGAGAGAGAGAACGATAGGAGAGAAAAGTGTTCTGAGATGGAAAAAAGGGGAAAGCCGCTTCTTATTTAGTTTAGTGGCGTTTGTTGAGGAAAACGCCGCTAACTAGCATAGCAAAACTATGCGTTTTGCATTTTTTATTAATGAATACCTTTTAGCGACATTTGGTTGAACAAAACACTACTATTTATTATATTTTAGCACGACATTTATATACCAAAATGCTGCTATGTAATTATATTTTGCAGCATTTTACGCAACAAATGCCGCTATATATACTGACTAAAACACATCGTTTAACTTATAAAAAAAATGGCGTTATAATTTTTTTTTTGGGAAAAATTACCGCATAAATTTAAATTACTGGCAGCGTTTGTATAGACACAAACGCCGCTGAAGGTCGCAATTACAGTTCTATCCACGGCATTTATGTGAATAAACGCTGCTAAGTACATTGACTAAAATGTTGCCGTTTCTTTTGATAGAAATGGCAGGCAACTTTTTTGGCAGTAAAAAATGAACAGCGTAATTAAGAAACATTTAACGGCGTTTTTGTTCTTAAATGCCGGTGATTGATCTTATTTAGCGGCGTTTACTACTTACAAATGCCGCTACGTTTACAAAAACACGATATTTGGTGTTGTTTGTAAGTGAAACGCCGCCACTAAAATGCCACTAAAATCCAAAATTGCTATAGTGATTTCGTCAAATTTTTTTCTTTGTATTTTGTGCATTTAGAACTTAAGATTGCTAGAAATTAGAAACTAAAACAAGAAAAAAAATAAGGTTAAGAAAGTAATATGATTTTGAGACGTGTAGGGCACTTTTTTTTAAACTTTAATATGCGTCCAAGATACAACAAAATCTTAAACACTCCAAGTAAAATAATGAAAATGGTTCTATAAAAGAGTTCTTTAGGGTTTAGAGTTGATGAAAATATGTGTCATTTTAATGAAAACACATGTCATTTCATAAAACAACTCTTGATGAACAAATATGACATTTTATCAATGATTAAACATTACTATTCTGATGAATTATTTAAAATTTCATCAATGATTAAACATTATTATTCTTGGTGAACTATTTTCTTTTTTTTCTTTTAGCTGCGACTAGGATTCGAACTCGAGACCCTCAGTTCTGGAGCCAACTCAAGTATCATTGAACCATAGACGCATTGGTACTTTTCGCTTGATGGATAAACATATCTTTTCATAATTTATATTTTATTAAAACTAGTCACAATTTTGTCATGGTTATCAAGTACATAGTTCACCAAAATTATTTCAAAAAACTTTTCTAATCTAATATGAATTAATAAATTCACCAATATTCTAACCTACCAACAGAGCTTATCTCGTTTACAAATATAGATTAAGGGTAAGTTGGTGCATTATATTACAAAACAATAAGCCTACAATACAAAGTTTGGCCTGCAATTGGCTGGATAAGAAAGTCACTATTCTTGATTGAATTCTTTTGACGGGGAGGCTTGGCTTGGATTGAAGTGCCTAGAATTTAGGGTTTTGATTGGCAAGCCCCACTAGACTACCTTATCAAAACCAGAAATAGCCATTCTGATTTTCATCTATTTATTGTATGTGAAGCATACGTGGTTGATGTGGATGTGGTTATTGTTATATTGTTATAACCTTATTCAATTGGACTTCAAGCATGGATGTAATTGATATGTAAACTATGTTGGACAATAAAGAAATGCATATTAGAAGTGGCTATTTCAGGCTAAAAAAAGTCTACTGCAAGTACATTTTATTTTACATATATTTACTTGTCCTATTTTTCTAATACTCCATACTTTTTCTTAAAAGTTTTTTGAAGGGACGTATTTTTTAGATGACGTGGCCATGTAATGTAGGAATTACCATTATACGTGGCTCGCAATTATATTATTCACTAATGGTTAAATTATCAAAATAAAAAATTTTAAAAGTGCTGATAACTAAAATGTTACGTTTTATAGTTGAATAGTCAAAATAAAAGGTCGATAATATTAAATGACTAATCGTGTAATTTACCCAAAATGTTAACCTATATAGGAGAGATAGTGGCTGCATAGATAGTGGCTACATAGATGCTACTGTGGAAAAGATAATGGCTTTTTAAAGATTTTTCATGAAATTTTTTTTTAATTAAATAAAAATAATTTAAGAGTTTAATTGGCTACAGTATAAACATAAGCACATATATATGAAATTCGAGAAAGTATAATTTTTTTTTAATAAATATTTTAGCCTATTTCGATTTCTTTGGATTAAAGTAATTAGGGTAAATTAAGATAAAACTAATTAATGCAGCTAATTTTAATCTTAAACAAACTGAGTGTTGTGAATGAAATACTTTATTAATGGAGAGTGCTAAATATATTTTTTAAAACAAATAATTAAAATTAAAAGTTATTTTAAAAATATTAAATCATATAATGAGTTTTTCTTAAGTTATAAAATTAACGTGTTTTAAAAATGATTTTAAGAAGTGTATATAACATTCTTCTTATTAATAACATTATGTATATGTACTCACCGCATTGTCACGAAAATAGTTTTTGGGGGAAAGTTTTTCAATATAACTTTAGAAAACGATATAGAGCGCCGTTGAATTTGAAAATTCGAATTGAAATTGGATGTTGTCGGCTGAATTTTTCTTGTTTATGGATGCTGATACGGATGCAAGCAAAGAAGAAAATGCTGCAGATTAATTTCATTGACTCAATCATCATAGTTTTAATTATTTCTACATTTCTGCAACAGCAATGGAGAGGAGGCTTGACCTCATCCGTTCAATATTATATATGCCAGAGTTTTCATGCAGTCTGAATTTCTGCAAACTCATTGGCACCATAATGTACTGACAAATTGCATAATGTAAGGTGACATCTTATTGTGATTGTGGTGTCCCATACTATTCGGCAGCCAATTACTCACTCATTAATTATTAATCCCATGAAGCTTCCAGATTTATTCAAAAATGTGATCAAAGCGCTACAAGAAAAATAATGTTTTAGCAATGGAAAAGTCGTTTTTATAACGATTTTTTTGTCGTTGTGAAATTATTGTTATTATTTTGTTGATAAAGAATTAATGCAACAAATTATATTATCGTTTAAAAAAAATTCTATTGTCATACCATAATTGATTACGTCCCAAATTATTTTTACCCCCTTTTTTTTTTTTTTTGTAAAATTAAGCTTTTATTTGGATTTTTATATGTATGCAAGAATCAAGATTTCTATACTGGGAATGGGATACGACCTCGATTATATATGTAGCAGCAATAGTTTTACATTGATAAGTCTAGATATTTTCCCATCAACCTTTATTAGTATAGGTTAATTAAATTTAATTCTCTAAGCAACATATACTTGTAATCTCTTTCTTATATATTTTATACTTTTTCCTTTTTTCCCAATGAGTCAATTTGTGGGTCCACTATCTTAATATAGTATAACTCATTGCATAATTAGGTGATTCTAATTAAATCAAAGTATTTGGTAGTCTAAATTAAGGATTGCTCGGATCAGATTCTAATACTACAATTTCCTCATAGATAATGGGAGGTAATTAATGTTATTGACCGGGGGAATATTGCTGGTTAAAAGTAGTGAATATACATTAAAAAAGAATCAACAGGGTTAATTGAGTTGGTAAGTTTGGAATATACCATTTGTAAAGGGTTTGAATCTTGCTGTCAACAGTCTTTTTTGATAAATGATTTGTAAATTCTTATTGAAACTTGCAATATGTTCTTGAAATAGAATAACTTCCATTCACCTAAATTTTTCAAGACCAAAAAAAATAAAATAAAATACTTCTCGATCCTATACTTTCTTTCTTTTTTATCATTTGTATTTTGTATAACGTAGTAAAATTTAATTAGTTCAACTTTGATCGTTGTATTTATAAACAAATTGAGCTATCATAAATTGATTGATCTCACCTTGAGTTATCAAATAAACTTTTATAAAATTAGACCGGACAAACTGTAAGAAACCAAACTGTAAAATCAAATAATATTACTTTTAAATAAAACAATGTATCTAGCAGGGTGATTTCCTCTCAAAGCCACCCTTTCCCTCTTCCTGAAGGCCACTATACCCCTCGCCCTGAGTGTTTTATGGGTCGATTTGGAGCAATAACTTTTTTAATTTTTTTTAATGTGGATTTCAAGGGACATATATATTTTTTTATTTTAATAAGTCCAAAAACAAAAAGAATTGAGGATACTCTTAGGAGATTTAGTCCCTTTTTTTTTTTATTGCAATAAGCAAATGGAGATATGTATTTAAAAAGAATGGTACACGAAGCACGAAAGACATAGCAGTCAGTGAAAAGGAAAGGTGTCAAGAAAATATATATAATGATTTAAATAAATGTGTAACTAAAAAGAATAAGGTGAGATGAAGAAAAGAGAGAAAAGGAGAAGAAACTTTGGATGTGATTATTGTCTCCCAATATTCCAAAGGGGTCGACATCAAATATATCAAACTCCATCTTGTATTTGGAGGGTCCCTTCTTGCACTGTCTTATACCTAGATTTATAACATCATCTTCATCATCACAATTTTAATGTTACCAAAACTTTTTATATAGTCTCCTGCTTCCCAAAATTTTTTTATAAAAAAAGTTGTTGTCTGGGGTTAGAAAAAGAGTTGCAGATATTAAAATTTAAACTCTAAACATGTTAGATATTACTTTTTAAATGTGACTGCATGAACAAACTGAACTAAGTTTTGGATTCTCGTTCTCACATTTTCTAGTTAAAATGGAAATTTTATTACCAACTTCTCATTTCTCCATAATTACTTTTCCATCCCAAGCCTGAAATGAATTGAAGAGTGGACATATAACTCAACTTGGCAATATATATTAGATTTGATAATTTGTGTATGTGTATTTTATGTTTTTTTATCTGTGTAAACATAAACACAACATAAATTATTAAATATATTAAATTTTTAAACACAAATATGCTCTGTTTATTAAATGTATCGCGTTAATCATGTTTAAACATATCATGTTGTGTTTATTATACTATTTTCGTGTTTATTATACGCATCGTATTTGTATCTTATTTTCATATCGTATTCAAAATTACTAATTTTAATATATATATATATATCACTTAAGTTTAATCTGTAATAAAATTAATGTAGAATAAAACTAGGTAGTAGTTTTATTAGAAGATTCAATCAATAATGTACAAATAAATTTAGGATAATTTGATCTTAAAAGTTTTAACTAGTAATTTTTAACTACAACTTTAAAAATTAATGGAATGATAATAAATGCTAATTTCACATTAGTTAAAGAAAAAACTTAACTGGAAAAATAAGATTGGGTCCACCATGGTTTTAGTATTTTTTTATTATTATTATTAATGGTCAACCCCTTCATTTTAGATTATATATCATTCATACATTGAAAAACGTTTACTCAAATGGCTTTTAATTACGACGTTTAAGTATATGAAACAAAAGGAAGCATGAATTTCATTGTATCCAGTCGAATTTCAATCAATGCTAATTTCAAATTACCAATCAAAAGAGGTAAAAGAAAGAAAGCTTGAATTGAAACCTCATCAGCAATTCCAATGGAACAATCATGTATAAACATTTTCTATGGCCATCACGATCACATATATAGACGACTTTTTTTTTTCTTTTTTCTTGCGGCTTTCATGAGAGAGCATAAATTCTTGGAAGAGAATGACAACTCAAAATTATAATTAACTAAGAAAAATTTTCTTATAAATTGACTACAATAAGATTTTACAAATTTTACTAGGAAAAGGAAAAGACATTTGATAAGGAAGATTAATCATTCATGAGATGAGTAGCGGGTCCTCGATTTTTTTGTCCTTTGAATTTCAATGAGGGGTTTTAATTGATTTCTTGGCATCGTCGACCCTACAAGGGCTTTAATTTGCGGTGATGCCACAAATTCTTGATACGTTAGCCACTTCATATCCCCAATAAAATGTAGTACACAAGCGTTATGGGCAAAGCTATTAGCATCCCAAAAATAACACTGCAATTCAAAAAGAGAGAATAAGCAAAAAGAATAGGAATTTAAATTAAAAAAAAAAAAAAAAGAAAAAAAAAAGAAAGAAAGTAAGTAAGGAGAAAAATATATGAAAAGACTCACCCTGTGCTGAGAATATCAGGGTGCACGTTGTATTCCTTAGCAAAGACAAAGGGAACAATTCCTTGTGGGAGAGCTGCCTGTTTTTTTTTTGTTGGTTTAGAAACCCAAATACATGCAAAGCAAAAAAGACATGTTAGAATTTGTATTATATGGATGTTTGTTGTTCATTAATAACCCTAAATAAACAACTCATTTGCTTAATTAATCAATGAGATTTTCAAATACTATTATTGTTTTCTTTCTCTTGGCATTACTATGTCTAATTCAATTTCTGATTAATTATCTGCATAAACTTATTCATTTGGGATTTTTGCTTTATCCAGCCCTATTGCAATTGATTATGTGAAACATTTAACAAAGAAAAAATAATAATTGGACTGACAAAGAAATAATAAATAAAACCTTATCAGGAAGGTAGCAAGATTTTTGTAGTATATAATAAAGAAAGGGAAAGCTGTAGTGAGTTTTGCAGCTTATGTAGTTAAATTGGATTGGCTGTCCAAAAGGAAGTAGAAGAGAGAGAGAGCTTGGTAAAAAGAAAAGAAAAGAAAAAGAAAAAGAAAACAGTAGGGGCAAAAGAGAGAGAGAGAGAGAAAGGAAAGGCAAAGGCAAATGACCTGGACAATGGCAACGTGTAAGAGAACGCCCCGAAGGCCAACAGCAATGGAAGCGGCTGCCATGACAGCTGGACCTGTAAGGAATCTCACAGCCATAGCAAAAGCTGCAACGGAATTTCCACATGCTATGATCCTTGGTTGCAAAGCCATGAAGAGACCTGTTATCACATCAAAGCATGTCCATTAGCTTCCAGTACCCCATTGTCACTTGTCAGAAACAACAATATTTCTTGCCTTTTTTTTTTGGGGATTTGCAATTTCTTTTTGAAAGAGGAAGACCTTTCATCATCACTTCCACCACTGCCCCATCACCCCACATTATATCAAACCCAAGACAAAAATCCAGCCAAAAAGTGGAAGATTTGTATTCATGACCACATTGTTTTGGTTACTTTGCTTACCCAGTTTGCTTGCTTTTATTACAACATTTAATAATGATAGCGTGAGAGAATCGGAATGATTTTATTACTACTAATAAAGAAAAAGGTAAGGGAGAATTTGTTTTGATGGATTGTATTGTTTGTAAAGAAAAAAGGTGTCATTTACTGACCAAGACTGAACATGGCCATGCCGAGGCCTGCATCTGACAGAATGGAAATGGACTTTGCTATGATAGCAGGCATTTGTACATTCCACCTACAAGAAACCAAGCGACAAGCTATCAGAAATGATGAGAACCCTGAACCCAGATACCAAAACAGATTATATATATAAATAAAGGAAAAAAAAAATACACAACGATTCTTCAGGGATTTCGTCTGAGCAGAAAGAGACAGGCGGGTTGATATCGTGTACCTGAATGAGATTAGAGACCAAGTGAGTCCTATTAAGCTTGAATAACTGTTGGGATTTCTGATAAGCTTTCTCCAAACCATGATCAGTATAAGCCTTGTCATGACACTTGTTGGAGGCATAGTTTTGGGCTTGCCATCCCCCACTTTGTCACCTTCCTGGTTGTTCATTTCTCTGTCCAATCTTCTGTTGCCAAAGCTGAACTCATCTCTCTCCATGTACTCCTCATGATTCTCTCTATGTCCTTCCACTGGAAGGAAACAAAGTAGCATGAAATTAAAGAACCATTAATCTAAAAAAAAAATATCGAAAATTTGAAGCAAAAACAAAAAAAAGCCTAACAAAACAAGATTACAAAGTTTGTGTAATTAGTCTCTTAATATCTCTCTTTGCAAAGGTTTACTGAAAAACAATAGAAAAATCAAAAGAAGACACTCAAGTCAAGTGATCACAAGCTATACCTTTCCCTGGGGAGACAGCCAACCTAACATCTTTCTGGTCAGTAGCTCCATATTCATGGCCGCCACCAAAGACGTCGGATACAGGAGAAGCACTCGAACTCCAAACAAACATATGAAGATCCTTACCACCATCTTCAGACTTTTGCTGAGCCTGACCATTAGGCTTATTCTTTGCATTAGCATTAGCACCAACACCTTTAGACCCGGTCGGTGAAAGCATATCCGGATTAGGAGCCGGATAATGGGCTGCACCACCTGTCCCGTGGTAATGGAACCTTGGCTTACCGGTGGCTGCACCATCTTCCTCATAATTGGATGGCCTCGGAGTTGGTCCACGAGAGGCAGACAAACCGTAAACGTCTGCAGCACCAAAATTTGAATTGCGTCCCCCAGCCATCATGGAGTAGAAATCGGTGTGATTAAAGCTTGAGCCCCTTGGTGTCGGGTTTCTTGATGATTGCAAAGAGTAAATCTCAGCATTGGTTAGATTTGAAGGGCGTGGAGTTGTTGAAGATAAACCTTGGGACCTTCTTGAGAAAATATCTGATCTTGAGGCATTGGATTTTCTGACAGTAACATGGAGTTTACCATCTTCTTTGATCTCAGCTTCAGTTTCTAGAGGTTGTCGACCATCAAGAGACATGATATCTGAATCGACATGGATTGAAACAATAGAGCCAGCAGTGTCTGGGAATTGCTCAGAGATGAGCATTTTGGCACCTCTATATTCAAACAGGAAAAGCATCAAAGTGTACCAAATAATGCATTGAAGGACGACTATTTGCACCATTAGGCTTCCTGAAAACTCACCGTACATTCCTTTAAGTAAAGGGATGCCCATGACCAAAGTGTTTGGAAGAGTAGAGAGTGAAAAAAGGGTGATGGTCCATTCCAAGCAACCCCTTTTGCTCACCTTGGTCCAAACTGCTAGCACTGCAAGAACTATAATTTTTTGGAGAGTATCAGCAGCTATGAAGCGAAAGTTCATAGTATAGGGGTCGTTAGAGGCGATGAAGTGGAAAGAGAGGAGAGGGACGGCAAAGAGAGCAACAAATCGATTGATTCCTGAGCACTGATCAGGAGAGAAGATCTTCCACCATTTCACTGAGCCATAAGCTAAAATCATGGCCACGTAAAGTGGCACCATTGCAGTCATGACATGGTAGAAGTCTGTTAACGTGATCATCTTTGGCAGTTACAAGCTGGAATGAATTACCCAGATCAAGAAAACCTCCAAAATTAGAACTGCGAAGAAGAAAGAGAGGTTGAAGCCTGATTGGGAACGGAAGAAAAAGAAGAAGAGAAGGAGAAGGAGATATAGCCTTGGTGGAAGTGATGATGAGGAAGGCAAAGGAATGGGAGAGCAATAGCATGTGTTTTTGGGGTTTTGGGGAAAGTGGGTAATAAGCAGAGAATAGAGGAATTTTTTTTTTTTTTTTACACTATACAGCTTTGAGAGTTGCGAGCAAGCTTGCACTTGCAATTGTAGTCCCCATTACCCATTCCCCAAAGCCCAAAGCACAGGGTTTTGCTTTTTTATGTTAGCCTTTGGAATTTTGCCTTTTGTTTTTGAGTTGTGTTTGGATTTGATAAATCTCGGTAAGTACTTGGTATTTGTATTTGTGGCTCTATCTTCGATGGACTCTCATGGCCAAAGTTGAGTAGAAAAAGCATTTTGGTTCGGAGGGAGGGTCAGGTTGGGTGGGTGGGTCTCCCAATCCCTAGTATTTGTTTGGGATAATACACTTTTTAAGCTTTTGCAAACATTAAAAGACCCCCTCAACCTTTCCTCTTTCTTCTTGCATTCGCTTTTTTGCTCATCGATTCTAGATGCCTTATGGCCGTGCCTACCTTTTTATTCTTTTACTATTATTACTCCCCTCCTCTTAAATTCAATTCAATTCAATCTTACTATTTTTACTTTTATAAAGTTATATCAAGAAAGTAAATTCTCTTTCTTTGTTAATAAACACTTTGATAGATAATAAAATTATGAATGCATCGTTATGTTTAAATTTAACTTTTAAAGAGATTAAAAAACTTTCAGTTTAAATAAATTTTTATTTTTTTTATAAAATTGGTATTTCATAATTTAATATAAAAAATTTTAAAATTATGAAAAATATATTTTAAACATAAAAATGAATCATAAATATTCAAAAAAAAAAAAAAAAAGAAAGAAGACATAACCTAGATTTATGAAAAATGTGAATAAACAAAATGAGACAGACATACTACTCTTTCCCTCTCATATTCTTTGTCACCCTTTGATTTTTTTGTTGTTGTAGGATTTAAGAAAAAAAGTTTAATTTTAGCATATTTTATATTAAAATTTTAAATTTCTTTATGGAATTGATGTTTCATCATTTTTAATATCAAAAAGTAAAAAATATAAAAATATAAAATATAAAAGTAATAATGTTAAATATTTAAAGAGGAAACTTTGAGACTTAAAAAAAAAAACAAACAATATGAGAGGTAACAGTGCTATTTTTCTTCTCTTTTACAAATTATATATATTTTGTAGTATATACTTTTATTGGTAGCAAGATATTTTGGTAGTAATATTCCTGCTTAGCTTAGACCTCCTAAATCAGTGGTGAACTTAAATCATTTTGGGGAGAAGTGAAGGAGTCCACGCGCTTCAATATGCGGCGCTAAAATTGGAGCGGAGTAGGACAAGTATATATAAGGAGAAGAGGATTCCCTTCACGTGGACCCTAATTTGTCCATTCCTAACTATATCTTTCTTAGCATTTCCGATCCTTTCAAGTTTCAACTCAATTTCCACTTTGTTTTCTTATTTTTATTATTTGGTTTACTAAATTGAGGTGCAAATAAATCGAATTTGTCGCTACCCATTGGTATTTACCTCAATTGGGGCTCAACTAGATCTACTCAAGCTTATTCTTTGGCTAATATTTTCATAATCAAAGCTCAAACTTACAAATTTCACAATAGCATAAACTTCGAGTTCAAGTTAGACAGATTTGAAAATTATAAGAGTCAAGTTTGAGCTTTAGATATTATCTTATATAGATTAGATTGTTCAGTTTGTAAGGATTTTGCTTTTATATTCAAGTATGACATTTTCAATTATTGCTAATTGTTAATGTATTTTAAGTTGGATACTAAATATGATTTCAGTGTTTATGTTTATCACGGTGTTTCTTCTTTGTTGCTTTTATTATTTTTGTCCAAGTATTAAGTTTATTTTAGTTGTTAGAATTCGTTTACATGTTATGAGGAGTGTATTGTTAGTACATAATGATTAAGTATTGAATTTGTTGTGGTTTTATATTTTAATTAGATCCCTTTGATTATTATTAATTGGTTTTAGTTTAGATATATCTAAATGGATTAGACTTAATAATAACCTAAGAATTATGTTTTTTACTAATATATCTACTCTTAACCGAGGGTGTTCCCCATTTTTATTTTATGGTTGATGAAAAACTAATCATTGTCGAGCCGAAAGTGTGGTAAATCCCTCTCAATAATGACTCTCAAGATTCGAACTTGGTTCTCATTTTGAGGATTGAAACCTTTTTACCACTCCAATCAATCAAATATTGATACTAATATATCTACTTTGATGATGTTACTTTGCTATTTATCCCACAAGCTTTTTTATTGTTAAAAGAGAAAAGGAAATGCAACCTTAAATCTAGAATATGAATTAAAGGTTCGATTAATGAATGTTTATAGATACCAATTGAGAATTATTTAATTACTATTTAAAAAAATGTATTTAATATATTATTTTTACTTAATTTTTTTTACAAAAATAATACATTAATTATATTTTTTTATATATATAAATATCACCTTAATCAGTGTCACTAGATATTAATTAACATTTTTCATGAATTAATTGATCTTCACAATCATCATTTTCGAGAATACAAATCGTATTGGTCGTATCATGACCCTAGGTTCCCATTTAATGGATTGTTAGATTTACTTCTTGTTCGAGATGATAAGCTTGCAAGTTTTTTCCAACGTAGAGAACTTCCAAATTTGGATTATTGAGTTATTAAAGATTAGGGTTCATTGGAAATAGGATAACGTGCCTTGTTAGGTGTCATTTGACGAAAAAGATCACTTCTTGGTATAAATTATTAAGTATATATTGACCCTAAAATTGATATAAATGAAAAAACTCTTATTGTATTTATTGCAATTGATCTCAAACATAACAATATATGTAGGGAAATTATTTAATATATCGTTAATGGAGTTTTTAAACTCTATCAACTGAATTAAAGGAATCATATATCCCAGTAAAATATATATTTTAAAAGATGCTAATATTTGTTATCATGTGGATTTAAATTTGATAATTTTGAAAACAATACAATTATATTACATCGAGATCAATCCTATAACTTTCTTGATCAAGAACTACAATAAGATCATCTGAAGACTCATCACTGTTAGAGGAATGCTAACCATCCTTCGAGGGAGGAGAAGAGGCTTGCAAGTGAACCTCACAATTTTTTGATTGATTAATTATAGGCACTTGAACTATTGGATTCTGATAAGATAATTCCTTACCACTATTCAGCTTATTGTCTTTTGAGCATTCTGACGCACAAGCTTTAAGAATATCGTCTAAATTAATTTTGATAACTATCCAAAGAAATTTGGATATTGTTAAACGAGTTACCAAAGGTAAAAATTATATTATACATAAATAAAATTTATAAAGGGTCCGCTTAATCGGTGTCTATAGACACTGGTTAAGGATTATTTATTTATCATTTTAGAAAAATTTTTGTATTTAATACATTACTTTTATTGAATTCAAGAAAAAATAATGCATTAATTATGCTTTTCTTTCTATATATAGCACCTACACCAGTGCCTCATAAATTATGTTTTAATTAATACAAATGAGAATGAATGAAACCGAAATATTAAATAATAAATATTAATTATTTAGTATAAAAAATCGCGTGATAGAACATTTTTACTTAATGAAAACACCAAAAAAACTATAGAGTATAAAAAGTAAAAAAAAAAATTGAGTTTAAGTTTTTATTTTTTTTCCTTTTTGTTTTTTGCAAAAAAAGCAAAAAGGAAAAGGAAAAGTTAACAAAGGAAAAACTAACCCCTGCTTATGTTGTTAAAGAAATAATAATGCAAAAGCAATTTATTTTTTGGTTCTTATTGAGATTTACTTTCGAAGGAATTAATTGTGTAGTTCATCAAACATTATTTTTTTTTAAATGTGTTGTTATTAAAGTTCATTGTGATTTTTTTTTTCTTTTTCAAAATCATGATTTTATTATGTTCTAATTAACCTTCCTAAATAAATTAAATGATTTGAAGAAACAGAGATCTTTATATATAATTTTAAATTTGAAAAGTTGAAAACATTATACTTGTTCAGACTAAAATGCTCATGGATCAGGTAGCTCGCCCGACCCGAACTTGATAGTCAGTCCGGCTAGTCCGAATCACTGTTCATTTTAAAAAAATAAATTTTTTAAAATTTAATTATAAAATATATAAATATTAATAAAAAATAATTTTTTATTTTATTATTATAATGAACAGTGATTCGAGTCGGCTCGGGCCCGTCCAAGATCAAGCCTGGGTAAGAAAAAAATTTGGGGTCACGACCCGACCCGTGAGCATGACTAATTGAGACCATAAGAACATAAATTAGGGATTTATGTTTATCTTTTTCCTTATTAATATTAATTTAGAAAATGTGAATTTGATAAAGATATATACAATTTGACATATGCTTAAAAATAATAAGATGAGTTGTTGTAACTATGGTGGTTGGTACCGTACCCATATTGGTGGTACCGGTCGATACGTTCTAATTTTTAATTAAACCCCTACAGACAGTTTTTAGTTTCGTTTCGATTTTGGTACTGGACGTACCAGTCGTACCGGTCTGTACTGATCTGTATCGATCAATACCGGTCAGTATCGATACGTATCGGTTGGTACAAGATTGTGATTTTTTAGTTTTTTTTTTTTTTTTAAATTCACTTATTTGATTTTTTAAACCAGTTTTAATATTTTTGTGTCATGATCATTTTTATTTTTTTTTCATAATTACATTTAAAAATAAAATATGTTCATTAAATTAGACTATTGAACATAATTAATAATAATTTACTATATTTTTTAATTTTTTAATATTTATTTTATCTATTTGATGTTTAAAAATTGTAGATATTAAATATTTAAAATTTATATTTGCATAAAAACATATATATGGATGTAATGGATGTATATTTGCATGTGTATATAATATATATTTTATTAAGAAACTTGAAAATAGGTTATACATATAGATATATGAAAAATATTTGAAAAATACCGATAAATCCAAAACGGTACGTCGAAACACACCGATACCGATATGTACTAGTACCAAAACAAAAACGATACGTTCACCAATACGATACTGACTACCTTGGTTGTAACACTTTTGAATGCTTTATTTAATTAGACAATACAAATAAGATGGGACATTCAAAATCATAGTTAAAGTAAGTTTCATAAATGTAAGAGATCCATAATTTTACCTTCCAACTCTATTTTTCACTTATTATTGTTGTTTTGTATTATATGATCAAACATCTTGAAATTAGATCTGTTCATGGGTCGAATTACTCATCCAAGTTCGAAGGTTCGCTCGATATTTGAGAGGATTTTGACAAAAATGTTAGACCCGAAAACTGAAACTGGATAAAATAAAAAGCCCATTTTTTAAACGGGCCGAGCCTTGGATAGAAAAATTAAAGTTCAGGCCTGGCCTGAATAATATATAAAAATATTAATTATATTTTATAATTACCCCACCCAGTAAACCAGTAAAAAATAAAATAACCTTACACAGTTACACTCTCAAATTCTCTTACCCCATCAGACACTCAACCCTAATTTCCCCATTTCAATCTCCTTTCATTTTACAAACCCAGCCGTCTGACGCTTCCCCTAAAATATCCTTTCATTTTCGCACTAAAAAATCCATTTCAATCTTTTCTCTTCACCCATTTGCTTGGATTTGCAAACTTCATTCCATTGTTTCTGTAAGTTTCATTTCTTTTTTACTTGGATTTGATTCCATTGTTTCTGTAAGTTTCATTTTTTTTTACTTGGATTTGTCTTATGTTTTCACACAAGGGGTTAAAGTAGAAACTTCAATATCTGTTTGATTGGATGGAAAAAGGTTTTACATGAAAAATTAATTGAAAGAAAAAGGCTCCATTTATTTTAGTATGATGTTAATATTAACTTTTTTTTTGTTTAATTGAAAAAAAAAAATCATGTTAATAATCGTTTATTTAACTTGACAAACGAACATAAACAAATAGAAATCGAACTATTCATGAACCGTTCGTTGAACGCTCGTTGATGATAACTACACTCTAATCCACCAAAGGTAATGAAGTTGATGTAAGGGGTTTCTCTCTCTCTTTGTTAGCGAAATTAGTCGGATCCAACTTGCTAGCTAAGGTAAAAATGGCCTTGCCTAGCTAGATTCGACCAAGCAGATATTGGTTCTAGCATCGGTAGGCCAAATCTGGCCAACTTGGAGCTGTTTGGCAGGCCTTTCCCAAGCGTAAAGACGCTAAGAAGAAGAAAAGAAGGAAACTTTTTTTTATTTTTCAATTGTTTAATTTTCAAATTTTAAGAAGGATTTTTTAAAATAATTTAAAAAAATAAGAAGTTTAGTAAAAAAGTTATTTTTAAATTTTAAGAACAAGAATTTTGTATTTATATTTAGGAAGAAAGAAAAAGTATTTTTTGTTTTAAATATTTTAAAAGAAATTAAACAAACTCAAAAAATATTTATTTTAATTATAACTTTCCACGTGGACAATAATAATACTATTCAGCATACTTAATTTTTAGGGGATGTTTGGTAAGATGAAAGTGCTCAAATTCATTTTCTACAAAAATACATCATAAATAATTTTCGTTATATTTATTATTTTTATTAAATTAATATTTTACTAATATTTAATAATACATCATAAATATATTTTCTATTATTATAATTAAATTCATTTTCTACAATAATACATCATAAATAATTTTTATTTATTTTTCTCTTCATTATTTTCACTATTAAAATAAATAATTAGAATTGATAATAATAAATTTAAAAACAAAAAATAGTTCATAAACTATATATCTGATTGAAAATATTTTAATAAAATTAATCGTTACTCTTAGCTTTAAATATTTTACTTGTTTCGTCTTAAGTCTTATGTAAATGATAGATAGTTTTCAAAGATGATGATTCAAAACGAAGTTAAAGGAGAATAAGATTAATGACTTTTTCATCCACAAGGGTTAATCCAATTGGTAGGAGAAGATCTCATTTGTTTATTAATCAAGGTTTGATATTTGTGAAAATCATTTCGGAAATAAAATTCTGTATACACCAAATAAATGTGAGGTAATATGTGTTACATATATTCTCTAATCATGACACTTTTAAATATTTTACTTATTTCATCTTAGATAAATATATATAGTTTATCAAATTAAGATAAAGATTTAGAACGTAGCCCAAGGAAAACATGATTAAAGATTTTGTTATCCATAAGAGTTAGTTCAGTTGATAAGGGGGAAAAAATCATTTTCCTTTGTTAATCGGGGTTTGATGCTTTTGGAATACATTCCAAAAAATCTTAAATGTACGAGATAGATGAGAGAGCGGATCTTGTATTTATACATTGTTTTAAATATTAAGTTTTGCTAACGAGTGCCCTTAGGATACTCTTTAAGGTTAGTTAATATACTATTTATAGTAATAATATTGTATTAAATGCAAAAGTTAACAAATTTATTCATCATTTTCAATGCATTGATTAAAAAGATTACTATATTTAGTAACCTTAAAAAGTGCCCTTAGGGCACTCGTTAGCAAAATCCTTAAATATTTTACTTGTTTCGTCTTAGTCTTATCACTTATGTAAATGATAGATAGTTTTCAAAGATAATGATTTTTTTTGACCAATCAAAGATAATGATTCAAAACGTAGTTAAAGGCGAATAAGATTAATGACTCTTTCATCCACAAGGGTTAGTCCAAGGGTTAATTCAATTGGTAGGAGAAGATCTTCATTTCTTTGTTAATATTATTGTGAAAATCATTTCGGAAAAAAGTTTTTGTATACACGAAATAAATGTGAGGGGATATGTGTTATATATATTCTCTAATCATGACACTTTTAAATATTTTACTTATTTCATCTTAGATAAATAATTTATATAGTTATCAAATTTAGATAAAAATTTAGAACGTAGCCCAAGGAAAACACGATTAATGATTTTGTTATCCATAAGAGTTAGTTCAGTTGATAAGGAAAAAATATCATTTTCCTTTGTTAATCAGGGTTTGATGCTTTTGGAATACATTCCAAAGAATCTTAAATGCACGAAACAGATAAGGGAGTGGATGTTGTATAGATATTCTCTAATCATGAAGTTGTATAACTTACTTATACTATATTCTTTATGTACTTGAGTTTTTTTACAAAGAAAAGTGTAGAAAACATGTAGAATTGTTTAACTACTGGGAATAATCGACTAAGGTATAATGTTAGTCGATTATAACCTCAACAAAATGAGTTTAGGAACCGGAGGTTTAACTTGATTAATTTATACAATTATCTTTAAAAAGTGACATTTAACATATTTAAAATTTGAATCTTAACATTAATGATTTTTTTTTTTAATCTTTTAACTGCGACATTTGTTATAAAAAAAATAAATTTAGGAAGAGTAGGCTTAGAATAATCGATTATTTTTGTTAAGTGATTGATTATCGTGCACTTAAAAGTGAATTAAGGCCTCTAGATTTGAAAATGGCGACTAAAACGAGACGATTTCAAAATGACAGACCTCGAACAGCATTAGACGTTAGTCGAACATAAGAAAGCTACGAGCAAAATACGTCTACTTTGCATGTCTAAGACCCAGCTCCCACACAAAGACCTAAGGATAGTTATTTTATAATTTTCCTCATGTCCGAGAGTAATTGCTATACCTAAAAATCACTTTAAAGACAATATGGTAATTCAATACCCATTATACCCAATATATTTAGAGTAAATGACCTCCATGAATAGGGTACTCTCTCACTCTCTTCCCTCTCACTTCACTATTATATATCTTATTCTATTATTTACTTTATTTTTAAACCTCTTGACTGTATAATGATTAAGTGTTAGAGAGCACGTCGAAGCTTTAACTTCGACGTTCCCTGATATTTTTATTTTGCAAATCTTTCATTGTGAACTGTCATGATAAATTTGAACATCAACGATACTAAATTTTGATTATTAGACTAATAAATCATTCCATTACAAACATATAGCTCCCACAAATGTGCTTAAGCATTAAGGCTATACTAAACCATGGGTTTAACTCAAATGTTCGAACACATCTCATAAAATCAATGTGAAAAACATTAATTTTCTGAGGCGGGAGGGATATAGCAGAAAGTAAAGGCGGCTAATGACCTTATCTTTGCAAAAAGATGCAGATTTTTGCTAACATTTTTGTGAGCCACCAGAAATTGGTCCACGATTAAGTTTTTTAAGACACCGTAAATGCTGACTTCTCACAGACACACTCAATAAAGTGAAGATTGAGTAGTCTAACACATCCGTAAAGCAATTGAGTTAAGCAATTAGTCAGACTAAAATCTTCTTTTCCACACCTAAAAGTAAAAGAATTTGAACGGCCGCAAGATGATCTTTCTCTTAAATAAACGTTGTGTTTATGTCAAAATCTGTCATGTTTAGATCTCTTCAAGGGTCGATTTGTGGTTCGAAAACTTTTTTTTTCCTTTATCCAAACTCGGAGTTGAGAGGGTTCGGCTCGGTCTGTTTTATTTTTTAAATAATTATTAAAAAATTATTTTTTTATTAATATTTATATATTTTATAATTAAATTTAAATAAAATTATATTTTTATTAAATAAATAATAATTACAGCATAATTCGCAAGTGAAAATACATCATTACATAATTCACAAGTGTATGTATGTTTGCACTTTACATACACTCCTACAATTACATAGGATTTTTTGCCCCGTCAGATTTCTTAAATCAATAAAAATCCATCTCATTTCCATATTTTCCAAAAATACCCGCAAACCCTAAAGAGATGAGAGAAGAAGTTGTTGAGAGAAGGGGAGGGAGGATGGTCGGATCTGGGTTGATTCGACGCTGATAGGTTAGGTCAGGCCATGCTGGCGTCGGATCTAGCCCAGATCCGATGGTCTCCCTCCCTCTTGGCTCTTCCCTTTCCCCTATTCTCTTATTCCATCTACTTCCCCTCACTGTATTCCTCACTCCTCTCCCCACCTGCAACTGGAATCACTCACCGGCGGCGTGGTTTATTCTAGCCGGCCAAAACATAAAGGAAAAAGAAAACGAGAAGGGACACTACAAGAGAAACAAACCTATTCCAACCGAACAATTCTATTGGTAATATCATCGACATCCCCATTGGAGATATATTGCTTTTTTGTTATATATAACGATATAATTTGTTACATCATATGTGTTTTAATTAAATATGTTTGATTTTGTTCATTATCATTATTTAAGTGATAGAGATTTAATGTGAAGAGTTTGAATTCAAATAAACAGATATATAAACGACTTGAACTCTATAATTACTTAATTTATTTAATTTTACTACATTTGTATATTTTATAATCCAATTAACTTGTTTCATAGATGCATGGTTTATCTTTATAGATTGTCAATGTTCAAAATATAGGTTAGTGAGGCTCTAAGAATGTTAATTGTAATGTATATAAGAGGGATTAAGTTACACTCGTAGACACCAATTTTGTCCGGACTCTAAATAAGGTACGTTTCTTCTATGAATCCATCTTTCTAAATTCACTCCATTGTCATGGTTCAATGGCCTTAACATTTGGGTTCGTTAAAGTGGACAAAACCAAAATTAACCAAAAGTCAAAATCAAAGTTGACAAAAGTCAAAGTCAACGGGTAAAAAGTCAAATTTGGAAAATCAAGATCAAAAATGAAAGTTGGATGTTAGAGAGGCAATCTTGATAATTGGAGAGTCACAATTGAAAATTAAAGCCGAAATTGAATGAAGAGATTATAGAGAAGTAGCGTAGGGACTAAATTGAAAAAAATCAAAAGTTGGAAAAGCAAAATAGAGATGACAAAGAGGCGAATTTGAACAAATTAAAGAGGATGAAAAAGGAATTTGAGGCAATTGGATTGAAGAAAGGCGAAGTAGGAGATTGAAACGGTGAAAGGACCAAATTGAACAAATTGAAAGTTCAATTTCAAAGAGAATTAAAGAGAAGGTTAAATCGAATGAAATTGAAAATTCAATTTGAGGAATAATCAATAAGAAAATGGATTTAAAAAATTAAATTACAAGGAGAATGAATGGAATAGCTAATTTGAAGAAAAAATTGAAAGTGGAGGGACTAAATTGCACAAATTATAAGTTTGGAGTTGTAGAGAAGGGTGCAATTGGAAAGAAAATTAGTTTGAAAATAATGGAGGGATAAATAAGAAATGAATGGAAGTTGAGGGAAATGTATGAAAATAATCTATGGTAGAAGTGTAGTAAAAGGAATTATGAAGGATATTTTGGAGAAAGCACAAGGTGACATTTTTGTGAATAAGTGGATGAGTAGGAAAGAGAGAGAACAAGTGGTACGTACATGACATGGCAACATGTGGCCAATGGGAGGATAGCTTAATGGAGAAGGAGACAATAACATTCCTACTTGGTGAGGAAGACTAGGAAGGTGCCATGAGAAAGGGGGACCATTTTGGAATGAAAAAAAAGATGAAGCCTTTGCCCCTCCTAGGCCATTCGGCCAAGCACAAAAACATACCAAGGCAATAGCTATTCCAACCATTCAGCCAAGCATTTTTAACTAAGGAGAAAAGGGTTTTTGGGAGAAAAGAATTAAGAAAAGGAAAGGAAACGACAAAAGGGGAGAAAGGAGGAAAGTTTGTAAGGTTTTTTGGTTCTTGAAAAGCTTACTAAGGTAGCTTACACCCTCTTTTCTTTTCATTGTTTTCCATTCATTTTCAAGTTTGCTTTCTTGTGTTTTCTTTTCTTAAGGTTTTCAAAAGGTCTTTTAAGAAAACTTCTCTTATTCTTCTCTTCTCTTTTTGGAAACTACAAGGTTCACTACAAAAACTACAAGCTTGCAAAATTTTTCCTTCATTTTTCATGTTGGCCGAACCTAATAGGCCTCATTGTGCTTTGCTTTATACTTCTATCTTGATATTTGATGTGGGATTGCCTATTGTGGTTAGTTGGTGATTTTTCTTTTGTTTTCCTTCTTAAAATAAAAGGTTTTGAGCTTGATAATCTTGGTTTTACCCAAGTGATGGTTAGGCCGGATCTAGCATCTAAGGGGCCAACCTTTATTTTCTTGCTTGTTTATGTTTTTTTGCTTATATCTTGTCATTATCATGTGCATACTTTGCGGAATATGAGTTTATTGTGAAGCATTCTCTTTATTACATATTGTTTGTTTTCTTTGGAAAAAATGATTATGAGCTTGATGACCTTGGTTTCATCCAAGTGATGGTTAGGCCAGATTAACATCCAAGAGGCCAACCTTGAGCCAATCACTTCATTTGCCTTAAAACATGTTTTTAAATGCTTTCCAACATGATTTTGGTTAGGATCAATCAATGGTCCATAGCCAAAATCTTGTTTTCCAAATAATTGGAAAAAACAATGTTTTAAAGGTTGGATATGCTGATTTCGGACAACATGAATCCTACTCTTTTTTTTGTCCAAATAAAAAACTGTTTTAACCCCATTTAATACACCTTTAGCCGAAGCTATGGTTACAATTTCAGATTTTTTTTTCCTTAAGGGTTTAAAAAATTGTTAGATAAAATCGGGTTTTGGGTAGTAAAAATGAGCTTAAAAGCTAGCAAAGTTTGGATTTTTTTACTAAGGGGGAAGGGCTGGCTGAACCTCAATGGGGGTTGCTTGGAAGTGTTTTTCTTGATTTCTATAGTTTAAAAAATATGGTTTTGATAAACCGGGTCATGGATAGTTAAAATGAGCTTCAAAAACGAGTTTACATTTTTTTGATTTCTACACTAATGGATTCGGCTTCTTGGTTCCTTATTTTAAAAATTGCATCTTTTATTTCTCGATTTTAAGAAAAATTCATTTGCATCGAGGCTTGCTTAGAGGTATTCGGGTGTCAAACAATGGCATTCAGATATCCCTTTAATCCGAGCAAAATCTGTGCCCGAAATCCTTTTTTTTTTAAAGTTCAATCTAAGTTTCTTTCAAAGATAGTCGGATGCCTTCGTAGGTGTTCAGATATCCTCTCTTCAAGAGAGAAATACATTCTGATAATGGCCTTGTTTTTTCATGCATTTCATAATTAAAAAATATTTTTTCAAGTTTGTCATAAAAACGTGTTTTTTCAGTTTCCTAGACATTTGGCGAGAATTAGTTCTTAATCTTTGCTGGGTTTGCCGGGAAGGTTAGGAAATTATTCAACGCACATGTTTGTGATATCGTAAGGTGTTGCTTTCGTTTTATTCGGAATTACGTGAGTGTTAAGCGAAAGGATGTTTTCCAAAGCTTTGCCGGGTCTGTCGGGGAGTTCGGTAAAATGTTCCAACATTTGCCATTTACGTAATTTCATACATGAAAAAGATTTTTAATAATGTTGTGTGCATGTTCTATGTTCATGATATTTTAATTAATGTATATATTCCATTATTATGTCATTTAATAATTGATGTTCATATTGTTATTTTGATCATGCTATTTGATGATTGATGTGCATATGATTTTCTTTTCTATGCCATGTCATGATTAAATGTATGCTATGTCATGATAAAATGTATGTCATGTCATAATAAAATGTATGCCATGTCATGATTAATTATGTCATGTCATAACAAAATGTATGTCATGCCATAATAAAATTCATGTCATGAGCCAATAAATGCTATGTTGATTTTTGATTTATTCATGCTATATGATGCTTAAATATCCATGCTAAATTCTCATGCCATGAGATAACAAGTGCCATTGATGCACTCAAAATAGGGTATCTTATTTAACCTTGCACTTGAATGATCAATTGTTAAGTATAGTAGTTAGCAAGAGTCGAGTCCACATGGATTGGGTTTTAATTTATAAGTTACTAGTTTATAACTTAAGTTCAAAGAAAATAAAAGAAAAAGGGGTTTGAAGTAGTTTTAAAATTAAAACAAACAAGAAAAGTTATAAGCAAATAAGTAAGATGAAATCAAATAAGAGAAAAATGGTTAAGGTATCATTCGCCACCACTAAACATTATTGAGAATCAAAATAAGATTTATCACATCAATTAACTATCAAAACTATCAACCGTAGATAACAACATACTCTGTTACCCCAATCATTCCTTAGTTCGTCGTTAAATAGGATAAACACCACTACTTAATCTCTAACTATCAAATAACCTAGGATAAACATCTCTAGATTCAAAGTGACAACAACTTTATGATAAGAAAGATAGGTTGATCTAAGCAACAAACACATAAACATGGAATGTTCAACTTAGGTTATGTTCCACTTTGCAATTAGCGAAAACTCTAACATAATCATTAATCACAAATTTTCACTTATGAATAGAAAATCAAGACAATTATGGATAAAGACTCCTAACTAGCAATAGATAATTATCAAGATATATCTAGTTGTACACCTAAACAAATCAAGACAACATCATGAACAATTTTAATGGAAGAACATAAGCAATTTTGATAGAAAACCAATGATAGATAGAATCTGGATATCAATTATACAACTTGTCTAGGGCTTTGAAATCATCCTTAACCAATAAAAAATTTAGCCTAGCATAGGCATAGATAACATAAACATTAAACTAAAAAGAAAATAAGAAGAAAACTAAGAGAATGGAGAAGAAGAAGAATATTGAATTATTCAGCCTCTTGCTCTCTCAAACTCTCTAGGAAAGTAATAAAATCTGACTACTATAATATGTACAATGTGTGTTGCGGCTCTCCCCCTTATCCTCTATTTATAGGCAGCAACTAGGGCTTCCAAAAGGTGATTTGCGGCTAGTGATCTCAGAGATTTAAAGAGGGATTTGCGGCTAGGGTTTTTCTGCCGCTAGGGTTATTTATGGAGATATTCCAACGCCAATTTGGATGACCATTTTTTATCCGATTTGGGCCCATGATATACCGTTGGAAAGATATTCAAGTCAGTTTCAAAAGTCATTCTTTGAATAAAAACTCTAAAATCATGTTTTCTTAGCAACAAGCTCCGGAGGTCAAATCTGCCTTCTTGCTTTCCACTAAGAATTTGATCTTTTTGACTCCCAAGTTTTCTTCCATCTTGTGATTGTGATTTTGTAAGCTCTTTAACATCATAATTGACAAGTTTTGACTTTATCTCTTCCAAAATACCTACAAAGCATAAAAACCTAGTAAAAAGTCAAGGAACTTAAGAATCAAAGCACAAAGTATAAGGAAATTAAATAGGAAAATGTATGAAATTAAGAACTTATCAAACTCCCCCACACTTAATCTTTTGCTAGTCCTCGAGTAAACAAAATAGAAACAAGGTAAGAAATCCTCATCTAATCCATTTTCAATATAAATTAGAGACAATCATTGGACAAGTCTTATAAACTAATCAATAGCTTAAAGAAGTTCACAAAGAATCATGCTTAAATGTAAATGGTTTGAGTTAAGCCAATATTAACATAACATATCTCAATCAAAATAATACATATTCGAACTTAATCTCAACTTCTCACATGGGATACTCTCATGATTTTCACTCCTTAAAGTAGTGGTAAAGTGTTTATACTCAATCAATCTTATAAAAACAGTCCTACCATATGCTTGCTTGTCCACATATTCTCCACTATTTAGATCATACAACTTCATGAATCAAGAGGTCTTTATTCAAGGTTGTAGTGGGGCCAAGGGGTAGTAATGTGGTTAAAGAATAAAAGATAAAAGATATTACAAAGGTTCCAAAGACTTCATAGAATTTAGAGACATAATAAGATTTATGCAAATAAAACTTTCTCAATATTTCTTAGAAACATATAATAACAAAGGCTAAATATTCATGTTGAGCCTTTGCTTCATTCTAACCAACTTTGCAACATTCTTTTCTTTAACCAAAAGTTCAAGAGATGATTGATTTTTTTTTTTCAATATGGGAATGTACTTTTACAATGTTCACTTTTTTTTTCTCTTGACTTTTGCCTTTCTCATTCCCCCACACTTATCTTTGTTCTAACCCAAATTTTCAATAAATATCTCTTGCTTATGCAATATGTCTCAAAACATGTAATCTATCTTTAGAACAAGGGTAAGGATATATAAGTATATTTAGGCTAGGTGTAAGATGTGGTTACTAATGAAATAGCTTATTCAATGTAGGTTCAAATTGGTTGACTAAGGAGATGTTCTCTTGGAACATCAATAGGGGATGTCTGATTTGGCCTTGGTAAAAATCCTAATGCCTCTATCATATCCATGTTGTCATATGTATCAATATAGTCTCAAATGGTTTAAAGCAAGTTCTAGAGAAACATGTTATCATAGAAGCACACAAGAAAGAAATTGGATTGATATGTATAATGCATCAATCATATAATCTCAAAAACTCACAATGATGTTTATACAAGTCAGATTAAGTCTAAACATGTTGCTTTCTCAATCAACATATCATATTAACATTGGCTCATTAAAATGATATCAAGCTCAATTCTCATGAAAAATCTTCTCACTAATAAACCAGTTTTAGACCTATGTAATTCATATCTCATCATTGTACTGAAAGGAAATGAAAACACACTAAAATTAAATTAAAATACTCAAAATAAACAAAATAACAATCTAACTTAAAAGAAATCCTAAATTCTTCCCCCCACACTTAATTCTTACATTGTCCTTAATGTAATACTATTAACCCAAATGAAAGAATCATGTGTAAAAGAAAAGAACTAAAAACAAAATAAGAAAAATAACTAAAGAAAACTATAAAAGATAGAATGATGGAGAGTAAGAAATAGCAAATCTGATTATATTGTGTGCTCTCCATCCTTTTGGGTTTCCTCCCAAGAAACGCTTGGTTTATTATCCTTAGTCTGACTTGCTAAAACACACAAACAAATAAAAAAAATATTAAAGACTCAAAACAAAACAAACTAATGAAACCTAAATAATCCTAAAACACTAAAAAAAAATTAATAGCTAAACGAAACAAAGAGAGAAAGGAAGAAAAGGCAAATCTGATATGGCAGGTTGGCTAATTTTTCATCAATTGGGCTGCCTCTCAATTAGCATTTTATTTAATGTCTTCAACCTAACTTATACCCCTTTTTGGCTTTTGGGGATTTTCGGGTTTAAGCATGAGACTTCCAGGATCTGTGCATTTGGTAGGAAGCTTTCTTTGCACAACAGCAGATGCATTCTCTACCACAATTATTATGTCATCACACTTTAATTTGCTCTCAATGGTGTATTGGTCGTCAAGAATGGTGCATCTCTTGGTACTTGCTTAATAGCATCCACAAGCAAGCTGTTTAAGGTTTCCAGAATTTGTTGTTCATGTTCCTCCTTCTTGGACTTTGCAAATCTACTAGGAAAAGGTGGAGAAGAAACATTAGTATAAATAGGAACCTTAAAAGTTACTTGAGGTGCCGAAATGCTCTCAATTTGAATGGTGGCTTCATTATCCTTAAGAAGTGAATCCATCTTTGGTCTTATCTCATCCTCAACTTGTTTTTCCTTCTTTAAGGTCACAATAGTAGCATTCTTCTTTGGGTTAATCACCGATTGGGAAGGGAGTGCTTGAGATCTTTATGCTACTAATTCCACCATACTACTAGCCAATTGGCTCATTTGTGTTTCCAAACTCTGGATACTTGCCTTTGTTTCCCTTGTTTCCTGTTGAAGTTGCAAAGTATTAATAACAAGAGAATTGACAAGATCTTCTAAAGAAGTACCTGAGTTTTGAGTCACATGTGGTGGCTGAAAAAATTCTGGTTCTTGAGACCATGACTGATTGAAGCTAGATGGATGAGTGTAATTGGCATAAGGATCTATTTCTTGATAACTTCCCGAGTAGCCATAATCAGTATGATCCCACCATTCCTTATTGTAAGTGTTTGAGAAAGGATCATATTGTTGTTCTTGGAACCCTTGTTGGCCTTGAAATCCTCTTAAATCATAGGCTTGTTCAAACTTATCATTGTTGAAGTATGGGCACAAATTGGTTGGATGATCCATCATAAAGCATACTCCACACTTTTTTGGTTGTTGAACATGACCCATGGCCAATTGTTGAACTATGGATGTGAGATTGGCTAGTTGGTTTTGAACGTTTGATGTCACCCATGCCATCTCTCCTTGCTTGGATAAAAAAAAAAACTTGTATATACAAGAACAATAAAATTAATTAGTTTTGAAAATAAGAATAAACCAAGTAACAAATAAACTAAAGAAAGCAATCCCCGGCAACAACGTCAAAAACTTGATGCACTCAAAATAGTGTATCTTATTTAACCTTGCACTTGAATGATTAATTGTTAAGTGTAGTAATTAGCAAGGGTCAAGTCCACAGGGATTGTGAACTTTAAAACTGTATTATCAACGTATAGAATTATTATCTAAATCAGTATATCAAAAGTTCTTAAAAGATGGATGCATATAGACACAGTTTTTTCTTGTTCTTAGAAAAACTTAAAAAAAATTATTTTAAAATTTTTTACTTAAAAATTTTAGCAAAAATTATTTCATCCATTGTCAATAAAGTTTTTATACTCCGCAAACAATATTAGTAAGATACACTAATCTTAACTCTTTTTTATACTCCTTATAGTATATTTAAAAAAAAAATTAAAAATGAGACATATAGTAGTTTCTTAACTCGTTTGTGAAATTAAAAAACTCCACTACTAATATATTAAAAATAAACTTAAATTTTAATGCATTTGCTTTTCTTAAAAAAAATTATAAGTAGAAAATAATCAATAAAATAACAGTATAACAATGGTACCTGTCGCAACCTGAAAAATAACAAGTCTCATCGCGAGACTTTATTCGTTAAGTGTGACATTGGGGAAAACAGAGGAAAAAACGACTTAATTCCTCTTGAAATAAAATGAGGGTTTGAAAACGACCTCGAAAAAGAAATGGAGTCGGCACCAATCTTTTTTTGGCTAGGTGTGATCGGCCACCTATTAAAATCGGTTTTGTAAAGCATTTTAAAATTAATTAAAATATTTTTAAAATCAATTTCAAAGTCTGTGTTTTTAAACCAGAGAAATCAAAGAAACGGGTTCGGGAGTCGGTTACGTGCGGGGAAGGATTAGCACCCCCACAACGCCCGTACAAAATGGTACCTTATTAATCGTGTGTTATCTCAAGTCTCGGTAAAAAGTCGGTTTTAGATTTGGCATTTCAAAATAATTCCCAATTCAAAGAAAAATAATTTCATTTTTAAATGAAAATAATCTAGAATTTATTAATTCAAAATTTTTCTATATTTTCTAGCAAACCTGGCAAATCATAAAATTTTTTATTTATTTGAAACATCTCCGAATCATTTTCATTTTTTTTGAAAGAAAGATATTCCTTTATTAATGATAATTGACAATATCCTCCCCAGCAAACTCGGTAGAGAACTCATGAATTATTTTAACTCGGGAATATCTTTATTTTTATTGAAAATCATTATCTTTTTTAAAACATTTTTAAAAAGATGAATATGAACATGTATGACATGGTAAAAGATGACATAGCAAAATCTAGATGACATAGTATAACCTAAATGACATGATATAATCTACGTGACATAGTATATTCTAAATGACATGATATAATCTAAATGACAGTATATTCTAAATGATATGATATAATCTAAATGACATGGTATATTCTAGTAACATGGTATATTCTAAATGAAATAGCATAATATAATAACATGACATGATAAAAAAAACATAAAAACATTATAATAAAATATGCATGAAAATAAAAAAAGGCAATGCATGAATATGATAAATCCTAAATGATATGACAAAATAAATAATGACTAAGCATGGAGCATAGAATAACATAAAATATTCACAACCATATAACAATCAATATAACATCATGAAATATAAATAAAAAAATTAAGAAATATTCATAGCAAAAATCGTATATCATATAATATGCATGAACATGGAAAATGCAATGCATGAAAGTGTATTTTTTCCTTTAAATAAGGACATCCTTATATCTAAAAAGATATCCGACTACCTTAGGAAAAGACATCAAATCACATTTTTCTAAATCAAATATACTTTGTGATTGAATTGAAAATAATTTTGAAAATTTTGGATGAAAATGGCACTATGACCGAAAACCCCTTTGAAAAGGCTCTATTTTTCTAACTTTGAAAACCCGGGTTGACCTCCCTTTACCCGACCTTCATAAAATATTTTTTTAGGATTAAAAGAACTTATAAATCAACCTAGGACATTAGCTAAGGTTCTAAACCAGCCTTCTCTTAATGCCTTAGCCAAAACAGAAAAATTATTTTTTCCTTGAAAACAAATCTGACTTTTCTGACCAGTTTTAAAACATGATTTTTTCACCTATTCTAGAAATTTCAAAAAAATCTAAAACAATTATGAGAGACTCAGAACATGTCAAAATATATGGAACAAAATGGGCTTAATTTTGGGTCTAAGGATGACCTACCAAAAAATTCATGAATGTCAGAACACTGGGTGAAAAACTGTATAACAAAAAAATATTTTTAAACCTTTGATAAAAACACTCAAAAATCAGAATAAAAATATTGGAGACTCCTCTAATGTCCTAAAAATAGTGGTAAAAATTTCTAAAAATTTGGACAAGGATTGCCTAATGAAAAAAAATCACAAAGGTATAAAATCCAACTTGACAACTTCTTAATTTTCCACAAGCATGCTCATGAGAGCTTGACTTTGAGCCATTGATTGGCTTAAGTCAAAAATCAAGTGGGATGATATGAAATGCATGAACAAACAACAAGTTAAATGCATGAAATGCATGACCTAATGCCTAAATGACATAGAAAATGCATGGCATAAAAGATGACCTAATGCCTAACATGAAATGTGCATGACAATAAATGCAACCCTAGACCTAATATGCATGGAATATGCATGGCATACAAAGATGACCTAGACCTAATGGACATCAAAATGCATGGCAATACAAAGATGACCTAAGACCTAATAAGCATGGAAATGTGCATGGCATACAAAGATGACCTTAATGCCTAAAATGTCATTTGAAGATGCATGAAAATATAACATGACCTAATGCCTAATATGGCATATAAACATGCATGGCTATAATATGAACATATAATGACCAAATGAACATAATAATGATGCATGAACATGGCACAACAAATACACAATAACATGGTATAAAGATGCAAAGCATAAATGAAAGCATGATAACTAAACAAGATGAAAATGCACCTACACAAGGCAAACATAAACATGGAAACCGAATGGACATTTAAACAACATGTGAAATCGTAGCAAGGCAATAACACAAACACATGGCATGGCAAATATGCAAGACATAAATGAAAACATGATAGACAAATAAACATGATAAAAATGCAAAAGATATAGCTAGGAAAATACAAAAACACATGGTATGGCATTAACACAAAGCATGAACAACTTGATATAGTAAAAACAAAAAATTAAAGTTAGTAAATAAAGCAAGTATATATGAAAATAAATGATAAAAACAGCAAAATAAGAATAAGTAAGTAAAGAAAGTTAGATATAAGCTCCATATCTTGATTATTTTAGAAAGCTAAAACATCAAAAGAAGCTAACATACCACAACCAATATAGGAATAAAATCAAACACAACACAAGCACTCCAAGGAATACCAACGGCCATGTTGAAAAAAAGTGTGCAAATTTTGTTTTTTGATTTTTTTCATGAAAACATAAGATAGGAGCCTTGAAATGAAGTTTTAAAAACCTTATTATATAATAAAATAACAAGAAATAATATGAAAAATGAGCAAAATCAGCATAAAAGAAGAAAGAAAAATGCAAGAGTTAGGTGCCAAAAGGCTACCTTTCAAAGCTATCCTTCAAGCTTCATTCTCTTCAAATTTTTCTTTGCATTTCTACCCCTTAGCTATTGTTTATGCCTCAAATGATCAGCCAAAAGAACCCCCGTTGAAAATGAAAACACCCCTTCATATAGAGTTAGCCGAATGGTCACATGGCGTAAGGATGTTGACATATATTTTTACTAGCTAGCTAAATCCAAAGGCCACTAATCAAAGATGCTAAAAATATGAATTTACAACCATAAGATGAAGTGATCAGCTCCTAACAAATACAACTGGTCTAAAATATGTAACCATAATGTTGACATCCTTCCTCTTCATTCATTTGACCATGTGGCAAAATCTCAAATGCTCAATAAAGAAAAAAAAAACTATCTTACTATCCAATTTTGGCCTTTGGATGGAAGAACTCAGCCAACACTCCCCTTTTCTTGGGCTGGCCGAATGGCCCTTCAAATTCCAGCCAACTCTCTATTTTTTTAAATTGCAAAAAATGACCCTCTTCAGTTTCTTCGGTAAAATTGCACTTTAGCCCCCCAAATTTGATTAAATTGCAAACGGACTCCAAATCCGAATTTTATTTTTCCAATACTTCCTAAATAATATAAAATTTAGTTCTGAAAGTTTTCATAATTTTTCGAGCCCGTTTGCTATTTTTCCCGGATTTATCTTCTGGAATTTCAGTTTGATGCCTCCCAAATTTGGCCTTTTTTAATTGAGCTTTGATTCCGTATTTCTCTCAAAAATCTCTTCCAAATAATATAAAATTGAGATCTGGAAGTTTTCATAATTTTTCGAGCTCATTTTCTATTTTCCCGGATTTATCTTCTGAAATTTCAGCTTAGTAGGCGCAAAATTTTCCATTTCACAAATGAGCTCCGGATTTTGATTTTTCTTTGCAAATATATTCCAAATAATAAAATATTGAGATCTGGAAGTTTTCATAATTTTTCGAGCTCATTTGCTATTTTTTCCAGATTTATCTTCTGGAATTTTAGCTTAGTGGGCCCGAAATTTTCCATTTTTCAAATGAGCTCCAATTCTGGATTTTTCTTTGCCAATCTCTTCCAAATAATATAAGATTGAGATCTGGAGGTTTTTATAATTTTTCAAGCTCGTTTCCTATTTTTCCCGGATTTTTCAAGATTGGCCTTTAACCCCCGAAACCTCAGTTTTACTCAAAACAAGTCTGATTTCCAGATTTTCCTTTTCCAGTCCTTTGTTATATATTGAATTGGAGTTGGTCCAAAAATGCCTATTTTTACGATCAAATTCCCATCCGATTTGATTTTTTCTTTTTTCAATATCGGGAATTTCCTCGTTTCTCCGTTTTTCCTCCAATCGGCTATTCTCTCGGAATTACTTCAAACTGAGCCTTGGGATATCTTTGTTTACCCACTCTTCATCAATTAGGGGCTTTAATTTTACCGAATTGGGCTATTTTTGTAGTTTTCCTCAATTTCGCCAAAATTCACCAAAAACCCTAATTTCGGTTTTCTTCCAAATTGACTCTTCCTTTGGTTTTGCTTCCAAATGGCCTTTCGAATACCCGTAGTCACTGATTATCTTTCATTCAAAATCTCCAATTTCAAACAATTTGATCGTTTAAGTACTTTTTCCCAAATTTACCGAATTAGGGTTTTCTTTCCACTGAATCTCCATAACCCATCTTCGGCACTCCATATCTCTCATTGTAGACCTCGGATTATCAAAATTCTTTCACCATTGTTCAATTAAACTTTGAATCTTGATTCTGAATGAGGGTTGATTTTTTCAGTGGTTGACTTTTTCAGGTTGACTTTTTGGGGTTGACTTTTTCCAGATTGACTTTTCATGTTTGACCTCTTAACAAAGTCTCGGAATATCTCCTGCTAAGATGAGAAGAGCTTTTCTACATTCTAAAACATCACAAGGAAGAATTTTACCTGATTTAGGGGTCCGGGCAAAATGAGGTCTCTACAGCTGCCCCTCTTTGGCTATTGCTGAGAATCAGCAATCAGGCAAAGATAAACAAATACTAATTTTGTCCGGTTAGTGAAATCACTTGTGAAGAAAAGGAAAGGGAGTTTTTATTTTTTGTTTTTCATCATTTTTATCATTTTTTTGTTGAAAAAAAACTGTAAATAGAAGATTTTGTCCTTAAATTGAGTTCCCTGACTAATCTAGGCTCGACCCGTCTTAAGGAAACGAGTTCGATTTGCAAAGTGATGACCTGGGTGAAACCAGAAGTCGAAAAGTTATCTAGGCGAAACCATATATAATTTTCATGGTGATGACTTGGGCGAAACCAGAAGTTGAAAAGTTATCTAGGTGAAACCATAGATAATTTTCATGGTGATGACTTCGGCGAAATCAAAAGTCGAAAAGTTAACAAAGTGAAACCATAGATAATTTTCATGGTGATGACTTGAATTTTCATGGTGATGACTTGGGCGAAAATAGAAGTCGAAAAGTTATCTAGGTGAAACCATAGAAAATTTTCATGTTGATGACTTAGGCGAAAACAGAAGTCGAAAATTTATCTAGGTGAAACCATAGATAATTTTCATGGTGATGACTTGGGTGAAACCAAAAAGTTGAGGAAGATCTTGATGAAGCCAGAGATTGATATGACCTGGGTGAAACTAGAAAGTTGAGGAAGATTTGGATGAAGCCAGAGATTGAAATGACCTGGGTGAAATCAGAAAGTTAAGAAAGACCTGGATGAAGCCAGAGATTGAAATGATCTGGGTGAAATCAGAATGTTGAGAAAGATCTGGATAAAGCCAGAGATTGAAATGACCTGGGTGAAACCAGAAAGTTGAGGAAGATCTGGATGAAGCCAGAGATTGAAATGACCTGGGTGAAACCAGAAAGTTGAAGAAGACCTGGATGAAGCCAGAGATTGAAATGACCTGGGTGAAACCAGAAAGTTGAAGAAGATCTGGATGAAGCCAGAGATTGAAATGACCTATGTGAAACCAGAAAGTTGAGGAAGAACTGGATGAAGCCAGAGATTGAAATGACTTGGGTGAAACTAAAAAGTTGAGGAAGATCTGGATGAAGCCAGAGATTAAAATGACCTGGGTGAAACTAGAAAGTTGAGGAAGATCTGGATGAAGCCAGAGATTGAAATGACCTGGGTGAAACCAGAAAGTTGAGGAAGATCTAGTGAAGCCAGAGGTTTCAAAATGTGTCGGAAATTAACCTCGAGAATCTGAAAAATGATGCAAATGCTCGGATTGATGCAAACGCTTCTTGATGCAGATGCAGATAATGAATAAGATGCAAATGCTTCATGATGCAAATGTAAATTTCTTCGATTGATGCAAATGCTTCTTGATGCAGATGCAGAATAAGATGCAAATGCTTTATAGTGCAAATGCAAATGGCTTGAATTGATGAACATGCTTTTTGATGTAGATGCAAAGATTTAACAATGTGCAAATGCTTTTAAATGATGCAAATGCAAAAATTGGTGTTGAACGCAACTACTTCATGGAATGATACAGATGCCCCTACTAATCGTGTTCATGTAAGTGGTCTATGAATGGTGTAACTGCAGTTACCACACAATAATGAAAATGCAATGATTCTAGAAATGATGCAATTGCTTGAGATGACGCGAATGCAAATATCCATGAAGGATGTAAATATAAAGGTAAAATGCAGATGCTTATGGAATAGTGCTAATGCAAATACCCATGAATGATGCAAATGTTTGCTGACACTGTGCAGATGCAAAGCTCAATAAAGAGATGAGTGCTCATGAGTGATGCAAATGCCCCCGATCGTTTTTCTAGACTTTGGCTTAGCCTTTCCAATTCATTTTTCCTCTTCAAATCAGAGTATATCTTCAATACTGGTTTCTCATAAGAGGTCATTCTCCTTTCGATCTTTGGCTATCTCTTTGCCCCAACAGTTTTCAAACTCTTATCAACAGAAGTCTGAACCGGATTCTATTTCTTCTCCTCATATCTAGAAGTCAAGATCTACCCTAGTAATTCCATACCTTTGGGTTAGAAAAATCCTTGTCTCATGTCAACATCAAGAATGGTTATTTCAAAAATATTTTTATTTTCCCTTTTTGAAAAACAATTTTGCTCATTTAATGAAAACTTTTGAGCCAAAAATATTAACCCCACAGTGTGTGATGTATGAATCTTTTGAAAACTGATGATCACTGTTAGAAATTTCCCTAAATATCAATCTGAATTTTTCAATTTGAATTGGCAAGGCTTGGTATAACAAGATTTTGGTTGATCGAAGAAAACTTCACAACAAAAATGTATGTCCCTTCTAGGCTCACAAATAGAATAGGTTTTATAAATTATGAATTCATTGAGAATTAAACAAATTCAACATTATTTTAGTTTCCACATCAAGGCATTTTGACAAGCGTCAAGATTGGCCGGGATGTTTAAACTGGAAAGTTGATTTTGGAGGGAAAAAGTCTCAGTTTTTGAAGTCAATCCTCCGAATGAGAGCTGACAATTTGGGAGGTTCAGGAATTCCTAGATGTTCCTCGATGACCACTTCTTTTGTTATGGCATCGGTACTGACATGGATGGCATCAAAAATTTCCATTTTACTCTAGACCGCCCATTTTTGGGTTTTTGCCCTAAAGTCCCACTCTTTCCATTTTTTCTTTATCTTTTTTTTGTTGTTCTACCATGCACTTGAGAAATCTAAATTCTTCCATAGTGAAATGATAATTCGATGAGATGGGATAAAATCTGAGGAGAAACCCTTCAGGTTAAATATCTATGCTTGATCAAAATGGACTTTTAAAGCACATAATGTAGGCCAAGGTTCAGGATTTAGAAAGAAAGGATAAATAGGCCCAAAATCTATGTTTGAGGATAATCAGATTAAGGATCCTTTCTTGAGGAGGATTATCTTTGAAGAATTTGCCCCTTTTTAGACTTTCTTTTGACTTTGCTCCTTTTCTTCTTTGTTCTTGGCTTTCATTTGCCAAACTTTTTTTCACACATTTTTTGTGTGTTCTTCCTTCTCTTTTTTTTTTTTTTTTGGTTTTGTTCTTGGCTTTCATTTCGCCATTTTTCTTTTCCTTTTTCTTCACTTCGATAGAGTGAGCCGTATTTATTCGGGAGCTCAATTTGCTTTGTATCTGCCTTTGAGTTAGGACTCATTTCTCCATGATCTTTGAGAAGATTGTGTAGAGGGTGATCCTTGATCAAGATACAAAGAAGAAAGAATTTTTTCGGCTCAAAAGGGGTGACTATGGATAATTTTTTTTTTTTTTTTTTTGCAAAAGGGATATGAAAGATGGCTATTTCTCATATCAAGCACAAATATTCTCATTGAAAAGCAATCCCCAGGGGCAATAGATAATGAGAAATTCGTTTTGCACTTTGGAATCATCCGAATTCCCATATGTATGATATCACAAATTTTCTTCTTTTCCTTCTTTTTTCTTTGTTTTTCTTCTCTCGCATGCCCTAATGATTCATTCTTTAATCCAACCTTATTCACCATGTATCCATCATTTCCACATATGATGCCTCAATTTGATTAACTAAGAGAATGAGGAACCTCGCAAGTCTAAGTCTATGCTGAAAAGGTTGAGTTTCAGTCTTGGGTTTGTTTGAAATGACAAGGAAAATATGACCCAAAAATAGATTTTCTCTAGGACATGGGATAATCTGATTTGGTCATTGTGCCCCGAGGTATCAATCATGAAGTGATGTTTGGGCAATTGGTGCTTTATTAGAAAAGCTGTGAATGGTTTTAGTACATCCTTGACACATTCCAAATTACCAAGATCTAGATTCTTGAAAGAATGTCTCATTTGTTCGGGTTTCCAAGGAGCTCGAAAAAATTTCAAAAATTTTGTTCCTTTGCTCATAGCCTAAACTCGGATCTATATCTTTGCTTACTGACAATGGTTTATGAAGTTCAATCATTCATATTCCTTGAAGCATTAGGTCTTTCCAAGTGTTCTTGGTTCAAAGGTTTTAGGCATAGGAAAGCCTAAAAGAGAGGGGAGAGGGTATTGGGTCATTTCTAACAATGATCATCAATATTCTCGAGACTGTCCATTATTAGAACTTCCTTAATACTTGTTTTTGCATATTCAAATTATTATTAAAACATAATAAACATAAAAGCATTAAAAATTCATTTATTTCATACGGATGTTAACATAAGACAAGTGTTTTCATCATGAGGTATGAAACTACATGCATAAAAAACTCCCCTTGACATGTTTTTCCTAATTCAAACTGGCTATTCCTTGATATTTTTCGACCTTTTCATCTTCTTCCCCTATTATGACATCCACAATGGTCTCATCATTCCCATTCAGTGGATTCTCCACGCTGTCTGACCTTTGTTTCTTCCCCACATCTAACTGTCCTTTATTAATGAATGCTTGAACTCTGTTTCAGACATAGGCAATCTTCTATGGAATGTCCCTGAATCCAGAATGATAATCACAATATGCATTCCCGTTATACCAGCTCAAGTATGGGGGTTGGATAGGCTCCACTGAAACTTTAGTGAGGAGTTGCTCTTCGACCAGCTGGGGTAATAGTTGAAAGTAAGACAAGGGAAGTGGCTCAAACTGATATCTTTTTTGGATGTTCTTCGGCTTCCTCTGGCTGACAAGACGTTGAAGATTTGCTGGATTCTGAGAGGCCATCGGGTATAAGTATGAACCCTGGGATATGTAGTTCATAGAAGGACAGGATAGTTAGTATGAAGGAGCCTGAAGATTCGGGGCAAAAACTCCCATAGCTTGGACATATTCCTCTTTCTTTTTGGGTGTCATGTTTCTCTCTGCATTAGATGTTTTATCTCCTTCGAGTTTCCCAGCCTTGATAGCATTTTCAATCATTTCCTCGGAGATTACCATATCCAAAAAATTCTTCATGGCATTGCCGACGATTCTATCATAGTACGGGGCCTGCAGTGTGTTTATAAAAGTACAGTAGTTTCCTTCTGAGTCAGGGGTGGTCGTACTTGGGTGGCCATGTTCCTCCACCTCTGAGCATACTCTTTGAAGCTCTCAGTAACCTTTTTATCCATATTTTGCAAAATGAGACGATCAGGCACCATATCAGTCACATGCTTGTCCTGACTCAAAAATGCATTAGCCAAATCAATCCAAGAATGAATCTGATCCTTGTTCAACTGATTATACCACTTAACCGTGGACCTGCTGAGGCTATCCTGAAAGCAGTGGATCAAAAGCTTATCTTAATTTGTATGGCTCGTCATCTTTCGGAAAAACATAGGGATATGAGCTGACGGATCGGTTGTCTCATCATATTTCTCAAAATTGGGAACCTTGAATTTATGAGGAAGGAAAAATTAGGGACCAAGCAACGTTCTTTCGCATCTACACTCCCAAATACATCTGTACTTTCTACTGCCCGGAGCCTTTCCTCTAACAGCTGATACTTCCTTTGGGAATCTACCGACTCAGTCACATTCGACTCAACCATTTTCAATTTTGCTTGTTTAACTGGATCATCTAAGTTTAGGATGTTGCTGGGATTAACTGTGTTCTGGCCATCCAACATCATGACCTCAATTTAACCCTTTTGTGTCTCTAACCCTTCTCTGGCGGCCAAGTTTCCAGTGTATCCCTTTCCCTTGATTGCAGCGGATACTAGCTCCATCAATTTAGTCATATGATCTCTCGATTCTGGTTGAGATTTTGCCAACTGTTCTCGCAATTCTTCCTGTGCCCTTTCTATTCTTTCTATTCGGGCAACTTGTTCATTCTCCATAGCTCTAGCCTGTATTAAAAAGGTACTCAATACTTCTTATACCTCTGATTTGAAAATGGAAATTCTTTCAAAGACTCTTAAAACCAAGCCAATTTCTGTTTTATCCCCCCAAGTGCATGTCATGATGAAGGAGCCATGAATGTAATTTGATGCACGTGAAGCCTAAACAATGTGATGTATGGACACATACAGTGGAAACATGTTGACTATTATGTTATAAATGCAACATGATACCAACATAATGCATGTAAAGAATGAAAAAAATTGATACACGATTATATACAGATAATGACCATGCATGTCATAAATGTATTCTACAATGAATGACCATGCATGTTATAACTGTAACATGATGTCAAAATGATACATGTAAAGAATAAATGAATTAACACGAAGGTATATACAAAAACATTAATCAATGATTACACGAAATTGGTAAGACCAAATTTTGATTACTCAAAAAATCTTATTATACAATATTTGCCTCCAAATTTAATCTATGATTTTTTTTAAACATGTTTCCTCCACAAAAAATCAACATATTATTTTTCAAAAGAATTTCGGGGTAGTGGATCCTACTATGGTACAATGTCCGAATGTTCATTCAAAACTACCAGTCTACAATTCTTATTCAACCAATGAATGTTTATGAAATCATCAAATGAGATTATTATCACCATCCGTTTATTGCAAAGAATGAGATCAAAAATACAATCATAAATGTACATGCTCTATTCACATATGCATGAAATATGCAAAATGTTTGAAAAAGAATTTTTATATTTTCAATTTCAAAAAGTTAATGAACATTTGCCCCAATAGTATCCACCTATTTAGGCATCACAAAGCCTTTGGGGCGGAAATTTAAATTTACTGTGGGCGATGTATGTTTATCCTTGCCCGGTTCATGATGCTTGTTTGGAATGCAGAAATAAATGGCAAAAGATCAGAAGCATTCTTCCATGTGTTCCTAGCTTCGATACCTCTAACGGAAATTTGGCATGGCTCCACCTAGGTTCACTATATGTGGGTGAATGAAGTTCTAAAAGGCCCTGAATTGTTCCTCATTGTCGCCTGTGAAAGCTAGTAAGGCACCCCGATAAAAGCGGGTTCAATTCGTTAGAGTATATTTCCCTAGCCCATGCGGAGGATCATCACGAGAGCTTAGGTAATTTATACTCCGAAAGTATTTTGCTAGCCCATGCGGAGGATAATCACGAGAGCGTAGCTACTTTACTTCCACTTAAAGGAATGAAACTCGAGTATAGAGCTCATGTTATGCAAAATGCAAGTGTAGTGTGTGAGGAGGAACAACAAACCTTTCACTACTTATTCTACAATCCTTATTCTAAATGCCCCAACAATTTATTAAAAGAACATTTAAGAATAGTGTAACGCATTAACCAACAAGCAATTACAATATAAAACATTAAATAACTAGAGAACAATAATAAAATGCATGCACCTGAGTGTGGACATATTAAAAACATCTTATTATTTTTAAAATTCTCCTTATTATTGAAAAATGTGGGAATTAAAAATAAATACCAAATAAAAACCAACAAAACCGAGACTTTGATAACACACGACTAATTTTAGGCCTGACTATCTAAATATCCCCAGTGGAGTCGCCAAGCTGTCGCAACCTAAAAATAACAAGTCTCATCGTGAGACTTTATTCGTTAAGTGTGACATTGGAGAAAACAGAGGAAAAGACGACTTAATTCCTTTTGAAATAAAATGAGGGTTTGAAAACGATATCGAAAAAGAAATGGAGTCGCCACCAATCTTTTTTTGGCTAGGTGTGATCGGCCACCTATTAAAACCGGTTTTGTAAAATATTTTAAAATTAACTAAAGTATTTTTAAAACTAATTTCAAAGTCTGCGTTTTTAAACCAAAGAAATTGAAGAAGTGGGTTCGGGAGTCGGTTACGTGCGGGGAAGGATTATTACCCCCACAACGCCCGTACAAAATGGTACCTTATTAATCGTGTCTTATCTCAAGTCTCGGTAAAAAGTCGGTTTTAGATTTGGCATTTCAAAATAATTCCCAATTTTAAAAAAAAATAATTCCATTTTTTATTGAAAATAATCCGGAATTTATTAATTCAAAATTTTCCTATATTTTCTAGCAAACCCAGCAAAACATAGAAATTTTTATATATTTGGAAAATCTCCGAATCATTTTCATTTTTTGAAAGAAAGATATTCTTTTATTAATGATAATTGATGATATCCTCCCCAGCAAACCCTGCAGAGAACTCATGAATTATTTTAACTCGTGAATATCTTTATTTTTATTGAAAATCATTATCTTTTTTAAAACATTTTTAAAAAGATGAATATGAACATGTATGACATGGTAAAAGATGACATAGCAAAATCTAGATGACATAGTATAACCTAAATGACATGATATAATCTAAGTGACAGAGTATATTCTAAATGACATGATATAATCTAAATGACATAGTATATTCTAAATGACATGATATAATCTAAATGACATAGTATATTCTAGTAACATGGTATATTCTAAATGACATAGCATAATTTAATAACATGACATAATAAAAAAACATAAAAACATTATAATAAAATATGCATGAAAGAAAAAAGGCAGTGCATGAATATCATAAATCCTAAATGATATGACAAAATAAATAATGACTAAGCAAGGAGCATAGAATAACATAAAATATTTACAACCATATAACAATCAATATAACATCATGAAATATAAATCAAAACAATAGCATTACCATAGAAATATTCATAGCAAAAATCATATATCATATAATATGCATGAACATGGAAAATGCAATGCATGAAATGGTGTTTTTTCCATTAAATAAGGACATCTGTATATCTAAAAAGATACCTGATTACCTTAGGAAAAGACATCAAATCAGATTTTTCTAAATCAAATATTTTTTGTGATTGAATTGAAAACAATTTTGAAAATTTTGGATGAAAATAGCACTATGGCCGAAAACCACCCTTGAAAAGGCTCTATTTTCCTAATTTTAAAAATCCGATTTGATCTCCCTTGACCCAACCTTTATAAAATCATTTTTTAGGATTAAAATGACTTAGAAATCAACCTAGGACAGTAGCTAAGGTTCTAAATCAGTCATTTCTTATGCTTTAGAAAAAATAGAAAATTATTTTTTCCTTGAAAACAAATCTGATTTTTCTGATCAGTTTTAACACGTGATTCTTTTACCTATTTTAAAATTCTCAAAAAAATCTGAAAAAATTATGAGAGACTTAGAACATGTCGAACTCTATGTAAAACAATTGGCTCAATTTTTGGTCTAAGGATGACCTACCAAAAAATTCGTGAAAGTCAGAACACTGGTGAAAAACTATTTAACCAAAAAACATTTTTAAACCTTTGATAAAAACACTCAAAAATCAGAATAAAACATTGGAGACTCCTCTAAGGTCCTACAAACAGTGGTAAAAATTGCTAAAAATTTAGACAAGGATTTCCTAATGAAAAAAAAAATCACAAAGGTAGAAAATCCAACTTGACAACTTCTTAATTTTCCACAAGCATGCTCATGAGAGCTTGACTTTGAGCCATTGATTGGCTTAAGTCAAAAATCAAGTGGGATGATATGAACTGCATGAAATGCATGACCTAATGCCTAAATGACATACAAAATGCATGGCATAAAAGATGACATAATGCCTAACATGAAATGTGCATGGCAATAACTGCAACCCTAGACCTAATATGCATGGCATACAAAGATGACCTAGACCTAATGGACATGAAAATGCATGGCAATACAAAGATGACCTAAGACCTAATAAGCATGGAAATGTGCATGGCATACAAAGATGACCTTAATGCCTAAAATGTCATGTGAAGATGCATGACAATATAACATGACCTAATGCCTAATATGGCATATAAACATGCATGACTATAATATGAACATATAATGACCAAATGAACATAATAATGATGCACGAACATGGCACAACAAATACACAATAATATGGTATAAAGATCCAAAGCATAAATGAAAGCATGATAACTAAACAAGATGAAAATGCATCTACACAAGGCAAACATAAACATGGAAACCGAATGGACATTTAAACAACATCTGAAATCCTAGCAAGGTAATAACACAAACACATGGCATGGCAAATATGCAAGACATAAATGAAAACATGATAAACAAATAAACATGATAAAAATGCAAAGATATAGCTAGGCAAATACACAAACACATGGTATGGCATTAACACAAAGCATGAACAACTTGATATAGTAAAAACAGAAAATTAAAGTTAGTAAATAAAGCAAGTATATATGAAAATAAATGATAAAAACAGCAAAATAAGAACAAGTAAGTAAAGAAAGTTAGATATAAGCTCCATATCTTGATTATTTTATAAAGCTAAAACATCAAAAAAAGCTAACATATTACAACAAACATAGGAATAAAATCAAACACAACACAAGCACTCCAAGGAATACCAATCGGCCATGTTGAAAAAAAAAACAATGTGTAAAAATTTTGTTTTTTGATTTTTTTCATGAAAACATAAGATAGGAGCCTTGAAAAGAAGTTTTAAAAACCTTTATTACATAATAAAATAACAAGAAATCATATAAAAAATGAGCAAAATCAGCATACAAAAAGAAAGAAAAATCCAAGAGTTAGATGCCAAAAGGCTACCTTTCAAAGCTATCTTTCAAGCTTCCTTCTCTTCAAATTTTTCTTTTCTTTTCTACCCCTTTTAGCTACTGTTTATGCCTCAAATGATCAGCCAAAAGAACCCCTTTTGAAAATGAAAACCCCCTTCATATAGAGGTAGCCGAATGGTCACATGGTGTAAGAATGTTGACATATTTTTTTACTAGCTAGCTAGATCCAAAGGTCACTAATCAAAGATGCTAAAAATGTGAATTTACAACCATAAGCTGAAGTGATTAGCTCCTAACAAATACAACTGGTCTAAAATATGTAACCATAATGTTGACATCCTTCCTCTTTATTCATTTGACCATGTGGCAAAATCACAAAGGCTCAATAAAAAAAATAGCCACCTTACTATCCAATTTTGGCCTTTGGATGGAAGAACTCAGCCAACACTCCCCTCTTCTTGCGCTGGCCAAATGGCCCTTCAAATTCCAGCCATCTCTCTAGTTTTTTAAATTGCAAAAATAGCCCTCTTCAGTTTTTCGGTAAAATTGCACTTTAGCCCCCCAAATTTGATTAAATTGAAAACGGACTCCAAATCCGAATTTTATTTGTCCAATACTTCTTAAATAATATAAAATTGAGTTCTGGAAGTTTTCATAATTTTCCGAGCCCGTTTGCTATTTTTTCCCGGATTTATCTTCTCGAATTTCAATTTGTTGCCTCCCAAATTTGGCCTTTTTTAATTGAGCTCCGATTCTAGATTTTTCTTTGCCAATCTCTTCCAAATAATATAAAATTGAGATCTGAAAGTTTTCATAATTTTTCGAGCTCATTTTTTATTTTTTCCGGATTTATCTTATGGAATTTCAGGTTAGTGGGCCCGAAATTTGTCATTTCTCAAATGAGCTCCGATTTCGGATTTTTCTTCGCCAATCGCTTCCAAATAATATAATATTGAGATCTGGAAGTTTTCATAATTTTCCAAGCTCATTTGCTATTTTTTCCGGATTTATCTTCTGGAATTTCAGCTTAGTAGGCCCGAAATTTGCCATTTTTCAAATGAGCTCTGATTCCGGATTTTTCTTTGGCAATCTCTTCCAAAATAATATAAGATTGAGATCTGAAGGTTTTCATAATTTTTCGAGCTCATTTTCTATTTTTCTTGGATTTTTCAAGATTGCCCTTTAACCCCCGAAACCTCGGTTTTACTCAAAACAAATCTGGTTTCCAGATTTTTCTTTTTCCAGGCCTTTGTTATATATTGAATTGGAGTTGGTCCAAAAACGCCCATTTTTACGATCAAATTCCCCTCCGATTTGATTTTTCCTTTTTCCAATATCGGGAATTTCCTCATTTCTCCGTTTTTCCTCCAACCGACTCTTCTCTCGGAATTACTTCAAACTGAGCCTTGGGATATCTTTGTTTACCCACTTTTCATCAATTAGGTGCTTTAATTTTACCGAAACGGGTTATTTTTGTAGTTTTCTCCAATTTCACCAAAATTCACCAAAAACCCTAATTTTCGGTTTTCTTCCAAATTGATTCTTCCTTTGGTTTTGCTTCCAAATGGCCTTTCCAATACCCGTAGTCATTGATTATCTTTCATTCAAAATCTACAATTTCGATCAATTTGATCGTTTAAGCACTTTTCCCCAAATTTACCGAATTAAGGTTTCCTTTCCACTGAATCTCCGTAACCCATCTTCCGGACTCCATATCTCTCATTGTAGACCTCGGATTATCAAAATTCTTTCACCACTGTTCAATTAAACTTTGAATCTTGATTTTGAATGAGGGTTGACTTTTTTAGTGGTTGACTTTTAAGGATTGACTTTTTCGAGATCGACTTTTTCCATATTGACTTTTCATGTTTGACCTCTTAAACAAAGTCTCGAAATACCACGTGCAGGATGAGAAGAGCTTTTCTGCATTCTAAAACATCACAAGGAAAAATTTTACTTGATTTAGAGGTCCGGACAAAATTAAGTGTACAGTACTAACCAAAAATAATTTTAAAAATGGCAAGGAGCAAAAACAATTGATCAGAGTATTTGGTCAAATAATCCAAACAAAGCTGTCTTTCTGAGGGGAAAAAAAGTTGATAATTGGGCTACAACCGACAAGATTGAGTTGAAATTGGGCCAATTAGCCAGATCATTTTTAAAAAATTCGATTAACTGATGCCTATAGACATTAACTAAGAATTATTAAATTATTCTTTTTTAAAACAAATTACATTTAATGCATTATTTTACTGAATTCAATAAAAATTAATTCATTAATTGCACTTTCTTTAAATATCACCTTAATTAATATCATTAGACATTAATATTTTTCTTTTTAAAATATCAGCTTAGAGAGGTTGTCACCCTCAAGAAAATTAAGGTTCAAAGTTCAAATCCCTGCTGCTCATTGTACACAAACAAAAACATACACACACACACAAAAGGGTATAGAATGTTATCTAGCAATTTCTGGTCGTCGACTGAGAAAATTCGATATGAAAAAGCATGGGTAAACATGTATTGAAGAATCTTTTAACAGGGATAACTTCTGGCAAAGACCTTAAAGTTCAGTAAATTAAATTGTACAAAAGGTAATTACTTCATTGGGTATCCATGATGAGATAATTACCAAAATTTGTTCAATCCTCCTATATATGAGCCACAGTTCAGATGCTACTGGACAGATTTGACTACACATTCAACTGTTCAAAGAACAAACCAACCTCAGCATGAAACTCACAGGGCATCCAGCATTGTAAGCTCTGGAACCTGCCGTAAAACATACATACGAGACGGAAGCTAGACAAAACAGCATTCATGAACTTCATAAACCTTTAGACCCAGGAAGGTCAATCCACTGCAGTTGAATTTCCACTTCACCACACTCCACATTTCTCAATCTGAGGCAAAGGTCTTGCACAACCTTCCCTTCATTCCAAGAAATGGCACTCTCTTCAGCCAGGCAGTTGTTCCTGCTTGGTTGCACTCTTGATATTATGGTTCCACTTGGGAGTTCTCCCAAATTCATTTTCAAGGCTTCTATGTATGTCCAGATGTCAAACTCTGCATCTCCCATTTTGTCATCCTTGCTAAAAGTGTCATGGTCATAGACAGTCTGGAATCACGCAGAAATATAAAATACTGTAAACAAACTAATAGCAGAAATTATAATAGCCCAAAAACAGCGGAAGAAGAAAAGGAATGAGTTGGCAGCGTCTTGTTGAAATTATCAGTTAATTTTCAATAAATTTAAGAGTAGATACGGTTTTGTCCCAGGCCTGGATGGAGCCAGACTTTTGATTCAAAGAGGCAAAAATACTCTTTAGCCTACAATTTTATTTTTATGTTATTTCTTTATTTTTCATAACACATAAGTTACTCTAGTAATTTCTTTAGATTAAAATCAATGCATTTTTGTGTAAATATTGTACAAAATACAAAAAATGTGTAGTAATAAAGATGTTATGAAAGTACAAATTTGAAAATAAGAATTTATAAGTGAGGAAACCAGAAGGATTGCGGGAGAAAAAAAAACTGAAGTTAAACCATTTAAGCATAGGAGAAAACGAAAAGATCACATTAAAAAACAAAGTTTAGGGAAAAAACTAAACTAAAGAAAAAATCATCCTGTTAAATATGATGGAGATTGACAGCTATAATTTGCTTCATTAACATACAAAACCTTCAGATTGAAACGATAATTTGATGCTCATAAACTATGAATTCAATCTTTCTCTGTCCCTCTCTCTTGCACCATTATTTCCTATCTTTCATATGATATTTCAAAAATAATTACTAATAAGAAATTCCTAAGCATTCCATCAGTTTTATTCTGTTTTCTTGCCAGCACAAAAATAATTATCAGTAGGAAATTAAAAATAAATGAGAAACAAAAAAAATATAGGAAAAGATCTGGCCAGAAACAGCACATACAGAGTAGCTTCTGTCTTTGTTGGTTAGGATATCACGCTGAATAAGCAGCAACATGGGTGGGCAAAGTTTACCATCAGCCTTAGTCATGGATTTAATAAGTTATATATTAATCATTTTTAAATATCTTGGGATGTTTCTTAAATCTTATGACATTTACACTTGGACATGGAAACACCTTGAATTACTCTTGTTCTCTTTTGTTTTGTTTTCTTTTGTTCTTTAAAATGATGCTATGTCATCAGATCATGTATGCATGCAATTATTCTATGATTTGACTGTGTTTTGCTGTCTATCAGCAATGTGAAAATCTGCAGAAGGGCAACTACACAAGAAACCACTAAAACAGAAAATTGCTTTAAACTAGATTCCTGAAAAAAGTATGTAGTTCCTTGATAGTTAAACAACTAACAATCTAAATTTGGCATTGGCATATGTTGACATTGACTACTGTTCGGCAGTTTTCACTAATAACATTAACACCATTGCAAAGAACAGACATTAATCCAACTCAAAGAAGAAAAAAGAACGAACATCATTAGCATCATCAAGAAGGCAAACACCAATTTAACCATATCAACAATGAGTCAATTGAGAACCTCATTTACGAAATATCAGAGAATCAGCAATTAAGATAGAACTAAAAATGAGTTTCAAATTTTAATCAAGTAATAGAAATATAGAATCAAAACCAAGAGAACATGAGCTATCTCACAATTTAAAGATCATGGATTAGCCTATCTAATAGTGGAAAAAGAAAAATATATACATCATAAAAACCCCTAATCACTAGTCGAATGTCCAAATATGTTTGCTTATACATATAAGTATAAGCATCATTATGCATTGGTTGAAATTTGGTTCCAATTAAATCTAGAAGCTGCAAAACATGGGGAATGGTTATCTAGGAATAAATTTGGCTTTAGAAGCTAGGTGCCAAATGTTCTCCTATATAATGCAAGTGTTGGTTATTGAACTAGCTTTCCGGTTTTGCACTACATTGATATAGTAACTAGTAACCGAAAAACTTACCAGTTTGATTGGAATACTAGGATCTGTTACGGAAAGAGTTAAATCCTCATTCCACTCAGGATTAACATCCTTCTTTATTACACGAGTCTTCAATTTCTGCAAGAAATAGTTACATCCAAAATTAGAACAATGAGCAAGTTGCTCAAAAATGACTCTAAGAATAATAACAAGAAATGGAACTTAAAAAGTGGTACCTTTCTCTTTTTTTAGTCAAAATATTCGTGTTCAGGCCGTAAAATCCAAGTGAGAATGATACATGTTTGAGGAGTAAACCTTCTTTCATTATTTACCAAAGGCAATTATGATATCGAAGTGAATGAGGGCTTCTCAATTTTAAATTGTTAGATAAAAAGAATGATTATTGTGGATAATCTTAATACAATTTATAATTTTACATAGTATAATTTTACATAGTAAGATATATAAATAGTTGCCTTCAGTCTAATTAGTAACATCAAATTCGTTCGTTAATTTCTAACCTATTAAGCAATAGAGCTTTTACTCGTCTATCCCATTACTTTCCCAAGATTATTACTAATTTTAGTGTTATTCAATGTGGAAGTCAACTTGGATAAAGCAGGACTTTGACAAAGATAAAATCTTTGAGATCCATCAATCAAGGAACCCCGCCTTATTAATCTTCAGACAATCTATAATCAAATTATATTCAGCCGTGGGTATTTTCATTTTTTTTTTCAAAGTTTAATGGAACTTAACATTTAAAGTTGGTTTTGGATTCTGAATTCTGATAAGAACCCAAAATTTGAAAGTTCTGAGAGGGCAATTATATGGCTTCAAAGTGATCTTCATAAATAAATAAAATATATTTTTTAACCAAAAAAAAAAAAAATTCCATGCCAATTTGTTAATGATCACAAAAATAAGCAGATCATGACCATTAAAAAAATTCCTTAAAAATTGAAAAAAAAAAAAAAAAAAAAAAAAAGGAAAAAGTCAAAGAGAAATTAGCAACAGAAACAGACCTGTCTGCCCATCTTAATAACAACGTAAGGATCGCTGCTTCGGACATCACGAACGGCAAGGTTGACGCCCCGTTTGATGCGAACCCGCAGCAGACCCAACAAGTTGTCCATCAACGATGTGCTCCTCGCGCATTCTGGTGTTGTTGGAGACCCTGCCATTGTTTTTTATCTCCCTCCTTTTTTTTAATACCCAAGACAAAAAAGTTTCTCTTTCTCTTTCACTTTTTTTTTTTTTTGGATAAGTTTTTCTCTTTCACTTTACCAAATCCCAAAATTCAAAATAAATAAATAAATAAATGTTACAGGAGTTTTTATTATTTCAATTTTAATTAAAAGTAACAGAAAAAATAAGGTACCAGGTTTAACTCATTACATACACATGGCACCCACCTGATTTCTCTTCGTTGAGAGAAACTTCTTTTGGATATTCGGGGGTTTGGAAGAGCAGAGATGGTGAGGTCCAGAGGTGCGGGTAATACTAATATCCTAGGAGGGTGACCGGGAGACTCGGTACCCGGTACGGAAATAATTGGAGGGGAATTGGTCGTGGGTATTTTTTGTGGAGGAGGTTGACTTGGAACAAACTATGAAGAAGGCGTAAAAGACGCTTTGTTTGTCTCTGAGCTTCTATGATGACGTGGCATCAAATTACTGGTTGCTATCGTAGGATATCTTTACTACAAAAGCTGTCGGTTAAATGTTTAATTTGAGATTAAATCTATTAAAATATAAGTGAATCAAGATTAAATTTTTTATACGAGTGAATCAATATTAAATTTTGTATTTCAGTCTATTAAGGGTTCATTTTTTTGGAGTTGTAATAAAAAAAGACTTACGGTTAGGTTTGAAGGACATGCATCAGAAAAATCGATGAGTTTCAAAAAGGATGTTGACGTTTAATTTTTTTTACTCATCTGGCGAGAGAGAATATAATTTAATTAATAAAATAATTCCTATAAAAATTAAATGAATAAAAAAATATATAATCGAAAAGCAAACATTGGAAACGAGAACAAATTTTCAAAATTATATCCTTCTCTTTCCCAAATCGATTAGTCTTAAAAAAAAATTGATCAGCCTGCAATTTTTTTTTTTGTTAACTTCTTATCTCTCAATCATCTGTTTCATACTTATCTCTCACCCACAAACTAAATTTATTTTGAGTAACACCCATTAAGTAATTTAATGTCTCAAAATTTTTCAAGCATTTGTTCTTCAACTGGACCTTCAAGGTTTTTAGACTTTAATTGGGCAATCCAAATTTTTTTTGTTAATCTCGTCTCCCTCTCTTTGTCAGTTTCAAATATGGTTTTTATTGGTGTTTGGGTTTGTTGATTTTGCTATTGGATACTATTGGTAATTGATAACTCGTATAATTATATAGTTTTTAGTTATGTTTTATTATTGTTTTGTGTCAAATACGAGTTATTATTGCTTAGTCTAATTGTGTTTATGATTTTTTATATTTTTATGTAATTTGGTGTTTTTCACGAGTTTCTTTGAGTGATTTCAGATTACTAGGTTAAATCAAGAATTAAGGGCAAATCCAGTTCAGTTCCAGTTCCGACACCTTTTGCCATATCAGCTATATCTGGAGTTTCACTGAAGCAATAAGGCTGAAATTTTAACAGTACAAAGTTAAGAGGCATATCTATCTTTTTCATGCTTTACACTTCTTAAAACGGAGTCGTTTTCCCTAACGAAATCGACCATCAAGTTGGCTGATGTGCAATGACGTCTGTGCTGACAAGTTTTGGCATTTTGACCATATCTTTTGATCCACATCAGCAAATGAGCTGATTCTAACGGCTATGGATCAACGACTGATAGGGGAACATTTTTCTAGAAGACCATTTGATCAGATCAAGCCTCCAATATTGACAAAATCGACCATCAAGCTGGCTGATCAGAATTGTCATACAATATGACGAAAGTTGTTAGAAAAATGCACCCACCTATTATACCTACCTTTGAAATTTATAAAGCTTGTCTCTTGTCATTTAGCTCTCCAAAATGTGTATAAATAGAGGGCCTTGGATGATTGTATGTGACATTGTACATTGGTAGGATATTAGCCATTGTAATAAAATTCTCTAAGTTTTCGTCTTCTTTCTTTTCTCTAGTTTTCTTTTTCTTTATTTTCTTATTCTTCTTTCTTTCTTTTATTTCCTTCTTAGATTCTCTTTAATTTTATGTTTATGTTTACAATGCCTATGCTAGGCTAAACTTCTATTTGGTTAAGGGTGATTTCAAAGCCCTAGACATGTTTTGTGATTGATTTTCAGATTCTATCTATCATTAATTTTCTATCAAAGTTGCTTATGTTCTTCTACAAGAATTGTTCATGATGTTGTCTTGATTTACTTAGGTGTACAACTAGATAGATCTTGATAATTATCTATTGCTAGTCTAGGAGTCTTGATCCGTGTAATTGTCTTGATTTCCTATTCATAAGTGGCAATTTGTGATTAATGATTATGGTCAAGTTTTCAATAATTGCAAAGTGGAACATAACCTAAGTTGAACAATCCGAGCTTATGTGTTTGTTGCTTAGATCAACCTATCTTTCTCATCATAAAGCTGCCATTAAATTGAATTTAGAGAGCTTATTCTAGGTTGTTTAATGGTTAGAGATTAAATAGAGAGCTTGTTCTATTTAACGACAAACTAAGGAAAGATTGGGATAACAGAGCTTGTTGTTATCTACGGTTGTTAACTTTGATAGTTGGTTGATATTGATAGATTTGAAATTGATTCTTAATGATGTCTAGTGGTGGAGAATGAAACCTTAACCATATTTTTCATATTTGATTCTTCTTACTTACTTGTTTTCTTACTTTTCTAGTTTGCTTGTTTTTAAAAGTATATTTATTTTTATTGGCTGGTTATACCGCCTAATTTAGTATATATATTTTTATTGGCTGGTTATACCGCCTAATTTATTATATATATTTTTATTGGCTGGTTATACCGCCTTGCATCTTATTCTTATTATTTACTTTAGTTTAAATCTGGCTTCAAAAACCCCTTTTCTTTTATTGTTTTCTTTGAACGTAAGTTATAAACTAATAACTCATAGATTAAAACCCAATCCCTGAGGACTCGACCCTTGCTAATCATTATACTTACAATTGATCTTTTTAGTGCAAGGTTAAATAAGATACACTCTTTTGGGTGCATCAGTAATTTGATGTTGGATTTTTTGGATGAAGAATCATTCATGAAAATGAAATGGGAATGGATTTCGGTTTTAATTATAACTAAATTTGAGGAGAAAACCAAAGGAATGAAGATGGGTTTTGAGTTTTTTTATGGAAATAAGAATGAATTTGGGATTTCAGATTCAAATTAGGGATTTTATTAGAGTTTAGGGTTTTGAATTATTATGTATTAAAATTAGGAATTTTATTAGGTTTTGAATTTTTTATGAAAATGGGAATGGATTTTAGGTTTCATATTCTAATAAAAGTTTTTTGAATTAGGAATTTGAATTATGTATTAAGTGTAGACACCTAATTTTGTTCGGACCCCTAAATCAGGTATGTTTTCTTCCTAAATTGATGTTTCAGAATGCTAAAAGGCTTTTCTCATCCTGTAGGTGGTATTCCGAGACTTAGTCTAAGAAAGCAGACAAAAAAAGTCAAACTCGAAAAAGTCAACCCCAAAAAAGTCAACTACTAAAAAAGTTAACCCACTTTCAAAATCAAGATTTGAGGTTCAATTGAAAAACGGTGAAACAATTTTGATAATCTGAGGTCTACATTGAAAGATATGGAGGTAGGAAGTTGGGTTACGGAATCTCAGTAGAAAAGAAATCCTAGTTCGGGAAATTTGGGAAAAAAATGCTTGAACGATCAAATTGGTCGAGATTGAAGGTCTCAAATGAAAGATAGGCACCGACTACGGGTAATGGAGAAGCTACTTGGAAGAAAAACTGATAGAAAAGTCAATTGGGAAGAAAACCGAGAATTAGGGTTTTTTGGTGGATTTCTGTGAAATTTGGAAGAATTACAGAAATGGCTCGATTCGGTAGATCTAAAGCCCTTAATTGATGAGGAATGATTAAACAAGGATAGCCCCAAGGCTCAGTTTGAAGAAAATCTGAAAATCGGACTTGTTTTGAGCAAAACCGGGTCTCGGAGGCAAAATGGCAAAATTAGAAAATTTGGGAAAAATAACAAATGAACTCCCAAAATTCTAAAAATTTGCAAATCTCATTTTTAAATTATTTGGAAGAGATTGGCGAAAAAAAATCTTGATTCGGAGTTCGTTTGCAAAATGGCCAAATCCCGGGTCCCTTATGCAGTAATTCAAGCAGATAAATCCCGAAAAAATAGCAAATGAGCTCCAAAAATTATGAAAACTTCCAGATCACATTTTTAAATTATTTGGAAGAGATTGGTGAAGAAAAATCTGGATTCGGAGCTCGTTTAAAAAATGGTAAAGTTCGGGTGCATAAAAGGGGCAATTTCGAAAATAAATCCAAAATAAATAGCAAATGGACTCGAAAAATTTTGAAAACTTCCAGAATTCAATTTTTTATTATTTCGGAAGTATTGAAAAAGAAAAATTCAAATTTGGAGTCCGTTTGCTATTTATTTAGGTTTGAGGGGCAAAAAGGTTATTTCATCGAAGAAACCAAAAAGGGAAAATTTGTAATTAAGGAAAATATGAAAGAAGAAGGAATTGCTGGGATTTTTCTTCCCTTGGTCAGCCAGCATAGAGGAGAAGAAGGAAGCTTGAACAATTTAATTCCTTAGTCATTATCAAGCCACATGCTACCACTAACACCTTGCAAATGGTCCCCCCTTCATCCAATGGCTTAGGTGCCTTGTAGGAAAGTTGAATGCACCATCTAATGGCCAAGTTTAAATGTCAAGATGAAATTTTTTTTTGTCATGAAAGAACCCTCATCTAATGGCCAAGAATGGAAGAAAAAAGATGAGCACAATTCATCCAAGGGTGAACATCCAATTCGGTCAAGCAAGGGAGTGCATGGGATTGTTTCTTTTCATCCAATGGCTTAGGCCATCCTGAGTACACATGTTGAGGGCTGGATTTAATCTACAAGATGTCATTTTTATGTTGTCCTAATCCAATGACCAAGAATGAAAGAGCACAACTCATCCAAGGGTAGGCACTCAAGGGGGCAGGCAAGGGAGTGCATGGGATTGATCCTCTTTTGCATCTAAGGGCTGAGGTTACTACAAGGGCTGAGTACACATCTTAAGGGCTGCTAACAATTGGCAAGATGACATTTTTATGTTGTCATCAAAATATCTTAATCCTAGGGCAAGATTGGAGGAGAAAAAATGCAATTTTCATTCAAAGGTGAGAGGGCCATTCGGCCAAGCCATTAGAGGGGGGTGATTTCATTTTTTTCATAGGTTTTTTGGCTGACGTCAGTAGCTAATTTAGCACCCAAAAAAAAGGTTTTGAAAGAAAGAAAAAAAAAGTTTTCAATAGAGAGCTTGAAGGTAGTCATCTCTACCAAGCTCTAGCATAGCTTTCTTCTTGTTTTCCATGGTGTTTTCTTGATTTTCTATCTTGTTTTTCTACTACATTTTTCATATAAATAAAGTTTTTAATGTTTACTTATGTTTTCATCTCTTCTTCTTCATTAAAATGGTGGAAAACAATTTTTTTTACATGGTTTTAGGCTTGGCCGAATATGGCATGTTTACTTGCCTCAGTTTTCTTTTTCTTTCTTCCTTGCATGTTGTTGTGGAAAATGATTTTTAGAAGGTTTTTTAGAGTATTCTAAGGTTCTGATTTTTTTACAAAAGATGAAGCAAAAAGGTTGAAATGGCTACATGATCTTGGCTAGACCAAGTGACCATGGTTAGGGGAGAGGCTATTCCCATTTTTACCTACCATGAAGCTCACCTTAATTTTGCTGTTTAGCATGGTTTATTTTTTTATTTTTGAAATGGAAAGGCTTCATGATCTTGACAAAACCAAGTGATTATGGTTAGGTGAGAGGCTATGCCCATTTTATACCAACCATGAAGCTTAACTTTCCTTGTTTTATTTACTAGTTTTGCTTGTTATTTGCTTTGCATGTCTATGTTTAATTTTATATATGTTCTTTACATTATTTTCTATGCTATATTTGTTTCTATATTTCATTTCCATGCTTAATATGTTTTCCTTGAAGATTCGGCCTTGTTGTCTATTGGATTCATATTGTGCATTTTTCATATTTCATGTCTTATATTATAAACATGTTTGCATTTTTCATATTTGTCATATGGCCATTCGGATACTCCATGTTGATATGCCTTGCATGTGCATTTTCATCTTGCTTCTTGACTTGTTTGCATCTCCATGCGATGAGCTTGTGTATTTTGATTTTAGTATGTCATATGCTTGTGAAAATGTCATGACATTATGCATCTTGTTATGAGTTGTCATTTACTTGTGCCATTTACTAGGTAGGATTGCATTAGAGTATCATGTAACCACATTCGGCCTCTTCATGCATCCTTTGCCTTGTCATGCATTTGCATTTTGTTTGGGTAACATGCTTTGCATTATCATATATTGAAATTGTGTATTAGTTGCTGTTTGTTCCAGCATTATCATTAGTTTCATTGGTCATTGTATGTTCATAGTATTGCTATGCATTTTCACTACATGTTAGGTCTAGGCCGTATTGGTATTGCCATGCATATTGGGTCTTAAATCATATTGGTATTGTCATGCATTGCTATGCTACTTAGGTCTTAGGTTACATTAACATTTTCATGCATATTCATAACATATTAGGTCTAAGTCATATTTGCATTATCAAGCATTGCATGCATATTAAGTTAGGATAGCATTTATTGCCATGCAAACTCATGCTAGGCATTTAGGTTATCTTGAATTGTCATGCATTTCCTTTACCATTTAGGCCTTTAGACCATGCATTTCATACATTTCATTTGCTGTATGTTCATGCATTACATGCCATTGCCACATGATTTATGACTTAGGCCAATCAATGGCTCAAAGTCATGCTCTCTTGAGCATACTTGTGGAAAATTAAAGAGTTGTCAAATTGATTATTCTACCTTTGTGATTGTTTTTACTTAGCCAATTTTTGTCCAAGGTTTTTAAATGTTTTAGCTACTATTTTTAGGTCTTTATGATTATCTCCAACAATTTTACTTTGATTTTTAAATGATTTTATCGAAGGCAAAAAAATGTGTTTTGACAAAATAGTTTTTTTTTCACCTAGTACTCGAACATCTCCGATTTTTCTGGGCAGTCATCTTTAATCAAAAAATTAAGCCAATTTTTCTCGTGTAGTTTTACATGTTCTGAGTCTCCAGTATTTTTTTTAGATTGTTTTGAATTATTAAAAATAGGCAAAAAAATCGTGTGTCAAAATCGGACAGTAGAGACAGATTTGAAATCAAAAGAGAAATAATTGTTGAATTTGGCTAAGGCATTTAGAGAGGGTTGGTTAGAAGCTTTAGCTACTTTCTTAGGGTAGTTTCTAAGCCTTTTTAAACTTTAAAAATGATTTTATAAATCTCGGGTTAAGGGTGGTTAAGTCCGGGATTTTAAACTTAGGAAATTAGAGCTATTTTAAAAGGGTTTGGTAAGGGTTTTAATTTTTGCTCAAGTTTTTCCTCAAAATTGTTTTCAAACAATCACAAAGTTTTTGTTTTTTTAGAAAATATAATTTGACATATTTTCCTAAGGTAGCCGGATATTTTTTTTGATATACGGATTTCTTTAATTAAAGGAAAAAATACATTTTCATGCATTGCATTTTCCATGTTCATGCATTTTATTTAATATGTGATTTTTGCTTTGATATTTCTCATGATATTATTATTACTTTGATTCACATTTTATGATGTTATATTGTTTGCCATATGATTTTGAATATTTCATGCTATTTCATATTTGTATTTAGTCATTTATTTTTGTCACATTATTTAGCATATACTATGTTCATGCATTTTTATTTTATTTTCATGCATATTTAATGATAGCATTATTTTATGTTTCATGTCATTTCATCATATTCCATGTCATTTAGGTTATATTATTTGGAATATGCCATGTCATTTAAAATATGCCATATCATTTTAAAATTACCATGTCATTTAAATCATTTTATCTCATTTAGAATATACCATGATACTTAAGATTTTTGATTTCACCTAGAATATACTATGCCATTTAAATTATGTCATACCATTTAGGTTGCATTATATTATCTAGACTTTGCCATGTCATTTTATTTATGTCATACATGTTCATGTTTATATTTTTAAATGTTTTGAAAAAGATAATGATTTTCAATAAAAATAAAGATATTCCCGAGTTAAAATAATTCATGAGTTCTCTACAGGCTTTGCTGGAGGGATATCATCAATTATCATTAATAAAGGAATATCTTTCTTTCAAAAAACGAGAATGATTCGGAAAGTTTTCCAAATGAATAAAAATTTCTATATTTTGCCGATTTTGTCGGGAAATATAGGAAAATTTTGAATTAATAAATTCCGGATCATTTTCAATTAAAAATGGAATTATTTTTCTTAAAATTGAGAATTAACTTGAAATACTAAATTAAAAACCAACTTTTTTACTGAGACTTGAGATAACACATGATTAATAAGGTACCATTTTATACAGGCGTTGTGGGGGTGTTAATCCTTCTCCGCACGTAACCGAGTCCCGAACCCGATTCTTCGATTTTCTCTGGTTTATAACGCAGACTTGAAATTAGTTTTAAAAATGTTTTAATTAATTTTAAAATGTTTTATAAAATCGGTTTTAATAGGTGGCCGATCATACCTAGCTAAAAAAGATTGGTGGCGACTCCATGTCTTTTTCAAGGTTATTTTCAAAACCTTCATTTTTTAGAGGAATTAAGTCGACTTTTTCTCGATTTTTTCCAATGTCACGCTTAACGAATAATAAAGTCTTGCGATGAGACATTTGTTATTGTTATTTTTTTTTAGGTTGCGACATTAAGATTAGGGGATTTTTTTCTAATTTTTTATGAAATATGACTTTATTTTTTTTATTATTATTAAGCAATTTGCATCATCCTTACAATCTATTAGGTCTCAATACTAAATAAATCCTGGAAGATGAAAAAAAAAAAAGGTTAGTATTGCTTCACATAAATTTTTTATCAGTTTCTTCCCATCATTCCTTGTTTGAAACAGTGTGAGGTGTAATCTCTCCAAAAATCCTCTTCTCAACAACAAGTTGATCAGCTGCCATTTTCACTCATGTGCTAATAAGTTGAAACAGTGTGAGATGTAGTCTCTCCAAAAAGCTTCTTCCCATGATTCACTCATGTGCTAATAGATTTGGTTTCAAATTGAACATTTAACCAAAACTTTCTTATTCAACTTTATAATATTTTTCCCACCATTTCTTGGTTTCGGCTCAACCTTTATTTATTTCTATTCTTTTAGTTCTTAGTTTAAGTTTAGGTTAAATTCAAGTCTATTAAATAGATGAAATGGTTATGGGGTAATTACAAAATGAACACCAAAAATATTTATTAGTTGATACCATGATCAAAAATAATTAATGAGAAAGAAATGTCTATATGTAAAATTGAAAAAACTAAAATTAAAATTACTTTTATGATCACAATATCTAATAATACAAACTCAAAATTACAAGGCACTGACATATGTACTTTAAAGACACATTATATGTACATTTAATTAAAAAATATGTACAAATAGTTGATAATAAATGTACTTCAAAATCTTGTTCATTGATGAATATGAAAAGAAAAAAAAAATATGTATGATTGTAAAAAAATTATATTTTATAATGGAGAATGTTGTATACATTTTAAAATTGAGAATACGGTAAAATTTCTATAAAATAATATTATTAAGATTAAGAAAAAAATATTATTTTTAAAAAATTATTTAATTATCTATAAATAAGTAATTATTCATTTATGGATAAATTAATATTTATTAATTTATAAAGAATTTTATGCTTTCAATCCTTATACATGTATATTATTATTTTATTTTACTAAGATACATGAATAACTTATAAATGAAAAACACTAGATACAGTGATGAATTCACCTACAGATAAAGAAATTATTCAAGAGGTCGTGAATATGCCTACTAATGATGATCAAGATCGAGATGACAATTGTGCTTTACTAATTGTTTCTCCGAAAAGATGGTGGTGTGCACATTAAAAAAAAAATTAAGAATGAGGTTCAGTTTGATTTAGATACAAAGAAAAAAAAAATAGATACATAGTTTAAATGAGAAAGTAAAAGTTGTTAAGTGAAATTTTCCTTATAGTGTTATATGATCTTTTTTTTTTTAAGAATTATTATTATTATTATTTTGAAAAGCAAACCAATTTTTATAATATGAATTAAAAAACACAATGAATATGATCTTCGAATCAGATCCGAATCACCTAAGAGAGAATCTATCCTTCAAACAAAAAGCCTGATCCCTATTAAACCCTTGCAGTATAATAATGCCAACATACCTAGAAGACTACCCTTCAAGCTTTTTATGCTTGAGACCCTAAATGAAACCCTGTGTTACAAAAGTAAATTGCCAAAATGGCCCATTTCAAGGTTCTTAAAAACAAACGAGAGTCGAGCGCCTGATTATCACCACACTCAAAACTGTCTGGATGTCCAAATGGTTTAGGTAAACACATCTCAATTAGCTCATTCTGCATTTTGACCGAAGTTGCTATTCTCCAAAATTGTCTTCAATTTTCCATTTCAGCAATTATCTGTTCATTGCTGTACGAATAGTGTACTGACCATGTTGCTACCTTTGCCAATCATTGTGATAACGTGCAGTATGCAAACAAAGCCTGAAGAAATATCTACCCCTCAAGCCTAAAATGGACTTGATTCCCCGAAAACCCTTCTTTTGGATTGTATATTCCTCGTTATACAAACCAAACTAATTACATTCTTAAACTCACTATCCTAAGCCCTCAAGCCGAAGGCCTTGAACCTCAAAGGGATAATGTCATAAATAGCCCTTAAAATTTATTAAATTTGTCAATGTGATACTCATACTTTAAAAATATTCAATGTGGTACCTATACTATCAAACCGTATATAAATCTGGTACTTTGACTTAACACCGTTAAATATAGATGATGATGTGGCATTGACCAATCAGGTGTTGACATGTGGCAACACTTGATTTTTTAGAAATTAATATCTGATGTAAAAAAATATATATTTTAAAAATAAATAAAAAATATTTTAAAAATTAATATCTAATTTTTTTAAAAACTTAAAAAATTATATTAAAATAATAATAAATTTTTTAAAATTATATTTTTTTTAAATCAAATTCTTTTTTTTTTAAATTTAAAATTTAAAAAAAATATTTAACTAAAATTATTTTAAAATGTAAAATATTTTAAAATTAAATATTAAATCATTTATAATATCTAAAAAAAATTTAAAATATATATTTTTAAAAGTTATTTTTGAAAATTACAAAAATTAAATTATGAAATTATTTTAATTCTTTTAAAAAATATATTTATTAAAAAATTACAAAAATAAAAAATGAAATTAATTTTTCTAATTTTTTTAAATTTTTTAAGTTTTAAAAAATTTTAAAAAGTTTTTTTAATTTTTTTTAAGTTAATACACGTGGCATCATTTTATGGTTCCTCGTGTCATCATTTTATTTTTATTTTTATTTTTAAACTTGAAGATAGAGAGACATCCGATGCAAAGAATGAGGCATCTAAAAAGAAAGAAGAAGATGTTAAAGTTGTGACTTATGGAGGACAACAAACAAGAGATCTTACCCCATACCATCCATATCCCATGTACCAAGATTATTATCCCATTGTAAATAATGTTGCACCACAACCAACTTTTTGGCCAAACTTTTACTCACAACCACCTACTTCCATGATTAGTCCATCTACACCTGCAGCTAGGCCTATTCCCCAAAGAAGACCAAGAAACAGTCAGGAGAAAATTTCGATCCCAATTTCTGATCTTTTGCCTTCGTTGATAAAAAAACCAGTACCTTACTCCTATGCCTTTAAAGACAATTCCAAATCCATCAGCAAAGAATTATGATCCTAACAGAAAGTGCGATTATCATATAGGAGCAATTGGGCATTCAACGGAAAAATGCAGGCAGTTGAAAGAAAAGATTAAAGATCTCATTAATGATGGTACCTTGACTTTAGATGTTTTGGAACAATGGAGATCTGGAGTTTGAATATGGGGAATCTCACCTCAAATACTTTGTCTGAATAATTTCAAATTTGTGATGTTTTCATTTTTTTCCTAGGTATGGCATTTTTAACATTGATTAGGTGTTTGATAGTTTTGTTGGAAATTGTTTATGTTTGCATGACTTATTTTGGAAAATGTTTTGGATCTTATATAAAATGGTGATTATTGTTAAGAAATGAACTTTGCAACCTATTCCCATGACCAGTTAGTTGTAAAAGCTTGATTTCTTTGATGGCCTAAATTTGAAGTGTCGTGAACCTCACCTTTCTTTTGAACAAGAAATGAATCCCAAAAGGTCAATAATCTTCATCTAAGCAATGAGCAATAAAATGATCATTTGATTTGCAAAACATTTTTTTGAAAACCAATTCATGAGGCACTGTCTTGAAAGAATCTAGATTTTGGTAATTTGATAAGTGTCAAGGCTATCTAGAGCTTTAAACACATCACTCCTAAATTTCTCAACCATGCCCAAACTTTTCTTTTCCTAAATAATAATTTTATATGATGCCATGTGTCAAGTTTTCGTTGGATACAAAGGCCACGTCATCAATTTTTAACGGTGTTATTGACAGATACTATAATAGCACATGGAGTGTAAACTTTAAGTACCAAAATAGATATTTTTAAAGTACAGATACTACATTGACAAATTTGATAAATTTCAAGAGTTATTCTTGACATTATCCCAATCCCAAATAACCCTCCAAGGAGATTGTGTTATGACCAAGTATCCATATCAAAAATGCCTAGTGACGGTCTACCCATAAAGCATAAAAAGTATATGCTTTCATCCATCCCCAAAAGATCTTTAGTTTTGAAAAAAAAAAAAAAAAAAAAACCTATTATATGACTACCCCATTTTCAAACATGAAGCCAAAACCCTTATACCCCAAACTTGGTCATTCCTTAAAACAGAAAATGCCTTCGATCTTAAAAGAAAACGGTGATACCTGCACAAAAAAAAAAAACAAACCATTAGTGAAAACACTTTTCCTAGTTGCATCAAGCCTTACACCGAACAGCCTTATAATACTATTATTCATTGACCGAGGCCACGAGATCCGTCTCTCTACTAACACATTGTCTTGCTAGAGCGTCCGCAAAAGAATTAGCAGAATGCCCCTTGTGTATGACCCGACATCCATTCAAATTTTTGACTATTCTATCAATCACCATAAATAATAAGTTAAAGCGCCAAGGCCTTATCTTAACAGACTTGCACCAAGCAACTGCAGTCATTGAATCGCTCTTAACCTCTAAGTTGATGGCCGAAAGCTGTTTTGATTGTACAAACTCAAAAACTTCCTTTATAGCTCTCATTTTCGCCTTATTGGAATCCATCACCCCCGCAGACTTAGAGAACATTGCCAATACTATACCTCTGTCATCCCTTAATACACCTCCAATACCAGCTGGTCCCGGTTTCCCAATGATGGATGCATCCATATTGAACTTCCACCAATTTACTTCCGGAGCTGTCCACTATAGAGAACATTTAATCTTTTCCTTTTTTCTGATTACAAAGGAGCAAGGATTATGTATGAACTCCTCCATTGACTGGAATTCACTCGGCCATTTTGCCCAACACCACCATGCTAACTTGCTTTTGATCATGAATAACAAGGAATTGACTACAAGCACCTTATCATTAAACACCACTCCAGTCCTCCCAACCATATAGTCCACAGTACATCTACAAACAACATAAACCATACCTTTGCATTGTCTGAGCTAGGTAGTAGCCCCATCCATTGTAAGAACCAGTCATTAATTGAATGCGGTTGCACTATGCTCATCCTCCACCAAGCACAAACAAACGACCATATTAACCATACATTTTTGCACTTCAAAAATAAGTGATCTACTGTTTCCACATCATCCTTACACAATGGGCATTGAAGAATATCTTCTGTCAAAATGTTGCATCTGAACAAATACATTTCAACAAGCAATCTATTACAAAAAGGAGTCCATAAAAATACCTCCACTTTTGGTGGTATTAAACCTTACCATTTGTGGGTATCAATTGTTCCAACTCCCGATGCACTACCTTCAACTGCTTGTCTGAAAAATTTCGGTTTGTAACGACCATCCAAAGCAAGTTTCCCAATTAATCTATCTTCTCTATTCTTGTCCAACTGAACACCACTGAGTAATCCGAGTAGAAGTTGCCAATGTGTAATTTCCCAATCGAAAATGTCCCTTCACAGTTTTATCTTCCATTTCCATATGTCTCCATCCCACCACCCGAACTTGTTGATCACTACTTTTTTTACCACAGACAATGCATATATTCTCGGGAACTTCTCTTTTAATAACTCCCCATTTAGCCATCTATCCTCCCAAAACAAAATAGATCCACCGTTCCCCTACAGCAAACTGATATTGTCGAAGAAATAATTGCTGAAATTTCCCCCCTCTCTAAGTGGTTCCATGATGCCTTTCCAAATAGTGGATGAAGAAATCCGTGCCTGATATCTTGGAATTAGCTCACCAACATCCATTATGTACTTAGCACATATAACCCGTTTCCAACTGCTCTCATGTTCCTCTGAGAATCTGAATATCCATTTATTAAGTAACGCTCTGTTCTGTACTTCAGTCGGTATTATACCCAGACCTCCATTATTGACACTCCTGCACAATGTGGACCAACTAACTAGATGCAACTTGTGCTTATCAGTATTCCCATCCCAGAAGAAATCTCTCTGCAGTTTCTTAATCTTCTTAACAACAGTTCCTGGGGCTTTAAACAACGACAGATAATACAAAGGTGTGCTGGCCATTACCGATTTTATCAAAGTTAGCCGTCCTCTGGTGGATAAATATCTCTTCTTTCAGTGACCCAACCTAGACTCGATTTTGTTTATCACAGGCTCCCATATTGTAGTGTTTCTATGTCCACCCCTAGCGGCAATCCAAGATACTTTAGAGGCCAATCCATTATTCGACAAGCCAACATGTCTCTCCACTTTTGTAGATCCCCCAATTCGACATTGATGCCTACTATACAACTTTTTATGAAATTGATTTGCAATCCCGACATTAGCTCAAAACACCTGAGAGTACGCTTTAGATTTCTCAACGATGAACCTACAGCTTCACAAAAAATTATCGTATCATCAGAAAACTGTAAATGGGTAATTTCAATGCCTTGACAACCAATCACTGGTCTTCTGAATAAATTTAACTCATTTGCTTTAGGTAATAGCACACTGAGACTTTCTGCCACCATATTAAAAAGGAAAGGAGATAAAGGGCAACCCTGTCGTAGCCTCTCTTCATATCAAACTGAGTCATAGGTGATCCATTAACCAAAACAAACAGTGGAACCGAATGAATGCACCCCTTCATCCTTCTCCTCCATTTGTCACCGAAACCCATCCTGCCCATGACATAATCAAGGAAATCCCATTGCACATAGTCATATGCTTTAGAAAAATCAAGTTGCAATAAACATGCTTTATGTTTCTCTTTCCTTACCCAATCTACTATTTCATTTGCTATTAGCACACTATCGAGGATCTGACGTCCACTTATGAAAGCGGATTGTGATTGCCCAATAAATTTTGCCATTGCCTGCCTCATTCTATTAGCCAGTATCTTTGCAACTATTTTATACAAGCATCCCACCAAGCATATAGGCCTAAAATATGATACTATAGAAAGAGACTGTACTTTTGGAATTAGAGCAATAAATGACGCCTTTACATATCTAGACATAACTCCAGTCCTCCAAAATTCAAAAACAAAATTGAAAATGTCTAACTTCAACATTTCCCATTTTTGTTTGATGAATCCCATATTAAATCCATCTGGTCCTAGCGCCTTCTAACTGCCACAATCTTGTACTGCCAACCACACGTCTTCCTCTGTCACTTCAGTCTCTAAAAACCATCGACTCTCAGGGGATAACAACTTAAACTCGCAACCTGGTATTGTTATTTGCAAATCTATTGGAATAGCAATGAAATGACTAGAAAAGTTATCAACCACTACCTGCCGAAGATCATTAGTTTCAAATACAAATCTGCCATTATGCAACAACGTCTCCACATTGTTGTGTCGTTTCCTAAGTCTCGCAGTTGCGTGAAAGAATTTGGTGTTTTTATCTCCACATTGAAACCAATTTAGCCTTGATTTTTGTTTCCATTACATCTCCTCCATTCTGAACAACCTCCACAGCTTAGATCTTAACAAAATCTTACTATCTTTGTCAACTTCTATCGCCACTCCCTGAACCCACTTGGAATCAATCTCCGTTAGTTCTTTCTCTACTATTCTGATTCGATCCTCCAAAGTGTTTCTTTTACTTCTTTGCCAACCCTTGATAACCATTTTCAAATTTTGAAATTTTGCCCATGCACCACCCACTTTTTCCTTCTCCCAAGCTTCCGTTATTGCCTTGTCAAACCTATCTTCCAAGAACCAATGATCATAGAAATGAAAAGGTGTAGGGCCCCAATCCTTATGTTCTGACATCAGACAAATTGCGTTATGGTCCGATAAATAATTTGGCAACCTCTGTACAGAAATATCTGGAAAAAGATTTGATAAATCCGGAGTTAATGGAAAATGGTCCAGTTTGCTCCATGACGTAGACTCCCTAATAGAACAACAAGTAAAGTTACCACCGCTTATAGAAACCTCAATCAGCCCGGCTTAAGCAACAAAAGCTTGGAAATTAGACATTGCTCTCACATTGCAGTGTAGCCCTGTGTGTTCCTCCAAGTGCAAGATTGCATTGAAATCACACCCAAATAACCACAATCTTGAAAAAGTTGCCAATCTCCGAAGTTCTTCCCACAGTTCCCTTTTCCTCGTCGTTATTTGGCGCATAGATATTGACTATGGCCACCTTTGTATTCACCTAGGACAAATCCCCCACTAGAATCAAGAACCTGGACTTTTTTATTATCTCGGACACCACGAAATCCTATCATCCCAGATAGTTATCAAACCTCCCTAATTACCCTCTGAAGCCACTGTCTTCAAAGACCCGTTACCATCATACCATATCTATCTCACAAGACTTTGCTTTACACCCTCCAACTTGGTCTCCTGCAACAGAAGTAACCAAGGTTTGTTTTTAGTTGATACGTGCCTCACCATTCTGACCTTTTCATTCTTACCCAACCCCCTAACATTAAACGAGATGATCTTCATAACAAATAAAAAGCACCTTTTTTTGAGAACCACTACCCACCTAAACTGCCCCTCTTTGACGTACCATCTCCGTATCCCTCTCTTCCATCTCTGTTAGCCTTCTTTTAATATCACTATCATTCTCATTACTGTGTAAGCCCATTTTCTGCCCCTGTAACCACGTTAACTGACCTTCATTCAAAGAATCACCTTCCCTCTGATCTCTTGATACATTATTAAAAAGGCCCCTAGATCTTGTTCTTGGATAGTTCCTGTTATCTACATTCAAAGTCAACAAACCCAAAAGTTTTCTCGACCTACCTCTTTTCTTTGGTGTGATCATCGCCTCATTCTGCACATCATCTTCTTGTCTATTAATAGCATCAACTCCCCTAACCTCAGCTGATTCACGTAACTCATCATGACCACTCAGCTCCTCCTCTCGATGATTGTTTAGTTCTAACCCTCTTTCTTCGCTATTTCTATCCATCCGATCTTGCCCTCTCTCCTCTTCACACTCACATCTGATGTTCTGATTTGTAAGAGAATCTCTGTATTCCACTATTTCGGTTTCACTGTTATTTTTGCCTCCATCCACTTCACCACTGTCACTGATCTCCCAAAACTGTTTGAAATTATTCGGATACTAAAGTGATTATGAGAAATCTCCCAAAATCTGTAGGATAATTTCCTCTCCTTTTATGAAACACGGACATGCCCTGTTGATAGAAAATGGTTTCAAACAAGAAATTAGAACTCTAGCCACATCAAATCTCTCTCTAGATAAAGTTTTCTCATCAACCGCAATGAACATCCCCCATTGTTCGGCTAGTGTTTTAAAAAAATTCAAATTCCAGTAAATCAAAGGCACCCTCTCAACCCGCAACCATGCAAAATAATCCTGAGCCACATCACGCGGTTCCCATGCACGAGCCTCAACAAACCAGTCATTTCTCTACTTTTGTTCATTAATGAAAAACTTGTCAAAATCCTCCTTTCTCTCAAAAGAGATGAGGACTCTCTTGAGATCAATTATAGCAATCCTACACCCAATAAATCCTTATCCACAGAAAAAATCCTCGAGAATTTTCGGGTTAGTCAAATCATGCATCACACAAATGACAGAAAGTTTCAACCATTCATCGGATTTAACAACATATCCTAAATCAATGGAATGAAATTTGATTTTGAAACACTCACCAATTCAGCTAGATTAGTGACTGCCCGAAACTGGTTAACTCTATCCTCATCCTGTTCCGACCCTTCTCTCCTCCTAAACTTCATCAAGAATTATTAATTTATATATTTGTTGGACCCTAAAGAATTAAAAAAATATTATCTTATACATTTAGCGAGATTATTATTTTAATACATTGGTCCGAATCGGGACTGTAAAATTTTATTAATTAATCAAGATTATTAATTAATTGAACATTCATTTATCAAAGTTTTATTGTATAATTTTTTTTTTTACTAATGTTCATATAGTTTGAGTTTGCTGTACGTATATTTCATGATAAATGTACATATATTCTCAATTTAGGTACATTTCATACCCATTGTACATATGAAAATTTCTTGTAAGTTTATTATTTGAGGATAGTTTGATTTTAGAGTTTAGTGATCGTATTTTTCTTTCTTTTTTTTTTTTTGTCGATGATCAAAATTTTTAAAATATAAGATCTATACTATCATATATTTTTTACTAGACAAACTTCTCATGTTGCGACACGTGACATTTTTTTGGGGAAAGGAAAGAAAGGAAAGAAAGAGAAGAAAAAAAATGAGGAAGAGGAAGAAAGGAAAAGAGAAAAAAAAATGATAAAAATTTGTGTGTTCATATTTGTTTTTTTTTTTCGTGTGTTTAAAGTATTCTAAATTTTTATATATTAATAATTTATTTTATGTATATTTTGACACGTTCGTATATTCGTTTATTTTTCGTGTTGTGTTTTAATTAATTTTTCTATGTTGTGTTTGTGTCATGTCTCAATTCATTTTATATTTTGCATAGTTTGTCATTGTAATTCAATTTAGAAAAAAAATTGTGTGTGTTCGTGTCGTGTCTTAATTCATAATATATTTTGCATAATTTGTTATAATGATTCAATTTAAAGAAAATATTGTATCTGTGACGTGTTCATGTTTGTTTTTTTTTTTTGTGTTTAAAGTGTTACAAATTTATATAAATTTTTACACTTAATAATTCGTTTTATATAGATTTTGACATGTTAATGTATTCATGTCGTGTTTTAATTATTTTCTCATGTTGTATTTGTGTCGTATCTCAATTCATCTCATATTTTGCATAATGTGTTATAATGATTCGATTTTAACTCTAAATTCATTTACTTACGATATTAAAAATAAAAATTATTTAAATAGATAATAATTATTTAATATGATTCAACTTATATTTATTTATAATTTATAATTTAATTAAAATTTTATAAATATTAAAAAAATCCTTCAACAAAACGGGAAAGAATTCTAGTCTAACTTATAAGATTAACTACAAACTTATTTACATGATTGACACCTATCCACAAAAGGACAAAGAATTTTTTTTTTTTTTTTCATTTCTTAATGGCACTCAAGGTTTTATAGATAAAACAATTTAAAAATAAAGAGAAGTTTTGAAAAAGGGGGAGAACCTGGAAAAAAAAAGAAAAGCAAAGAGGAAGGGAAGAATATGGGAGGAGAGAGAGAGAGAGAGAGAGAGACTCAGGCCATTTGGGACCATATTAGCGACGACCTGTTCTTGCTTTTTTTTTTTTTTTTAAAAAAATATGAAAAATAGGAATGAAAATAAAAAGAAAAAATGATGGGAGATCTGTTGAAAAAAAAAAAGATCTACTGAAAAAATACGGACGAGGAGCTTGCTGGCTAGATTAGAGAAAGGAGGCGAGGGAGAGCTGTTTCATCCATCGGTCCAAATTTTAATGGCTAGATCATCAATTGTTCAGTGTCGGGTGGTTAGACAAAAGAGGAACGGGATGGTTTCGGATTAGTGTTCATCTCCAAAGTTTGGTATATTACAAAAATAAAATAATGAAAATATATGATTTTATTTATGTTATTGTTCAAATTTCTGCAAAACATCATTATGAAGCAAATTGTTTTGCTTTTAGGTGGTTTCTACATTATTTCGAATTGTAAGTTACTAAATTCAATTCTGGTCCATCCATCAGACTCTTACTATCCAATCAAATGTTCTCAAATAGGTGGCAAGAGAAGAGACCAATACAAAAACGATCACCAGAGGAAAAATTAAATACCTATTTCTCTTTCTCTTTCCTTGGACTTCTGTAACAAAATGTTGCTTGCTTCCTCAAGAATTCTTCAAGATTTATTTTTTATCTTGAGTTATTAGAATTAGATGAGGAATCATGAAATTTATTTCACTTCCAAGAACAAAGTACTAACCATTTCAAGTAAGCTACTTTGTATTAATAATCTTTATTCTTTAATGAATCAAGTGGTATTTTTTTCCCCTTTCAGAATCTTCCCTTTTTCTCTGTAATTATCTTTAGTTAGTGAATAATCATTCTTTTTTTTGGTATTCTAAATTGGATGATGCAGCACCGTCCTTCAAGTGCTTTCAATTTCCCATTCTAGACAACTAATTCTGGCACTCTAGTTTGGAACAATAACTCATCACTCATTGTTGGAACCAGAGGTATACAATGTTTTTCCCTTTTTATTACTATGAGGAAATTCATGACCTATTAACTGTCAGATTGTAAGTCATGATTTTTTATTGAGAAATTTTCTATCTACAGTCCTTTTTATTAACTGTTGTTTCTATCTACAATCCTTATTCTAAATTAGCTGCTTGGTTTTATGAAAATGTTGACACAAAACACCCATTTTCAGGCTTATACTTTCAGACGCTGGTGAATGCTTGACATGAGATTCAGCTGAGTTACCCCAAGGTGAGCAGCTAACAACATATATTGGCTTGCTTTCTTGGTTTTCTATTAGATTTCATTTACACTTTTCAAGATTAAATTGAACTAGATATCATAAAGTGCAAGTTGGTTTCTAATCATATGTATTTTATCTTTTAACTCAAAACCTGCATTAAGAAAGGAAAATGAATTTCATGTAATTTTGTTTTTGAATTGTCATGTTCGATTTATAAAATTGTTTATAAGATTGAATGAAAGTAGACAAGAATTGAATATGTTTAAACTGATTATTTTGTATCTGTTTATTTAAAATGTATTATTGATTGGAATATTAATTAATCTATAGATTCATAGTATAACTTTAACATAGTGTGTTTTTATTAAACATGTATCATTCTTTTTCAAAGTTGTTATTAGTATATTCTTTTTTTTTTTTATCAAATCTTAGAAAACAAAATAGTTTATTCTTTTTCTTATATCAAATCTTAGAAAAAAAAAGAAAAAGAATGCATGACATACCGTGGTATTAGTAATTCAAGCTCAACTATAGTAATTCATTTAATTCATCATTTTTTTTTTTTGATATTTTCTTCTAGTAAAATAGATGATGAGGCAATTTAAGTATATTGTGGGAGAGTTATGAGAACACTATTAATAAGGTATGCCACCATTGCCGAAAAGTTTTTGGAATTCTTAAGTTATTAGTATTCATAAATCTTCATGAAAAATTTGCTCTCATTTCTTTCATTATAAATCTACTCCTAGTTTGGGGCTTTGCATGCATGAATTTAGATTTGGGAATTCCCTTTCTTTCATTATAAGTCCAATCATTTATTTCATGAAAGATTTCTATATATAAATTTGTTCATTTAATATTGATAGACTATTTTAAAGTAGAGGATTCCTTTTAATTAGTTTATCATTAAAAATTCTTAATGGTTCTTAAATCTGTTTCAGTATCTTCATGCAAACAATGGCAGAAAAAAAGTTCTTGAATTGTCCACCATATCTATCATTAATGGCATTGGCAAAGGTCAGTTATCTTCTTCCTCAGTACAAATATTTTATGCTCAATCATTTTGATCTAAACCAGTAGCACAACTCTACTAAAAACAGACTCCTAAAGATACCAAACACCATAAGAACATTGTTGTTACAGAGATAAGCAACCAGCAATCATTTGTAAATACCATATATCACCTCTAAGCTGTTGTTGTTACTTTCACCTATTATTCTTTAGACACGATGAAAAGACATGCAAATGACGAGCATAACTACAAATCAGTTTTGAAAGCCATTCCAGGTGTGTTAAATGTAGTCTATATGTTACTTATTTGTCTCATTTTTATGGTATTTACTTGATCATACTTTTACCTGCAACGTTGCTTGGAAATGTATTGACATTCTCTAAATATGATACTTTCATTTAAGTATTCTTATATGCTGCAAAATCTTCAGTAGAGAAGCAACTTTTTGTACAAAATTGTTCTCCTCTTAAATGATTACCTTACTTATCCCTGCCTTTTTAGGTATGAAATTTGTTATTGTACTTTATCAAGCTTTATTGCCACAGTATGCTTTAAAGTTCTAGAGTCTGAGAAGGTAATTATCAATTTACTTGCTACTTTATCCTTTAGTAATTTGATTTTAGTTTTGATTGCTTGCTCTAAATTATACTTTGTTGAAACCATAAAGTACAATGACTACATTTGCTGCTTCTAAATAATTTGTTTAATTGTTGGGAGATTATTTCTTTTTCTTCTAATCAAAGGTGGTTGTTTGATTTAAATGTGTATTAAATATCGAAGGTTTGCAAAAGGTTTATTTTAGATCTTTTGTGTAGTTCTTTAAAAAATTCATGTTCTTTTGGTATACATACATTATATCCATACATGATTTTTAGATACTATAGGAATGTTGACTATAAAATACTAGTGTATGCATTATTAAAGTCCTTATTCATTGAATTTTTGTTATTTGTCCTCTTTGTTAAATATTTTTGAATATATGTTTTCATTACTGCTTCTCTAATTTTTTTATTTGTTTTGGATTTTTTAGAGAATATATGTCGTTCATCTATTATTTGCTACAACAGGTTTGATATCAATACGTTCTTTTTACTCCTTTTTGTTCATAGAAAAATCAATGTGTTCGATATGTATGAAACTCAATTGATTTACCAATGTATTTGAAGACATTTAAACATTATTATGGCTTGCCATACTTTTATAATTGTTCATTTGTCATTATAATGCAATTAATATAAATATAAAACGGTAATCCTAACCCGAAACGAAGCAAGGGCATAATACTAGTTTTATTTAAAATGAACTACCATGCACAACTTTTCAAAAGAACACAATTAATTTTGTTTTTTTTTTTTATTTTATAGTTATTGATGTACATATAGTCTCAGATAATTTTTACATTTTTTTTTATCAAATGTACATATATTGTGTTTGTATCAGTGTATATACATATGATAATCACTTGAGTAATTGTGATTTGACACTTACTAAATATTAGAGTTATAAAAGTAATTTTCATTTTTTTGCTAATTTTACATATAATCATTTAATTTTCATTAATTATTCCTAATCATGGTGCCGACTCATAAAAATTTCTATTAGACCACTTTTTTTCTTTTTTTTCTTTTTTAAATTCTTCCAATGGTTGCCTGACCATTAATTTGTAGGGTTGAGCAAAAAAATCGAGAAAATCAAAAATCGATTCGAACCATAGTATTCGATTCGGTTTTAATCGAATTCGGTTCGGATAATAATTAGATTTATTTGATTCGGTTTGGTTCAGTTTTCGGTTCATAATTTAAAAATCGTAATTATTTGAACCAAACCGAATTTTATTTTTTAATTACTTATTATCTTTTATAATATAAAAATAAATATTTTATTTCTAAATTAATGAAAAAAAAAACTTAAAAATACTATAGAAAAAAATAATTTTAAAAATTTTAAAAATCGATGAACCAAACTAATCCGAACCAGTGGAATTCGATTCGGTTTTTGATATCATCCGGTTCGGTTTTTTGTAAATCAAAATATTGCACATTATCCGTAATTTATTTTCAAAATCGAATCGAACCGATCCGTTATCACCTCTACTAACTTGTCTTAAACTCGAAATGGCGAATTTCTTTGTCAGCATTGATTACAATTTAACGTATTTAAATCAACGATTTTGTAAAAAATGTTTTAAAGATATTTTTTAAGATTATTATATAATAATATTTTTATTTAAAATATTAAAAGTTTTGAATAAAATTATTAGTTATTATATTTAATATAAAATTATTATTATTATAAATAATATATTAGTTAATCTTAAAAGTTGTCTACAAAGACTCATCAGCAAAACTCTTTGTTTTATTTTATTTTCAAACATTACGCCAAATCTTACTTTTAAAAGTAATTTTTTAGGAGCAATTAAAACATGCTGTAAAATCATCATTTAACAACAATTATGCAATATTTTACAAATTGCTATTATAAGTTAGACATGTTAACGATTAGAAGTAATTATATTACTTTTACTAGCACAAAATATGTGTTAAGTTAATGTTACCATAAAAAAAAAAAAAAAAAAAAAAATTGTACTGCTTTTTTTTTTTTTCCTTTCTCCCTAAAGACTAAGTCCCATTATTTTTTCTTAATTTCTTCCCTCCAAAGCTCATCGTTTAGCCTTCCCTATAAAAGTCTAAAATAAAAGTCTTAGCTCTTTTTTCTTTCTCTCTCTAGATTTTTTCTCACACCAAAATTCTCCCTCTCTCTCACTAAACCCACTGTCGACCGCCCAGCATCAGTCGTCATCCGCCGCTTATCACCTTTACCAACACTATTTTTCTCTTCCCTTTCACTTGTCTCCTTTTTTTTCTATCGATTACTTTCCTTGAAAAACTACCAAAATCTAAAACCTAAAAACTAACCCTAAAAGAAGCCAAACACATAGTTTTTGATTCCTCTTCCTTTGAATCCTTTCTAAAGCAATTCTGATTTTGACTCGTTAAAGCTATTACTTCAGAATGAGCAAGGGTTTCCTTGTAATTTTTCCCTTTTCTCGTGGATTTGTGATTTTTATTTTTCTAAGGTTTAATTTTGATTTGTTTTTTTGTTGCTGTTCTGTTGTGTTTTTGGTGAATACTAGAGCTGAGGAAGCAGATCTCGTTTCTCTTCAATTGTCAAATAAAATTGATAATTATGTAGCTTTCAAGGTATTCTTCATCAAATTTGAATTTCTCCATTCAATGTTGGATATCTATTTTATAAGTTTTTATCTATGACTTATCATAAACTTCCTACTTTTTAATAGCTCGACATCACTATGATTTGAATCCAATAAATCATGATGCCTTGAGATCCATGTTTAGAAGTAGGGCTGTGAAATTATATACTTGTTGGATTAGAGTAGGATGGGACTATCATGGAACAATAGCATATAAAGAAGTACTTGTATGAAGAAAAAGATTAAATGTTTTTGAGTGAAAGTTGTTTTAAAACCGTTTCTTTTTTTATTATTCATGGTTTCAAGCTGATTTCAAGGTTTTCTAGAGAATAGCTTCTATCTAGCTTCTAGCAAATAAATTAATGAACTCATTATTGTTATTCTAAAGATATACATGTAACTAAAGAATAATTGATTAAATTGTGATTTTATTTGAGATTTCATCATGTACTCTATACTAGGAATTACATATCATACTTTTAGTTATGAAACATCTTTTTTACTTTATTTCCATAGAACTTCTTGTTTGGTTGTCAAGAAAGTCTCTCGTAGTCTCTCCTTCTTTGAATTTGTTAATCAATGCACTATTTCCCTCTTATTTTTGGATAATTTTTGGTGATTTAAGTTCTCATTTTATAGATTTAGGTTTCATTCGACTTTTGAGATATGAAGTTGATTAAATCCAATTCAATTTATTATTTTCAGGTGCTTTTCACTATAATCTGTTTATGATTTTTGTCTAGATCTAGTGAGTTTCTTCACCTTGTGATTTTAAACTTCTTATGAACTTATGGAGGCTATAAGCTACACTTGTCATTAAATCTCTTTTCCTTGACAGGTATTACTTGTGATTTTAGATTTCTAGGTAAGACATCATTTTGCTTTTATATTTTCTCATTGTCTTATTTCATTTTAGCATTCTTGTTCTTCATAGTTGACATGCATTACATTATATCCATTTGAATTATATCACAATTTGGACTTTATAATTATATCACAATTATATCACAACTTGCCCTTAGTAGCTCTGTTACAGGTCCATTTTTTATTGCTACTGCTGCCTACTTATTTTGTTTACATACTGATTCTTGATAATTATTCAATTGTAATGCAGTTGTTCAAAATAAGTGAGGAAGTAGTCATTGATGCCATCAATAAGGGGGATCTTGCACGCTTAATCAATTAGTTGGTATGGGAATTGGATTGATGCCCCATCTCCCCACAAAGAAAAACAGAAGAGGATGCTCCTATGATTACTGAAGTAGTGTTAGTGTTACTGTGTAGCATTGTGAAATCTCTTTGTATGCTGAAAATATCATCCCTTTTGTAGTGCATGCCTAATTGCTATATGAGGATCATGAGTGTTGGTGATGAGGAGAGCCAATACTTATTGCTAAGACCAACTTGTTTGTTGGCGATGTGCTACTGTAAGATTTGTTTTTTCCTCTCTTCTCACTATATTTGTCCTTGTTTATTCAACCAACAAATCAATCAAAGGATGGCAGTGGTGCGGTTGATTTTGATGAATTTGTGCACATGATAATTGCCAAGATTGTGGAAAGGGACACTAAAGGAGAGCTTATGAAAAGCATTTGCAAATCATTGATCAAGATAACAATGTAAAGATCTAATTTTTTGTTTGTTTAGAATTGAAATTGTTAGCTGTTTGTGGATGATTGATTCTTCTTTCATTTGAATTCAAGCAAAAATATCTGCCCAAGACATTAAATGTTTAACCATTGGATATCTTCTGTTTTTAAATAACAATTTTGTGTAGTATGAGATGTCTGTAATATCATGTGCATGCTGATCATGTGTTTTCTTGCTTTCCATTTTAGTGGATTCTTGAATTAAAGCATCATGCACCTAGTGTTCCAATCATTCTTCTTGGAACTAAGCTTGGTATGATTCTCTATTTAGGACAAAATCAATTACTTAGAGAATCAAACCGATTGCAAGTCAAAAGCACAGCTATAGTGGTATCCTTATGTATGCTTCAAATGGTTGTGTTTTCGACTTGCAATCAGTTTGATTCTTTAAGTAATTGATTTTTTCCTCAAATTAATAGAGTCTCCTTTTATATTAAACTGATCCTTTTATAAGTTGTTATGGATATCTATATGAAACTCCATATGATTGATTATCGCATTATTTTGATGGAAAACACTTAAAAAGAATGTGTTTCAATGATTAAGTTGAATTATTGCTCTTATTCAACTTATCGTCTTTAGTGGATGCTCTTACTTTTGATATTGTTCATGCTTGTGGAATGATGGTTGCTGTTCTAGTCTCATTAATTGCGGTACTGCTCATGGAAACTAGAAATAAATTAAAAATACATTATTTAGTGACTCAGCACTAATAATGTTTGCTTTGGCAGTCAATCGAAGTTACAAGGTTACCTAGCCATTGCCACACCACCTTCAGCTCATGTTGTTAGTTGTGGTATTGGTTGGCAAGGTAATTGAGATCCTTTTAAATGGATTATTTGAAATACTGACCAATTCAATAGTTTCTTTGTGCGTATATTTGCTTCTTGTTCCAAAATTATCTTTTTATGCAACTATACTAATTCCAAGAAAAACGATAGAGAAATATGAAGCTTCTTGAAAGTTTTTGCTATGACTTGAAAGTTATTTTCTTTCATTTTTTGCAGGAAAAGTTGGAGTTCTGTTTGCAGCAATATCTTTTATCGAATTTGCTATCATGTACTGTGTTTTGTTTGCTATTGATAGTGAGTATCACAATATCATTCTTGTATGATTCAAATCTCTTTTACGAGACTGTTATTTGCTATGTTTCTTTACTTCTCAATGTTGTTCTAAATGCTTTTAGATTAATTGGTTTTTTTAATAGGCTTGTACTTGGCTCCAAAAGATCTTTGGTGATAAAAGCAGTGGGACAAGCAAGGTTAGAATAAAGAAGAAAGTTTTCTACTTGGTTGTTGAGTACATCAATGATCTTAAGAAATTAATCATCTGATAACTTTCACCGATCTAGAGATGACATTCATGTTAGCACTGTAAAATATTACATGCAAGTTCTCTATTTAGTTCTTGGGAGTTTTTTTTTTTAGGATAAATAAATAAATAAACTCTGTAAATTAATGCATATTTTAATGATATTCATTTGATGTTTCGCTTATTTGTAAACTTTTTCTGTACAAAAATCTTGAATGAGACTAGGAAATGATTGTAGTTGAAATGAATATATGCAATGAAGGTATAGGATTATAATTTTCCATAAACAGCAGTTTTCCATTATTGTTAGAAGTCAAATTATTATTTAATAGCTGTTGTACATTCTGTTAAAAATTTTAATAGGTGGCATTAGAATGTGTTATTATAATACTTTAAAAGCATTTTTAAGTGCTGTAATTAGATGTTTTTGCATCAGTTTTTAATTGCATGTAGAAGTGTTGTTATAGAGTAGAAATCATAGCGCTTTGATAGATGCTGCTATATATGTCCAAAAATGTTGTTAAAGGGAAAAGGCTGCGACCACATGTAAAATACATTGAAAAATGTTGTCTTTATCATACAATAATATTTTGTGAAGTTTTAGCAGCACTTTTTACATGCTGTATAAGCTCCTTTTTGGCGTATTGAAAATTTTGAAAACATGAAACATGTTTGGTAAGTAATGTTATTACAAATTGAGAACAAATACTTAAATTATTTCAAATATAATGATTCAATATACAAAATAAAATTTTAAAAATAAAATGAAATGAAATAATATTATATTATATTTATTAAATAAAATTACTTATACTATTTAATAGTAATATTAAATACTAATTAATCATATTAGAATTTAATATTAAAACTAAAAATAGAAGAAAAAAAATCAAGTAACGAATAAATTAGAGAAAGCAATCTCCGGCAACGATGCCAAAAATTGATACACTAAATAATGTATCACTTAAATCCTTGCACTTAATTATAGTTGTTATTGTGTATAGTAGTAAGCAAGGGTTGTATCTACAGAGATTGTTCTTAATTTATAAGTTATTGATGCAAAATTCTAATCTAATATGACCAAGCATATTAAAAAGACTTCACAAAAGGCACACATAAAACTTTGGTGGGGCTTGAATTGTATTGAAATGTAAATAAAAAAAACGTAAAAGTAAAACTAAGATTTAAAGAAACAAAATTTTAGATGAAATAAGTAATAATAATGATGAAAAATATGGTCAAGGAATCATTCGCCACCTCTAAACATGAAATATAGCCAATAATCAGAATTATTTTGTACTCTCTCTTTTGAAAATAATAATCTTAAGAAATTACAAGCTCGATTGTCTTGACCTTTCCTTACTTTATCGTTGAGGAAAAGCACAAGCGCAACCTAGTCTCTTTCCATTGAACAACCCAGAACAAGCTCTCCAAATTTAGTTCAATGAAAGCGTTCAATCCAGAAAGATAGATTATATCAAACAATAAACACACAAGCTCGATTTTTTTAACTTGAGTCATACTCTACATTGTAAAAAAACGAAAATATCCGATAATTATTGATAACTATCTGCTACTTATGTTTAGGAATCTTGACAATTATGGATCAAAACACTAACTAGCAATTAAATCACTATAATATTTGTAGACACCTAATTTTGTCCGACCACTAAATTAGGTATGTTTTCTTCCTAAAGTGATGTTTCAGAATGCAAAAAGGCTTTTCTCATCCTGCAGGTGGTACTCCGAGACATAGTTAAAGAAAGCAGGCATAAAAAGTCAATCTTGAAAAAGTCAACCTCAAAAAAGTCAACATCAAAAAGTCAACTACTGAAAAAGTAAATCCACTTTCAAAATCAAGATTCAAAGTTCAATTGAAAAATGGTGAAAGAAATTTGATAATCCGAGGTCTACAATGAAAGATAAGGAGTTCGGAAGTTGGGTTACGAAGATTCAGTAGAAAAGAAACCCTAGTTCGAAAATTTTGGGGAAAAGTGCTTAAACGATCAAATTGGTCGAAATTGGAGGTTCCAAATGAAAGATAAACACTGACTACGGGTAATGAAAAGGCTACTTGGAAGAAAAACTGAAGGAAAAGTCAATTTGGAAGAAAATCGAGAATTAGGGTTTTTTGGTGGATTTTGGTGAAATTGGGAAAAATTACAGAAATAGCCTGATTCAGTAAAACTAAAGCCCCTAATTGATGAGGAGTGAGTAAACAAGGATAGCCCAAGGCTCAGTTTGAAGAAATTTCGAGAAAAAAAGCCGATTGGAGGAAAAACGAAAAAACAAGGAAATTCTCGATAGTAAAAAAAAAAGGGAAAATCAAATCGGAGGGGAATTTCATTGTAAAAATTGGGCGTTTTCAGACCAATTCCAATACAATATATGAAAAAGGCACAGAAAAAGAAAATCTGAAAATCGAACTTGTTTTGAGCAAAACCGAGCTTTGGAGACAAAAGGACAAACTTGAAAAATTCGAAAAAATAGCAAATGAGTTCCAAAAATTCTGAAAATTTGCAGATCTCATTCTTAAATTATTTGGAAGAGATTGGCGAAAGAAAATCCGGATTCGGAGTTCGTTTGCAAAATATCAAATTCCAAGCCCACTTAGCTGAAATTCAAGAAGATAAATCCCTAAAAAACTGCAAATGAGCTCAAAAAATTCTAAAAATCTCCAGATATCACTTTTAAATTATTTGAAAGAGATTGGTGAATGAGAATTTGGATTTGGAGCTCGTTTACAAAATGCCAAAAGTTTGGGTGCATTAAGGGGCAATTTTGGAAATAAATCCGGAAAAAATAGTAAATGAGTTCCAAAAATTATGAAAACTTCTAGAATTCAATTTCTTATTATTTAGGTAGTATTGAAAAAATAAAATTTGGATTTGGAGTCCTTTTGCTATTTAATTTGGTTTGGGGGTCGAAAAGGTCATTTCACCGAAGAACCCGAAGAATGCCTTTAAAAAATTGGAGATTGGGCTGAATTTTAAAATGGCAATCAGCCAAGCCCATAATGGAGAGTGATTTTGCTAAGATTTTAGATCAAAGGGCCAAGAGTGAAGAGGAAGGTAGTTATTTTTCTTGATCAAGCCTTTGAAATTGTGACACATGGACCAATGGATGGAGAGGGATGATGTCATATTTATAAATCCTATTTATGACATCATTTTCATAACATCATATTTAGGAGCTGATTATTCAAATCTAAGGGTGAGAATTTTACATAGAAAGCATCTTGGATCAAAGACTATTGGATGAGAATTAGTGTAAAAAAAACCTAGAACCTTCTACACTACTAAGGGCCATTCGGCCATCACTATGAAGTGGGGGCTAATTTTTTTTTTTTTTCACAAGTTTGGAAGACTGAAAAGAGGTAGTAGCTAAGGAGAAAAAGAGAGAAAAAAGAAAGGAAAAAGAGAGGAGAAAAAAGGAGAAGGAAAAGAAAGGTTTTGGCTTGCTTCTTCTTGATTTGGAAAGCTAGAGCAAGGTAGCTATGTTCTTTCATGGTTTTTTCATACTTTGTTGACATGATTTTGCTATTTTGATTTTTTTTCTCTTTTATGAAATAAACTTGTTTCTAACGAGCTACTACTTTGTTTTTAAAGAAAAAAAAAAAACAACAACAAGTTTTCCTCTTATTTTTCACATCATGGCCGAATGGTATCACTTTTGTTTAGATGATTTTATTTTTGATCTTGTTCATGAGATTTGTTGCGGTAAGTTAGCTTACTTGTGTTAGATTAGCTTGATTTGTGGTAGGTTAGCTTGATTGTGGTAGTTTAGCTATACACCATGCCATGTGTTTGTAAGTTCATGAGACCATTCGGCCATGAGGTGTTTAAGTTACCATGTTTGCATTTTTTTTTTTATGTTTACTTGCTTAATATGCTTCCATTTATGTTCATGTATTTAGACCATGCCATGTGTTTGTTACATTGTCATTACTATGTTCATGAGTTATGTTAGTCACCATGTTTGCATTATTATCATGTTTGTTACCATGTGTTTGTGTTATTTGCTAGCTAGGATTGTACTATGTTATTTTGATGACCATTCGGCCAACATGATCCCTTTTGCTTTGTGTGTGCATTTTCATTTGTTTAGTTGATAGGTTTGCATTTCATGCCATAACCTTGTGTATTTTGATTTTGTTTGCCATGTGTTTATGTTATTTGCTAGCTAGGATTGCACTAGGTTGTTTAATGGCCATTCGGCCTTTACATGTGCTCCTTGCCTTGTGTGTGCATTTGAATTTTGTTTAGGTACCATGCTTTGCATTACTATGCCATGAGATTGTGTATTAGTTGCTGTTTGTTCATGCATTAGTATTAGGTTTATTTGGTCATTATATGTTCATGATATTTTCATGCATTCTCATGATATTTTAGGTCTAGGTCATCTTTGTATTGCCATGCATATTCCCCTGCATATAAGGTCTTAGATCATATTGGTATTGCCATGCATTGCTATGCTATTTAGGTCTTAGGTCAGTTTGTATTGCCATGCATTTTCATGTCACTTTAGGTCTAGGTTTCATTTGCATTGCCATGCATTTTATGCATGTTTAGACCTAGGTTGCATTTATTGCCATGCATTTTATGCATGTTTAGACCTAGGTTGCATTTATTGCCATGCAAGTTCATGTTAGGTCTAGGCCATTCTTTATGCTATGCATTTTCCATGTCATTTAGGTTTTAAACCATGCATTTCATGCATTCAATTTGCTATATGTTCATGCATCTCATACCAATGCCACTTGATTTTTGACTTAGGCCAATCAATGGCTTAAAGTCATGCTAACTTGAGCATACTTGTGAAAAATTAAAGAATTGTCAAATTGATTATTCTACCTTTGTGATTTTTTTTTTTACTTTTTAGCCAAAATTTGTCCAAATTTTTAGAAGTTTTAGCTACTGTTTGTATGTCTTTAGGAGAGTCTCCAATATTTTTACTTTGATTTTTAAATGATTTTTTCAAAAGCAAAAAATGTGTTTTGGCAAAACAGTTTTTCACCCAGTGTTCTGACTTTCCCGATTTTTATGGGAAGTTATCATTAATCAGAAAATTAAGCCAATTTTTCCCCGTGTAGTTTTACATGTTCTGAGTCTCCATTATTTTTTTTATAGATTTTTTTGAAATTTTAAAAATAGGTTAAAAAATCACGCTTTGAAACTGGACAGTAGAGTCAGATTTGAATTTGAGGGAAAATTAATTTTCTGTTTTGGCTAAGTTACTTAGAGGGGGCTGATTAGGAACTTTAGCTACTGTCTTAGAGTGGTTTCTAGGCCATTTTAATCTTTAAAAATGATTTTATAAAGCTCGGGTCAAGGGTGGTCAAGTCCGGGTTTCAAACTTAGGAAAATAGAGCTATTTTCAAAGGGGAATTCGGCTATGGTCTAGTTTTCATCCAAGATTTTCAAAAAAAATTTCAACTAATCACAAAGTATTTTGATTTTAGAAAATTTAATTTGATATATTTTCCTAAGGTAGCCGGATGTCTTTTTAGATATACGGATTTCTTTATTTAAAGGAAAAAAAATACATTTTCATGCATTGCATTTTTCATGATTCATGCATACTATATAATATGTGATTTTTGCTATGATAATTTCTATAGTATTGTTATTATTTCGATTTATATTTTATGATGTTATATTGTTTGTTATATGGTTTTGAATATTTCATGCCATCCTATGATTTTTATTTAGTTATTTATTTTTGTCACATCATTTAGCATAGACTATATTCATGCATTATTATTTTTATTTTCTTGCATATTCCATGATAACATTATTTTATGTTTCATATCATTACATGTCACCTAGATTATATTCCATGTCATATAGATTATATTATTTAAAATATGCCATGTTATATAAATTTGCTATGTCATTTAAATCATATTATTTCATATAGAATATATTATGTCACTTAGGATATTTCATTTCATTTAGAATATTTCATGTTACTTAGGACATATTATTTCATATAGAATATATCATAACACTAAGGATATTTCATTTCATTTATAATATATTATATCACTTAGAATATTTTATTTCATTTAGAATATATCATCTTACTTAGGATATTTCATTTCATTTTGAATATGCTATGCCATTTAAATTAGATCATGTCATTTAGGTTGCATTATATTATCTAGACTTTGTTATATCATCTTTGTTATGTCACACATATTCATATTCATATATATATTTTTAAATGTTTTGAAAAAGATAATGATTTTCAATAAAATAAAGATATTCCCAAATTAAAATAATTTTTGAGTTCTCGCCGGGTTTGCTGGGGAGGATATCATCAATTATCATTAATAACGGAATATCTTCTTTAAAACGAGAATGATTCGATTTTTTTTTTCAAATTAATAAAAATTTCTATATTTTGCCACGTTTGTTGGGGAATATAAGAAAATTTTGTATTAGTAAATTTCGGATCATTTTCAATTAAAAATGGAATTATTTTTCTTTAAATTGAGAATTAATTTAAAATGCCAAATTTAAAACTGACTTTTTACAGAGACTTGAGATAACACATGATTAATAAGATACCGTTTTATACGGGCGTTGTAGGGGTGCTAATGCTTCCCCACACGTAACCGAGTCCCGAACTCGCTTCTTTGATTTCTCTGATTTAAAACGCGGACTTGAAATTGGTTTTAAAAATGTTTTAATTAATTTTAAAATGTTTTACAAAACCGGTTTTAATAGGTGGCCGATCACACCTAGCCGAAAAAGATTGGTGGCCACTTCATGTCATTTTTGATGTCATTTTCAAATCCTCATTTTATTTTGAGAGGAATTAAGTCGACTTTTCCTCTATTTTTCCAATGTCACGCTTAACGAATATAAAGTCTTGCGATGAGACTTGTTATTTTTTATGTTGCGACAGATTGGCAACTCTGCTTGGGAAATTTAGAGAGTCGGCCCTAGAATTAGTCGTTTGTTATCAAAGTCTCGATTTTGTTGATTTTTATTTGGTATTTAATTTTAATTCCCACTTTTTTCAATAATAAGGAGAATTTTGAAAATAATAATTTTTTTTTAAATATGTCCATATTCATGTGCATACATATTATTATTGTTCTCTGGTTATTTTGGTTGCATACAGTTATTCTATGCTTAATTGATGCTTTACATTGTTTAATCTCATTGGGGCATTTAGAATAAAGGTGTAGAATAAGTGATGAAAGGTTTGTTATTCCTCCTCACACACTACACGTGCATTTGCATATCATGAGCCCTATACCCGGGTTCCATCCTTTTAGGTGGGAGCAAAGTAACTAAGCCTTCGTGATTAACAATCTGCATGGGCTAGTGAAATACTTCTGGAGTACTAAATTACCTAAGCCTTCGTGATTAACAATCCGCATGGGCTAGGGAAATAAACTCTAACGAATTGAACCCACTTTTATCGGGATGCCTTACTAGCCTTCACCGGTGACAGTAAGGAACAATTCGGGGCTTTTAGAACTGATTTACCCTCAAATAATGAACCTAAGCGAAGTCATGTCGGATTTTCGATTAGATATCCCGAAGCTAGGAGTACATAGAGGAATATTCCCAATCCTGTTACTTTCTATTCTACATTCCGAATAAGTTTACCTTTGCAATCGGGCAATGATGAACACACATTGCCCATAATAAGTTTTGAGAATAACAAAAGGTTTTTTGCATGCATATTATTATTGCTCTCTGGTTAGTTAATACGTTACATTATTCTTGATCTTTGTTTTAATAAATTGCTGGGGCATTTAGGATAACGATTATAGAATAGGTGTTGAAAGGTGTGTTCTGTTCCTCCACACACATTACACTTACATTTGCATAACATGAGCTCTATACCCGAGTTCCGTCCCTCTAAGTGGAAGTAGTAGCTACGCTCTCGTGATGATCCTCCGCATGGGCTAGCAAAATACTTCCGGAGTATAAATTACCTAAGCTCTTGTGATGATCTTCTGCATGGGCTAGGGAAATATACTATAACGAATTGAACCCGCTTTTATCGGGGTGCCTTACTAGCCTTTACAGGCGATAGTGAGGAACAATTCGGGGCCTTTTAGAACTTTGTTGACCCACACATAGTGAACCATAAAGCCAACATAGGTGAAGCTCTACCAAATTTTTGATAGATATACCGAAGTTAGGAACACATGGAGGGACATTTCTGACCTTTTGTTACTTATTTTACATATTGAATAAGTATTGTAGATCGGGCAACGATGTACATGCATCGCCCGTAATAAGTATGATAATCTGCCCCAAAGGCATCGTGGTGCTTAAATAAGTAGATACTGCTGGGGCACACATTCATTAATTTTCTTACTTTACATTAATTATTCCACTCTTTTATTGCTTTTACAAGGAATTTGGAAAAAGAGAAAAGATGATAGAAAAATATTTCCTCTTTGAAAAGTGAAAAAAATGGAAATAAAAAATGAGAAAATGATGAAAATTTCTTTTGTAGTGGAGTAGTGAGGTAAGAATAATAAAAATCTCATTTTAGTCTTAGACTTTTGAGAAAATGAAAAAATGTCAATGAAATAAATAGTTGTCAAGAAAATTCAGGAAAAAATAGAAAGAAGAAAAAAAAGTGATGTTAGGATCTTCTTTTTCTTGATCTTTTCATTTGCATTTTTGCATAACATGCAAGCAGTTGTAAATATGAAAATTCATTCCCTCAAACATCTTCTCATCTTGTAAATTTCATGCATCAATCATCATCACATTTATGCATATGCAAACAGAGCATGTCTATTTATTTGCATTTTTGATCTCATGATAATAATGTCATTTTGGCATCAAATCAATTATTTGTCATACCATATATTTCATTCATACATGCATCTTGGTGGCATCAGGTAGTATTCATGACAAACATTGTTAGCATGATATTTCTGTATATGTTCATGCATTAATTTGCTTATTACATGCATCATGTTAGCATCAGGTCGCATTGATGACAAACATTGACAGCATCATTTTTTTGTATATGCTCATGCATTAATTTGCTTATTACATGCATCATGTTAGCATCAGGTCACATTCATGACAAACATAGTCAGCATGATTTCTTTGTATATGTTCATGCATTAATTTGGTTACTCTTTACATGCATTGATTTGTTTATATAAATCATGTTGACATCGGATTGCATTCATGGCATACATAGTCATCATGATATGCTCATGCATTAATCTGTCATATTAACATTAGGGTGCATTCATGACACACATGGTTACATGATTCTCTTTGTATATACTCTGTGTCAATCATTCATTGTTTACATGCATCATGTTGATAAAATGCATCTGGAACATACATAGTCATTCATGGCATATATCCATGCGCTGATTTGTTTATTCTTTGCTTGCATCATGGTAGCATCATTGCATCTATTACATACATGGTCAACATGTTTCCACTGCATATGTCCATACATCACTTTATTCTTCACATGCATCAAATGACATTCATGGCCCATTCATCATGTCACACATTTGGAGGAATAAAATGGAAATTGGCTAAGCTTTAAGAGTCTTTGAAAGAATTTCCATTTCAAATCAGAGGTATAAGAAATACTGAGTATTTTTTTTTTAAATACAGGCTAGAGCTATGGAGAATGAACAAGTTGCCCGATTGGAAAGAATGAAAAAGGCACAAGAAAAATCGCAAGAACAGTTTGCAAAATTTGAAGAAAAATCTAGAGATCATAAGACTAAATTGATGGAGCTAGTATCCTTCGTAGTTAAGGGAAAGGGATACACTGAAAACTTGGCTGCCAGAGAAGAGTTAGAGGCATAAAAGGGTCAGATTGAGGTCATGATGTTGGATGGCCAAAATACAGTTAATCCCAGCAACATCCTAAACTTAGATGATCCAGCTGAACAAAAAAAGTTGAAAATGGTTGAGTCGAATGGGGCTGAGTCGGTAAATTCCCAAAGGAAGTATCAGCTGTTAGAGGAAAGGATTCGAGCTGTTGAAGGTGGAGATGAAGTAAGTGTATGAGAGCTTATTTTGATCCCTGATCTGGTTATCCTGCCAAAATTCAAGGTTTCGAAATTCGAAAAGTATGATGGACTTAAAACCCCAAAATACACTTGTTTGCATATTGTAGTAGGATGGTAGGGCATGCGTATGATGAGAAATTACTTATCCATGTTTTTCAATATAGCCTAACAAGAAGGGCATCTAATTGGTATTGTCAGTTGAAAAAAGGCCAAGTGAATACATAGAGAGACTTAAACCAGGCATTCCTGAAACAATACGAGCACATGCTGGAAATGGCTCCAGATTGATTGACATTCTAGAACATGAATAAGAAGCCCAATGAGAACTACAAAGAATAGGCTCATAGATAGAAAGATGTAGCCTCGCAAGTCCAACCACCTCTTACTGATAGAAAAATGAATGTTTTGAATTTGTGGATACCCTCCCACATCCATATTATGACAAATTGATCGGCAATGTGTTTTCAGAATTTGTAGAAATATTGTTCGCAGTGGGTAGGATTGAGGATGGTATAAAAAAGGGGAAAATTGTGGGCACTAATGCCGGAATATTTTTCGAGAAGAAAGATAATATTGCTAAGGGGCACGTTCAAGTCGTAAATGTTGAAGGCAGAAATAAAAGAGGGTTCAGTGCAATGCAAGATGATCCTTTTAGTGGTTATTTACATCCCCGATCCTATGTTGATCATTGGATTCAGCACAGTCATCATCATGCTTCAAAGCCTTTCACATCACCTCAGAATTTCATCATGCAAATGATCTGGAGTTTAGTTCAGTCCATTCTCAAAGCAGTAAGAGAAAGAAGGCAAAGTTGTACCATTCAATTCCGATGACCTACACGAAACTTCTTCCATTAGTGGACCAAAGCCAAATGATCTCCGTTGTACCTGCAAAGCCCAGGAAGTCTCTTTACCCGAAATGGTATGATCCTAATGCCATATGCGAGTATCATAGCGGGGTTAAAGGGCATTCCACGGAGAACTGCATTGCATTCAAAGACAAAGTTCAGGTCGTAATTGATGTAAACCCGACAAAGTTCAAAGAGCTCATGGATGCTTATCAAGGACGACGGGGCTAAGGATCATTTGTTCTCAGGGTAGCATGCTAATTAGGGGCAATATTTAAACTTGTTTTAAGTTTTGTACTTACTTTCAATTTACTTTCAATGAATAAACTTTAAATTCCAAGCATCATATATCATAACTCATTTGAAGTTTTGAATATTCTTCTTAAGCCTTGTTTATATGAGTTGTGGAAGAAAAACAAAAAGGTTGAAAGTAAAAGTCCATACGGATAATTGTTTCGTGGTGAAAATAAAAAGATACTCCTTTGAATAAGTGAAATCAGTTTCGAAAAAATTGGTGATCATCATGAGGGATGGATTCCTAGGAAGCACCTTACCTCTACATGTGTATAGATCATAGACCAATTGAATAAATACCACTCAAAAGTCACAAAGAATAACCTTTATTGAGGCCATGAGTAATGAAAATTTGAAAAATTCTTTTGTGGATTTCTTGAAAGTCAAGCAAACATGACAATCTTCTAAAAGATCTAGATTAGGTAGTTTGCTATGTGTTAAAGTTATGCCATGTTACAAATCATAGCAAAAACTGAAAGATTCAAAACCTTCGAATCCCTTTGAAAGAATTCAAATGCCAAGTCTCTTTAAGCCTTTTCCCAGACCTTGATTTATGAGCACATGAACCAAAGGATGAACCAGAACACCTTTCTTTTTCTCTCCCCATGGGTTGGAAACACTTTGATGAAATTGAAACCCAAACAAGTTCATTTAGCAAGAAGCTCAAAGAGAAATCTGAGATGTTCCTTCACAGCAGGATTCTCCCCAACCAAAAGAATTTCACTTCAATGGAAAATCAAAATAAGATATCATTTGTGGCTGAAAATGAATCATGCATGAATTTTTTGGGGCATGCAGTAAAAAGGAAAAAACAAGAAAAAAAAAAAAGAGAAAAAAATATTGTGACATCATGAATGTGAGAATTCGAATGATTCCAAATGCAAAATGGAATTCTGATTATCTATTCCCCCTGAGGATTGCTTTTCAAGGAGAATATTCATACTTGATATGAGAAATGGCCATCTTTCATATCCCTTTCACAAAGAAATTATCCATAGTCACCCCTTTGAGCTTAAGGAATTCTTTTTCCTTGAACCCTGATCAAGGATCACTCTCCACACTGGGGGCAAATACGTGGAAAGATTTTCTCAAAAATCATGGTGAAATGAGTCCCGAATGGGAAACAGAAACAAAGCAAATTGAGTTTCCAAACAAGTACGGACTCACTCTGTCAAAATGGAGATACAAGGAAAAAAGGAAAAAGATGACGAATTGAAAGCCAAGAACGACACACACAAAAAATGTTTGAAAGAGATGGCAAATTGAAAGCCAAGAACAAAGAAGAAACTAAGCAAAACTCAAATGAAGGAAAGAAAAGTCCAGAAGGGACAAATGTTTCAAAAAGGGAATCCTCCCTCAGGAAATGATCCTTGATCTGATTACCCTCAAACATATATTTTGAGCATACTTTATCCTTTCTTTCTGAACCTCGAACCTTGGCCTACGTTACGTGCTTTGAGAGTCCATTTTGATCAAGCATAGATATTTAACTTGGAAAGTTTCTCCTCAGATTTTATCCTATTTCATCGAATTATCATTTCATTATGGAAGAATTTAGAATCCTCAGATTCATGATGGAACAAAGAAAAAAAGAGAAACAATGAAGCTCTAGGGTGAAAACCTAAAAACGGGCAATCTAGAGCAGAATAAGAAGAAATTTTAATGCCACACATTGATATTGCCAAAACCATCAGTTTGAGGGATACAAGGAGCATCAAGGAACTCCTAGACATACCAAAAGGACAGCCTTTTCTTTGGACTTGATTTTGAAAGCTAAACCTTTTCCCTTCCAACTAAACCTATCATGGCTAAGGTTAACACTTTTCAAAATGCCATATTTAGAGATTGCAGGATTGATGAGATTTAATTAAAACTTTTTCCAGAAAATTGTTTGGTTTTAAGGAATTCATATTTTGAGAAAACTTACTCATGAGCCGAGACAAAAGGACATTCACCTTCTCCTCTTTGTCAAGATGAAAAGCTTTCCTAGACAAATCCATACCTTATTGCATCAGCCCATTGACCTTGTTGCATTAAACCGTTCAAATCACTCAAAAGTGAGGTTGATTTTCCATCTCATTTAGAAAATGTCTCTAATAGTGATCACCAATTTCTGAAAGACTTCAATTTCACATGTTTTGGAAGAAATGAAATTGACATGACTTAGGAAGAACGAGCTAAAATTGAGATGTGGATATGCTCTAGCAAAAACTTCATTTTGTTCAGGGGCATGAAATTTTGAGTTTGAATGAATTTTGACTTTGTGTTTTGGTTTTGACCAGATAACTGAAAAGAAAGAATCTGCTGGGGCAAGGACAAATTGGGAATAGGAAACCATGCGATTTCTTCCAACAAGATGAATTGGAAATATAGACAAGGGGCAAGAATCATTCCCTCCAATAGGAAACCTCATCAGGACACGAAAAAAGGGAGATGATCAACCCTCTTAACATTCTCTTAATGTGAAATAGTGTCATGAGCATTCATACATCTTGATGAACATATGCATCTGTATTTTTTGCAAGATACATTGGTTTCTGCATCCATACATTTGATCATTACATTCATCAAGCATTGAAAAGACACAAAGGAAAAGAAGATAGGTTTCCTAAAAAAGGGAAGGGCCTTCTTTAGATTTAGAAGAAAAATCTGTTGAAGAGAAGAAGAGAAACAAAAGTTTGTGTGAAAAGAAAAGATGTGAGTCTTGAGATATTTCGGGACGATGAAGTCAAGAAAATGTTCAAAAATTCCAAGATTTTTTGAAAAATGAAAATGATTTTAGATGAGATATTGTAAAGTTGTGGAGCCTCGAAGAAGGAGTTTTTCAAGCGAAAGATTTTTTTAAGCCCGATGTAGCTGGCATAAAAGGTGATTAGGCCCAGTGAAGTTGGCATGTTAGATGTGAGTAAGCCCGATGTAGCTGGCATAAAAGTGATTTAGGCCCAGTGAAGTTGGCACGTTAGATGTGAGTAAGCCCAATGCAGCTGGCATAAAAGTGATTTAGGCCCAGTGAAGTTGGCACGTTAGATGTGAGTAAGCTCAATGTAGCTGGCATAAAAGTGATTTAGGCCTAGTGAAGTTGGCATGTTAGATGTGGTTGAGCCCAATATAGCTGGCACAAAAATGGTTAGGCCCAGTTAAGTTGGCACGTTAGATGTGGTTAAGCCCAATATAGCTGGCACAAAAATGGTTAGGCCCAGTGAAGTTTGCACGTTAGATGTGGTTGAGCCCAATATAGCTGACACAAAAATGTTTAAGCTCAGTGAAGTTGGCATTTTAAATTTTGGCAATTTAAATTTGGTTGATGATTTTAAATTTACCGTAGAGATATTTTGTTTTAAAATCGAACTCGTCTTGCTTCTCAAATGAGTCAGATATTTTGTTTTAAAATCGAACTCGTCTTGCTTCTCAAATGAGTCAAATATTTTGTTTTAAAATCGAACTCGTTTCCTCAAGACAGGTCGAGCCTTGATTAGTCAGGGAACTCAATTTAAGGACAAAATCTTCTATTTTCTTCTTTTGCAAATCGAACTCGTTTCCTTAAGACGGGTCGAGCCTTGATTAGTCAGGGAACTCAATTTAAGGACAAAATCTTCCATTTACAGCTTTCATAAAAAATAAAAAATAATAAAAATTGAAAAAAAATGAAAAAAAATGAAAAAAATGAAAAATGAAAAATGAAAAATGAAAACTTCCCTTCTCTTTTCTTCACATGTGATTTCACTAACCGGACAAAATTAGTGTTTGTTTATCTTTGCCTGATTCCTGATTTTCAGCAATAGCCAAAGAGAGGCAGCTGTAGACATCTAATTTTGTCTGGACTACTAAATCAGATATGTTTTCATCCTAAAGTGATGTTTGTAAAAAGGCTTTTCTCATCCTGCAGGTGGTACTCCGAGACTTAGTTTAAGAAAGCATGCATAAAAAGTCAATTTTGATAAAGTCAACCCCGAAAAAGTCAACTACTGAAAAGGTCAACCCACTTTCAAAATCAAGATTCAAAGTTCAATTGAAAAATAGTGAAAGAATTTTGATAATCCGAGGTCTACAATGAAAGATATGGAGTTCGGAAGTTGGGTTACGGAGATTCAGTAGAAACGAAATCCTAGTTCGGAAAATTTGGGGAAAAATGCTTAAATGATCAAATTGGTCGAAATTGGAGGTTCCAAATGAAAGATAAACACTGACTACGGGTAATGGAGAGGCTACTTGGAAGAAAAATTGAAGGAAAAGTCAATTTGGAAGAAAACCGATAATTAGGGTTTTTGGTGGATTTTGGTGAAATTGGGGAAAATTACAGAAATGGCCTGATTCGGTAAAAGTAAAGCCCCTAATTGATGAGGAGTGAATAAACAAGGATAGCCCAAGGCTCAGTTTGAAGAAATTCCTAGAAAAGAGCCAATTGGAGGAAAAACGGAAAAACAAGGAAATTCACGAAAGTAAAAAAAAAGGGAAAATCAATCGGAGGGGAATTTGAATGTAAAAATAGGGCCTTTTTGGACCAAATCCAATTCAATACATGACAAAGGCACAGAAAAAGAAAATCTGAAAATCGGACTTGTTTTGAGCAAAACCGGGCTTTGGAGACAAAAGGACAAACTTGGAAAATTCCGAAAAAATAGCAAATAAGTTCCAAAAATTTTGAAAATTTGTAGATCTCATTCTTAAATTATTTGGAGGAGATTGGCAAAAGAAAATCTGGATTCGGAGCTCGTTTGCAAAATGTCAAATTCTAGGCCCACTAAGCTGAAATTCAAGAAGATAAATCCCGAAAAAATAGCAAATGAGCTTGGAAAATTCTAAAATTCTAAAAATCTACAGATCTCACTTTTAAATTATTTGGAAGATATTGGTGAAGAAAAATCCATATTTGGAGCTCGTTTACAAAATGGAAAAAGTTCGGGTGCATTAAGGGACAATTTTGGAAATAAATCCGAAAAAATAGTAAATGAGTTCAAAAAATTATGAAAACTTTCAGAATTCAATTTTTTATTATTTAGGAAGTATTGAAAAAATAAAATTTGGATTTGGAGTCCGTTTTCTATTTAATTTGGTTTGGGGGTCAAAAAGGTCATTTCACCGAAGAAATCAAAGAAGGCCTTTAAAAAATTGGAGAGTGGGCTGGATTTTAAAAGGGCAATCAGCCAAGCCCATAATGTAGAGTGATTTTGCTAAGATTTTAGATCAAAGGGCCAAGAGTGAAGAGGAAGGTTGTTATTTTTCTTGATCAAGCCTTTGAAATTATGACACATGGACCAATGGATGGTAAGGGATGATGTCATATTTATGACATCATCTTCATGACATCATATTTAGGAGCTGATTATTCCAATCTAAGGGTGATAATTCTACATAGAAAGCATCTTGAATCAAAGACCATTGGATGAGAATTGGTGTAAAAAAACCTAGACTCTTCTACACTACTAAGGGCCATTCGGCCATCACTATGAAGTGGGGGCTAATTTCATTTTTTTTCACAAGTTTGGAGGGCTGAAAAGAAGCAGTAGCTAAGGAGAAAAAGAGGGAAAAAAGTAAGGAAAAGGAGAGGAGAAAAAAGGGGAAGGAAAAGAAAGGTTTTGGCTTGCTTTTTCTTGATTTGGAAAGCTAGAGCAATGTAGCTATGTTCTTTCATGGTTTTTTCATACTTTGTTGACATGATTTTGCTGTTTTGATTTTTTTTTCTCTTTTATGAAATAAAGTAGTTTCAAAGGAGCTACTACTTTGTTTTTAAAGAAAAAAAAACAATAAGTTTTCCTCCTATTTTTTACATCATGGCCGAATGGTATCACTTTTGTTTAGATGATTTTATTTTTGATCTTGTTCATGAGATTTGTTGTGATAGGTTAGCTTACTTGTGTTAAATTAGCTTGATTTGTGGTAGTTTAGCTATACACCATACCATGTGTTTGTGAAAATACCATGCTAGGTTCATGAGACCATTCGGCCATGAGGTGTTTAAGTTACCATGTTTGCATTTTTTTTATGTTTATTTGCTTAATATGCTTCCATTTATGTTCATGTATTTAGACCATGCCATATGTTTGTTATATTGTCATTACTATGTTCATGAGTTATGTTAGTCACCATGTTTGCATTATTATCATGTTTGCTACGATGTGTTTGTGTAATTGCTAGCTAGGATTGTATTATGTTATTTTGATGACCACTCGGCCAACATGATCCATTTTGCTTTGTGTGTGCATTTTTATTTTGTTTAGTTGATAGGTTTGCATTTCATGCCATAACCTTGTGTATTTTGATTAGCCATGTGTTTGTGTTATTTGCTATCTAGGATTGCACTAGGTTGTTTAATGGCCATTCGTCCTTTACATGTGCTCCTTGCCTTGTGTGTGCATTTGCATTTTGTTTAGGTACCATGCTTTGCATTACTATGCCATGAGATTGTATATTAGTTGTTGTTTGTTCATGCATTAGTATTAGGTTTATTTGGTCATTATATGTTCATGATATTTTCATGCATTCTCATGACATTTTAGGTCTAGGCCATCTTTGTATTGCCATGCATATTCCCATGCATATAAGGTCTTAGATCATATTGGTATTGCCATGCATTGCTATGCTATTTAGGTCTTAGGTCAGTTTGTATTGCCATGCATTTTCATGTCACTTTAGGTCTAGGTTTCATTTGCATTGTCATGCATTTCATGCATGTTTAGACCTAGGTTGCATTTATTGCCATGCAAGTTCATGTTAGGTCTAGGCCATATTCTTTATGCTATGCATTTTCCATGTCATTTAGGTTTTAAACCATGCATTTCATGCATTCAATTTGCTGTATGTTCATGCATCTCATACCAATGCCACTTGATTTTTGACTTAGGCCAATCAATGGCTCAAAAGTCATGCTCACTTGAGCATACTTGTGGAAAATTAAAGCATTGTCAAATTGATTATTCTACCTTTGTGATTTTTTTTACTTAGCTAGTTTTTGTCCAAATTTTTAGAAGTTTTAGCTACTGTTTGTATGTCTTTAGGAGAGTCTCCAATATTTTTACTTTGATTTTTAAATGATTTTATCAAAAGCAAAAAATGTGTTTTGGCAAAACAGTTTTTCACACAATGTTCTGACTTTCTTGACTTTTCTAGGAAGTTATCTTTAATAAAAAAATTAAGCCAATTTTTTCTCGTGTAGTTTTACATGTTCTGAGTCTCCAGTACTGTTTTTAGATTTTTTTGAAAATTTAAAAATAGGTTAAAAAATCACACTTTGAAACTGGACAGTAGAGTCAGATTTGAATTTGAAGGAAAATTAATTTTCTGTTTTGGCTAAGTTACTTAAAGGGAGCTGATTAGGAACTTTACCTACTGTCTTAGAGTGGTTTCTAGGCCATTTTAATCTTTAAAAATGATTTTATAAAGCTCGGGTCAAGAGTGGTCAAGTTCGGGTTTTCAAACTTAGGAAAATATAGCTATTTTGAAAGGGGAATTCGGCTATAGTCTAGTTTTCATCCAAGATTTTCAAAATTGTTTTCAACCAATCACAAAGTATTTTGATTTTAGAAAATTTAATTTGATATATTTTCCTAAGGTAGCAGATATCTTTTTAGATATACAGATTTCTTTATTTAAAGGAAAAAATGCATTTTCATGCATTGCATTTTCCATGATTCATGCATACTATATAATATGTGATTTTTGCTATGATAATTTCTATAGTATTGTTATTATTTCGATTTATATTTTATGATGTTATATTTTTTGTTATATGGTTTTGAATATTTCATGCCATCCTATGCTTTTTATTTAGTCATTTATTTTTGTCACATCATTTAGCATATACTATATTCATGCATTATTATTTTTATTTTCATGCATATTCCATGATAACATTATTTTATGTTTCATATCATTTCATGTCACTTAGATTATATTCCATGTCATATAGATTATATTATTTAAAATATGTCATTTTATTGAAATTTGCTATGTCATTTAAATCATATTATTTCATATAGAATATATTATGTCACTTAGGATATTTCATTTATAATATATTATATCACTTAGGATATTTCATTTCATTTAGAATATTTCATGTTACTTAGGACATATTATTTCATATAGAATATATCATGACACTTAGGATATTTTATTTCATTTATAATATATTATTTCACTTAGGATATTTCATTTCATTTAGAATATATCATCTTACTTAGGATATTTCATTTCATTTTGAATATGCTATGCCATTTAAATTATATCATGTCATTTAGGTTGCATTATATTATCTAGACTTTGTTATATCATGTTTACTATGTCACACATATTCATATTCATATTTTTTTGAAAATGTTTTGAAAAAGATAATGATTTTCAATAAAATAAAGATATTCCCGAGCTAAATAATTCATGAGTTCTCTGCCGGGTTTGCTAGGAACATATCATCAATTATCATTAATAACGGAATATCTTCTTTAAAACGAGAATGATTCGGAAAATTTTCCAAATTAATAAAATTTCTATATTTTGCCACGTTTGTTGGGGAATATAGGAAAATTTTGAATTAATAAATTCCGGATCATTTTCAATTAAAGATGGAATTATTTTTTTTTAAATTGGGAACTAATTTAAAATGCCAAATTTAAAACTGACTTTTTACCGAGACTTGAGATAACACATGATTAATAAGGTACCATTTTATACGGGCATTGTGGGGTGCTAATCCTTCCCCACATGTAACCGAGTCTCGAACTCGCTTCTTTGATTTCTCTGGTTTAAAACGCGGACTTGAAATTGGTTTTAAAAATGTTTTAATTAATTTTAAAATGTTTTACAAAATCGGTTTTAATAGGTGACCGATCACGCCTAGCCAAAAAATATTGGTGGCGACTCCATGTTTTTTTCGAGGTCATTTTCAAATCCTCATTTTATTTTGAGAGGAATTTCCGACTTTTTCTCTATTTTTTCAATGTCACGCTTACCGAATATAAAGTCTTGCGATGAGACTTGTTATTTTTTAGGTTGCAACAATATTCATCTAGTTGCGCACCTAAATAAACAAGATAGCAATTCATGACATGTAATCAGTAGAACATAACAAATTTAACAAATTCAATAGATATTTGAAAGACATTCTGAAATTTATTAACTAACAATAATGTCTAGGGTTTTGAAATCATTATTACCACAAAAAGAGTTTAGTTACATATTCTTAATGTGTTCAATAACAGATTCATAAAAAAATTAAGCAAGAACGAAAGTAAAAGAAAAGAAAGAAATAAGAAAGTCTGTTATGGTGGCTGGTTGCAATCTTTTTTTTTTTCTCTTAGTCTCCTCTTGTTCTTTTAGCATTCTTTTAATCTCCTCTTGTTCACCATTGAATGCCAGGTTTAGTCTCTATTTATAGAGGTTGAAGAAGAATCCTAGTCAAAGTAGGAGAATCCTGGTCAAAGTGGGAAATCTGACAGTCACTTTCTCAGTATATTTGGAAGACCAAATCTTTTGATTTTTGGTCAAGTAATATACTATTGGAAAGCTATAAGAATCGGCTTCAAAAGTCAACAAGGAAGTTTCCTTGAATAAATACTTTAAAATCACATTTTCCTAGCAACAAGCTCCTGAGATCAAATCTGCATGTTTCTTGAACTGCAAGAATCAAGCTTTTTACCAAAGAATTTGATCTTTTTTACTCTAATATCTTCTTCCATCTTGTGATTGTGAATTTATAAGCTCTTTAACCTCCTCATTTACATGTTTTTGCTTCATTCTCTTAAATAAATTTGAGATTGACAAATATAACATAAGTAACCAAAATAAATATATAAAACATAACGAAAACTAATAATAGAAAGGGCATAAAATGTGTAATTTATGAACCTATAAGAGATCCATTAATCGATTGAATAAGGCGTGACTTTTGGATCACAAGATCAAGACGAATCTTGCAAGATTCAAAGAGAGGTCTGATAATTGGGGAATAGAACATCAAACTAAAAGCAATCGTACAGGTGAGATAGAACCAATTGGAGCTCATTATCAACAATTTTCACCTAATTAAATAGGAGAATTTGAGATTTATGAAGAAAAAAATGAGATAAGAAGTCTTATTTGCAAGCGCTCATGTGTGAAAATGGAGTTGCTCCAATATAAAAATGGCAATGGCATTGCAAATATTACTACATCTTCAAAAGGTGGCAATCAAAATGTTAGTATCTATTATCCTCCGGATGAATTAAACATGGAGAGACTTAACATAAATGTTGTGGGCATTATCAAATTTCCTGATATTATCAATGCTATTAATAACCAATGTAAGCGTCAAATTTTGCACCCTTAAAGTTGAAATTCACTAAACCAATTTTAAATTCAAAATAAGTGGAAATGACTCAAAAAATCAATTCTTGCAGAGTTAACTTTTGGAGCAAAAAACAAAAATTCAATTATGTGACTGGGCTTGTGTCGATCGGCACACACATGCATAATTCTGGAGTTTTAAAGATTTTCTCTAGAGCTTATTTATTAGTATCAAGTCCCTAGAAGGATCTAGAAAGGCAGTCACTCAACTTCCAAATAAACCTTAAAACCATAGCTCTACACCCTTTTGATGATTAATAGAGACCATATTCTCTTGTTTTATAACTTCTAATCATCTAGTATTTTCTCTCATTCTATTAACTATATTCTTGTAGTTTCTCCACAGTTCTTAGGTTTTCTTAAAATTTCTTAGAGGAATACTACATCCAAGAGCCGCCATTAGCCTTCTAGTAGCCAAATATCTGCCTCCAAAACCTCCTAAGCACCTCCACCTTCCATAAAAACTTCAAATCCGTCTCTACCTTTTCAGCCTTGTGCTGCTCTGCAGACCTTTGTGTCATTCAATACATCTCTAATCACATTATCAAATTCTTCTTGTGCAATTCTTCCTCAGCTCGATCTTGATCCTGCCTTCGTTTTTCTAGACAATCAGAGACTGAATGCATTTGTTTGAAGACTGTCCCATACCTCCGAGTAAACATTTTTTAAAAGGATGAAAGGAAAATTTTGAGCTATTAAGGAACCACAACTCAAGTGCAGTAAAAGAATACATTTGGTGGTTGTGAAGAAAAATATGTAAAAAACAAAAGAAAAAATTTATTATAGAAAGAGTGGTCTTGAGATGAATAAAAGATGATTCAAAGAATTAAAAAGAAGAAAATTTTAACAAAGTGCAATCTTTAATGCTGTATATGGGAATTCTCTTGCTTTGTTTATTCCTATCCTTTCTTTGGTAGCCATTACCTGAGCCTAATGTTACAAGCTTAGTAAAGTCCTTTTGATCTTGGGCATAGTACTAGTCTACATTAGTGGAAAAAGATAAGAAAGACAAACCTATGGGACTTGAACAAATAATTGGAGACATAAATTGACTTGAATAGCAAATGGCAAGGTAAGATAGGTATTGCACAATCATAAAAGAAAAATTCAATTTGAATTGGACCAAATTCTTGAATGAAAAGCTAAACTTTGATAGTATTTGTGCTTTTCTTTGTGCCATGTTCTTTAAGCAAATTTTTAAGGCAATATTGAGAGTGGAACCTGGTTATGCATTTTCTTTCTTTGATTTTTTTTTCTAGAGGACTAGAAAATTTTAAGTTTGGAGGAGGTATTAGACAGTTTAAATTTATACACTTTATATGCATCTCTAATTATAGATTTAAGTCTATTTTGATATTTTAAATTGAGATTTTAATTGATTTTGCATGATTTTCTCTTATATGGCATAAAAGGGGAAAAAAAAAAAGAACTCAAGTCAAAGACCAACTCCAAGTTGGATTAGGATGTGAGGACTAAAGGTGCACAATAAATAGAGACCTTGGAGAGCTAGAAGAGCGTAGAAAATGAAAGGAGAAAAATAGAGAGCAGAAAACAGAGGATGCCATAGGGAAAAAATCAAGAGAATAATCAAAGAAAAAAGCTTTACCCTAGAACCCGTAGGTAGTGCAGCAAAATAGGAAAAAAAAAAAAAAGCAACCAGTTTTCTTGGCAGCAAGATAAAGAAAGAAGTGGTGGGAGCAAAACACAACAAACCAACATATAAAGAGAAGTAAACTTGAAAGCGACAAAGGAAAAAAAAAAAAAAAAAAGACATAGGCAGCCAAATTGAAAACAAAAAGGTTGCTAGTGCTTTGATTCTTTCCAAAGCCAATTTCATGTTTCTCTATTTTTTATTTCTCTTCCTATTGCATGAATGTTTAATCTTTTATTTCTATTTCACTTTCAATTTTTTAAATTTCATTATTGTTGAATTTTAATTTTACTTTTTAGTTTCAATTATGATGGTAGTTATTTATATTAGTTTTGTTATTTTAAGCATGGACTAAATTTAATTTCTAAGGTATCCATAGATCCTTTATCATGATACTTTATTTTATTTTATTTTTAATTGTTAATTTTGATTTGTTATTTTATAAGTTGAATATTTTGCTATGTGTTTAGTGCTTTTAATTATTTGGGTCAATTAATTAGATGAAATAAAATTCTTAGCCGAATTAGAAGAGAAGGTTTAGAGTATTGCTTTTGAGTAAAATATCATTATTGTTTGAGATATGAATATACTTAAATAAATTATACGTCTTTGTTAAAGAAGAAATTGTTCATAATAAATCTTTAATTTATTCAATTTGCATAGAAATATAGCAAAGTGAAGATAAATTGCTAGATCTTGGAAAAAGATTGGTAATTTAAATTAAGGATTTCTTGACTGTCACTTGACTAACAAATTGGTTTAATAATTATAAAGAAACAAAGAGGATTGTAAAGGTGAAATTGGTACAACTCTAGGACTTTTAGCATTGATTGTTTTCTATTTATTTTAAACTTGTTATTTTTGTAATTTTTATTTTATTTACTTTAAAATGTTGATTATTAGATAAAATTAGGGTTAAAACAATTTCAGTATTTAGTAGATATTTGGTCATTAATTTTCGTGAGAATGATACTTTACTTACTCTTTAATACTTGATTTTGCAATATTGTGCACTTGCAATTTGTGTGTTAAATTTGCACAAAAAGTTTTTGGCGGCACTGCTCTGAAGATTGATTTTCTTATCTTCACTAATATTGATACCAAATAACTTTAGTCTTAATCTAACGTTTCTTTTTACTTTTATTTTGTTTGTTAGGGTTCTTAATATTGATGCCAAATAACTCCATGGCGTAAAGCATGCCAAAGTCAAGCCCTAAACATGCTTCTACAAGACATACTTTTAGAAAACAAATATCAATAATAAACTAAAAAACTAACATAAGATTCTATACGTTTGATGCAAACCTAAATATGAAAACTACATGTTAATCTATATCTTTAATTTAAGTGAACAACATGCATATACTAAATATACATGATGAATGATAATGGACAAATTATGCCACATGCTCAAACGATGAGAAGAAAAGAATTAGAATTACCAAATTGAGCCTATTAATAAGTTCAATAAGTTAGATGAAGAATTTTGAGATTTCAGTAGAGTTTCAGTTTACTCGGAAATGCAAAACAAACTTCAAGATCAGCTACTAGATGTCTGAAAACTCAGAGACAATATCAATGTCAAGCTCAGGAAGGATCACATAGGTAGAAGTAACTTCTTTGTGTCGGAGCTTTTGTCGATTGACACTAAGTATTGCCGAGCGGCATAGGGTTGATTTCGTTGGGGTGAGTTTAGGGTTTTTGGAGCATTGTTGAGGTGTTTCAGGGTTTTAAAGGTAAAAGTTGACGTTCTGTGAGGCTAAGGACGACTCTTATAGGCAGAATTCCTTTAAGGAATATGAAGAAATCCTAAAAACTATGGAGAAAAGGCTATAATTTAACTAAATGAAGAGTATAACTGCTGGATGATTTGAGATATCAAAAGGTGGAAATAGAGGTCTCTATTTATAGGTAAAGGGGTGCAAAAGGTAGGGTTTTGAGAGGTTTAAGTCGGAAGTTGGGCAGTTGCCTCTCTAAATCCTTCCGAAGGCTGGATACTCATAAAAGAGGTTGAGAAAAAAATCTTATAAAATTCCAAAATTAAGCATGAGTGTGCTGATCAGCACAAGTTACGTCATTCAATGTGTTTTCATCATTTTTTGCATCTTAAGTTTACTTGTGCATCACGCATATGTGTTGACACATATTTTCTCTGCCAAAATCAATTTTCATACCTTTTTCACTTGTTCTTCAAGTTAAAATAGGTTAAATGAAATCAAACTTTAAGAATGCAAATTTTGACACTTACAGTGTTTCTTAAATCTAATAGTATTAAATAATATAGATTAATATTACAAAAAGTTCAATTATTTAGATTTCAAACTTTATGCTTTAGAAAAATTTGTATTCATGTACAAAACACATAACAACAAATACTACTATATAAATAATGGATATTAATTTTTTTTGAAACTTACAAAAAACAATTTTTTATTATATTTCTAAATTGCTATTTTATAAATAGTAATAAGATTTATGCAATTCATATTTAATATTTTATTTTATGTAATAAGATTTATCTAATTTATAAATAAAAATTAAAAATTGATTAAAAAGACTTTTATTAAATAAATTTATCTAATTTATAAGTAAAAAATATAATTCAATGTAAATTTTATATACATGTTAATGCAGTTTATGTTGAATTCGGAATTTAGACTATTTGGTTCATGCAGTTACCCTTAAGATGTGATATTTATGACCTCTTTTGTAAAAGTAAAGAGGTTGAAATTTTTTTTTGTACAAAAGAGGCGAGCTTAGTGATAAAGAAATGGATTGTGAATATTGATATTCGAACCTCAGATTTGTTGAATGCTACTTTTTTAGGATGGCTTCATGAACCAACTAAACTTTTGAATTGACGAAAATATGTATTTTTAACAATTATATTTTAAAATTATCATTTTAAATATATTTTATTATAAATATTAATAAAATTTATCTCATTTGTAAATAAAATTTTTAATTACAGCAAATGATTATCATTAACTTTTTTTTAATATAAGTGATATTCATTATCCAGCTTATGAATAAAAATTCTAATTATTATATTTAATTAAAAAAATAATTTTAATTTTAAAATAAATAAAAGTAATATTGACCTCTCCTCAAAAGTACCCATAGGCTTGTTCCTTAAATCTTAAGGTTAATAGTCTGGAGTAGATCTATCCATGGATCGGATAGTTCGTCCGGTCTGTATTGGATCGAGTTTGAATATAATTTTTTATGATTCGAATCGGTCCGGTCCGAATCACTGTTTAAGTATTAAATATTATTTTTATTTAAATTTAATTATAAAAAATATATATAAATATTAATAATTTTTTTTAATATTTTAATATATTTAAATAATGAAACAGATTTATACGGATCGACTTGGATTCAATCTAAATGGATTTAAATATAAAATTAAAAAAAATTTCGAATTACGATTTAACCTGACTCATAAACATATCTAACCTAACTTGAAGTCGGCCTTAGCTTTAATAGAATATAATAATCAAAATCTTATTTCCTTCTTCAATCTCCAAATAGTAGCGGGCTGACTTTGGTAGACTGCTCGGTCCTCGGCCTGTTTAGTGTATACAAAAACACCTCTATCACTCTCTCAGGTTCAGTTCCTTCCAAATACAAAGAAACCCTAATTAAAGCATTTAGCAAATTGCAGAGAGAGAGAGAGAGAGAGAGAGAGATGGATGATTACAAGTTTCTTAAGATAGAGGACGCCATCCCTTGCATCAACCAGAAAGTTAACCTAATTGCCGTCATTCTTGACTTCAGTCTGCCCCAGAGAACCAAAGGCACCGGTAGGCACCACCATTTCTTTACTCTTTGGGTCTGTTTCGCTACATATCAGGATTCGAAGCTTGATTTCAAACTTAACTGTGACTGGCCGTGATGACACAAAGGCCGGACTTACGGCTGCTACTGCTCCTCCTTGGATTGGTAGTAGGATGATGTTTGTTGCGATAAGGTGTTTGTGCTGAGCCAGTTGTTTCTATACTTTCTGAATTCCTTACTATTTTCAATCCTAATAAGAAAGCTGTAGAGATGCGGAAAATGATTCTTTCTGGGAAAACTTGTTTTTTTTTTTTTTATATTCTAGAGTCGTATTTTCTGGTTATTGTAAACTTATTTTTGTTTTTGGTCTTCGATTTTGCTCAGCCAGAATTCGTGGTTTCTTTGCAGATTATTTCTGTAAGCTAAAAATAATTGATGAGTCACATCCCAAATGCGGGATTCCTGTTCATCTATTTGCTCAAAATATCAACGCTCTTCCTCTTGTTGCGTCTGTTGGAGATATTATTTACCTTTCTCGTGTCATGGTATACTCTGCTACCCAAACTGTTTTTCTGCCTCTTTCCGTTTGTTTTTCTTTCTCCCCTTAATATTGCTTGTCTTTGTTCAGTTCATATTTCAACTTTAATTTTTTACGAAAACAATTCTATACTTCGTTGAAGCTCTTTTTTCTCTAAATGGAAAAATTATAAATTCAGTTAGACAAGTGAAGGGGGGACAGTAAGAAATGAACAGACAAATGTCAGCACTTAAGATCTTTCATCTGAATGACCTTATAACTGAATCTGATATATTTAATAGGCTTTCACGGCAATGTAGTTGTTTGAGATACTTCCAATGTGTATTTTCCCCCAAGTTCACATATATGTATACACAATGTTTGGCTGCTAGCATGCGTGGGTGTATAATACTAAGGATTCTACTTATTCTAGGAGTTTGAGCTTTGACATGCTTTTCTGAAATCATTGGGTTGTTGAAGTATGATTGTTATTAGGAACTTGATGTGCATTTTGCTGTTTATGATTCTATAAATGGATTAAAAAACTATTTTTTTTTTCTAGGAATTTAGGGGACTGCAATTTCTGAAGCAATTGGGAATGTAGGACAAATTGAGGAAAGTCTAGCCACTAATGTTTTGACCTATGTTACTCGGACTCAGGTGTGAGTGTCGGATACGGGTATGTATCCGACACGGGTATATTCAATTTTTTCTAAGTTTTTCCATGTATTTGGAAGGTCCTTGGTGGGTCATATCCCTATACCCATGTCCGAATATGTGTCGGACACGGGTACTTCAAGAAAAATGAAGATTCGAAGCAACATAGGTTTTGACAATTTGAGGTCAGCCAGGTTTTAGAATTGGGGAAGTGATGCAACCGTGGAAGAATATATTTTATTGCTTTCATATTTGTAGTGTTAGTACTAGCAATTTAGGATTTTATTTTATAAATTCAGACTATTTTCATGTGCAAGCGCAAATTGAAAATTTTATGCCCTTAGCCCAAGGGTTAAGGTTTTGTTGAGTTTTGATTATGGAGCTTTTGGGAGTTTAGTTTATTTTCTTGAGGTCCAAGTTGGTTATTTACTGGTTTAATAGTTAGTTTCGGTTACTAATTCTAGTTGGTGTTTATAGTAGTCTCGTAATCATTATAAATACATATGTAATCTTTAGATTTTAGTATTAATGGAATTTTGAGTATTTTGAGCTATTGAGGCATGGATGCCAAGAATCATTGTTATTCTCTCTCTCTCTCTCTCTCTCCTTATCCTTCTTCTTTCTACTTTGTTCTTAGGTTACACTTCATAGTAAGAGAGCCTCTTGCTTTAATCTAGTTGATTCTCTTCTTTGCAACAGAAATTAAATCTCCTTTCTTGAGACTTTCAACAAACTTTCAACCCTGGTTCTTGGCCACATTTTCTATCAATCCCAGCTTTGAACCCCTCAATTAACCAATTAAAGCCCTAATCTTCTTACTTCGCAGAATTTCCTATTGAAATGGACCCTAAATTGATTCAAAACCTGATGAATTCTTAAGCTTGATCCCAATTCCTTTTATAGCCATAAACCAAAAATCCCTAAGTTCCAATCCTAGCTCATCACACATGCTAAGTTGGCAGACATCTCCTAAAGTATCCTACATCAGGAAGTCTAGGTTTATGCTTGTGGTAGATAGAGTGTATGATTATAGTTAGGGGTTGATTAGGTATGATTCAATTGAAATTTGATGACAAAATATGCTTAAATCAAAAGGTCAGTTGCTAGAATTATTCATCTAGAAGATTAGGGTTCAATCAATTTGCATTAATGTGTACTTTAGATAAGGTTTAGGATTTGAAAGATATGAGAAAGGAAATGTGAATTGGACTGAAAAGTTAAGAAGAAACTTGTTAAAGGATGTAATTACTGAGTTTTGAACGATAAACTGATAGCAATGTAGCAATAGAAAGAAGAAAAAAACGGGAAAGAGTAATTAAAAAAAAGAGAACTGAAAGAAAAAAAAAAGGTACATGTAACTCAGATCACTCAAACAATAGTTTCTTTGATGACTCATTAATAACCCAAATTTCTGTTAAAATCAACTTTACCAAACTAAAGGTATTAAGTGATATATTTAGCAAAAGTTTACTGATCTTAATTGGACTAGGTTTGTTATTTGATTAGGATTAACAGTAATTTAAATAAATAAAAAACTTTGGAAAGATCCTGTTTACCCGACTAGAATCAAGATAAGGCCTCATTGACCATAATATCAAGGCCTATTTCAGTGAAAGAAAATTGCAAAAACCTAGATATGAAACTCAATTTAACTGATAAATTACTGTATTAATGGCTTATTAACTACCAAAGAAACTTATGTTTGGAAATTGGAATAAAAGGACTTCTATATTGTTGAAGAATCAAACTAACTTTTAGCCCTTGGCATCCAAAAGGATAGAAAAAATTTATCTAACCAAGCTATTTATTTACTCACAATAATCTCAAGTGTTTACAAGATTGATTTTGGCCTTTTTTTCTTAGATGTTATCATTGAATTACAGTCACTAACACACATAGCTAACATTCTTAGCCATGTGAGGTTTAAAGTTTGATCTCTTTGGTTGTAAATAAACTCATTTAAGTATTTTCTGTATCTGTTGTTATGTTTGCTTTAAAATGCAAAATTTGCATCAGCAATTAATGTTGACATTATGAGGATTCTCTTATGCATCTTGTGAATCTTGTTGTAAAAGCAACTACATCTCTTATTTATCTTTATATACTGGCTGAGAATAATTTGCCACCAACAATGATATATCTCCTTCTCCATCTTGAATTTCTTGAATTTGTCTTTTTAGTGTATCCTTTAGCCATTAAATAGGACATGATGTTTGCAGTGAGTATAAAGAAATATTTTTAACATATTATAGTATGTCATTGGTAAATATGACATGTTATTTAATGGCAAGGAGTAAAAAAAAATTGTATGAGTTTGTGTTCCCTTTAGTATTTTTGTTTGTGGTTCAAAGTGTAGGTTCTGAATATTATCAACTTTTAAGAGCCAATGCTTGGTGAATGTTGACCTTAATGTATAAATATATTGATGCATTTTTTATATATGGTTCTTTAGATTATAAGGAGATTATTTCGAGTTGTAATTCATGCATACTTATTAAGCTTTAAATGAGTTTCATGATGCAAGCATGTAAAATCATGGCAATTCAATTTGTAGACTAGACTGTGTTGGTTGTTTTAATTTGATTGATAAATAAAATCAAATTCAATGCAATATATATTCTACATATTAATTTTTTATGTGTATAATAAAATCCACTCTCATGCATTTTGCTGAACTGGTCTTCTCTTTTAGTTTGTACTCTATAATGATGATCGTTGATTATGTTGTTGAAAATAAAATTGTAAACCCATTCTCAGGTCCTTAACTATTAAGCTGAGCTTTTAAGTTGACCTATTTTTGGGATGATATTAGAGCCTTCTAAACTTGCGGTCTAGCATGTCATAACGATCTCGCGATTGCTAAATGACATTTTGGGGGAAATAAAATAAATCATAAAAACACAAAAAACATGGAGTCGCCACCAATCTTTTTTAGCTAGGTGCGATTGGCCACCTATTAAAATTTATCTTTGAAAAAAAAATTTAATTAATTAAAACCTTTTAAAAAGACATTTTAAAGTCCACGATTGAAAACTAGAGAAAAATCATGACGGGTTCGGGAGTACGGTTACTCATGAGTGATGTTGCATATACTGACGCTGGTGGTCGATAGCTCATTGGGTATTGGGGTCGTGCAAGAGGATATGGGTATAGGCTAGGGGAGTAACTGTAGGGTTGACTTGTAGGGTAATGAGTAAAACTTCGTGGTGGCTGGCTCTCATATGAGACGATTTGCACTTCTTCCTCTTTTTTCTTTGTGGCCCCTATTTTCTTAATATTGGCTGTTTCACCTCTTTCAACTTTGTCGCTCTTTATAGTGCTTTCTATCATCTCATGAGAAATGACCATGTCGGCAAAATTCTTGGTAGTATTGCCGAACAATCTGTCATGATATGGCCCTCATAATGTATTGATAAACAATATGGTGGTCTCCTTTTCGGTGAGGGGTGGTTACACTTGAGCAGCATAGTCCCTCCATCTCTGCGCGTACTCCTTGAAGCTTTCCGAAGACTTCTCCATATTTTGGAAGGATAATCTATCGGGAGTTAGATTTGTCATACGCTTGTACTGCAACAGGAACGACCTTGCCAAATCTTTCCAGGTATGGATATGGCTGCAGTCCAACTGCTTGTACCACCTCGCTACCGATCCTTTCAAATTGTCTTGGAAGCAATGGATAAGCAACTTATCGTTCTTGGTGTATCCCGACATCTTTCGGCAATATATGGTAATGTGAGCTGACGGGCACTTGATGTCATCATATTTGTCAAACTCTGGGACCTTAAACTTTGGCGGCATTATCAGATCCGGAACTAGGCTTAACTTACTTGCATCTTTCTTTCGAAGGATGTCCATCCCCTTTACAATCCTTAGCCTCTCCTCCAGCAGATCATACTTTTGCTTATCCTTCTTTGTTTGCTCATGTTTCACTATTCCTTTCTTTATCTTTTCAAGTTCTGCGAGGTCATCCAAGTTTGGAACGTAAATTAGATTATTAGAGTTGTTCCCCAAATTTGGAGCTTGCTGGTTCTTTTGAAGAGGGTTAATAATAACCTGGGACTGTCCTTCCTGTGCTACCTAGGTCGGAGGCGGAGTGGTCTGGGGTGAGTATGGGACCATCATTGCTTCCCTTCTGATGCTAGGGTTCTTCTCTTGCAGTCGAGGTTTCTGCCACCTTCCCTCTCGTTAGGTTTAACAACATTTTCATCATTTTGGCCATCTGTTCTCGAGATTTCTCTTGGGTTTTGACCAACTATTCTTGTAATTTCTTTTGAACCCTCTAGGCCTCTTTGTTGAGCCCTTTTCATCCTTTCCAATCGTGTTGCCTGTTCATTTTTCATAACTCTTGCTTGTGATCGCGTATTATACGGGCGGATGACTAACTGCTTTTGTTTTCCCATTGGTGTGGTTGTGCTTGTATTAAATGTCATGAATTAGAATGACATTTAAGAGGTGTTATTCTTAATTAAATGTATGAATGAATAAATGAATGAATGGATGAATGAATGAATGGACGAGTGCATCCAAGGTATAACTGCTTAAAGATAAATTTCAACAAGCGGATTTTTCATTGATCCCAAATAAAGTTCTCATTACATCAACATATTTTCTTAGAATCATATCCATAAAAACATCTAATCTGTTCATATTGATCTTTGGCCTCGTCTAAGAAGTTTAATTGAATTCTGCTAAAGCAAATGGCCAAAACCCAAATCCAAGGAAGAGTGGATAGCATTTCTACGGTCATTGACCAGCAAGCAACTAAAATGGATGGCGCCATGGATGCCTCATGGACCAATGTTATACCGATGTGGAGAAACGTGGGTTCAACTTTTGGGACCATGGAGAGTAGTGAGTTACGCTCCACTAATGATACTAAGACAATATAAGGTAAAGCAATTCATCCCGGCTACGCACAGACTCAATCAATTTGAGTTTTCTTATGGGGATCCGAATATGTCGAAGAAAGTGGAGCCAATAGTCCGAGCTTGGAAAGAAACCCAAAAGATGAGGTTAGGGTCCCTCAGTGATGGTGTCAATTCGAGATACCTAGTTTGGAGAGCAGATCGGATCAATGATGTGGTTCTTCCCATAGAAGAGCTCGTGTTTTAGCCAGCTCCTGCTCCACCAAAGAGAATATCAGATTTGGAAATCGTTGAGCAGGGTTTTGATATTGAAAGAAAAAAGATGATGCAGGAAAGTCAGAGGTTCCAAGAGGAGGCTGAGAGTTGGAAGGACAAGACTGAAATACAAGGGATCAGAATCTAGAAGATAGTGAAAGAACGTGACATAGCATATGTTTATTTGAAAGACCTGCACTTGGAGAACAAGAAATTGAGGACAAAGTTGAAGGTTGGGAAGATACTCGGACGATCTTACAGACGGGAAAGGGAACTTAGCCGACTTCAAGAGGAAGTAGAGCTGTGGAAGAGAAAGGCACAAGAAAATGAAGTGAAAGCTGCTCGACTATTTCGTGAGAGGCAGAAATGTAAAGACATGTATTCTCAGACTTCCGTGAGTTTAGCTAAGTCCTTGCACACAAATGAGAAGCTGAAGACAGAGCTCGAGAACGAGAGGAAAAGTTGTTCCAAGATGCAAGAAAAGAGAAGCTCCCTATAGCAAGAAATTCGAGACCTAGAGCAGCAGCTACATAGCCAGAAGAATCACATCGATGAGATTGTGAAGGAATAGAGGAACAGGGACAATGATTGGAGTTATACATGTGATTTGACTATGGATGCTAGCATGAGATGGAAAGCCAAGAGCTAGGAAGGCAGCAATACATATAATACTTGGCTGCACAAGTCGGCAAAGCCGTGAGAAAGGTCGGGGAGATAGTCGAGAGGGTGGAAGCGCTGAGGCAAGGAATCCAGCCAACTGGGGAATACAAACAGCATCTGCTTAATTTCTTGAACGAGGCCAAAGAGCAATATGAGCAAATTAGATGTTTTTATGGATACGATTTTAGGAAAATATGTTGATGTAGTGAGAACTTTATTTGGGATTCCGCTTATTGAAATTTATCTTTGAGCAGTTATACCTCGGATGCACTAGTCCATTCATCCATTCATACATTTAATTAAAAATAACACCTCTTAAATTTCGTTCTAATTCATGACATTTAATAAAAGGTACAAGCACAATCACACCAATGGGAAAACAAAAGCAGTTAGTCATCCGCCCGTATAATACGCGATCATGAGCAAGAGCTATGGAAAATGAACATGCAACATGAATGGAAAGAGCTCAACCGGAGGCCCAAAGGGTTCAAAAGGAATTACAAGAATAGTTGGTCAAAACCCAAGAGAAATCTCGGGAACAGATGGCCAAAATGATGGAAATGTTGTTGAGCCTGACGAAAAGGAAGGTGGCAGAAACCTCGATTGCAAGGGAAGAACCCCAGCATCAGAGTGGAAGCAATGATGGTCCCATACTCGCACTCCGCCTCCGGCCCAGGTAGCACAGGGAGGACAGCCCAAGTTATTATCAACCCTCTTCCAAAGAACCAGCAAATTCCAAATTTGGGGGAACAACTCTGATAATCTAGTTTACGTTCCAAACCTGGATGACCTCGTAGAACTTGAAAAGATAAGGAAAGGAACGGTGGAACATGAGCATACAAAGGAGAATAAGCAAAAGTATGATCTGATAGAGGAAAAGTTAAGGATGGTATAGGGGATGGACATCCTTGGAAAGATAGATGCAAGTGAGTTAAGCTTGGTTTTGGATTTGTTAATGCCGTCAAAGTTTAAGGTCTCGAAGTTTGACAAGTATGATGTCGGGATACACCAAGAACGATAAGTTGCAAATCCATTGCTTCCAGGACAGTTTGAAAGGGTAGACAGCGAGGTGGTACAATCAGTTGGACTACAGCCATATCCATACCTGGAAAGATTTGGCATGGGCGTTCCTGTCAGATCTGACTTCCGATAGATTATTCCTTCAAAATATGGAGAAGAAGTCTGCAGAGAGCTTCAAGGAGTACACGCAGAGATGGAAGGACTATGCTGCCCAAGTGCAACCACCCCTCACTGAAAAAGAGACCACCGTATTGTATATCAATACATTACGAGAGCCATATTATGACAGATTGGTCGGCAATGCTACCAAGAATTTTGCCGACATGATCATTTTCGGTGAGATGATAGAAAGCGCTATAAGAATAGCAAGATTGAAGGAGGTGAAACAATCAATGTTAAGAAAGTGGGGGTAACAAATAAAAAAGAGGGAGAAGTGCAGGCCGTCTCATATGAGAGCCAGCCACCACGAAGTTTTACTCCTTACCCTACAATTATCCCCTAGCCCATACACATATCCTCTTGCACAACCTTAATACCCAATGAGCTATTGGCCACGCCAGTATATGCATTATCACCCATGCATAACCGTACTCTCGAACCCTTTATGATTTTTCTTTGGTTTTCAATTGCAGACTTTAAAATTGTCTTTTTAAAAGGTTTTAATTAATTTCAAAATTCTTTTTCAGAGATAGATTTTAGTAGGTGGCCAATAGCACCTAGCTAAAAAAGATTGGTAGCGACTTCGTGTTTTTATGATTTATTTTATTTTTCTCAAAACGTCATTTAGCAGTCGCGAGATCGTTATGATAGGTTGGCGACTTCACTGGGGACCTTTGAGAGTCGAGCCATAAATTAATCATGCGTTATCTTAAAATTTTGATTTAATGAAATTCAATTGATATTTAATTGTAATTTTTCTCACTTTGGATTTTAATGTTTTATTTGATTTTACTTTGCATTCATATCTAGATGTATGTCACTTATTTATGTTTATTAAAATTATGTTATCTCTTTATTATTGTATTATTTATGTTCATGATTCTGGGATGTTTAGAATAAGGGGTCGTAAACAAATAGTCAAAGGTTTGTTTGTTCCTTCTCACACACGGACACGTGTATTTCATACATAAGCTCAATAGCCGGGCTCTATCCCTTTAGGTAAGAGTGAGGTAATAACCTCCATATGGGCTAGCGAAACGCTCTTAGAGAATAAAATACCTAGACACTTGTGAGATAATAATCTTCGCATGGGCTAGCGAAACAATTCTTGCTCAAATTGAACCCTTTTTGTTGGAAGCCTATAATGGGTGAGGATCGGTGTGCCTTGCTAGTCCGCAAGGACGACAGCAAGGAACAATTTGGGGATCTTTAGGTTATGAATCCGAACCTCATGCTAGAATGCCATAAGAAACCCGCTTTAAGTAGAGCCATTCTTGCTTGGTATTTAGAAAGTCACCCGAAATTAGGACACATGAAGAAACACTTCTTACCTTTCATCACCTTTGTTCAAATTTCGAGCCATGAAATGGGTAACGATTGAAACGTCCCAAATACCTGCATTGGTTGATTTCGCTATTCTTTGGGTGAACGGATACCCGAACTAGGCCCTTTGTAAGTAAGGGCCGAATTTTTCTTTTTAAAAGGAAAAAGTGTTTTTTTTTCTCAAAGTAATTTTCAAAGAAATTTCTCTTTATATGTCATTAAATAATGCCAAATTCTTTTATTCGTTTATTTGAGTGTCAAATTCTCTTATATGTGAATATACTGATAGATTTTCCTTTTGCATTGTTTTGCATAATTCACATTTGCATCATATGCATTCAAATAAAAAGGGGTGAATGGAAATTACCGACGATAGAATTCGAACGATGTCATAGTAGTGATTCCTAAGATATCCCAAGGTGAGAGGATCTCGTTAAATACTACCAAAAGTATTGGAAATATTTAATGAGTATTCTCGATAAAAGATTTATGTTCACTTTCATTTTCAAAAAAAATAATGAGAATTCTTTTTTTAAAACAATAAACATGTTTTGTAAAAGAAATAAAAAGAGAATTAATTTTAAATACTGATGTCAAGCCATTAAATCGAGGTTTAGGATAACACATGATTAATTGGTATCGTTTTATTAACGGGCATCGTGGAGGTACTAATACCTTCCCCATGCATAACCGTACTCTTGAACTCGTCATAATTTTTCTCTGGTTTTTAATCGCAGACTTTAAAATTGTCTTTTTAAAAGGTTTTAATTAATTTTAAAATTCTTTTTCAAAGATATATTTTTATAGGTAGCCAATCGCACCTAGCTAAAAAAAATTGATGGCGATTCGTTGTTTTTATGATTTATTTTATTTCTCCTAAAATGTCATTTCGCGGTCGCGAGATCGTTATGGTATAGCATTCGAGGCATGTTGCCTTAATTTTGATAAATAAATTGTAATACAATAAAAGAGGTGGTTTATGCATAGCAGTGTTGCTAAGGCATGCGCCTTAGCGCTTGACAACAAAAGTGCCTCAGACCCTTTTGGGCAAGGCACATTTGATCAGATGTACGTGTGGTGCACCTAGACACACTTTTTTGTAAGGCGATAGATGCAAAAAATCTCGCCTGATTGAATTTCTCTTTAATTTCTAATTTTTTCATTAACTGTACCTTTAATAGTAAAGAAAGGACAACATCAAACTCTCTTCTTAATGTTTGAGTATTCAACAACAAACATGAGACCATAAGGAAATCATGCATATTGACAACAAAATAAAAAGAAAATTTTGCATGTTTTGTAAGATAAAGTGAACCACTCTTTAGAGTTTATTATCAGAATTATATACCTTAAGTTTATTTTATATATACATAGACACACACATATACATATTGTGCCTAACTTTACTCAAGCAAGCGCTTTTTTTGTGCCTTGGGCTTCAGGCAATATAATGGTTTCAGCGCCTAGAATGTGCTTTGTGTCCTTGACAACACTGATGCATAGTCCTTGCTATCCCCTCCCCTTGCATGAGTCAATGGGTTTGCATATTAGAGTGCACCCTCACATAATAGCATCCTTTTTTAGGTTAGGTGGTTTTACAATTGTTCAAACTAAAACTTTACTAGCTACACACTTCCCAACTACACAAGCTCCTTGGGTTTGCCAATTTGGTCAAATCACAAGCTTATCATATACTTTATGATGAAAGTTTGTAGCTAGAGGTGGCAAATCTAACCTAACCTAACTCAATTGGCTCGAAATTAAACCTGTATAACCCAAAATTGAGTAAAATAGTTTAATCCAAACCCAAATTGATCTAAAGATAAGATAATCCGATTTGGAAATAACTCAAAAGTAAAATGACATGATATCCAAATTAACTCGATTGAAAGTAACGTGAAATCTGAAATGATCTGACATTTGTGGTAATCCAAACTTGAATTGATCTGAAACCTAAAATGATCCAAATTTATTTAAATGGGGCACAAGCCAAATTTGTAAAGTAAAATGAAATGTTTAACATTTAATCTCGAAGTGTGTAATCAATAAGATAAACACATAGGTTAAAAAGAAGAAAATGATTACATATAAATGCAAAGAGGTACAAGTAAAAATTTTAGGAAGAAATATATGGCCCAAAAGTATTTAACACTTTAAGAAATAGTTGTTAAAAAAATTTGAAGCAAAGGCAATTAAATACTATTATAGTGATTGAACTTCATGTGAATTAAGATATTTGCATATTTTCCTTTTTTTTTTTTTGATTTAACCATAAATAACGCTTATAAATTTAGTTTTATCTCATAATTTCCCTGAAGTAATTTAATTTTGAGATTAATTGTTATAGCATATATTTAGTTGATTATTTATTTATTTATTATGAAATGTAAGTAAAAAATTGGTGCTATATATAAATGATAATCCTTTATGCTTTCATCCTTTAATTGTATTTTTGCAACATCATAGAACCAGTGTCGTCAAGGGCGCAAGGCGCACTCTAGGCGCTAGAACCCTTATATTGCCTTAGGTGCAAGGCGCAAAAAAAAACGCTCGCCTGAGTGAAGTAAGGCGCAATATGTATATGTGTGTATATATATATATAATAAGCTTAAGATATATAATTATGATAATAAACTCTAAAGAGTGATCCAGTTTATTTACAAAACATGCACAAAAAAAAAAAAATTTGGCCCAATATGCATGCTTTCCTTATGGTCCCATATTTGTTGTTAAATTCTCAAATATTGAGAAGTGGAGAGTTTGATACTATCCCTTTTCTTACTATAAAAGGTACATCTAATGAAAAAAGTTAAAATTAAAGAGAACTTCAATGAGGCGAGCTTTTTTTACGCCTATCGCCTTACAAAAAAGCGTGCCTAGGCGCACCAGGCGTGCGCCTGATCAAATGAGCCTCACCCGAAAGGGTCTGAGGCGCTTTTGTTATCTGATGCTAAGGCGCAAGGCGTAGGCACGCCTAGGCGTACGCCTTGACAACACTGCATAGAACTGAATATATGAAGTAATCTAAACCCAATATGACCTAACATGAAATAAATCAAACCTGACATGATTTGATTCAAAATGACTTGAAACCTTTAGTGACCTATGGATGAAGTCCAAATCCGAAATGACTTGAAACAATACACGACCCATAATAATTTTGACCTTAATATGAAATGACTCAACTTGAAGTCAGCTTGACTTGCATGATTACCACCTCTATTTATAACCATATAGTGGCAAGAAGGATTTGATCTCTTGGCTAGTAGTTAAAGAAGCTTTGGTTGCATGTCAAAGAACCATCCTGAAAGTTTAAGCTATTAGCTTAGGGCTTGAGTGAGACTTAATCTCTAACATTTATGAAGTATTTCTTGTTGTATGAACAGAGGTCACTTCAGTAGAAGAGATCCTCTACTTTTTATAGACTCTCTAAGAGAAAATTGTATTGCCTTCTAGGTTCATATATTTCATTTTCCACAATTGGTGTTTTATCTTTTATAAATTTAGTTTGAAAAAGGTAATTACCTTTCTGCAGATGAAAACTCATGAAGGAGATGTATATGCTATATTCAACAAAAGGTTTTCTTCATTTGCTTTATATGAAGGGAAAGATGGTGAAAATTTCCATCCTTATCAAGTTTCTTTAAGATTTCACGCGAGAGAACAGGATGAAAAGATAATAGCAGGCCTGAGAAAATGGTTAGCATATTCAAAGGTCATTGACGGTATGCTCTTCTTGTGCTAGTCATATCTATATTTCACCTTTAACTGGTGGGTTAAATGTCTTTAAGTATCTATAGTTATAATCTCTCAATTAATGTCAAACTATTTTCGTGCTCTAACGAGTGTGTATGGTTGGAATAAGTTGCTTTTCTGAAGCTGCTTCTATTTTTACTCCATTCGCATACTTTCATCTAGAAAATTCAGAAACTTCTTATTTTTATTTTTTCCTTTCTAGATTCCGTGCTTATTTAACATAATTATTTAACTCTTTTGGTTAGTGTTCAGTTTAAGGGATTTTTTCTATTTAAAATTATGCCATCAAGCTTTCTTTTCATGGGTCATCCACTAGACTGAGGATGATTTCTTCCCCCCATCCTTGATTCTTGAAGCCCTTCAGGGTTGCATCTGCAGTTTGACAGAGCTTGATTTTAGTTCAATTTGTCCTTGAAGAAAGTTTGAAACTTGTGGTAGTTGAAGAGAGCCCTGCACTGGATGGTAGCTAAAACGCATAGGTATAAACAGAGTTTCTGCAGATGCTTAGTGAGTTCTCCATGCTATTATATTAGGAGTTATAGAAGTAAGATTGTGTAGTGGGTTTGAGCATTAATGGGCTGCACAAGACTGAGCCACTTGGCAATAGGGACAGTTCCTGAATTTACCCCTTTTTACTCTTCTAAAAGTTCTGACACACTACACACATTATATATATATATATATATATATATGTTGACTTGCTACGGTAAAACACTGCATTGGGATTTTGGTTCCATGTATTAATAGATTAAAAGTTATGCATGTGCACTGCCTTTTTTGAAGATTCTGTCCTCTAATTATGATGCCAAATATCTTGTCACTCCCATCACCCAATATAAAGCATCACTTTTTTTTTTTGGTGCTTGGTAGTGCCGATCAACTTCTTATTATTGAGGGAGATCAATGAAGTGGATAGGATAAATTTAGCTTGCAAGGTATTAAACCATATCTTTGATTTTCCTCTGCTATATTTTTGTACTTGATATTGTTCAAATATGTCCAACGTAATCATATGTTAATGCTGCTTTTTGATTATTTCAAGGAGTGCTGATCCATCCTCATATTTAATGTTTGGCCCTACCAAGGTACTTCATATATGCAAAACTACTAATGATGAGTGGATGGTCTTTCTTTGGGATGGAACTGATGCTCCACCCATCAGTATTTATAAAAAGTGAGTTGGTATCTTTTAGTTGCTCCTCACTGTTTTATTTAAATCTTTGACTTTAAAGCAACCACTAGGGTTTGAGGGACTTTGCATTCCTATTGCTTTTTGCATGGCATCATTGACACATGGTTCCATGTAAATTCTGATATATCAACAAACATTTGGCTAGGCCTCAATGCCCTGTATGGTACTGGTGTTGTTTTGCCTGCTTTTTTTTTTTTTTTTTCTCACCCACAGGAATCTAACCGTTTCTTTGAAAAGTTATGTAATGGCTTCACTTAGTAGGGTATTTAGAAAAGCTCTTTCAAAAGCTGGGCCAAACACCCACTTAGGGAGACTGTTAGACTGATGTTGGAGTTCGGTAATTTTTAGAACCTTAGAGTTGCCACATTACCAAAATTACTGTCAAAGTACAGGTGAAACTTTCTAAATTTCCAAAATTGCATAGCAAAAAAAGTTAACTTTTTCTTCTAAGGCTGCACTAATATGCATGTATGTATTAACTTCTCTTATAGCAAAGTTTCTATAGCATGAATTTAGACCTTCTCAATGAGTTACCATTGTGTTGATATTCCTGGCAAAAGATTTTCTAGCAACCAACTTTTTTTTTTTCAATTTTTTGTAGATACTTAAAACTTCAAATAGTCATTTACATTTATACATAATTAGTGAGGTATTGGGTCTGTATGAGCTAGCTGTTCCTTGTTACTATTATTATTGTTACTTCTTTGATGTAAAAAAAAAAAAAAGAAACAAGGACTACTTCGAAGGGAGTACTTGTGCATTCCTTACCACCTTAGGGGCATAGTATCTTCTTAAAATTCAAATCTGGTCTGTCAACAGTTTTAACTCTGTTATGATCAAAGTTGACTTCATTAACGACTTATGCCTAAATGAACAGGTTTTAGTTTTACAAACGCAATATTGATGCTTGCTATGTCTAGTTGTTTATTTAATATATTTTTTTTTGTAATCCAACAGATTTATTCATATTAATGAGTATGCTCCACAGGCTGGAAGATGAAATGCGTAACCCGCTTCCTTTACATTTGGAACCCTTGCCTTCATCAAGAGATGTGCTATGTACATTTCCTACTGTTGGAACTATCTTAAGGGTGATCATTAATGAAGACTGCAGAAAATATATCCTTCAGTTGCTGAAAATTGGTCAATGGGTGAAACTTTTTCATGTATTATGCAAAGTGCATGAAGGATTATGGTATGGTGTGTTGACAGCATCTTTGAAGATCCGAGATATGCCAAATGACGATATTCTCATACTTGAGCGCCAGAGGTGATTTTTTGTTGCATGCAACACCTTATTAAACAAATAGATTGTCTATTCCCTTTTGATTGATCTTCTATTTGGAAGTTCAATATCTCACTCTTTTACTATATCCATCCGTGTCAGCAATTATGATCACCGATTATCATGCAAACTGGAGCGGATGCCATATTGGAGCTTTCCATGGCCGTCAAGAATAACAGGTTCCATGTTGTTAGTGACTACTCATTTATTGGCATATTTGATTGCATCTCCTGGACGCAATTATCACATTTTTCCTGGAACCTATTGAAAATGATGAGCAATGATATACTTTTAATTTTTGTATGTCCTTCATCAGAGGTTAACTGCGATGATGTGCCATTTGCTACATTGATGGACATTCTCACTTGTCGAAAGGTATTATACCCTTCAGCATCTTTTGACCACATGGAGATGGTTATTTTGTTAAAGAAGTAGAGCATACCAATTTACCTGGTAACTATATGGATATCAAAACAATTTTGTTCATTGTTGCACTTTTTAGGTTGGTTACAGGTTTATTTTTTGATTGAAGATTCTTCTTTTTTTTATCCCCTTGTCTCTGAAAAATGAGGTGCTCCTATATTTTGGGCATTTATTCTTTTTAGTATTTTCAACCCCTAAATCTAAATATTTGGATATGTCAAACAGTTCCTTCACAAAATTTTGAACAAATATCTCATTCTATAGAAAGAAGTGGAGTTAATTGCAGACCCCCCCCCCCCCCCCTTTCTTTCTTGTTGATCCAATAATGTCCAAAATACCCCTCAGCACCTTTGAAACCCTTTTGAATCATCTGCAACCTCTTTTCTTCCCTCACACAGAACCACCTACATTATTGGTCTGTCAAGTTTAGGTGGGCTCTGGTTAAGTTTGTTTTGAATTCAGTTGAAATTCGAAACTTTGGCTGTAATAATTGGTTTGGGTTTTGTAGTGTACATATTTTTGGTTCCTTCAAGTTTGGCCGTTTAATGGCTGTAGTAGCTGGTTGTGATGGTGGAAGTTGGTTCCAACTGGCAGTGGGTGGCAGGATGGTCTGAGTAGTTGAGCACTGGTTGTTTGCTGTTTTATACTTTTATTGTGATGACAAAGATGGCTTTCTTCTCTTTTTGTTTGCAATTGTCTCTTTTGGTTGCTATTCTCTCTTACCTTGATGTCTTGGTATATATAGGGGAAGTGAGAAAGATGATTGGTGAAACTGCCACCTGATTGGTGGCTATACCAAATATAGTCTGGTGAGCACTACCTTGGGTAGAGAGGAGTGAGCTCGATGGTTTTACCCTTTTTGTTTTCTTCAAAACTTGAGCAAGGATCCATCTACTCCCATGCTTCATCTATCTTTATATTATAAAGTTGCTGATGGTCCCGGAAAGAAAGCATTGAATTTGGGTCAAAAGGGGGGAGACTTTTCAGGGTGTTTCCAGGAAGGGTAAAGGGGAGGGGGGATGGTCATATTAAGCTTGAAGGCAATGGCAGCATTAAACTAGCGAATAATGTTTAACTGGAGTTGTGCTTATTTGTAGCTTGGGTAACCTTACAGGTCAGAAAGAAATTTAGGTGTGTAGTACGAGTTGTTGCTGCAATTCCTTGGCGAGTTGAGGATTTCTGCTCTCCTCGTGGAATTTATAGGGTTAGGTTCACCCTAGAGGATCCAACTGCCAGAATACATGCTTTTGCTTATGCTGAAGATGGGGTAAGGACATTGTTCTACCATTTCTCTTCACATTTATAAATAGTGGTGAGATAACCTTAGACTTTTCTGGTGTAAAATCATTTTACATGAACTCTTGAATTCAATATATGCAAATTAGAATCAATGATTGCAATTTTTTAAAGACAGTCTTCATTGAATATGTAAACCCAAAAGAATAAAAAAGCGAGATTCAAAAAAACTTCCTCTTTGCCCATAGCAGCTAGATACATGTTTTAAGTCTCTGATGCCAATACCCAAAAGAAACCTTTTCTTAATTTTTGAGCTATAAGGTTCTTCCTTTCTAAAGCCTAGGATGACCAGAACCTGCATGATATAATCTTCTTTAAAAAGTGTCTCAAACAAAAATTTAAGAATTTAGTGAAATATAAATTCGGAGCCATAGCATCAGGAAAAGGACAATCTTGGAAGCCTCTTCTGGAAATCCTTATAAACATGCCTACTTGTTTTTGTTTTCTTCAGCTGAACATCTGCTTATTAAACTTGGAAGTGTGGTGCATTTGTTGATTTGATTTTGTAAAATATTCATGGTCTTGTGAAATTGAAGTTTACTAGTATATTATGCTTTCCTCCTAGCTCTTGTACGATATTTTATTCTGATTTACTGCATTTCTTCATCCAAAATAGGAGAATTTTTTTGATGGTTATTCCTCCACCGATGCATTGACACAAAAGCTAGTTAAATTGCTTGGAGTAGCTATAAGTGCTGATGGTAAGGAAATTAAGGGTGCTGCTAGAAATCCGCCATGGGTGCAGTGTTGCTTGAAATCTCATTACCTCAAGTGCTGTAAGATCTGTGACACCAAGCTTGTTGGTTAACAACAAATTTGACTGCAATTGGTTGGTATCTAGTCTAGGTTAGGAGAAAAAAGGAACTTGTTTAATCTTTTGGGCTTTTGCTCTTGTTGGGTAAAATTTATGCAAAATTACTTGTTTCAGTGAGGATTCTGTAAATATGATACCTTTTACCTCAATTATTAGAAAAAAGAAGGGAAGAAATGTATTATGTATGACTTCCTATTCTTCTACTCCGAGTTTGCTGGACTAAGATTTCCACAAACCAACTGTGCATCTTGATTCTGCCACCCGCAACTATGTCCAATATTAGAGAGGTCCTCAACATCTGAAATTAGCTTCTTTATGACCAAAATTTGCTTGGTGCACCTTTCATGGGTCGAGACTCTAGCTCTAAGCTTATGCAACATCTCAGGCACGGATTGCGACACACCCACCCCATCTGATCTGAGTTGTCACTTCCATTGCTTTAACAGCTGCCACTTTAGTTCAATTAAAGAAAAAAATTACACATTTTTTAGGCAATGCACGATAGTTGGTATCAATTTTTCATGGTCAAAGTGTGCGAAGTAAACATTTGATGTTAAGTATATCAACTTGGTAGGTTGACGCATTACATTTTCATGATTTTGAGTTATATAATAATGCATCACGTTTTCCAACTTTTGTCAATTTGGTGTTTTATTAAATGAAGATTATAGTATTTTAATAAACATCAAGTTGGGAGAAATAGAATCAAAACAAATTAATTTAGAAGTGTTTTAAAATTAGTGATATGTTGAAGGAAACTAAATTTTTTAAATTTCCCATTTTATTTAAATTTATCAATTTCCCATCTTTATGTTTCAAAGCCACTGCATTATGTATTCATAGTGCTTTATAAATGTAATTTGCTTTCTCAAATACGTGTCAAGTGGATAACCAATTTGAGGAAAACTAATACACCAAAAAATGTATTGCAGCTCAATCAAAGATAATGCTGTGGGAACTTTCATTATCTTCCGTTTTTCATTTAATTTGAGAAAAATTAATACACCAAAAGATGCATTGCAGCTCAATCAAAGATAATGGTGTGGGCACTTCCATTCTCTTCCGTTCTTCATTCCTAATGAGATTTAATTTAATTTTTGTTACCAATTTTTACAAAAAAAAAAAAAAAATAAAAATAATATATATATTAAAGTTGAAATTACTAAATAAATAAAAAATTTAATCTATGAGTGAAATTTATAAATTAACTAATATTTATGTCTATCAACTCAATCACATAAATAACTTATCCATTATAATTTTTGTAAAATGTAATTTTAATATTTATATTCACATAAACAATCATAATTTTTAGAGTACTATTCTTTTTAATACTTATTCACATAAATCATCAATATACTCATTAGTTTCCTTTTTAGTAGTTACTACTTAATTTGCCTTTATAAATCTATAATTACAATCGATTATCTTCACTTAATAATTGAATTATGAATATGGTGGTAAATTATTGTAAAAAAAAGAAGAAGAATATGTGAATAAATAATGTAGAAAAAAGAATAAACAAATTAAAATTAAAAAATTTATAGAAAGAACAAAAAAAAAAAAAAAAAAAGACAGAAAAAAGAGGAACACTTGCATCTGAAAGAGGAGTCGTTGTCATGACGTCTAGGGCTGAGCAAAAAAACCGAGAAAACCGAAAACCGATCTGAACCGTAGTGTTCGGTTCGGTTTCGGTTTGATTTTTTTTAATTCGGTTAAAATTCGGTTCGGTTATTAGTTCGGTTTTTTCGGTTCGGTTTTCGGTTCATAAGTCCAAAAACCGCAATTAACCGAATCGAACCGAATTCTATTTTTTAATTGATTTTTTAATTATTTTTTTATTTTTATAATATAAAAATAAATATTTTATTTCTAAATTAGTGAAAAAAAAATTAAAATACTATAAAAGAAAGATAATTTTTAAAATTTTTAAAAACTAAGATACTTTGATTGTGGAAATAGCATGTTAGGCATAAATAACCTATTAAAATAACATGTAATAAAGCCCAAATTTTCAAAAGCCCAAAAAATATGGAAAACCGGTAACCGAACCGAACCGAGATACGACGGTTCGGTTATAACCGATTTTTTGATTATTGCGGTTCGGTTTCGGTTACCCATTTAGAAAAACCGAATTCCTCGATTCGGTTTGTAAAACCCAAAATAACCGACCCAACCCGAACCGAACTCACCCCTAATGACGACGGTGGCGACTCGAGAGTTCTTCTTTAGTTATGTATAATGTGATTAGATAATTTTTTTATTTTTTATTAATATAATCTAATAAGCTCTGCCGCATCTTCTTTAAAATTAACAATAATAATACAATAAAAACAAAAAGAAGAAAAATAAAAGAAAGAAAGAAAGGAAGTTAAGAACCCATGGGAATTGAAAATAGATAGTAGAGGTATTCAAGGAATTTTAAAATATATTGTAAAATATTAATAATTTTATTATTTTAATAATAAACAAATAACTAAATAAACGGATCAAACTTGGGCTTGACTTCTAAAAAGAGTGATTTAGCTTAGATTCATAAATACCTCTACGATCAAACTAATTACATAGTTAAGCTAGGAACTCAAACATGTCTATCAATATATGAAAATCAACAAACAAACCCAATATATGGCAACATGTGTCCAAAAAGAACAATTTTGACATGGAGATTTATCATGCAAATATTAAGAGTGAAAGAGGAAAAAGAAATCAAAGGAGAAAATCAGGAAGATGAGAAAGGAGTTAGGGCTTAAAAGAAGACGGGGGAAAAGAGAAAAGAAGGGACTAGGTATAGAGAAGGTGGATCAGGTATTGGACAGTGGGGACGGTGAAAATGTATGAGATGTTACTTATAGTATTTTCAGTAGAGATTTTTCCAACAAAAAACTTTTTTTTTTTTTTTTTGTAGTGATGAGGACATGTTTTTTTTTTTTTTTTTAAATAGTTTTCTTAAGAGATCACCCAGATTCCATTATTTTATATTCTAAATTGTTGCTGGAATCCATCAATTTCATACAAAATTTGTTAGAATAGGGAACCTTTTATCATAACCATATGCCTTTGAAATTTAAAGCACCTACTTTTTTTTAACTGTGTTTTTTATAACACATTGAAAATTTTCAATGCATTGAAAAAGAAAATTTTTAATAGTTTAATTTTTTCAATATGTTTGATAACTTATATTAAATATTACTTAATAGAAAATTTTCAATGAAAAAATGTTGAATAAGATAAGTAGGTAGAGAGTTACTTATCACTTAATGTAAAATATGTTAAGTCAATTATATTTTTAAAAATTATATTTTTAAATTAAATTATCTCTTTTTTTAATTACAAAAAATAAAATATTTAAATTATCCTTCTAATTTTTATCCAAAAAATATAAAATCTTATGTTAATAAAATTAAAATTGGGAAAATAATAATTTTCAAAATTCAACATTTGTAGTTATCAAACGATATAATTATATTCAGTACTTAATTTTAAATAACATATCAAATAATTTTTATAATACAAATTCAGTACTTATAAATTCAGTACTAAAATTTCAGTACTTAATTTTTCAGCACTTAAATTTGTATATATATTATTTATAATTAATTTTAAAGTTTTTTTTTTATCTTATCTTATGATAACATACAATAAATTCTAAAAAATAAGATTTCGATTTACGATATGTCTCAATTTAATAATTATTAAAATTGTGTCGTGCGTTGCCAAGATCAATTTTTTTTTTTTTTTGAAATTGATAAGGTTAACATATTTTTAGTGTGTAAATAAAGCATAAAGAGAAAGACATTTATAGCAAGATTATTTCAAAGGAAAGTGAGATTCGAATACCCTTTCATGGTATTCGAAAATCCTAAGCAAATTTTTAACCAAAAAAAAAAAATCAAAAATCAAAAATTAAAAATTAAGATTGAAAGGTGGGATTCGAACATCCTCTCGTGGTATTTATTATCATAAGTAATTTTTTAATAAAAGATTGAAAAAAAAATTCAAAATTCAAGATTGAAAGGTGGGATTCAAATATCCTCTCATGGTATTCAAATACCCTATTTTTTTCCAAAATATGCTCGGGTCATTTTTTATTTTAAATGTATATTTTTATATTTATATTTTTGTTTAATAGTATAAGTGTATATATCCTATCATTCAGATATGAATTTAAGTCTTCTCAAAAAAATAATAATAAAACGCAATATCCATATTTTTTCATATCTTAATAATTTATCATTAAATATAACTTTATTGATTCTTTTATTAGTAATATATAATAATTTTATGTTGTTAAAGTTTATTATTTTTTTAATAGGTGATGAGAAGTTGTAAACATTTTTATTTTGAATAATTAACATTATAAATCTATTGATTTTTAATTTTATTTTAGACCTTTATAATTAATTCATACTGTGAAAATAATTTTTAGAAACCTCCCACTACTTTTGTAGGGATCGGAAATTAATTTCACCAGTGGGAAAATTTTTAAAAAATTGTCATTTAGAACTTTTTGAAAATTTCATTTTATGGGATTTTTCTAAATAATATTTTATTATAAATTTTTATTTTCATTAATTCTTTTTTATCTTCACTTAACAATTTAAGATCTTTAATTAATTTAAACTAGTGTTTGAGTTCTTGCGTTCCTTCGATTTTATTGTCATTGATAATATATTAAATACTATTATGATACAAAAAATAAAATTTAGAATTAAAATTAAATTATTATGATAAACTATGCAAAACATCTCACCTTGAAGACAAATTTTAAAGTAATGTATAAAAATATTGTGTTAAATATTTTATCTTAATATATAACATGAAATATAAAATAAATATTGAAATAAATAATCAAATAATGTGTTTTGAGCCTCAATTTAAAAAAAAAAAAAAATCCTTACCAAATTAGGAACACGTGGCACAAAATTATGCTTCGAATGTCTTCAAATTGGATTAGATTAGCAAGGATAACTTTAATTGTTTTTTATATATTATTCACATAAAAACATATGAAATAAACAAAATATAAACGGGCTAGAAATTATACTTCCCAAACTTACCAAGTCTTATTAGGCATGTTCTAAGTCAATTAGGCCAAGGGCTTCAAATTGGGCCTTAAGCAGATTTAGGCCACTTCTTTTCTCTTCCTTTTTTTAAATTTTTTTTTTCTCTTGTTCAAACGCAATCGTTTTATTAACCTGCCTTAGAAACCACAACCCTATATTCTTTACTCTCATTTTCTCTCTTATTCAGCCACCTCATTCAAACCTGATTCCGACCACCATATTCTCTAAAGCCGTCGACAGCCTATCCATTTCTTCCTCTCTTCCCTATTTCTTTATACCCAATGATTTGATCAAATCAAGCTTTTCCCCTCTGGACTCGGCATTTTAGGGTGTTGTACTCGTGTCGACATGACACGGAATATGTGTCGAACTCAATGCTGCGCGTTTTGACTCGCCTTTTTGAGTTGTGAGAGGTGACGGTTAACGGCGTCAAAGTGACGGTTCACAATAAAGTTATTTTGGAGCTCCAAAATGGATGAGGATAAAGAGCAAGTGATGGGGAATAACATATTAAAAAAGAGATCGTTTGGAGTGATGAAATGAGATTTTTTTTAAGTAGTTGTCACGAACTTTGATTTTGCATTTAGATTTTTTGAAGACTTTTTTCACAAATACAGTTGGAGAAACGGAAAGAAGAAAAATAAAATCTATGGGTGAAAATGGTGAAAATCTGACACCGGTCAGTGGCGACCGACGGCAAGCACGGAGGTCCACCACCAAAAGAAAAATCTTTGTCTGGCCAAAAAAAAAAATATCCTAGACCTTTTTATGTTTTGGGTTGTACTTGAGCATACAAAATTTTAAAATTTAAGGTTACTAAAAATTAAAATCAACATTAATTATAAAAATTGAATTTAGGTATTTAAATTTTTTAAAATAATTTGTGAAAAGAGAAATAGATAAAAGAATTATTTACACAATATATTGTATTATTATACTTTTGTGATATTGTTAAATAACGTATCCTCGTATCCATATCTTATTTCTAGACTCTTTTTAGACGACTTCATGTGTTCAAAATTTTAAGCAAATGACGAGTTTGACACTTGAATACATACCCATATTGGACATCCAAATCCGAATCTATGTAACATAGCTTTTTTTTTTTTTTTTTAAACAAATCTGAAACTCCTAGTTCTACACCAAGGTTTCCGCCTACGGTGGTTTTAACCCCGAGAAAGATGCAAAAAAACCTAGAAAACCTTTAAGTTTCTTTTTTTTTAGTTCTAAAACTAAGATATAGGTTTATATATATATATATATATATATATGGATTCTTGTTGCTTGTTTCTTCAGTAATTTTTCGGTTGCTGAGATGGATTTTTATCCCTTAGATTCGAGAATATAGAGTTTTGGCATTGTTTGTGTCTTTTTTTAAATTGTGGATTATGGTGGTTTAATTATTTGAAAATGAAAGTTTAGGTCTGTCTTTTTTGCTTTTTTTTTTTTTTTTTTTTTAATTTCTATTTTTAAGGAGACATGATTTTATTTTTAAAAAAAATTCTGCAATTTTCAAAAAGTTTTCAAATTTGAATTTTTGGAATTTAGAAACAAAGTCCAAATTTATTTTTCTTTATGTTAGTTTTTTTTTTTTTTTCTAACTTTTGAAATCATTTATATTTATACTATATAATGAGAATGATTGACTTGGTGTCACGTATTAAGTGACATTAGTTCAGTTGAAAATTTTATTTAAAAGTCAAAATAGTAAAATAATAAAATAAGATATATTTTATCTTTTAATTTATTTTTACACACATATTTTTTAAAATTAAAAAACCAAAAATTACACATATCTAATAAAAGAATTACATGTTTATTATTATTTTTTAAAACACTCACAAAGTAGGTGTAGCAGATTCTAGTGAATTAAAGGAATTATGGGTTTTCAAATTTTTTTTTTTAGGGCTTAATATACGGTACTTGTTACAGTAAAAATGAAAGCCAGTTGTAATATTTTTGCTACAGTAAAATTATTTTTCTTTTTATATATAGGATCTATTTGTTTCGCGAAAAATTATTTTCGAAAAATATTTTTTACATTTTTTTTTGTGTTTGTTTCGCGAAAAATAATTTGGTCAATAGAAAATAAAATTCGGGTCAACGGATAATTAACTCATTTTTCAAAAAAAAAGTCTTTTGTTTTTTAAAAGTATAAGACATTTTTCGAAAGTTTAAACAAAACAGAAATGATTGATCCCCTAAGTATAGGGATATCGCTTCTTAAAGCAAAGCTCAAAAAAAGATCGATCCTATATATAGAGAGACCCCAAGAATAGAAGCTAAAGCAAAACAAAAAAGGAACGATCTTTTAAATGTAGGGACCAATCATTTTTATATTAATGCGGATTTTTTAGAAAACAGTCAAATAACATAAAACATTTTAAACAAAATCATTCAAACAACATAAAACATCAATTTTTTCAGAAAATAAGTTCATTTTTCAGAAATCATTTTTTTGAAAGTTATTTTTCAAAAACTATTTTCTGCGAAACAAATGAACCTATCGTTATAGATAGATGATTTTTGTATATGTTACCAAAATGAATTTGCTTGGATTTAGTTTCAAAGATCAAAATGGCATGGGCCAAAATCATATCGTCTAGATCAAAGATGAGTGTTTGGACTTGTTTAGATTAACTAGGCCATTTGGGCTTGTCTTAGTTTGATTGGGTTAGACTGCCATGGTTTATTGGAGTCCTTGGCTTCTAGACCACTTTGAGAGTTCTAAACTTCTAATGCTTTAGAGAGGAGAGGAGAGCACTAACACTATGTTTGTATTGAGGGGAAGAAGTGAGGGAAAACAAGGAAAGCAAGGTGAACAAGGAAACCTTTCGGGTCAACGAATAATTAACTCATTTTTTCATAAAATATCTTTTATTTTTCAAAAGCTTAAGACATTTTTCGAAAGTTGAAGCAAAGCAGAAAGAATCAATCCCCTAAGTATAGAGATTGATCTATTCTTAAAGCAAAGCAAAAAAGGATCAATTCTATATGTAGAGAGAGACCCATAATAATAAAAGTTAAAGCAAAGCAAAAAAAGAACGATCTTTTAAGTGTAGCGATCAATCATTTTTATATTAATGTAGATTTTTTAAAAACAGACAAACAACATAAAATATTTTACACAGAATCATCCAAACAACATAAAATATCAATTTTTAGAGAAGAAATCCATTTTTCAAAAATTATTTTTCGAAAACTATTCTCCGCGAAACAAACAGACCTATAGTTATAGATAGATGATTTATGTAGATGTTACCAAAATGAATTAGCTTGGATCTGGGTTGAAAGATCAAAATGACGTGGGCCAAAATTAGATAATCTAGATCAAAGATGAGCGTTTGGGCTTGTTTGGATTAACTAGGCCATTTAGGCTCGTCATAGTTTGATTGGGTTAGACTGTCAGGGCTTATATGGGCTTCTTGAGTATTGGAGTCCTTGGCTTCTAGACCACTTTGAGAGTTCTAGACTTCTAATGCTTTGGAGAGGAGATGAGAGCAGAGCACTAATGCTATGTTTGGATTAAGGGGATGGGGTGAGGGAAAAGAAAGGAAATGAAAGTAGGGTAAATAAGGAAACCTTTCGGGTCAACGAATAATTAACTAATTTTTTCAAAAAATGTCTTTTACTTTTCAAAAGCGTAAGATATTTTTCGAAAGTTGAAGCAAAGCAGAAAGGATCTCTCCCCTAAATATAGGGATTGATCCCTTCTTGAAGCAAAGAAAAAAAGAATCGATCCTATATATAGAGAGAGACCCCTAAGAATAGAAGTTAAAGCAAAGCAAAAAAAGAATGTTCTTTTAAGTGTAGGGATCACTTTTTTTTATATATATTAATGCAACTTTTTTGAAAAGTAGTCAAAAAAAAAATATTTTACACAGAATCATCCAAACAACATAAAATATCAATTTTTTTTTTTTAAAAATAAGCCTATTTTTCAAAAATCATTTTTCGAAAGCTATTTTTCGCGAAACAAACGGACCTATAGTTACATATAGATAATTTATGTAGATGTTACCAAAATGAATTCACTTGGATCTAGGTTCAAAGATTAAAATGACGTAGGCCAAAATTAAATCGTCTAGATCAAAGATGAGCGTTTGGGCTTGTTTGGATTGACTAAGCCATTTGGTATTATGTTAGTTTGGTTAGGTTAGACTGTTTGGGCTTTTGGCTATTGGAGTCATTGGCTTCTAGACCACTTTGAGAGTTCTAGACATCTAATGCTTTGTAGGGGAGAGGAGAACACTAACACTATGTTTGGATTGAGGGGATGGGGTGTGAGGGAAAAGAAAGGAAAGCATGGTTTTTTGGCGGCAATCATTTAAATTAAAATAAATGAAAAAGAAAGGGGACTAAACATCCCTTCCATTTCCTTAAAAGCCTCATTTGTCAATTACTCCAAATGGGGGGTAAATAGAAATGAAAGGAAATGAGTACAATTCTTTAAATGTAAAATAACTTTTATGCCTTATTATTATTTTTTATTTTTCAATGAGTATCCTATAATATTCAAACTTAACCATTGACACAGTCTTTAAATTTTGTGCAACTCATTCATCAACTATTTTTTTTGTTAATAACTTCGACTTCTACAATTTTTTTTTTTAATTTATGCTTTGGGTCGTAATTTTTTTTTATATTTTTATTACTTCACAAATTCTAAAAAAAAAAAAAGAACGTGACTAAACACGTATAATTGTAGGAAAATACTATTGCTTATACAAGTTTATAGTTAATTTTTTTTTAATACCAAATATTTCAATTCTTAGAATTCCTTATTAATATATTAAATTTGAAAACATCTATTTTTTTATAAAAATAATTTCAAGCATACATTCTTTTTATGTATTAATTATAAAAAAATATTTTTCTTTCTTTAACTTCCAAAATTATTTAAAATTATTAATTGCAAGATTATTCACATGATAAATATAATATTTTATTTTGAAAAGAGTATAATTTTAATAATATAATATAACATATCATTTCCTTTCTTTTTCACTGTTTAACCAAAAGAAAGTTGCGATCAATCAATTTCATTTTTTTTTTCATTACTCATTTTAACTGTCTAAACAAGAGAATGAAGTATCCATTCATTTCCTTTAAAAACCTCTATTTTTTTTTTTTTCCTTTTCCTAACTTCAATCCAAATATAGGTTGAAAGAAGAGAGAAGGGGATTTTTTATTTCTGAAGTATGGAAAAATGTAAAATGGAAAGAGGTATTTGTTATTAGGCTAAGATGGAATGACGGCTAGAGGTGTCCATGGGCCGAGTCGAATGTATAGCATTAACATCATATATGCTTGTCCAAGCCCGGCCCGACCCGAAATATGGGCCTCAAAATTTGTCCAAGCCCACCCATATTTGTAAATGAATAGCCCAAACCTATTTAGTCCCGCCCATATTATTTTTTTTCTATTTTTTTTTTTAAAAAAACATATTATTTTTTATTTAATATTTTTTTTTTTTTATTAAGTTTTTAAACATGGACGATTTAACATACTTTTTAATGTTTACACTATAATATTATATATATTTAATCTTTATATGACATAAATTACATAATATATATATAAATAAAATATTATTTAATTAGAAAACGAGACGGGCTGGGCTCGGGCCTTAAATGTTGGAGCCAAGGCCCGGCCCATTTTTTAAACGGGCCTAATATTTTTGTCCAAGCCCTCCCAAATATGGGTGGGTCTTTGGATTTAGACGGATAATCCGACCCTTTGACAAATCTAATGACGACTTTGATCGAATGAGGCGAAAATTGATATGGTAATGAAAATTTTGAAATTTATCTCGAAAAATGCTAATTTGCACAAAAAATTATCATTTTGAAGAAAAATAAACAGATAATACAAAAAAGTAAAAATAAATTGAAAAAGGTTCGGATCCCTTCATTATTTTTTTATTCATTATTATTTAATACAATTTTAATCCTTATTTATAAGTATAATTTTTACAATTTATAAATGAATTATATATATATATAAATGATATTAATAAATATATTAAAAAATAATGGAGACGAACAAAGCCCAATTGAAAACGTGAGTGTCAATCTCAAACTTTTGCCAGATTCATTTATTTTCGAATTCGAGCCAAACTTATCCTTATCTCATCTATCGGAATTGGTTGAATTGACACTTTAAAAATTAAAAAGGTGTAAAAATAACAAAATTTGTGTAGATTCATGCTTATTCCAAATATTGGCATTATCATCAATCGGCGCAAAGTGTTAATCCATTATGTGCTTGGTCGATCCAACTATCTAGAGCTGTTTAGGTTGAGTTGTGATTCGAATTTTTTTTATTCAAGTCGGTTTTGGATCGGATTTGGATTAATTCGTAAACTTCTTTTATTATTCATGAATTATTAAAATATTAAAAAAATATTTTTATATTTTTTATAATTAAATTTAAATAAAAATAATATTTTAATAGATAAATAGTGATTCGGATTAAGCCAACTCGAATAAAAAAAAATCACTGTCTAAATCCGACCCAATACGGACCGAACGAGTTGTTTAACTAATGAGTAGGTCTACAACGATCCCTTGATTTTGAGTTTCAATAAAAATTCCATTTTATTTCAAGAAAAAATTGGGTTTTCCATTATCAATTTCTGATGCAAAATTTGATGCTTAAAAGTACTTAAAAAAAACTTTACTTAAAAAATCTTTAGTTATCAATTCGTGATTATTACTTTGAAGCTTATCGTTCTCTAAATATATATTTTTTTGATTAAGGGTAATATCATATTTAGTTATACACTTTGAAAAAAGTTTTAATATCGTACCTATACTTTTAAAATGTGTAATAGAATATTTATATTATATTATTACTATTTTATGTATTAATTTAGTCAAATTGTTAACATTGTTTCTAGAAGCCAATCAAATGATGGCCTATGTCACACTAGTCGCCATGTCATCCGTAAAAATCACCTCAATTTGCTTACTTTGCAAACACATGATTACCATGTGCCATAATTTTTAAAAAGTATATATATAAAAAAAATTATAGGTCAATTATATTTTAAAAAAAAAAAGAATATTTTAATTTTTTTTCTTTTCTTTCCTCTCTTTTTTCTCTTTCCAATCGTCCTTTCATAATGACAGAATCCAATCAATTTCATGACAGATCTGATCATATGATCAAGTTGGATCTGGTGTCGATAGACAAAAAATGGGAAAATTCTAAGAAAAGTTTTTTAAGGTACGCTTTTGGTAAGCTCCAATAAATTATGACCGTTAGATACATTTAATTTAATCTGAACCGTTGAAATCAAAAAAACAAAAAAAAAACTAGCAACCTGTTTACCGGGTCTCAACCCAAATCTCGAATTTTTTCTCTCAACTAATAAAACCCCAAAATCTGAAAAGCTTTGTTCTGTTCGTCTCCTTCTTCTCTTCGTCGAGGATATCCTTTTTCTTATGGTAATGATATTCTTTCCTTCACTCTTCGTTCATCTCTCACCCTTCCCTTTAAAGCTGTCATTTTTTTTCCCTTCAATTTATTGCTTTCATTTTCTTTTCTTTTCTTATACTAACTCTGACTTCCTACTACTAACCAATTACTAACATTCTCTTTTTCTTTTTTTTTTTGTTTTCTTGTTTTCCCCTTTTTTTTTGGGTTCTTAATTTGATATTTGGTTACAAAGAGGGAAATTTACTTCCTTTCTCTTTCAGTGCCTTTCATAACTGTTTTGTTTTGTTTTTTTTATGAGTCTCTCCCTAGGGTCTCTCCTTTTTGTAGTTAGGGTTTTAGGTTTTCAAGGTAGGGGGTGGGGTGTGAATTTTGCAGGGCAGTTATGGTGAGGAAGCATGGATGGCAACTACCTGCTCACACCTTTCAAGTAATGGGTCTTTGTTTTTGTTTCTTTTGCATGTTTCTCCACACACAAAAAATGCTTCAAAATTCTATTTGATCCATTTTTTCTCTCTGCGTTTTTATTTTTTAGCTGTTTACTGCTTAATTTTATGTGAATTGCCCCCAATTTAATGATTTTCCTCCAATTTAGTGGCAACATTTATTGTTGAAATATGTTTTTTATTTATTTTTTGTTCCTTGTGTGTTTTAGTTTGTTGAAATACCATATGAATATCTGCTGCCCTCTTCTCTTACCTTTCTTTGGTCTGTGGCTGCTATGATTTGGCTTTTGGAAAGAATCGCTATTTCATATTCTTCTTCCTGCAATCTATCGCCTTCTTCGTCGCCGGTGTTGGTTATGTTGGAACCTTTGTTCCAACCTCTTAGCAAAATCATCAACCAAGAATCTTCTCCAAACTCTATATTTCTCCTTCTGTCTTCTCCAAATATATGACACTTCAATTTCATTGATTGGTTGTTTCTTTTCTTTTGTTTTGTTTTTTTCTTTCAAACTGTTACAGTTTTTAGATTATTACAGAGGCTGGTCATTCTTTTATGCTGAGAATAAGTGGATTGAGCAATCATTTGATGTTGGATTCTGAAATGTTGCAGACCCTGGTGGAAATGGAATGCCAAAGATGGGCAAGCAAAGGCATAAACATAAAGTACGAGATAAGGGACAACAGGAATGGATACAAAGCAGGTGCTCTGAAAGAAGGCATGAAACATAGTTATGTCAAACAATGTGACTATGTGGCCATTTTCGATGCTGATTTCCAGCCTGAGCCTGACTTCCTCTGGCGTACCATCCCATTTCTTGTCAACAACAATGATATTGCACTTGTTCAAGCACGTTGGAAATTTAGTAACCTTTCATTAACCCCTTTATTAGACTTGATTAAGCTACTTTCGCTTTCATTATTGCTTGAAACTTTTTTTTTTTGTCGGTGGTCCTCCCTATCTGGCATTTTTCTTCTGTTTTTTTGCCACGAGGCGTCTTGCCATTTTTTTTCCTTTTAAAATAAGGTTTAATGATATCATTGGACAGAAACAGAATGTTGCCAGGTGTAGAGAGGTTGGTGGGGGCGAACTATTGTCATGTAATTAAAGAAAGTTAAAAACAAAAATGTCAAACTTTTTTTTTATATTAAGGCAGTTTAAGAATATGAAGAAAAGATTGCAAATATTGAGATTCGAACTTTAAATTTATTGAATATTATCTTTTAAGGATGACTGTTGTATATATCGAGTTAAGTCCTGGATAAAAAAAATATCAAACTAATATCTCTGCATTATTCAATTAGGATGTAAAAGTTTGATTATTTCATGATGGATTAAATTTATAATTAACTAGGCTAACTAGAAAACTAGCTATCTTTTTTTATTGTAGTTAATTGTCGATGTCCAGTGCCCAAATGGCCAACCCTGAAGGAGAGTGATGCTTTATTGTTTGATTTGTCATTGGAAGAAAAGGAATGATTGGTCTTAAGACTCTAAACCACCCATCTCACTTTGACTAAAATTAAAATTCACAAGCATAATATAATTAAATAACTCATGATGTAGATACATTAACTATGGATTAGTTTGCTAGATACTGGACTGATCTTTCATTTTCAGATGATTAAAGTGTCAATCATTTTTATTAGAATAATTCACGATGGGTTTTTATTGTCGTGAGTAAAACACAACTATAAATCCATAAATTGATTATAATATGGTTGGAGTAATATAATAATTATGAGTTTTGGTTGATGTTGCAGTCAACTCAGATGAATGCTTAATGACAAGGATGCAAGAGATGTCATTGGATTACCATTTCATAGTGGAGCAAGAAGTGGGGTCTTCAACCTATGCTTTCTTTGGTTTCAATGGTAAACAACCTTTACAAGGGCATCAACAGTTTTTAAGTCCTCTAATAAAGCAAAATTTCTATTTATATCAGACATGATTAATATATGATCGATGCAGGGACGGCTGGTGTCTGGAGAATTTCAGCACTCAATGAAGCCGGAGGATGGAAAGACAGAACAACCGTGGAGGACATGGATTTGGCTGTCCGAGCTAGTCTTAAAGGCTGGAAATTCGTTTATGTCAGTGACCTCAAGGTATTATTATCATCTTAATATGATTATAGTACTACTGGTAAATGTAAAGGATATAAGCCACCTTAATAGGAAAAAGAGAACGAGAACTGTTTCAATCTAGTGAAAGGTTTTCAACTTTGCATCTATAAGTGGGGCTTTGTTTTAAACATATCTTTTTGTTTTGCAAGATTGCTATTGAAAGTTGAATTTGATGTGGCTGAACTGTGAGCACTTTAAGATCTTAGCAACTGTTATATCTGACTGAAAATTGTTTATTTCTTGTTTTAAGTAAAAATAATCTCATATCTACAAAAGCATGCAAGATTCCAATAGTTGTATGATATCAAAATATTTTTCAGACACTTAGCCTAGTTGGTTCATGCTGTCACCTTTAAAATGTGACATTTAACAGATCAACATCTGCAATCTCTTTTCCTTTACCCAAGCTGCAGCCTCCTTTATATCAGAATATTTTTCAGATTTCATGTTTACCAAATTGATTCCATTTGACGTTCTAATTCTTGATTCATTTTAGGTGAAAAATGAATTGCCAAGTACTTTCAAGGCTTACAGGTATCAACAGCACAGATGGTCTTGTGGCCCTGCTAACCTCTTCAGAAAAATGGCAATGGAGATCATAAGAAATAGGGTATGATCCCAAAAAATTAATGAATACAGAATATCAATTAGATTTTTTATACCTAGTAACCTAATACTCATTAAACTACTTTTTATTGCAGAAAGTTTCTCTATGGAAGAAGTTTTATGTGATCTACAGTTTCCTTTTGGTAAGGAAGATTGTAGCTCACCTTGTCAAATCCTTTATTTCTTACATTTTTGCATGAAAGATCTAAATGGCTTGCAAATTTAGAACATTTTTAATGGCCTGCTACTATGTCGGATTGGAGAATGAATTGCACTAATATTTTTGATCCATGTTAAGATATAAGTTATTGCAATGAAGACTATATGGTGCTTGGCCTGTCTGCAAATAATTTTTGGTGAAAAAAGAAGTGATTTCACTTTTGATTCTGCATAATGCAGTCTACAAACATAACCATTGAATCTTATGTCACTACCATTATTCTTGTGATTGCAATGCAGGCACTCCTCGTTTTTATTCTTTATGTTCGGTGTACTGCAATTAACCCTGATGATCCTGGCATCATGTCAAAATTTAATGGTGGAACAAACAAATTTGGTATAAAGCATGGGTTATCAGTGAAGGATTTACCCAGAAAATTTGATGAATTTGGCAGTGGGCTGCATTCATCCCCATCAACAGTTTCCAGAAGTTCCATAGCACCACCGAACTCAAGTAAGAGAGGTTTAGTGGGAGATCCTGGAACAGTAGATGCTCCAGCAAAGTCTGCAACCAGGAAATCTTGTTGCATTGGAGGAATATTTTGTGCCTTATTTGTTCATGAAGATTGTCGCAAGCAGGAAGCGGCTGCTGAGCAAGGCAGTGAAGATATGATATTTCGTCTTGAGAAGTTTGAACCCTTTGATTTTGGGGTGAAGACCAATAGTTAAAGAAACCTTGGCATGAAGGAATCTCTAGTTCATAAGAGCAAATAAAAATCTGAAATTCACACTTTGTGCCTTTGGCTTTGTTTCCCTTTCATATTTACTTTAAGTGTAGACTGTGTAGTGTGGTCTTTTTCTCTTACAACACATAATTCAGTGGATTAACCTAATGAAATAAGGAATTTTGTTCCTGTCTTGAAGCCTTGGTTCATTACCTTAATAACGTCTGATGCGGTTGATTTTATATTCTAAAAGTTACAGCTTTTATATTGTACTTTTATCTTTCCTGAGAATATTGTTCTATTTGATTTTGCATGATTCTTTGATTCAAGATAGCTATATTAATAGGAAGCTGTTACTTCTAATTCTACTGAACTTGCTTTGAGAATCAAAGCCTGATATGTATTTTTTGCTGTCACATTGAAGCACAAAGTAATTAACTATTTTGAAGGGACTTGACTTTAAGCTACCTCTATTTTAATGAAACAAATAACAAAAGAAAAGCTAAAACTACAATACAAGAACCTCCGCAAACAAAAAATACAGGAAACAAGTCATGACTCATTTCATTTAAAAAAAGTTGTATACAAGTCATGACTCATTTCATTTAAAAAAAGCTGTATATGTTGGTAGAAATATATACCTGAGAACAATAGTGCCAGGAAAGATGAAGGCTACGCAAACTGCAGAAGTTGATCCCACGAATTGAAAAAAGTACCATATGTTAGGGATGGCTATTGCTGCCAAGTAACTGAAGGCTAAAAGGATAAGTGTGAGGGACACAAATCTGGTGTTATCATCTTTTACCACAAGAGTTTTATTGAGTAAAGAGCCAATTGCTGAACCAGAATTTTTATCAAAATTGACAAGTGAACTGATCCTTCAGGTTGTTTTCCTGATAAAACATCCCCTGACAAAAAAATTCTCAACATCAGCAACTTATTGTGTTTTCTTTTACATTGCCTTTCAGTTCAAGGAATCGAATCAGTTCTTGTTTTACCCAATTGGCAGTAAACTAAATAGCAAAAATATAAATGTTAAGGGCTAAAATAACCATAAGTAATCAAATTTGTAATGATTTGTTATATTTAAATGTAATTTTTTATATGTATATGTAATTCGTGAATTTGTCAAGTTGATATGTAATTTGTCAAGTTGATATGTAATTCGTCAAGTTCATATGTAATTTGTCATGTTCATATGTAATTCGTGAATTTGTCAAGTTCATATGTAATTTGTCAAGTTGATATTTAATTCGTCAAGTTCATATGTAATTTGTCATGTTCATATGTAATTCGGGAATTTGTCAAGTTCATATGTAATTTGTCAAGTTCATATGTAATTCGTCAAGTTCATATGTAATTTTTCATGTTCATATGTAATTCGAGAATTTCTCAAGTTCATATGTAATTTGTCAAGTTCATATGTAATTCGTCAAGTTCATATGTAATTTCTCATGTTCATATGTAATTCGGGAATTTCTCAAGTTCATATGTAATTTGTCAAGTCCATATGTAATTCGTCAAGTTCATATGTAATTTCTCATGTCCATATGTAATTCGGGAATTTCTCAAGTTCATATGTAATTTATCAAGTCCATATGTAATTCTCCAAGTTCATATGTAATTTCCCATGTCCATATGTAATTCGGGAATTTCTCAAGTTCATATGTAATTTATCAAGTCCATATGTAATTCTCCAAGTTCATATGTAATTTTCCATGTCCATATGTAATTCGGAAATTTCTCAAGTTCATATGTAATTTATCAAGTCCATATGTAATTCTCCAAGTTCATATGTAATTTTCCATGTCCATATGTAATTCGGGAATTTCTCAAGTTCATATGTAATTTATCAAGTCCATATGTAATTCTCCAAGTTCATATGTAATTTTCCATGTCCATATGTAATTCCGGAATTTCTCAAGTTCATATGTAATTTATCAAGTTCATATGTAATTCTCCAAGTTCATATGTAATTTTCCATGTCCATATGTAATTCGGGAATTTCTCAAGTTCATATGTAATTTATCAAGTCCATACGTAATTCTCCAAGTTCATATGTAATTTTCCATGTCCATATGTAATTCGGGAATTTTTCAAGTTCATATGTAATTTATCAAGTACATACGTAATTCTCCAAGTTCATATGTAATTTTCCATGTCCATATGTAATTCGGGAATTTTCCAAGTTCATATGTAATTTATCAAGTCCATATGTAATCTCCAAGTTCATATGTAATTTTCCATGTCCATATGTAATTTGGGAATTTTCCAAGTTCATATGTAATTTATCAAGTCCATATGTAATTCTCCAAGTTCATATGTAATTTTCCATGTCCATATGTAATTCGGGAATTTTCCAAGTTCATATGTAATTTATCAAGTCCATATGTAATGCTCCAAGTTCATATGTAATTTTCCATGTCCATATGTAATTCGGGAATTTTCCAAGTTCATATGTAATTTATCAAGTCCATATGTAATTCTCCAAGTTCATATGTAATTTTCCATGTCCATATGTAATTCGGGAATTTTCCATGTTCATATGTAATTTATCAAGTCCATATGTAATTCTCCAAGTTCATATGTAATTTTCCATGTCCATATGTAATTCGGGAATTTTCCAAGTTCATATGTAATTTATCAAGTCCATATGTAATTCTCCAAGTTCATATGTAATTTTCCATGTTCATATGTAATTCGGGAATTTTCCAAGTTCATATGTAATTTATCAAGTCCATATGTAATTCGCCAAGTTCATATGTAATTTTCCATGTCCATATGTAATTCGGGAATTTTCCAAGTTCATATGTAATTTATCAAGTCCATATGTAATTCTCCAAGTTAATATGTAATTTTCCATGTCCATATGTAATTCGGGAATTTTCCAAGTTCATATGTAATTTATCAAGTCCATATGTAATTCTCCAAGTTCATATGTAATTTTCCATGTTCATATGTAATTCGGGAATTTTCCAAGTTCATATGTAATTTATCAAGTCCATATGTAATTCTCCAAGTTCATATGTAATTTTCCATGTCCATATGTAATTCGGGAATTGTCCAAGTTCATATGTAATTTATCAAGTCCATATGTAATTCTCCAAGTTCATATGTAATTTTCCATGTCCATATGTAATTCGGGAATTTTTCAAGTTCATATGTAATTTATCAAGTCCATATGTAATTCTCCAAGTTCATATGTAATTTTCCATGTCCATATGTAATTCGGGAATTTTCCAAGTTCATATGTAATTTATCAAGTCCATATGTAATTCTCCAAGTTCATATGTAATTTTCCATGTCCATATGTAATTCGGGAATTTTCCAAGTTCATATGTAATTTATCAAGTTCATATGTAATTCTCCAAGTTCATATGTAATTTTCCATGTCCATATGTAATTCGGGAATTTTCCAAGTTCATATGTAATTTATCAAGTCCATATGTAATTCTCCAAGTTCATATGTAATTTTCCATGTTCATATGTAATTTTTCATATGTAATTTTCCAAGTTCATATGTAATTTATCAAGTTCATATGTAATTTTTCAACTTCTCAAGTTGATATGTAATTTTTCATGTTTGATATGTAATTCGTCCAAGTTGATATGTAATTTATCAAGTGCATATGTAAAAATTTGTGACCTGGTAACCTGCTACACAGGTTTCCCAATTTGAAGCTTACCACAACCTTACCGTAAGAAACTTACGGTAGAACTCCCCCAAAAAATGGCTTAAAAGAATATCAGAATCAGCCTCAAACAGGCTAGATCCAACCTCATATGGTTGGATCAGGCTCAAGATTAGTTGAATTCGGCCATTATGAGACGGGACAGAGAATGAGAGGGAGTCGAGAGAGAAAAGAAAGGGGAGGAAAGGAGAGAAGGAAGAAAAATATATATATAATTGTTTTTTATTTTTCAAAAGTTTTCTTTTTTATTTTCTACAAAATATTCTTAAAATTTTGACTTTAATTTTTGAACTACAAAATTTAGAATATTGAGAAAAAAGGAAAACGAATTTTTTTAGAAATTTTAAAATTATTTTTTATTTTTTATTTTTAAAATTTATATATTTTATTTTTAAAAAATAAATAACATTTTATAAAACTTTATAATTTTATTTTTTAAAATATAAAAATTAATTTTAAAATAATTTCATTTTTAATTTTTTATAAGTAAAGGGTTTTGAATTTTTTTTTTTTTTTTTTTACCTTGGATTAAACTCCCTCCAAACTATAAGTCACTTGTTACCTAACATGTGGCATCCACGCCTGTGTCATGTAAGCAAATTGGAATGATTTTTATAGATGACATTACACAAGAATTTTCAACTCTAACCCGATTTGAGATATTATTTAATTAATAACAAAATATTTAATTTTCATATGAAAATATATTTAAAATATTAATATACTAATATATAAATAATTTTTTAATAGTACTAGACCTAAATGTGCAGGCTTGAGCGAGTTAGGCTCAGGCCTAATGTTTAGAGATACCAATTGAATCTGGTATGATCCATAAACATTTTTAATGGCAATTAATTATAATAATTATTATTAGGGTTGACAAAATAACTTGAACCCATCGGGTTTTGACCCGACCCGATTTTATAGGTGTTGGGTGATAAGCTCATAAAATATACATTTTATGCCTTTCTACTTTTAGTTTTTGTTATGTTTTCGATCTTTATCTTGTTTACTTATAATATGTTTTTGAATTTTAGGTACAATAAGGAGAATGAAGTCAAAAGATGTCAATAATGATGGTAAAGAGCTTACAAAATCATAATCACAAGATGGAAGAAGACTTGGGAGTCAAAAATATCAATTTCTGGTTGAAAAGCAATCAGACAGATTTGACCTCCGGAGCTTGTTGTAAGGGAAACATGATGTTACAATCTTTATTTGAAGAAACTTCCTTCTTCACTTTTGAAGTCGACTTGATTATCTTTCCAACGATATATTATGGGCCCAAATCGGATAAGAAATGGTCATTCAAAATGGCACTAGAAGATCTCCCTAAAGAATCCTGCGGCCAGAAAAACCCTAACCGCAAATCTTAAAAAAAGGCAAAAACGTGATTTTTCTGCCTCCAGGCTTTCTTGTGCGGCAATGACTTATTCTCAGGGTTTTAAAGCTCTATAAATACCATCTTTTGAGCCACAAACTAGATATCTTTTGAGGAGACTCAAAGGATAATTATTCTTCTTCTTCTCCATTCTTTTATTTTTCTTTTTCTTTTTAGTTTTATGTATATATTATCCATGCTTATGTTAGGCTAAACTTATTTGGTTAAGGGTGATTTCAAAGCCCTAGACATGTTATGTAATTAATTTTCAGAATCTATCGATCATTGTTTTCTATCAAAGTTGCTTATGTTCTTCCATTAAAATTGTTCATGATGATGTTTTGATTTGTTTAGGTGTACAACTAGATAAATCTTGATAATTGTCTAATGCTAGTTTAGGAGTCTTGATCCGTGTAATTGTCTTGATTTCCTATTCATAAGTAGCAATTTGTAATTAATGATTATGGTCAAGTTTTCAATAATTGCAAAGTGGAACATAACCTAAGTTGAACAATCCGAGCTTATGTGTTTGTTGCTTAGATCAACCTATCTTTCTCATCATAAAGCTGCTATTAAATTGAACTTAGAGAGCTTATTCTAGGTTGTTTGATAGTTAGAGATTAAATAGAGAGCTTGTTCTATTTAACGACGAACTAAGGAAAGATTGGGGTAACAGAGCTTGTTGTTATCTACGGTTGTTAACTTTGATAGCTAATTAATGTTGATAGATATGAAATTGATTCTTAATGATGTCTAGTGGTGGAGAATGAAACCTTAACCATATTTTTCGTATTTGATTCTTCTTAATTACTTGTTTTCTCATTCTTATTGTTAACTTTAGTTTAAATCTGATTTCAAAATCCCTTTTACTTTTGTTTACTTGTTTTTAAGTGATAAACTATTAACTTTTAAACTAAAACCCAATCCCTGAGGACTCGACCCTTGCTAATCACTATACTCTACAATTGATTCTTTTTTAAGTGCAAGGTTAAATAAGATACACTCTTTTGGGTGCATCAAGTTTTTGGCGCCGTTGCCGGGGATTGCTTTCTTTAGTTTATTTGTTACTTGGTTTATTCTTATTTTCAGTTCTAATTAGTTTTATTTTCTTGTACATACAGGTTTTTCTTTTCAAATTAAAAAAAAAAAAACGATGGAATTAAGCAATCTAACACTTGAAGAGTTGGTGGCATACATGAACATGGAGAATCAACAAGCCAATCTCACCTCCCCAGTTCAACAATTGGCCATGGGAGGATCTCAAGGGCATCAAGTGTTCCAAGACCAACAGTATGATCATTACTCAAACACTTACCATGAGGGATGGTGGGATCATACTAATTATGGCTACTCAGAAAATTACCAAGAAGTAGATCCTTATGCCAATTACACTCATCCATCTCGATTTAATCAATCATGGTCTCAAGAACCAGATCTTTTTCAGCCACCACATATGACTCAAAACTCAGGTACTTCTTTAGAAGATCTTGTGTATTCTCTTGTTACTAATACTTTGCAATTTCAACAGGAAACAAGGGCAAGCATCCAGAGTTTGGAAAAGCAAATGAGTCAATTGGCTAGTAGTATGGTGGGATGGGTAGCACAAAGATCTGAAGAACTCCCTGCCCAAACGATGATTAACCCAAAGGAGAATGCTACTATTGTGACCTTGAGGAATGAGGAACAAGATGAGGATGAGACAAAATTAGAGATGGATTATATTCTTGAGGATAATGAAGCCACATATCCAAATAAGAGTATTTCGGCACTTGAGGTAACGTTTAAGGTTCCACTTTTTACTAATGTTTCATCTCCACCTTTTCCTAGTAGATTTGCAAAGTTCAAGGAGGAAGAACATGAACAACACATGCTGGAAACCTTAAACAACTTGTTTGTGGATGCCATTCAACAAGTATCAAAATATGCTCCATTCCTCGATGAGATATGCACCACAAAGGATGATGGAATAATACTTGTAATGGAGAATGCATCCACTGTTGTGCAAAGAAAGCTTCCTCTCAAACGCATAAATTTGGGAAATTTCATGTATGAGCCTGACAAGCCTAAAATGCCAAGAAGGGGTGTTGGTTAGATTCAAAACACTAACTCAAGTGTTAATTGGGAAGGCAGCCCAATTAAAGAAGAAATTGCCAACCTGCCATATTCAGATTTGCTTTCTCTTTCTCTTTCTTTTTCTTTTTCTTTTATTATTTTTATTTTTATTGTTTTTCTTTTTATTTTTCATGTTTATTTGTTAACTTTTGTTTAGTATTTTAGGATTATTTAGGTTGCATGGGTTTGTTTTGTTTTGAGTCTTAGTTGTTCCTATTCTTATGTTATTAGTTCTTTTCTCTTACACATGATTCTTTCATTTGGGTTAATAGACTTACATTGAGGACAATGTAAGAATTAAGTGTGGGGGGAATGATTTAGGATTTCTTTTATTTTTGTCTACTATTTTTTTTGAGTCTTTATTATTATTATTATTATTATTTTTCGTGTGTTTATGTTCCTTTTTAATACAATGATGAGATATGAATTGCATAGGTCAAAACTGGTTATTAGTGAGAAGATTTTCATGAGAATTAAGCTTGATACTAATTTTTATGAGCCAATGTTGATATGATATGTTGATTGAGAAAGAAGCATGTTTAGACTTGATATTGACTTGTATAATCATCCTTGTGAGTTTTTGAGCCTATATGATTGATGCATTATACATATCAATCTAATTTCTTTCTTGAGTGCTCTTATGATTACATGATTCTCTAGAACTTGCTTTAAACCGTTTGAGACTATATTGATGCATGTAACAACATGAATATGATAGAGGCATTAGGATTTTTAACCAGGGCCAAACAACCATCCCTTATTGATGTTCCAAGAGAACATCCCCCTAGTGAACCAATTTGAGCCTACAATGAATAAGTTATTTCTTTGGTAACCATATCCTACACCTGGCATAAATACATTTATATCTTTTCCCTTGTTTCAAAGATGACTAGAATGCTTGAGACATATTGCAAAAACAAGGGATACTTTTTGAAAATTTGGGTTAGAACAAAAGATAAGTGTGGGGGAGGAGAGAGGCAAAAGTCAAGAGAAAAAGAAAAGGGAACATTGTAAAAATACATTCCCATGAAAAAAAAATTGAATCATCTCTTGAACTTTTGGTTAAAGAAAAGAAAAAAAATGTTACAAGGTTGGTTAGAATGAAGTAAAGGCTTAACATGAAATATTCAGCCTATGTGATTATGTACTTCTAAAGAATATTGAGAAAGTTTTATTTGCAAAATCTTATTTTGTCTCTAAATTCTATGAAGTCTTTGGAACGTTTGTGATATCTTTTCCTTTTTATTCTTTAACCACATTATTACCACTTGGCCCCATTACAACCTTGATTAAAGACCTCTTGATTTATGAAGTTGCATGATCTAAATAGTGGAGAATAGGTGGACAAGCAAGCATATGGTATAACTGTTTTCATGAGATTGATTGAGTGTAAACACTTTACCACTACTTTAAAGAGTGAAAATCATGAGAGTATCCCATGTGAGAAGTTGAGATTAAGTTTGAATATGCACTATTTTGATTGAAATATGTTATGTTAATATTGGCTTAACTCATTTATTTACATTCAAGCATGATTTTTTGTGAAATTCTTTGAGCTATTGATTTGTTTATAAGACTTGTTCAAAGATTGTCTCTAATTTATATTGAAAAGGTTAGGAGTAAATATTTTTAGTATATGTAGTTTATTTATATTTTAGTTTTTCAATGTTTGTGGGTATCGTCCTAGTAAACCCTCACGAGACTAAACTCGTCCACTAGGGACACCTAGGGGTTTAAAGGCTTGTGTCACATGCTAAGTGCCACCGTGATTTCCTACGAAAATGGATTAGATTAGATTTTCTTATTTTATTTTTATTTTGTTTTGCTCGAGGACTAGCAAAAAGCTAAGTGTGGGGGTATTTGATAAGCTCATAAAATATACATTTTATGCCTTTCTACTTTTAGTTTTTGATATGTTTTCGATCTTTATCTTGTTTACTTATAATATGTTTTTGAATTTTAGGTACAATAAGGAGAATGAAGTCAAAAGATGTCAATAATGATGGTAAAGAGCTTACAAAATCATAATCACAAGATGGAAGAAGACTTGGGAGTCAAAAATATCAATTTCTGGTTGAAAAGCAATCAGACAGATTTGACCTCCGGAGCTTGTTGTAAGGAAAACATGATGTTACAATCTTTATTTGAAGAAACTTCCTTCTTCACTTTTGAATTCGACTTGATTATCTTTCCAACGATATATTATGGGCCCAAATAGGATAAGAAATGGTCATTCAAAATGGCACTAGAAGATCTCCCTAAAGAATCCTGCGGCCAGAAAAACCCTAACCGCAAATCTTAAAAAAAGGCAAAAACGTGATTTTTCTGCCTCCAGGCTTTCTTGTGCGGCAATGACTTATTCTCAGGGTTTTAAAGCTCTATAAATACCATCTTTTGAGCCACAAACTAGATATCTTTTGAGGAGACTCAAAGGATCATTATTCTTCTTCTTCTCCATTCTTTTATTTTTCTTTTTCTTTTTAGTTTTATGTATATATTATCCATGCTTATGTTAGGCTAAACTTATTTGGTTAAGGGTGATTTCAAAGCCCTAGACATGTTATGTAATTAATTTTCAGAATCTATCGATCATTGTTTTCTATCAAAGTTGCTTATGTTCTTCCATTAAAATTGTTCATGATGATGTTTTGATTTGTTTAGGTGTACAACTAGATAAATCTTGATAATTGTCTAATGCTAGTTTAGGAGTCTTGATCCGTGTAATTGTCTTGATTTCCTATTCATAAGTAGCAATTTGTAATTAATGATTATGATCAAGTTTTCAATAATTGCAAAGTGGAACATAACCTAAGTTGAACAATCCGAGCTTATGTGTTTGTTGCTTAGATCAACCTATCTTTCTCATCATAAAGCTGCTATTAAATTGAACTTAGAGAGCTTATTCTAGGTTGTTTGATAGTTAGAGATTAAATAGAGAGCTTGTTCTATTTAACGACGAACTAAGGAAAGATTGGGGTAACAGAGCTTGTTGTTATCTACGGTTGTTAACTTTGATAGCTAATTAATGTTGATAGATATGAAATTGATTCTTAATGATGTCTAGTGGTGGAGAATGAAACTTTAACCATATTTTTCGTATTTGATTCTTCTTAATTACTTGTTTTCTCATTCTTATTGTTAACTTTAGTTTAAATCTGATTTCAAAATCCCTTTTACTTTTGTTTACTTGTTTTTAAGTGATAAACTATTAATTTTAAACTAAAACCCAATCCCTGAGGACTCGACCCTTACTAATCACTATACTCTACAATTGATTCTTTTTTAAGTGCAAGGTTAAATAAGATACACTCTTTTGGGTGCATCATTGGGATTCAGATTATGCTCAATCAGAGATTACATAATTTTAAACAAATTAAAATTAAACAAAGCAGCGGAAGTTTAAAACAAACAATACCAAATCCCTCAAGGATCAACTTGTGTGTTTGAATCAACCATTCCTGTCAAGAACAAACAAGATGCCGAAATTTATACCTCTGAATTTGGGATTATCGAAACCCCAAATCAAATTTACAACTCCTCTTGTTCTTATACACCGAGCTCGATTGTAGCAAACCAAAACCGTCTAATTATCCGACCTCTAACGATGATCCACATAATTGACTCGAGAAACCTTCAAAAGGTTAGGACTGTGCTTAGTCAAGAACTATGCTAGCAGTTTAAGTTCCAAAAATCTTCCCTCATTTCTCACTTTCTTGCCGTATAGAACAAATGAGCAAGAAAAATCAAAATTTTCTTTCTCACAAAGTCGAGTGGCCACACAGGGAGAAACAAAACCAAGAAAGTATTAGTTCTTTAAGGGACGACTAAACATGATGTATTTATAGGTAGGTTTATGTTCAAGACAATTTTTGGTTTAACTGCACATAAACCCCTACACTTAATTGAACAATTCAATCAAGTCTTTGAGAAATCAATACTTCTCCAATCAAGTCCAATCCCATTTTAATTCCTTAAAATCACCTTTATGTGTGTCACATTAGGCCCAACATGTTGACAATAAATATAAATTAATTTGATTAAGAATTTATATTTATTAATAGACCATGAACGACATCTAGCATTGCATCATGGCCACCTATGTTGAGAGAGTCAACAAAGTTTGACAAGCCTTTCAGTGTATAGTATGTCAGTGTAATTCGATCCTTTCATCAAATATTTCGGAAAATGAAAGAGTATGGTGCAATGTCTACTCTTTAACCCATTCCATATTAGTCTTGTAGCTTCTATATTAACTTCTCAAATATTGCCTTGGCCAAGGACTTTCATGAGTTAATATAAGTCAAGAACAAGTGAGATATGTCCCCTCATATCACTTGGGGTGATGAATCCTCTCTGGACCACTCATCTATCTTCGTATGCTTCATGCCATACCTAAAATTGCCTTACCATAGGCATCCCTTCTTGGGACCCATTCGTGATGAAATCAAAGTATGACAATTCACATACAGGATAACTTGGTGTCACAAGTCAAAGGATTATTTACACTACTGATACGTAAGAGTATTTTCATAGACACTTGAGTGAAATACCAAATGGAACTCTCATAGCAGGTCAAGTTCAGTGAACTTGTTCAACTAACAAGCACCTATATGTTATCCTCAAGTATCTCCATACTTCAACTTATGAGACCGGTTGCATGCATCATATGCATGGAGGCTTAATATATGCCAGTCTCTGAGCATTGTCAATGTCCTGTCTTGACAATACAATGATCATGAACGTTTTAGAAACACGACTTTGATGCATAAGGATCCCATAATTGAAACTCATTACAATTCTTGGGCAAGGCCATTGTATCTCATGGGCTTTATCTACATAAGCTATTAATAACACTTACATTATGACTTATGGATAAAGAAATACATCAATTATAATTAAATAAATTATAATGTATAATACATGAAATGATAAATTAGTGCATTACAAGTAAATCACGATTGGCTTGTAGGACTTATACTAACAATAGGGGCGTTTTTTTTTTTTTTTAAATCGGGTTCGAGGTGGGTCGGGGCGGTTTCAGATGAAATTCGTCATGGCCCAGGATAGTTACTAAGATACCCCTAGTGGGCCTAGTCTAATTTTATATCTATTTTTTATATATTTTAATTAGGGTTCCTTAATTTTTCTTCCTAACGTTATTTTTTTCCTAGACCCAGCCGCTCCTCTCTAACTTTTCTGTCTTCCTCTGCCTACCAAGCTGCTAATCTACCTCATCCTTTCTAACTATTTGTTTATCTTAATGGAGCCAGAGACATCTTGGTTTCACATAAACCATAGCGAGATGGATATATTTCTAGGGGAGGATTTTCAACAGGAAAAGATATCCCTCAAGTTCTTTCAATTTCAAGTTTGAAGAAACTGAGTTTGAAACAAAATTTTCAAAATTTCATCACATCCTTGTTTTCATGATTTGTCTCTATAGCCAATTAAATTTGCTTCAAAAGCCGTCATTGCTTATAGATAGATTGCAAGTTTTATGAGCCTTTATTACATGTATTTGGTTTAGTTAATAGATTTTTGAAAATGGCGTTTAAGTTTCGAGACAGGCAGTTCGAGATCAAGGAGATTTCTTCATTTTGAGGTCGAGAGCTAAAACTTTAGTTAAATTCGAATTCGAAATATCAAGTGGAAGTGTTTAAAGGTCAGATCGAAAGAAGGACAAGAAAAAATCCGTCCTGTCCCGACCGGTTGCCTTCCCTAGTTATTATCATCTAATGGACTGTGAGCCACATCATCTTCAAACAACGTTTGTCAATGGACTAGATTGACATAGAATGACAACATATAATAAATTGCACATTTTAAAAATACAAATACTACATTGAAATTTGAAATTTTCTTAAAGTAAAAAGGTCAAATATGACATTATCGCTTTAATTAAAAGAAAATACGATGATTAGCCTCCTTAGTCGTTAGCATTGCATTCGTTCAAGAATTTGGATATCGTATCAAATGGTTTAACTGTTGGATCATTGGGATTAATGTTGGATTAATAAAAATATTATAATTTATAAATAAAATTATATAATATCTTAGTAGTTGTATAAACTAAAAATTATAATATAATAATTTAAAATATTTATTATAATTTTAAAAATACAAAAAACTTAAGCTTACAAGATTTTTTAACTTCATAATTATTTTTTTTAATTTTTTAGTGAAAATGATGAAAAAATCAATAATTAGTAAGCAAAATTAAGTTAGGTATGATTTTAAAATTGTTTTAAAATAAAAGTCATATTTAATTGACCGAGTTAATTAAAAGTTAAATGAGTTATCGATTTTCTCATAAACCGGATGAATCAATACGAATTTTCTTGAGTTAATTGCATAAACAATCCACTTAACGAACTGACCTGAGTAAAAACCGAACCACTAGGTACTCAATCGGATCGCTTCACCGATCCGATTGATACCTATGCTAAGAAGATACTATTAATCAATTATCTAAATTTGCTTGTGAAATATATAAAGGATAATAATATTTTTGGTCAATTTTCTTTTTTTTCCCTTCTCCATTCCAACTAAATCTGCTCATGGGCGACTACCCGTCTAAGTCTGAAGGCCCGCCCAATATTTGAAAGGGCTTGTGAAAAAATGTTAAGTCCGAAAAATGGGCTTGGACAAAATTTAAAGCCCATTTTATAAATGAGTCGGGCCTTGGGTAGAGAACTTTAAGCTCGGGTCCAGCCTGAATACTATATTATTATATAATAAATATATTTTATATTTAATAATAATAGATAGTTACAACTTATAATTTATAAACTTACCCTTTAGTCTCTCCCGTGGCTGATCTTGACATTTTATTTTGAGGAGACTAATTAAAAAAATACTTTTTATTTTCATTTGAGGTATTTCACGAAAATTTCCTAATATAATATATATATATATATGCAAATAATATACTAATAAAAATAAATTTTTTATAAAATATATAAATTTTAGAAATTCATAAATTTACAAATCTATTATCAATTTAATTTTCATAAAATCTCAACGAGTGAAAACATCAAACTTTGTAAAAGAATAACTTTTCATAAGTGATTAAGATAAGTCAATTTATATAGCATTATAACAGAAATTAAGAAAGAACTATCCCGAATTTTTGATAAAACAAAAAAGTTTTAAGATTATTCATATGAAGACAAGAATATATGTACATATATATATATTTAAAAATCCTTAACAACAATTTCATCTTTCTAAAGACAGTTGAAGTGGTAACTCAAATGATTAAGCAAAACAAATTGAAAACAGTTACAAAGATATAGAATAGAAATGAAATATATAAAAAGAAAAGTTATGTTGAGAAAACTAAAAAATCAATTTGGTTTTTCTTAAGTTTACATGATTGTGACTTAATATTTGTGACAAACTTAGTAATCTTAAGTGTTTTTAAATAATGACCGATGGATTCAATAAATAGATAAACAACAATTTTATTTAATTCATTTTTTCAATGTATAAAATTAGGATAAAATTAAAAAAATAATAATTTTAATTTGAAGATACCAATTTAAATATTTAATGTAAATACATATTTATATTAAAAAATTTCAAAAAAATTGAAAGGCCAAGTGGAAAATTTTCAAACATTTTGGGGGGCCAGGGCTCCCCTAGCCCTCATTACCATCCGCCATTGTTTATGAATTATGAAATTCATGAACTTAATTTATGTATATTCATGAATTTGATCATTTATGTGCTATATATATTCATCATAATTAATGTTCATTCATGTATCATGTACATTCATTTGGGTATTAATGTTTAGGTTCTTAGAGTCCTATATATAGGTGCTTTGAGTGGATGAGAAATTCAATCAACTATCTTAAGCTCTTTTCTTCCTTGGTTGTTCCAGTTCTAAGACTTTTGTTTTATTTGTTCCTTCTACTTTAAAGCTTAGGAATCTGTCATTGTAGAGAGAAAATTGAGTCAAATTCCATAAGTTCGTGGACCTTGAAAAGGTGTGCAACTTTTCAAGGTGGTGTTGTTGAAATCCTGGGAGGCAATTGCATTGAAACCGTGTGTAGACCTGGCAATTCTTGTATTCGTGTCGTGTTCGTGTATTTTTTTCGTGTTATAATCGTGTTTAAGGTATTTTATATTTAAATAAATTTTGATACGTTGATAATTCGTATTATATAAATTTTGAGACATTCATGTATTTGTGGCTTGTTCATTTTTTTTTTTCGTGTCATGTTTTTAGTTATTTTTTTTCGTGTTGTGTAATCGCTTCGTGTCCAATACATACCCCCTTCTCCATCGAAAGAGATGATATTATCGCAGATACAGCGCATAACATAAGGAATTAACCAAATTTGCCCAATGTAGAGGCAATCAAGAAAGCCGCATAAGTAAATATATAACTTACAGAAAAATGGGCTAATCCAACTAATCTTGCCAGCTCTAACTGTGTGCACCATGTGACGGGCAATTTCGCCTTAAGGACAAATGGTTCAATCCTTGGCAACAACGTTAAGTTATTTATTCTTCTATTTTATCTTCTACAAGTAAGTTTTCTAAAATTCTATTTAAGGGCATGCTATTTAATTATTGCAAGTAAATATTTTCAATAATGTTTTTACAAATATACAAAATATCTCCAACAATCTTAACGCGAAATAATTCTTTCTTTTATTTTGTTTATTTATTTTCCTTGTTGGGTTACTTACTTGTCATAACCAATGTTTATTTTGTTTATAAATATTGGTGCTTGGATTTCCTTATTTTATATACATGCTTAAAATAAATATTTTAATTATATTGGTGCTAGTGTTTATTTAAATTATGATTAAACCAATATCTTAATTTATTATCATATTAGTGTTTGGTATTGATTGTGTTAACAATAACTCATTACAATATATTTTTACAAAACACAATAACAAATATATTTTTACAATAACAATAACTTTAACAATAACAATATATTTTTACAAAACATATTTTTACAAAACACAATAACAAATATATTTTTACAATATATGTTACAATAACAATAACATATATGTTTACAATAACTCATTACAATATATTTTTAGAAAACACAATAACAAATATATTTTTACAATAACAATATATTTTTACAAAACATATTTTTACCTTAACAATAACATATATTTTTACAATGATATATATATATTATTTCAAATAACATGTCTTCTACTTCTTTTCAATCTTTTGAAAATGATGTGGCTAAAACTTCTTTGGAAGGGAGGATTCCATCATCGCCTTTGAGGGTGCATGGTGAGAAACCTGAAAAATTCGATAAGACGAACTTTAAGAGGTGACAACAAAGATGCTGTTTTATGGAATCAAGTATATTCCTTCAAATACCTCAAAATATGGGGGTGTCTTGCTAAGGTAGCAATACCTGATCCCAAAAAGGTCATGATAGGACCTAAAACTGTGTTCGATACCTCATTTGATGGGATCATGATCCAATCCTTGAAGGCAAGAGAAGGACATGTGGGAAAATGTCAATTCTGTGCAACAAGGGTACTCGGGTGTGATCTTGGCATCGATGAGGGCATCGACATAGTAAGTAGGGAAGAGTGTCATGGTTTGGCATCGACATGCCTTGGTGCTACCATGACTACCCCGTTACAGAGCAGAGGACGAGACCTTGTCCATGGGATAGGTGATTCCTGATGGTGCCAAGAGTGGCACGGGTCCTAGAAACAAACCATTAGGTTGTAAATGGATCTTCAAGAGGAAGATTAAATCTAATGGAACTATTGACAAATACAAAGCTAGGCTTGTTGTTAAAAGGATATAAACAACAAGAAGGTGTAGATTATTTTGATACATACTCACCTGTATCAAGAATTACATCTATACGGACGTTCATAGCCATTGCTGCTATTAACAAGTTAGAAATATATCAAATGGATGTACAGACAACTTTCCAAAATGGTATACTTGAAGAAGAAGTTTATATGCAACAACTCGAGAGTTTGTTGTTAAAGGAAAGGAAAATAAAATGTGTATGCTTGTCAAGTCTTTGTATGGCTTGAAACAAGCTCTTAAACAGTGGCATGAAAAAATTAACAAAGTTATGTTGTCAAATGACTTTAAAATCAACGAGGTTGATAAGTGTGTCTTTGTGAAGAACACTGATAAGGGCTATGCCATTGTCTGTCTATATGTAGACGACATGTTAATTTTTGGTAGTAATAAGTAAATGATCAAGTCTACAAAGAACATGTTAAATAAAAGGTTTGACATGAAAAACTTGGGTGTTGCGGGTGTCATACTAGGATTCAAAATTTCTAGGACATCTGATGGATTTGTATTGTCCCAATCTCATTATGTTGAGAATATTCTCGACAAATTTTCTAAAGGTGACAATAACATCGTCAAAACATCAATGGATTTGAGTGTACACCTGTCCAAAAATAAAGGTGAGGGAATACACCAACTGGGATATTCCATGTTGGCCAAAGCCAGTGCCAGCAATTTATATCCATTGTGATAGTGAGTCAGCAATTGGAAAGGCACAAAGTAGCATGTATAATGGTAAGTCTAGACTTATACGTCGTAGACATAATACCATTAAGCACTTGTTCTCGAATGAAATTATTTACATTGACTATGTAAATTCTAAGGAAAATATTGTGAATCCGCTAATAAAAGGTTTAACAAGAGAGCTTGTGTATAGTTCATCAAGGGGAATGGGCTTAAAGCCTTTAAGAAACAAAAAGTGTTATGATGGTAACCCTACCTAGTTTACCGGAGATCCCAAGATCTAGGTTTAAAGGGAAAACTAAGTCATATTGTATTTTAAGTAGCACTTGAAAATAATTATTTCCTGCCTATTCTTATGATGAAAAAGTTCTAGCTACAGCAAGATAAGGATAAGCTGTGCTCTTAATGATTCTCATATCTTGGTTTTCAAGTAGGGTATAAGCATAATACTTTTAATGAGAGATCACCTATATGAATGAAAAATATGGTCGTTTCTTTGAGAATTTCTAAAGGCTGAATTCTCTAAAGCATTCATGAAACCAGGAGTGGTTCAGGGCCAAAATGAACACAACCATGAGAACTACTGGAATCTCTAGGTAGAAACTATGTGAGTACTATTGTCTTGGTTTACACGAAAGGCTTAATAGTTCAAGATATCATGTTCACTAGTTAGCCGTAAATTCGATGGTACTTCACTAAAGAAGGTTCAAAGCCAAAAGTTACTTCTTCTGATGTAGTTTTCTTCCAATTCAATTCTCTCTACAAATTCTTTGCATCTTCGTACTGGTCAGACAATTTTCATTCATGTGGGGAATTGTTGGAATAAGTTTTATAAAACATGGTTAATGGATACTTTTGAGGTCAAATTAAATGTAGGGGTCCACTCATATTTGTGATTAAGACTTTGCTGGATTTTGTAATACAACATTATTTATTTAACATGGAATATTAACATGTTTAAAACCAATTATAGGTGAATGAGAAATTGATCTCAAGGACCTTTGGATGGCAAAATGACAAAACCCAAAATTCTCAAATATTTGATAGTTTACAAGCTTGTCTTGTAGTTTGGACTGTGGGCCCGTGGGCTTGGGTTTGGTTAAATGGAAAATATTTTGCTGTTTAATCCTCGTCTGATCAGTAACATTTCAGTCCCTAAATGCCTTATGACATGAACCAAAACATTAATTATGGTGTGATATACATGAATGTTATTATGATATTTATGAATTATGAAGATTCATGAATTATGGAGATTCATGAACTATGGACATTCATAAATTATGGAGATTCATGAATTGTCGACATTCATGAATTATAAAATTCTTGAACTTATTTTATGTATATTCATGAATTTGATCATTCATGTGCTATGTATATTTATCATAATTAATGTTCATTCATGCATCGTGTACATTCATTTGGATAATTAATGTTTAGGTTTCTAGAGTCCTATATATAGGTGCTTTGAATGGATGGAAAACTCAGTCAACTATTTTTAAGCTCTTTTCTTCCTTGGTTGTTCCAGTTCTAAGACTCTTGTTTTATTTGTTCCTTCTACTCTAAAGCTTAGGAATTTGTCAATATAGAGAGAAAATTGAGTCAAATTCCATAAGTTCGTGGACCTTGAAAAGGTGTGTAACTTTTCAAGGTGGTGTTGTTGAAATTCTGGTGCTTTGAGTGGATGGAAAATTCAATCAACTATTTTTAAGCTCTTTTCTTCCTTGGTTGTTCTAGTTCTAAGACTCTTGTTTTATTTGTTCCTTCTACTTTAAAGCTTAGAAATTTGTCATTGTAGAGAGAAAATTGAGTCAAATTTCATAAGTTCGTGGACCTTGAAAAGGTGTGCAACTTTTCAAGGTGGTGTTGTTGAAATTCTGGGAGGCAATTGTATTGAAATCGTGTGCATCAAGTGATGGATAATTTCGCCTGAAGGACAAAGTGTGTAATCCTTGACAACAACGTTAAGTTATTTATTCTTCAATTTTATCCTCTACAATTAAGTTCTCTAAAATTCTATTTAAAGACATGCTATTTAATTATTGCAAGTAAATATTTTTAATAAAATATTTATAAATATACAAAATATCTCCAACATTTGGTGTAAACAAATTAACTAATTTAATGAAGCAACAAATCCAAGTGAACTGAAATTGGCATGTAATGCATGTTTTGATATGCGAATGCCGAGGCAAAAAGCGTTTTTCAACTAAAACAATACCTATGGTACAATGTAGGGAGCTCTCTACAACCTAGCCAAATAAGCCGACCTGTAACATCATATTGCTGCTATACACCGCAAGCCAAAAACGGCAAACTACTTTGCCAAGTCCCTGTACTACAAGAAAATTGTAATTTAGTCCTTTTATTTCAATCTCAATTTGAAATAATTTAATCATTGTATTTTAAACTTGAAAGTAAATAAAAACAATTGTTTACTAATTTTGTTAAAGATGTTGATGTGAGATACACACGACACTAACATATAATGACAAAGAAATAATGTGAAATTAAAATAATATTTTTTTAAAGATTGAGTTGGAATTATTTTGAAATTTTAAAAGTTTTAAAACATGGATGACAAATGCAAAAAAGAAACTCCATTTACTAAAATTTAAAATTTTTAATTTTAAAAATTAAAATTAAAAATCTTAATTTTATATATATTTTTTTGTACAAAAAAGATTGCAGTAGAAGGATAGGGGTGAGATTGCAATTGCTTGGATTCGAACCTCAAATTTGTTGAAAGTCATCTTTTAAGGACGACTAAATGAATCAATTTAGATAGACTCCGGATTTTTTTTTCTTCTTCTAGGTGGGATGCACCAGGTTCGTGCAGTAGTGCAACGCATGAAGGACGCTCAAAGACTCCAGTAGCAAGCTACTACTGTGATGAGCCTTTTTCCTCATTTTATATATTTTCTTCTTCTTGTTCCCTCCTTATTTTCTTCCCCTTTCCTTCTTCTCTTCCTTCATCTATGTCCATCATGCTATTCCACACCAAAAATGGTCTTGCCAATGCTAGAAAAAGAAAAAAAAAATCAATGCCAGAAAACTTATTTGAATTTATCTTGCTCTTACTAATGCCAAAAAACTCTTTCAAATACAAATTCTCTCACATTTTCCTTTACTTTTTCACTAACCAAACAACCTTTCAGTAACAAAAATCCTTTATAAAAGCTGATTTCAAAACTCAATTGGTGATATGCACTAACCAAAACAGCTCAAAACATGAACTTAAAAACAAAAACAAATCTACTAATTGTAGAAGAAATCTAAGATATAATTATGGATATACAGAGAGAAAGAAGTTATGGTTTTTATAAAAAGAAAAGTGAAGAAAAAAAAAAGTTCTCACTTCTTTGAAGAAAGAAAGAAAGCTATAAAAAAAATACTCTTCCGTGGGATGCCAGGTTCGTTAAATCCAGATTATTTCACTCCACATTTTGAACTGTAAAATGTCCTTTTTTTTTTACTCACCTTAAGTCTTGAAGGCTGAAAGTGAAATGGCAGCTGGCTATGAATGTGACTAGAAAGTAAGAGCGGGACAGCAAGCAAGACAAATTACGAAGAGAAGAGGAAGAACGAAAAAGAAAGGAAAAAAAAAATGAAAAATTAATATTTTAAAAATTTTAGTAAATAAAGTTTTTCTTTCATTTATCAATATCTATTTTTTTAATTATTTCAAAATAGTTTCACATCAACATTTAAAAAGTAGTTTTAATTCCACATCATTACTTTATCAGTAAAATGTTACATGTTAGTGTCATGTGTATGCCATATCAGCATATTTAACGAAATTAGTAAACAGTATTAACAATCGTCCTTATTTGCTTTCAATTTTAAAGTAAAAGAAACTAATTACTCTAAATTGAGGTAAAGGGGTTAAATTACACTTTTTCTTATAATCCACAAGCCAAAAACTCATCTAATCTGAATGCCAGCAGTGACAAATTAGTGGACAGCAGGTACAACATGCTCATTAGGCTGGTGTGCCCCAGCAGCAGCAGCAGCATTCCTTCGTTGCCACTCGCGAAGGTATAGAACAGTGAGTAGACAGACAAATAGAGTCAATATTGTTGCATTTCCTTCCTCCATGATCACATTCTCAACCCATGCTTCCACTCTTGGATAGACTTCAGGCAGGGAATCAATTAAGTGGACCTAATAATAAAAACACAAAAAGCAATGAGTCAGAGGACTAACTATAACAACTGCTGAAAAACCGGCAATCCCCAAGTGACAAAGAACCGGTTTTAAACTATCTGACTTACTCATTTTCTTGACTAGGAGGCAGAAGGAACGGAAGAAATTCATCTGGCAATGACTAATCATTTTCAAGATTTCCTTCTTTTCCTCCGCTACTGACAAAAACGTAATGAAATGCTATAACTCTTTAAGATTATTTTTCATACCATCAGTTTTAAAACTCATTATGAGATGTAACAGCAAAAGACTAGCTAAAAGGAGCAAAACCCTTCTAAAACTCTCAATTTTTTTTTTTTTTTGTATTTTCCTTTTCTAGGGAAGTTCCTATTTATCATGGAATTTCTATGCATACACAACCTAATGAGAATGAAAAACCACCAAAAAGGAACATAATGTATAGAAAGTTGTTGAGGCTAATTTTTCTCTACAAAGATGTAAAAATAATTTTTGAGATCCAGGTATGTTCACATGAGTCTTAGCAGAAATTTCTGATCACCATCTCAAGGAGCGTATCAAGAGCAATCAACTTAACTTGCTTACAAATTGCAAGGACATTACCTTCATTATCAATATCTATCAACTACCGAGCTGCCTTCATAGGGCTTTGAAGATGTTAAGCTCGGTTCTGGTTTTACATTTGTAAGAGATGGAATGCAAGAGAAGGTGAGCACCACAATTCATGGGGAAATGACAAACCATAAGTTCCAACCCATGTGCATTTGCAAGCATTTTCACAAAGTGATCAGAACATAATTGCATTAAAGATTGAACAGAGTTTTCTCTGATCTTCGACATAGTTCAAGGGGGGTGCAATGCGCGGGGGGGGGGGGGGACATATAACAGCAACTCACCAGGAAAATGTCTGCATAATTCTTTCGTATCCACAAACTTGTAAGAGCTAGAGTGACAGGCAACTTTGCTGCAGGATCTATCTCTTGCGCTTGATCATAGTAACGCTTGGCAAGATGGAGGTCCAAAGGAAGTCCTTGGCCATGCTCATGCATGTATCCAAGGTTGAACATGGCTTGTGCATTAGATTGGGATTTTGCATGCATGTAAGCTTCTGCTGCACGCTCATAATCCCTCACGGTTCCCTGAAAGAGAAAAGATATAGTTATGGAAAACTTCAGCGGAGTAATAAGAAAGCAATACTGAAGAAAAAAAATCCCAAAACTAGACAAAGCCTTCTCTATTCAGACTGCAGATACATACTCGACCATAGTAATATGCATCCCCAATAAGCAATGCAGCATGTTCGTTACCCTGCTCAGAAGCTTGCCACCACAAAGAATGAGCACGTTGATGCCTTTCTGCATCAGTGCAAAGCCCAGATTCACCCATGCACATGCTGCGCTCACCATACTTGTCAAGGATCCATGCAGCATTACTCTGTGCTATCTCATAGCCTAGCTCAGCCATCCTAGAATACAAGAGGAATGCCTTGCCCACGTCACCTTTTAGGTATGATTCAAGTGCCCATCTAGACAGGGAACTCCACGGTCCTCGTTCAGCAACTAGTTTGTATAATGCAGTAGCCTGAAAAAAAAAAAAAAAAAAAAAAAAAAACCTCAAATTTAATTATGTACATGGATTGATCTTTATGCACATTAGTACCCTCATGATTTGAAAGGGATTCACATCAACTCACACATGAAATATAAGGTTAGCTATATCTATTTGCAACATTTTTTAATTTGATTAAAGTGTCAGATTGTTCTATTCAAAGATTTATTTTCTTTTTTCCTCTTAGGCCCTTTAAAAAGAAGAGTATGGCTAGAAGTGAGGAAAGTAGTCCCATTTTTTATTAAGTGCCAGGTAAAGAAAGTAGAAATTAACAAGACCTATCCTATATGAAGGGACACAACCAGAATACAAGTCATGGACAGCAGCCAATCTTGCTGATGACATGTAAAAATAAAATTCAAGTGTTCCAGGATATAGGTAACATTTCCACTCAAGCATTTAAATATTTCGTTTGCTATGTAGGGCACCTCTTGGCATGACAGTTCCACATACATACCAGTGAAAACCAACTTCTTGTATAAGAGAATAAACAAATTTCCTCTTTTGGGTGCAAAATCAAGCAAATGCTAAGTTCTCAAAGGATCTTGAAAAGTCAAACCTATATTTTTGTTATATAGAAAGATAAAAGAGAACATTGAAATACTGCTGTAAGCTGTATTTTTTAACCCTAAAACCCAATATAATTTAGGACAAGGGTGGAAAATCATGTACCCAGCAGAACTTGCAAGGTGAAAATTATGACAAAAGAGAAAAACAATTCTTTCTGTACCCAGCATGAAAACTTTAAGGTTAAGTAAAATGGAGTTTAAGTATGTCACTCATAAAGATATAGAACTCATAAGAAGGTGAAAATTAGAAAATAAGAACTATAAGCATAAAACATAGTATTTACCATAGGAAGATTCTTTTTAAGCCCAACACCAGTATGAAACATCTTAGCCAACTGATAAAATGCCTTTGGTTGACCTGCATTAGCTGCCACAATAAAACATTTACAAGCAATCTTCACATCCCTTTTCACTCCAATCCCTTTAAGGTAAATTACTCCTAAGTTATAGTGCCCGCCAGCATCCTCATTATCAGCAGCCTTCTCAAAGTACTCTTTTGCCTGCAAAAAAGGAATCAGTTTCAGGCTATGTTGCTCCGACTCTTCATTTTCCTTGAAGTACCCGTGTCAGGGACACAAAAACAGACATGGATATGAGGATATGATCCTTCAAAGACCCTCTAAATACATGGAAATCTTGGAAAAAATTAAACATACCAGTGTCAGACACATATCCGTGTCCGACACCCACACCCGAGTCCGAGTAACATAGGTTTTAGGCACAAACTCTGTAATTGACAACTAATGATAAACCATATGCTATCCGTTTATTGTTTTTTGTTGTAAGTGGTCTAAAGTCTGGACATTTTTCTTTTTAAAAGAAACAAAAATCCATTGAACTCTCAGCTACTATCATTGTTCCCAGATTCAAAACTATGTAAACTCAATCCATGAATAGTTATCTTCAATGTCCGTTATAAAAACTAGAAAATCTGAAGCATGCACCTTCTTTTAACCAATTCATCATGATAACTCCAGATTGGGAATTGATGAAAAAACAGCTAGAAAATACAATTCAGGACCATTATTTGCAATAAGTTTCAATCGCCAAAACATTCAATAAGGCGAAAAACTATAAACCAGAGTCAGTATATAGCTAAGGGTATTTAGTAGGAATATAATTCATACTGAAGCGTAATTTTCAAGCAATGTGAAGATTACTGTTGAAACATAGGGGAAGAACCTGTTATTTGAAAGCTATATACAAAGGCACCAAAACAAGTAGAAAGGCTAGGCAAGTGATTAAAGCATGGACAAGCTAACTTAACCAGACAAACGAAAATATGGTCAAGAAGTTATGCACTGAACAGACAAATGAACATACTTTGGTGTAGTTCTTCTTCTCCACGCCATAACCTTTAACATATAAATAACCCATCCCATTGTAAGCCGAATAAAGCCCCTGTCTTGAGGCAAGTGAAAGCCATTCAAGAGCCTTGGTGTAATTCCTTTCAACCCCAGCACCTCTAGCATAAATCTCACCAAGAAGTTCCATAGCCCTAAGCTCCCCTTTATCCACGGCTTTCAAAAACCACATTAAAGCCTTGGCATGATCACGGCGCAACCCTCTCAATCCGAAATAGTAAAAAAGACCCATTTTGTACATAGCACCAGCATTCCCTTTCTGTGCTTGATATTCCAATATCTGAAAATCCTCATCATCTTCCCCTCTTGACTTCTTTAAAGCTTCCTTATTCTCCTCTGCCCCATTGTGTATCCTAATCGGTTCGATCACGGGTGAATCTTTCGATATCAAAAAGCTGTTTACCGCTATTTCCGCTAATTCAGCATATAATTTAACAGCCTTTTCATACATCTGAAAATTTTAAGATGAACATATTTTCAGGAAAATTAAAAATAAACACTAAAAGCGATTCGAAATTTCTTTAAAAAAAAAAAAAACTTACGTCTTGTCGCGAATAAGTGTAAGCCAAAGCCATCATGGACTGGGAATTGCCACCTTCAGCAGCGAAATAATGATTTAAAAAAGCTTTAGCTTTGTTTCTTTCACGCATCATCCCCATCCCGTATAAAAACCCTAGCACTGAACGAGCGTGCGGATCCCCTTCAATATTTGCCCCCGTCTCGATCTCCGCCGCGGCTTCCTCCATCATCCTGGCGTCTCCATTGGTTGAAGCGTAGATAATTTTGTCAACGGCGGCGTAGTAGGAGCCGAGCATGCTGTCGTCGGAGGTGGTGGTAGTTGGTTCGAAGAGCCGGCGCCATGATCCAGGGTCGAGCTGGTCGTCAGGCTTAACGTGGGTGCCGCCAAAGTCGTCGTCGTCCCAGGAAGAGTCGGACTCGAGAGGGGAAGCGTCGTCGACGTTTTGGGCGTTCTTGAGGTCGTCCTGGGAGAGGACGAGAACAAAAGGGCGGGCGAGGAGGGAAAGAGGAAGAATGGAGAAAAGGAGGAGGAAGAGTGAAAGTCGCAGTGTGGAGAGATGGCACCTTGGATGCATAATTGTTCTAAAGATGTAGCTGTTTATAAGAGTGAGGATTTGATTTGTAGGAGGGAGAGTTCTACTTTCTTTCAGGACTTGTTCGGGGTCGGGGAAGGAAAACCTTCGAGAGAAGTCAGAAGTCGAGACTCGAAAGAGAGAGGAGTTTTTTTTTTTTTTTTGATAATTAGGTAAGGGGAGAGGTTGCTTGGATTTGAACCCAAGACTTCATGCCCCAAGTCTCTTGGCCACTCAGCCAAGAGCTTGTTGGCAAGAGAGAAAGGAGTTGGTTTGGTTTGGTTTGGTTTTGCCACGTTTACTTTTGTCATTCACCCAATCACTTTTTGACATGTCAGCATAGTTGCATTTGGTCTAATACTATATATATATATAAATGAATAACTTTTGTAAATTTTTTAAATTTAGAATCTGTTTTAAATATATATATATATATATATAAAAGATATTAATATTTTTTATTCTATAATCATTATAATTTTTATTTTTTTTAAATTAGTAATTTTTTCAATTGAGTTAGAGTCACTTGACTTAAAATCATGATAGTCAATATCGTATCGGAAGGCGTACCATTTTTGTTCTGGTACTGATACATATCGATATCAGTGTATTTTGACGTACTATTTCGAGTTTATCGATATTTTTCAAATATTTTTTCATATATATATATATATATATATATAACTTATTTTCAAGTTTCATAATAAAATATATATCATATACATATGCAAATATACCTCAATTACCTACATAAAATATATATTTATGTGTAAATATAAAATTTTAAATATTTAATATTCAAATTTTTTTAAATATCAAATAAATAAAATAGATATAAAAATATATAGTAAATTAAATTCAATAAATTAATTTAAAAAATATATTTGTTTTTAAATTTAATTATGAAAAAATAAATAAAAATGATCATGATAGAAAAAAATATTATAAATTGATTTAAGATAATCAAATAAGTGAAAAAAATTAAAATTAAAATCTTGTACCAAGTGGTACGAACCAGTACGAATCATACGTGCCGATATAGACCTGTACAGGCAGGTATTACCAGTACGGACCGGTACAAAAAATCGAAACGGTACACTACTGATACCGTTTTGTTTTACCTTAAAACCGCTACGTATCGGTCGGTACTGGTACAGTACTGACTACTCTACTTGTGACACTAATTCAATAACTCCCATTATATATAGTATATAGAGGAGAATCCATTTATATTAGTATAAAACTAAATTAGTTTTATACACTTTCATAATTTTTTATACTATTAATATTTGTTTAATCTGACCGTCATATTTCATGTTTTATTCACGTAGATCATGCGCGTCAAGTTTTGAGTAAATTAAAAATATCTAATTATTTATTCAATGTAAAAAAATTTCAATTGTTAAATGTATATTAAAAAGATAATATTTTCGACCGATATGATAGAAATATCTGATCGATTCGAAACTTTACGTGCACGACGAGTACAACTATATTATTAAATTCAACGGTCGATTTATTAAAATATAAATCATATAAAAAGTTATAAAAGTTTGTAAAACTAAATTTGTTTTACAGTTCCATAACTTTTTATAAGATTTATATTTGTTTAATCCGACCGTCGTAGTTCATGTTTTATTCACATAGATCATGCATGCCGAGTTTTGAGTAAATTAAAATATCTAATTATTTGTTCGATGTAAAAAAACTTTCAATTGTTAAATATATATTGAAAAAGACAGCATTCTCGATCTATATGATAGAGATATTAAATTGATTCGAAACGTTACGTGCATGACGAATACAATATATTGTTAAATTTAACAGTCGGTTTGTTAAAATATAAATCATATAAAAAATATGAAATTGTGTAAAACTAAACACTAGTGTAAGTGAATCTCTCATCTCTCTCTATATATAAGTATAATTATATATACCAACATTTGGTTGGTTGGAGTGGTAGTGTCGCTCCAACCTCTAAGTTGTGAACCAAGGTTCGAATCTTTGGAGTCATAAATATTGGGAAGGTTTTTACCATTACACTCCCGGCTAGACAGGAATAAGTCTTCTATCAACCATAAAATGGGATGGAGGGAACACCCTAGGTTTAGACAAAAATATATATAATTATATATTATTATTTTTTTGAATTCAGTAAAAATAATGTATTAAATATAAAAAAAATTCTAAAATGATAAAAAAATAATTTTTAACTGATGTTTATAAATACTAGTTAAACGAACCTTTTTCACACATCTATTATTAAACCCAATGTTGAAAAAACCAGACTGAAAGTCGAATCGGTCAGACCTTTGATTTTCGGTCCAATCGATTGGACAGGTCGTTTAATATAAAAATAGTTGTAATGTTAAATAAATAATAAATATAGTAAATAGTTAATACGAATATATATTTGATTTAGTGGTATGATTTTTAAAAGTCAAGAGGTTAAGGGTTCAAATCTCACCATTTACAAAAAAAAAATTGGTTTTTTACCAATTAAGCCGATTTTTCATAGGTTCAAAGAAAATCCGGTTTTATGTATACTACCGGACTGGACGAACCACCTATTCTCGGTTCAATCGGTTAGATCGGTCGATCCGGTTTGATTTTTTATTTCATGATTAAACTTGTCCATAAATCAAACCGGACTGGATTCAAACTAAATCCAGACAAAATATTAATATATTTTATGACTACTTAGGCATAATCCAGCTTGAAATATGGATCTCATTTTGTATATAAGCCTAACTCTGAATGTAAAAGAATTATCAAGGTCCACAGGTCCGTTCAAAATTTACACAAAAAGATATCAATTTCTTTAGAGAGGGATCGACCATTTTTGACATAGAAAGGTTCCTAAAAGTTGTCAAACTAAAGTGATGATCATCTCTAAAAGAAATTGATCCCCTAATCTTTGAAATAAAAAATTTGCCTTGAATGCATTAATAGATCCATCTTTTAAAAAATGATGATCTTTTTTACTATTAGTATTATTAATAGTAATTTAGGGTCCATTTGGATGGGCGATGATATTAACTCCGGTGAGATTAAAAATAGCGGTGGAAATGAAATTAGTTACTATAGTGGTGAGATTAAATACTGTAGCGGTGAAATTAAAATCAGTAGTGGGATATGTGTTTGGATGCAAAAGTAGTCATGGTAGTGAAATGAATTATAGTGAGAAGAAAAAATAATCATTAAAGACATTAGATTAAATTTTATATATAAAGAAATTTATAGTATATTTGAGATATTAATAAATAATTATAAATTATTTAAATATCAAATAATACTTTTGTAAATAAATATTTGAAAATTATTTTCATGTATGTTTTAATATTATTTAACATTTATTAATTATTTAAAGGTATAATTATGAAAAACAAATAAATATCATTGGTAAAATAGACATGTAAAATTAAATTTACAAAATATCATGGATAAAGTATGAATAAAAAATATTTAATGGGGGTAAAAAAGTCCAATTGATGGACCGGTGGTCCACTGGACCTCTTTCCCCACAGTGAAAAAATAGATATCCGGTGAAAAAAAAAACTCCATTCGCACCGCAAGTTGTGTTATCCATACATAACAATCAGCGCGCTTGAGCATGAAAAAGTGGCCAATCTCGCCGGACTGATGCTTCAGTGGGTTCCATATGAACCCTTAGTAAATATTAATATTACTTAATATATAATATATAATATATAATTATCAGGTCCGGTCGAGTCTCAATATTAAATGTTATGTTCAAGATTTAACTCATTTTTAAATGAATCTTAATATTTTTGTTTAAATTTTTTAAATATTGTGCGAATTTTCGAAATTAATCGAATAACTCATAAACAAAGTCTACCCATTAATATTCTATTTGACTCGGTTGGAGCTTCATCAGAAGTACTCTTTAAGTAGAATATTTCTGAAGGTATTATAAATAAAAATAGTGTTAGACAAATTTAATGCATGTTGTAGAATAATGAAAACTAAAACTATTTGATAGCATTTTTATAATTTTTAATAAATGAAAATGGCAACTTTATTAAACTAAACCATAAGCTTTTAAGTGAAAGAAATAAATACAATAAAAGGATACTTTTGTTAATTAAATATATATATATAATCAATACAAAAATTAGATTAAATAAAAAAATATGAATGTAAATAATATAATTCTCTTTAGAATTTTATAAATTATTGGAATGTAAGAAAATTTCATTAAACATTTGTTACTAAACATTAACACTTTTTAAAGAAATTTTGATTTATAATTTCTTCTAAATGTCCAAATGAGCTTCTCGCATAAGTTAAAATTTTTAAGAGTCAAACGCCTTCTCTTTTTACAATAAAAATGCTCTTTCATAAGCTGAATCAAACACCCATTACATGAAGTGAAAATATATATACTTTGAAAAGGAAACAAAGTTATATGATGAAAAAGAAAGTTTTTTTTTTTTTTTTATTATTCTAATTTGAGAAAATACTGAAAATGGAAATGCCTTGCATCCCCGATCTCATTATTAACTTCTTCTTGCAATTATTGCATCTTCTTTGAGGGATATGGAAATCTGTAATGCACCGAAGCTGCTACTGATTGGTATTTCTTAATCTCTCTCTTCTCCTGTGGTCTCCAAGAAGCATATTTCTAACAATGTGAAGCTCTGTCAGCACATCTCTGATGTTCATTCGTTCTCTTGGCAAATCAGCAGAGCATAGGACTCCAATGCTGAGGACTGATGCCAAGCATTTCCAGACGTTCCCAATGCTCATTCCTCTGCTGCTGCTTTGGCCAGTTTGATTGAAGACATCTTCTTCATCTTCATATTTGAGCAAAGGATCAACCATCTCCACCAGACGGTCGGGCAGGGCCGTCTTAACATAATCATTTAGGCTCAAGTCTCCCGTAAACATGCTGCCAGTGGGACTTTTGCCTGTAAACAACTCCATTAAAAGGATGCCATAGCTGTACACATCACCAAGTGTGGATATTTCCTTTCCCATACCATATTCTGCAATTTCAAACAGTTGAAGAAAGTGCCACCATTATCAAGATGAAGATCAAATACAAAATATATCAACTTTACATGATGATAAATTAAACAAAAAAATAGTTTTAAGGGTCGTATAATCTAAACTCTGCAGGAAGTAAGTAGTAATTTGGAAGGGAATTACCTGGTGGAATATATCCCACAGTTCCTCTTATCCCAGTCGAACTGCTTTGCTCATTAATGGATTGGTCAGTTGTCGCTGAAAGAAACTTTGTTAGGCCGAAATCACTAACATGGGCAGTAAGGTCAGTATCAAGAAGAACGTTGCTTGGCTTTAGATCACAATGGACAACCGGGTTGTCAAATTGGGAATGAAGATAATCTAATGCTGAGGCAACATCAATAGCTATGTTGAGCCTCTGAACTAGATTTAAGCTTCTTGAATCCTGCAGCTCAGTTGAACTTGGATGTAACCAACTTTGTAAGCTCCCATTTGGCATAAGCTCGAACACCAAAGCTTTGAAGTCGTTACCTTGAAAATCAATACTTGAGCAAGAAGTAATGACCTTCACAAGATTGCGATGTCTAAGGTTCCTAAGGACTTCACATTCAGCCTTGAAAGTCCTGTTGGCACCCCGCTGTTGAAGATTAAGTACTTTCACAGCAACTGTTTGACCATCCGAACTTAGAATCCCTTTATAGACAGAACCATATCTTCCCTTACCAATTAAGTTGGTCGAAGAGAAACCGTCAGTCGCATGAAGGAGCTCTGCATAGGAAAGTTTCAGATATTTCTTCCCCAATGGGGAGGCAAAACCCTCTTTCTTTTTTGACAAGCTGACCCGTCGTTTGATTGCAAAGAGACATATCAAGAACAAAACAATGAAGAGAACAACACAAGTCGCAATTATCACTCTACGTGGAAAATTCTTCCCTTTCTTTGCAATTTCTGTAGGACAAGCAGGCAACTGCAGTGGCTTAATTCCTCCACATAACTCGTTATTTCTAACAACTGAGAATGCACTGATGTTGTTAAACACTCCTTTCGTTGGCACTTTGCCTTCAAAGCTATTGAAAGACAGGTTGAGATTCATGAAAAGAGGAAGTTCACCTAGAAATTCTGGTATTTGCCCTGACAAATTATTGTGGGAAAGATCAAGAACTTGCATACTTCTTAATTTGCTCAATGGAGAAGGAATAGTTCCTTCAAAAGAGTTTCCCTGCAGGAAAAGTTCTTCCAGCATCAAACAATTTTCAAGAGAGCTTGGAATTTCCCCATAAAGTTTGTTTCTTGATACATCCAATACGTTGAGAGTTTTGCAGTTTCCAACCTCTGATGGTAAAGTTCCGGTTAAACTATTTGAAGCTAAGCTAAGGCTTATTGAGAAGGAAGAAAGACCGATAACTTCCTTAGGTATCATGCCGCTAAGATGATTCTGCGAAAGATCCAATACTTCCATGGAATTGCAGTTACCCAAAGCTGCAGGTATGCCTCCTTCTAGCAAATTACCTCCCAGGTGGAGAAGAAGTAGTCTGGTCATATTTCCAAAAGAGGAAGGAATTTCCCCTATAATTCTATTTGTGAAAACATAGAAATATTTCAACTTGGAAAGTTTTCCAATAGAATCAGGGATACTGCCTATGAGCATGTTTTCATATAATGCAAGGAACTCCAAGCCTACAAGGTTTCCTATCTCTGTCGGTATGCTACCAGATATGTAGTTGGTGTCAAACCGCAATGAATTGAGATTTGCAGAGAGATTTCCAATTGAATCTGGCAAAACACCTCTCAGGTGATTTTGGTAAAACCATAAGAGACTAAGATTGGTGCAATTAGTTAAGGAAGTGAGAAAACTTAAGTCATTTGAATTATTCCCTAGGAGGTTGCTGCCAAAATTTAATGCTTGTAGATTTTGAAGGCTTTCCCAATTCTTTGGTATTGGTCCTGTCAAAGCATTTATACCCATATCAAGTTGTATGAGTCCTGAGGAATTGACTATTGATGTTGGAATTGGCCCTGAAAACTTGTTTTTCCCAAGATAAAGAAACTGAAGATTAGGAAGGGTCAAGCCTAAGTAAGGAGGGATCTGGCCATCTAACTGGTTATCAGCTACAGAAAAGTGATAAATGGACGAGATATTATATAGTTGTATAGGAACTGTACCAGAGAAATTGTTTGAAGCCAACTGAAAAAATTTCAAGTTGGAGAGCTGCCCAAGCTCATCAGGAATGTTTCCTTCAAGGTGGTTCTGCATCAGAGAAAGATAAAGGAGAGAAGAGATGTTCCCTAATGAAGGGGGAATTGTTCCTATGAAATTGTTCATGGCAAGTTGAAGAAGATAGAGCCTAGACAAAGAACCGAGCTCGGTAGGTATTTTCCCTCCAAGCTCATTTCCGTTTAAGTCGACATATTTTAGGTTCGAACAATGAGTAAGGTTTCTTAGAAGTTCACCTTGGAAAGAGTTGTTGGCCAGAGACAATACCTCTAGACGATGCAATCGACTAACTTCTTGGGGGATTGGACCACGGAAGCTATTATTTCGGAGATTGATCACCCTAAGGAACGTAAGATTGGCTATGTAAGGAGAAAGGCCACCTGCCAATTTGAGTGATGATAGATTCAGGGCAGTCACTCTTTGATGCCGTCGACCGCATGTTACTCCTTGCCAGTTGCAAAAATGTAGAGAATCATTCCACGAGCTGAAGACCCTGTAAGGATCAACTATTATTCGAGCCTTGATGGCAAGCAATGCTTGTATTTCTGTCTCATTTGTGGACTCAGATGTGGTTGCAGCCTTCCAGCTTCTTGTCCTGGATTCAACATGATCCAGGTTACAAAGAATGCAAAAGAGTACAAGAGAACAGTTTAGCAGCTTTGATATCATGGATCTTTGTTTAAGGTGATGAGAGAATAATTAAGCTCAAGGAAATCAATAGTAGGCAAATTCAAATACCAATGCTATTTGCTTTCTTTTTTAAGGCTTTTATAGTGTCTCCAAATATTTCAATTTAGATTAAAATGTGAACTAAAATCATTTGGAGTAGGAAATTTTGTGACTGACGTGTTGAAGCTTACTGCATTTTCAAACCTCCAACTTAGCTAAGACAAAAACCAAGTGCGCCAAATTCCATGATCAAGCACTCACGGCACAATGACTTTTGTCCCATAGCTTTTAGAATTTGGACATCTTCCATTTATATTAGTTTCAATCTATATGTTTGACCGGAGAAGAAATAGAACAAGATCAACACGACATACTGCCTTAAAGCTATAGTCTGCATTCTGATTACCAAGGTCTTTGGTTTTTTCTGAGGAAAATAATGATGACTAACTTGTAAAAGTTTAGTCTCTTCCAAGAACGTGTGAAAGAGTTTACCAAGCCCCATAAGTCAAACAGAGTAATTATTTTTATTTCAATGTTGACTAGGCAGTACTAGGTTAGAAAATATGGCAAATTAAATTGTCAAGTCTAAAGATGTCGGGAAAATACTTGGATATCATTAAGCAGCTTTGAAACAAGTGTGAACCATGAAAGTTCCTCGAAAATTCATGGGATTGCCTTATATATATATATATATATATATATATATATATATAAGAGATCCATTTATATTAGTATAAAATTAGATTAGTTTTACACATTTTTATAATTTTTTATACGATTTATATTTTAACAAATCGACAGTTGGATTTAACAATATAATTGTAATCGCTGTGCACGTAAAATTTCGAATCGATCCGATATCTCTATCGTATTGATCGAGAATATTATTTTTTTAATATATATTTAACGGTTGAAATTTTTTAGATCGAACAAAAAGTTAGACATTTTTAATTTACTCGAAACTCGACGTGCCTGATCTACGTGAATAGAATATGAAATACAACGACTGGATTAAACAAATATAAATCATGTAAAAAGTTATGAAAATGTGCAAAACTAATTTAGTTTTTAAAAAGTGTAAGTGGATTATTCCTCATATATATTTTAAGCTTTTCAAATATTTATTACTTTTCGAGTTCTGATTTTAACTGCATCATCATGAAATTATTATTTTTGCTGAGTCCTTAAGGAATTTCAATCCATTTGAGCTATGGGTTAAGGCATTTTAGGATAACAATTTCCCCTTTAGGCAAAAATAATAATTTAAAATTACGTAATAGAGACCTCAGGTAAGAAATTAAGAAATAAAAAGAAAGTGTTTCATTTTCTTAGAAAAATTACTTCTTCGTCTAGATCTTTATCAAACCAATCCCAAAATTAAGTAGTAAATCCAACCTATTTACTTTTATGGAAAAGTGTATGTCAACTCATTGAATATTTACTTTGGTAATATTTTAATGCTATCAAAATACCAAAAAAAAAAAAAATGAAGACAATTAATTTGATACACAAATGAACTTGAAGGAGAGATCTAAAATTTTTATTGAAAGCGAACAAGAAATAAATATGTGAAAGACAAATATTAATTAAATTAGAAATCAATAATTGAGGATTTTAATATTGCTTTGTGCAAGATAAAGTTCAAAATGAGCATCTAAAATAAAAGCATAAAATAAAAATTTTTGATTTTTTTTATTTATGTGAAGCTTCTGATTTAAGAACAATTGACAATAAATAAAGAGTTTTTTTGTATTAAGATAAATTATTGTATTGTGTGGTATCAGTTAAAAAACAACAATAGCAATAGCAATTGCAGGAAAAAAATTATAGTATGAATTCTATGACTTGTAATTTTATAATAGAATTTTATAAATTATAATAATATGACTTATAGCAATGACCAAATTCAGTTTCTAACAACTTCGAATACAAAAAAAAAAAGTATTATTACAAATGGCTTATAATTTTATAGTATCAATTAAAATAACAATAGTATGAGTTATAGTATATTAGTGAAAATAACGATTGTATGAATTATAATATATTAGTGAAAATAATGATAGCAACTAAACAAAAATATAAATTCTATAACTTATGATTTTAGAACAATATGAATTATAATATTATGACATATAATTTTATAGATTATAGTATGAATTATAAACAAAAAGCCATAGAATTCATGACTTTAATTTTATAACAATATTGGTTTGATGATATATATACACACACACTAGACAGCTTAAGTGTTTATCAAAATTTGAAGTTAAAAATGAAGTTTACCTTTGAGATATATATAAAATATCTTTTTGATAGATGTTTAAGGTCTTTTATATCTTATTAATTTTAATTTTTTTTTTCATTTTTCAACAAACAATATTAATAATGAACCAAAATTAATTGAAAAAAGTATTTCAATATTTAAAAAACTAAATAAAATTAATTAATTTTCTTTTTTTATATTTGAGGATGTTAGGATTGAACCCTAATCACTGGACGTAAGAGTTCAATACTTTACTAACATATCAGACACTTATTAGTATAAAAAGAATTATTTGATTTAAGATGAGGTATATCTTTGAGTGTATATGTATTATGCATACTCTTATTGTAAGTTATGAGTAAAATTTATATATTTAGTGGCTTTTATGAGATCAAGATTCGATATTAAAAGTAATTTTAGTAAATCCCTTATAATAAATTTTATTGATTATTATTTTTTTAATGATATGATCAAGGTATCTTTAGATTTTGTTTAGGTTTAATCTCCTTATCAGGATTTATGGATTAGACAATAACTTATAATATTATAATATATTGATAAAAAAAAATGTATTGGTTACAAACAATGAATTGTATTTAAATATTTAATAATAAATTAAAATGAATTTTAAATTTAATTATTTTTAATTGTTTCATATATTTTCTAAATGTAAATATAAATGAATATTTTTAATTATTCGAGTGCAACGCGCTTATATTGAAAACTAGTGCTACAAAATATGGGTCAAAGATAAAACTTCGCAGGAACAAATACATTGTTGAATATATTCATAGTAGCTTAAAAAAAGATGGTAGTTTCAATGTGGTTGCTATAATTAAAATTTGTGATTATGTGCAAAGTTAAGCAAGCCATGGCTGAGAAGCACCTTGCTTGACTGCATTAATGGCCAAGGCTTATAATTATAATTATGATTATGATTACTATATATATTGTCAGACTTGGCATCATCACGTCCTGAGAAGAAATAAGAGACCAGAGTACAATTCAATTGGGGGATTTGTTTATTACAATGGGAACCTCAATGGTCCAAAATTTTCTCAGGTAGGAACTGATCCTGATTAATTTCCGCCCTTTTTAAGGGGGCGAACAGAATATCTAGTATATCTTAGTATTTTTTTGGTACATAAGAAATCTCAGTTTGGGAATAGAAAAGAGATTGCAAATGTTGAAATTCGAACTTCAAATCTACTATATGTCACCTCTTAAAAATAACTGCATGAACCTTTTAAGGAAGTCTGACTGCACGATCACGTTCATATCCTAGTCATTTTTCACCTCTAAAAAAGTCTACTCTGATGCTCAGAAACACTTTGAACTCGTCAACATATTATTAAGAGGTACTAAAAGGAATCCATGCTCTAGCACTGAAATTGAAACTAGGCAAACCAAAAGTATACTTATTGCGATATCTACCTCCAAATACCTAAAATATTTACTCAACTGAAAACTCCAACAACATGGTGTGTTGGTACTTGTTACCAGGCTGAACAACAACTGATGGGAAGTTTGGTTGGTTTATGGCATTTGGAAATCCCTGTGTCTCCAAGCATAAGAGCCTGCATGCTTATTATAAACAGCACCTCCTTTCGCAACAACTCCATTCACGTAGTTACCAGTGTAAAATTGCATCCCAGGGGCATTGGTCCACAAGTTAAGGACCCTTGAGCTCGATGGGTCCTTCACTTTGGCAGCACGTTTCAAACCCGATTTTTCTTCTCCAATGCCAAGAACATAGTTATGGTCATAACCCAAACCTACCTCATGGATTGAAGTACCAACCTTCTTCTCAGCAGTGAAGTCAAAAGGGGTGCCTTTAACTGGCATGGTTTCACCAGTTGGAACCGTGTTCTCATCCACAGGGGTGATATGCGATGCTCATATCTGAATTGAATGGTCAAGTATGTTCCCTGAGTTGTGGCCTGCTAAGTTTCAGTAAGTGTGTTGAGCTAAGTTGATTGGAGTGGCCTTGTTCTCAGGCACTGCTTCCATGTCAAGCTTCATTGTTGTGCTTGAAGTTAGAGTGTAGGTTGCAGTCACAGAAACATCACCCGGGTAACCTTTAACAGGAAAACATGAATGTTAGAGAGAAATAGAGATATGTGTGCCCATAAGAGAAAGAGAGAGAGAGGATGGGAACTTACCCTCCTCACTATCCCTGCTGTGATATTTAAAAGTAATGGACGGGTTTTCGCCTTTCTTATATTCTGCCACCTCCCATATTTTCTTGTCAAAACCCTTGAATCCACCTAAAGGAAAGAACCAAAGAAAAGATACAAAGGAATGAAATTTGATTGCTTTATATATTCATAGAACAGATGTCTTTATGCAGGAACACTAATTATTATAGGTTAATATAATGCTCCTTCTGACTGCCAACAAACAAATGTAAGAGAATTGAGTTGGCTGTTCTAAATTTGTTACAGTATTTTATGTCTGTCACTTGCTGTACCAAAAGATGTACGTCTGTTTAGCAAATTATTGTATAAACAAGAGTTCGGATGGACTCCTCCAATTCATGTAAGCCCTCAAAAGTCACAACGAACAAATCAGAAAATAAAAGAAGAGCATCTCTGTTCAATGTTTCTTTCTTTCCATTTTTTTTTTCTTTTTACCTTTTCTGAAAAGTCTCAGGTTTTATATCATGCTATGCAATGATAATAGTGATTTGCTATAAATATAAACCGTAGCTTCATTGTCTGTATGAAAACAGAAAAGATCAAATAAAAAGGTAACATCTAGAGTATAATATCTTGTTCAAATTTATCGACTATTATGAGGTGAAGTTTTTGTTTTAAGGAAAACATACAAGGCGAAAAAAGAAATGCAAAATTAAGTCACCAAGCCAAGATAAATTAATACATACAGCAAAGTTCCAAGAACGTTTTGGATTTTTTGCTCTCATAAAGTTAAAAACATATAATATAAAATAAGAACATAAATACTGTCTGTTGCAACATCCGTCAACAACCAATTAAAGCATGCAGAAAATCAGTTTTGATCTAGTTACTACAGTCTCATTCTGGTCAGCCAAAATTATGACAAAAAGTCCTTTATTATTCAACAGTTGATGGGTATTAAAGACCAAAACAAAGATCTGAATAAGATAATGAAAGTTCCTCATCATTTTTAGACATTACAATTTGAATCAAGCTTCACTGCTTCAGACAAACCACTATTTAACTGACCATAGTAAGATTTTTCCTTTTCAAGAGAATTAAATAATGTATGAAAAGATTAATGAACAATGGAAGTTACAAGGAAATTGAGCAGCAGAAAAGATAGATGAAGAACATGATTAAGGAGGGGGGGGGGGGGGGGAGAGACAGTTGTATACCGTGGAGACTGTTCGGGGGCTTGTTGATTGGCAAAAGAGTATTCAACTCCATTAAGAGTAAACTTGCCATCTTTGATCCTGTTTGCCACCCTTCCCACAATGCAGCCAAAATAAGGTGCAGCACCTTGCTGATCACATGTTAATTAATCCAAAAACATATTAAAAAAAAAAAAAATCAACCAAAAACCCATTTACTAAGAGTTCATTTGGATGAACGGTAAGATTGGCTCTGATGAGATTAAAAACAGCGGGCGATGAGATTGGATACTGTAATGGTGAGATTAAAATCAATGGTGTGATATGTGTTTGGATTCAAATATAGCGGTGACGGTGAATTATAGTGAGAAAGAAAAATGACCATTAAAAGACATTAGATTAAAATGTATATATATATATAATTAAAAATAATTATATCTATATTTATATTAAATAATAAAATATATATTAAAATTATATTTATATTAAATAATAATTAAAAATATATTTATGTTAAAAAATAAATTAAAAAGTTAAAAATAAATAATTTATAAACTAAAAATTAAATAAAAAATAATTTTAAAAAATAATTTTAAAAAATTAAATAAAACAAAAAGAAAAACAGTGGATGGGGAATAAAAAGGGGATTACCTCTTTCATTGGATTCCAGTTGATCACTGGACCCCAAGAGCTCCAGTCAAGGACTAGAGCTTCGTCCAGTGGAGCACCTCCACTGGAGGTGATCCAAAGGCACCTGGAAGTGCAGTCAGTGAAGGGGGTTTTCCCCTTACATAAAAAAAAAAAGATTTCATCGCAACAAAGGTGCGGTGGAATCCAAAGACAACCTAAATGAGAGGGTTTCAAATGGAGCCTTGGTGCGGCCGGATTGGGACACTTTTTGGCCCCAATCGGACCGCACAAAACATTTGAATTGCAAGGATCGTGCTGGCCCCTCATTTTTCCACTCGAGCATAATGCTCCAGTGGGAAATAATGCCCTCCAGTGGGAGGGCATTTCCCATATATAGCCTTGCTTCTTTTTTTTTTTTTTTTTAATGTTTAAAGGAATATTACAAGAATGTTTTTGGCATTTTTTATTTTTTTATAATTTTTTATTTAAGAATGTAAAACATTTTTTTTAATTTAATATAATTAATAAATTATTTTATTATTATATAATTAATATGAATTAATTAAAAAAATGAATAATTATATAAATAATACTAAAATAAATACTAAAATATTATCTGATATATTACTATCATTTTTATTAATTTTTAATATTTATTAATAAAACTATTAATTTATATAAATATAATTTATTAATTTTATTAATATCAAACAATTTAAAATTTTCATTATATACATATTTTTAACTAATATTCTTAATCATCATTTTTTCTTTTCACTATAATTTATCTAACCGCCACCGCTACATCCAAACATATATATCACCTCTGATTTTAATTTCACTACTACAGTATCCAATCTTACCGCTACAATAATTAATCTCACATTCACCGCTGTTTTTAATCTCACCGTCCATTCAAATGGAGTCTAAATCCAAATGGAGTCTAAAGGGAGATATCTCAACGAGCCATAAATTTGTCATAATTTGTCAGACAAATTACTTCCTAGTTCTCACATCTCAAAATTTTCTTTCATTTGCAAGATATCAATATAGCCAGAAACGAATCATTGTCTATTTAAAATTCCAAACATGATTTTGAAAAGAAAAGTCAAATGAGTTTTCCAGCAATGTTGATAGAATGTAATACAAACTGAAATGGGTTCTTTCATTTATCAAAAAAAAAAAAAATTCATTATACAAGATGAAGACGATGATAAAAATTAAATGCTTCCAAATTCAAAGACAGACAGAGAGAGAAAATTTACCACGTAAGGTTCGACAGTGTCGAATCCCAGGACGACATCAGCTAATTGACCTTCAAAGTCAAGAAAAACCCATTGATCATTAATAGTTTAGCATTCAGAATTTTTTTTTAAAAAAATAATTATTAGATTTAGCCAGAGAAAATTGAAAAAAGAAAAAAGGGAAAGGAAGAGAAGATATTTTTTGTTGTTGAAGGAAATACCGTTTTTGTCAGGAACAGACAATGAGGTGATATTGCAGCCATAGTTGGTGATCTTAACTTGCATGGTTCCATTGTTGAGTTCAAAGATCTGCGGTTGGTCTGCCATTTGATGTTTTGTCTTCAGAGTTTGAAAGAGAGATTTGAGTTTTGACTGTTGAGAGCATTCAGTAACTTGGTTGTTCTGTTGTTTATAAAGCAAACACTTTACTCGGTGAGTGTTGGAAGGTCTTACGTCATTTCTCTTAACCTTATTCCTTACCGCATGCCACGTACGCATATTTCATACCCCTTTCTTCTTTGTTTTTCCAAGCTGTAAGAAAATTATCAGTAATCAATCTTGCGGGACAAAAGCACTCTGGTTATGGGAGATAATCTTTGGTAACCATCTTTTGAGTCTATTAACCAACACCTTTGAAACCAATTTATACACCATATTACATAAAGATATAGGCTTATAATCTGTGACCAGTTTTGGTTGGCTTACTTTTGGAATCAATACGATATTTGTATGGTTAATGCTCGTCATGCCTCCATTCCCATTTAGGCATGATAAAACAGCTTTCACCACGTCCTCCTTCACTATGTGCCAGTGCTTCTGGAAGAATACAACCGACATTCCATCCGGTCCTGGAGCCTTTAAAGGATGCATATCTGCCAACGCTTTGTCAACTTCTTCCGCTTTAAACTCCATTAATAAAGCTTTGTTCATAGTATCTGAGACCCTCCTTGGTACATCGACCAATACTTCATCCAGATTATTGGACCTGATTGACTTGAACATATTCATAAAATAAGATTCCATAACTTCAGTAATCCTTCCTTGCTCATCTTGCCATACCCCTTCTTCATCAGTGATTCCCATAATTCTGTTCCGTTTCTTTCGAGCTGAAGCTTGAGAATGAAAAAAATGAGGTATTTCGATCCCCATCCTTTAACCAAACATTACGTGATCTCTGTTTTTGTTAGTAGTTTGCAATGTTGATGGATACTATCCCATATCACTTAGAAAAGTCAAGTGAAAAGAATATATAATAAGCTATTCTTCTTAGCTTAGACAATTGCACTAAGTGCCAAAAGCCCAAAGTGGTAATGGGTTCACCTAGTGGGCTCACCTAGTAGGCTACTAGGCTACTATTTATTTAATGTCAAAGATGGGCTGAATGGTTGTGTTTCTTAATAATAGTCTTATGTAAAGACATAACACTTAACTAAATAGTTCTTGTGTAAAGACATAACATGTAACTTTTACAAGTTACATGTAACTTTTATGCCAACAGACAAGTTACATGTAACTTTACATTGTTTATAAAAGAGACTTTTCTATTCTGCCATTTTCACTATTTTGCTTGGAACGTTTATGACTTTGTTGTATCTTGGAGGCATTATAAAGCCTTAAGGAAAGTATTTTTCACGCCTCAAAATCAGCATTTAAATCTTTTATATCTGTTATTTTTTCTAACAGTTTTCACAATACTTCCTCCCTACTAAGAAGTTCATTAAGCTCTTGTTTGATGTTGCCACACTTTGCGAGAAAGCCCCATCTCTTTTGCTCTTTCATTCCAATTCGCTCCTCTTCTTTCTTATTTTGCATTGCACATTACCAAAATACTTCATTTCCACTCATCAAGGCAAACTGCACAATTTGCTATCTTACCTTGAACCATTTGCAAAGGGTCTCTACCATCCTGTCCCTCCCATGCTTCCTTCACTACCTTTTCACACCTCACGTCTCTAACCCACATGGCTTCAAATCTGAATTTTCTTGGACATGGCTTCCTTAATCTGCTGTCATCTATCTTGAGTAATAAAGGGAGGTGATTCGATCTCGAAACTACAAGGTGACTGATCGTGGCTGCAGTAAACCTACTACGCTATCCCAAATTAGCAAAACATCTCTCTAACCTCACCTCTGTTCTGCCATCGCCCTCCTGGTTATTACACCATTTATATTTACATTAACAGCTAATTTGAACTCTCTCATCTGCGATTTTGGCCTTCGATTACCTCCACGTGTTTCATGACTATAGAGAATTTCATTAAAATCACCTCCAATGAACCAATCTAGTTCTGATTGTCTTGCCAATCTTCTTAACAAGTCCCATGATTCATGCCTTTTGTTTGTATCCCAATGACCATAAAAGCCTGTAAAACGCCATCTCCCTCTAGAACCATTAGGCTTTATCAGAGTGTCAATGTGATGGCGCGAGAAACTACTCACCTCTAAGTTAACCTCATCACTCCATAATAGTGCCAAGCCACCTTTTCTTCCTTCACAGTCCACAGATAAACAGTTTTTGTATCCCAAACGGATTCTTAAACGATCCCATTCTGACTTAAAAAGCTTAGTTTCTATCAAGAAAACCAAGCTACGGCTCCATTTCCTCACTAAGTCTGTGAGGCATCGAACTGCCAAAGAATGCCCCAATCCTCGGTAGTTCCAGATTAAAGCACTCATGTCCATCGACGGCTGCTCTACAGCCACCGCCGAAACAGTAGATTCTGGTTTACCATCACCCTCCTCTTTTCTTTTTTACAATCTTCAAAACTCTTGTTATTTGTCTCCACCTGTAACTCCATCATAGCTAGGGGTCGTTTTTGTCCTGCATGAATGATCTCATTCTCAATAGATATTGGCTCAACAATGTTCATGTCTTCATATGGCTTTCGTCTCCATCCAGCTTGTCCTTTCTTCTTACCTGTCTTGGGCTTTTCCTGTGATAAAGAGCCCATTTTTTATCTGGCCTAGGCCCAGCAGTAGATGATCCAGATATTGCATTCTTTTAACTTCTCCATAATATCTGTCACTATACATTGATCATTCCCTGCTTTTATGTCATTACCAGTGTTGTTATTAGTCAAAGCCTCCCCTTTTCCCACGTCAGCTAAATTATTTCTCCCCTCAAAATCCCCCATGATTCCTCCTTACAACTTGATTTTTGTTCAAAAAGTCACACCCCATAACGACACTTGATTTTTTCGGATTTTTTTCTTTAAGCTCGCTACTTTCCAAAACTGCTTTCTCACCACTGCCACCACTGCCGTTTACACCTCCACCGGTTTTCTCATCATCCTCATTCCTAGTGTCACACCTTGGCTTTTTTTGATAGCAAAGTTCTTCCTACCTCCACTCCCATGAGTTCTTCCACCTCTGTCTCGGGATATCATCCTAAGCCACGCTTCATATTCCAACTTCACTCTGCCAAGTTCTCTACGTTGACGATCTGCCTTTATACAATCATGTTCACTGTGCCCCATAATTCCACAGGAATAACAAAAGGTTGGAAGCCTTTTATATTTAAAATATATTAGAGAGCTTTTACCATCAAAAGTAAATCTAATTGCTCGTCTTAAAGGCTTATTGACATCTAAGGCAATCCTCACTCTTAAGAGATTTGCCCATACTATGCCATTGCTCCATTATATCTACCATCTGAACCATACGAACCTTCTCTCCAATCTTCCTGCCGATATATTCATTCATTGCTGTGAAGGGAAGATCCAAAATATGGACCCAGAATTCAGCTGTCTTTAAAACCACTGTTGATGGTTTATCATCCTTTTCAAGCCCCTTAAGAATCAATAGGTCGTTATCAAAATTCCAAGGCCCCCCGTGACTAACTCGATCCCTGTCCTCACTTTTTTGAAAACGAAACAGAAAAAGGTTCTCTCCCACCTCCTCAATGGCAACTCCTTTGGAAGTTTTCCAGACAGCTTTCATAGTGTTTTTGAATGCCTCATGATTAAAATTCTTCTGGGTGTTTAATCAACCAATCAAACAATTTGGCATCCATCCCTGTAATCCCTTCAGCTCCTTGGATTCTATGACCACATCTTGCTGTTCCTCTTCCGTTAATGAAATTTTGTTGAGGAACTCCTCAATTCCTTCTTCCATTCATAAATCTCCTAATAGTAAAGAAACTTAAGACAATGATGACTGATTAAAAGGAAAAGAAAAAACACCAAGATCCCTTCTTAAACAAGGGAGATCGCTTGCCTGAAGCAAGAGTATCGCTCCCATTGACTAGCAAGACTAGCAGAGGAGAGGAATTTTACTAAAATTTATTGCTTAACTGGCATGGACATTGCCGTCTGTATTATGATTTAAAGTTAATTAAGATATTCTTTATAATATTATTTTTGCATTAAATGTTCACAATTAATAAGATGAATTTGAATATATTAAGGGACGACATTACCTAATTCGATGATCTTAAAGATTTTCGTTAGGATGCTAATTAACATTTGTCTTTGATATACCCACTATCTGGGTCGGGTCAAGCATAGTAGTCAGTATCGTATTGGTCGTATTGGTCGGTATGAATCAATTTTGAAGAAAAATAAAATGGTATCAATATCGTATCATTTCGGTTTTTTATCAGTCCGTACCGGTCGTATCGGTCCGTACCGGCTTATATTGGTCCGTACCGACCTGTACCGGTATGTATCGAGCCGTATTGGTTGGTACAAGATTTTGATTTTTTTTATTTAAAAAAAAAATCACTTATTTTATTAATCAATTCCTAATATTTTTAAATAAGAATAATATTTATTTTTTCATAATTTCATTCAAAAATATATATTTATTAAATTAGACTATTGAATTTAATTAATAATAATTTATTGTACTTTTTTAATATTTATTTTATTTATGATTAAAAACTTTATATATTAAATATTTATGATTTTAAAATTTTATATTTGCATATAAACTTATATATGTATGTAATTGAGATGTGTTTGTACATATATATAAAATATATATTTTATTAAAAAAAGTGGAAATGATTTTATTAAATACATATAATTTGTTTTTGAAAAATATCGGTAAACCTAAAACGGTACGTCAAAATACATCGATACCGATACATATCAATACCAAAAGAAAAATGATATGTCTATCGGTACGATACTGACTATTTTGAAGTCAAGTAATAAGCAATTGTATTATTTAAAAAAATGTTAGAAGGAAAAAAATTATAGTTATATGAATAAGTAAAGTAGAGAAAAAAATTAATATAAGTAGAGTATAAAGTTTTGAAACAGTGAAAAAGTAGTTAGAAATGTAAATTACAAAAATGAATTTTAAATCAAACTTTTTTAAAAGAAAAAATTAAAATATCCTTATTATTTCTCTATTAATGTATGTTCTATTATTAGTTAGAAATGTCATTTTTTTAATTAAGTTGTGCCACTTAACATATTATAAAAATAGCACATGCATGTGCTAGATTAATGCCTGTGGTGGATGACTATATTAGGATGAATGCATATGGGGAATGAACTAGATTAGTTATTATGTACATAATAATTATGATACATTGTATTAAGAAATGTATTCTTCCCTCCCTAATGATTCTTGCAGTCCTAAATAAGGATGTGTTTGTATCCAAGAAGAAGTAATAGAAAAAGGTTTAGTGATATAGCTAGTTCTTAAAGAACTAGACTTTGAAAGTTCATATTTCTTTTGTCTTAATATCTCTTTATTTACTCTTTTTATTCTATTTATAACACGTTATCAGCACGATCAAGTCTCTAACGGTAGTAAAGTCGCTTAAGTTTCCTTTCATTATATCAATGTAAGAATTTTGCTTCCTCTAACATGTGTTATCTAGAAATCTAGTATATCTTATTATTTGCAAAAAGTATATATCTTTACATGTTCTATAATAAGATATATGTGAGATGAGTACTTTTTATTTATTATATCAAGTATCTTTACAATGATAAATCTCACGAATTTTGAATTCGTTGCTCTTGATATTTCTGAAAAAAAATTATTTGTCATGATGCTGAGATTCATCTTGAAAATACTATTTAAGAAGGAAACCTAGCATCCCTAAAAGATCGCACAAAAGGAATGGTTTTCTTTCGACACCATTTACACGAAGAATTGTAAACTGAGTACATTACTATTAAAAATCCATTAGCCCTTTGGAATAACTTAAAAAACAGATATGAACACAAAAAAAATGGTGATTCTTCCAAAAACTTCGATATGAGTGGATACACTTACGCTACAAGATTTCAAAACCGTAACTGAATATAATTCAGCCTTGTTTAAGATTAGCTCTCAATTGAAATTATGTGGAGAGAATATTAATGATGAAGATATGTTGAAAAAAGCATATTCAACTTTCCATGCCTCGATGTGTTCTTGCAGTAGCAATATCGAGTGTGTAGATTCACAAAATATTCTGAGCTAATTTCTTGTTTACTTGTGGCTGAATAAAACAATGAACTTTTGATAAAAAACCATCAATCTCGTCCTACTGGCTCAACACCATTTCCTGAAGTGAATTTGGCATTTTTTCAAGGTTGTGGACGAGACCGTGGTGGTAAAAAGGGTCGTGGTAGAAAAAATTATAGGACCCGTGATAATCATCATTCAAGTTTTGAAAGCAAAGGTGCTAAATAGAATTAAAAGAAGTAGGTCAAAAATGAGAAAATTTCGGAAAAGAGTTATAAAGTGCAAAACAATGATAATATTTGCTATAGGTATGGAACAAAAGATCATTCTTTAAATATTATAAATGTCATTGATCTCGTATATGTCAAACTCCAAAACATCTAGTTGATCTTTAAAAAGCATCACTAAAAGAAAAAAAATGTTGAAGTAAATTTATTTGAACCTGTTGATCTTACTTATAATAATGAATCTTTTCTGAAAATTGATTTTGATGTTTCTGATTTTTTCGAAAACCCTAATGGCAAAATTGGTCATTTGATTGGGAATGAAAAATATCTACTAATGAGATATATTTATGTTTATGTTATTTTAAAGGTTGTCATATGTAAGTTTTACTTAATATCATGTAGGATGACATATGTTTAGTGGATAGTGGTACAACTCACATAATTCTTCGTGATAGAAAATGTTTCATACAATTAACATTAGCTGAAATTAATGTTAATACAATATCTGGTTCTGCAAATGAAATAAACGGCTCTGAAAGAATTTACATTATGTTCCCAAATGAAACAACTATTATATATTGATGATGCGTTATATTCTAGTAGATCCCGAAGAAATCTACTAAGTTTTTAAGATATACGTCGTAATGGGTATCATGTTGAAAAAGAATGAGGGAGATGTGAAATATCTTTATGTTAACTCTACAGTTTCGAACCAGAAGTTCATATTAGAGAAACTTTATAGTTTCTCATATGGCTTATATTTCACAAAAATAAGGATGGTTGAATCAAATTTTATTCACCGGAAGTGCTCAGATCCTAAAACTTTTATATTTTGGCATGATCGTCTTGGCCATCCAGGTTCAATCATGATGCGACGTATCATTGAAAATACACATGGACACCCATTAAAGGATCAAAAAATCCTTTTGCCTGATAATTACTTTTGTTCTTCTTGTGCTCAAGGTAAATTAATTGTTAGACCTTCTCCATCTAAATTATCTTTTGGGTCTCCCACTTTTTACAAAGAATACAAGGAGATATTTGTGGCCCAATTCATCCATCTTGCAGACTACTCTGGTATTTCATGGTTTTAATCGATGCTTCCTCATGATGGTCACATGTTTGTCTGCTTTTAACTCGTAATATTGCTTTTTGCTCAAATTATAAAGTTAAGATCAAGTTTTTCTGACCATTCTATTAAGACAGTTCGTTTAGATAATGCAGGAGAGTTTAATTCAAAAACTTTTTATGATTATTACATGTCTATTGGAATTAGTGTTGAACATTCCTTTGTACATGTTCATACTTAAAATGGTTTAGCAGAATCTTTCATTAAATGTTTACAATTGATTGCTAGACCTATGCTTATGAGATCAAAACTTCATGTATATGCTTAAGGACATGCTATAATACATGCTATAATACATGCTGCATCTTTAGTTCATATTAGACCATCTGCATATCACAATCTTAGAATTTTTGGTTGTGCTGTATATGTCCCTATTGCATCCACTTAACGAACTAAGATGGACCCCTAACGACGTCTTGGAATTTATGTTGTTTTTGACTATCCATCTTTAATTAGATATCTTGAACCTATAACATGTGATCTTTTTAGAGCAAGATTTTTAGATTGTCAATTTGATAAATCACTTTTCCCATCATTAGGGGAAGAAAAAGGTAAAGGATCTAAAGCACAAAAAATTTGTTGGTGTACACCAACATTGTCCAATCTTGATACACGTACAAATCAATGTGAACTTGAAGTTCAAAAAATAATTCATTTGTAGAATGTTGCAAATCATTCGCCAGATATTTTTACTGACACCCAATTGGTCACTAAATCATATGTACCAGCTGCAAATATTCATGCATATTTAATTGTCCCTGTAGGACATTTTGTAGGTATGGCAACCAATGAATCTAAAGTACGCCAGAAGCGTGATAGGCTTTTTGGTGCAAAGGATTTTGTTCCTCGAAAGAAAAAGGAAATGAAAACACTTCAAAATGATTCTCTAGAAGAGGTCAAAAATAATATAGATCAACAACCTCATATTTCTAGACAAACAACCCTAGAAGTGGTTCCGATATCGAAAAATTATGAGATCTCATTAAAATCTAGAAATATATAAGGAAGAAATTAAGTTGTTGTTGATAATGTGTTTGCATATACAATTGCTTCTAATATTGATTGGCCGAAATGGAAAGAAGCAATAAAGGTTGAGCTAGACTCATTAACCAAATGTAAAGTTTTTGGACTAGTAGTCCAAACACCTGAAAATGTCACACCAATTAAATATAAATGGGTCTTTGTACGTAAAAGAAATGAGTTAAATGAAATTATGAGATACAAGGCACGACTTGTAGAGCAAGGTTTTCCACAAAAACCTAGTATAAATTATGAAGAGACATATTCTCCTGTTATGGATGTAATTACTTTTAGATTTTTGATTAATTTGGTAGTCTCTGAAGGACTTGACATATGTCTAATGGACGTGGTGACAGCTTACTTATATGGATCATTTGATAATGACATATAGATGAAAATCCCTGAAGGATTTAAGATGTTTGGAGCATATAATTCAAAACCTCAGCAAATGTCCTATGTTAAACTACAAAGATCCTTGTATGGGTTAAACCAGTCTGGACGTATGTGGTACAATCATCTAAGTGAATATTTATTGAAAAATGGATATGAAAATAATGCCATTTATCCTTGTGTTTTCATTAAGAAAATAAATTTTGGATTTGCTATAGTCGCAGTGTATGACTTAAACATAGTAGGAACTTCAGAAGAGATCTCAAAGACTGCTGATTACCTAAAGAAAGAATTTGAAATGAAAGATCTTGGGAAGACAAAATTTTGTCTTGGATTTCTAGTTGAACATTTGAGAAATGAGATTCTTATTCATCAATCATCTTATATACAAAATATTTTGAAACAATTTCATATAGATAAATCTTACCCATTAAGCTCTCAAATGGTTGTTCGCTACTTGATGTAAATAGAGATTTTTTTCATCCATGAGAAGATGATGAAGAAATTCTTGATCCTGAAGTACCATATTTTAGTGCAATATGAAGCACTTTTGTATCTAGAAAATTGCATTAGACTAGACATAATTTTTGCAATCAATTTATTAGCAAGGTTTAGTTCTGCACCAACACGAAGACATTGGAATGAAGTGAAACATGTTTTTCGTTATCTCCGTGACACGAATGATATGAGTTTGTTTTACCCAAATGGAGTAAAGTCAGAATTAATGAGATATGCTGATGCTGGATATCTTTCTGATTCTAACAAAGCTTGATCACAAACAGGTTATGTCTTCACATGTGGTGATACTGTTATCTCATGGCGGTCTGATAAACAAACAATCACTGCTACCTCATCAAACTATTAAGAAATATTGGCTATTCATGAAGCAAGTCATGAATATATGTGGTTAAGAACTATGATTCAACATATTAGAAAAACATGTGGATTGTTCGTGGAAAATGACATGCCAACTATATTAGATGTGGATAATACAACATGTATTATACAAATCAAAGGTGGCTATATAAAAGGTGATAGAACTAACCATAGTTCACAGAAATTCTTTTACACACATGAACACTTGAAGAAAGATGATGTTGATATTTGCAAAATTTGCTCAAGTGATAACCCAACAGATCTATTCACAAAGGCATTGCCAACTTCAATTTTCAAGAAGCATGTACATAACGTTGGAATGCACCCTCTTAATGACATTAAATAATTGGTTTTAATATTGAGGGGAATTAAGTTTCCTATGAATATTTACTTTTTTCCCTTCGCTAAGTTTTTCTCCCATTGGGTTTTTCTTAGCAAAATTTTAACGAGGCATATTCATAGTGAATAGTCATTCAAGGAGAAGTGTTATACATGCATGTGGCAAATTAATGCATGTAGTGAATGACTAGATTAAGATGAATGCATACGGTAAATGAATTAGATTAATTATTATGTACATAATAATTATGGTACATTGTATTGAGAAATGCATTCTCCCCTCCCTAATAATTCTTGGAGTCCTATATAAGGATGTGTTTGTATCCAAGAAGAAATAATAGAAAAAGGTTTAGTGACATAGCTAGTTCCTGAAGAACTAAACTTTGAAAGTTCATATTTTCTTTGTCTTGATTTCTCTTTTTGTTTACTCATTTATTTTATTTATAACACGAATGTAATTTTGAATGTGATTGGTGATTTATTACGTTTAAATCTCCTTTTCTATTACATTGCTAAGTCAAAATAGAGTTTATTACATTTAGACGACATATTCATTTATATCAATGAAAAATTAAATTAGTTTTATATATTTTTATAATTTTTTATACGATTTATATTTGTATAATTCGATTGTCGTATTTCATGTTCTATTCATGTAGATTATGCACGTCGAGTTTTGAGTAAATTAAGAATGTCTAACTATTTGTTCCATATAAAAAACTTTCAAACGTTAAATATATATTGAAAAAGACAGCATTCTCGATCGATATGATAGAGATATCGGATTGATTCGAAACTTTACGTGCACGACAAGTACAATTATTTTGTTAAATCCAACAGTCTGTTTATTAAAATATAAATCATATAAAAAATTATAAAAATATATAAAACTAATTTAATTTTATATTAATATAAGTGGATCCTCTTGATATATTTATATATAAACACTAACGTAAAATTGTCATTTAATAGAAATCTTTCCTCGTTAAAAAAATAAGAAAATTGAAAATTTAGTAGAGAAAAGTAGCTCATTTTTTTAGACAAAAACATTTTAAACCTCTTCGGTGAACTTACTAAAGAGTTTTTCTATTATAAAAGTAGAATCAAAGTATTTGATTCTCTTTTAAGGGTAGTCCGTCCGGCTGGTTAAATTTGGTCCGATTCGGGTCGAGTTTGAATAAAAATATTTATAATTTAAATTGGTCTAAATTATTATTCAATAATTAAAAAAATATATTTTTTTAAATTTAATTATAAAATATATATAAATATTAATATAAAAATAATTTTTAATACTTTAATAATTTATAAACAGTGAAATGGGCTTACGGGCCGGCTCGAACCTGAGCCGAAATGAGCTTGGGCAAGAGAAAAAAATTTCTTGAGTTGCGGCCTGGCCCTATCTAGCCCATAAAAAATATTTGATTTTCAATTTTAATTTATGCAGAAAGTGCCAACTGAGTACTAGCTCAAATGATATGATGCTGTTGACAGACTTTTAAAGGTTACGGATTCGAGAGGGTTTATACGCGTAATATCCTTCTCAGGTGAGTTAATTAGATAGGGGTAAGGGGTTATGGATAGATTAGGAATTAAAAAAAAAAATTCTTATGCAGAAAGCTCATTTGGGATTTTGGATGAATTTATAAATCAAAATTTCTTCAAAATAAAAAAAGCACTACTAATATTAATATATAATAACAAATATTTAATGAGATTTTTTTTTTATATTCTCATTTTACCATTCAATAATTCATAAATTATTAGAGAATTTTTTTTTCACATTCAATTTTTTTTATTTGGTTCAAAATTTTCCCTTGATTTTATTTTATTTTTAATTAATAATTTTTTTAATTTTATTTTCAATTGGAAACTTATGATTTGAATTATTAAAAATAAATTGAAATAGTATCAAATCGTTTTGTACATCTTACAATACTTCTTCATTAAATTTGTCGAACTTTATTTTAGCTTTTCTTTATGAATAATTTTTTTTTCGCTCAACTCGAACAACTCATTTTATAAAAGTTCTAACTGGATATAACAAGCCCTAAGAACAATAAGGCCCAAGGCATCCCACTTATTTATCGGCAGATGTTTTTTCTTTTATGTCAAAGTTGGTTTGATATATTGGTGGTAGAATTTTTTTAATTTTATAACTGAATTATGAGGTTTTTACATGTTTTATTGTTTTATTTTATTTTTTAAATTTTACAATATCCTAAAGAGTATGTATCACATTACTAATTTTGATTATAAAGTTTAATAATTTCATTGTCATTTGATGTGATAATTTCTATTTATGCTAGACTTCACAATTCGTGTCGTGTATTTTATCGTATCATAATAGTGTTTAAAATATTTTATATTTATATAAATTTTGATAAGTTAATAATTCGTATTATATAGATTTTGAGACATTCGTATATTCGTGTTGTTCTCATGTTATTTTTTCATATAATGTTTTAATTATATTTTTCGTGTCATATTTGTGTTCAATATTATCAGATTTATTTTATGCCATTGGTTATGGTTTTAAAAAAAATAAAATAGGTTGAATCCTAAAATAAATAATTTCTCAAACATTAAATCATAAAATCGTTTTTCATTTTCCCTTTTTGAAACTCTGAAAAGTTAATCGGGATTTTTAGTCGAGCCCAGCCCATGCGTACGAGAGATACTGCAATTCAGTTAAGCAACCCAAAAAAGGGACCAGCCCAGTTAATTCTGCTAAAATACGCGGTTGGTGTTACAGACACTCCAGACACCTTCTTGCAGCGGAGTTGCCCTTTTTTTTTTGTCATTAGAAGAACTTCCAAGTTCGGCGGCTCAACCCACCACCATTTCATTTGCTTGAGAAGGTTTTTCTTCAGTATTCTTCTGTGGAATTGGAGTTTGTTTAAAATGGCGGCTTCCAACTCTGAAAATGATTTAAAAACTGAAGTTCCAAGCTCAAATGAAGCAGAGCAGCCTCGGATTCAGGCTATTCGAATGCCAAGTATGGAGGAAATTCGTGCTCAAGAAGTTTGGAATAATTGTGCTGTTCGTAGTGTCGTTAGTGGAGTCATGGGTAAGTCACAATTTCGGTTTCATTTTTTTTAAAAAAATACTTGAGTTTTAATATATTCTTTTTAAATGATAATTCGTTTAGCAATTAAGAAAAAAATGTGGAAAAGAACTGGATAATTTATTAAATATTTGAATCTGATGGATTTCAAATTGTTTTTGCGTGGAATTATTGGAATAAAGCAATAAACTTTTGCCTTTGCATTATTCTGTCTTCCATTTATTGGAGGGTTTAAGTAATGTTTTAGGGTTCTAAAGGGGTTTTAATATTTGTGGTAATATTTGCAGGAGGTGGGCTAGGATTCATGATGGGCGCGTTTTTGGGTGCATTGGATAATCCTTTAATGCAAGATCAAATGACTGGTAGGCAACAATTAGTTTATAACTTAAAGCAAATGGGGCAAAGAAGCTGGAGTTCTGCAAAAGCATTTGCAGTTATGGGCTTAGTGTTTTCTGCTGTTGAATGTGTTGTTGAGAAGGTACTATAGAGAAGCTAGGAATCAAAATTCAAACACACACACACGCACATACACATGGAAATAAAATTGGAAACTGAACTCACAATCACTGTTTGTTTTTAAAGGCTCGGGCAAAACATGACACCACAAATACTGTTGTTGCTGGTTGTGCAACTGGGGGAACTATGTCAGCAAGAGGTATCTACTTCCTTACTGTTCTTTGATACTACTTGTAATTTCTCTGTGATCTCAGTAAATGCTTGTTAGGTTGGGTGTTCATATCTTTGTTAGCATAGAAAAAGTTTGCATTTAGAGCACTCAGGAGCTTTCTAATGTAGATTGCAGCGTCTTGTGCTGACATTTTTGGTTCACTCACACCTACTGGACATTGCACCAGTGTACAATTAGTAGTGAGATGTTTATTAGTCTAATAGAGGGTCTTTTTATGCCTTCTTTTCCCCCCCTTTTGGTGTCATTTTCATTTTAAAGCACAAAAGCTACTACTTTTCTTTTTCTTTCTTTCTTTCTTTCTTTCCTTCCTTCCTTCTTTCTTTCTTTTTTCAGATGTGCATAGGTTGGATATCCTATTTGTGCTGAAGCACTTCTATTACTAATGCAATTTATGATTGAGATTTATTGTAAACTAGTTTCAATTTGCTTTTATTTCCTTCAATTTTTTGCATTCAATAACTACAAATCTCTCTTGTTGTCTGCCCCTCAAAATTCAGCAATTAAGTTTAATCACCAACCTTTCTTCTTGCTCTTCAAAGCAAGATTTTGGAGTTCCAATGAAAACTATTCATGTTACTTCGGAAGTATTTTTCTCTAGACTAGTTAAGGACTCATGTGCATTACACATAGGACCTTAAAAAAAGGGCAAAAAAGGTTGACTACTAGAACAATTACAAGATATGAAGAATATTATTAGATAGCAGATTTTCCTAAAAACTTCAAACATGCACTTGTTTTATCAAATTTGCACTAATACCTATATCGACATGTCAATTTCCCAAATTGAAATAGTTTCATTCAACCTGAAAATGAAGAACAGTTTAGTAAAATATAGATGACACTCTAAATAGCACAAAAAGCTAGCTAAAATAAGAAAAATTAGTTTATAATCTACTTCAAAAGTTAGATCACCGAACAGTATGAGTCTAGCTCCATTTCGCTTCGTGTGCATTGTGTAACTGCTGGGAGTTGTATTCTCTTTGAAAGGTCAAGCATCTAATGACATTAATAAGCATCTGAATTAATATCTTCAATCTCAACATAGGAGATTATAGGAGGATAAAAGAAAGGGAGAGAGAGGAAGGAGGGAGTTGGGATTTATTCATGTAGTAGAGGTGGTAGCAGTGGTCACCGGACTAAGTTAGTTCTCTTGGCACTATATTGTTTAATTACTGGAAATTCAATTCACTTAGAGCAACCCATAACATATGAGTTCTTAAGCATGTCACAGAAGAAGACAATTTTGTTAATTTATTAACCTCTTGACAGTTCAGTATATCAAGAAAATGTCTGTATAGTGCAAAATATAATTGACCTTGGTATTAAGAAAAGGTACATAGGAGAGCACAAGCCTTTAATGTGGTGAACGGAATGTACAATATGTGGATACGCTTCTCTCAATCTCTTATGAGCCTTTACCAAGTAATCTTCTGATAGTTAATTTGAAAGTAACTATATTAGTTAAAAAATAACTTCTAAGGGTTATTTAAAATAATTTACTCTTAGAAGAAATAATCTTTGAAAAAAAGTAATAGTAATAATAAAAGTTCTACTCAGAGCACTGATTATGATATCCCTTACCCTATAACAAGTTAGATAGTGAACTAGTGCAAATTTAAATTGAATTTTTTTTTCTCAGCTAGTTGAGGAAACATGAAAGTAAGAAATTATGGTCAATTTAAGCCAGTTGAAGGATGCAGATTACAAAATGATCCTAATAATGGTTATTGACTTTGACTGAAAAACAACGTTAATTTGGTAGCACCTCATGAACAACTTAACAAGTTTAATAGATGCCAAGTGTTCCTAAAGTGTCCTGAAATTGCAACTAGAAACAAATATAATTTCTCATGAAGCTTTGTGCTAATTTGTTCTATAATGGCAGCACGAAATGTGGAAAGTAAATTGATGAAGACCAACCCTTAATTGGTTGCAACTGGAAGACTTACATTAGTAGGATAGGTTAACATTCTCCAAATAGAAGATAATTCAGGTGTCTCAGTTTGAGTCTACTTAATTATATTTCATTTAGCAGTAATTTAAGCTTTCAGGAAATTTTTTTTGTCTCTTTTATCCTTTTTTCCTTGTAGTAGGTTCTAGATCAACATTGTACAAGAGCTTTTGAGAGTAAAACTAGCAAAAGGCCCTTGCTACGGGGTAGGGTTACAATCAAATTACTATTTTTTTTTATCAAAACACAATTTTGGAGAATGCGAGATTCAAATCCAGCTCTTTGAGCAGTAGTATATATGCACCAACAATCATATAAATAAGCCTCAATCTATTTTTATTTTTATTTTTATTCTTATTACTGTCTCTATTTTTTTTTTTTTTCTCATTTAGCTTTTTGTACATGTCATTTCTATATGTTAAAGGTCTTCTTAATCTTTCTTTTTCTTTTTTGAGAAAAAGAAAAAACTTTCCATTTTCCCTTACTTTTCTTTTCATCTCCTTCTCGGCTCTTCTTTTGAACATTTATATTTAAAAGCTTTTTCATATTCAACTATTCATAATTTTTTATGTTCAATTTTCTATTATTATCAAGCTAGGACCTAGGAGGGAAAAAGAAAAAAAAAATCGATACATATATCATGACCAAGTAACATATCTAAGAAATGTTTGCCTTCTCATTACTTATCTTTTTTTTTTTTTTTTCAATGTTAGGTTTTCGCACTTAAGTTCTCATCCTTTCTTTGTTGATTCGACATTTATGATTTACCACATAAAAGAAAAGAAGAAAAAAGAAAACGGTCAAAATATATGATTCCAACCTTTGGTGTGTTTTGCTGAGTTTGCATAATACATTCTTAGCCAAAACAAAAAGCCATGTCAACCCAACCAAGTTTGACTTTAGAGTTCTTGAAGCTTTAGTGATCACTCATTGTTGATGGGTTTCTTAACAAGTAGTAGCTGTCATAGTAGTGAATTCACAGAAGTTGCAGCTAACCAATTGTTTATGCTTTAGAATTTTATAAAGCTGACATCTAAGGGACCACATCATGGCTAGTAGATGTTTCCCATAGGCTATAAAAGTACTATAAATATTGACAAAATGAATCATGTACCACTTTTTTCTTACAAAAAACCTCTTTCTTGGAGGGATCAAACTTCTTATCCCTCCTTTTATTTGTTATCTTCTTTCCTAATTGTCCTTTTAATTCAATTATTTTTTCTTTGATTTTTTTTACATATAATTTTTTTCTTAACCAAATTCATTTAATCTTTTTTGATTGAATTCTATTTTGTATTTCCTTTGAATTATCATGATCAGCTTACCTTAATAGGCTAATAAAGATTTGAATGAGCATTTGTTTCCTTTTAGCAAAAAAAACCTAAAATGATACTATAAAAAGGCAATTTTTTTTTTTTTTTTTTTCTATTCATATTAACTCGGCTACTTATAATAATAATATAATGCAAAGGTCAGCATGTAATAAATTATCATATTTAGAGCAAATTCAATCACCATTGCAAATTGGAAAAGACAACATGTATTAAATGTGTTCATATTAAGCTCAAAGTCTATTGTCGGAATGTATTGAGGATATCTATAAGCATTATTAATGACTATTAATTAGTGGAAGTGCATATCTAAAAACCTTTATATTTGCTTGGTTACTAATAATGACTCAAAATACTATAGCTCAAAGGGCAAATTGGAAATCGTATAGAGGATCTCTTTAACCTTTATATTATTTGTTGGAAATCGTATGAAGGATATGTGCATTAATTAACCATTTATGCAAAGGAAAACATTCAACAATAATGTGTTAATATTTGCTCGGTTAGTAATAAGAGGAAATGCCATACCTCAAAATCAAGTGGTCATTAATAAAACCATTAAGCAAAATGTTAAATATGAGCATGTTGACATTCTTTTTTAAATATATTGATATGAGAAAAGAAAAGCTTAATAGGCATATGGCCCTCGCTTAGTTACTAATAAGAGGAAATGCTATACCTTGTTCATTAACGAACCCATTAGTGCAAAGGCTAACTTATGGAAAATGTTGAATGTGAACATGCTGACATTCTTTTATAAATAAATTAACATGAGAAAAGAAAGCTCAATAGGGATATGGTGCTCATTAGTAGTAATACTAATTTGTATAGTAATAGTATAAATATAGAAATGCAATTGAGACACCGTCTTATTGATGCTTATGAGCATCTTAATACCTGTTGAGCTTTTTTTTCTTCATATCAACATGAAATGTTTTGATAGAATAATGCCAATGTGTTCATATTCAACGTTTCTTATTAGCTAAATATTGGCATTTGCATTAATGGTTTCATTAGTGACCAATTGATTTATAGCATTCCCTAAATTAGCAACCAAAGCAAATATGAACATATTATTGAATGTTTCCCCTTGCATTAGTGGTTATTAATGCACATATCCTCCCTATGATTTGCAATGCATTCGCAAGAGCAATTGACTTTGAACTATAGCAATTCCCATCATTTGTAGTAACCGAATGAAAATGAACACATTTAGGATGTATGCACTTGCATCATTAATTAATTAAGTTATTAGTGCTTATGTCCTTGGTATGATTTTCAATTTGCAAGAGCAATTGATCTTGTAACATGAACACATTTAATGCATGTTGGCCATTACAATGCAGTTTAGGGGTGTAAATTGAGTATCCTTTTTGTCCTTTTGATTATTTATTATTTTTGGGTTCGTCTTAGTTCTCCCATGTCAATGTGTTCATTGGCTTTGAAATGTTGATATCTTTTGATAGAAGAATGTAAATAAGATCATATTGGCTTTTGAGGCCTAAGATTTCCTACGTACTGAATGGTGTTGTTTTTTGACACACGTTTTCCCATGGAAGCATCAGCATGCCACGTGGCTCTCTCAGGCTTATCAGTTCCAACTTTAATATAGAAGTATTAGTTTCTTTTCATTTGAGTGACATTCCATTGAAACTCATCTAAGTGAAACTCTTTTTTTTTTTTGTTTGTTTGTATTTTTGCATACTTTGAAACCCTCTAACCAGCATCTAGAAACCTTAAAGCCCTGCCCTCAATGTTTCAAGTGATAATAGGCAACTAAACTATGCTGCATTAACAAGGAAACCTTAATGCAGCTTTGATCATAGCCCTTTGATGTAACGAAACATTGAGTGATTTTATCAATACAATAGCTACAATCGAAATAGAAGAGAAAGAAAAAAAAGAAACCAACTGCAGAAGTGTGATTCTTCCAATAGTATCCTTGTTTAGGCAAAAAGTCTAGCACATAAAAGGCACTATCAAACATTGGCAACCACCCCAATCAACAAAATCTGATCATTTCCACCATTTCTTTTCATTTTCCAAAGATAAGTAAGAATTGAAAAACTTAATAATCAGCAAAACAATAGATTAAAGTTGGCAATGGCAAACTGGAAAAATAACAAAGGTAACTCATTAATGACAAACATGAAATCAAATCTGTGGGTCTCCAGTAACAAGGTAATTGAAAATTTTGGAGAAAACTGACCAACTGGGGGCAGGGGAAGGGCTTTGCTAAAGATTCCTCAAAGTGAGCAGACCAAACAACAAAAATGAGAAGCTTGATTAGAATGTTACAAGCATAGCACAAGTTCCAAGAAAACTGGCAGAATGTAGCAAGAAGAATGCAGATGTACTCATATAAAATGACTGTTCTATAATATACTTAAACATGCGAGGGTGAAATTCAGAGTTTACAAAATTATTCTCACTCAAGCTATTCTTATGATATGTTAGAGATAGGTTACGAGTAGTAAGTGGGTTGACATTATTACAAACACATTGGGTGTGTTTAGGAAAAATAATAGACAAAAAATAGAGGCAACTTTTTTTGTTCATTAGGTAAAACTTATATGGCATGAGGGTTTAACCTCACCGTTCTCTTCAATTCATTGTTAATTATAGAAAGAAAATTGTACCTATCCTGTGTCATTGTAATGCAATAATTGACAGTATCATGTCTGGATGTGAAGATTGGAATTAATTGTGGCCTTTCAGCTTCCCATCCCTTTTCTTAACCAGTCTAGCACTTGCTGGGAGAATTTAGGGTGATAGAATTAACCTTTTGCTTTAAGGAATTGAAAAATCTCTTCTCATTGTAACTCTCCCACGAATTGAAGTATTTTACTTTAAGGAAGCTATGGGAATAGAGGATTGATAATAAGCCTTTTGCTCATATGAGTGAACAGTTGGTTCCTACAAATACTTATTCATGTCTTATCTTTTTGCATCCTTTCCATGTTAAATCCAGAATTCCCTAGCCTATGATCTCCAGTTTCACTGTCAAATGTTAATCTTCCATGTTTGCCAGCTTATACTATGTTGTTCATGATTTCACTCTGTTTTCGGTACCCTGATTTATCTTACATCTCTTTCTGTTGTGTGTTTATAGGTGGTCCGAAAGCAGCATGCGTTGGTTGTGTCGGTTTTGCTGCGTTCTCAGTTGCAATTGAGAAGTTTTTTGATAGACATACTTGATGGGACAGTTAACCTGCTCCAATTTTGCAGACATCAATTTATTTAGAGTTTTAGACAGAAGTCATAGCTCAAATGCTGAATTTATCATATCTTTTGTGCAATTTTACTTGATTCAGAGCCAACCCTGATAACAATGGAAGAAATATATTATCAGGAACTCAACCGTTAAAATCTTTTATGCTTTGATTTTTGATCCGCTATAACTCAATCAGAGGATATACACCCAAATGTAATTGGTTGGATCTTGGAGATATTTATATTGCTTGATGATTGATTAAGAGCTTATCTTATGTTCGAGTATATAGCTTAGTGACAGATATTGGGGAAAGCTATTCAAACAGCAGCAGCAATGACATGTTAGGCAATTACATACATCAGTTCAAATTAGTTCCGAACTTAGCAGCATCTGAAAATAGATTGTTATCGACAGTTTTTGGTACAAAGAAGATTGTAGTTTGAGAAAGAAGAAAAGAATGGCAATTGTTGAAATTTGAACTTTAAATTTGTTAGGTATCACTTATTTAAAGGGTGGATTGCATTAAGTTCCGGAGGTGCAATTATTTATGCCTTTAATTTGGTTGGAATGGGAACAAAATTGTGATTGTATTTGTGTTGAGAAGTAATTTCAAGAAATTATTGAGTAAATTACCTTTTGATTTCAAAAATTTGGATCACATGTTATTTTAATCCTTACAATTTAGAAAATAACTTGTTAATCTTTATTTATAATAGTCCATTTGTCAAATTTTCATCAAGTTTAAAGTTAAATGTCATTGGAGAACATAGTCTGACACATGATAAACATGTATAGGTTGACGTGTACAACGTTGCGTTACGTGTTTTTCAATCTTTTTTCTTGAATTTTTTATTTTATTTTTTTCTTTTCTTTCTCTTTCCCGTTGATTAGGACTAGTCTATAATTGTAGAGGGTCGGATCTGACCTAACTGATGCCGTGACGATCATTTGGAGCCAAATCGACCCTATAGCAGTCGATTCGGTAAGGGGGAAGAGTGTTCGAGCTTCACGTTTTTTGTGAAGTCCGATCCCTTCCTCCTATCAGATTTACAGTCAGGGGTTGATGGCTCTAATGCTTGTCATGGCGTCGGCTAGGCCAAAGACAAATTTGATAATTCGTGAATTCGTATAGTGTTCGTATTTTTTTTTCGTGTTTGAATTATCATATATTTTATATAAATTTTGACACATTAATAATTCGTATTATATAGATTTTGACACGTTCATATATTCGTGTCGTGTTGATATTATTTTTTATATTGTATTATATTTTAATTATTTTTTTCGTATCATATTCGTATCGTGTCTAAAATTATTAGATCTTTCAAAATTATTGCAGGGTGATCTTTGGTTTATGAGGAAGAGTTGAGAAGAAGAAGAAGCAAGAAAAGAAAAAAGAGAGAAAAAAATATAAATATAAAAGAAATAAAAAAGAGAAACAAAATAAAAATAAAAAATTTGGATTTTTTTTAAGAGGAAGGTATATATGTTTTATAACTTTTAAATATAGTTTTAAACAGCGTATTTTTAAATATAAACAATATGAGATTGCCTTAGGAACAAATTTTGGTCTAAGACAATAATAGATTAAGAAAGACCTTTTGTAGTTGTTCACATTAAAATATAGCCACGAATTGAAAATGAACATGTGGCAAAATAGAGATGATATGGCTGGCCAATTGAATAAATGCATATGACTATTTTTTATTAAGATATGTCAAATGTGATATTTATTTAATTGTTAACTAATAAAATGATTTTTTGTTTTTTTTCATTACCGAAGCAAGAAATCAAAAACACAATAAGACATTAGCAACCCATATAAGTCAGAAAGAAAAGAAGAAACAGAAAGTAAATAAGACGAGCTTAAAGCAAGGGAAAAACTAGGGCCAATGGAAGCCTGTGCAGCAGTTGGTAGCAAGTTCAGCCAGTTTGTTAGCTTCCTTGTGTGCTGGGTGGGTAAGCTTGATGATATCCACTCCATTCATCCTAGATTTAAGGATATTAATGTCCTCGTACATGGGATGGTACCACCAGTGAAACTTCATATCTCATCTCAACACAATCTTGCAGATAAGTTTATCCCTACTCTAAATGCAGCATGGCTGAAGGGCCATGCTTCTAGTTCTGATAAGGACTTCACGGATGATAAAGAGTTTCGCACAGATTCGAGCATGATTGTTAACTGGCTTGTAGACAATGAGATGTTTGACCATGCCATGACTTTACAACGAAAGCAACTCCATATCCTCTTAAGCTTCTTTTCCGGGCCATTTGGATGTGGAAAGTTTGACTAGGACATCTAAGAGGAGAAAATGTATTAACTTGGCCTGGAATATCAACAATATGTTTTTTCAAAGCTGGTACGAAAGGCTTTCTCACAGTTAATTATTAACTCTTTTGTTTGGTAGATGGCTGCTATTGGGTTTGGATTTTACCTTTGAAAACAAACTTTATTCTCAGGACCTAAATGCACCAAAGGGTACAGGCAATTCTACATGAAAACCAGAAGTTGTTGTAGACTTTAAAATCAATGGTGTCGAAGTCAGAGTCTCGATTTTTGGATAGAAAGATTCAGAGATTGGGATCTTACCATTCAAGATAAGAGTTGTTCCCCTCACTCAAAACTGTCAGTCTAACCCTTGAGAGCATAAGTTCCTTCCAAAGAGAATGCTTTTCCAAACCCATGAATCCCCCGAGCGAGGTTGCATTTCCATGAAATTATTTCTTTGACAAAATTTCTTGCCCAACGTTTCATCAAGCAGCCAACTTTCTTTTCTAACTATCTTCCATGCTTGCTTTGCTAAGAGAGCTTGATTTATGTTGGTTTCTCTAAAGCCTAATTCCCCCAGTGATTTAGGACGACAAAGTTTATCCCAACCTTTAAAGTGAATTTTCCTTCCCCCTCATTATGTCTCCACCAAAAATTTCTAATGATTCTATCAACTTTGTCACAAATGAAAGTAGGGGCCTTAAAGCAAGAGAGATAGTAAATAGGGATGCTAGATAAAGTAGATTGAATGAGAGTATATATTCCACCAGTTGACAGCAATTTTGTCTTCCACTGGGCAAGTTTAGTGTCTAGTTTGTCAAGTAAAGGTTGGAAAAATTTACCTCTGGCTTGGAGATTATCAAGGGTAAATCCTAGGTACTTGCCAGGCTTGTTAGTAACCTTTACTTGAAACATCCTATGGAATATTATTTTAAATTTGGGGTGGCAATTCAGGCTAAAAACAAAATTAGATTTGTTGAAATTGATTTTTCGACATGTTACTAATCAAAGATACTCTTAATCTTGTGACAAGAGTCCCAATTAGCTTTGAAAAAAAAAATATAACTATCATTCGTAAAAAGAAGATGGTTGATTGGTAAGCTTCTTCGAGTGATCTTAATACCATAGATGTTTCTTGAGGTTTCAACTTTGTACAAGAGATGAGAAAGAGAATTCTAACACAAGATAAAAAGATAAGGGTAGAGAGGGTCATCTTGCCTTAGTCCTTTCTGAGGAACAATCAAACCTATTGGTTCACCATTAACAATAACCTGATAATTTAAAGTGGTCACACAAGCCATAACCAATTTAACCCAATGAGTGTCGAAGCCCAGGTTTTCCAGCACAACTTTAAGGAAGTTCCAACTGATCCTGTCGTAGGCTTTATTCATATCAATCTTTAAAGCACTCCTTTACCTTTTGTCCTGTTATGGATCACATGGAGAATTTCTGCTCTCAAAATAACATTATCACAAATTTGTCTTTTTTCAACGAAAGCATTTTGGAAAGGAGAGACCAAACTACCAATAATTGGTTTAAGCCTATTAAACAGCACCTTTGCAATTACTTTGTAGATGACGTTGCACAAGCTAATTGGTCTAAAATGGTCAACAGACTGAGGGCTTTTTTTGTTTAGGATGAGGGTCATGAGTGCGATTCATTTCTTTGAGCATAATGCCTGATCTTAAGAAAGAGAGGGATGCGGAAACAACCAGAGGATCCACAATATCCCAAATTTTTTGGAAGAAGATTGCAGATTTACTATTGGGATCGGGAGCCTTTAGTGCAATAATACCAAAAAACAACCAATTTTACCTCTTTCTCAGTAAAAAGAGAGTTGAGTTGAGAAACCTGGTCACTTGAAAGTTTATTAAGGTCCATGGTTTGAACAAGATTCCTCATTTCATCCATGGAGCATACTTCGGGAGTTTTAAAGATATGATGGAAGTGTTCCTCAAACAAACTCTTATGGCCTGCTGATCTTCGACCCATAAATTTGATTCATTCTTTATCTTTAAGATCCGGTTTTTTACTCTTCTTTTAGCCACCATCATATGGTAAAATTTGGTATTTCTTTCTCCCTTAACAATCCAATTAATCCTTGATTTTTGCATCCAATGCATTTGTTCCTATTCCAACAGATCCTCTAACTTGCTCCTAATTTCCATTTCTTTCATGGCTGCGTCAAAATCAGTGGATTGAGTTGGGCTGTCTCTAATGCTTTTTTGAGATCATATTTCCTTCTCTTCAAGTTACCAAAGTAATCTTTGTTCCATTTTCTTGAAGCTTCTTTTGTAATCTTGAGCCTCGCCACCAAAGCATATGATGGAGACCCTCAATTTGATTTGACCAAGCTTCCTTAATGATTTCCTTACAATAAGGGTGGAGTAACCACATAGCCTCAAACCTGTAGGTCTTCTAGTGATGAACATTTTCCTTTTGTGATTAGAAGCATTGGCCCGTGATCCAACCTAATAATAGGCAAATTGAGCAGAGAGGCTTGTAGAAAATTTTTAAGCCACTTAGAATTGCAAAAGGCTCTGTCTAAGCTTTCCCATATTACATCCTCACATTTCTTGTTGTTTGTCCATGTAAAAAATTTTCCTTTCGTAGGGATCTCAAATAGGTTGCAGTGGTTTAAACAGTCTCTAAAAGCCAAGTGCCCTTTAATGTTATTAGAGGTCAGTGAGAATTTTTCAGAGGAAGAGAGAACCTGATTAAAATCTCCAAGAATGACCCCACTATCGTCACCCACTTCATTAGCAATAGATTTGAGTTGGTTCCACACTTCTTGTCTACGATTTAAATCTGGATGACCATAACAACAAGTAAGCCAGAAGAAGTTTCTTTCCTCATCGTACACAACAAAATGCATAATTTCTTATTGGTAAAAATAGGGGAACATCAATAGAAAGATTGTCATAACGTGCCAAATACGAATTCAGCATGCTAGACGCAAATCATGAAGTCGCCACTAATCATCTTACTAGGTGTGATTAATCACCTATACGAAACTATCATCTTTAAAGTAATCCTAAGCTTGACTAAGGTACCTAAAAAGAATAGGTTCTGGTCTACTTATCAAAACTAGGTTCGGGAGTTCGATTACGTGCGGGAAGGATTAGCACCCCCAGAACGCCTATCATAAAGATAGTATCTAAGTAGTCATGTGATACTAAAAAATCTTAACCAAATGGTCTTATCTATCCTATCTTCATTTTAAATCATTCAAGTTAGAAATATCGAAAATCATTTTTTAGGTCTTCCTTCCATTCATTCTGTAGAAATAGCTAAAACAAGTTTCCTCACCTCAAGAGTATTCAAGAGAAACCATTCGTTCTCCTGAAGAGGCTCCGTCGTCACAAAAGTTAATTTTATGAAAAAGACACTTAAACCTAAGTCTAATTTTCAAAATTAACCCAAAATTTATTCGTGTTTGCTCAAAAAATAAATTTTGACCTTAATATCGAAAATTATCCCTTAAAAAACCCTTCCATTCATTCTGGAAAATTTTTAAGAGAGTTTTCTCACCTAAAAGTTTCTCAAAAGTCAACCATTTGTGACCTCATCGAATTTCATCCTTGGAAAGATCCTAATTTATTCTTCGATTTTTAAAGTATTCATCAATTATGAAAAATTATGACTTAAAAAAAACCATTAAAAATTAATTATTTCAAAAGAATAAATTTTGACCTTTTTGATATAAAAAATTATCTCTTAAAAAATCATTCCATTCATTCTGGAAATTTTTTAAAGAGAGTTTCCTCGCCTAGAAATTTCTCAGAAATCAATCATTCGTGATCTCTTTGAATTTCATCATCGAAAAAGATCTCAATTTATTATCTAATTTAATTAATATTCAATTATAAAAATCCTATTAGTAAAATTTTTTAACTAACACAATTACAATTATCCTAGAAACAAATAAATAAACAAATAATTAATAGATAATTAATAATTTACATAAAAAAGAGAATAAATCAAATTAGTCCTAAAAAAAAAATCCCCGCAACAATAAAATTAAATAGCATTAGTCCAAAAAAAAAAACAAATAAATAAAAAATAATGAAAGAAAATAAATAAACAAATTAAAATAAATAAAATAAAAAGGAAAACAGCTACATCCGGGTCGGGTGGGCACGCGGGTCGCGCGCGAGTCCTGCTGCCCGACCCGGCTGTAGCCCTATTAAAACTTTTTTTTTTGTTTCAGTTTTATACCTCTTGAAAAAAAAAGTCTTCTTTTCTCTCTGTAGACACCTAATTTTGTCCGGACCACTAAAACAGGTATGTTTTGCTTCCTAAATTGATGTTTCAGAATGTAAAACGACATTTTCATCCTGCAGGTGGTACTCCGAGACTTAGGTTAAGAGGGCAAGCATAAAAAGTCAAACTTTGAAAAAGTCAACCCTGAAAAAGTCAACCACAGAAAGTCAACTACTGAAAAAATCAACCCACTTTCAAAATCAAGATTTTAAGTTCAATTGAAAAATGGTGAAAGAATTTTGATAATCCGGGGTCTACATCGAAATATATGGAGTTCGGAAGTTGGGATTTGGAGATTCAGTAGAAAGGAAACCCTAATCCGAGAAATTTGGGGAAAAGTGCTTAAACGATAAAATTGGTCGAAATTGAAGGTTCCAAATGAAAGATAAGCACTGAATACGGGTAATGGAGAAGCCGCTTGCAAGAAAAACCGAAAGAAAAGTCAATAGGGAGAAAACCGAGAATTAAGGTTTTTTGGTGGATTTCGGTGAAATCAGGAAAAATCACAGAAATGGCCCGACTTGGTAAGACTAAAGTCCCAATGGATGAAGAATGATTAAAAAGGGATAGACCAAGGCTCCGTTTGAATAAAATCTGAAAATCGAACATGTTTTGAGCAAAACCGGGTTTCGGAGGCAAAAATGCAAAATTGGAAAATTTGGGAAAAATAGCAAATGGACTCCGAAAATTCTGAAAATTTGAAAATCTCATTCTTAAATCATTTGGAAGAGATTGGAGAAATAAAATCTTGATTCGGAGTTCGTTTGCAAAATGGCCAAATCCCGAGCTTCTTATGTAGTAATTCAAGAAGGAAAATCCCGAAAAAATAGCAAATGAGCTCCAAATCTTCTGAAATTTTGCAAATATAATTTTAAAATTATTTTTAAGAGATTGGAAAAATAAAATCTTGATTCGGAGTTCGTTTGCAAAATGGCCAAATCCCGGGCCTCCTATACAATAATTCAAGAAGATAAATCTCGGAAAAATAGCAAATGAGCTCCACAAATTCTGAAAATTTTCAAATATCATTCTTAAATCATTTGGAAGAGATTGGCAAAATAAAATCTTAATTCGGAGTTCGTTTGCAAAATGGCCAAATCCCGGGCTTTTTATGTAGTAATTCAAGAAGGAAAATCCCGAAAAAAGAGCAAATGAGCTCCAAATCTTCTGAAATTTTTCAAATCTCATTTTAAAATTATTTTAAAGATATTGGAGAAAGAAAATCTTGATTTGGAGTTCGTTTGCAAAATGGCCAAATCCCGAGCCCCTATGCAGTAATTCAAGCAGATAAATCCCGAAAAATAATAAGCTCCAAAAATTATGAAAAATTCCAGATCACACTTTTAAATTATTTTGAAGATATTGGTGAAGAAAAATCTTGATTTGGAGCTCGTTTAAAAAATGGTAAAATGTGGGGGCATAAAAGGGTATTTTTGGAAGAAAAAATCCAAATAAATAGCAAACGGACTCTATAAATTTTGAAAACTTCCAGAATTCAATATTTTATTATTTTGAAAGTATTAAAAAAATAAAATTTGAATTTGGAGTTCGTTTGATATTTATTTGCATCTGGGGGGCAAAACCGTCATTTCACTCAAGCAAACGAAAAGGGCTTCTTTTGGCCTTTCAAAAAATAAGACTTGGGCTGGAAAAGAGAATTTCTGGCATGCCAAGGCCCAAAGGAAGGAGAAAGCTTCTGATTTTTCAATCAAATGGCCAAGAATTAAGAGTTAGTTAGAGATTCTCTTTGATCAAGCCATGGTGATTAAGCCACATAGGCCAAGGGAGAGTGTCAACATTATTCTTGAACAGCTGTAATTTGGGACAGCTGATATGCTAATCTAAGGGTGGTAATTTCATGATTTTTCACCTTGAATTATTAGCCAATTGATGGAAAATTGGTTGGGAAAAAATGACAACATTTTGGAGGAGAGAGAGGGGCATTCGGCCAGCACTAATAGAGGGGTTCAAAATTTTCATTTTTGACACTTTTATTTTGCTGATTTCTCTTAGTTTTTCTAAGCTTTTCTCTCCTTGGTTGAAAGCAAAAAGAAAAAGTTTAGAAAAGAAAGGAAAGTTTGAAGAGATAAAGCTTGAAATATAGCTTCTTGAGGTTGCTCTTGAGCACCAACTCTTGCACTTTCTTGATTTTTCATTCTTGTTTTTACTATTTTGATTACTATTTGGTGAGTTTCCTTTTTAAATAAATGTTTTTTTATTGTTCTTCTTAAGTTCTTTCTTCATTTCTTCGATAAATATATTTTTTTACAATTGTTTTTACATATTTCTCACCATGGCCGAATGGCCTACATTTTTTATTAAGGTTGCTGTTTTGTTTATTTTATCATGTTATTATTGTTATTTTCTTTAATCTTGATGTTTTAAGTGTTATTCTACTTCATACTTGAGTCATATTTTAATTTGGTTGCTTTGTTTCTTGCCATTTATGATTTAAATATCATGTTCTTGCATTATTAATTTTCTGTTTTCATAATGTTTAAATTTGTTGATGTTTTATATTTAGTATATCAAGTGTTTGTGAAAATGCTTGTGTGGTGTTTGCATGATTTGAGTTTTATATTTTTGTTGAGCATGTTAGTATATCAATTGTTTGTGAAAATGCTTGTTTGGTTTTAGTATTTCTACTTTGTGTTTGCATGTTTTGAGTGTTATATTTTAGTTGAGCATGTTAGTATATCAAGTGTTTGTGAAAATGCCATGCTTGTAGGAGCTTGAGGCCATTCGGCTATTCCATGTGTTTTGCATCGTGTGTTGCATTTTTTCCATGTTAGTTGGTAGGTTTTGCATTTGCATGACATTTGATTTAGTTTTGCATATTATTGTACCAAGTGTTTGTGAAAATGCCATGCTTGTTAGGAACCATAGGCCATTCGGTCACTCTTTGAATTCTAGCATTGTATGTGCATTCTTGCCATGTTAGTTGATAGGTTAGCATTTGCATGATATTTGGTTGAGTGTTTAGTTTAAGCATGCCTTGTGTTTGTGAAAATGCCATGCATATTTTAGTTATTAGGTTTGTTTTATTTGCCATGCATGTTCATGCATTTTAGACTTAGGTTGCATTAAATGCCATGCAAGTTCATTTAGGTCTAGGTCACTATATGGATGCCATGAATTTTTTCATGACATTTAGGTTTAAACTCATGCATTTCATGCATCATATTTGCTGTAATTTTTCATGAATTTCATGTTCATGCCACTTGAATAATTACTTAGGGCAATCAATGGCTCAAAGTCATGCTCACTTGAGCATATTTGTGGAAAATTAAGATTTGTCAAATTGATTATTCTACCTTTGTGATTTTTTCTACTTGGCCAATTTTTATCTAACTTTCAAAAAGTCCTAGATACTGTTTGTAAGTCATTTTGAGAGTCTTAAATGTTTTTACTTTGATATTTAAATGATTTTATCAAAGGCAAAAATGTATTTTGACAAAACAGTTTTTTTCACTCAGTACTCATACTTTTCCGATTTTTCTGGGCATTCATCTTTAATTAGAAAATTAATCTGATTTTTTCCCGAGTAGTTTTACATGTCCTGAGTCTCCACTATTTTTTTTCAGAATTTTTTTAATTTTTATAAATAGGGTAAAAAATCGTGGCTTAAAACTGAATAGTGGAGTCATAATTTAATTAAAAGAAAAATCATTTTTCTGTTTTGGTTAAGTTACTTAGAGGGGGCTGATTAGGAAGATTAGCTACTGACTTAGGATAGTTTCTAACCCTTTTTAAACTCTGAAAATGATTTTTTAAGTCTAGAGTTAAGGGTGGTCAAGTTCGGGGTTTTAAACTTAGGAAATTAGAGCCATTTAAAAAAAAGATTTAGCCGAGTTTTTATTTTTAATTCAAGGTTTTCAAAATTGTTTTTGAACAATCACAAAGTATTTTGGTTTTAGAATATTTAATTTGACATATTTTCCTAAGGTAGCCGGATATCTTTTTAGATATACGGATTCCCTTAATAAAAGGAAAAAAATACATTTTCATGCATTGCATTTTCCATATTCATGCATTTTATATAATATGTGATTTTTACTATGATAATTTCTATGATATTGTTAGGATTTTGAGTTATGTTATATTGTTTATTATATGATTTAAAATATTTCATGATGTCCTATACTTTTTATTTAGTTATTTTTGACATATTATTTAGCATATACTATGTTCATGCATTATTATTTTTATTTTTATTTTCATGCATATTATATGATAGCATTATTTTATATTCCATGTCATTTAAATTATATGCCATATCATTCTTATTTGCTATGTCATTTAAATCATTTCATTTCATATAGAATATATTATGTTACTTAGATCATTTCATTTCATGTAGAATATATTATATTACCTAGGTCACTTCATTTCATTTAGGATATATTATGTCACTTAGGATATTACATTTCATTTAGAATATATCATATGACTTAGGATATTACATTTCATATAGCATATATTATGTTACCTAGGTCATTTCATTTCATTTAGAATATGTCATATAACTTAAGATATTTTATTTCATTTAAAATATGCTAAGGCATTCAAATTATGTCATATCATTTAGGTTGCATTATATTATTTAGATTTTTCTATGTCATTTTATTTATGTCATGCATATACATATTCATTTCTTTTAAATATTTTCAAAAAAGGATAATGATTTTCAATAAAATAAAGATATTCTCGAGTTAAAATAATTCATGTGTTCTCTGTCGGGTTTGCTGGGGAGGATATCATCAATTATTATTAATAACGGAATATCTTCTTTAAAAAGAGAATGATTCGAAAAGTTTTCCAAAACTAATAAAAATTTCTATATTTTGCCACGTTTGTTGGGGATATAGGAAAATTTTGAATTTATAAATTCCGGATCATTTTTAATTAAAAATGGAATTATTTTTCTTTAAATTGGGAATTAACTTGAAATACTAAAATTAAAACCAACTTTACACCGAGATTTGAGATAACACACGATTAATAAGGTATCGTTTTATACGGGCGTTTTGGGGGTGCTAATCCTTCCCCATACGTAATCGAGTCCCGAACCCGTTTCTTTGATTTCTCTGGTTTTAAATGTAGACTTGAAATTGGTTTTAAAAATGTTTTAATTAATTTTTAAAATATTTTATAAAATCGGTTTTAATAGGTGGCCGATCACACCTAGCTAAAAAAGATTGGTGGCGACTCCATGTCTTTTTCAAGGTCATTTTCAAAACCTTCATTTTTTCTATAGGAATTAAGTCGACTTTTCCTCGGGTTTTTTAATGTCACGCTTAACGAATAATAAAGTCTTGCGATGAGACTTGTTATTTTTTTAGGTTGCGACAGCTTGGCGACTCCACTGGGGACAATTAGAGAGTCAGGCCTAGAATTAGTCGTGTGTTATCAAAGTCTCGATTTCGTTGGTTTAATTGGTATTTAATTTTAATTCCCACATTTAAAAAAAAAAGATAATTTCAAAAAAATAATAAAATGTTTTTAAATATGTTTATATTCATGTGCATACATATTATAATTGTTCTCCGGTTATTTTGGTGCATATATTCATTTATTGATTAATTGATGATTTATGTTGTTTAATCTTGTTGGGGCATTTAGAATAAGGGATATAGAATAGATGGTGAAAGGTTTGTTATTTCTCCTCACACACTACACGTGCATTTGCATATCATGAATCCTATACCCGGGTTCCGTCCTTTTAAGTGGGAGCAAAGTAACTAAGCCTTCGTGATTAACAATCCGCATGGGCTAGTGAAACACTTTCGGAGTACTAAATTACCTAAGCCTTCGTGATTAACAATCCGCATGGGCTAGGGAAATAGACTCTAACGAATTGAACCCGCTTTTATCGGGGTGCCTTACTAGCCTTCATCAGCGACAGTGAGGAACAATTCGGGGCTTTTAGAACTCATTCACCTTTATATAAAAACCTAGGCGAAGCCATGCCAGATTTCCAATTAGATATCCCGAAGTTAAGAACACATGGAGGAATATTTCCAATCCTTTTACCTTCTATTCTATTTTTTGAATAAGTTTATTTTTTGAAAGACGGACAATGATGAACGTACATCACAATGCCTGTAATAAATGTTGATATTTCATCCCAGAGATGTTACAATGCCAAAATTTTGTTGGCATCCTCAGGGATAATTATTGTTTTGAATTATATGTTTTTGTATTATTCATATTTATTTTCGTTACTAATTCATTTTCTTTTTGTTGTTGTTGTTTTTTTTTTGTTTCTTTTTTACATTCTTGCCATCATTTTTGCACATTTCAAGGTTATTGGTCTCGGGATATTATTCAACCAAAAGGGCTTTCATGGAGGGTTAGAGTGTCTCAGTGGTTGAGAAACATTTAGAGGTTAGGAAGCAGTCCGAGAAAGGTCAGCAGGATAATGGGGATTGTTTGAAGATGGGATATGTGTCAGCATTGCCAGTCGAGGTTTATTTTATTATCAAGCAAAATGATCTCCGGGAATTGATTGATATATGGAATCAGTGGAACATATCAAAAAAAAAAAAGCCTTCACTCAGACATATGGGGACATAGCACTGTTAGCTCAGGTTAAAGTCAGTGGCGAGATGATCCGGGCTATGGTACAATTCTGGAATCCCGCTTATCGGTGTTTTACTTTCAACCGAGAGGATATGACTCCAACCATAGAGGAGTATTCGACCTTGCTGCATATTGAGAATGTTATTCCCGATCGTATTTATTTGAAGGATACAAAGACGCCGGGTTTCAAAAAAAAAGTGTTGAAGATTTTGGGAGTAGAAAGAAATTGGGTAGAAAGCCATGTTGCCCGAAAAGGAGTAAACTACTGTATATATGGGATATTTTATGGGCTTTAATCCATAGCCATTCAAGTAAGGAGACAGTTAGGAATATTTTTGCTTTGGCTATCTATGGTTTAGTTATCTTCCCGAAAACATTAGGGTATGTGGATGTGGAGATATTTGATGTTTTCGAGAAGCTTGAGCAACGGATAAATCCAGCCCCGGCAATCATAGCAGAAACAATCCGATCCCTTAATTTCTGTAAATGGGAAGGCAAAGGTCGTTTTCTAGGTTGTATACAGCTCCGCTACATATGGGTTCAGAGCCATTTTTGTAAACACGAGAATTTCCCTCTTCGCTCATACTGGAAATCTTTTGCACCAATTGGTGAATTTCTTAAGAGGGATTGGCTTGAGGATAGGACTGAGGAGCAATGGATCAACATATTTCGGAATATCAGGGCTGAGATGATAGTCTGGAGAGCTCTGTGGATAGCTCCTATGTCGACATTGTATAAATGCTGAGATAAAGCTTTTGTTCCATTATTGGGAGTACGGAGAGGAGTGAGCTATGCACCACTACTAGTACTGAGGCAATCAGAATCTTGTCAGTTTACTCCAATGACCCAGACCTTAGTAATTTGGAATTTGCTTACGGAGAGGTTGGATATTCGGGAAAGGTCTGTGAGATTGTGGTGGCATGGAAGGAAACTCATCGGGTGGAGGTAGCTAGATATGCCGATATCGTCACACCTGATTACCTGACATGGAGGGAATCGAGGGTTAATGATAGGTTGTTAACACCGGACGGGGAAAAAGTTCGGCATTTGAGTTCGCCTCCCAAGGAAGCGCCATTAGAGTTAGAAATCGTAAGGGCATAATTTGAAAAAAGAGAAGGCCCGGATGAACAAGGAGATTGCCAGACTGCAAGAAGAGCTTGAGGACATGAAAGATAGTGAGGTAGCCCGAGAAAAAGAAAAAGAAAAGATCAAGAGAGAGCGGGATACTGTTCAAAGTGATCTTCAAGAATTACACTTAGAGAACAAAAGATACCATTTCGAGCTCAAATTCGAGGGGACTCTCAAGACTTCCGGGGAATGGAACAAGAAGTCAAAAACCTCAAGAAGGAGAAGAACTATTGGGCAAAAAAAGCAAAACACGAGGAAGCCCGAGCAAATCAACTTGAGAAGCAAGCTAGGGAAAACTTACACGGCGATGCTTCTGCTGACATGTCAAAGGGTCGTGAACAAGTAGGGATCAGATGGAAGAGTAAGGCAATCAAATGAGGGCAGTGAAGAAGATCCAGGATCCGAGGGAGTTACCAATATTTTGTAATAGTTTTTAGGAGAGATAGATTATCATGTTGTTTTAAGCAGAGATCTTTTTGATGTATTTAGTTCCAGGAAATCAATGAAAGACCGTTTGGTTGGAGTTATCCCGGGGCCAATACTTTTAAATGCATTCATCATTCACTAGTTCTTTCTTTTATATATTTTACTTGTTCATTCATATTCATAATCATTAATTCATTTAGTCTTTATAAATTGTTCATACACTTAGTCATTTATTTATTGGTCCATTCATTTATTCATTTAAGTTCATACACTTAGTCATTTACTTAGTTGTTCATTCATTAACACTGGTTCATTCATTAACACTGGTTCATTCATTCATTTATTCATTTTTTATAAAATAAAATAAGAAATGTGTCAATAATTTCTAATCCATGGTTTTTAAAACTAAAGGTACAATTGGTCGCACTCAGAAAGAACCAGACTTCCAACACCCTTACAGTACTTGATCTCAAACAAGAGCCATGGAAAATGATCAGCTTGCCAGAATTGAAAGAATGGAAAGAATCCAGAAAGAACTGCAGGAACAGTTGACTAAGTCTCAAGAGGAGACACGAGAACAGATGACAAAGCTCATGGAGATGATGAGCACTATGATGAAGCAGAAGTGGCCCGGAGAGAATTCAGTTACTGGAATAGGGGCAGTGAATCAGGAGGATCGACCAGAAGTGGTACAGAGAAATGGCCAGACATCCCAACCTGTGGGAAATGAAATCCCAACTGGGGTAGCTTCCTATATTTACATCCAGCCAGCGGCAAAAGCACAGAATTTCGGTCCAAAAAGGGGTAACATCGGAGTTGATCCAATTGAGGTTGAGGTTCCAGACTTCGAAGAAATAGCAGAAAAGGAAAGGGCCAAAATGACTGAACTGAAGAGGGTCGAAACCACTGAATCTCAGAAGAAATATCAGTTGTTGGAAGAAAGGCTAAGAGCAGTGGAAGGAGCAGAGTTATTTGGCAGTCTAGATGCCAAAAAGATGAGCTTGGTACATGATCTAGTAATTCCACCGAAGTTCAAAGTGCCAGACTTTGAAAAGTATAATGGGACCACCAACCCATCAGCTCATCTGACCATGTACTGTAGAAGGATGACAAGGCATGAAGATAATGAGAAATTGCTTATTCATTGCTTCCAAGATAGCTTAAGAGGGTCAGCCACCCGATGATACAATCAACTGAGTCGTACCAAGATTCGTTCATGAACGGATTTGGCTAGGGCTTTCATGGAATATTATAAGCACGTTTCTGACATGGTACCAGATAGGCCGTCATTACAAAATATGGAAAAGAGGTCTAATGAGACCTTCAAGGAGTATTCGCAGAGGTGGAGGGATCTGGCCACACAAGTGCAACCCCCTTTAACTAGCAAAGAAACCACGGTGCTTTTCATCAACACATTGAAAGCACCCTATTATGACAAATTGGTGGGAAGCGCTACCAAGGATTTTGCAGATATGGTAATATCTGGGGAAATGATTGAGTCAGCTATTAAGAATGGAAAGATGGAAGGGGGTGAGTCTACTACCCCAAAGAGAGCTTTTCATGCAAAGAAGAAGGAGGAAACCCATGCAGTAAGCTTCAACCAATACCCTTATACACCTCCTACACATCACCAAGGCCCTATACTCCTACCACATCTTATGCGCCTCCGACACCTTACACACCATACCCGAGGCATAATCCTTACTACCCCAATGTCAACCACCTTACCCAAAACCCATTCCCCAACACCAATATACCACAACAGCCATTCCCAACTGGCATAAGGGCCTGTTCCCCTCAAATCACCCTTCCTAGAAATACTGTTCCAAACACACAAGGGCCTGCGCGCAATGACCAACGTTCATCAAGGAATGATCAAAAACCCCAATTTGATCCGATTCCCACTACCTACGGTGAGCTATATCCAAAACTATTGCAGGGTCAACTTGTTGCACCCGTGTACCTAAAACCTTTGACACCTCCATATCCAAGATGGTACAATGCAAACACTAACTATGCATACCATGCGGGAATCCAAGGACATTCAATTGAAGATTGCCTGGCCTTCAAAAAAGAAAGTCCAAAGCCTGATCAATGCTAGGGTTGTGAAGTTTGGATAAAAAAATGGGCCGAACGTAGCTGGAAACCCATTGCCCAATCATGCTGGGAATCAGATAAATGCAGTATTGACCGGAGAGGGCAGAAGATTAAAAAGGGATATTTGGGAGGTTAAAACTCCGATGCTGACAGTATGGTTTGAAATGGTCAAGGCAGGATTGGTGGAAGATACAGACAGTTTGAAAATGGTTGCAAAAAGGGTGTATAATTGGTGCCCGTTCCATAAGGGTGGAGGCCATGACATACAGAACTGCGGGGACTTTCGGGTTAAAGTCCAAAAGTTGATGGATAGTAGGGAAGCCCAATTATACGAAGAGATAGAGGGGGAAATAGAAGTCATTGAAAATGCAGGTGTCTATGGGATAGGAAGACCCCTAATCATCTACTTTGATGAACCGGAGGAGAAAGTTACCCCAGTCATTGAGGAAAATGCGCCCAAATTAATTATTGATCTACCTGTTTCTTTTTCATACAAGGAAAATAAGGCTGCACCATGGAAATATGACTGTAGCATGGTTATGCTTGGGTCTTCAAGCCAGCAGGACATCACAGGTGTGGGGCATTTAACCCGAAGCAGGAGGTGTTATGCTCCGGAGGCTACTGAACAGGGGTTAGCAGGGAAAGATAGAGGAACAGATAAAAGAAAGAAGGTAGTCGAGCCAATCCATATTGAGATGGATTTGCCAAAAGAAATAGAGAGGGGATCAGCCCCGGTTAACAGAATGAAAGAACCAGTATATGAGAAGGAAACCTATGAGTTCTTGAAATTTATAAAGCATAGTGAGTATAGTGTGGTTGAACAACTGCAACGTCAACCAGCTAGGATCTCAATCTTATCCTTGCTTTTGAATTCAGAACCATAGAGAAATGCCCTGTTAAGAGTATTAAATCAGGCATACGTGGCTAATAATATATCAGTGGAAAAGTTGGATAGGCTGGTGGGAAACATCGCAGCAGATGATTACATATTTTTCAGCTATGAGGAGATACCACCCAATGGTATTGGATCAACGAAAGCTCTCCATATAACTACCACTTGTAAGGGGCACATATTACCAAGAGTCCTATTGGATAATGGTTCTTCACTAAATGTGATGCCTTTAGCAACCCTATCTAAATTGCCAGTGGATATATCCTATATGATACCAAGTTGCACAATGGTCAGGGCTTTTGAGGAACAAGGAGAAAGGTTATGGGAACCATTGAAGTTCCTCTGGAGATAGGCCCGTGCATTTATACAGTGAACTTCCAGGTCATGGACATTAATCTATCTTATAATTGCTTGTTGGGAAGGCCATGGATACATTCAGCTGGGGCTGTACCCTCGTCTCTCCACCAAAAGCTGAAATTTGTGATGGAGGGCCGGTTGATCACAGTATCAGGGGAGGAAGACATAATAGCCTCCGTATCTACTGAATCTCCTTATGTAGAGCCCAATGAAGAGGCCGTAGAGTGTTCTTTTCGGTCTTTGAAATTCATAAATGCAGTTTTCGTCGCTGAAGGACGAAAAATTCTGAAACCTAGGCTGTCCAAGAACACAAGGTTGGGGATAAGAACCACCATAGAAAAAGGCTGTAGGGCTGGAAAAGGTCTCGAGAAGTATCTTCAGGGGATGGCTCGAGCAATGGAAGTAAAAGGAAAGAAATACTGTTTTGGCCTAGGATATCTTTCGAAGGCCCATGAGAAAAGGAGACAAGTTGAAAGGAACCAACAAAGGAGGATGGCCCGTCTTACGGGTATGGATATGGAATGGGAGCCTATGACATTCCCACCTATCCTTCACAGCTTCCGCTCAACCGGTTCTCTATTCGGAGAAAAGGATTCTGATGATGTGCTCGTAATGGTAGAGCAAGCTTTCGAGAGATTCCAGGTGAATAGGGATGAACAGATGTATGATGTGGAGATCTGCACGACTGAGAAAGACAGAATTGAAAGAGAGAATGTTAATTGGATGGTACGACCTTGTCCACCGGATATAGACAAACCAACTAGAGTGCGGCTGAGTTGCCCATAGTTTTTAAGTCTATTCCAAAGTAATACTTTAAAAAAAAAAAAAGCAATCTTAATTATCTTTACCCAGAGATATTAAGTTTTTTTTTTTTTTTTTGTAATGGGCTTTTTAAGCATTTTCATTCAATAAATAACAAGCACAATGCATTTTATCCATATTGATGTGTCCATATTCTTTCATTTTTTAATTTTGTTTTCATTATATATTTTCCTATATTGTTTCTTCTCCACCTATTTACAGGTGTGCGGATGCGGAATATGAGGACCTTCCAGTCAGTAATTCTGAAATTGATTTTGAAAAACCCATTTGCACGGGTGATTTTAAGGCTAATGAAGATACTGAGGATTATGGTCTACCTCCAGATCTATTAAGGAAAATAGAACAAGAGGAGAAACAAGTACTTCCTCATAAGGAGTTATTGGAAACGATAAATTTGGGAAATGGTGAAGAGATAAAAGGAAGTCAAAATTGGAACTTCATTGTCACCATCAATAAAAGGTGAATTGATAGCTTTGCTCCAGGAGTATGTGGATGTATTTGCATCGTCTTACCAAGACATGCCGGGGTTGGATCCGGATATTGTGGTTCTTAAGCTCCCTTTAAGGCCAGAATGCAAGCCAATTTAGCAAAAGTTGAGAAGAATGAGGCTAGACATGCTGTTTAAGATAAAAGAGGAGGTGAAGAAGCAATTTGATGCTGGATTCTTAAAGGTGGCAAAATATTCAAAATGGGTGGCAAATATAGTTCCAGTACCAAAGAAGGATGGCAAAGTGCAAATGTGCGTTGATTACCAAGATTTGAACAAGGCCAGTCCTAAAGATAATTTCTCTTTGCCCCATATTGATACTCTGGTGGATAATACAACAAAGAGTTCTTTATTTTCTTTCATGGACGGATTCTCAGGATACAATCAGATCAAGATGGCACTGGAAGATATGGAGAAAACCACATTTGTTACAATGTGGGGAACCTTCTGCTACAAAGTAATGCCATTTGGATTGAAGAATGCTGGGGCAAAATACCAAAGAGCCATGGTAACCTTGTTTCATGATATGATGCATAAGGGAATTGAGGTCTACGTTGATGATATGATCGCAAAGTCACAAGGAGAATAGGAGCATATTGCGAATCTTAAGAACCTCTTTGAACGATTAAGGAAATTTAGACTCAAGCTAAATCCGGCAAAATGCACTTTTGGAGTCACCTCGGGGAAATTGTTGGGTTTTGTCGTTAGCAAAAGAGGAATTGAGATTGACCCGGATAAAGTGAAGGCTATTCAGAATCTGCCACCACCTCGCACTCAAAAGGAAGTAAGAGGCTTTCTGGGGAAATTGAATTACATTGCTCGGTTTATTTCACAGTTAACCGACAAATGTGATCCAATATTTAAGTTACTTCGAAAACGTGATCCAGGAGAACGGGATGAAGGTTGTCAGATTGCATTTGAAAAGGTTTAACATTATCTATCCATCCCACCAGTATTAATGCCACCTATTTCGGATAAACCAATGATACTATATTTATCAGTATTTGAGAGATCCATGGGTTGTGTTTTGGGGCAGCTTGATGAAACTGGAAAGAAAGAACAAGCAGTTTACTACCTCAGCAAGAAGTTCACAGATTATGAGTTGAAATATTCGTCGGTAGAGAAGTTGTGTTGCGCCTTAGCTTGGACTGCTCGAAGACTCAGACAGTATATGTTGTATCACACAACGTGGTTGATTGCTAAACTTGATTCAATCAAGTACATGTTGGAAGCACCTTCTTTGTCAGGGAGGACGGTAAGATGACAGGTTTTATTGTCAGAGTACGACATTGTATATGTAAGTCAAAAAGCTATCAAGGGCAGTGCAGTGGCTGAATTCTTAGCAAGTCGGGCAGTGGAAGATTATGAGCCGTTGAACTTTGACTTCCCGGATGAAGATTTGATGTATGTGTCGCAAGCAGATGAGATTCCCTTGAAGAAGAAAGTATGGAAAATGTACTTTGATGGCGCATCTAACGCCATGGGGCATGGAATCGGTGCAGTGCTTATATCCCCAGAAGAAGATTATTATCCTTTCACTGCTAGATTGGATTTTGATTGTACAAACAATACTACCGAGTATGAAACATGTACTATAGGCCTTCGCGCTGCAGTGGACAGAAAGATCAAAGTATTGGAAGTTTTCGGAGACTCAGCCTTAGTGATTTACCAGCTACGAGGAGAACGAGAAACCCGAGATACAAATCTAATCCGATACCGAGAACTCATACTGAGTTTATTGGAGAAGTTCGAAGAAATAAATTTAAATTACTTTCCTCGAGAAGAAAATCGAATGGCAGATGCTCTGGCAACTTTGTCATCAATGTTCAAAGTGAATGAAGGGGCGGAAGCTGTACCGATCAAGATGAGCATATATGAGTCTCCTGCTCACTGTCTGAGTATTGAAGAAGAAACAGATGGTCCTCCTTGGTATAACGACATCTTGCAGTACATCAAGAGTCAACAATACCCAGAACAGGCAATAGAGAATGACAAGAGGACTTTGAGAAGGCTAGCAATGGGTTTTGTTCTAGATAGCGAGATTCTCTACAAGAAAGGGAAAGATCAAGTCCTATTGAGATGTGTCGAGTCTGCCGAAGCTCAAAGAATCATAGAAGAGGTCCATGAAGGGATATGTGGCACTCATGCTAATGGTCACATGCTTGCTAAACAGATTATGAGGGCAGGTTACTATTGGCTGACGATGGAAGGAGATTGTATCAGTTATTCTCGGAAATGCCATAAATGCCAGATTTATGCAGATAAGATTCATGTGTCGCCATCACCATTACATGTCATGACTGCACCATGGCCCTTTTCAATGTGGGGAATGGATATGATTGGGCCTATTAACCCGAAAGCTTCAAATGGACATCATTTCATCTTGGTGGCCATAGATTATTTTACAAAGTGGGTAGAAATTGCTTCCTACGCGAATGTAACAAAGTCGGTGGTATGCAGATTCGTCAAGAAAGAAATCATATGCCGTTACGGGTTGCCAGCAAGAATTATTCGGATAATGCTCTCAATTTGAACAATAAGATGATGAGAGAAGTGTGTACTCAATTCAAGATCACACATCATAATTCGGCACCTTACCATCCAAAGATGAATGACGCAGTAGAAGCAGCTAACAAGAATATCAAGAAAATTGTTGAGAAGATGACCAATATGTACAAAGATTGGCATGAGATCTTGCCCTTTGCTCTTCACGCATATCGTACTTCGGTTCGCACATCTACAGGGGCAACACCATTTTTTTTGGTATACGGGATGGAAGCAGTGCTACCTATTGAAGTTGAGATCCCTTCACTTCGGGTTTTGATGGAAGTTGGCCTAGAGGAAATAGAATGCTTTAAAGCTCGTTATGAACAGTTGAATCTCATCGAGGAGAAAAGATTGAAAGCAATTTGTCATGGGCAGTTGTATCAGAAAAGGATGATTCGAGCCCACAACAAAAAAGTTCGTCCCAGACAGTTCCGAGAGGGGGAGTTGGTATTGAGGAAAATTCTCCCTATAGTGAAGGACCCGAGAGAAAAATGGGCTCCGAATTAGGAAGGACCCTATGTGGTAAAAAGAGATTTTTCTGGAGGAGCATTGATTCTAACTCGGATGGACGGAGATGATTTTAGACATCCCGTGAATGCGGATGAACTGAAGAAGTATTATGCTTAAAAAAAATGTATAATGCTGTGCACATGGAAATTCGAATGATTCCAAGTGTAAAAATAGAAATTCTATATATCTATTTCCCCTGAGATTTGCTTTTCAAAGAGAATAGTCATGCTTGATATGATGAATGGCCATCTTTCATATCCCTTTCACTAATAAGAAATTATCCTTAGTCACCCCTTTGAGCCTTAGGAATTATTTCTTTCTTTAAAAACCTTGATCAATGATCACCCTCTATACTGGAGGGCAAATACGAGAAAAATAATAAAAAATCATGGCAAAAAAAGAAAGCCATCGGAAAATGTGGCAAATGAAAGCCAACAAAACAAAAAAAGAAGAAAAGAAAGTAAAAAAAAAAGGACAAATGTTTCAAGAAAGAGTTCTCCTCAGGAAATGATCCTTGATCCAATCACCCTTAAACACATTTTGGGCCTATTTATCCTTTCTTTCTTTCTAAACCTAAACCTTGGCCTACATTACATGCTTTAAAAAGCCCATTTTGATCAAACATTGATATTTAATTTGAAAGGTTATTCTCAGAATTCATCCCATCTTTTGAATTGATATTTTTACCTTGGAAGCATTTAGAATTCTCAGATGCATGGTAGAATACAAAAAAAATGGAAATGAAAAAAAGAATGTAAAATGAGAGGTTTAAGTCGAAAACCCGCAAAGGGCGACTTAATACCGAATGGAGGACACTTGAGTTGAAAACCTGCAAAAGGCGGCTCAAGTACTAATCAAAGTTTGAATCAATGCTTCGTGTAAAGGGGGAAAAAGTATCTGACACTCAGAGGAAAGGGGAACAACTCAGTCTGATGTAACTACAGAAGCTAAGAGGTTACCCAAGTGAATTGCTCGTTTAAGAGAAATTTCAGATGGTTTGAAAAAAGAGGGGTCCAAGATATTCCGCATCTGGGGCATCTACAGCCTATAACCTTACATTTGTTTCTTATATTCTTGATATTTATTTTTACTATTTTAAAACATTTCTTGCAATAAATTCCTATTATCCTTTTCATGATAATTTTTGCTTGATTCATATTTTCTTTCATATACTTTTGAGATGCATTATGGTTTTTATTAAATTGAATGATGATTAGTAATAAAAATCTTTAAATAAAGGGATTTCAAGGTATTACTAAGGAATAGATTTAAATCTTGGGAAAGGTTTGGAAAGTTCACCAAGAGAAGAAAACAGTGAACGTGGTGGAAACTCCATCACGAAGTCAAAAAATCTATGAACTTCAGTGAAAGACAGAAACTGAGACTGTTTGACAAGATATCTTAAGTGAAGAATTCCTTAAGTGGGGCATCAATGAACAATTGAAGACTCTGTCATGAAGTCAGATAATCTGTGAACCTCAAAGAAACCATGGATTAGAAATCATGGCACAATCATTTGTTTGCATTTATTTTTAGGAAACATACAAGCATTCGCAAAAGCATGACATTCTCATCATTGCATTTAGCTAACAGTGCAGAAATTAGGGAAACTTGGACTTCCCCAAAGAGAACTCGTTTTGCTTCAGACTCCGAGACCGCCATCGAGGTATTTCCTTCTGTTTTAAGTCGAATTCATTTTGTTTATCAGACAAGTCGAGCCTTGAGACCGTCGTCAAGGTATTTTCAAATCACAGTTTTAAAGACCTTCGGGCACCAATTTTAAAGACCTCCTGGCACCAGTTTTAAAGACCTTCGGGCACCAGTTTTAAAGACCTTCGGCCACCAGTTTTTTAAAGACCTTCGGGCACCAATTTTAAAGACCTTCAGGCAACAGTTTAAAGACCTTCGGGCACCAATTTTAAAGACCTCTGGGCACCAGTTTTAAAGACCTTCCGGCACCAGTTTTAAAGACCTTTGGGCACCAGTTTTAAAGACCTTCGGGCGACAATTTCAAAGACCTTCCGGCACCAATTTTAAAGACCTTCGGGCATCAGTTTTAAAGACCTGCGGGCACCATTTTAAAAGACCTTCGGGCACCAGTTTCTTTTAAGACCTTCGGGCACCATTTTTAAGATCTTTGGGCGACAATTTCAAAGACCTTCGGGCACCAATTTTAAAGACCTTCGGGCATCAGTTTTAAAAACCTTCGGGCACCATTTTAAAGACCTCCGAGCACCAGTTTTTTTTAAGACCTTCGGGCACCATTTTTAAGATCTTCGGGCATAATTTTTTCTTTTGAAAATCGAATCCGTTTCCTTAAGACAGGTCGAGCCTTGATTAGTCAGGGAATTCAATTTAAGGACAAATCTTCAATTTACTGCTTTCTTTAAAAAAAAATGATAGAAGAATGAAAAAGAAACTCCTTTCTTTTCCTTCACATGTGATTTCACTGACCGTACAAAATTAGTGTTTGTTTATCTTTGCCTGATTCCTGATTCTCAGCAATAGCCAAAGAGGGGCAGCTGTAGACACCTAATTTTGTCCGGACCACTAAAACATGTATGTTTTCTTCCTAAATTGATGTTTCAGAATGTAAAACGACTTTTTCATCCTGCAGGTGGTACTCCGAGACTTAGTTTAAGAGGGCAAGCATAAAAAGTCAAACTTGGAAAAAGTCAACCCCGAAAAAGTCAACCCCAGAAAGTCAACTACTGAAAAAATCAACCCACTTTCAAAATCAAGATTTTAAGTTCAATTGAAAAATGCCGAAAGAATTTTGATAATCCGAGGTCTACATCGAAAGATATGGAGTTCGAAAGTTGGGATTTAGAGATTCAGTAGAAATGAAACCCTAATTTGAGAAATTTGGGGAAAAGTGCTTAAACGATCAAATTGGTCGAAATTGAAGGTTCCAAATGAAAGATAAGCACTGACTACGGGTAATGGAGAAACTGCTTGCAAGAAAAACCGAAAGAAAAGTCAATCTGGGAGAAAACCGAGAATTTGGATTTTTTGGTGGATTTCGATGAAATCCAGAAGAATCAAAGAAATGGCCCGACTTGGTAAGATTAAAGTCCCAATGGATGAAGAATGATTAAAAAGGGATAGCCCAAGGCTCAGTTTGAAGAAAATCTGAAAATCGGATTTGTTTTGAGCAAAACCGAGTTTCGGAGGCAAAAGGGCAAAATTGGAAAATTTGAAAAAATAGAAAATGGACTCCAAAAATTCTGAAAATTTGCAAATCTATTCTTAAATCATTTGGAAGATATTGGCGAAAAAAAATCTTGATTCGGAGTTCGTTTGCAAAATGGCCAAATCTCGGGCCTCCTATGCAATAATTCAAGAAGATAAATCCCGAAAAAATAGCAAATGAACTCCAAAAATTCTGAAAATTTGAAAATATCATTTTTAAATTATTTGGAATATATTGGCGAAATAAAATCTTGATTCGGAGTTCGTTTGCAAAATGGAAAAATCTCGAGCCCCTATGTAGTAATTCAAGCAGATAAATCCCGAAAAAATACCAAATGAGCTCCAAAAATTATGAAATTTTGAAAATATCATTTTTAAATTATTTGGAATATATTGGCGAAAGAAAATCTTGATTTGGAGTTCGTTTGCAAAATGGCCAAATTTCGAGCCCCTATGTAGTAATTCAAGCAGATAAATCCCGAAAAAATACCAAATGAGCTCCAAAAATTATGAAAACTTCCAGATCACACTTTTAAATTATTTGGAAGAGATTGGGGAAGAAAAATCTTGATTTGGAGCTCGTTTAAAAAATGGTAAAATGTGGGGGCATAAAAGGGCATTTTTGGAGGAAAAGATCCAAATAAATAGCAAACAGACTCGAAAAATTTTAAAAACTTCCAGAATTCAATATTTTATTATTTTGAAAGTATTAAAAAAAATAAAATTTGAATTTGGAGTTCCTTTGATATTTATTTACATCCGGGGGGCAAAACGGTTATTTCACCGCAATCGAAAAGGGCTTTTTTTAGCCTTTCAAAAAATCAGACTTGGGCTGGAAAAGAGAAGTGCTGGCCTGTCAAGTCCCAAAGGAAGGAGGAAGCTTTTGATTTTTCAATCAAATGGCCAAGAATTAAGAGTTAGTTAGAGATTCTTTTTGATCAAGCCATGGTGATTAAGCCACATAGGCCAAGGGAGAGTGTCAACATTATTTTTGAACAGCTGTAATTTGGGACAGCTGATATGCTAATCTAAGGGTGGTAATTTCATGATTTTTCACCTTGAATTATTAGCCATTTGATGGAAAATTGGATGGGAAAAAATTACAACATTTTGGAGGAGAGAGAGGGGCATTCGGCCAGCACTAATAGAGGGGTTCCGAATTTTCATTTTGACACTTTCATTTTGCTGATTTCTCTTAGTTTTTCTTACTTTTTCTCTCCTTGGATGAAAGCAAAAAGAAAAAGTTTAGAAAAGAAAGGAAAGTTTGAAGAGATAAAGCTTGAAATATAGCTTCTTGAGGTTGCTCTTGAGCACCAACTCTTGCACTTTCTTGATTTTCCATTCTTGTTTTTGCTATTTTGATTACTATTTGGTGAGTTTCCTTTTTAAATAAATGTTTTTTTATTGTTCTTCTTAAGTTCTTTCTTCATTTCTTCCTTAAATATTTTTTTTTACAATTTTTCTTACATATTTCTCACCATGGTTGAATGGCCTACATTTTTTATTAAGGTTGCTGTTTTGTTTATTTTATCATGTTATTATTTTTATTTTCTTTAATCTTGATGTTTTAAGTGTTATTCTACTTCATACTTGAGTCATATTTTAATTTGGTTACATTGTTTGTTGCCATTTATGATTTAAATATCATGTTCTTGCATTTTTAATTTTCTGTTTTCATAATGTTTAAATTTGTTGATGTTTTATATTTAGTATATCAAGTGTTTGTGAAAATGCTTGTGTGGTGTTTGCATGATTGGAGTTTTATATTTTAGTTGAGCATGTTAGTATATCAATTGTTTGTGAAAATGCTTGTTTGGTTTTAGTATTTCTACTTTGTGTTTGCATGTTTTGAGTGTTATATTTTAGTTGAGCATGTTAGTATATCAAGTGTTTGTGAAAATTCCATGCTTGTAGGAGCTTGAGGCCATTCGGCTACTCCATGTGTTTTGCATTGTGTGTTGCATTTTTGCCATGTTAGTTGGTAGGTTTTTCATTTGCATGACATTTGATTTAGTTTTGCATGTTAGTATACCAAGTGTTTGTGAAAATGCCATGCTTGTTAGGAACCATAGGCCATTCGGCCACTCTTTGAATTCTAGCATTGTATGTGCATTCTTGCCATGTTAGTTGATAGGTTAGCATTTGCATGATATTTGGTTGAGTTTTTAGTTTAAGCATGCCTTGTGTTTGTGAAAATGCCATGCATATTTTAGTTATTAGGTTTGGTTTATTTGCCATGCATGTTCATGCATTTTAGACCTAGGTTGAATTAAATGCCATGCAAGTTCATTTAGGTCTAGGTCACTATATGGATGCCATGCATTTTTTCATGACATTTACGTTTAAACTCATGCATTTCATGCATCATATTTGCTGTAATTTTTCATGCATTTCATGTTCATGCCACTTGAATAATGACTTAGGCCAATCAATGGCTCAAAGTCATGCTCACTTGAGCATATTTGTGGAACTTTAAGATTTGTCAAATTGATTATTCTACCTTTGTGATTTTTTTCTACTTAGCCAATTTTTATCTAACTTTCAAAAAGTCATATCTACTGTTTGTAAGTCATTTTGTGAGTCTTAAATGTTTTTACTTTGATTTTTAAATGATTTTATCAAAGGCAAAAATGTATTTTGACAAAACAGTTTTTTTCACCCAATACTCGTAGTTTTTTGATTTTTCTGGGCATTCATATTTAATTAAAAAATTAAGCTGATTTTTCCCGAGTATTTTTACATGTCCTAAGTCTCCAGTATTTTTTTTCAGAAGTTTTTGAATTTTGAAAAATAGGGTAAAAAATCGTGGCTTAAAACTGGACAGTGGAGTCATAATTGAATTAAGAGAAAAATCATTTTTCTGTTTTGGTTAAGTTACTTAGAGGAGACTGATTAGGACGATTAGCTACTGACTTAGGGTAGTTTCTAAGCCTTTTTAAACTCTGAAAATGATTTTTTAAGTCTCGGGTTAAGGGTGGTCAAGTCCGGGGTTTTAAACTTAGGAAATTAGAGCCATTTAAAAAAAAAGATTTAGCCCAGTTTTTATTTTTAATTCAAGCTTTTCAAAATTATTTTCAAACAATCACAAAGTATTTTGGTTTTAGAATATTTAATTTGACATATTTTCCTAAGGTAGCCGGATATCTTTTTAGATATACGGATTCCCTTAATAAAAGGAAAAAAATACATTTTCATGCATTGCATTTTCCATATTCATGCATTTTATATAATATGTGATTTTTACTATGATAATTTCTATGATATTGTTATGATTTTGAGTTATGTTATATTGTTTATTATATGATTTGGAATATTTCATGATGTCCTATACTTTTTATTTTGTTATTTTTGACATATTATTTAGCATATACTATGTTCATGCATTATTATTTTTATCTTTATTTTCATGCATGTTATATGATAGCATTATTTTATATTCCATGTCATTTAAATTATATGCCATATCATTCATATTTGCTATGTTATTTAAATCATTTCATTTCATATAGAATATATTATGTTACTTAGATCATTTCATTTCATGTAGAATATATTATATTACCTAGGTCACTTCATTTCATTTAGGATATATTATGTCACTTAGGATATTACATTTCATTTAGAATATATCATATGACTTAGGATATTACATTTCATATAGCATATATTATGTTACCTAGGTCATTTCATTTCATTTAGAATATGTCATATAACTTAAGATATTTTATTTCATTTAGAATATGCTAAGGCATTCAAATTATATCATATCATTTAGGTTGCATTATATTATTTAGATTTTGCTATGTCATTTTATTTATGTCATGCATATACATATTCATTTCTTTTAAATGTTTTCAAAAAAGGATAATGATTTTCAATAAAATAAAGATATTCCCGAGTTAAAATAATTCATGAGTTCTCTGCCGGGTTTGCTGGGGAGGATATCATCAATTATTATTAATAACGGAATATCTTCTTTAGAAAGAGAATGATTCGGAAAGTTTTCCAAAACTAATAAAAATTTCTATATTTTACGAATATAGGAAAATTTTGAATTTATAAATTCAGGATCATTTTTAATTAAAAATGGAATTATTTTTCTTTAAATTGGGAATTAACTTGAAATACTAAAATTATAACCAACTTTACATCGAGATTTGAGATAACACACGATTAATAAGGTACCGTTTTATACGGGCGTTTTGGGGGTGCTAATCCTTCCCCATACGTAATCGAGTCCCGAACCCGTTTTTTGATTTCTCTGGTTTTAAACGCAGACTTGAAATTGGTTTTAAAAATGTTTTAATTCATTTTTAAAATATTATATAAAATCGGTTTTAATAGGTGGCCGATCACACCTAGCTAAAAAAGATTGGTGGCGACTCCATGTCTTTTTCAAGGTCATTTTCAAAACCTTCATTTTTCCAGAGGAATTTAGTCGACTTTTCCTCGGGGTTTTTACTGTCACGCTTAACGAATAATAAAGTCTTGCGATGAGACTTGTTATTTTTTTAGGTTGCGACACTCTCTGAACTCTCTCTCCTCCCTCAAGAACAGCAAGAACACAGCCGCCTGTTCTTCAAAATTTCTAGAACCCATCGTGCCTACCGTCGCTATCGCTGCCACTGTCGTTTCCTAGAAATTCATCAAAAATTTCCAAAATCCTCCTTTCGGTCTCCTCTACCCCAAAATAAATTTGGATTTTTGAAAATCAACTCCAAATCACCTAGATCTAAAACACAAACCCGCGGCTTCTAATCCTCCGATATCCTCCAGCAACCGTTGGATGATCACCAAACTCCAACCGAACACTCCTCTCACCCTTGCCTAGATTCCTACCGTTGGATTTTTTAAAACAACTCTTAGAACCTAAAAATTTTGAAACCAACCCTCAAAAATATTTCTCTCTCTTTTTGCTACTGTGTTTCTCCGAATTTATGCTTGCTTCTCTATTGATTGTGTTTCAAAATTGTGTGTGATTTGTTGCTGAACTCGAGGATCTTTATATAGGAAAAATTTAGAAGAGTTTCAATACATTTGGGTTTGAAATTCTAATAAAAATCTAGATAAAAGCTCTTTCTCATATTTATCAAAAATCCAGAGTCTAATCCTAATCCAAGGAAGAGTTTGGATTTGATCCAAAATTTGTTTTTCTTCTCTTTTTTTTGATTTTCCTTTTTTTTTTGTTTTTGGATTTTTTTTCTTCTTTTGATAATTCCGAAAATTAAGATTAAAATTAAAAATTAAGATTAAAATTAAAACTAAAGTTAAAATAAAAAACTAAAATTAAAACAACCCGGACAAAAATGGGTGTCTACAGTTGCCCCTCTTTGTGCATTCCCTGAGAAACATGGTATGTGCAAAGACGTAGACACCATACATGTTCTCAACAACTAAAAGAAAATAAACACTAAACCAAATCTCATCGTAAAAATACTCCTCTAAAAGAGGCATAAACTTTAAATAAATCCAACGTGAAAATATACTCCTCCACCGAGGCTTCAACTTTAAATATTCAAACCAAGAAAAACTCCTCCCAATGAGGCATCAACTTTAAATTAACCCCAACGAAAAAAAACTCCTCCCAACGAGGCATCAACTTTAAATACCAAACGAAGAAAAAATCCTTCCAACGAAGCATCAACTTTAGATACCAAACGAGAAAAAACTTATCCCAACGAGGCATCAACTTTAAATACCAAACGAAGAAAACTCCTTCCAACGAGGCATCAACTTTAAATACCAAACAAGAAAAAAAAAACTCCTCCCAATGAGGTAGCAACTTTAAATACCAAACGAGAAAAAACTCCTCCAACGAGGCATTAACTTTAAATACCCAACGAAATTTGTAAATTCTCTAATGTAAATGCTTTCTTCAAAGAAATTTCAAGAATCTTACCTTGAATCCCAAAAGGATTTGCTATTCTCTGACAAATTGAAATTCCAAATTGAAAATCTTGTCCAAATTATGCTGAATATCTGCAATAGTCCTTCTTGAATGCAATGCATGAATACGATGCAATACATAAATGTCATGAATGAAATGCAGATGTCGTGCAATGTAATGAAGGATATCAACTCTCTGAATCTCTAATCAAGATAAAAGGTTCTCAAGCTCATTATTCATCTCTCATATGTACTTAGCTTCAAACTGCTGGATTGAATCTTACTGTCTCTAAATTTGCTTCATCCTAAAGATTTCCCTTCTCAAAGGTTTCAAAACACCAATTATTCCATATTTCATCTTGTGCCAACTTAACTGGGCTTAACATCTCATCATAGAAATTCTCATCTCAAAAAATTCTCACCTTAAAGATTCTCATCTTATCTTCATACTTTTCTGTTCAGTTATCCACAGATTTCTCATAAAAATAAATGCAGGGATCTCTTAAAATTATCATTCCAATTTATCAATCATTATACTAATTCCATAACAAATGCCATGCATATGAATTCCCTCTATTCAATGCAAGGGTATAAAGTTGAGAATAACAAACGATGAAAAGCAAGATAATCTGGAAAAGAAAGGTCTTTATTGACAAAAAATAAGAAAAAAAATTCATGTTGAAGAAACAAAAGAACATATCAAAGGTTTATCACAAAGATGTCGGGATAGTAAATCAGTATCCAAACAATGAATACTCAAACAATCTTAACAATTCATTCATAATTCTTTTTCAAAAGCCAACCTCATCAGTATCTTCAATCCTTCAGAGTTCGTTAAAATAGACATTGCCCCTATCGTTATGAGACTTTCCAAGTGACGCTGTTCCTCCTCAAATCTAAGCTGCCCTTTTGGATTTTCAACTTAGACATCCCCCATTGACTCAAACCGCCCTTTTCAGGTTTTCAATTTGAGTTCTCTTTTTTCTTTTTTTCTTTCTTCCTTTTTTTCCTTCTTTTTTTTTTCTCTTTTTTTTCCTTTTCAAGCAAAATATTTCTTCACAGTGTCTGAATTAATTGGATTCAGCAAATCATCCCCATCCATTTTGGCCAAAATTAAAGCTCCACCCGAAAAAGCTTTTTTCACCACATACGGACCCTCCCAATTTGGTGTCCGTTTCCCACGATAATCATGTTGATACGGAAGAATATTTTTCACGACCAACTCTCTTTCCTTGAAGTGTCTGGGATAACCTTTCTTTTCATGTACTCGCATCATTCGTTTCTGGTACAACAGACCATGGCAAAGTGCTGTAAGTCTCTTCTCTTCAATAAGATTTAACTGCTCATAGCGATCTCTTACCTATTCAGCTCTTTCCAATTCAACCTCTTTCAGCACCCTTAAAGAAGGAATCTCTACCTCAACTGGCAACACAGCCTCCATTCCGTACACCAATGAAAATGGGGTTGCCTCTGTGGATGTTCGAACCGAAGTTCTATAAGTATGCAAGGCAAAAGGCAACTTCTCATGCCAATCTTTGTATATATCATTCATCTTTTCCACAATCTTTTTGATGTTCTTATTGGCTACTTCCACAACTCCATTCATCTTTGGACGATATGGTGCTGAGTTGTGATGCTTGATCTTGAATTGGTCACAGACCTCCTTCAACATCTTACTATTCAAATTACAAGCATTATCAGAAATGATTCTCTCCGGTAGTCCATATCGACAAATTATCTATTTTTTTATTAACTTACAAACCACTGCTCGAGTTACACTTGCATACAAGGCTGCTTCTACCCATTTCGTGGAATAATTGATGACCACACAAATAAATCAGTGCCCATTCGTTGCCTTTGGGGTGATAGGTCCAATCACATCCATGCTCTACATTGAGAACGATCATGGAGGTGCCAAAACATGCAACTCATTTGGATGAGCGTTAATCTTATCTGCATAGATCTAACATTTATGACATTTTCGAGCTAATCGATACAGTCCCTCTCAAGTGTCAACCAATAATAACATGCCTTCATTATTTTCCTAGCCATCATGTGACCATTTGCATGTGCCCCACAAATTCCATCGTGCACTTCTTCCAGTATCTTCTTTGCCTCTACAACATCAACGCACCTCAAAAGCACTTGATCTTGACTCTTCTTATACAATATTTCTTCATCAAGGAAAAAAACTCATAGCCAATCTTTGGATGAGCCGTTTATCATTATCTGAGTCGTGTTCTGGGTACCGTTGATATTTGACATATTGCATGATATCATAGTACCAAGGCTAACCATCAACTTCTTTTCCAACATCTAAACAATGTGTTGAAGACCCTTTCACATCCAACTTGATTGGTTGAATCTCGACATTTGCATCCAGCTTAATAATCGCAATCAAAGTAGCTAAAGCATGAGCCATCTGATTCTCCTCTCTAGGAAAAGGTTGAAACTGAATCTTCTCAAATTGCTTGATTAACTCAATTATGTATTTCTGGTATAAGATCAACTTCGAGTCCCTTGTCTCCCATTCTCCCTTCAACTGATAAATAACCAGAGCTGAATCATCATATACTTCCAACACATCAATCGTTCTTTCAGTCGCTGCTTGCAAACCCATGACGCATGCCTCATATTCAACATATTTTTGGCGCAATTAAAATCCAATCGTGCAGTAATCGGATTATATTGACCATTTGGAGATATCAAGACTACCCCAATTTCATGCCCCAAAGCATTAGAAGCTCCATCAAAGAACATCCTCTAGGGTTTTTCTTCACAGTCTTTATCATCTTCATCTAAAATGGCCATCAAATCCTTATCCGGGAAATCAAATTGCATTGGCTCATATTCTTCAGAAGCCCGATCTGCCAGGAATTCGGCTATCACACTTCTCTTTATTGCTTTCTGAGTTACATAGACAATATCATACTGAGACAAAGTGACTTGCCATCTTGCAATTCTTTGTGGGAGACTTTGCCCCGTATATTCCGGTTACTTCATACCAACCACCATGTCCTTCTACGAACTATGTATCCCAGGGTTCATACTTATACCCGATGGCCTCTCAGAATCTAATAAATTTTCAACCTTTTGTTAGCCAAAGAAAACCGAAGAATATCCGAAAAAGAGATCAGTTGGAGCCACTCCCCATGTCTTACTCTGAACTATTGCCCCAGCTGGTCGAAGAGCAACTCCTCACTAAAGTTACAGTGGAGCCTATCCAACCCCCATATCCCAGCTGGTATGACGAGAATGCATATTGTGATTATCATTCTGGGATTCGGGGACATTCCACAAAAAATTGTTTATGTCTGAAACGGAAGGTTCAAGCACTCATCAATAAAGGACAGTTAGATGTGGGGAAGAAACAAAGGTCAGACAGCGTGGAGAATCTACTGAATGGGAATGATGAGACCATTGTGGATGCCATAATAGGAGAAAAAGATGGAAAGATCGAAAAAAGTATCAGGAATAGCCAGTTTGTATTAGGGAGAACATGTCAAGGGGAAGTTTTTATGCATTCAGTTTCATACCTCATGATGAAAACACTTGTCTTATGTTAACATCCCTATGAAATAAATGAATTTTGAATGTTTTTATGTTTGTTGTGTTTTAACAATAATTTAAATGTGCAAAAACAAGCATTAAGGAGGTTCTAATAATGGATAGTCTCGAGAATATTGATGATCATTGTTAGAAATGACCCAATACCTTCCCTCTTTTGGGATTTCCATATGTCTAAATCCCTGAAACTAAGATCACTTGAAAAACCTAATGCTTCAAGGAATATGATTGATTAAACTTCATAAACATTTGTCATTGCAAAATAAGCAAAGATGTAAATCCTAGTCTAGGCCATGAGCAAAGGAACGAACATTTTGAAATTTTTTTGAATTCCTTGAAATTCAAACAAATGAGACATTCTTTAAAGAATCTAGATTTTGGTAAATTGATGTATGTCAAGATTGTGTTAAAACCATTCATGACCTTTACCAATAACCACAAAACACTAATTACCCAAACATCACTTCATGATTGACACCCTGGGGCACAACGATTAAACTAGATTATCCCATGTCCAAGATAAAATCGATTTTTGGGTCGTATTTTCCTTGTCCTTTCAAAGAACTCATATTTGAAACTCAGCCTTTTTAAAATAGACCTAGACTTGCTATGTTCCTCGTTGAAACGAATTCTCATGGTTAATCAAACTGGGGCATCATATGCGGAAAAGATGGTTATATGGTGAAAAATGATGGACTAACGCATGAATCATTAGGGCATGCGACAAAAAAAAAATTGTGATATCATGCATATGAGAATTCGAATGATTCCAAAGTGCAAAATGAAATTTTGAATATCTATTTCCCTTGGGGATTGCTTTTCAATGTGAATATTCGTGCTTGACATGAGAAATGGTCATCTTTCATGTCACTGTCACAAAAAAAAATTATCCATAGTCATCCGTTTTGAGCCGAAAGAATTCTTTCTTCTTTAAACCCTGATCAAGGATTACCCTCTACGCTGGGGGGACAAATGTAAGGAAGGATAACTAAGAAATGAGTCCTAGCTCAAAGACAGATGCAAAACAAATGGAGCCCCAAATAAATATGGGCTCACTCTGTCAAAGAAAAGATGGCGAAATGAAAGCCAAGAAAAAAAAAGAAAAAATGTGAAGAAGTATGGCAAATGAAAGCCAAAAGCAAGGAAGAAAAAGAGCAAAAGGTCAAAAAGGAAGGGAAAGTCCAAAAAAGGACAAATACTTCAAAGAAAATCCTTCTCAAGAAATGATCCTTGATCTGATTACCCTCAAACACAGATTTTGGGCCTATTTATCCTTTTTTTGTGAACCCCGAGCCATGGCCTACATTACGTGATTTAAAAGTCCATTTTGATCAAGCATGAATATTTAATTTGAAGGGTTTTTTCTCAAATTTTATCCCATCTCATCGAATTATCATTTCACTAAGGAAGAATTTAGAATTCTCAAATGCATGGTAAAATAATGAAAAAAGAAAAAAAGAAAAAAATTGGAGAGAATGGGACTCTAGAGCGATAACCCGAAAACGGGCGGTCTAGAGTAAAATGGGAATTTTTGATGCATCTGTGATAGTGCCGATACCACAAAAAGAAGATCATCTTCAAGAAGTGGTCATCAAGGAACATCTAGGAATTCTTGAACCTCCCAAATTGTCAACTCTCATTTGGATGATTGATTTCAAAAACTGAAACTTTTTTTTCTCCAAAATCAACTTTCCAGTTTAAACATCCCAGCCAATCTTGACACTTGTCAGAACACCTTGATATAGAAACTAAAAGAAAGTTGAATTTGTTTGGTTCTCAATGAATTCATGATTTATAAAATCTGTTCCATTTGTGAGCCTAGAAGGGACATACATTTTTTGTTGTGAAGTTTTCCTGTAAAAACCAAAATCATGTTGTACCAAGCCTTGTCAATTCAAGTTGAAAAACCCAAATTGACACTTAGGAAAATTTCTAATAGTGATCATCAGTCTTCAAAAGATTTGTACATTACACACTGTGGGGTTAAAATTTTTGACTCAAAAGTTTTCATTAAATAAGCAAAATTGTTTTTCAAAAAGGAAAATAAAAATATTTTTGAAATACCCATTTTTGATGTTAACATGAGATAAGGGTTTTTCTAACTCAAAGGTGTGGAACTATTAGGGTTAACCTTGACTTCCAAATATGAGAAGAAGAAATAGAACTCGACAAGTAGACTTCTGTCAATAAGAGTTTGAAAACTGTTGAGGCAAAGAGAATAGCCAAAGATTGAAAAATGAATTGAAGATATACTCTGATTTGAAGAGAGAAAATGAATTGGAAAGGCTAAGCCAAAATCTAGAAAAATAATCAGGGGCATTTGCATCACTCATGAGCATTCATCTATTTATTAAGCTTTGCATCTGCACCGTGTCAGCAAGCATTTGCATAATTCATGATTATTTGTATTTGCACTATTCCATGAGCATCTGCATTCTATCTTTACAAGTACATCCTTCATAGATATTTGCATTCGCATCATCTCAAGCAAGTGCATCATTTCTAGGATCATTGCATCTTCATTGTAGCTGCAATTACACCATTCATGAACCACTTACATGAACATGATTCGTAGGGACATCTGCATCTGCATTTAGAAGCATTTGCATCAATCCAAGACATCTGTATCATTTCAAGAAGCATTTGCATCAATCCAAGATATTTGCATTTACACCATGAAGCATTTGCATCCTCTCTCAAATCCTTCAGGTTAATTTCTTGGTTATTTCAATTTCTAGTTTCACCCATGCCTTTAATTTCTGGTTCCATCTAGATCGTTTTCAAATTTCGGGTTTCACCTATGCCTTTAATCTCTGGTTTCATCTAGATCTTTTTCAAATTTCTAGTTTCACCCATGCTTTTCAATTTATGGTTCCATCCAGATCATTTTCAAATTTCTAGTTTCACCCATGCCTTTAATCTCTAGTTCATCCAGATCTTTTTCAAATTTCTGGTTTCACCCATGCTTTTTAAATTTCTGGTTTCATCCAGATCTTTTTCAAATTTTTGGTTTCACCCATGCTTTTCAAATTTCTGGTTTCATCCAGATCATTTTCAAATTTCTGGTTTCACCAATTTCTTTAATCTCTGGTTTCATCCAGATCTTTTTCAAATTTCTGGTTTCACCCATGCTTTTCAAATTTTTGGTTTCACCCATGCTTTTCAAATTTCTGGTTCCATCCAAATCGTTTTCAAATTTCTGGTTTCACCCATGCCTTTAATCTCTGGTTTCATCCAGATCTTTTTCAAATTTTTGGTTTCACCCATGCTTTTCAATTTCTGGTTCCATCCAGATCATTTTCAAATTTTTGGTTTCACCCATGCTTTTAATCTCTGGTTTCATCCAGATCTATTTCAATTTTCGATTTCATCCATGCCGGTAAGGTTAGCACAAGATAGGATAAGACCTTCGGGCACCATTTTTAAAACCTTTGGGCACCATTTTTAAGACCTTCGGGCATAATTTTTCAAATCATGGGTAAGGCCTTCGGGCATCTTTTTTAAGACCTTCGAGCACCATTTTTAAGACCTTCGGGCATAATTTTTCAAATCACGGGTAAGGCCTCTGGGCACCATTTTTAAGACCTCTGGGCACTATTTTTAAGACCTTCGGGCATAATTTTTTCTTTTGAAATCGAACCCGTTTCCTTAAGACAGGTCGAGCCTTGATTAGTCAGGGAATTCAATTTAAGGATAAAATCTTCAATTTACAGCTTTTTCAAAACAAAAAAAAAATGAGGAAAAATGAAAAAATGATGAAAAAGAAGAAATAAAAAAAGAAAAACCCCTTTCCCTTTTCTTCACATGTGATTTCACTAACCGTACAAAATTAGTGGTTGTTTTTCTTTGCCTGATTCCTGATTCTCAGCAATAGCCAACGAGGGGCAACTGTAGACACCTAATTTTGTCCGGACCCCTAAATCAGGTACATTTTCTTCCTAAATTGATGTTCCAGAATGCTAAAAGGCTTTTCTCATCCTGCAGGTGGTACTCCGAGACTTAGTCTAAGAAAACAGACAGAAAAAGTCAAACTCGAAAAAGTCAACCCCAAAAAAAGTCAACCCTAAAAAAGTCAACCCACTTTCAAAATCAAAATTTGAGGTTCAATTCAAAAACAGCGAAAGAATTTTGATAATCCGAGGTCTATATTGAAAGATATGGAGGTCAAAAGTTGGGTTACGGAATCTCAGTAGAAAAAAAACCCTAGTTCGGGAAATTTGGGGAAAAATGCTTAAACGATCAAATTAGTCAGAATTGAAGGTTCCAAATGAAAGATAAGTACTGACTACGGGTAAGGGAGAAGCCATTTGGAAGAAAAACTGATAGAAAAGTCAATTCGGAAGAAAATCGAGAATTAGGGTTTTTTTGTGGATTTCGATGAAATTTGGAAAAATTACAGAAATGGCCCGATTCGGTAGATCTAAAGCCCTTAATTGATGAGAAATGATTAAACAAGGATAGCCCAAGGCTCAGTTTGAAGAAAATCTGAAAATCAGACTTGTTTTGAGCAAAATCGGGTTTTGGAGCCAAAAGGGCAAAATTGGAAAATATGGGAAAAATAGCAAATGAACTCCAAAAATTCTGAAAATTTTCAAATCTCATTATTAAATCATTTCTAAGTGATTGGAGAAAGAAAATCTCGATTCGGAGTTCGTTTCCAAAATGGCCAAATATCGGGCCCATTATGCAATAATTTAAGCGGATAAATCCCGAAAAAATAGCAAATTAACTCCAAAAATTTTGAAAATTTACAAATCTCATTTTTAAATTATTTGGAAGAGATTGGAAAAATAAAATCTTGATTCGGAGTTCGTTTGCAAAATGGCCAAATCCCGGGTCCCCTATATAGTAATTCAAGCAGATAAATCTCGAAAAAAAGCAAATGAGCTCCAAAAATTATGAAAACTTCTAGATCACATTTTTAAATTATTTGGAAAATATTGGTGAAGAAAAATCTGGATTTGGAGCTCGTTTAAAAAATGGTAAAGTTCGGGTGCATAAAAGGGGTAATTTTGGAAATAAATCTGAAATAAATAGCAAATGGACTCGGAAAATTTTGAAAAACTTCCAGAATTTAATTTTTGATTATTTTGGAATTATATAAAAAATAAAATTCAAATTTGGAGTCCGTTTGCTATTTATTTAGGTTCGGGGGCAAAAAGGTCATTTCACCTAAGAAACCAAAAAGGGCAAATTTGTAATTAAGGAAAATATGAAAGAAGAAGGAATTGCTGGGATTTTTCTTCCCTTGGTCAGCTAGCATAGAGGAGAAGAAGGAAACTTGAACAATTTAATTCCCTAGTCACTATCAAGCCACATGCTACCACTAACACCTTGCAAATGGTCCCCCCTTCATCCAATGGCTTAGGTGCCTTGTAGGAAAGTTGAATGCACCATCCAATGGCCAAGTTTAAATGCCAAGATGAAATTTTTATTTTTCATGAAAGAACCCTCATCTAATGACCAAGAATGGAAGAAAAAAGATGAGCACAATTCATCCAAGGGTGAGCATCCATTCGGTTAAGCAAGGAAGTGCATGGAATTGTCCCTTTTCATCCAATGGTTTAGGCCATCTACAAGGGCTGAGTACACATGTTGAGGGCTGGATTTAATCTACAAGATGTCATTTTTATGTTGTCCTCATCCAATGACCAAGAATGGAAGAGCACAACTCATCCAAGGGTAAACACTCAAGGGGGCAAGCAAGGGAGTGCATGGGATTGGTCCTCTTTTGCATCTAAGGGCTAAGGTTACTACAAGGGCTGAGTAAAAATATTAAGGGCTGCTATCAATTGGCAAGATGACATTTTTATGTTGTCATCAAAATATCTTAATCTAAAGACCAAGATTGGAGGAGAAAAAAGTGCAATTCCCATCCAAGGGTGAGAGGCCATTCGGCCAAGGCTAAAGAGGGGGGTTGGTTTCATTTTTTCATATGTTTTTTGGCTGGAAACAGTAGCTAATTTGGCAAAGAAAAAGGTTTTGAAAGAAAGAAAAAAATGTTTTCAATAGAGAGCTTGAAGGTAGTCATCTCTACCAAGCTCTAGCATAGCTTTCTTCTTGTTTTCCATAGTTTTTTCTTGATTTTCTATCATGTTTTCCTACTACATTTTTCATAGAAATAAAGTTTTTTAATGTTTACTTATGTTTTCATCTCTTCTTCTTCATTAAAATGGTGGAAAACAATTTTTTTTACATGGTTTTAGGCTTGGCCGAATATGGCATATTTGCTTGCCTTGGTTTTCTTTTCCTTTCTTCCTTGCATGTTGTTGTGGAAAATGATTTTTAGAAGGATTTTTAGAGTATTCTAAGGTTCTGATTTTTTACAAAATATGAAGCAAAAAGGTTGAAATGGCTATATGATCTTGGCAAGACCAAGTGACCATGGTTAAGAGAGGCTATGCCCATTTTTACCTACCATAAAGCTCACCTTAATTTTTCTGTTTAGCATGGTTTATTTTATGATTTTTGGAATGGAAAGGCTTCATGATCTTGGCAAGACCAAGTGATTATGGTTAGGTGAGAGGCTATGCCCATTTTATACCAACCATGGAGCTTAACTTTCCTTGTTTTATTTACTAGTTTTGCTTGTTATTTGCTTTGTATGTCTATGTTAAATTTTTTTATATGTTCTTTACATTATTTTCTATGCTATATTTACTTATAATTTCTATTCTATGCTTAATAACTTTCCCTTGCAAATTCGGCCATTGTGTTCATATGCTCATATTGTGCATTTTTTTCATGTATCATGTCTTATATTATAAACATGTTTGCATTTTTTTGTTACATGGACATACGACTACTCCATATTGATATGCCTTGTATGTGCATTTTCACCTTGCTTCTTGACTTGTTTGCATCTCCATGCCATGAGCTTGTGCATTTTGATTTTAGTATGTCATATGCTTATGAAAATGTCATGACATTGTGCATCTTAATAAGATTTTTCATGTACTTGTGTCATTTACTAGATAGGATTGCATTAGAGTATCATGTAACGATATTCGGCCTCTTCATGCATCCCTTGCCTTGTCATGCATTTACATTTTGTTTAGGTAACATGATTTGCATTATCATATCTTGAAATTGTGTATTGATTGTTGTTTATTCCAGCATTGGCATTAGTTTCATGGGTCATTGTATGTTCATAGTATTTCTATGCATGTTCATTACATTTTAGGTCTAGGCCATGTTGATATTGCCATGCATATTGGGTGTTAAATCATATTGGTATTGCCATGCATTGCTATGATACTTAGGTCTTAGGTTACATTAGCATTTTCATGCATATTCATAACATATTAGGTCTAAGTCACATTTACATTATCAAGCATTGCATGCATATTGAGTTAGGATAGCATTTATTGCCATGCAAACTCATGTTAGGCATTTAGGTTGTCTTGAATTGTCATGCATTTTCTTTACCATTTAAACCTTTAGACCATGCATTTCATACATTTCATTTGTTGTATGTTCATGCATTCCATGTCATTGCCACATGATTTATGACTTAGGCCAACCAATGGCTCAAAGTCATGCTCTCTTGAGCATACTTGTGGAAAATTAAAGAGTTGTCAAATAGATTATTCTACCTTTATGATTTTTTTTACTTAAGCCAATTTTTATCAAAGGTTTTTAAATGTTTTAGCTACTGTCCTTAGGTCTTTAAGATGATCTTCAACAATTTCTACTTTGATTTTTGAATGAATTTTATCAAAGGCAAAAAATGTGTTTTGACAAAACATTTTTTTTCACCCAGTACTCGAAATTCTTCGATTTCTCTAGGCAGTCATCTTTAATCAGAAAATTAAGCCAATTTTTTCTCGTGTAGTTTTGCATGTTTTGAGTCTCCAGTAGTTTTGTTAGATTGTTTGAATTTTTAAAAATAGGCAAAAAAATCGTGTGACAAAATCGGATAGTAGAGCCAGATTTGAAATCAAAAGAGGAATAATGGTTGAATTTGGCTAAGGCATTTAAAGGGGGTTGGGTAGAAGCTTTAGCTACTGTCTTAGGGTAGCTTCTAAGCCTTTTTAAACTTTAAAAGTGATTTTATAAATCTCGAGTTAAGGACGGTCAAGTCTGGAATTTTAAACTTAGGAAATTAGAGCCATTTCAAAAGGGTTTGGTAGGGTTTTTAATCTTTATTCAAGTTTTTCCTCAAAATTGTTTTCAAACAATCACAAAGTTTTGTTTTTAGAAAATATAATTTGACATATTTTCCTAAGGTAGCCCGATATCTTTTTAGATATACGGATTTCTTTAATTAAAGGAAAAAAATACATTTTCATGCATTACATTTTCCATGTTCATGCATTTTATTTAAATGTGTGATTTTTGCTATGATATTTTCCATGGTATTATTATTATTTTGATTTACATTTTATGATGTTATATTGTTTGCCATATGATTTTGAATATTTCATGATATCCCATATTTTTTTATTTAGTCATTTATTTTTGTCACATTATTTAGCATATACTATGTTCATGCATATTTTATGATAGCATTATTTTATGTTTCATGACATTTCATCATATTCCATGTCATCTAGGTTTAATTATTTAGAATATGCCATGTCATTTAAAATATGCCATATCATTTAGAATTGCCACGTCATTTAAATCATTTTATCTTATTTAGAATATACCATGATACTTAGGATTTTTCATTTCACCTAGAATATACTATGCCATTTAAATTATGTCATATCATTTAGGTTGCATTATATTATCTAGACTTTGCCATGTCATTTTATTTATGTCATACATGTTCATATTCATATTTTTAAATGTTTTGAAAAAGATAATGATTTTCAATAAAAATAAAGATATTCCCGAGTTAAAATAATTCATGAGTTCTCTATCGGGTTTGCTGGAGGGAATATCATCAATTATCATTAATAAAAGAATATCTTTCTTTCAAAAAAAACGAGAATGATTCGGAAAGATTTCCAAATGAATAAAAATTTCTATATTTTGCCGATTTTGTCGGGGAATATAGGAAAATTTTGAATTAATAAAATTCCGGATCATTTTCAATTAAAAATGGAATTATTTTTCTTAAAATTAGGAATTAACTTGAAATACTAAATTAAAAACTAACTTTTTACCGAGACTTGAGATAACACATGATTAATAAGGTACCATTTTATACGGGCGTTGTGGGGGTGCTAATACTTCCCCGCACGTAACCGAGTCCCGAACCCGCTTCTTTGATTTCTCTGGTTTATAACGCAGACTTGAAATTGATTTTAAAAATATTTTAATTAATTTTAAAATGTTTTATAAAACCGGTTTTAATAGGTGGCCGATTACACCTAACTAAAAAAGATTGGTGGCGACTCCATGTCTTTTTACAAGGCCGTTTTCATACCCTCAACCTTTTATTTCAATCTAGAGGAATTAAGTCATCTTTTCCTCTGCTTCTGTTTCCCCGGAAGCAAAATAGGCAATTAAGACAATCCTAGAACACCAAACAAAAAACTCAAAATTATCAATAAAAAAAAGATTCTTTTCTTTCTTTTTCTTTCAACAGAAACCCAGAAGCTAGAAACATAGTCAATAAACAAAAAGATATACACACAAACACATAATACACCATACACAGAAAACCAAGATAGAAATAAAAAATCACAAAAAAGTGGAATCTCTCTCGGGTTTTTTGGTTGGGGTGTTTAGATGTGGTTTTGTTGGTTTAAATATGGTGAGGAGGAAGGTTAGAAGGGGTGAATAATATACTAAGAGCTGGTGGTGAACAAGGTGGCAGAGGAGGCATTTTTAGAGGTTGTTGACCGTGGGTTTAAGGTCTAGATCTAGAGATTTATGGAGATTTTCAGGGAAATCGGGCTTGGTAGAAAGGATAAGGACATTAAGAAGAGGCTTTGGGTAGTGTTTTGCAGTGGCCAGCGATGGCCGACGACGAAATTTGGTCGATTTCTAGAAAATTTTTAAAATAGGATGTGGATCGAATTTAGAGAGGGTTAGAGATAATCTTGTAGACACCTAATTTTTTTCGAGCCCCTAAACAAGATACGTTCTTCCCTCAATTCCCTGGGTTTCTAAGAGTTTCCCCTCATCTCATAATTTGGTTTTGCACTTTGATTCGGAAGTCAACATTGAAAAGTCGACATAAGTCAAACTTAGAAAAATCAAAGTCAAAGGGTAAAAAAGTCAACTTTTGAAAAATTAAGATTTAAAAGGAGAATTGCATGTTAAATGGTCAATCTTGATAATTGGAAAGCCACAATTGATGATTAAAGGCGAAATTGAATAAGGAGATTAAAAAGAAGTGGCAGAGGAACTAAACCGAAAAAAAATCAAAAGTTGAAATTAAAGGGGGAAAAGCAAAATTGAGTTGACAAAATGGCTAATTTGAAGATGATGGAATGGAATTTGAGACAATTGGATAGAAGAAATGCGAGATAGGAGATGGAAACATTAAAGGACTAAATTGAATAAATTAAAAGTTCAATTTCAAGGGGAATGAAAGGAAAAGATTAAATCAAATGAAATTGAAACTTCAATTTGAAGAAGAATCAATAAAAAAAATGGATCCATCAGTAGTATCAGAGCCTTACTTGTAAGTTTTCTTGTGATTTACATGTTTAATTCTTGGTGATTCTCAATATGATTGAGTTGTGTGTTGATTTAGCAATTTTTCAAAGAGAAAATCATTCTCTATTTTTATTTCAATCGTGGACGACATGTTGTGAAATATGGTTTGATGTTTTAAAGGGTTTAAAACATGTCACAAAATTGATTTGATCAATGTTTACTTTGGTATATGATTACATAACATAATGGAGCCTTTCAAACATGATTTTGATTTGTTTTGGATTGATTTTGATGGCTGTTTTTCGAAAAAAAAACACAAATGCAAAATTTTTGTTTTTAAAGTGCAGAATTTTCTATATGCTTGCTGCCAATTTCAGTTAGACATGTTTTCCTTTGTCAAAAATTCATAAAATAAAGTTTTTAGTGTTAGAACATTATAGAATTTTTTGTGGTTGATTTGGTTTTGTTTGAGTGCAAAAAATACCTCTCAAAGAGATGCAAAACAATTTGCATGCTTGTTGGAATTTTCTGGCAACTTTGGTTAAGTGAATTTGATTCATGTTTGGAGGGTGATCTTGGCTCAAAATCAAAAATAGGAGGTGTGTGGCAACATGGCTTGACTATCTCGTGTTCATCATCCTGTATCTAACCACTTGATTATTTTCGGTTCATGCCATTTGTTTGTCTTTTCTTTGAACAGCTTAGCATTCTTGCAGGCTTGAAAACATAATTCATCCCTCTCAGAAGTAGAATTCAAGAATGCCTTAAGCGGATCAATGGGATAAATTTCTATAAACTCTTCTTTAATAGCACTTTCTACCACATCGACTAGCTTAGGCTGTTGGATGCATTGAGGAAACGGTGGTGGTGGGTCACACTGGGTCTTCTCTTCATTAACTTCTTCTTCAATAAACTTGGTTGGTGGTGGATCACACTGAATCTCCTCTTCTTGAGCTTTTTCAACTTCTTTTTCCATCACAACTTCTTCTTCAATAAGCTTGGGTGACAATTCTGGCTTCTTGCTATCCTTTTCTATCTTTTTTTCAGTCCCAAGTGTGATGACTTTGCATTACTCTTTTTCATCGCTCCTAGGATTGGTCTCAGTGTCACTTCAAAAAGTCTCCATAGAATGATTGTTAATGGCAGTAGCAAGCTGGCCCATTTGTGTCTCTAGATTTTTAAGTGTTGCATCATTTTTCACCATGTACTGCATAATCATCTCATCCAATGATGGCTTTACTTCTAGGCAGGTGCTTGATCTTGTGATGAAAACCCAAGATGATATGCTTGATTTTTGAAATAGGAGGACCATTGATTGTTGTTCTAGGAAAAATTTTGGTGATCTCCCCAACCTGGATTGCAATCATTGGAATAAAAAATTATTTTGAGGCATATTGTAGTTTCCAACATATATTGGCACCAATCACTATGATGTCCTCCTCCACATAGTTCACAAATTAAAACTGGGTGATCTCCCCAACCTGGATTGTAGTTGTTGGAATAAGGATTACTCTGCTGTATATTATAGTTTCCAACATATTGCATTGATATACCATTGGTTGGGCACCAATCACTATGATGTTCTTCCCCCACATAATTCACAAATTACAAACGAACTTTGGACTGATTGTACACCTAAATTGTCTAATTTCTTGTTTAGTGCAGCCACCTGTGCGGTTAAAGCATTGATTGTATCTCGTTTATGATCCCACATAGTGCACCTCTTTGCACACAACGATAAATAGAACCAGACAATAAAGAAAAATAAAGTTTGAATTAAGATTAAGATTGCTTGGTTAATATTAACAAAAAATAGTAAAACAATTCCTCGGCAACGGTTCTTAAGACTTGTTGTCGGATTTAACCACGCAAGTGCACGTATCGTTAACAAGTAATAAAGTGAAAAGTAGAGTGTCGATCCCACGAGCAATTGTTACTAAATTCGTTAAGTACTAAAATTAAAACAACTTAATCTTATCCAAACAATTAATTAAAGGGTGTAAATTAAGAACTAATAAAAGAAAGCAATTTAAAGTTGGGATTTAAATCAATGGAGAAAAGCCTAGGATTACAATTTTCCTCAATACTTCGTATGAACCTCTCTTACCCTCTTAACTTGATTAATGACAATGATTTGTTAACTTAGATTTCTAAACTATTCATAAGTATCTTCTGATGATCTTATAAAAACATTTCTCTTAACCAATTAACTATATTACTATGAAAATTGAATTAAAGAGAAACTCATTAAGCTTAGACTCTAAAATTGGTTACACATGGCACGTAAGTATATTTTTACCCTACATGCAGATCAATCCATCATATAAATGAATATGAAACATGAGTTATGCAATCCATGTCTAACATTGAACTCCCTTTTCCAAGTTGTATTTAGGTTACCAAATCAATCTAATTGGTGGCCAAACAATTAGAAGCATTAAGCACAAGATTGAATAAACAACATCAAATATCATTAAATCAAGCAAGAAAGTAAAATAATCCAAACTAAATGTTGAGTTCCATTGAAATCCTAGAAAAAGTAATTTAGTTCATGTTAATTAAAGAAAACAAATAACAAAGGAGTTTCACCATCATCAATATTACAAGAAAGATAAATAAGAGTAAAGGATAAGAGAAACTAAGGTTTGTCAGATTTTCAATCTTTAATCTCCCAAAATCTTTTTAGCTCCTTGCAAATCTTTGGTGGCTGTTCTCCTCTTAAGAAAATTAGGTTATTTACAAGCTAAAAAGGTAAATAATAAAGTCCTAATGATTCCTATTTATAGAGCTCTAAAAGCCTAAAGAAAGAAAACTTTGTGGCCAAGTAACTTCTTCCAATTTAGACTTTCCATATATGAGCTGATTCTCTCCTTCTTGCTTTAAGACTCTACAAAGCTACAAAGGATATTAAATTAATAACTACATTAATCATAAAATAAATAAATAAAAATAATATAAAAACAACTAAAAATAATTAATTACTAGTTTAAACTACAAGGACTTAGTTAATTTAAAAGCACAAAATATGGTAAAATAACTCTATTTCATAGAGTTATCAATCATTAGCTCATTGAGCTAACAAAAGATTCCTATAGTTGTATGGTGAAATGACCGAATTACACTAATAGACTAAACACTGAAAGATTTTGTTGAGATTATCTTGACTCTCCATTCCTTTCATGCCAATATTTCTTTGAACGGTTAGCAACTTACTTGAGAAGATTGCACAAAGTCTTGTTAAAAGTTTTTGCTAATGCATTTGGAGGAGCATGGTACATTGAAGACTTATGCTGCTTGAAGTCAAACTGTGAACATAATTTGTTCTTGTCAAACTGTTTCCTAGTATTAGTTATGATATAGCGAGGTGCACCATAACGATAAATGATGTTTATTCTAATGAAAGTTACAATAGTATCTTTCTTCACTTCTCTATAAGGTGGTACTTCTGCTCATTTTGAAAAATAATTTATAGCAGCAAATATATACATATGCCCCATTACACTCTTGGGTAAGGGTCCTACTAAATCAAGTCTTCAATCATCAAATGACCAAGATGTGATTATCGGATGCAATGGCTTAGGAGGTTGATGGATGAAATTAGCATGAAATTGACAAGCTTGACATTTGTTGGCATAGCCAATGTTTTCCTTCACATTATTGGCTAATAGTATGCCATTCTTTTGATTTAGAAGTGCAATTTAGCCCCAGACTAATGTGCATCAAAATCCTAGAATGAGCTTCTTCTAAAGCAGTAGATGCTTCATCTTCTCCTAAACAATGAAGAAGGGACTTCATCAAAAGAGCAAAGATAAATCGTACCTTTGAAGTAGATAAATCAAGAGCTTAACGTCTTACATCAATTATATGCCTTCAATCATTGGATAGCTTTCCATGCTCTAAGTAATCAATTAATGGTTGTCTCCATTCTTCTTTTTGAACTTCCAAGACTGAAACAACATTTGGGTTTTTTTTGCTATCTTCAGAAAAAATAACTAGTGGAAAAATCTATCATTTGAAAAGAGTAACTTTTACTTCCATATTAGGTGATGCAAGAGATTATCTAGAGAATCTGCTTCTTTATTCTCCTTTCTTGGTACATGTTCCAAACTGACATTGTCAAACCATTCCAAAAGCTTCTTCACATAATTGAAATATGGTAAAAGCTTAAGTTTCTTGACTTCATAAAGTGGAAGTTGATAACCAATTTGGAATCTCCAAACACCTTAAGTTGTGTGATCTTCATATCCACTACCATCTCCAATCCAATGATTAAAGCTTGAGTAAATTCATAAGGCAATACTTCTCTTTCTGAAGTGACAAAGATGACACCTGCTCCAGCTCTATCTTGACGAGTAGCTCCATTAAAGAATAATTTCCATGGTCTAGGAATTTCAATGAAAAGAACCTCTTAATCTAAAATATCTTCAGAGAATTCCCTATCATATGGGATTAGATGATCTACAAGAAAATTAGAAAGCACTTGTCCTTTAATGGATTTTTGGGGAATATAAGTGATGTTAAATTGTTTCAGTAAAAGACCCATTTTGCCAATCTCCCACTAAGCGCATACTTTAACATCAGATATTAAAGAGGGTTTGCTCCCGAGATCAAATGAAAAAAATGAACTTGTAAGTAATGCCTCAATTTCTTAACTGTGAACATTAATGCCAATCAAGTTTTCTCAATGGGAGAATAATTTAATTCAATGCCTTTAAGAGTTCTACTAAGATAGTAGAGTGTTGTCTCATTTCCTTTTTCATTTTTTTTGTGCCAACAGTGCTCCCAAGGAACATTCTTGTGCAGCAATATAAAGAATCAAAGGTTATCCTGGTATGTGTGCCTTAAAAACAGGGGCCTTAAGAAATAAGTTTTAAAGCTTTTAAAAGCAATACTGCAAGGCTCGTCCCAAGCAAAAAGAACATCTTTTTTCATCAATTGATTGAATGATTTACATCAACCAACCAAATTAGATATGAAGGGCAAATAAAAGCTAATCTTCCGTGCAAATATTTAAGTTCATGGAGATTGTATGGCTTTTGCATCTTCATGATTGCATCTATTTTTGATTGATCAATTTCAATCCCATTATGTCATACAATGAATCCTAAAAACTTGTCGAGAATACTACAACAGCACATTTTAGATGATGCATTTTCAATTTATGTCGACGTAATCGCTCAAGCACTTGGAAAAGATCAATAAGATGATCAATTATTTTCTTTGACTTCACAACCAAGTCATCAACATAACATTAAACATTTTTGTGAAGCATATCATAAAAAATCTTTTTTGTTGCTCTTTACTATGTAGATCTTGTATTCTTTAGCCCAAAAAGCATAACTTTATAATAATATATTCCTTTTGGAGTTAGAAATGCAATTAGCTCTTCATCTTTTGAAGCCATGCAAATTTGATTATTGTCAGACGATCCATTCATAAAAGATAAGGCCTTATGGCTAGTTGTAGCGTCAACCATTATTTATGTCAAAGGAAAGGGAAAACATCCTTTAGACATATTCAAATCTCAAAAATCCACAGTAATTCGAATTTGACCAGTCTTCTTTCTAACTGGAATAATATTTAAGATCCATGTGAGATAAATAGCGTCTCTAATAAAGCCATCTTCAATGAGCATTTTCACCTCAATTTCAATTTAGGGAATCAAGTTGGGATGGTAAAGACGTTGAGCTTACTTGATAGGTTGAACACATTTCTTTATAGAAGATGATGCACAATTATTTTCGAGTCAAGTCCTAGCATCTTTTTGTAAGTCGATACTCTATCAAAAGGTCAAGCTAAGGTTTTTCCTCTTCTGAAGGCAAACATGCATTAATAAAGATTGGCGAGGATCTTCACTAGTGCTAATGGTAACTTTTTTTAGCTCATCAATCGTAGTTTGGTTTCCCTATTCAAATGGTGGATGAGCTTTTTGAACATTTTTTTGGGATTTTCCATCAACTTCCTTTATAGACACATGATTAGATGTAAAGACTTCCATATCTTCAAGCTTTTTTTCTTTAGAAAATGGAACATGTTTGGTTATTACCATTGTGTGCTTTCAAGAATGCTTCACCAGTAATTATCACTAATCTATTTTGTATCCTTATTCGAGAATGAGTCCTTCTGTGAAAATATTTGATTCATCTAGTATTGGATTTTTTTCTTTTTAATCCATGGGCAACCTTTTTGAATTTTGAATTTTTAAGCCCTTAAATGAACATGAATAGGCTTAGTCACAGAAGTTTCAGTGCATTTTCCCCTCATATGCTCAAAAACTGGCATTCTAGATGAATATGTACTCAAACGGTTAAACACTAAACTTCGTGTTGAGTGCACTTCCAGAAGATCAAACACCGAAAGCCTTGGTAGCTCAAATGAATTGTCTTGCTCATTAGAAACTTCTTCAACATTTATGTTTCTCAAAGTTTCTTTGTGACTCTTCAATTTTAATGAATAAAATCTAAGCCCAGCCTTGGGAGTCCACATGATCAGTCTTTTTTCGCCAAACGCGACAGATCCGGCTCAACGTGAAGGTAGATCATCATGTTCGATAAGAGGTCTTTATAATGGCCTTATAAATCCTTTTAACAAAGGTTTAGAAACCTTTGATTCTTCCAAGCTGGTGAGTAGAAGAGTCAAATTCCTTAAAGCTTGAGTAATTTAATCATCTCTACTGGTGAAGAAACCAACTTCTTTCCCTTTTGCTTTAACTATTTCACCTCATTATTTTGCCAATCTGGTACAAGATGTACATCTATAAAAGCGTTTTTCGGATAAAACGTTTCATAAAAAAATGTGCCTCCGCTATAGTATATGGTTTAGACTATTTCTACAATATTTAAAGCATTGGTGAACTATTGAAGAAACTACACCATTTTGGTGAATCGATGGTCAACCTAACAACATGTTATATGTTGTCCTAGCATCAATTACATGAAATAATAGATTTGACTCCATATCTCCAATGAAAAGTTGAAGTTTAACTTTTCCAAGGGCTTTTTACCCTTGATTAAATCCTTGAATCATCAAGCCATCTTACAATAGTTTATCTAGAGGAACTCCGAGTTCTTTCATTGTCTTTAAATGAAGTATGTTGACAACAGACCCACCTTTAAACAAGATCTAATTAATCTTTTGTTCACTAACAAATACCACGAAAAACAGTGGTCGATTATGAGGAGTAGCTCCTAACAATAAATTTTTATCAGAAAAATTAATCTTTACACAAGAATGAATGGATTCAATGCTACTTTATCAATGTTGTCTTCATTTTCAACCTTTTCATTTCCACTACATGATAACAAATCATAGAAACTAAACTCTTTAAACTGAACTGAATCAACATGTATTCGTTCATTGGTCGTCTTGACCTCTACCCAGTTGAATTTTCATGTCTAGATGAAATTGCTTTTCCTTGAGCCACCTTTGGCATGAGATTTTTGGCTGGTTGTTTAATCATCTTAGCTCTTCTTGATACTTTCAAATGTTTATGGGGATTCTTCTTTTTTACATCTTCAAGGCATAACTAGGGTCCAACCATCATTGTCTTGGTATTTTATTTGAGGATAGGTTTTGCTCCCATTCTCTTGAAGACCAACTACTTTTCTTGCACTTGGAGCTAGAATAATAAGTCAAAAAAATAAAATTTATGGTCCTACCCAACAAGTTGGATTGCGAAACTATACTTATTGATGCCATGGCTTCTTCCTCAAACTCAATTTTCTCATCCTTATAAAGTTCCAAGATTTTGTTTTTCAAAACAAAGCATTTCTCCACATGGTAGCTAATCAAACGATGGTACGTATAATATTTAGGGTTATTCACTTGATCGACTTCCTCAATTCACTTCATTTTTGGAAAATAAATCAAGTTTAACTTCAAAAGTTCTTCAAGAATGCTTGACAACATTTGAATCATGGAACTTATACTTCTTCTCTTATCTTTCCTGTAAAGTGGTCATACGTTTACTTTTGTCTTGAAAAGACGTAGGTTTTGCCTCTTGAGATTTCTTTGAATTAGAGGATATCTTAAGAGGCTTAGTATCACAGTCATAGACTGCTTGCTTCTCCCTTTTCAGTAAAGGTTTTGCCCCTTTGCGAGTATCTTGCTTTTTTTTACCTGTTTTTGGCTTTACATATGAAGTCCTTGATTTCCAGCAGCAGTCATACTTAGCTCCATATCACATGCGCGGGTAGCCTATTCTTCAAAGGTCTTAGGCTTAATACCTTAAAGAATATAGTGTAAACCTCAATTCATGCATTATACACACATGTTAAGGGAAGAAGACTTAGATAGTCGCTCTTTGCAATTAAGGCTCAAATTTATCCACCTATAGATGTAATCAATCACCCGCTCGTCCTTCTGTTGGCGTGATCTTGTGAGCTCAATCATACTGACTATGCGACGAGTGTTATAGAAATGGTTGATGAATTCACACTCAAGCTGTCCCCAACTATCAATTGCCCCAAGCTCAAGATGAGTATACCAATCAAAGGCATTGCCTTTCAGCGAGTGGAAAAATTACTTCACCAGGAGATCTCTATTAGTGCCAGCATTATTGCAAGTTTCCACAAAGTGGGCAACATTTTGGTGTGGATTTCCTTTGCCATCAAATTGTTGGAACTTTAGAGGTTGGTAATTCTTAGGCATCTTCAAACGATCAATTTTTTAAGAATATGGCTTGGTATATATGTATGAAGGTTGAGTCACACTATCAACTTAATCCTTATTTTCTTTTTTGGTAAGATCTTCGAGTTGATTGGTACGAACAACTTTGTTGACCTTTTATTGAGAATTCTTAGCAAATTTCATGTAGGAATTCTCACCATCCTCTTGAAGGATTGAGTGGTGATTTTGGTCTCAAGTCACTGGTCGTTTTCTAGTGAGATTGCTAATTTTCTCCATCATGGAGGCAATCTAATTATCTTTTTTTAATGCTTGTTGCAAGAGATTTCGTAGTTTCTGTAAGATACGCAATTTGTTCTTCCAATGATGTAGTGTTAGTTGTCATGATAGTTATTTCTCTAGAATTTTCTTTGAAGGAGATGATGAAACAGAGCTGTTGCTTGAATAACTATCTTGTTCCTTGAATGATAACCAATGACTTACACTTGATCAATGAGAAGAAGCAAGTTGTCCAGCAAAACCTTGAAATGGAGACTAAGTGTCATAGAGTGGATTTTGACTGAACACTAGAAGAGTTTGATCATGCATTTCTTTAAAAGATTTTATATTTCTTCTAATGCCATAAGGGTCAGCTGCAACATTAGTGCTTGACGATGACCTGGGGTAGATTGTAGGATTTGCTCAAGTAGGCTTGATAGCTGGCTTGTTAACATAGTTCTTTTTGGGAGCCATTGCAGCTTGAAAACTTGAACTTTGAAGAAAAGAGATAAGAGACAAAGATTGTCCCACTGGGTGTGCCTACGTAAATTTAGAGTAAAAAATAATACTAGAAAAATTGACACAAGTAACAATTTTATAATCAGATGTGGAAATTACAATCTCTAGAAATTCTCAAAATAAAAATAATCCTCTTATTCTTTTCTTCACAAAAATCTGCTTCAACGGTCTAGAAGATTTGATCTCAAAACGAAATTGATTTCTTTCCTTTAGGTGAAACAGGATCGAAGAACAACTTCTTGAAAATTATTGAAACTCAAATACTGTGTTCTTCAAGTTCTTCAAAATTTGTTTATTTCTTTAAAGCTTGATTTTTGATATTTTGGAGAGGTTTTGAGTTATCAAAATCTTCTTCTCTTCAAAATTGTAACTTGTGTCAAATTACTTGAGGAGCACAAAATATATAGTGTTAGCCTGCTAGGTGAAAGAGAGTTATAAAAAAATTTAACCTCTTTGATTTAACCTCTTAATTATTTTAATTTAATTAGAGATAAAAAAATGATTCATGGGTGAATTTTAATTGGATGACCTATAAATCTTTGAAATTTAATTGGCCAAAATTTGAATATATCTCAAAATTATTTTAATTTAATTTAGAGATAAATTGGATGACTCGTAAAAAAATTGAGTCAATTAAAAATATATAAAAAATTAAACTAGTTAAAAATTTATTAAAAAAATTGAATTAGTTAAAAATATATATATTAAACTAGTTAAATAAAATTATTATCATTTTTACAGTCAGTAGTTTGGAGGTATGCTTATAAAGATAAAATTTGAAAGAAAATATGTGTTCATTCCGATTAGACCTATCAATATGTCGGATCGGACTTAAACAAAATACTAACATAATATGTTCTTGCCCTGGTTCGATCCGAATATTCGGGCCTACCCTCTCATCCAAGCCCGACCTTGATTTAATAAACTATACCCAAACTCATCCATATAAGCCCAAATACCAAATAATAAATAAAACAAAAAATAAATTAATTTCATTTTAAAAAACACAAATCTGTTTATAAAAGAAACATAACCTTTAAAGTTTAAAACAACAAATCAAAATATCAAATGATTCAACAATCAAATATGTAAAAAAAAAAAATCAAATACAAAATGAAATCAATCCATGAATTTATTAAATTTTAATGCAAACCGAAAAGAACTTTAAAATTTAATTTTTTTTTTTCTAAAACACAAAATTTATAATTTAAACCAAACATATGAAATACAAAATAAAGAATAAGAGTTTCTTGAGTTGAATTGTTTAATACAAAATTTGAAGAAGTAACTACCAGAATAAACTTTGAAAAGAAAAAGAATAGAAGATGAAAATGAAAGAGTCAAAGAGAAGTAGAGAAAATTTTGAAAAAGAAAAGAAATAGAAGATGAAAATGAAAATGGAGTTGTAGAAAAATAGAGTGGATGTGATTGATTTTTTGCAAGCACACACACATGAAGCATGGTTGTATAGAGATAAAAAAAAAAAAAAAAAAAAAGACAACCTAAAACCTAAAGCTAACCACTATTAAATGCTTTGTTAGCTTCCTTTTTCTATTCTCTATACCAAATTTTTATCTTCCTTCTCTATTTTAACTTAACTTAGATTGCACTATTATTTCAAAATTTTATATAAAATATTTAAAAGTTAACATTATAAATATGTAATATAAATCGGGAACCGGGCCCAAAATTTAAATTACTTGCCTAAGATCCGGCATAAATTTTAAACGAGTCTTAAATGTTTGTCCAAGCTCATTTAACGGGCCTTAAATTTTTGTTCAAACTCTCTAAAAAATTGGATAGATTTTTTATCTTGGACGGATAATCCGACTCATGAACAGGTCTAATTCCGATTAATATTATGACAAATCAATCATAAAAGGATTTTGAAAATTATTTTCATGTGGTGATAAATTTTTTTTATTATTTTGGATGAGAATCAGATCACCCTTCAAATAGACTTGTCAATTTTGAACACGATAAGATTACATACTACGAACACGACACAGAAAAATAACTAAAACACGATACGACACAAAAAATAACACAAATAAACGAACGTGTCAAAATCTATATAAAATGAATTATTAACGTGTCAAAATTTATATAAATATATAATATCTTAAACACGATTATGACACATGAAAATAATACGAACATAATACGAATACACGGATTATCAAATCTACCTTTAAGGTAATAATCTTATGGCTTAAATAAAAAATTATCCCATGAACTATACCACTTTTTTCACTTTGGTACTTAAAATTTTTTTGTTCCTCATCAGGTACCTATACTATAATTCTGTCAAACAAGTTAGTACTTCGCCCTAACACCGTTAAATAAATAGATGATGTGCCATTAACATCCAATTAGGTAATGACACGTGGCAAAAATGCCACATCAATACTGCCTCGTCATTATTAACATAAAAAAATAGAAAAAGTTTACAAATATAAAAAATTAAAATATTTCAAATATTTTTTAAAAAGTTTCAAAAAATTCAAAAAATTATAAATAAAAAAAAACAAAATAAAAATGATTTCTTTAAATTTAATTTTTTTTTAAAAAAATTTAATATATATAATAAAAAAAATATTTATAAAATTAAAAAGATTTTAATTATTTTGAATTTTTCTAAAAAATATGAAAAAAAAAATGAAAAAAAAATAAAAAAGAGAGAGAAGAGAGCAAGGAGGCGCCGGTCAGACCGGTGCTGGATCTGCCTCGGGTCGGCTAGGCTGTGGCTGACCGGCCTCCCCTTTCTCTCTTCTCTCTCTTTCCCTCTCTCTTCTCTCTCTTTCCCTCTCTTCCCCTGATTTTCCCTCTCTCTCGTCAGCCCAAGGCCAATTGGCGGTCGACCGACCCTCTCGCCTCTCTTTCCTTTCTCTTCCTTTCCCTTCTTCCTTTCCTTTCCTTTCTCATCCTCTTCTTTTTTTCCATATTTCATTTTTTTTCAATTTTTTTTTACAAAATTTGAATATATATATATATATATAAATATTTAGTTTTTTAAAATTTTAAAATTTTAAATTTTTTATAATTTTATAATTTTTTATATATATGTCTAAAATTTTCAGTTTTTTTGTTTTTTATAATATTTTCTGAATTTTTATATATTTTTTAAATTTTTTGAATTTTATTTTGAATTTTTCTTTTTTTTTTTCTTTTTTTTTTATTTAATGATGATGTTGCATCATAGAGTTGGCAGTGACATGACATTTTTCCACATATCACTATCTAATTGGTTGCTATTTGCCACATCAATATTTACTTGTTTGATGGAATTATAATATAAGTACATGATTTAAACAAAATTTTTTTTAAGTACCAAAGTGGAGAAATGATATACTACATGGGCCATTTTTTTATTTAAGCCTAATCCTATCATCCTAATAGTTTAAAATCGTTGCCACGTAAAATTCTTATATTGCTACTAAACATGGTGATTTAATTTTTATTTTTATTTTTTTATATATTTTTATAAACTTTTAAAAATTATCTTTGTTAGTTATAAGTATGAAAATTGCTAGTTTGTGTTATATTAAATATTTTTATTAAATTAATAATTTTAAAGTTCAAATATTTTTTTTGGTACATAAAGTTAAAATATTTTTAATTAAAGTTTGAATTGTTTTGAGTTAATATTTTGGAGGATTTGAGTTTAGATAATTTTAAATTTGACTTAATTCAAGTTTGGATAATTCGAATTCAAATCGTTTTAAATTTAAATTATTTTCAATTTGGATTGGATAAATTTAAATTATTTATTTATTTATTTGGATCAAATCCAATTTGGTTGAATTTGATTTCCTACAAAATTTTGGAGTTGAGATCAATTTATTCAAGAATATTGAGATATATCTCATTTATTTAAAAACCAAATAAATAGGAAAAGGGGAAAAAAGCGTAAGATGGGTGGACAGGCTAGGCAACAACAATGATTTCAAACACAATCCAAAAGCTAAAAATAACACTTTATCTATCACCATCTTTCCTTTCGTCTCACGCTGTTGTTTAACTCCAATTAGCCATCCAATCCCATCAAAATAATAATAACAAAAACATGCTAAATCCGGCCTCCGATTTGCTACCCCCACCCTCATCCCCCACCATCTCCTCCGTTTCCTCCTCCGATCTTGACACTGAGGTAAGTTTTAATTAGCCCTTTTCAATTTCCCATGCTTTCATTTTCTTTCAGTTTAATCTCTCCTTCATGCAATCTTTTCTATTTTTTGTCTTTAAAATAAAGTCGACAGGTTCCTTTTTCCATGATAGAAGCACCACATTGGGTACTTTAATGGGAGTGAGTTTTCCAGCTATTACTTTTCGAGCTCCTTCCCGACACCACCGCGAGACGCAACTCACAAACGCCGGGCCGTCTTCGGCGATGTCGGAACCCAAGAAAAGGAGAGCGCTGACGACGGCGTTCGGGGCGGAGCGACTAGGGCTGCGACGGAGGAAGTGGTGGCAGCTATGCAGGGACGGGGATTCTAAGCCGGCTTCTCTTGGAGAGTTTCTGGAGGTGGAGAGGAGGTTTGGTGACGGAGCATTTTACGGTGCGGCAACGGAGCTTGAGGGAGTGATGGGGACGGCGCATGATGAGCATCAGGAGGCGAGAAATGGACGGACATTGTTTGCTGATGGGAGAGTGTTGCCTCCTGCTCCTCCTGCAGGTGATGATGATGATAATAATTAAAAGGCAGCAACGGCTGGGACTCTTTGTAGATTCCCGGTGTCGCTCACGGGGATATGTAGTGGTGGCGTTGGATAAAGTGTACTTTAGACTCGTCTCCTCCTCGCCCTCATTTTTTTTTGTTTAAAAAACAAATCCATCGCTTTGTCCATTGCTAATTTAATTTTATCTTCTTAAAAAAACATTTATTTGGCATCTGTGGTTAACTTCTTAAATCTTGATTAATTATTTCCCTTGGCAATATCAAGAATAGGACATGGCATCTTCTGCTTTTTAGTTTTCTTGTAATGCAAAAAAGAAAATTTCATAACGAACTGCTTTGGTTATCGAATGTTTATAGGTATCAGAATTATTTAATTATTATTTTAAATTATTTTTTTTACATTTAATATATTATTTTCATTAAATTAAATTAAATAATATGTTTATTATATTTTTTTTTTATAAATATCAACTTTTTCTATTGTGCAAAATTATAATTTTCTTTGTCAAGTAATTAATAAAAAAGGAAAATCTTTACATGTATAATCCATGAAGTTTTATTTTAAGCAAAGCAAAGTTTGAGGTTCGTCATTCCAATATCATTTCTTTGTCACGGTACAATCATTATGTTTAGCTTAGCTAATAATCATCAAGTCAAACTTAAATTGGAAAGTTTAATCTTACAAGTGATGGTGAAGAATTGGTCTTTTATAATCTACAAAAATGTATTTAAATGCATTTGTTCCATCTCGTTTTTATAGTATTAAAATAATTTTAAATATTTATAGTCTAATTCATCTAAATAAATTTAAGTAAATTTTTTTTATATAAATTATGTCAGTCTATCAAGAAGTTTTAACAAAACTTTATAAAATGTTACATATTCTTATTATAATAAAATAAAATTTTATAATTTTAATTTTATACAATAAAAAATTGAAAGCTTATTTTCATTTTTAATGAAATTTGAGAACTTATTTGATTATTATCCTTTTTAACTTTTACATAGTTTAAAAATATAAAATTCTTTTGAGTTCATTTTATAATTAAAATTTTATTTTTTATAAAATTATTATTTTATGATTTTAATTGTTAAGTATTCAAATTAAAATCAATTGATAATAAGTGAAATAACTCAATTTAATTATAAGACTACAAACAATCAAAATTTAACAAATATAAGATAACAACACTTAACATGTTTCATCACATATAAATACAAATAAGGAAACCTATTACTTGACAAACTTAGAAAAGTTATCAAATATAACTAAAATTCTGATATCATATTAAATATTCAATCTATTACTCGACAAACTCATAAAAGATATCAAACAGAATCAAAATTTTGATATTATATTATATATTCAATTTTAAACCAAATTTAATGTTAAAAAAATGAAAGAAGTAAAAAATAAATTTAGAATATACAAGAAAGTACAAGAGTAATTTGGAATTCTATCATACATCTTATATAAATATATAAAAGTCAAAGTCTTTGATAAAAAAAGAAATAATCTTATGTGGATGGCCTATTTTTTTGACACATGGATAACCAAAATTAATGTCATGTATCTTTTAATTAATGTGTTTGATTTGATTTTATATATTTTATTTAAAATATAACATATTTTGACTAAATTAATTTATTTATTACTTTCTAAAATTCAATATTATTGACTTTAGTAAATAAGTTACAATATAATTTACCTTAAATTGCTGCCAATAAGTTTAATTTTGGTACGGTTTGATTTCAATTTTAAAATATTTTATATAATTCATATAATAAAGTATATTTATTTCTTTTATATTTTAATTGATTTACCTTTTATATAGATGTGAACAAATAAAAGATTAATTTTCTTTCTATATTTCATAGAAGACATTAATTTAAATTATAGACTAAAATCTTACTTTGATTCTTAGGTGATATGCGAATTCTATGCTATGATTTAAACATGTTTTAAAATATTAAATATCATTTCATATTTAAATATGTTTAAATTTAAAAGATAAATGTGTAACGTAATGTTTATTGTTATGTCTATTGACCTATTATAAATACATAGATATCCATATTTAATGCAATGTTTCTCTTACAATTATTTCAAAAGATAATAATTGCCCTTATTAGTTATTAATTGTATTTATTACTATATCTATTGAACCTATTATAAATACATAACTCTAAAATATTGCATACTAATTACACTCCATTACCGATTCATTTGTGCATGTTTGTTTTTTCGTTTCTTTTGTTTTTTTATATATATTTTAATCCTTTGTTGATACTTTTCCTATATTCTTTCTATATTTATCATGAAATAATCAATTTTTTTCATGGAATATAGGTTTCATAAAAATTCTACTTTAATTAAGTAAACTATGTTAGCTTGATTTGCTCTTACCAGTTTCAAGTTTTGTTCTTTAAAATTAAGCGATTGATTAAAGATTGTTAAAGATGACAATTGATTAGGATTTTTGCTTAAATCTCACAATATAATATTAAGTTGTATATATTTCTATTCGCAATATATATGTGTATTGGAGAATTTTTTTGGGAATTATTGCTTTATGTATCTTTTAGAAGCATACTTTTTATGGTTTTATATTATTTTTCCATACAGTTGATTTATATTTCTCTTTTATATTATAATTTTGATATTCGAATATCAAATTAATTCAATTTAATTTTTTTCATTTGTACATTACACTTATTTAATATATTTTCAAACAAGTTAGCATTTATTATTAAATTTCAATCCATCATGTAAGGCTCAAAATATGGACAACTTTGATTGTTTGGTTTTATAAAACAATATTGAATAACATATTAAATTTTTTTTTTTAAAATTTGCCTTATATGTTCTTTTGCTTTTAAATATAAAAGCCAATGTCCCTATGTTTTTTCACTGTAAAACTATTTTGATTGAAATTTTAACCAATTAACAGCATCTTTAATCTCCTCATATATATATATATATATAATGTTCTTTGCATTAAATTATGTTTTAAATTTAGCAATGATTTCTACTTGACTTAAGTGAATATATAAATGATCATTTAATTTTAATAATTTAAATATTGAAAAAATATTTTTGTTCATGATCATATTCCTTAAGAAAACTTTAAAATTAGGTACGTAGGATCGAATTAATTTTATATAATTTATTATCATTATTTAGACCAAATTTCAAAAAATAATTTTCCATTTTCTCAAATAATTTTTTTTTTCAAATTTAAATACAATTATTGTTTCTTCCTTAAATTATTCAAAAATAAGTGATAATCAAATTTTTATACTAAAATTTTGAGTTAATTATGATTAATTTTGACAATATCATTGATATAAATTGAGGTGTCTTGTCATGTATATGAAAGCTATTTATTAGAAGATTTTTTTTCAAATTCATCGTATTAGTATTTTGTTAAGTCCTATTGTTCTTTTGATTTTGCTTTGGTTTTTTCTTTTTCTGGATGATGGGAGTTATTTTTTATTTTTTATACATTGAACTTTAATTTATTTTTTAGATTTCAATTTTTTAATACAAATTCAACTAATAAAAAAATATTGAACATGGAATTTTGGTAGTTGAATTACATATTACCTTTTTGTTGTGCATTAATTATTGATTTATTGACTTAATGTTGTATTTTAATAGTTGAATTTATTACATTTAAAAAAAAAAATTTAATCAATTGTTTCATAGAACCACTTATTTTTTTTTTTAATTATCAAAATTTTAAAACATTATGCAACATGTATGTTTTCAACTTATATTATTATTTTTATTCTACTTTCAAAAAAAAAATTATATTAAAATTATCATCCGTGTATCGCACGAGTTTTAATCTAGTATATATAATATGAACTACACAAACTTTTCCTATTTTGACATTTGGCATTTTTTTTTTTTTTGAGAAGGAAAGAAATAAAAGAAAGAAAATGGAAGACAAGTCAATCGCAGAATAAAGAGAAGCCTATGCAGTAGTATATGTGTACCTTACATATCCTGCAATTCCTTATGCCTTCGATCGAGTTGGAGTTTCATGCCTCACATACAATGCTAGTTTTCTATAAGGCATTAGGAGCTCTCTCTAAATCCAGTGGCAGTTTCTTTCCTAGAATGAAAGCTTTGACCTTTAAGAAGTCCCCTATATAAGGAGGCATGCCAGCAAGACAGAGATGAAATGTCTTCTGTTCTCAGTGAATCTTCTTTCCGGCTTGGAAAAAAAAATGCTTATATTCACTTCTCTCCTACCTTCTGTCTTGCAGAGGATCATGCGAGAGGCCTTATGGAGCAAGGGATTGATTGGGAAGGACCGTAGAGTTGGCAAGCTCTCTTTTTGGGAAACTTCGTATACTTTTTCTGGTGTTGTTTTCTCTACTTTTTCTTTTTTTGGCATGTTAATTTTTTGTGTGTTTAAAGTATTATAAACTGAATATAAATTTTTACATGTTAATAATTCGTTTTATGTATATTTTTATATTTTGACACGCTCGTGTATTCGTGTAGTGTTCATGTTATTTTTGGTGTTATGTTTTAATTATTTTTTCTATGTTGTGTTCGTGTCGTGTTTCAATTCATTTCATATTTTACATAGTTTATTATTGTGATTCAATTTTAAAAAAAAATTGTATATTCTTGTCGTGTCTCAATTTATATATATTTTTTAAATAATTTGTTATAGTGATTCAATATAGAAAAAAATTGTGTTCGTGATGTGTTCGTATTCGTATTCATGTTTTTTTTTTTGTTCAAAGTATTTTAAATTTATATAAAATTTTACACGTTAATAATTCGTTTTATATAAATTTTGACACGTTCGTATATTTGTGTCGTGTTCATGTAGTTTTTCGTGTTGTGTTTTAATTATTTTTCCATGATGTGTTTGTGTTGTGTCTCAATTCATCTTATATTTTACATAATTTATCATAGTGATTCAATTTTAACTCTAAATTCATTTACTTACGATCTTAAAACATAAAAAATTATTTAAATAAATGATAATTATTTAATATGATTTAACTTAAATTTATTTATAATTATTAATTTAATTTAAATTTTTATAAATATTAAAAAAATCTCCTAAAGAAGCGAGAAAAAATTATAGTATGCTATATAATTTGGAATTCTCGAAAAAAAAAAAGATAGAATAAAGAAAAGGGGGCGGGGGTAACTTTTTGTTTACCGGACATGAGACAATTAACAATTTAAAAATTGCAAGGCGATCAAATCAATAAAAGCTTAGCACAGAATCAATAAAGTTTTAAGCATGTAACTTTGTTAGGTGATATGGATTATCCTATTAACTTTTACTGTATCTCATATTTTTAGATATAATATAAATATGATATGAATATAATATATTTAATAAAAATAATATAATAACTACGATATCATAGGTTTAATATATATATATATATCGTAGTTATATTTAAAATTTTGATAATTTTGATAATTTATATTATATTTATATTTATACGATTAATTAAAAACATGAAACATATATATGAATTTTCAAATTTAACTTTTACTCTGTTAGTATAATCCTTGAAGCACTAGGTTCGTCATAGATAATGGCTTTCATATATTTTTTAAAAAAGTTTTTTACTTTTTCTTTATAAGTTTTTTAAATTTTTTCCCTTTTCTTTCAGGATTAGGGGGAAAGGATTACATTTGACTAAAGTAAAAATACCCAAAATAGAGTTTTGAGAGTATTCTTTTATATGGGACATTTTTGGTTATTCAAAGAAACATCCTAATAAATTTCCATATAAAAGTCTTAAGTTCAAATTTATGGAGTTTATATATCTTAAGTTTCACTATTCCCTATATTCAATATATCAAGTTCGAATTCATGGAGAGATAGGATTCATGCCATGGTTGATGGAAGATTGCATTCTCTTAACTCTAGTTCTGAGTTGGTAATGAGAAGGTTTTGGGTAGGTTGGTATCAGTTTGTTTTTCGATTTAGATTATTTGGAGTTTATGTTAGGTTTAGATAATTTTGAATTCAAATAATTTAGGATTTGAAATATTTCGGATTCAAGCTATTTTTTTTCTTCTTTTCAAATTCAAATCATTTTCAGATTCGATCAATCAAGTTTGGGATTCGTTTTGTTTCAAGTTAAATTAATTTCGAATTGAATATATTTCAGATCATTTAAGTTAAAATTCGAGGTTTTCAAGTGTTGGACTATATTAGCCTTAGATTTGAATCATTGCGATTTCGAACTATTTTGAATTTGGATATAATTCGGTTTCTAGCCGTTTTAAGTTTTGATCGTCTCTACTTTTAATTGCTTTAAGTTAAAAAAAAATTCGAGTTTAAGTGTTTGACATTTTTCTATTAATTTGGATCAGATTAAGTTCTGTCTCGTCAAGATCTAGAAAAAAATTTCAAGTTTGATCAAATTTCGTCATCTCTTGCTTACAGCACAATTTTAAATAAAGCTATCCGTGGTCGGGATTTTTGAAGCCCAAACTTGACCCAACGTAGCGCATTATATTATTAACTAGAATTCTTAATAATTCTTCCCTAGGTATTGTTTTAATATTTATAAAATTTTAATTAAATTAATAATTATAAATAAATTTAAGTTAAATCATATGAAATAATTATTATTTATTTAAATAAATCTTTATGTTTTAATATTTTAAGTAAATGAATTTAGAGTTAAAATCGAATCACTATGATAAATTATGCAAAATATAAGATGAATTTGAGACACGATACAACACAACATTGGAAAATAATTAAAACACAACACGACACAAAAAATAACATGAACACGACACGAATAGACGAATGTGTCAAATTCTATATAAAACGAATTATTAATGCGTAAAAATTTATAATACTTTGAAAACACCAAAAATAACACGAACACGTCATGAACACACAATTTTTTATTTAAATTGAATCACTATAACAAATTATGCAAAATATCTCATGAATTGAGACATGACACGAACACACAAATTTGTTTCTAAATTGAATCACAATAACAAACTATTCAAAATATGAAATGAGTTGAGACACAACATGAACATAACATAGGAAAAATAATTTAAACACAACACGAAAAATTATATGAACATGACACGATGAATGTGTAAAAAAATATATAAAATGAATTATTAACGCATAAAAATTTATAATCCTTTGAAAACATCAAAAAATAACACGAACACGTCACGAACACACAATTTTTTCTCTAAATTGAATCATTATGACAAATTATGCAAAATATATCATGAATTGAGACACAACACGATCACATAAATTTTTCTCTAAATTGAATTACAATAAAAATTTATGCAAAATATGAAATGAGTTGAGACACGACATGATTACAATATAAAAAAATAATTAAAACACAACACGAAAAATAACATGGACATGAACATGAACACGAACACGACATGGATACACGAACGTATCAAAATATAAATAAAATAAATGATTAACGTGTAAAAATTTATATAAATTTATAATACTTTAAACACACGAAAAAATAACACGAACAAAATATGAGATAAATTGAGACACGACATAAGCACAACATGGGGAAATAATTAAAGCACGACACAAAAAATAACGTGAACACGACACGAATACACGTACGTGTCAAAATCTATATAAAATGAATTATTAACTTGTAAAAATTTATATGAATTTATAATACTTTGAAAATAAAAAAAAAAACTCGAACACGAACACGAACATGTCACGAACACATAAAATTTTCTCTAAATTAAATCACTATGAAAATTATGTAAAATATGAGATGAATCGAGACACAACACAAACACAACATAGGAAAAATAATTAAAACACAATACGAAAAATAACATGAATACGACACGAATACACGAACGTGTAAAAATATACATAAAACGAATTATTAACGCATAAAAATTTATATAAATTTATAATACTTAAAAAAAAATGAACACAAAATTTTTTTCTTTTTTTTTTCTTTCCTAACACAAACACAATTTTTTTTTCTCTTTCCTTTCTTCTCTTTTTTTTCCTCTCTCTCTCTCTCTCTCCTTTCCTTTTGTCGCAACCTAAAAAATAACAAGTCTTATCGCGAGACTTTATATTCGTTAAGCGTGACATTTGAAAACAGAGGAAAAAACGACTTAATTCCTCTTGAAATAAAATGAGGGTTTGAAAAACATCTCGAAAAAGACATGGAGTCGCCACCAATCTTTTTTGGCTAGGTGTGATCAGTCACCTATTAAAACTGGTTTTGTAAAACATTTTAAAATTAATTAAAAATATATTTTTAAAACCAATTTCAAATCTGCGTTTTAAACCAGAGAAATCAAAGAAGCGAGTTGGAGACTCGGTTACGTGCGGGGAAGGATTAGCACCCCCACAACGCCCGTATAAAACGGTACCGTATTAATCGTGTGTTATCTCAAGTCTCGGTAAAAAGTCGGTTTTAGATTTGGCATTTCAAATTTATTCTCAATTTTAAGAAAAATAATTCCATTTTTAATTGAAAATAATCCGAAATTTATTAATTCAAAATTTTCCTATATTCTCCAACATACGTGGCAAAATATAGAAATTTTTATTAATTTGGAAAATTTTCCGAATCATTCTCGTTTTAAAGAAGATATTCCGTTATTAATGATAATTGATGATATCCTCCCCAGCAAACCCGACAGAGAACTCATGTATTATTTTAACTCGGGAATATCTTTATTTTATTGAAAATCATTGTCTTATTTTAAAATATTTTTAAAAAATGAATATTAATATGTATGACATAGCATGATCTAAATGATATGAAATAATCTAGATGAAATGATATAACCTAAGTGTCATAATATATTCTAAATGAAATAATATGACCTAAGTGACATAATATATTCTATATGAAATAATATGTCCTAAGTAACATGAAATATTCTAAATGAAATAATATGATTTAAATGACATGGCATATTCTAAATAATATAATTTAGATAACATGGAATATAATCCAAGTGACATAAAATGATATGAAACATAACATAATGTTATCATGAGATATGCATGAAAATAAAAATAAATAATGCATGAACATAGTAGATGCTAAATGATGTGACAAAAATAAATGACTAAATAAAACGCATAGGATAGTATGAAATATTCAAAACCATATAACAAACAATATAACACCATAAAATATAAATCAAAATAATAACAATACCATAGGAATATTCATAGCAAAAATCATATATATCACATAATATGCATAAACATGGAAAATGCAATGCATGAAAATGTGTTTTTTTCCTTTAAATAAGGAAATCCGTATATCTAAAAAGATATTCGACTACCTTAGGAAAAGACATCAAATTAAACTTTCTAAAATCAAAATACTTTGTGGTTGGTTTAAAAACAATTTTGAAAATCTTGGATAATAAAATGTCATAGCCAAATTCCCCTTTTTAAAAGTAGCTCTATTTTCTTAAGATTGAAAACCCGGACTTGACCACCCTTAACCTGAGCTTTATAAAATCATTTTTAAAGATTAAAATGGCCTAGAAACTAACCTAGGACAGTAGCTAAGATTCCTAATCAACTCCCTCTAAATGCCTTAGCAAAAACTAACAATTATTTTTCCTTTGAATTCAAATCTGACTCTACTGTCCAGTTTTAAAGCATGATTTTTTTAACTTAATTTTAAAATTTCAAACAAATCTAAAACAAATACAGGAGACTCAGAACATGTAAAACTATACGGAAAAAAAATTGGCTTAATTTTTTGACAAAGGATAACTTCCCAGAAAAATCAGAAAAGTCAGAATACTGGGTGAAAAACTGTTTTGCCAAAACACATTTTTATTCCTTTGATAAAATCATTCAAAAATCAAAACAAAAATATTGGAGACTCTTCTAAGACCTAAAATCATTCATCTACTTGTTGATAATTGAGAAAACCATGGCATTCAGCAAAATCATGTCATCAAAGTATGAGAAAACCATGAAAGAACATAGCTACCTTGCTCTAGCTTTCCAAATCAAGAAGTAGTAAGCAAAACCTTTCTTTTTTCTCTCTTTTTCCTCGTTTCTTTTTCTTTTCTTTTTCTCCCTAGCTACTGCCCTTGTTCAGCCCCCTAAAGCCTCTAAAAAAATATGAATTCCTCCCCCAATATGCCTTGGCCGAATGGTAGTATAGTGGTGTAGGAAAGTTGTCATTTTTTAAACCAATTTTGATCCAATGGCCTTTAATCCAAGATGCTTTCTATGTAAAATTCCCACCCTTAGATTAGAATAATCAGCCCCTAAATATGATGTCGTGAAGATGATATCATAAATATGACATCATTCATCTCCATTCATTGGTCCATGTGTTACAATTTCAAAAGCTTGATAAAAAATAACTACTTTCCTATCCACTTTTGGCCTTTTGATGCAAAATCTCAGAAAAATCACTCTCCAATATGGGCTTGGCTGAATGCCCCTTGAAATTCCAGCCCAAACTCATATTTTTTAAAAGCCCCCTTTCGCTTCTTCGGTAAAATAACCTTTTTGACCCCCAAACCAAATTAAATAGCAAATGGACTCCAAATCCAAATTTTCTTTCTTCAATACTTCTTAAATAATAAAAAATTGAATTCTGAAAGTTTCATAATTTTTGGAGCCATTTGCTATTTTTTCGGATTTATTTCCAAAATTGCCCCTTAATGCACCCGAACTTTTGCTATTTTGTAAACGAGCTCCAAATACGGATTTTTCTTCACCAATCTCTTCGAAATAACTTAAAAGTGAGATATAGAGATTTTCAAAATTTCTGAGCTCATTTGCTATTTTTTTGGGATTTATCTTCTTGAATTTCAACTTAGTGGGCCCGAAATTTGACATTTTGCAAACGAGCTCCGATTTTGGATTTTCTTTTTCCAATCTCTTCCAAATAATTTAAAATTGAGATCTGGAGATTTTTAGAATTTTTTGAGCTCATCTTCAATTTTTTTCGAGATTTATCTTCTGGAATTTTCAGCTTAATGGGCCCGGAATTTGACATTTGCAAATGAACTTCGATTCCGGATTTTTTTCGCCAATCTCTTCTAAATAATTTAAGATTGAGATTCGGAAGTTTTGGGAATTTTTGGAGCTCATTTGCTATTTTTCCCGAGTTTTCCAAGTTTGTCCTTTTGTCTTTAAAGCCCGGTTTTGCTCAAAACAAGTTCCATTTCCAGATTTTCTTTTTCTGTGCCTTTGTCATATATTGAATTGGAGTTGGTCCAAAAAGACCCAATTTTTACGATCAAATTCCCCTCCATTTTGATTTTTCCTTTTTCAATATCGGGAATTTCCTCTTTTTCCGTTTTTACTCCAATCGGCTCTTCTCTCAGAATTATTTCAAACTGAGCCTTGGGCTATCCTTATTTACTCACTCCTCATCAATTAGGGGCCTTAGTTTTACCGAATCGGGCTATTTCTGCAATTTTCCCTAATTTCACCAAAATCCACCAAAAACCCTAATTCTCGGTTTTCATCCAAATTGACTTTTCCTTCAGTTTTGCCTCCAAATGGCCTCTCCATTACCCGTAGTCATTGCTTATCTTTCATTTGGAACCTCTAATTTTGACCGATTTAATCGTTTAAGCACTTTTCCCCAAATTTTTCGAACTAGGATTTCATTTCTACTAAATCTCCGTAACCCATCTTTCGGACTCCATATCTTTCGTTGTAGACCTTGGATTATCAAAATTCTTTCACCATTGCTCAATTGAACTTTTAGTCTTGATTTTGAAAGTGGGTTGACTTTTTGAGGTTGACTTTTTAAGGTTGACTTTTTTGAGGTTGACTTTTTCAAGATTGACTTTTTATGTCTGTTTTCTTAAACTAAGTCTCAGAGTATCACCTGCAGGATGAAAAAAAAGCCTTTTTTGCATTTTCAAACATCACTTTGGGAAGAAAACATACCCGATTTAGTGGTCCGGACAAAATTAGATGTCTATAGCTGCCTCTCTTTGGCTATTGCTGTGAATCAGGAATCAGGCAAAGATAAACAGTCAATAATTTTGTCCGGTTAGTGAAATCACATGTGAAGAAAAGGAAGGAAAGTTTTCATTCATCATTTTTTCATTTTTCAAATATTTTTTTTTTGAAAAAGCTATAAATTGAAGATTTTGTCCTTAAATTGAGTTCCCTGACAAATGAAGCCTTAACTCTTCTTAAGGAAACAAGTTCGATTTGCAAGAGAAGAAAATATATGATTTTATCCTTAAATTAAGTTCCCTGACTAATCAAGGCTCGACCCGTCTTAAAGAAATGAATTCAATTTGCAAAAGAAGTAAATAGGAACTTTTATCCTTAAATTGAGTTCCCTGACTAATCAAGGCTCGACTCGTCTTAAGGAAATGAGTTCGATTTGTAAAAGAAGAAAGTACCGAGGCTCGACTTATTTGAGAAGCAGAACGAGTTTGAATTTTAAAACAGAAGGAAAATACATCAACGATGGTTTCGAGGTTCGACTCATTTGAGAAGCAGAATTAATTCGATTAAAACAAAAGGCAATACCTTGACGATGGTTTCGGGGCTCGACTCAATTTGAGAAGCAGAACGAGTTCGATTTAAAACAAAAAGAAATACCTCAACGATGGTCTCAGGGCTCGACTCATTTGAGAAGCAAAATGAATTCAATTTAAAACAAAAGGAAATACCTCGACAATGGTCTCGGGGCTTGACTCATTTGAGAAGCAGAATGAATTCGATTTAAACAAAAGGAAATACCTCGACGATGGTTTCGGGGCTCGACTTATTTGAGAAACAGAATGAGTTCGATTTAAAACAAAAGGAAATACCTTGACATGGTCTTGAGGCTCGACTCATTTGAGAAGCAGAATGAATTCGGTTTAAAACAAAAGGAAATACCTCGACAATGGCCTCGGGGCTCGACTTATTTGAGAAGCAGAACGAGTTCAATTTAAAACAAAAGGAAATACCTCGACGATGGTCTTGGGGCTTGACTCATTTGAGAAGTAGATGAATTCCATTTAAAACAAAAGGAAATACCTCGACGATGGTCTCGGGGCTCGACTCATTTGAAAAGCAGAATGAATTCGATTTAAACAATAGGAAATACCTCGACGATGGTCTCGGGGCTCGACTCATTTGAGAAGCAGAACGAGTTCGATTTTAAACAAAAGGAAATACCTCGACAATGGTCTTGAGGCACGACTCATTTGAGAAGCAGAATGAATTCAATTTAAAACAAAAAGAAATACCTCGACGATGGTCTCGGGGCTTGACTCATTTGAGAAATAGAATGAATTCGTTTTAAACAAAAGAAAATACCTCAACGATGGTCTCGGGGCTCAACTCATTTGAGAAGCAGAATGAGTTCGATTTAAAACAAAAAGAAATACCTCGATGATGGTCTCGGGGCTCGACTCATTTGAGAAGCAGAATGAATTCGATTTAAAACAAAATGAAATACCTCGATGATGGTCTCGGGCTCGACTCATTTGAGAAGCAGAATGAATTCGATTTAAAACAAAAGAAAATACCTCGATGATGGTCTTTGGGCTCTATTCATTTGAGAAGCAGAACGAGTTCGATTTAAAAACAAAATTGTACATGATTCTTGCAATGTTAGCTAAATGCAATGATGAGAATGACATGCTTTTGCAAATGCTTTATGTTTCCTAAGGATGAATGCAATGAAATGATTGTGTCATGATTATGAATCCATGGTTTCTTTGAAGTTCACGGACTATTTGACTTCATGATAGAGTCTTCAACTTTTCAATGATGCCCCACTTGAGGAACCTTCAATCAAGATAAATTGTCAAACAGTCCCAGTTGATGCAGATGTCTTGGATTGATGCAAATGCTTCTTTGAATGATGCAAAAGAAAATGCAAATTCTTCATGGTGCAAATGCAAATGGGTTGGATTGATGCAGATGCAGATGTCTTAGATTGATGCAAATGCTTCTAAATACAGATGCAAATGTCTTAGATTAATGCAAATGCTTCTAAATGCAGATGCAGATGTCTTGAATTGATGCAAATGCTTCTTGATGCAGATACTGAATAAGATGCAAATACTTCATGGTGCAATTGCAAATGTATTGGATTGATGCAAATGCTTATTGATGCAGATTCAGATATTGAAAAAGATGCAAATGCTTCATGGTGCAAATGCAAATGGCTTAGATTGATACAAATTCTTCTTGATACAAATGCAGAGGTTGAAAAAGATGCAAATGCTTCATGATGCAAATGCAAATGTCTGGGACTAATGCAAATGCTTCCTGATGCAGATGCAGAGATCGACATTATGCAAATGCTTATGAATGATGCAAATGCAAAGATCAATATTGACGCAACTACTTCATGGAATGATACAGATGCAAAGATTGACATTGTGCAAATGCTTCTGAATGAGGCAGATGCAAAGATTAGCAATGTGCAAAATGCTTCTAAATGATGCAAATACAAAGATCAATAGTGATGCAAATGCTTCATGAAAAGATACGGATGCCTCTACGAATCGTATTCATGTGATTGGTCCATGAATGGTGTAATTGCAGTTACCACATAATAATGAAGATACACTGATCCTAGAAATGATGCAATTGCTTGAGATGACGCAAATGCGAATATCCATGAAGGATGTAAATGTAAGGGTAAAATGCAGATACCTATAAATGATGCAAATGCTTGCTGACACGATGCAAATGCAAAGCTCAATAAAGAGGTAAGTGCTTATGAATGAGCCAATATCCCCAATTATTTTTCTAGACTTCGGCTTAATCTTTCCTTTCCAAATCAGAGTGTATCTTAAATACTTGTGCCCCATAAGAGATCATTTTCTTTCCAATCCTTGGCTATCTCTTTGCCCCAACAGTTTTCAAACCCTTATCAATAGAAGTCTGAATCGGGTTCTATTTCTTCTTCTCATATCTGGAAGTCAAGATCTACCCTAGTAGCTCCATACCTTTGGGTTAGAAAAACCCTTGTCTCATGTCAACATCAAAATGGTTATTTCAAATATATTTTTATTTGTTTTCTCATTTTAGAAAGAATTTAATGAAAACTTATGAGTCAAAAATATTAACCTGACAGTGTATGATGTACGAATCTCTTGAAGACTGATTATCACTGTTAGGAATTTTCTGAATGTCAATTTGGGTTTTTCAACTTGAATTGAAAAAGTTTGGTACAACAAGATTTTGGTTGATCGAAAAAAAACTTCACAACAAAAATGTATGTCCCTTCTAGGCTCACAAATGGAATAGGTTTTAATAAAATAAGAATTCCTTGAGAATCAAACAAATTCAACATTTTTAGCTTCCAAATCATGGTGTTTTGACAAGCATCAAGATTGGCCAGGATGTTTAAACTAGTAAGTTAATTTTGGAGAGAAAAAATGTCTTAGTTTTTTTTTTGAAGTCAATCCTCCAAATGAGAGCTGGCAGTTTAGGAGGTTCAAGAAATTTCTAGATGTTCCTCGATTTCTTCAAGATGACCTCTTTTTTTGTTGTGGCATCATCACTGACATAGATGGCATCAAAAATTCCCACTTTACTCTAGACCGCCCATTTTCGGGTTTTAGCCCTAAAGTCTCATTCTTTCCATTTTTTCTTCTTTTTTTTTTTTTTTTATTTTTCTACCATATACTTGAGAATTCTAATTTTCTCCATAGTAAAATGATAATTTGATGAGATGGAATAAAATCTGAGGAAAAAACCCTTCAAGTTAAATATTTATGCTTGATCAAAATGGACTTTTAAAGCACGTAATGTAGGCCAAGGTTTGGGGTTAAGAAAGAAAGGATAAATAGGCTCAAAATATGTGTTTGAGGATAATCAGATCAAGGATCATTTCTTGAGGAGAATTCCCTTTGAAGCATTTATCCCTTTTGGACTTTTCTTTCTTTATTTGACTTTGCTCATTTTCTTCTTTGCTTTTGGCTTTCATTTGCCATATATATATATATATATATATATATATATTTTCACACTTCTTTTTTGTGTGTTTTTTCTTTTTCTTTTTGGCTTTCATTTCGCCCTCTTTTTCTTTTTTCTTCATTTCGACAAAGTGAGCTCATATTTATTTCGGAGCTCAATTTGTTTTGTATCTATCTTCGAGTTAAAACTCATTTCTCCATGATCTTTGAGAAGATCTTTCCTCGTATTTTCTCCCAGTGTAGAGGGTGATCCTTGATCAGGGTTCAAAGAAAGAATTCTTTCGGATCAAAAGGGGTAACTATGGATAAATTCTTTTTGTGAAAGGGATATGGAAGATGACCATTTCTAATATCAAGCACAAATATTCTCATTGAAAAGCAATCCCCAGAGGGAATAGATATTCAAAATTTCATTTTGCACTTCGGAATCATCCGAATTCTCATATGCATGATATCATAATTTTTCTCTTTTTTCTTTGCATGCCCCCAATGATTTAGGCATTAGTTCCATCCTTATTCACCATGTATCCATCATTTCTACATATGATGCCCCAATTTGATTAACCATGAGGATTTGTATCATTACGAGGAACATCACAAGTCTAGGTTTCCACTGAAAAGGCTAAGTTTCAATCTTGGGTTTGTTTAAAGTGCCAAGGAAAATATTACCCAAAAATAGGTTTTCTCTAGGACATGGGATAATCTGGTTTGGTCATTGTGCCCTGAGGTATCAATTATGAAGAGATGTTTGGGCAATTGATGTTTTGTGGTCATGGAAAAGAATGTGAATGGTTTTAGCACAACCTTGACACACATCGCATTACCATGATCTAGATTCTTGAAAGAATGTCTCATTTGTTTGAATTTCAAGGAGTTCGAAAAAATTTCAAAAAGTTTGTTCCTTTGTTCATAGCTTAGACTAGGATTTACATCTTAGCTTATTTTGCAATGACAATGGTTTATGAAGTTTAATTATTCATATTCCTTGAAGCATTAGGTCTTTCAAGTGGTCGTGGTTTAAGGGATTTAGGTATAGGAAAACCCAAAAGAGAGAGCGAAAAAATTGGGTTAGTTCTAATAATAATCATCAATATTCTCGAAAATGCCCATTACTAGAACTTCCTTAATGCTTGTTTTTTCATATTCAAATTATTGTTAAAACACAACAAACATAAAGCATTTACAATTCAAAATTTATTTAGTTCATATAGATACCAACATGAGACAAGTGTTTTCATCATGAGGTATGAAACTACATGCATCAGAATTCTCCTATTGACATGCCTTCGGAGATAACAATTCTTATCCTCAAAATTTTTCAAGAGGAAATCGATCTATGGTAAAACAGATTTCCATTGTTCGATAAGCTCTAGAGTCAAAATGCCATCGTGGACAAAACCTTCAATTCTTTCATTCAATTGTCTGCATTTTTCAGTCGAATGCCCAATTGCCCCAATGTGATATTCGCACTTGCTGTTGGGGTCATAGCTTTTAGCTGATGAAGAAAACTCTTTAAAGCTAAGCCAATTTCTATTTCATCTCATTAATGTGTTTCATGATGAATGAGCTATGAATGTCATGAATGCAATTTGATGCATGTAAAGAATAAACAAAGTGATGTATGGTCATATATAGTAGAAACATGTTGACCATGTATGTTATAAATGCAACACGATGCCAATATGATGCATTTAAAGAATAAGAAAAATCAATGCATGGATATATGCAATGAATGACCATGTCTGTTCTAGATGCATTTCTCAATGAATGATCATATACACTATGAATGCCACACGATGTCTATTATGATGCATGTAAAGAATAAATGATTGACACAGGGTATATACAAAGAAAATCATGCTGACCATGTATGTCATGAATGCAACCTGATGCCAATATGACAAATTAATGCATGAGCATATACGGAGAACTCATGATGACTATGTATGCCATGAATGCAACCTGATGTCAACGCGATGTATGTAAAGAATGAACAAATTAATGCATGAACATATACAGAGAAATCATGCTGATTGTGTTTGTTATGAATGCAACCTGATACCAACATGATGCATGTGAAGGATGAACAAATCAATGCATGAACATATACAAAGGAATCATGATGACTATGTATGCCATGAATGCAACATAATTCATGTAAAGAATAAACATATCAATGCATGAACATATACAGAGAAATCATGCTGATTATGTTTGTTATGAATGCAATCTAATGTTATTGTGATGCATGTAAAGAATGGATAAATTGATACACGAGTATATACAGATAATGACCATGCATGTCATAAATGTATTCTACAATGGATGACTATGCATGCTATGACTATAACATGATGTCTATGTGAGGCATGTAAAGAAATCTTAAATTAACCCAAGGGTATATATAAAGAATGACCATGTATATCACAAATGTATTCTACAATGAATGACCATGCATGTTAGGATTGTAACATGACATCAAAATGATACATGTAAAGAATCAATGAATTAACACAAACGCATATACAAAGAAATTAATCAGTGATTACACGAAATTGGTGGGACCAAATTCTGATTATTCAAAAATCTCATTATGCAAGATTTGCCTCCAAATTTAATTATGATTTTTTTGAAACATGTTTCCTAAAAAAAAAATGTTATTTTTTCAAAAGAATTTCGGGGTAGTGGATCCTATTATGGTACAATGTCCAAATGTTCATTCAACACTACCAGTCTACAATTCTTATTCAACCAATGAATGTTTATGAAATCATCAAATGAGATTATTATTACCATTCGTTTATTGCAAAAAATGAGATCAACAATACAACCATAAATTTACATACTCTATTCACATATGCATTAAATGTGCAAAATGCAAAATGTTTGATTTTTTTTTTTATATTTTCAATTTCAAAAAGTTAATGAACATTTGCCCCAACAGTATCTACTTATTTAGGCATCACATTGCCTTTAGAGCGGATTATCAGATTTATTACGGGCGATGTACATTCATCGTTGCCCGGTCTACGATGCTTATTCAAAAAATGTAAAATAGGCAACAAAATGTTAGAAATGTCCCTCCATGTGTTCTTATCTTCGGTATATCTATCAAAAATTCGGCATGGCTTCGCCTAGGTTCATTATATGGAGTGGATCGGTTCTAGAGGCCCCGAATTGTTCCTCATTGTCGCCTGTGAAAGCTAGTAAAGCACCCCGATAAAAGCGGGTTCAATTCGTTAGAGTATATTTCCTTAGCCCATGCGGAGGATCATCACGGGAGCTTAGGTAATTTATACTCCAGAAGTATTTTGCTAGCCCATGCGGAGGATCATCACGAGAGCATAGCTATTTACTTCCAATTAAAAGGACGGAACTCGGGTATAGAGCTCATGATATGCAAATGCAAGGGCAATATGTGTGGAGGAACAAAACAAACCTTTCACCCCTTATTCTACCTTTCACCCCTTATTCTACAACCCTTATTCTAAATACCCCAACAATTTATTAAAACAAAGATCAAAAATAGTGTAACGCATTAACCAACCAGAGAGCAATAATAATATGCATGCAAAAACATTTTGTTATTCTCAAAACTTATTACGGGCAGTGTGATGTGCGTTCATCATTGCTCGATTTGCGAAGGTAAACTTATTCGGAATATAGAATAAAAAGTAAAAGGATTGAAAATATTCCTCCATGTGTTCCTAGCTTCGGGATATCTAATATAACTTCGGCATGGCTTCGCCTAGGTTCACTATATGAAGGTGAATCAGTTCTAAAAGCCCCGAATTGTTACTCACTATCGCCAGTGAAGGCTAGTAAGGCACCCCGATAAAAGCGGGTTCAATTCGTTAGAGTATAAATCCCTAGCCCATGCGGGTTGTTAATCACGAAGGCTTAGGTAATTTAGTACTCCGAAAGTGTTTCACTAGCCCATGCGGATTGTTAATCACGAAGGCTTAGTTACTTTGCTCCCATCTAAAAGGACGAAACCCTGATATAGGGCTCATGATATGCAAATGCACGTGTAGTGTAGCGTTTGAGGAGAAATAACAAACCTTTCACCACTTATTCTACATCCCTTATTCTAAATGCTCCAATAAGATTAAACAATGTAAAGCATCAATTAAGCAAAGAATAAATATATGCAACAAAATAATCAGAGAACAATAATAATATGTATGCACATGAATATGGACATATTTAAAAACATTTTATTATTTCCAAAATTCTTCTTATTATTGAAAACAATATGGGAATTAAAACTAAATACCGAATAAAAACCAACAAAATCGAGGTTTTGATAACACACGACTAATTCTAGGGCTGACTCTCTAAATTTCCCCAGCGGAGTCGCCAAGTTGTCGCAACCTAAAAATAACAAGGCTTATCGCAAAACTTTATATTCGTTAAGCGTGACATTGGAAAACAGAGAAAAGGACGACTTAATTCATCTTGAAATAAAATGAGGGTTTGAAAACCACCTTGAAAAGACATGGAGTCGCCACCAATCTTTTTTGGCTAGGTGTGATCAGCCACCTATTAAAACCGATTTTGTAAAACATTTTAAAATTAATAAAAAATATTTTTTTAAAACCAATTTCAAGTCTGCGTTTTAAACTAGAGAAATCAAAGAAACGGGCTTGGGACTGGGTTACGTGTGGGGAAGGCTTAGCACCCCCACAACGCCCGTATAAAATGGTACCTTATTAAATGTGTGTTATCTCAAGTCTCGGTAAAAAGTTGTTTTAGATTTGGCATTTCAAATTAATTTCCAATTTAAAGAAAAATAATTCTATTTTTAATTGAAAATGATCCGGAATTTAGTAATTCAAAATTTTCCTATATTCCCCAACATATGTGGCAAAATATAGAAATTTTTATTAATTTGGAAAATTTTCTGAATCATTCTCGTTTTATGGAAGATATTCTGTTATTAATGATAATTGATGATATCTTCCCCAACAAACCCAGTAGAGAACTCATGAATTATTTTAACTCGGGAATATCTTTATTTTATTGAAAATCATTGTCTTATTTAAAAAAATATTTTTTTAAAAAATATGAATATAAATATGTACGACATAGTATGGTCTAAATGATATGAAGTAATCTAGATAAAATGATATAACCTAAGTGTCATAATATATTATAAATGAAATAAATGACCTAAGTAACATAAAATATTCTATATGAAATAATATGTCCTAAGTAACATGAAATATTATAAATGAAATAATATGATTTAAATGACATGACAAATTTAAATGGCATATTCTAAATAATATAATCTAGATAACATGGAAATAATCTAAGTGACATAAAATGATATGAAACGTAACATAATGTTATCATGAGATATGCATGAAAATAAAAATAAATAATGCATGAACATAGTAGATGCTAAATGATGTGACAAAAATAAATGACTAAATAAAAAGCATAGGATAGCATGAAATATTCAAAACCATATAACAAACAATATAACACCATAAAATATAAATCGAAATAATAACAATACCATAGGAATATTCATAGCAAAAATCATATATATCACATAATATGCATGAACATGGAAAATGCAATGCATAGAAATGTATTTTTTCCTTTAAATAAGGAAATCCTTATATCTAAAAAGATATCCGACTACCTTAGGAAGAGATATCAAATTAAATTTTCTAAAATCAAAATACTTTGTGATTGGTTTAAAAATAATTTTAAAAATCTTGGATAAAATGTCATAGCCGAATTCCCCTTTTAAAAATAGCTTTATTTTCCTAAGTTTGAAAACCCGGAGTTGACCACCCTTGACCCAAGCTTTATAAAATCATTTTTAAAGATTAAAATGGCCTAGAAACTAACCTAGGACAGTAGCTAAGATTCCTAATAAACCCCCTCCAAATGCCTTAGTCAAGACTAACAATTATTTTTCATTTGAATTCAAATCTGACTCTACTATCCAGTTTTAAAGCGTGACTTTTTAAATTATTTTTAAAATTTCAAACAAATCTAAAACAAATACAGGAGACTCAAAACATGTAAAACTCTTTGGGAAAAAATTGGCTTAATTTTTTGACAATGGATAACTTCCCAGAAAAATCGGGAAAGTCAGAATACTGGGTGAAAAACTGTTTTGCCAAAGCACATTTTTATGCCTTTGATAAAATCATTCAAAAATCAAAACAAAAATATTGGAGACTCTTCTAAGGACCTACAAACAGTAGCTAAAATATGAACAAAAATTGGCTAAGTAAAAAAAATCACAAAGATAGGAAAATCAACTTGACTTTGAGCCATTGATTGACCTAAGTCAAAAATCAAGTGGTATGATATGATATGCATGAACAAACAGCAAGTAAAATGCATGAAATGCATGATTTAAAGCCTAAATAACATAGAAAATGCATGGCATAAAGAATATGACCTAGACCTAACATGAACTTGCATGGCAATAAATGCAACCTAGGCCTAAACATGCATGAAATGGATGGAATGCAAATGAGACCTAGACCTAAAAAATGCATGGAAATAACACAAACACATAGCATACTAAATCAAAATAAACAAAATCATAACATGGAGATGCAAGCATGTCAACCAACAAGATGAAAATGCACATATAAAGCATGGAAACATGGGGTAGCCGAATAGTTGCATGGCCTAAATGGTGAAATCCTAGCATGACATTATCACAAACACATGGCATACTAAATCAAAGACTTAAGAAGGAACATGTTAGACTAAGCAAACATAATGCAAATGCATGAACATAGCTAGACATTTTCACAGACACATGACAACCTAAATATGCAAAGTCTAAATGGAAGCATGTTAAACTAGTAAACATGAATATGGCATGACGTTATCACAAACACATGGCATGGTGTATAGCTAAACTATCACAACCAAGCTAACTTACCACAATCAAGCTATCCTACCACAAGTAAGCTAACCTACCACAACAAATCACTTGAACAAAATCAAACACAAAATCATCAAAAAACAAAAAAACCATTCGGGGCCATGTAGGAAAAATATAGAAAAGCTTGCTTTCTTGATTTGTTTTTAAAAAAACAAAGTAGAAGCTCTTTAGAACTTATTTTAAAAACAAGTTTATTTCATAAAAGAGAATAAAATGACAATCAAAATAGAAAAATCTTGTCAACAAAGTATGAGAAAACCATGAAAGAACATAGCTACCTTGCTCTAGCTTTCCAAATCAAGAATTAGTAAGCAAAAACCTTTCTTTTTTCTCTCTTTTCCTCCTTTCTTTTTCTTTTCTTTTTCTCCCTGGCTACTGGCCTTGCTCAGCCCCCCAAAGACTCTAAAAAAATTTGAATTTCTCCCTCAATATGCCTTGGCCGAATGGTAGTATAGTGGTGTAGGAAAGTTGTCATTTTTTAAACCAATTTTGATGCAATGGCCTTTAATCCAAGATGCTTTCTATGTAAAATTTCCACCCTTAGATTAGAATAATTAGCCTCTAAATATGATGTCATGAAGATGATATCATAAATATGACATCATTCCTCTCCATTCATTGGTCCATGTGTTACAATTTCAAAGGCTTGATAAAAGAAAATAACTACCTTCCTATCCACTCTTGGCCCTTTGATGCAAAATCTCAGCAAAATCACTCTCGAATATGGGCTTGGCTGAATACCCCTTGGAATTCCAGCCCAAACTCCAATTTTTTAAAAGCACCCTTTCGCTTCTTCGGTAAAATGATATTTTTGACCCCCAAACCAAATTAAATAGAAAACGGACTCCAAATCCAAATTTTCTTTTTTTAATACTTCCTAAATAATAAAAAATTGAATTCTGGAAGTTTTCATAATTTTTTGGAGTCCATTTGCTATTTTTTCGGATTTATTTCCAAATTTGCACCTTAATGCATTTGAACTTTTTCCCTTTTCTAAAGGAGCTCCAAATCCGGATTTTTCTTCACTAATCTCTTCCAAATAATTTAAACATGAGATCTGGATATTTTTAGAATTTTTCGAGCTCATTTGCTATCTTTTCGGGATTTATCTTCTTGAATTTCAACTTAGTGGTCCCGGAATTTGACATTTTGCAAACGAGCTCTTATTCCGGAATTTCTTTCTCCAATCTCTTCCAAATAATTTAGATTCGAGATCTGGAGATTTTTCAGAATTTTTTGAGCTCATTTGCTATTTTTTCGGGATTTATCTTTTGGAATTTTTAGCTTAGTGGGCCCGAAATTTGACATTTTACAAATGAACTCCGATTCTGGATTTTCTTTCGCAAATCTCTCCCAAATAATTTGAGATTGAGATTCATAAGTTTTGGGAATTTTTGGAGGTCATTTGCTATTTTTCCCAAATTTTCCAAGTTTGTCCTTTTGTCTCCAAAGCTCGGTTTTGCTCAAAACAAGTTCGATTTCTAGATTTTCTTTTTCTGTGCCTTTGTTATATATTGAATTGGAGTTGGTCCAAAAATGCCCAATTTTTACGATCAAATTCCCCTCCGTTTTGATTTTTCCTTTTTTCAGTATTGGGAATTTCCTCGTTTTTTCGTTCCAATCGGCTCTTCTCACAGAATTACTTCAAATTGAGTCTTGGGCTATACTTGTTTACTCACTCTTCATCAATTAGGGGCCTTATTTTTACCGAATCGGGCCATTTCTGTAATTTTCCCCAATTTCACCAAAATCCACCAAAAACCCTAATTCTCGATTTTCATCCAAATTGACTTTTCCAACAGTTTTGCCTCCGAATGGCCTTTCCATTCCTGTAGTCATTGCTTATCTTTAATTTGGAACCGCCAATTTTGATCGATTTGATCGTTTAAGCACTTTTCCCCAAATTTTCTGAACTAGGGTTTCCTTTCTACTGAATCTCTGCAACCCATCTTCCGGACTCCATATCTTTCGTTGTAGACCTCGGATTATCAAAATTCTTTCACCATTGTTCAATTGAAATTTGAGTCTTGATTTTGAAAGTGGGTTGACTTTTTTAGTAGTTGACTTTTCAAGGTTGACTTCTTCAGGGTTGACTTTTTCAAGATTTACTTTTTATGTCTGCTTTCTTAAACTAAGTATCGGAGTACCACCTGCAGGATGAGAAAAGCCTTTTTGCATTCTGAAACATCACTTTAGAAAGAAAACATACCCGATTTAGTGGTCCGGACAAAATTAGGTGTCTACACCTTTCTTTGTCTCTCCTTTCTTTCTTAAAAAAGAAAAGAAAATAGAGGATGCCACGTGGACACCCTCCCATGCAGGAAAATTTCCTATATTTATAATAAGGAAGTAAGATAAGAAATTGCTTTTTATTTAATTTTAGTTCTAAAATATTTTCTCAAAAATTAAGATATCAATACAAAAATATTTTTAATAAATTTATACGCTGTCAGTGAACCAAATAATGCCAGCTTATTAAAAATAAAATTATTTGTATTTATTTTTAAAAATATTTAATTAGTTGACATAATCTGATTTATTGACAATGTATATACACGGTCAATGCATCAAATATAAACTCTTTTTAATGTTATGAGACTGTTGTACGAGATGACATGATCATGCATTTTTGTACTGCATTAAAAGGTATACTAAGTAGAAAGAGTCACTATTGATGAAATGCACATGTAGAACATGTATGCAAGGATCATAATTCCAGACAATTGATACAACACAAGATTTTGCTTTATGGCAAGAGCCATATGGCTTCCATCATACTACCAAGTATACGTGCGGTTAAAGTATTTAAATAGTCCTTATATTATAGTCAAAAGTGCATTTTAGTCCCTTTATTATAGAAGTGAGTAATTTAATCTTTGTACGTTTGAAATTGGTGCAAAGAAGTAAAATTGGTAACAGTGTTAATGGAAAACCGTCTAAATGCTGACATGGACATGTGAAACTGACATAAACGATTACTTGGAAAAAAAAACGATGACGTGTCAAATTTTTTTTACTCAAGCAAAATTTAGAAAAACATATTTTTTACCCAAATTTCTCCCTTACCCGTAAAAACAAGTCATCATTTTTTTTTTCAAAATCATCTATTCTATTAGTTTATAAATTCCACCTGAGCAAAAAAAATTGACACGTCATCATTTTTTTTTAAAGTCATCTATTCTATTAGTTTCACATGTCCACGTCAGTATTTAGACGGTTTTCCATTAACATTGTTACCAATTTTACTTCTTTGCACCAATTTCAAACATACAAGGATTAAATTACTCACTTCTATAGTACAGGGACTAAAATGCACTTTTGGCTATAGTACAGTGACTACCTAGATACTTTAACCGTATATGTGCCCAATTTATTACTTTTTAATGGCCTTGGAAACAACCAGTTAGCTCTAATGAGATTACTTCCTTCATTGTTTATATATAGTTGTTCTAGTCATACAAGATAGTATGAGCCATTTTTTTTGTTTATATATGATGACCTTTGTAACAAATGGGTGATTTGTACATCTGGCTAGGTGAACTGTTCATGTTGGTTTGGCATAGCCTTTCTTGTATATCTTGTAACAGATTACCTACTTCTTTTATAATTAATACATTTCAAGCCCTTTTGTTTGTTGAGAAGTGTTTCTGGTTGCAGGCCAAGCAATATAAAAGGAATTGTGAATGTAAAACTAGAGATCTAGTCTTTTGCAGCTTCATCTTTTACAATGTTAACTCGTAGTTTCATTGAATTCTGCATCTTGGGACGGACAATCTTCCAAGGACTTTGCTAATGTATTCCACATACACGTCTTATTCATTCACGAATAATTTCCCTACTTTTCTTTGTAACTCTGATCAGTTCAAGAGCATTGTGATAAACCATAACCTACAGTATATAGCCTTCAACAAATCCTCTACAAATTAAGAAGCCTCCCATAATGAATTCTGCGAAATTTGATGCTATGATTCAGAGTGGAGCTACCTTTGCAACATAGTTCCAGTTTGATGATCCAGTGCTAGACCATATCGACCATTAAAGTTTGAAATGCAGCCCTTGCAAATTAAGTTATACCAGGTGTGGATGGTGCTTAGATGAGCTTGGCAATGACACATGTTCAGTTTGGGGGGATGCTGATATCTTGAGGCTTGGTCCAGGAGCAAGAAGGCATGAAAAACGTATTATTTAATTGCTTTCAAATGGTAGGTTTCAATACCAGCAATGTCTAGAAGAATGATCTAAGTCAATTACCATGAAAGAGACCTATGTTACTGGGACTCGAGTATGAGTATCGAACACGGCTACACGGGTATGTTCAATTTTTTTTCAAGATTTCCATGTATTTGAAGGATCATATCCCCATACCCATGTCCGGATATGTGTAGGATACAAATGTCGGACACGAGTACTTCAAGAAAAATGAAGAGTCAGAACATAGAAAGAGACAACATAAAATGGGAGAAGGAAGAAGCAACGACTGATGAGTTCTCTTTCCCTTATTCCAATATTCACTACAAGCACCCAATTGTGCTATGATTGTTGTAAAGTAACAATTCCATAATTTTTCTTTGGATACGTTGTGCTTTATTATTTAAAGAAAATAGCAGAGCTGTTACAATTGAACAAAACTAGTTGCTATATGGCTATACAAACATGGCTGAATTTAGCCCCCATGCATTACAAAGATCTAAGTTTGTAGAATCGACCATTACATTTCTAAGCCCTCAAAGTCTCATTGACATTGCTCGCTTGATTTTGACCAAGAGTTGAGAAGGCTCCTCTTCAGCATGATTAAAAAAATCTGTTGTTTCTTTCTCTCCATGTCTCATAGATGAAAGCATTCAAAGCCATCTTGAGGATGATGGTGATTAATGACTTCCCTTTTCAGTTTATTGATAGCCCATTGCAGCTCACTATCCCAGTCAGTGACTTTTTACTGATTTTACAAAGCTCCAGAATCTGCTACCATAGAGATCTTGAGAACCTACAGCCAAAGAAGATGTGATCCCTGGTTTCCTTCTCTTGTTTGCAGAATAGGCAGTTTTCATCTCTTGTGATCCCCCACTTTGCTAGTCTGTCCCTTGTTAGGAGTCTATCAAGGGTATGTTGGTGTAAGCCCTACAAGCCAATCTAATTGGGCTTGTAAGACACTATTTATATATTCATGTATTGCACATTATAGTTTATTTATTAAAATTGAGGTATTTATTTATCCATAAGTATTGTTATAATTGTTATAAATAACTTGTGAAGATAAAGCCCATGAAACACAATGGCATTGCAAAGGAATTGTAATGAGTTATAATTATGAGGATCCTTATGCATCAATGTCGTGTATCTAAAACTATTCCTGGTCATCGTATTGTCAAGACAGGGCATTGACAATGCTCAAAGACTAGCATATGTTAAGCCTTCATGCACTTGATGCATGCAACCGATCTCATAGGTTAAAAGTATAGAGATACTTGGGGATAACATATGGGTGATTTTTAGTTGAACAAGTCCACTGAACATGACCCGCTATGAGAGTTCCATTTGGTATTTCACTCAAGTGTCTATGGAAAATACTCTCATGTGTCAATAGTGTAAGTAATCCTTCGACTTGTGACACCAGGTCATCTTGAATGTGAACTGCCATACTTAGATTTCATCACGAACGGGTCCTAATCACGAGGATGCTTATGGTAGGGTGTTATTGGGTATGACATGAAGCATACGAAGATGAATGAGTGGTCCATAGAGGATTCATCATCCCAAGTGATATGAGGGGACATATCTCACATGTATCTGACTTATATTAACTTATGAAAGTCCTTGGCCAAGGCAATACTTAAGGAGTTAATATTAAAGCTGCAGATCTAATATGGAATGGGATTAAGAGTAGGCACTGAACCATGCTCTTTCCTATCCCGGGATATTTGATGAAGGGATCGAATTACACAGACATATTATACACGAAAGGCTAGTCGAAGCTTGATGACTCTCTTGGCATTTGGGTGGTCATGATGCATTGCTAGATGCCGCTCATGATCTATAAATATAAATAGAAAATTCTTAATTGAATTAATTATATTTATTGCCAACATGTTAAGGGCCTAATGGGTCACACACAAAAGGTGATTAATGAAATTAAAATGAGATTGGGCCAGATTAAATATTCATTAAGTGTTGTGGGCTTAATTTGAATATTTAATAATATGTATAAGGGCTTTAGTGCAGTTAGTCCAATAGTTGGCATACACTAAACCTGATTATATATATGCCTTATGTTGTTGCCGCCTCCCCCCTTAAGCAAGCTATCCCTAGAATCGGCGCCTCTCACTCTCCCAAGTGAGGTTCGGCCGAATAGCAAAAGAGAAGAGAGAATTCGATTCTTCTTGTTTTCTTTTGGCTAACCAAGGTAGAGAAGGAAGGTTTCTCACAACCTAGACTACTAGCATCTTTTTGGCAAAACATAATCTCAACCTTGTGAAGGTTTTCGAATCACCTGTGTGGATTACTATTAGAGGTCGGACAATTGGACGGCTTTGGTTTGCGACAAGCGAGCTTTGTGTACAAGAACAAGAACATCAAGAATCTATCTTGAGGTTTCGGAAATCTCCATTACAAAGGTATGAGATTTTGATTGTTATCTGTTCTTGACAAGATGATCGTTTTGAATTAATAGGCAGATCCATAAAGGGATTCGGTTTCTCTTTGTTTTATTTTATTCCATTCCGTTGTATGTTTAACGTGTTGATTAAGTTATACACTATCTCTGTTTGAGCATGAGCTGAATCCGAACAATGGTATCAGAGCCTCGCTTATGTTAGTCCTATATGATCTATGCTTTGATTGTTACCTTTAATAAAACTGTTTTGTTCTTCGAGTTATTTTGATCCGATTGTCACTAACCGAAATTGTGAGAATTTTCACTTGTAGTGTTTCGGTGAAGGCAGCAGATTATCATGGTGAATTCTTGTTGATTGATTGGTTTAAAATTGTTTTAAACTGATTAATGCAACTGGCGAAAGTTTGGCATCAATTGAAAACTGTATTTGCCTGCTTTGCGCAAATTTGGTGATTTGAGTCAGAAAAACTTGTAGATTTTTCTTGGCTATTTTTAATGCATGGTTTGATGATTTTTAGGATTTAAAATTGCTTAGAATTGTTCTTGGCAAGCCTGAAAAATCATAAAACTGATTTGGCATTGAATAGTTGGAAGCTGTGAAAAGCGGATAGACAACTTATAGGGAGAGAGGGAGACGGCGGCTACATCTGATAGCCACAACATGCGCCTTCCCTTGCTAGGGTTTTCGCTTCTATCAGATTCTCACAGCTTGTGAATTTTAACAATATTGAGTTGCTAATGTTGTAGTGTCCTAGTTGAACTACGACACTTGAATTGGTAACCATGGTAATATTGTTAAATTAATTAAATAACCAAAATAAGAATTTACATAAATATTCAATTAAATTGTTTAATTAGATGATAATTTAATTAAAAAAAATAATCTTAATTGGATTAGGATTTATTCTAATGAGATTAGAATACATGTTTATTATTTTTTTTGAATTAAATTATGGATCAAATATAATCATTGAATGGTAACTAGAGATTAAAGCATTATTTATATATTCATAAATTGTTTGTGAATATATGGGATGATTATGGACTTAGACCCAATATGATTGTGGATGGTTGATTTTATTTTTATGTTTTTTATTAATTAAATAGGGACTGCGTGCCCTGTCTTATCTCTCATTTTCTGGAGTTGTAAAAATTCTTTCATCACCTAACTCCCCTCAAATGTAACTTGAGGTTTTTTTTATTACAAATGTAATTAGTTACATCAAAGTGTAAAATTAGGATTAGCTAAGGAATAATTTTTGTAACTTGAAGATGACGATAGGCGCCATGAAGATAAGGAGAGTACAAGCAAGCTTTGAAGACTATGTATGTAATCACCTAGGAATTTGACCAACTAATTTCCTTTGATGGCTCAAAGAAATTAGATTAGAAAAGTCCATAATCATCCAAGTAGAAAGCATGTTATAGACTTATTTTATGTGATATTATAAATGCTATGAATGCCTGATATGATGAGACTGATATTTAAAGAAAAAGGAAATCCCTCTTTATAATATTGAGTCACATGTTTCGCATGATAAAATTGTCTTCCATCATCATAACAAGATAACCAGAGTTGTTCCAATAGGAGGCTTATTGAGTCACTCAGGGTCAAACTACTATACGAATATGTTTGAGTTATGAAGTTGGGTCTTACTCAACTAATGCCATCTTATCTGGATGAGCAAAACTTGACCGCATGGTGTTAGAGGCAAAGTTAGGCGAAGTACATATGATGTGCTTAGACAAAGAGTTGTCACCTAACTGATATGGGAGTTGCATAGAGATGCAATTGATAAGCTATGTTATCTACCCAACTAGGCTTGTTGTAATTTGTTGAGGCACTCAAGGTTGCAACATGTTGAAAGGGATCCCAGCCCACTAAAAATACCTTGATGAGATTTTCGAATAATAGTGAGGGCTATTATCTCAAAAAATTAGTGGGAGAATCAATAAGAGATTTAATACCTCATCTTGAATTGGTATAAATACATGAATATAACTGATATATACTTTTTTCATATTAGGTTATTGAAAATGGTTAATACTTTAACTGCACTGTGCGACATTATGAATGCAATTAGTCCAAAATGTTTGGATTGGTACAAAAGATTGAGAAGCATTCTCAATGAAAAGAAGGTTGCTCACTTGACAAGTCAAGAAGAACTTATAGAAATTTTTGGGTTGACTGTTTTTGTGATTGAACTGAATCTTTCTACTGTTAAATCCAATTCCTGGATAATTGATTCAGGATGCGATTCACATCTATGCAATGACATAAGGATGTTGAAATAAGTAGAAAGTTGAGCAAAGATGAAGTAGTTTAAAGAGTAGGCAACGGTGTAAAAGTTGCAGCATTGGCCGTTGGAACATGTACTTTATCTTTGCCATCTGGCATGAAATTGGAACTGAAAGATTGTTACTTTGTTCTAGTATTGTCTAGAAACATCATTTTGGTTTCATACCTCACTGTTAATGATGGTTTCGAGATAAGAATGAAGGGCAATAGTTGCTGCATCATTCTTAAATACATTCACTATGGATCGACAACATTACTTAATGGATTATATGTTTTGGATCCAGAGATGCCTGTGTTCAATATAAATGTCAAGAAAGCAAGAAAGGATGATCCAAGTAAGACTTACATCTGGCACTATAGACTTGGTCATATCAATGAGACAAGGATTTCCAAATTGCATAAACATGGTTATTTGGAACCCTTTGATTATGAATCATATGAGACTTATGAATGTTGTCTCCTTGGTAAGATGACCACGACTCCCTTTACTGGAAAGGGTGAAAGAGCTGGTGTTTTATTGGGCTTAATACATTCAGTTGTATGTGGGCCACTAAACACAGCTGCTAGAGGTAGTTACTCATACTTCATAACCTTTATTGATGATCATTCTAGATATGGTTATGTGTATCTGATGAGATACAAGTCTGAAGCTTTTGAAAAGTTCAAAGAGTTCAGAGCTGAAGTAGAGAAACAGACTGGGAAAAATATTCTGGCTCTTAGATCGGATCGAGGAGGAGAATATTTAACCCATGATTTCTTGGATCATTTGACGAAAAATAGAATTCTGTCGCAATGGACTCCACCTGGAATTCCTCAGCATAACAGAGTGTCCGAGAGGAAAAACCAAACCTTGTTGGACATGGTTCGGTCCATGATGTCTAAGGCTGACCTTCCGATATCCTTTTGGGGATATGCCTTAGAAACTGCAGCCTTTTAAATAGGGTTCCAAGCAGATCGGTAGATAAGGTACCATATGAGATATGGAATGGCAAGATGCCATATTTATCTTATCTAAAGATTTGGGGATGTATTGCTTGTGTAAAGCAAGTACCTTCTGATAAGCTGGGAGCTAGATTAGAAAAATGTAAGTTTGTGGGATATCCTAAAGAGACTGTTGGATATTACTTTTAAAGTTCTACTGATCAAAAGGTGTTTGTGTCAAAACATGCTGCTTTTCTAGAGAAAGAGTTTCTACTAGAAGGATTCAATGGGAGTAAAATAGAACTTGAAGAAGTTCAAGAACCACAACTTTACATTCCCTAGGAACCTGAGCCATCGATCGAGGCATTAGATGCTCAGACTGATGCTCAAGAAACACAAGTGCTCCGAATGTGTAGTGGGGATAGACATGATCCAGTGAAATATAGATTTCTACTGAAATATGATGCGTTGCATATTGATTAACGCAAACATCTCGGAGCTGGAACATTAGAATTGATGAAACGATCCAAGGATATGGTTTTATCTAGAATCCTAATGATCCATGTGTTTATAAAAAAGTAAATGGACTGACAGTTGTTTTCCTGATGCTACATATCGATGACATATTGCTTATAGAAAATGTTGTACCTATGCTATTGACGATTGAGGTTTGGCTATCCAAACAATTCTCCATGATGGATTTGGGAGAAGCAGCATTTATTCTGGGAATTAAGATCTATAGAGATAGATCGAAAAGGCTACTTGGATTCTCCCAATCCACTTACATAGACAAGGTGCTAAAAGGTTTAGCATGGATACCTCTAAAAGAGGAAACTTGCCTATGTTACATTGCATACCTCTCTCGAAAGAGATGTGTCCTAAAACGTTTGAAGAAAGAACATGAATTGATAAGATTCCATATGCTTCGGCAATTGGATTTATCATGTATGCTATGTTGTGCAATAGACAAATGTATCATACGCTCTGACTGTCACGAGCAGATACAAAAGGGGCAATCCTGGTGAAAGTCACTAGACTGCTGTGAAGAATGTCCTTAAATACTTGAGAAGGATTAAGGATACTTTCTTGGTTTATGGAGGGGCTGGACTCCAAGTTAGGGGTTATACAGATGTTGACTTCTAATCTGATTAGGATGACAGTAAATTGCAGTGTAATTATATATTTACCTCGAATCTTGGTGTAGTAAGTTGGAAAGGTTCCAAACTAGAGATGACTGTAGATTCAACAACCAAAGCCGAGTATATCTCCTTATTTAAGGCAACTAAGGAGGTTGTTTGGATCAATAAGTTCTTTAAAGAACTTGGTTGGTTTCGAGCATTGTTGATCCAGTACCATTTTATTGTGATAACAATGGAGCCATAGCGCAAGCTAAGGAACCAAGGTCTCATCGTAGATCCATACATATATTACGGCAGTTTCACCTGATTAGTGTAATCATTGAAAGAAGTGACATTAATATGAAAAAGGTTACCCACTGAGGATTTCTGTCCCAGCAGAAACATAATCATCACATGGAAGTACATGGGCTTAAGTACATGCGTGATTGGCTTTAGTGCTAGTGGGAGATTGTTGGTGTAAGCCCTACAAGCCAATCTAGTTGGGCTTGTAAAACACTATTTATATATTCATGTAGTGCACATTGTAGTTTATTAATAATAACTAAGGTATTTCTTTATCCATAAGTATTGTTATAATTGTTATAAATAACTTGTGAAGATAAAGCCCATGAAACACAATGGCATTGCAAAGGAATTGTAAGGAGTTACAATTATGAGGATCCTTATGCATCAATGTCGTGTATCTAAAACTGTTCCTGGTCATCGTATTGTCAAGACAGGGCATTGACAATGCTCAAAGACTGGCATATGTTAAGTCTTCATGCACTTGATGCATGCAATCGGTCTCATAGGTTGAAAGTATAGAGATACTTAGGGATAACATATGGGTGCTTGTTAGTTGAACAAGTTCACTGAACATGACCCGCTATGAGAGTTCCATTTGGTATTTCACTCAAGTGTCTATGGAAAATACTCTCATGTCTCAATAGTGTAAGTAATCCTGAGAACTTGTGACACCAGGTCATCTTGTATGTGAACTGTCATACTTAGATTTCATCATTAACGGGTCCCAATCACGAGGATGCTTATGGTAGGGTGTTATTGGGTATGACATGAAGCATACGAAGATGAATGAGTGGTCCAGAGAGGATTCATCATCCCAAGTGATATGAGGGGACATATCTCACATGTATCTGGCTTATATTAACTTATGGAAGTCCTTGGCCAAGGCAATACTTAAGGAGTTAATATTAAAGCCGTAGATCTAATATGGAATGGAATTAAGAGTAGACACTAAACCATGCTCTTTCCTATCCGGGATATTTGATGAAGGGATCCAATTACACAGACATATTGTACACGAAAGGCTAGTCGAAGCTTGATGACTCTCTTAGCATTTGGGTGGTCATGATGCATTGCTAGATGCCGCTCATGATCTATAAATATAAATAGGAAATTCTTAATTGAATTAATTATATTTATTGCCAACATGTTAAGGGCCTAATGGGTCACACACAAAAGGTAATTAATTAAATTAAAATGAGATTGGGCCAGATTAAATATTCATTAAGTGTTGTGGGCTTATTGTGAATATTTAATAATATGTCTAAGGGCTTTAGTGCAATTAGTCCAATAGTTGGCATACACTAAACCTGATTATATGTATACCTTATGCTGTTGCCGCCTCCCCCCTTAAGCAAGCTATCTCCAGAATCGGCGCCTCTCACTCTTCCAAGTGAGGTTCGGCTGAATAGCAAAATAGAAGGGAGAATTCGATTCTTCTTGTTTTCTTTTGGCTAACCAAGGTATAGGAGGAAGGTTTCTCACAACCTAGACTACTAGCATCGTCTTGGCAAAACATAATCTCAACCTTGTGAAGGTTTTCTAATCACCTGTGTGGATTGCTGTTAGAGGTCGGACAACTAGACGGCTTTGGTTTGCGACAAGCGAGCTTTGTGTACAAGAACAAGAACACAAGAATCTGTCTTGAGGTTTCGGCAATCTCCATTACAGAGGTATGAGATTTTGATTGTTATTTGTTCTTGACAGAATGATCGTTTTGAATTCATAGGCAGATCCATGAAGGGATTCGGTTTCTCTTTGTTTTATTTTATTCCGCTGCGTTGTATGTTTAACTTGTTGATTAAATTATACATTATCTCTGTTTGAGCATGAGTCGAATCCCAACATGTTAGCCATCCAAGATATAACTGCATGTTTGGGAATTTGGAATTGAGACCAAATCAATCTATGCCAATCTACTTTGATCTTTCTTGGCCTAAGTTCGTGCCATACAACTTCCACCACATACTTCTCACCAGGAAAAGGCCAAGCTAGAGACCCATTCACAACCTTGGCGAACTGCTGGGCTTTATGCCTCAACTGCAGGAGCTTTCTCCATTTCCAGCTACTGCCTTATTGGATAGGAATCTGCCATACATCCCTATCCTTTAGGACATAGGCCCTGAGCCAGGCTATCCAAATGGATCCAGCAAAACTGAGAATGGCCCACAGATTTCGCAGGATACATGCAAGATTCCAGGTTATAATGTCTTTGATCCCCAATCCCCCCTCAGATTTGGGGAGACACATAGACTGCTAGCTAACACGAGCTCCTCTGGCTGAGCCCTCATTCCCTTTCCAAAAGTAGCTTGAACAAAGATGAGTATTCTTTTTCAGGGCTAGTTTAGGCAGAATGAAATACCTTCACCAGTAGTTCTGTATACTAAAAGGCACTGCTTGGATTAATTGCAGCCTCTCTGCAAATGAGAGGAACTTTGCTGCCCAGCCATTTATCCGAGAGGTGATTTTTTCAATTAAAGGCTCGCAGTCTTTTTTCGAGAGTCTTCTGGTTATCAAAGGTACGCCTAGGTATCTCACTGGAAGCGTGCCCAATTTGAAGCCAGAAGTTTCATGGATGACCATCAGCTCTTCATTGCTAATTCCTGTAGAAAAAGAATTTAGACTTTGCCTTGTTGAGTTGAAGACCAGAGAAGCTGTAAAACAGTTGAAGAACTTCTTAGATACCAGTCACAGATTCCAAATCCCCCTTAGCAAAAATCAATAAGTCATCCGCAAAGCTTAGATGGGTGAGGTTAATCTTTTTGCACTTTGGATGGAGTGCAAAGACTCCATGTTTAGCTGCATTGTCCAACAGCTTTGACAGCATCTCCATAACAAGTACAAAGAGATAAGGTGAGATAAGATCACCTTGTCTTACACCTCTGGCTCCTTTGAAGTACCCAGCAAGCCCCCCATTGATGGATATTGAGAACATTGAAGTGGTGAGGCAACTATGAATCCATCGTATAAACTCCTATGGGACGTCCAAAGCTGTTAGCACAGCTAGAATGAAGTTCCAACTCAAAGTATCGAAAGCTTTTTGCACATCTATTTTGATAACACATCTAGGAGATAGAGACTTCCTGCCATAACCTCTCATCATCTCTTGGGCCATCAAAACATTATCAGTTATGCTTCTCCCAGGAATGAAAGCACTCTGATTGCTGCTCACAATGGAAGGGAGGCATTCTTCTAGCCTATTGGCTAAAATCTTTGAGATGCATTTGTAAATCACAAGGCAGCAAGATATAGGCCTGAAATCTTTAATATTGGAGGGGTTTTGGATCTTGGGTACCAATGTGACAACAGTGGGATTAAAAGCTGGCAGCATCTTCCTCTCTCTGAAAAAATCCAAAATGGCTGCAATTATATCCTCTCTTACAAACAGTGTAGTGTATCCATCAGGGCCTTGGGCTTTATCACTATGTTGTGAAACATGGTATCCCTGATTTCTTCTTTAGTAACAGGCCTAGTCATTTTGTCTTGAGCTTCCCTGGTCATTGAGACTTAGAGAAGCTCTTTTAACAGCTCTTGTGAGCAGCTGGTGATGCTATTATCCTTTGCTCCAAACAGGCTCTGGAAGAAAGTTACTGCTTCCTGAGCAATGAGGGGGAAAGAAGCAAGTTTATTACCATTTGCATCAGTAAGCACTCTAATGGTATCTTTGCTCTAATTTGCTGCCATCATCCTATGAAAAAAATGTGTATTCTGATCTCTTTCTTGTATCCAGTTAATCCTAGATTTTTGTCTGAAAAAGCTTTCTTCAGCAAATAAAAAACTTTGAAGCTTCGTGGAAAGGGAAGATTGCTATTCAATCTGATCAGAAGTGGGCGTAGCTGAGAGAATGGCCATCTGAATTGTCTCCAACTCCTTCCTATTCTCCTCCACTCTACTTGAGATGTCACCATAGTGAGCATAGTTTAATCTTTGAAGCACCAATTTGAACCTTTTCAACTTTTGGTGCAGTTTGGATAAGGAGAACCTAAGGCAGGCTCAGTCCATGATTTCTCAATAATAGCAAGGAAATTTGGATGCTTTGTCCAGAAATTGAAGAATTTGAAAGGCTTAGGGGGGGAGGTACTTCTGGAGCTAATCTTGATCACTACTGCACAATGATTAGAGATGTAAGGGGAAATGAAGTCCATAGTAGATTGGAAATTGCAGGAGCCATGAACTTATGTGAAGAACTCTGTCCAATTTCTTAGCAAGATGAGCCTCCTGGTGATTGGACCAAGTGTATAGAGGCCCTACAATAGCATGATCAGAAAGTGATAATTGATGTAGGCATAATTGGAAGTCTTTGATGTCAGCATTAGAAATTTGAGAGCCATCAAATTTGGAGCTTTCAGAAGGATGCAGCACAACATTAAAGTCACCAGCCAGTAGCCAAGGGCTGTCAGCTATGCGAGATTGGAGAAAAATTAAATGTGACCAGAGAGATCTCCTCTCCACCCCAGTATTCTTCCCATAAACAGCAGTCAGAAAGAAACTAAGATCATCATGGTCAATCCTGCAGGTGATTGATTGATCAGAGAATTCCACCAAGTCAACTTTCAAGTGGTTTCGCCATATGAGCCATATTTTGCCATTTTGAGCTTTTGAATATTTATTCAAAACATTCCACCCAGAAAAATACCTATCTACATTGGGTTGCAACTTATCCTCTTCAACTCTTGTTTCTAGTATACAAGCCACCTCTATATGTAACTTTCTAATTCTATCAGCTACTGATTTTTGTTTGAGAGGGCAATTGATACCCCTCACATTCCAAACTAGCATGAAAGGGAAGGACTAGAACCCAAACCTCTAGAGGTAGTGTTTATTGCCTTGACTTTATTCCTCCCTTTGTCAATTAGCCCCCTTCTTTTATTTTTAAAACTCCTCATCAGGTCAACAACCCCTACAGCTGCAGCTCTTGGTTTTCGAAGGGAGGTACAAATCACTACCTCTTTGCCCTATGATTTGTTCTCAGTAACCTCAACATCTGTTTCAGTAACCTCAACATCTGTTTCATCTTCAGTTACTGATTCAAGAATAGCATATCTATTCGAAGATCATAATTTTGGGTTAGGATCAGCCTTAGTGGTGGCAGCTTTTGGTTCCATTTCCTTTGGACGTACTATTTCCTTCTCATCAGGAATTTGAGCCCTCCCATCTTTCTTTGGAACCTAGATTTTGGTGGCAGCAGTGGCAGACTTGCTTGGACAAGACTTTTCCAGATGCCCAAATATGCAGCAATGTACACATTTCTGAGGCACCCATGGGGTTTCCACAGTGATGGATACAACTGAACCATCCTGCAACTCAACTTCAATAGATTTTGGGATGTCAAATCTTGCTTTTATTTCAACACAGATTTTGGCATAGGCTAGCCTTTGCCTCCTAGCTATTATCTTGTCCATGTACAGAGGATTGCCTAGGGCACTGGCTATGTAACTTAATCCTCTAGAAGTATACAGTTCAAGGGGAACATCTCCCAAATGAATCCAAACAGGCAGTTTATTTAGCTTGAAATCCAGTGATTGCATACCTGGCTGCCATTTTCTGACAATGACTGGCTTATCTTGTATGTGCCATGGGCCATGTTCAAGCACCTAGTCTCTGACCTCAGCATTTGGCAGTTGAATCACGAACAAGTTTGGACTTACAGGCTTAACTTCAACTACCCCTTCCTTTCCCCATAACAGACTTGCAACCTTTTGAAATACACTGAAATTAGGAGGTCGGCCAACAAATTGAGCAACAATGGAGTTCTGCCATTGTTGAACTCCTTCTTCAAATACTTCCAACAAAGGCTTAACCGTGATTTTTCCATTTGAGTTCTGTAGAGGGAAAAACTGCAAAGAATGATCTGCTGAGGACGAAAACAGCTTCCTCCAGTCAACTGTTTCTTGAGTCTTTTCCACGTCAGCAGAGGCAGTTGCAACTAACTCCTCTCTGTGCTTCTTCTGTATGTTTCCCGCAATCTCCGTGGTAGATTTCCCCAACAATGGAGGAAAATCCCCCAAATTGAGGGAGTATGAGCTTTGTGTTTGAGCTTGGGCTCCTGCAATGGCTGAATCAGAAGCTATCAAATCTCCAGACGATGTAGACATTTGCGATGAGCTCATCTAAAAAAAATCCAAAAAAATAGAAACAATGAAACAATGAAATGATTCAATGAAGCAACGAAACAATGAAAGAACTCATATACGTGAAAGACAATCGCAAGATTAGACAGAAAATGGAAAGAAAATGGAGGAAAACGATGGAAAATATTGAATTTGGCGAGAAAATCCTCAGCTCCTGAGTGTTCCACTATCCTGAGCCGAGAGCATTTTCAGACCCTCTTTTCCTTCCGAGAAGAAATGCAACTTTGATTATTTTCCATAATTATTTGTACTCGACATTGGTTTATTAGCAGAAGAGATGTAATTTCCATGCTTACCATGATGATGCGAATCCAATTATATGGTTTGACAGTGTGCTATGCCCATTCTTGAAATATTGAAAATTTTCAATGTATATCACTCTTCCCTGAGGCATGGATAAGGTTCCTTCGTATCGGATGATTATGTTAATATGATTCTAAAGGAAGCATTGGTATTCCTTCAGAAAGTTTTCTTCTGGAACCAACTAATTAATCTAAGAAAATTAAGCCAGTATTAGAAATTTTGTTAATTATTTTAAGGCATGACATGTTCCATTACCTTGAGAAAGTTTCTCTCTGTTGCAAGCTTCTTTTAGGCAATTAAGCAGCTAAAATCCAAGGAAGAAAAACATTATAAAATGAACAAGCAATCACAGAATTTTTTTTTTTTTGATAATAGCAATCGCAGAATTCATATATCATAAGATAGACGTTTCATCAAAATCTCCTATTACCTTTCTAATTTCTGAACAATTTGCAGTCAATCTTTCTACTGCCAAAGACACATGCCAAATAAAACAATTGAATGAACGCCCTAGGGGCATTGAGCACCTCAAAAGTTTTCAGGGCTGTCATCAAATTGTTTCTCATCTTCTATATCAATCTCCAGGATTTCCTGAGAGAAGACAGCTTTTAGCAAAAAATTGCATTAAAACTAACACTAATGAACACAATTTTGACTTTACAGGGATTCTCTGTTTCAAATAATTTTCCAACTCTGGGTGGTACTGTGGAACGTTTGTGCCAAAACCGACCTTTGAGACTAATCTTCACAAAGGGTCCATCCAGTTCAGCTATTTCAACTTGTCCTAAAAGTATTTCCAGTTTAAAAGTCATAATGTAGCTCAAGAGGAGTCACCTGTTATGCCAACCCAAGTATAATACCCTAAGCGGAGTCGTAATGTATTACTGTAGAAAATTATAATACTATTAGTACCAAAAAAAACTATTTTTTCTGTTTGTTACCCAATGCTGCAAACTATGAAGTACGAACAATTCTATCAAGGGAGTGTACAAGTGTCACACAGACATGGCTCCGACACGGAAGAATACGTATCGGCCAAGCGAGGCACGTTAAAAAAATAAAAATAAAATCGTACACGGTCAAAACATGGTCAAGACATGGCTGGACACGTCCACGGTCGGACACGCATTAAAGTTTATTGTTTCTTCCAAATATGGAATCAACAATGAGCAATTTGGTTCTAACGGATTTTTAAAGGTTCAAAATTTTAAATTCAAAAATAATTTTAAAAAGTTTAAAAGCTATTTGCACGTTAATATTTAATTATATATTATTGTATAAAAAATATTTTTTTTATTATTGTATCCTACCGTACTCGTGTCTTAATTTTTAAAAATTCTCATGTTGCTATGTCCGTGTCATATCGTACTTATATTGTGTGTCTGTATATGTGCTTTCTAATGCTGCATCTATGAATATGAGATTAGATGACTACCAAAAATCTTAAGCATCCTAATACTTAAACAGTAACAAACTTTCTACAAGCGAGATCACTTCTTAATTATTGACTGCCAAATATTGAAAGAAAAAATTTTAAATTCTTAATGCACTAGTTATGGTAAATTCCACCTGCTTAAGTCTAAGCTATCTTGCAACAACCAAGTCAGACAGGGTCCAACTTAAAATGTGCAGTGACTATTCTCTTCTCCACTTGTTCAACTACAGCCAACTACTCCATACTGTAGGACCTTTTCCCACCAAATCCATGCATGAGATCAAAGATGGTGCAGGCTAAAAACCTGCAATCCAATATAATTATATTATATGCAGTGCCAGTTGGAATATTTCTGACAACCTGTTATCATTATTTGTCTAAGTTTGCTTCCTGAGTTGACTGTAAAAAGTTAGGAATTGCCAGAAGGAAACTATCTGAAAGGTTGTCATAACTCAAACAAGGTGCATTAGAGCAAGACATGATCACAAATTAGCAAACTTATCCTAGTAATATATATATATGTATATACTTGAAAATTGAACAACCCACATGATTGACACACACCAAACTTGAAGTTCAGATGTCAAAAGTAAAGTCTCAAAGAGATTGCTGATGGCTATTTGGGACTTCAATAGCCACCACCAAAATAAGTTTTAGATAAGAAGCAAGTTGCTTCTATGATAAGTTCAGTTCAGATGTATATCTTTAAAGACCAATCAGCACTTTGATAATAATTAATGTGCTGAATGGACCTAGCATGAAGCTTGAGTGCCAGAAAAAAAGGAAAAAATGGAACATCCCAAGATTATAATTTCTTTCTAATTACTGATGTTTAACTGAAAATACTACTGATAGAAGTTTGCACCCATCTAAACTGCTAAAATTCAACTTTCAGTATCAGTATAAACATTCAGAAATCGCTGCCTATTTCTGAAATGTTTAGCATTGACAACATCATTTCAGAAAAGCCAGTCAAATGGAAGTCAAACAAACAATTTGCCTTTGCTCTTCAATCAAACTATTCAAATGTTCAGACAGGTGCAGATAATCAGATAATTATTATTATTATTCTTTTATCGAAAAATGTTGAGGGAAATCTATCACATTTTTTACATACAAAATTCTGCATGCCATTTGGTAGTGCCATTTTTTAATGGAAATCTTAACCAATACACCAAGAACAGAATGACAATCTGCACATAACTAATGTTAATACCAACAACTTCACCACCCCAAAATCTTCCAACAACTCCATAGCCTGATGTTATCCTCTCTATTTAAGGAGAAAGCTTCATAATGTCTGGCAGGCTAATCGAAAACCCTTACTCCAGCTATTAATTAGAGAATCAAAGACTGTCAAGCAAAACCCTACAAAATGTTCATGCAACAATATTCTCCTCTTTTCATTACATTGCTAATTGCTACAGTGTACGTAGGGAGATGCTTGGCTGCAGTCAACCCGGCAGCAGCAACAGCAGAAGAACCCATTCTTGAGTTCTACATGCATGATATCCTTGGGGGAAGTAGTCCCACAGCTAGGCCAATAACTGGATTACTTGGAAACATTTATAGTGGTCAGGTACCTTTTGCTAAACCAGTGGGATTCATACCCCCACAAGGTGGAGTTGCAATCCCCAACGCAAATGGTGCTATTCCAACAGTCAATGGCATCAATGGTCTTCCATTGGGAACTGGCTTAGCCGGCACAGCCTTTTCCGGTAACGGTAACCCTCAGATCCCTCTAGGACCAGATGGCTTGGGACTAGGCTTCGGAACAATAACCGTCATCGATGACATACTCACTGCGAGCCCTGATTTGGGGTCACAGGCAATAGGGAAAGCTCAAGGAGTTTATGTGGCTAGCTCTGCAGATGGAACAACCCAAATGATGGCATTCACAGCCATGATTGAAGGCGGTGAATACAATGACAACCTCAACTTCTACGGAGTGTACAAAATTGGAAGCACCATGTCACATGTATCAGTGACTGGTGGAACAGGAAAGTTTAAGAATGCTTGTGGACTTGCTGAGGTTCGACCACTTATACCACCTGGTCAACATGTCACTGATGGTGCTGAGACATTGCTGAGGATCACTGTCCATCTCAAATACTAAAATTTGCATGTTGTCTTGAAAATTATGTGTCTGATTGTGTGAAAAGTGAACATGGTCTGGCTTTCCAGCTTCAATCTTTCAATGTAACAATTACAAAGTTCAAAATATTTCTCATTTGATTTATCAATCTCCCCTTATTCCATTCACATATTGTTCTTAACATTGAATTATAGAAACTAACCTACAAATACGAAAAATCACATATCAGATTTTAAATTTTCTCTTAAGAGGAGGCACCTGTTATGCCAACCCAAGTGTCAAATGTTGATTATTTACATCGCTAAATTAGAAACCAAAACGCAATCACATGAAACATAACAATCATATTATTAGTGTTAGAAGCCATGATCAAAAATGAATTTCCCTTATTTTTATATTATTTTTTGTAATCTGTTCAAGAGTTTTCTTAAATCGACTAGACTCTTCCTCTCCCTTATCCAAGTTCTGTATAGTTGCTACCAATGAGCCAAACCGAACCACACCCACTAGCTATTTATACTAGGGTTTTATGGATGGGAGAGGGGAGACTTAGTCCATTATAATTAGTTTGGGTCCTCCCATTAAGGAGCTCACTTTAGTTATCAAGCCCTACACCTTTTATATCACAGTCAATATTTAAGCTAAAACGAACCTAGGCCCAACTATACAGATCACATAGTGATTTGGGCTTTATCAGTTCTTTTAATTCGATTCGTTTTTCACAAACAAAAACAATTAGCAAAAGCCCACATTAAGAATATTTTCCAACATTCTACCACTTGGACAATGCTAATTGGTTTTAATATTTTAGAAAATAAAATTTTAAAAATGACTCTCAGATCGAATGTAACTTTAGTGACCACAAAACATGTAATAAATATCTCAGCACTGAACCCGGTCTAATATAAATAGTAACACCGGACTGTAACGATCATTATGTTATTAATCAACACAAGACCTTCCACAATCACAAGTGTTAATACTACATCGACATGGATTCCAAAGTGTGGTAAAGTGTAGAGTGGATTGACCACAAGTGATCCCAAAAATAAAATCATAAACATGTCAACACCATATTTGGTCCTTTGTACCCCTTCATGCTTCAAAGAAGCTAAGATCAAATTAGGTCTCCATATAGCCTTATCCAGACCATTTATGGAATATAATTCACTTTAAACTTTTGTGGGAATCAATCCCCTTTATGCTTTCGAAAAAGCTTCTAAATTTTTTGGGAAAAACCTTTAACATCTGATCTTTAAGTCAACATCATAAGCTCAAAACAAATTATAAGAAATATCCAATAATATAACATGGATAAACTCATTCACTAAAATAATTGAAAGTTATTATAACAACTGAAAAACAACAATACGAAAACACCACATACTCCCACTAACTCAATACATCAAAAGATGACAAGATACTCATGTCGCAACCTAAAAAATAACAAGTCTCATTGCAAGACTTTATATTCGTTAAGTGTGACATTGAAAAACAACAGAGGAAAAGACAACCTAATTCCTCTTGAAAAATGAAGGTTTGAAAATGACCTCGAAAAAGACATGGAGTTGCCACCAATCTTTTTTAGCTAGGTGTGATCGGCCACCTATTAAAACCGGTTTTGTAAAACATTTTAAAATTAATTAAAACATTTTAAAACCCAATTTCAAGTCTGCGTTATAAACAAGAGAAAATCCAAAGAATCGGGTTCGGGACTCGGTTATGTGCGGGGAAGGATTAGCACCCCCACAATGCCCGTATAAAACGGTACCTTATTAATCGTGTGTTATCTCAAGTCTTGGTAAAAAAATCGGTTTTTAATTTAGTATTTCAAGTTAATTCCCAATTTTAAGAAAAATAATTCCATTTTAATTGAAAATAATTCGAAATTTATTAATTCAAAATTTTCCTACATTCCCCGAAAATTCGACAAAATATAGAAAATTTTATTTATTTAGAAAATTTTTCGAATCATTATCATTTTAAGAAAGATATTCCGTTATTAATGATAATTGATGATATCCTCCCCGACAACCCGGAAGAGAACACATGAATTATTTTAATTCGGGAATAACTTTGTTTTATTTAAAATCATTATCTTTTAAAAACATTTTATAAAAAATGAATATGAACATGTGTGATATAAAATAATCTAAATGATATGAATAACCTAGATATCATAATATATTCTAAATGAAATGAAATAACTTATGTATCATAAAATATTCTAAGTGAAATGTGATAACCTCAGTGACATACTATAATCTAAATGAAATGAAATATCCTAAGTAAAATGATATATTCTAATGAAATGATATGATTTAAATGACATAGCAAATTTAAATGACATGGCATATTTTAAATAATATAATCTATATGACATGGAATATAATCTAAGTGACATGAAATGATATGAAACATAAAATAATGTTATCATGAAATATGCATGAAAATAAAATTAATAATAATGCATGAACATAGTATATGCTAAATGATGTGACAAAAAGAAATGACTAAATAAAAAGCATAGGATAGCATGAAATATTCAAAACCATGTGACAATAATATAACATCATAAAATATAAATAAAAATAATAACAATACCATAGAAATTATCACAGCAAAAATCACATATTATATAATATGCATGAACATGGAAAATGCAATGCATGAAAGTGTATTTTTTTCTTTAAATAAGGAAATTCATATACCTAAAAAGATATCCGGCTACCTTAGGAAAAGACATCAAATTAATTTTTCTAACATCAAAATACTTTGTGATTGTTTGAAAACAATTTTTAAAATCTTGGATGAAAATCAAACCCTAGCCGAATTCCCTTTAAAAATGGCTCTAATTTCCTAAGTTTAAAATCCCGAACTTGACCATCCTTGATCCGAACTCTATAAAATCATTTTTTAAGTTTGAAATGGCCTAGAAAACACCCTAAAGATAGTAGCTAAATTTCCTAATCAGCTCCCTCTAAGTAACTTAGCCAAAACAGAAAAATAATTTTTCCTCAAATTCAAATCTGACTCTACTGTCCAGTTTTAAAACACGATATTTTAACCTATTTTTAAAATTTCAAAAAAATCTAAAAAAATACTAGAGATTTAGAACATGTAAAACTACACGAAAAAATTGGCTTAATTTTTTGATTAAAGATAACTTCCCAGAAAAATTGAGAAAGTTAGAAAACTGGGTGAAAACTATTTTGGCAAAACACATTTTTTTCCTTTGAAAAAACCATTTAAAAACAAAGTAAAAGATTTGGAGACTCTCTTAAGGACCTACAAATAGTAGCTAAAACTTCTAAAAACTTGGAAAAAAATTGGCTAGAGTAAAAAAAAAATCACAAAGGTAGAATAATCAATTGGACAACTCTTTAATTTTCCACAAGTATGCTGAAAAGAGCATGACTTTGAGCCATTGATTGGCTAAGTCATAAATCATGTGGCATAATAAGATATGCATGAAAATACAGCAAATTCAATGCATGAAATGCATGATTTAAAACCTAGATGACATGAAAAATGCATGGCATAGAGAATATGGCCTAGACCTAAAATGAACTTGCATGGCAATAAATGCAACTAGGTCTAAACATGCATGAATTGCATGGCAATGCAAGCAAAACCTAGACCTAAAGAATGCATGGCAATAACACAAACACATTGCATTGTAAACCAAAATACACAAAACATAGCATGGAAATGCAAACCTATCAACTAGCATGATGAAAATGCACATAGGAGACATAAAAATGGAGGGTAGCCAAATGGTCTATGGCTCAAAATAATGATATTCTATCATGGCATTTTCATAAACACATGACATACTAAATGAAAATACATGAAATCATAGCATGGAGATGCAAACCTATCAACTAGCATGATGAAAATGCACATAAAAAGCACAAAAATGGAGGGCAGCCGAATGGTCTATGGCTCAAAATGATGGTATTCTAGCATGACATTTTCACAAACACATGACATACTAAATGCAAAGCTAAAGAATAGACATGCTAAAACATGCAAACATGAAGTAAAGGCATGCACAAGACTAGACATTTTCACAAACACATAGTATAGTAGGATAAAAATCATGAACAACTCAAACATGTTGAAAACAGAAAATTAAAAAATGGAAAACAAGGAAAGTAGACATGAATACAAGATGAAAGAATAAAAAATGGAGGTAAATAAGCAACCAAAATTAAAACAAACTCCATATTTTGTTATTTGAAGAAAATATAAAACATCAAAAACATGCTAGACATCATCAATCAACATGAAACAAAAATAAAAAACTAATTATTTTAAAAAAGGGTCCATTCGGCCACCTCTAAAAAACATGGAGAGAATATGTTTTTCAAAGTTATTTTCAAGAAATTATAAAAGAAGAACTTGAAGAAGGAACTTAAAAACACTTATTAAAAAACTAAAATCAATAGAAACTCACCAAATAAAAAATGAAAATAGCAAAACAAGGATGGAAATGCAAAAAAAGTGCAAGAGTATGGTGCTTTTAGCTACCTCTAAAAGCTATATTGCAAGCTTTTCCTCTTCTTACTTTCTTTGCCTTTCAAAACTTTTCTGTTTGCTTTTCAAAAATGGAGAGAAATCAGCCAAGGAAGAGTGAAAAATGAAAGAGACCCCCCTTACCTTTAGTGTGGCCGGTTGGTATATGGAATAGCCTAGGAGGTTCTAGAATTTTTTAGCTAAATTTCATCCAATGGTCTTCAATCCAAGATGCTTTCTATGTAGAATTCTCACTCTTAGATTGGAATAATCAGCTCCTAAATATATGATGTCATGAAGATTATGTCATAAATAGGATCCTAAATATGACATCATCCCTCTCCATCCATTGGTCCATGTGTTGCAAATTCAAAGGCTTGATCACAAAAATAACTACCTTCCCCTTCACTTTTGGCCCTTTGATCTAAAAAATCAGAAAATATCCATCCTCCATGGGCCTTGGCCGGCTTCCCCTTCACCTTCTCAGCCCACACTTCATTTTTTAAATTGCAAGAAAAGGCCCTTTTCGGTTTCTTTGGTAAAATAACCTTTTTGACCCCCGAACCTAAATAAATAGCAAACGGACTCCAAATTCAAATTTTATTTTTTGAATACTTCCAAAATTATAAAAAATTGAATTCTAGAAGTTTTCAAAATTTTCCGAGCCCATTTGCTATTTTTTAGATTTTTTCTTCCAAAATTGCCCTTTTGTGCACCCGAACTTTTACCATTTTGTAAACGAGCTGCAAATCTGGATTTTTCTTCACCAATATCTTTCAAACAATTTAAAATTGAGATCTGAAAATTTTTAGAATTTTTTCAAGCTCATTTGCCATTTTTTCGAGATTTATCTGCTTGAATTTCTACATATTGGGTCCGGGATTTGCCATTTTGCAAACGAACTCCGAATTCAGATTTTATTTCGCCAATATCTTTAAAATAATTTAAGAATGATATTTTCAAATGTTTAGAATTTTTGGAGCTCATTTGCTATTTTTTCAGGATTTATCCTCTTGAATTTTAGTATAGTGGGCCCGAGATTTGTCATTTTGCAAACGAGTTCCGAATCCAGATTTTTCTTCGCTAATCTCTTTGAAATAATTTAAGAATAAAATATTCTATTTTATTGAATTTTTGGAGCACATTTGGTATTTTTCCTGAATTTTCCAGTTTTGCCCTTTTGCCTCTAAAGCCCGGTTTTGCTCAAGACAAGTCCGATTTTTATATTTTCTTTTTCTGGGCCTTTGTCATATATTGAATTGGAATTGGTCCAAAAATGCCTAATTTTTACAATCAAATTCCCCTCCGGTTTGATTTTTCCTTTTTTCACTATCGGGAATTTTCTCGTTTTTCCTTTTTTTCTCCAATCGGCTCTTTTCTCGGAATTTCTTCAAACTGAGCCTTGGGCTATCCTTGTTTACTCACTCTTCATCAATTAGGGGCTTTAGTTTTACCGAATCAGGCCATTTTTGCAATTTTCCCCAATTTTACCAAAATCCACTAAAAACCCTAATTCTCGGTTTTCTTCCGAATTGACTTTTCCTTCAGTTTTTCTTCCAAGTAGCTTCTCCATTATCCATAGTCGATGCTTATCTTTCATTTGACACCTTCAATTTTGACTAATTTGATCGTTTAAGCACTTTTCTCAAATTTTTTGAACTAGGGTTTCCTTTGTACTGAATCTCCGTAACCCAACTTCCGAACTCCATATCTTTCAATGTAGACCTCGGATTATCAAAATTCCTTCACCATTTTTAAATTGAACTTCAAATCTTGATTTTGAAAGTGGGTTGACTTTTTCAGTAGTTAACTTTTTGGGGTTGACTTTTTCAAGATTGATTTTTTCAAGATTGACTTTTTATGTCTACTTTCTTAAACTAAGTCACGGAGTACCACCTGCAGGATGAGAAAAGCCTTTTTGCATTCTGAAACATCAATTTAGGAAGAAAACATACATGTTTTAGTGGTCCAGACAAAATTAGGTGTTTATAGCTGCCCCTCTTTGGCTATTGCTGAGAATCAAGAATCAGGCAAAGATAAACAAACACTAATTTTGTCCGGTTAGTGAAATCATATGTGAAGAAAAAGGGAAAGGGGTTTTCATTCATCAATTTCTTTTTTGTTGAAAAAAGCTGTAAATTGAAAAAAAAAATTCCTTAAATTGAGTTCCCTGACTAATCAAGACTCGACCTGTCTTAAGGAAACAGGTTCGATTTTAAAACAAAATATTTGACTCATTTGAGAAGCAGAACGAGTTCGATTTAAAACAAAAGGAAATACCTTGACGATGGTCTCGGGGCTCGACGCATTTGGGAAGTAGAACGAGTTCGATTTAAAACAAAAGGAAATACCTCGACAATGGTCTCGGGGCTCGACTCATTTGAGAAGCAGAACGAGTTCGATTTAAAACAAAAGGAAATAACTCGACGATGGTCTCGGGGCTCGACTCATTTGAGAAGCAGAATGAATTCGATTTAAAACAAAAAGAATGCCTGGATTTGGCTCATTTGTAAAATAAATTTTGACTTTGAAAACTAAAGGAATATACCTCGACGATGGTCTCAGGGCTCGACTCATTTGAGAAACATAATGAATTCGATTTAAAACAAAAAGAAATACCTCGACGATGGTCTCGGGGCTCGACTTATTTGAGAAGTAGAATGAATTCGATTTAAAACAAAAGGAAATACCTCGACGATGGTCTTGGGGCTCGACTCATTTGAGAAGTAGGATGAATTCGATTTAAACAAAAGGAAATACCTCGACGATGGTCTCGGGGCTCGACTCATTTGAGAAGCAGAACGAACTCGATTTAGGGAAGGCAAAGTTTTCCTGATTCCTACAATGTTAACTAAATGCAATGATGAGAATGACATGCTTTGCAAATGTTTGTATGTTTCCTAAGGATGAATGCAATCAAGTGATTGTGTCATAATTTCTAATCCATGGTTTCTTTGAAGTTCACAGATTATCTGTCTTCATGACGGAGTCTTCAATCGTTCACTGATTCCCCACTTAAGGAACCTTTCACTCAAGATAAATTGTCAAACAGTCCCAGTTTCTGACTTCACTGAAATTCACAAATTTCTGACTTCATGACGGAGTCTCCAACATATTCACTGTTTTCCTTTACTTGGTGAATTTTCCATCAGGATTAGTGGTTTCCAAACCTTTTCTAAGATTTAAATCTATTCCTTAGTAATAATCTGAAATCCTTTAAAGATTTTTATGTTTACTAATCATTATTCAATTTAATAACAAACAAAATGCAATCTCAAAAATGTATGAAAGAAAATATGAAACAAGAAAATGTCATAAGAAAGATAACAAGAATTTATTGCAACAAATGTTTTAAAATGGTAAAAGTGAATATCAAGGATATAAGAAACAAATGTAAAGTTATAGGTTGTAGATGCCCCGGATGCAGAATATCCTGGACCCTTCCTTTTTCAAACCATCTGAAACTTCTTTCGAATAAGCAATTTACTTGGGTAATCCCTCGGCTTCCGTAGTTACGTCAGACTGAATTTTTTCCCATTTCCTCTGATTTTCAGATATTTTCTCCCCCTTTACCCGGAGCATTGATTCAAACCTTAATCAGTAATTGAGCCGCCCTTTGCGGGTTTTCAACTCAAGTGTCCCCCATTCGGTATTAAGTCGCCCTTTGCGGGTTTTCGACTTAAACCCCTCCTTTTACAATCTTTTTTCATTTTTTTTTTGTTTTCTCTTTTTCCTTGTATTATACCATGCATCTGAGAATTCTAAATGCTTCCAAGGTAAAAATGTCAATTCCAAAGATGGGATGAATTCTGAGAAAAACCTTCCAAATTAAATATCCATGCTTGATCAAAATGGACTTTTAAAGAATGTAATGTAGGCCAAGGTTCGGGTTTAAAAAGAAAGGATAAATAGGCCCAAAGTGTGTTTAAAGGTGATTGGATCAAGGACCATTTCTTGAGGAAAATTCATTCTTGAATCATTTGTCCTTTTTTTTATACTTTTTTTTGTTTTTCAATCTTTTTTTCTTTCATTGCTGGCTTTCATTTGCCATTCTTTGATTTTACATTTTCTAATGGCTCTCTTTTTTGCCATGATTTTGATTATTTTTCCTCGCATCTGCCCTCCAGTGTAGAGGGTGATCCTTGATCAAGGTTCAAAGATGGAAATAATTCCTAAGGCTCAAAGGGGTGACTAGGGGTAATTTCTTCTTAGTGAAGGGAATATGAAAGATGGCCATTCATCATATCAAGCATGAATATTCTCATTGAAAAGCAATTCTCAGGGGAGATAGATATATAGAATTTCCATTTTTATTGGAATTATTCGAATTTCCATGTGTATAGCATCACACTTTTTTTTTCAAGCATAATACTTCTTCAATTCATCAGCATTCACGAGATTTCTCAAACCATCCCCGTCCATCCGAGTTAGAATCAATGCTCCTCCAGAAAAAGCTCTTTTTACCACATAGGGTCCTTTCCAATTTGGAGCACATTTCCCTCGCGGATCCTTCACGATAGGGAGAATTTTCCTTAGTACCAACTCCCCTTCTCGAAACTGTTGGGACAAACCTTCTTGTTGTGGGCTCGAATCATCCTTTTCTGATACAACTGCCCATGACAAATTGCCTTCAATCTTTTCTCCTCGATGAGATTCAGCTTTTCATAACGAGCTCTAACCTAATCCGCCTCTTCTAGGCCAACCTCCATCGAAACCCGAAGTGAAGGAATTTCAATTTCAATAGGTAGCATAGCTTTCATCTGGTATACCAAAGAAAGTGGCGTTGCCCCTGTAGATGTGCGGACCGAGGTATGGTATGCATGAAGAGGAAAAAGCAAGATCTCATGCCAATCCTTCTACATATCAGTCATCTTCTCGACAATCTTCTTGATGTTTTTGTTGGCTGCTTCTACTGCCCCATTCATCTTCGGAGGATAAGGTGCCGAATTTTGATGCGTGATCTTGAACTGAGTACATACTTCTCTCATCATCTTATTGTTCAGATTGAGAGCATTATCTGAAATATTTCTTGCTGACAATCCATATCGGCATATGATTTCCTTCTTAACAAATCTGCATACCATCGACTTTGTTACATTCGTATAAGAAGCAGCTTCCACCCACTTTGTGAAATAATCTATGGCCACCAGGATGAAACGATGTCCATTTGGAGCTTTCGGGGTAATAGGCCTAATCATATCCATTCCCCATATTGAGAATGGGCACAATACGATCATGACATGCAATGGCGATGGCGGAACATGAATCTTATCTGCTATATCTGGCATTTATGGAACTTTCAGGAATAACTGATACAATCTTCTTCCATCGTCAGCCAATAATATCCTGCCCTCATAATCTGCTTAGCAAGCATGTGACCATTGGCATGGGTGCCACATATTTCTTCATGGGCTTCCTCTATGATTCTCTGAGCTTCGGCAGATCTGACACATCTCAATAAGACTTGGTCTTTCTCTTTCTTGTAGAGAATCTCACCATCTAGAACAAAACCCATTGCTAACCTTCTCAGAGTCCTCTTGTCGTTTTCTATTGCTCGTTATGGATACTGTTGACTCTTGATGTACTGCAAGATGTTGTTATACCAAGGGAGACCAACTGCTTCTTCTTCGATACTCAAGCAGTGGGAAGGAGACTCATATATGCTCATCTTGATCGGCACAACTTCAGCCCCTTCATTCACTTTAAACATTGATGACAAAGTAGCCAGAGCATCCGCCATTTGTTTTCTTCTCAGGGGAAGTAATTGAAATTTACTTCAAATTCTTCTAACAAACTCAGTATGAGCTCTCGATATCGGATTAACTTTGCATCTCGGGTTTCCCATTCTCCGCGCGATTGATATATCACTAAAGCTGAGCCTCCAAAAACCTCCATTTTTTTGATCTTTCTGTCTACGACAGCACGAAGGCCCATAGTACATGCCTCATATTCTGTAGTATTGTTTGTACAATCAAAATTCAATATGGCAATAAAAGGATAATAATCTTCTTCTGGGGTTATGAGGACTGCACCAATGGCATTGGATGCCCCATCAAAGTACATCTTCCATATTTTCTTCTTTTTAGAGGGAATCTCATCTTCTTGCGAGACGCACATCAAGTCTTCGTCCGGGAAATCAAAGTTTAAAGGCTCATAATCTTCTACTGCCCAACTTGCTAAGAACTCGGCTATTGCACTGCCCTTTATAGCTCTCTGACTTACATATATAATGTCGTACTCTGACAACAAAACTGGCTATCTTGCCGTCCTCCCTGACAAAGAAGGTGCTTCCAACATGTACTTGATTGGATCTAGCTTGGCAATCAACCATGTCGTGTGGTACAACATGTATTGTCTGAGCCTCTGAGCAGTCCAAGCTAACGCACAACACAACTTTTCTACCAGCGAATATTTCAGCTCATAATCTGTAAACTTCTTGCTGAGGTAGTAGATCGCTTGTTCTTTCTTCCCAGTCTCATCATGTTGCCCCAAGACACAACCCATGGATCTCTCAAATACTGATAAATACAGTATCATTGGTTTATCCAAAATAGGTGGCATTAATACTGGTGGGTTTGGTAGATAATGCTTAACCTTTTCAAAAGCGATCTAACACCCTTCATCCATTCTCCTGGATCATGTTTTCGAAGTAGCTTAAATATTGGATCACATTTGTCGGTTAACTGAGAAATAAATCGAGCAATGTAATTCAATCTTCCCAGAAAGCCTCTTACTTCCTTTTGAGTACGAGGTGGTGGTAAATTCTGGATGGCCTTCACTTTATCCGGATCAATCTTAATTCCCCTTTTACTAACAACAAAACCCAACAATTTCCCCGAAGTGACTCCAAAAGTGCATTTTGCCGGGTTTAGCTTAAGTCAAAACTTTCTTAGTCTTTCAAAAAGTTTCTTAAGATTCACAATATGCTCCTCTTCTCTTTGCGATCATATCATCAACATAGACCTCAATTCCCTTATGTATCATATATGAAACAAGGTCACCATGGCTCTCTGATATGTTGCCCCACCATTCTTCAACCCAAAGGGCATTACTTTGTAGCAGAATGTTCCCTACATTGTAATAAATGTTGTTTTCTCCATATCTTCCGGTGCCATCTTAATCTGATTGTATCCTGAGAATCCATCCATGAAAGAAAACAAGGGACTCTTCGTCGTATTATCCACCAAAGTGTAGATGTGAGGCAAAGGGAAATTATCTTTGGGATTGGCCTTGTTCAAATCTCGGTAATCGACGCACATCCTTACCTTGCCATCCTTCTTTGGTACTGGAACAATATTTGCCACCCATTCCTGATATTTTGCCACCTCTAAGAACCAAGTATCAAACTGCTTCTTCACTTCCTCTTTTATCCTTAACAGCATGTCCGGCCTCATTCTTCTCAACTTTTGCTTAATTGGCTTGCACTCTGGCCTTAAAGAGAGCTTATGAACCACCATATCTGGATCTAACCCTGGCATGTCTTGTTATGACCATGCAAATACATATACATGTTCCCGAGGCAAGGCTATCAATTCACCCTTTATTGATGCAAATACATATACTTGTTTCTCCTCTTGTTCTATTTTCCTTAATAAGTCTGTAGGTAGACAATAATCCTCAGTATCTTCATTGGCCTCAAAATCACCCGTGCAAATGGGTTTTTCAAAATCAATTACAGAATTATTGATAAGAAGATCCTCATATTCCGCATCCGTACACCTATAAATAGGTGGGGAAAAAACAATATAGGAAAATATATATATACAATGAAAGCAAAATAAATAGCATAAATGAAAGAATATGGACACATCAATATGAAAAAAATGCATCGTGCTTGTTATTTATTGAATGAAAATGTTCAAACAAAAGCTCTATTACAGAAAAAATTCTTAATATCCTTGGGCAAAAATAATTAAGATTGTTTTAAAGTATTACTTTGGAATAGACCTAAAGACTATGGGCAGCTCGGTCGCACTCCAATGGTCAGTCTATATCCTGGTGGACAAGGTCACACCAACTAGTTTGTATTCTTACTTTCAATTCTTTCCTCCCCAGTCATGCAGATCATCATATCCTGTATCTGCTCAACCTTACCCATACTAAACTTCTCGAAAGCTTGTTCAATCATTATGAGTACATCATCAGAATTCTTTTCTCTGAACAGAAAACTGGCTGAATGAAAGCTATGAAGGATTGGTGGGAAAGTCATAGGTTCCCACTCAATATCCCTACCCGCGAGACGAGCCATCCTCCTTTGTCGGTTCTTCTCCACTTGTTTCCTTTTTTCTTGAGCCTTCGAAAGGTATCCTAGACCAAACCGGTCTTTCTTTCCAACCATTTCAATTGCTCAAGCCATTCCCTGAAGATGCTTTCCAAGAACTTTTCCAGCCCTGCAGCCCTTTCCCATGGTAGTCCTTACTCCCAACCTTGTATTCTTGGATAACTCCGGTTTTGGAATTTTTCATTCTTCAGTGACGAATACTGCATTTACAAACTCCAAAGATCGAAAGGAATATTCCACAGCATCCTCGTTTGGCTCAATGTAAGGAGAACCAGTAGATGCAGAGGCTATGATGTCTTCTTCTCCCAACACAGTGACCAAACGTCCCTCCATCACAAATTTCAGCTTTTGATGGAGAGATGAGGGTACAACCCCAGCGAAATGTATCCAAGGCCTTCCTAACAAGAAATTGTAGGACGGGTAATATCCATGACTTGGAAATTCACCTTGTAAGTACAAGAACCTATCTCTATTGGGACCTCGATAGTTCCCATTACCTCTCGTCTAGTTCCATCAAAAGCTCTAACCACCGTGCAACTTGGCAACATATAAGAAATATCAGCTGGCAGTTTAGGCAGAGTCGCCAAGGGCATCACATTTAATGAAGAACCATTATCCAAAAGCACCCTTGGTAGTATGTGCCCATTACAAGTGGTCATTATGTGAAGAGCCTTTGTTGACCCAATACCATTGGGTGGTATTTCATCATAACTAAAATATATGTGATCGTCTACTGCAATTTTTCCCACCAGCCTATCTAGTTTCTCCACCGATATGTTATTGGCCACATATGCCTGATTTAGAACTCTTAACAAGGCATTTCTGTGTGGCTTCGAATTCAACAGCAATGATAGGATCGAAATCCTTACTGGTTGACGCTGTAATTGCTCGACCACACTATACTCACTATGCTTTATGAATTTTAAAAACTCGAAAGCCTCATTTTCGTTCATCGACACTTTTATCTTGTTAATGGACCTGACCCCCTCTCTACTTCTTTTGACGAATCCACCTCAATATGGATTGGTTCAGTTACCTTCTTCCCTTTATCCATTCCTCCATCCTTTCTCGTTGATCCCTATTCAACAACCTCAGGGGCATAACACCTTCCACTTCGTGTTAAGTGCCCCACTCTTGTGATATCTTGCTGACTTGAAGACCCTGGTATAACGATGTTGCAGTTATACTTCCACGGTGCAGCTTTGTTTTCCTTGTATGAAAAGGAAAAAGACAATTCTATGATTAACTTAGGTATAATTTTCTCAACAGCCGGCATAACTTTCTCCTCTGGTTCATCGTAATAGATGATCAAAGATCTTCCTACCCCGTAGCCAGCTGCATTCTCAATAACCTCTACTTCTTCCTCTATTTCCTCGTAAAATTGGGCCTCGCCCTCATCCATCATCTTTTGGAATTTAGCCAGAAAGTCCCCGCATTCCTGTATGATATGACCTTTACACCTATGGAACGGGCACCAATTATCCACCCTATTTGCAACCATTTTTAAACTGTCTCCATCCTCCACCATTCCTACTTTAACCATTTCGAACCGTGCTTTTATCATTGGAGTCTTGAATTCACTGACGTACCTTTTGACCCTTCTGACTTCCCCCGTCAATACTGCATTTACTCGATTCTCAGCATGACCGGGCAATGGATTTCCCGCTATATTTGGCCCATTCTTTGACCCGAATTTCACAACCCTGGAGTTGATCAAACTTTGGACTTTCCTTTTAAAGGAAATTGAATCCTTGGTTGAATGCCCCTGAATCCCCGCGTGATACGCGTAGTTAGCGTTCGCGTTGTACCACATTAGGTATGGCGGTGTCAAAGGTTTAAGGTATACAGGTGCAACAAGTTGACCCTGCAACAATTTGGGATATAGTTCACCGTAAGTAGTAGGAATCGGGTCAAATGGGGTTTTTTTATCATTCCTTGGTGAACGTTGGTCGTTGCGCACAGTACCCTGGGTGTTTGGGACAGTGTTTCGGGGAAGGTTTATCTATAGGGACATGCCAGTTGGAAATGGCTGTTGTGGTATATTGGTATAGGGGAATGGATATTGAGTAAGGTGGTTCACATTGGGTTAGTAAGGATTATACCCCGGGTAAGGTGTGTAAGGTGTAGGAGGTGCATAGGTTGTAGAATGAGTATAGGGCCTGGGAGGTGTATATGGTGTAAGAGGTGCATATGGATATTGGTTGATGCTAACTACGTGAGTTTCCTCTTTCTTCTTAGCAGAAAATACCTTCTTTGGAGTGACAGACTCACCCCCTTCCATTTTTCCATTTTTGATGGCAGTCTCAATCATTTCGTCGGATATAACCATATCCGCAAAATTCTTAGTGGCACTCCCCACCAATTTGTCATAATACAGTGCCTTTAAACTATTAATAAAAAGCACCGTTGTTTCTTTGCTGGTTAAAGGGGGTTGCACTTGAGTGGCCAGGTCCCTCCACCATTGAGAGTACTCCTTGAAACTCTCAGTAGTCTTCTTTTCCATGTTCTGCAGTGACAGCCTATTAGGTACCATATCAAATACATGCTTATAATGCTCCATAAAGGCCCTGGCTAAATCCATCCAAGAACGGATCTTAGTCCGAGTCAGTTGATTATACAATCTGGTTGCAGACCCTGCCAAGCTATCCTGAAAGCAGTGGATAAGCAGTTTTTCATCATCATCATGTCCTGTTATTTTTCTGCAGTACATGGTCAGGTGTGCTGATGGGTTGGTAGTCCCATTATATTTCTCAAAATCGGGTACTTTAAACTTGGGAGGAATCACCAAACCATGTACCAAGCTCATTTCTTTGGCATCTAGACTGCCAAATAACTCTGCCCCCTCTATTGCTCTTAATCTCTCTTCCAGCTACTGATACTTCTTCTGGGATTCTATAGTTTCCATCTTTTTCAGCTCATCCAACCTTGCCTTTTCTTTCTCAGCCAGTTCCTCAAAGTCCTGAACATCAATAATATCACTTGGGTCAGTCCCAATGTTACCTTTTTCCAGGAGCATAATTATGTGCTTCAGCTGCTGCTTGGATATAAACATAGGAGACTGCCCCAATTGGAAGCTCATTTCCCACATGCTGGGATGCTTGGCCCTTCTGCTGCATGATTTCAGGTTGATCTTTCTCATTTACTACCCTTTTTCCTGTGACCGAGTTCTCCCCCGGGCCTTTCTGTCTTATCACGGCGTTCATCATTTCCATAAGTTTAGCCATTTGTTCCCTTGATTGCTCCTGAGACTTAACCAGATATTTTTGTAGCTCCCTTTGAACCCGTTCCATCCTCTCAATATGAGCAAGATGATCATTCTCCATGATCCTAGCTTGAGATCTAGTGTTGTAGCGGTGTCGAAAATTCATTTCTTTTGGAGTGCGCCCGATTGTACCTTTATTTTTATATACCATGGATTAGAATTTATTGATTTATTTATTGAGTGAATGAATGAAGTATGCATGACTAATCAACAAACAAATGAATGATTATTACCAAATGATTAAATGAATGACTATCAATAAACAAATGAATGATTATCAACAGATGATTAAATGAATAATTATCAATAAATAAATGAATGAATGAAATGAATGGGTTGACATATGGAGAATGTTTCCATGAAAATGAAACTAATGGTATTTGCCTTAAAATCAGATCCAAAAGCCAAAGATTTTTCATTTATTCATGGAAAACTTCATACAATAATATTTCTTAATATCTGGTGACATAGAAACATCTGCCTACACTAGTCTTAAACTTCGAGAAATGCAACAACCACTGATCATTCCTCTCAAAGGCTTCACCTCTTTTAACCAATTACTTGCTCTACCAGCATTCTTGGACGATATCAGCAATGTCAACCTTTTGCTAAACCAGTTGGAGACATACCCCCACAAGGTGGAGTTGAAATCTCTAATGCAAATGGTGCTATTCCAACAGTCAATGGCATCAATGGTCTTCCATTGGGAACTAGCTTAGCCGGCATAGCCTTTTCCGGTAACGGTAACCCTCAGATCCCTCTAGGACCAGATGGCTTGGGACTAGGCCTCGGAGCAAAAACCGTCATCGATGACATACTCACTGCGAGCCCTGATTTGGGGTCACAGGCAATAGGGAAAGCTCAAGGAGTTATGTGGCTAGCTCTGCAGATGGAACAACCCAAATGATGCCATTCACAGCCATGATTGAAGGCGGTGAATACAATGACAACCTCAACTTCTACGGAGTGTACAAAATTGGAAGCACCATGTCACATGTATCAGTGACTGGTGGAACAAGAAAGTTTAAGAAAGCTTGTGGACTTGCTGAGGTTCGACCACTTATACCACCTGCTCAACATGTCACTGATGGTGCTGAGACATTGCTGAGGATCACTGTCCATCTCAAATACTAAAATTTGCATGTTGTCTTGAAAATTATGTGTCTGATTGTTTGAAAAATGAACATGGTCTGCTTTCCAGCTTTAATATTTCAATGTAACAATTACAAAGTTCAAAATATTTCTCCTTTGATTTATCAATCTCCCTTATTCCATTCACGTATTGTTAACCTACAAATACGAAAAATCACATATCAGATTTTAAATTTTCTCTTAAGAGGAGTCACCTGTTATGCCAACCCAAGTGTCAAATGTTGATTATTTACATCGCTAAAATAGAAACCAAAATGCAATCACATGAAACATAACAATCATACGTATCAGTGTTAGAAGCCATGATCAAAAATGGATTTCCCTTATTTTTATATTATTTTTTGTAATCTGTTCAAGAGTTTTCTTAAATAGACTAGACTCTTCCTTTCCCTTATTCAAGTTCTGTATAGTTGCTATCAATGAGTCAAACCACACCTATTAGCTATTTATACTAGGGTTTTATGGATGGAAGAGGGGAGACCTAGTCCATTATAATTAGTTTGGGTCCTCCCATTAAGGAGCCCACTTTAGTTATCAGGCCCTACACCTTTTATATCACACTCAATATTTAAGCTGAGACGAACCTAGGCCCAACTATACGGATCACATAGTGATTTGGGCTTTACCAGTTCTTTTAATTCTATCTGTTTTTCACAAACAAAACCAATTAGCAAAAGCCCACATTAAGAATATTTTCCAACATTCTACCACTTGGACAATGCTAATTGATTTTAATATTTTAGAAAATAAAATTTTAAAAATGACTCTCAGATCGAATGTAACTTTAGTGACCACAAAACATGTAATAAAATATCTCAACACAGAACCCGGTCTAATATAAATAGTAACACCGGATTGTAGCGATCATTATGTTATTAATCAACACAATACCTTCCACAATCACAAGTGTTAATACTACATCGACATGGATTCCAAAGTGTGGTAAAGTGTAGAGTGGATTGACCACAAGTGATCCCAAAAATAAAATAATAAACATGTCAACACCATATTTGGTCCTCTGTACCCATTTATGCTTCAAAGAAGCCAAGATCACATTAGGTCACCATATGGCCTTATCCAGACCATTTATGGAATATAATTCACATTAAACTTTTGTGGGAATCAATACCCTTTATGCTTTCGAAAAAGCCTTTATAATTTTTGGGTAAAACCTTCAACATCTCGAGATCTTTAAGTCAACAAAATAAAGCTCAAAACAAATTATAAGAAATATCCAATAATATAACATGGATAAATTCATTCACTAAAATAACTGAAAGTTATTATAACAACTGGAAAACAGCAATACAAAAACACCACATACTCCCACTAACTCAGTACATCAAAAGATGACAAGATACTCATGTCGCAGCCTAAAAAATAATAAGTCTCATCGCAAGATTTTATATTCGTTAAGTGTGACATTGAAAAACAACAGAGGAAAAGATGACTTAATTCCTCTTGAAAAATGAAGGTTTGAAAATGACCTCGAAAAAGACATGGAGTCACCACCAATCTTTTTTAGCAAGATGTGATCGGCCACCTATTAAAATCGGTTTTGTAAAACATTTTAAAATTAATTAAAACATTTTTAAAACCAATTTCAAGTCTGCGTTATAAACCAGAGAAAATCGAAGAATCGGGTTCGGGATTCGATTACGTGCGCAGAAGGATTAGCACGCCCATGATGCCTGTATAAAACGGTACCTTATTAATCGTGTATTATCTCAAGTCTTAGTAAAAAAGTCAGTTTTTAATTTAGTATTTCAAGTTAATTCCCAATTTTAAGAAAAATAATTACATTTTAATTGAAAATGGTTCGGAATTTATTAATTCAAAATTTTCCTACATTCCCCGAAAATTTGGCAAAATATAGAAAATTTTATTTATTTACAAAAAAATTCGAATCATTCTCATTTAAGAAAGATATTTCGTTATTAATGATAATTGATGATATCCTCCCCGGCAACCCGGAAGAGAACACATGAATTATTTTAATTTGGGAATAACTTTGTTTTATTTAAAATCATTATCTTTTACAAACATTTTTAAAAAATGAATATGAACATGTGTGACATAATATAATCTAAATGATATGAATAACCTAGATATCGTAATATATTCTAAAATAAATGAAATAACCTAAGTATCATAAAATATTCTAAGTGAAATGTGATAACCTAAGTGACATACTATATTCTAAATGAAATGAAATATCCTAAGTAACATGATATATTCTAATGAAATGATATGATTTAAATGACATAGCAAATTTAAATGACATGGCATATTTTAAATAATATAATCTATATGACATGGAATATAATCTAAGTGACATGAAATGATATGAAACGTAAAATAATGTTATCATGAAATATGCATGAAAATAAAAATAGTAATGCATGAACATAGTATATGTTGAATGATGTGACAAAAATAAATTACTAAATAAAAAGCATAGGATAGCATGAAATATTCAAAACCATGTGACAAATAATATAACATCATAAAATATAAATCAAAATAATAACAATACCATAAAAATTATCATAGCAAAAATCACATATTATATAATATGCATGAACATGGAAAATGCAATGTATGAAAGTGCATTTTTTTTCTTTAAATAAGGAAATCCGTATACCTAAAAGGATATCTGGCTACCTTAGAAAAAGCATCAAATTAAATTTTCTAAAATCAAAATACTTTGTGATTGTTTGAAAACAATTTTTTAAATCTTGGATGAAAATCAAACCCTAGCCGAATTCCTTTTAAAAATGGCTCTAATTTCCTAAGTTAAAAATCCCGGACTTGGCCACCCTTGACCCGAACTCTATAAAATCATTTTTTAAGTTTGAAATGGCCTAGAAAACACCCTAAGACAGTACCTAAATTTCTTAATCAGCTCCCTCTAAGTAACTTAGCCAAAACAGAAAAATAAATTTCCCTCAAATACAAATCTGACTCTACTGTCTAGTTTTAAAACACGATTTTTTAACCTATTTTTAAATTTTCAAAAAACTCTAAAACAAATACTGTAGACTCAAAACATGTAAAACTACACGAAAAAAATTGGCTTAATTTTCTGATTAAATATAACTTCCCAAAAAAATCGGGAAAGTTAGAAAACTAGGTAAAAACTGTTTTGCCAAAACACATTTTTTTTTGCCTTTGATAAAATCATATAAAAACAAAGTAAAAAAATTGGAGACTCTATAAAGGACCTACAAACAGTAGCTAAAACTTCTAAGAACTTGGACAAAAATTGGCTAAGTAAAAAATCACAAAGGTAGAATAATCAATTTGGCAACTCTTTAATTTTCCACAAGTATGCTCAAGTGAGCATGACTTTGAGCCATTGATTGGCCTAAGTCATAAATCATGTGGCATGATATGATATGCATGAGAATACAACGAGTTGAATGCATGAAATGCATGATTTAAAACCTAAATGACATGAAAAATGCATGGCATAGAGAATATAGCCTAGACCTAAAATGAACTTGCCTAGCAATAAATGCAACCTCGGTCTAAACATGAATGAAATGCATGGAAATGCAAGCAAAACCTAGACCTAAAGAATGCATGGCAATAACACAAACACATAGCATTCTAAACCAAAATACACAAAACATAGCATGGAAATGCAAACCTATCAACTAGCATGATGAAAATTCACATAGGAGACATAAAAATATAGGGTAGCCGAATGGTCTATGGCTCAAAATAATGATATTCTATCATGGCATTTTTACAAACACATGACATACTAAATGAAAATACATAAAATCATAGCATGGAGATGCAAACCTATCAACTAGCATGATGAAAATGCACATGGAAAGCACAAAAATAGAGGGTAGCCGAATAGTCTATGGCTCAAAATGATGGTATTCTAGCATGGCATTTTGACAAACACATGACATACTAAATGCAAAGCTAAAGAATAGACATGCTAAAACATGCAAATATGAAGTAAAGGCATGCACAAGACTAGACATTTTCACAAACACATAGTATAGTAGGATACTAATCATGAACAACTCAAACATGTTGAAAACAGAAAATTAAAAAAAGGAAAACAAGCTAAGTATACATGAATACAAGATGAAAGAATCAAAAATAGAGGTAAATAAGCAACCAAAATTAAAACAAGCTCTATATTTTGTTATTTGAAGAAAATATAAAACATCAAAAACATGCTAGACATCATCAATCAACATGAAACAAAAATCAAAAACCAACTATTTAAAAAAAGGGTCCATTCGGCCACCTCTAAAAAACATGGAGAAAATTTGTTTTTCAAAGTTTTTTTCAAGAAAGTATAAAAGAAAAACTTGAAGAAGAAGCTTAAAAACACTTATTATAAAACTAAAATCAATAGAAACTCACCAAATGTAAAATGAAAACAGTAAAACAAGGATGGAAATGCAAAAAAAAAAAGTGTAAGAGTATGGTGCTTTTAGCTACCTCTAAAAGCTATATTGCAAGCTTTTCCTCTTCTTACTTTCTTTTCCTTTCTAAACTTTTCTTTTTGTTTTTCAAAAATGGAGAGAAATCAGCCAAGCAAGACTGAAAAATGAAAGAGACCCCCTTCCCCTTAGTGTGGCCAGTTGGTATATGGAATAGCCTAAGAGGTTCTAGAATTTTTTAGCCAAATTTCATCCAATGGTCTTCAACCCCAGATGCTTTCTATGTAGAATTCTCACCCTTAGGTTGGAATAATCAGATCCTAAATATATGATGTCATGAAGATAATGTCATAAATAGGATCTTAAATATGACATCATCTCTCCCCATCCATTGGTCCATGTGTTGCAAATTCAAAGGCTTGATCACAAAAATAACTACCTTCCTATTTACTTTTGGCCCTTTTATCTAAAAAATCAGAAACTATCCATCCTCCATGAGCCTTGGACAGCTGCCCCTTTACCTTCTCAGCCCACACTTCAATTTTCAAATTGCAAGAAAAGGCCCTTTTCGGTTTCTTCGGTAAAATGACCTTTTGGACCCCCGAACCTAAATAAATAGCAAACGGACTCCAAATTCAAATTTTCTTTTTTCAATACTTCTGAAATGATAAAAAAATTTAATTCTGGAAGTTTTCAAAAAATTATGAGCCCATTTGCTATTTTTTAGATTTTTTCTTCCAAAATTGCCCTTTTGTGAACCCAAACTTTTACCATTTTGTAAACGAGCTCCAAATATGGATTTTTTTTCACCAATCTCTTTCAAATAATTTAAAGTGAGATCTACAAATTTTCAAAATTTTTCCAGCTCATTTGCCATTTTTTCGGGATTTATCTGCTTGAATTTCATCATAGTAGGTCTAGGATTTTCTATTTTGCAAACGAACTCTGAATTCAAATTTTATTTGGCCAATCTCTTCCAAATAATTTAAGAATGAGATTTGCAAATTTTCAGAATTTTTGGAGCTCATTTGCTATTTTTTCGGGATTTATCCTCTTGAATTTCAGCATAGTGGGCCCGAGATTTGCCATTTTGCAAACGAGCTCCGAATCCGAATTTTTCTTCGCTAATCTCTTCCAAATGACTTAAGAATGAGATCTACAAATTAGCTCATTTGGTTCCCAAATTTTTCAGTTTTGCCCTTTTGCCTCCAAAGCCTGGTTTTACTCAAAACAAGTCTGATTTTCAGATTTTCTTTTTCTGGGCCTTTGTCATATATTGAATTGGAGTTGGTCCGAAAAAGCCCAATTTTTACAATCAAATTCCCCTCTGGTTTGATTTTTCCTTTTTTCACTATCGGGAATTTTCTTATTTTTTCGTTTTTTCTCCAATCGGATCTTTTCTCAGAATTTCTTCAAACTGAGCCTTGGGATATCCTTGTTTATTCACTCCTCATCAATTAGGGGCTTTAGTTTTACCGAATCAGGCCATTTTTGCAATTTTCCCCAATTTTACCAAAATCCACTAAAAACCCTAATTCTCGGTTTTCTTCCGAATTGACTTTTCCTTCAGTTTTTCTTCCAAGTAGCTTCTCCATTATCCATAGTCAATGCTTATCTTTCATTTGACACCTTCAATTTTGACTAATTTGATCGTTTAAGCACTTTTCTCAAATTTTTTGAACTAGGGTTTCCTTTGTACTGAATCTCCGTAACCCAACTTCCGAACTCCATATCTTTCAATGTAGACCTCGGATTATCAAAATTCCTTCACCATTTTTAAATTAAACTTCAAATCTTGATTTTGAAAGTGGGTTGACTTTTTTTGTAGTTGACTTTTTCGAGGTTGACTTTTTTAAGATTGACTTTTTATGTCTACTTTCTTAAACTAAGTAACGGAGTACTACCTGCTGGATGAGAAAAGCCTTTTTGCATTCTGAAACATCAATTTAGGAAGAAAACATATGGTCCGGACAAAATTAGGTGTCTACAACTCATTTTCACAACATGTTTATAAAAATCAATGGGTCTAAGTCCTTTAGTTAGTGGATCAGCCAACATATTATCTATATAAACATGGGTTATCACAAGATCCTTATTATTTACCGATGATCTAATATTAAATTACTTTAGCTCAATGTATTTTGCTCCTCTAGTGTTTTTTGTACTTTTAGCAAAGGAAATAGTAGAAGAGTTATCAGAAAAAATATTCAATAGTTTTGAAATAGAAGTTACCATCTTAAGCCCAGAAATAAAATTCTTTAGCCACTCAAAACAAGCAACAATTTCAGCTTCCATTGTAGAAGTAGCCACTAGAGATTGTTTAGAACTCTTCCAAGATATTGCAGCCCTAGCAAGCATAAATATAAAACTAGTAGTGGATTTTTTATCATCTGTGCATCCAGCTAAATTAGCATCCGCAAAACCAACTACCTCTAAAACATCCACAGGCTAGTTTTGCGCAAATATCTCAATACTTTCTTTGATGAAACCCAATGGTCATGTTCAGGATTAGCCAAATATCTTTTAAGTACACTAATTGCAAAAGCTATGTCAGGTTTAGTGCATACTGCAGAGTACAACAAACTATCCACAACACTACTATAAGGAATATGTTTCATAGATTCTTTCTCAACATCATTCTTAGGACACTGATCTTTACTAAATTTGTCTCATTTAATGATGGGAACTAAACTTGGTTTACAATCTTTTATTCCAAAACGCTCTAAGACACGATCAATATATGCTTTTTGAGAAAGCCCCAAAATCTTTTTTACCTCTATTTCTGTGAATTTCAACACCCAAAACAAAGTTTGCCTCTCCGAGAGAGCATTATTTTTACTTCCACAATCAAACCCAAGCCATTTCTAGCAAGTAAAATATTATCTACATACAACACCGAAAAGATAAATTTTGCTCCCACTGACCTTAAAGTATGTGCAAGAATACACAATGTTTTCTTCAAAACCAAAGAAGTGATAACTTCATGAAATTTCAAGTACCACTGACGTGAAGCCTACTTCAAACCATAAATTGATTTTTTTTAGTTTACATACCATATGCTCTTTTCCAGTTACTACAAACGCTTCTGGTTGTTGCATGTACACTTCCTCATAGAGATCTCCATTTAGAAAAGCAGTTTTGACATCCATCTGGTGCAATTTTAAATCAAAATGTGCTGTTAGTGCCGTAATAATTCGAATGGAATCTTTTGATGAAACTGGTGAAAAAGTTTCATTAAAATCTATTCATTCTCTCTGTGTATACCCATTTGCAACTAATCTAGCCTTAAATCTTTCAATCATTCCTTTTGCATCTCTCTTTGTCTTGAAAACTCATTTACAACCAATGGGTTTGAAATTCTCAGGTAACTATACCAGTTCCCAAACTTCATTATTGGACATTGACAATATTCCTCCTCCATAGCAAGCTTCCACTTATTATATTATGGACTATTAAGAGCATCAGCAAAAGTAACTGGGTCTATAATCTCCCCAATGTTATAATCCACCTCACCGGAATAAACAATATAATCATTTGATAAGGCGGGTTTTCTTTGTCTTTGAGATCTCTTGAGGGGTATTTCTTTGGTATGTTGCAAAGGTTATGCTCCCACAATCTCAGTAACACCTTGAGAAGCATCAAGATTATGAGCAAGATCTTGAGGTTCAGGTTCTCTATCTTGTACAGGTGGAGTGGTATGCTTCTCTTGAACTATAGGTAAAAGAATATAATTGTGATGAGACTCTATAGTCACTAACTTAATTGGTGGGTAAACACATCTCCCAATATCATCTTTAAGAAATTTAGCATTCATTGATTCCACAATCCGTGTGCCATTTTTAGCACAATAAAACCTATAGCCTTTAGAGGACACTAGGTAACCAATGAAAATTTCGGGTACAGTTTTGGGATCAAGCTTCTTTTCATGAGGATTGTAAATTCTTACTTCTACAGGATATCTCCAAACTTTCAAGTGGTTTAAACTATGTTTTCTATTGGTTCAAAGCTCAAAAGGGGTTTTAGGAATAGATTTGCTGGGTACTCTATTAAAAATTTGCAAGGCGGTTTTAAGGGCTTCTCCCCAAAAAAAATTCAGGTAATTTACTTCTGCACATCATACTTCTCACCATATCCATTAGAGTACGATTTTGGCGTTCAGCTACCCCATTCTGTTGAAGTGTTCCTGGCATAGTATATTAGGCTTTTATTCCACAAATTTGTAAAAACACAACAAAAGGTCCTATTGCTTGACCTAAATCCCCATGTTTTCCATAATATTGACCACCCCTGTTAGACCTGACAACTTTAATGACTTTTCCTAATTGTTTCTCAACCTTTATTTTAAAGATCTTTAATTTATCAAGAGCTTTAGATTTATGAGTAATGAGGTACACATACCCATATCTAGAAAAGTCATCTATGAAAGTCACAAAATAACTTTTACCACAAAGTATATGGGAATAAGGTCCACTAATGTCTGTGTGAATCAACTCTAAAAAACATCACAACGTGTAGCACCGGTTAGTTTTCTAGTTTTGGTCAATTTACTCTTAATGCAATCTACACAAGTCCCAGAATTGTCATAAACTAATTGGGAAAGAATTTGATTTTTAACCAACCTATCAATTATTTCTTTAGAAATGTGAGCCAAACTTTTATGCCACAAAGAAAAAGATTTTTCTTTTGTCAAAGGTCTTTTGGTTACAACATTTTCAACATTCAAAGTAATGGTATCAAAAGATAAATTCAATCGATATAAACCATCACACAACAAACATTCATCAATAAAAATAGAATTCAAAGAAAGTTCAACCCTTTTGTAGACACCTAATTTTGTCCGAACCACTAAACTATGTATGTTTTCTTCCTAGATTGATGTTTCAGAATGCAAAAAGACTTTTCTCATCCTGCAGGTGGTACTCCGAGACTTAGTCTAAGAATTCAAGCATAAAAAGTCAAACTTGAAAAAGTCAACCCTAAAAAAGTCAACCCTAAAAAAGTCAACCCTAAAAAGTCAACTACTAAAAAAGTCAACTCACTTTCAAAATCAAGATTTGAAGTTCAATTGAAAAATGATGAAAGAATTTTGATAATCTGAGGTCTACATTGAAAGATATGGAGTTCGGAAGTTGGGTTACGGAGATTCAGTAGAATGGAAACCCTAGTTCGAGAAATTTGGGAAAAAGTGATTAAACGATCAAATTGGCCAAAATTGAAGGTTCCAAATCAAAGATAAGCACTGACTACGGGTAATGGAGAGGCTATTTGGAAGAAAAACTGAAGGAAAAGTCAATTTGGAAGAAAATCGAGAATTAGGGTTTTTGGTGGATTTTGGTGAAATTGAGGAAAATTGCAGAAATGACCCAATTCGGTAAAACTAAAGCCCCTAATTGGTAAGGAGTGAGTAAACAAGGATAGCCCAAGGCTCAGTTTGAACAAAATCAGAGAAAAGTGTCGATTGGAGGAAAAATGGAAAAAACGAGGAAATTCCCTATAGTGAAAAAAAGGAAAAAGAAAATTGGAAGGGAATTTGATCGTAAAAATTGGGCGTTTTTGGCCAAGTCCAATTCAATATATGAAAAAGGCCCAGGAAAAGAAAATCTGAAAATCGGAGTTGTTTTGAGCAAAATCGGGCTTCAGAGGCAAAAGGGCAAAATTAGAAAATTTGGGGAAAATAGCAAATGAGCTCCAAAAATTCAAAAAATTTGCATATCTCATTCTTAAATCATTTTGAAGAGATTGATGAAAGAAAATCTGGATTCGGAGTTCGTTTGCAAAATGACCAAATCCTGAGTCCACTATGCAGAAATTCAAAAGGATAAATCCTGAAAAAAATAGCAAATGAGCTTCAAAAATTCTGAAAGCTTGCAGATCTCATTCTTAAATTATTTGGAAGAGATTGGCAAAAAAAAAATCTGGATTCGGAGTTCGTTTGCATGGCCAAATCTCGGGCCCACTATGCAGTATTTCAAGCAGATAAATCTCGAAAAAATAGCAAATAAGCTCCAAAAATTATGAAAACTTTTAGATCACACTTTTAAATTATTTGGAAGATATTGGTGAAGAAAAATCTGGATTTGGAGCTCGTTTAAAAAAGGGTAAAAGTTCGGGTGCACAAAAGGGCAATTTTGGAAGAAAAATGCGAAAAATAGCAAATGGGCTCCAAATATTATGAAAACTTTCAGAATTAAATTTTTTTTATTTAGGAAGTATTAATAAAAGAAATTTTAAATTTAGAGTCCGTATGTTATTTAATTTGGTTTGGGGGTCAAAAAGGTCATTTCACCGAAGAAATCGAAGAAGGCCTTTAAAAAATTGGAGATTGGGCTGGATTTTAGAAGGGAAATCAGCCAAGCCCATAATGGAGAGTGATTTTTCTGAGATTTTAGATCAAAGGGCCAATAGTGAAGAAGAAGGTAGTTATTTTTCTTGATCAAGCCTTTGAAATTGTGACACATGGACCAATGGATGGAGAGGGATGATGCCATATTTATGGCATCCTATTTATGACATCTTCATGACATCATATTTAGGAGCTGATTATTCCAATCTAATGGTGGGATTTTACATAGAAAGCATCTTGAATTAAAGGCCATTGGATCAAAATTGGTTATGAAAAAACTACAACATTCTACATAATTCTTATACCATATGGCCAAGCCATTTTGAAGGGGGGAATTCAGATTTTTGCTGGAGGTTGGAGGCTGAAGAGAGGCAGTAGCTAAGGAGAAAAACAGAGAAAAAAGAAAGGAAAAAGAGAGGAGAAAAAAGGAGAAGGAAAAGAGGTGTTTTAGCTTGTTTCTTCTTGATTTGGAAAGCTAGAGCAAGGTAGCTATGCTCTTTCATGATTTTTTCATACTTTGTTGATATGATTTTGTTGTTTTGATTGTTATTTTTGTTTTCCTTTCATGAAATAAACTTGCTTCTAAGGATCTACTACTTTGTTTTTAAAGAAAGTATAAAAAAATAACAAGTTGTCATCCTTAATCCACAATGGCCGAATGGTTTTCCTATTTTTGAGATATTTTGTGTTTGTTTTTTTATTCATGAGCTTGATTTTTGGTAGGTTAGCTTGATTGTGATAGTTTAATACTACATCATGCCATGTGTTTGTGGAAATACCATGCTAGGTGATGGAGACTCAATTAAGAGTTGTAAACCCAAGTGCAGGTTATGTTCAAGTAATAAATTCTCGGGTGTCCGAGGTCGAACCACAGGGAAGCGTATTAGTAAGTATAAGTTTATAAATATATAAGAAAAAGAAAGTAAACAAGATATTAGGGAATCAACAACAAAACAAGATAAACAATATATTAGAGAACAAAATAAACAAAACAACATAAAAGAAATTAAACAAGATATAAACAAAACAATAAGAAAAGATGTTGAGGTTAGAGAATCCACTCTTGGTGTTATGCTAAGATTAATCTTGTTTTATTACACAATTGAAATTCACACATAAGGGAGATTCCAATCGGAAGGTTTAGCAATTCAGTCCAAATTGTCCAACGTCCATAGCATATGATATTATGTTCATTTGGTGTCCTCAAAACTCATAAAAAGAGTCCAAGCATTCCTTATGCCAAGGTATATGTCTACAACAAATCAAGGTTATGAAACCAAGCATTTACTGTGCCATTTTCATTGTCAATAATGAATCAAGATCCCTACTTTGCAAGTATGATTTTTAACCAAAAGAAAATATTATCTATACTAGTGTTTATAAATGATGATTCATTTTAGCTCATGTTTAAGAGACTAACCTTAGCATTTACCAAAAGCTTCACCTCATCACCTCAACAATATGATTAGCAACACATACTAGATATGAATAAAATGAAAAGAAATGTAAGAAGCATAAGTAAATAAAAAAAGAAACTAGAGAAAGGAAAGAAGAAGAAAACTTAGAGAATTTTATTACAATGGCTAATATCCTACCAATGTACAATATATCCTAATACTCATCCAAGGCCCTCTATTTATACACATTTTGGAGAGCTAAATGACAAGAGACAAGCTTTATAAATTTCAAAGGTAGGTATAATAGGTGGGTGCATTTTTCTAACAATTTTCGTCATGTTGTATGACAATTCTGATCAGCCAGCTTGATGGTCGATTTTGTCAATGTTGGAGGCTCGATCTGATCAAATGGTCTTCTAGAAAAATATACCCCTATCAGTTACGGATCCATAGCCGTTGGAATCAGATCATTTTCTCATGTGGATCGGAAGATATGGTCAGAATACCAAAACCGGTCAGCACAGACGTCACATCAGCCAACTTGATGGTCGATTTCGCTAGGGAAAACGACTCCGTTTCAAGAAGTGTAAAACATGAAAACGATAGATATGCCTCTTAACTTTGCACTGTAAAAAATTCAGCCTTATTGCTTCAGTGAAACTCCAGATATAGCGGATATGGCAAAAGGTGTCGGAACTGGAACTGAACTGGATTTGCCCTTAATTGTTGATTTAACCTACTAATCTGAAATCACTCAAAGAAACTCGTGAAAAACACCAAATTACATAAAAATATAAAATATCATAAACACAATTAGACTAAGCAATAATAACTCGTATTTGACACAAAACAATAATAAAACATAACTAAGAACTATATAATTATACGAGTTATCACACCCCCACACTTAGATTGTTGCTAGTCCCTAGCAACGACTCAATAAAAATAAAATAAGAAAATCTAATCTAATCCATTTTCGTTGGAAATCACGGTGGCACTTAGCATGTGACACAAGCCTTTAAACCCCTAGGTGTCCCTAGTGGACGAGTTTAGTCTCGTGAGGGTTTGCTAGAACGATACCCACAAACATTGAAAAACTAAAATATAAGTAAACTACATACACTAAAAATATTTACTCCTAATCCTTTCAATATAAATTAGAGACAATCTTTGAACAAGTCTTATAAACTAATCAATAGCTCAAAGAATTTCACAAAAATTCATGCTTGAATGTAAATAAATGAGTTAAGCCAATATTAACATAACATATTTCAATCAAAATAGTGCATATTCAACTTAATCTCAACTTCTCACTATACTCTCATGATTTTCACTCTTTAAAGTAGTGGTAAAGTGTTTACACTCAATCAATGTCATGAAAACAGTTCTACCATATGCTTTCTTGTCCACCTATTCTCCACTATTTAGATCATACAACTTCATAAATCAAGAGGTCTTTTTTCAAGGTTGTAATGGGGCCAAAGGGTTATAATGTGGTTAAAGAACAAAAGGATAAAGATATCACAAAGGTTCCAAAGAGTTCATAGAGTTTAGAGACATAATAAGATCATACGAATAAAACTTCTCAAAACTCTTATAAAGCACATAATAACATAGGCTAAATATTCATGTTGAGCCTTTGCTTCATTCTAACCAACTTTGTAACATCTTTTTCTTTACTTTAACTAGAAGTTCAAGAGAAGATTTTTTTTTTTTTAATATGGGAATGTATTTGACAATGATCCCTTTCTTTTTCTCTTGACTTTTGCCTCTCTCCTCCCCCACACTTATCTTTCGTTCTAACCCAAATTTTCAAAAAGTATCCCTTGTTTTTGCAATATGTCTCAAAATATATAATCCATCTTTAGAACAAGGGTAAAGATATAAGTATATTTAGGCTAGGTGTAAGTTTTGGTTACCAATAAAATAGCATATTTAATGTAGGCTCAAATTGGCTCACTAGTGGGGATATTCTCTTAGAACATTAATAATGGATGGTTGTTTGGCTCTGGTTATAATCCTAATGCCTCTATCATATTCATGTTGTCACATGTATCAATATAGTCTCAAACGGTTTAAAGCAAGTTCTAGAGAATCATGTAATCATAAGAGCACTCAAGAAAGAAATTAGATTGATTTGTATAATGCATCAATCATTATAGGCTCAAAAACTCACAAGGATGATTATACAAGTCAGATTAAGTCTAAACATGCTTCTTTCTCAATCAACATATCATATTAACATTGGCTCATAAAAAGGTTGACATCAAGCTCAATTCTCATGAAAATCTTCTCACTAATAAATCTGTTTTAGACTTATGCAATTCATATCTCATCATTGTATTAAAAAGGAACTAGAACACATTAAAAAAATAATAATAATAATAAAGACTCATAAAAAAAATAGTAGACAAAAATAAAAGAAATCCTAAATCGTTCCCCCCACACTTAATTCTTACATTGTCCTCAATGTAAGACTATTAACCCAAATGAAAGAATCATGTGTAAGAGAAAAGAACTAATAACATAAGAATAGGAATAACTAAGACTCAAAACAAAACAAACTCATGCAACCTAAATAATCCTAAAATACTAAACAAAAATTAACAAGTAAACATAAAAAGATTAAAATCAAACTGACAAGGTATGTCTCAAGTCTCCCTTACTCAGACCTTGTTCAGAATGAATACTTCTAAATTGCTTAAAACACAACAAACTTTTTTTTTTTTGAAAGAAGAAATCAAACTGACAAGGTATGTCTCAAGTCTCCCTTACTCAAGGTAGAATTTAGGAGATATTACCTGCAGAGGTTGCTAACCACTTATTATAATTGAGACACAACAAACAAAATGTTAGATAATGTCACAAAGACAGAGTGCAATCCACTCCTTGCTCGTCCATATCTCTTTTTCTTTTTCCGAGCCTTTGCGAAACAACCGTAGCAGATAAATACTCATAAGCTTGGAGCTTTTTGAGTAAATCTTCAATGGTTGTAGCAGAAATTATGGTTCTCCTTGCCTCTGAAAACATGAATCCATTATCCACAGCATTATCTAAATATGAAAGCAAATTACTAAAATAACCATTAATATTAAGCAAACCAATGGGTTTCTTATTTGTGACCAAAGATGACCAAGAAGCCACGCAAGCTATTTCTTCCAATGTACCCAGACCTCCTGGTAAAGCAATGAATGCATCGGCAGAATGGTACATGATTGTTATCCGTTGAGGGATACTCCAGACTTGTATTTCCTTACCCACGGTAGGTCCACAAAAACCTGTGAATAGTTTTGGCACGATTCCTAGAACTGGACTTCCTCCGGCGTGTGCTGCTGTAGCGACTGCTCCCATTAAACCCGAACTACCGCCTCCATAAATCAACTGGATCTTTTGTTGGGCAAGTATTACTCCAACTCTTATGGCTTCATCAGCAAATATGTTATTTTTCCCTGGATAAGCACCTGGTGTAATATATAGAGGACTGAGTAGTGAATCAGACAAGAGTAATAATGTCGCCGAAAGTGTATTTGACCTGTCAGAAGAAAATGTTAACCTAACAAAAGATTTTTGCGTGATTTCAGGAAGAAAATCAAAAAGAGAAGAAAAATCAACCGTAAAAGATCAATGCAAAAAAAACGAAAATAATTACACAAATCGAACAACACGTAAATTAAACCGAAATGAAGTTATTGCAAATCAAACCAAAAGCTGAGAAGTCATTTATTGTAGTTGTGATTGTGGCTCACATCTTCCTCTGGTTTTACGTCCAGAAACGGCTTAAACGCCTTCTATGAGTCGAGGATATGCTTCCCATCCAGTTTTCTTACAAGCTGGCAAACAGGGTCTTTTAACATCAGATTCCCAAGATGTTGCCATTCCCTTTGGAATTGCGGCCATAAATCAAGAATTTCTCTTTGTACGTCTCCACTAGGATGCGTCTCAAGAGAAAGTTGGATATTACCCAAATTCTCCTTACTCAGTCCATCCTTAATGAATTCAATTTTATCATCTCGATTAGAGGACGGAATCCCAATAGAACGACATTTACCGTTACACGTCCATCGTGCACATTTGTGGCAATTTGAACTCATGCGCTTTGCTCGTCGCTTCTTTGCAAAAGTGCTTCTACCTGTACCTGGTAAATGCAAAACAGGAAGATATTCATCTTCACGTACCTTGGCTTCAATTATCCAACGTATGTCTTCAGGAATCCCTTTGTGCATAAGCATTCTTAATCTTTCAAATCGAACTTGGTAAAGCTTCAGTAAAATATTTCGAGGAAAAGGAGGAAATCGTTTCTGCAATCTTGTGAGAATATCATCCATCTTGAATACGTTACCATTTCTAGGATTCTCAATGTCAACTGCTCCATAATGATACACATGCTTAACCACAAATGGGCCAGTCCATCTTGATCTCAATTTACCAGGAAATATGTGAAGTCTAGAATTATAAAGTAGAACTTTTTGCCCAACATCAAATGTTTTTCTTGAAATTAACTTGTCATGGAAGGCTTTAGTTCTTTCTTTATGAATTTTAGAATTCTCATATGCATCATTTTTGAGTTCCTCAAACTTTTGTTTCCAACAATGCTTAACCTGAAAAGAATTTAACAAAGAATCAGTGTGTGAAATTTCTGAAGCATTATCAAACTCGCATTCAATTAAATAAGCTTCTAAAGGATCATGGAATGTGGTAGTGGTGAGATGTTCATGAACAAGTTCTTCAATGAAATCCACTTCATGTACTTCTGAATCATCACCAGGTTGCTTGCAAATGTTGAACACATTTAATTCTAAAGTCATATTTCCAAAAGAAATGTTCAAAATACCATTCCTGCAATTTATCAGAGCATTAGAAGTTGCAAGAAATGGACGGCCTAATATAACAGGAATTTGAACATTTGGATTTGAAACAGGATGTGTGTCCAAAACAATAAAATCAACAGGGAAGTAAAAATTATCAATTTGAACCAAAACATCTTCAACTATCCCTCGAGGAATTTTTACAGAACGATCAGCTAGTTGAAGTGTAACAGGTGTTTCCTTGAGTTCACCTAAACCTAACTGTTGATAAACAGAAAAAGGCAAAAGATTAACACTAGCACCAAGATCAAGCAATGCACGTTCTATTCTAGTGTTTCCAATGATGCATGAGATTGTTGGACATCCAGGATCTTTGAATTTTGGTGGAGTAAGGTGCTGAATGATTGAGCTCACACTTTCCGTCAGAAATGCTTTCTTTTGTACATTATGTTTCCTTTTAAATGTGCACATGTCCTTCAAAAATTTAGCATAAGATGGAACTTGTTTGATTGCATCCAATAAAGGAATGTTAATCTTAACTTGTTTGAAAAGTTCATAAATTTCTGCATTTTGATTCAAATTCTTTATTGTTTGCAACCTTTGAGGAAAAGGAGCAGGATGCATACCTTTTTCTTTGTCCAAATTTTCAAGAAGTTCAGACTTACCATCATCCTTACCATTACTTTTCGGAGGGGAAGGAGGATCTTGGTCTTTTGATGGAATGTTTTTGTCAATTGCCTTTCCACTTCGAAGAGTTGTGATAGAACTGGCATTTTCCTGTTGAGTTTCATTGGAGCAAGAAACAAGACATTGAGTAGAAGGGTTAGGCTGAGGTTGAGCAGGAAACTTACCTTTTTCTTGAGTGCGTAATGAAGCTGTCAATGTGGACAAGGTGTTTTTGATCTCATTGATGTCCTGTGAAGTTTGGTTATTCACATTTGCTTGTGTTTGCATGAATGCTTGCAATGTCTCTTCCAAGGTTTGTACACGTGAAGGTTGATAGGAAAAAGTGTTGCCCGGCTTTTGAGATTGTGGTACCTGAACATGATTATTATTCCGCCAACTGAAGTTGGGATGATTTCTCCATTCAGGGTTATACGTTTCAGAGTAAGGAGAAGGAAAAGGCTTTTTAAATGTGTTTATGGAATTTACTTGATCATGCAACGCTTCTTTAAGAATGGGAATGTTTGGACATTCAGAAGTGGGGTGTCCCATGATTTCACAAATTCCACAACTTCCTTCATTTTTAACCGTTTTGACTTCTTTTACTTCTCTAAGTTCCATGGCTTCAATCTTTCTAGCCAAATTAGCTACTTTAGCTTTTATCTCATCTTCTTGACTAAAATGATATTTACCTCTGTTAGAAACAAGATTAGATCTATTGGAACTTTCAGAGGAATTATCTGTGTGCCAGGCTTGAGAGTTATCTGCCAAATGGTCTAGGTAGTCAAAGGCTTCTTCAGGTTCTTTTTCTAGAAACTCACCGTTACACATTGTTTCAACAAATTGTTTAGTTTCGGGAGTTAAACTTTCATAAAAGAAACTAATAAGACGCCATTTTTCAAAACCATGATGTGGACAAGAACTTAACAAATCTTTAAAACGCTCCCAGCACTGAAAAAATGCTTCATTTTGATTTTGATTGAAATTTTGAATCTGTCTTTTCAAAGCAGTAGTTTTATGTGCTGGGAAAAATTTCTTTAGAAACTCAGTTTGTAATTCTTGCCATGTGCCAATTGACCTTGGTTTTAAATTATGAAGCCAAATTTTTGCTTTATCTTTTAAAGAAAAAGGAAATAATTTTAGCTTGACAATTTCATTTGTACATTGTTGGTCATTAAAGGTGACACATACATCTTCGAAGTCTTTTAGAAACGAGTAAGCACTTTCCGATTCTAACCCATGGAAATTTGGAAGCAAAGCTATCATACCTGGTTTAAAACGAAAGTTGTTTGCATTGAGAGGAAAAATAAAACAAGAGGGTGATGAGCTTCGAGTTGGTTGCAAGTAGTCACGCATGGTGCGTACTTGTCTGTTCTCATCTTCAGCATGAACACTTTCATTGTCAGCCATGGTAGGAGTTGTATTAGAAAGATTACCTGAAAAAGTTTCACAATAAAATCTAACTAAACGACGAGATCTAAAATCACGTCGCCAAACAAGCATAAAACAAAGTTAATATACAGATTAAGCGGTATAACCAGCCAATAGAAATAAAACAAAGTTAATATACAATATAAATATAAATATATAGAAAATTAGGCGGTATAACCAGCCAATAAAAATAAATATAGGCGGTATAACCAGCCAATAAAAATAAATATACATATAAACTTATATACTTAGTATTGCCTCCCCGGCAACGGCGCCAAAAACTTGATGGAGACTCAATTAAAAGTTGTAAACCCAAGTGCAGGTTATGTTCAAGTAATAAATTCTCGGGTGTCCGACGTCGAACCACAGGGAAGCGTATTAGTAAGTATAAGTTTATAAATATATAAGAAAAAGAAAGTAAACAAGATATTAGGGAATCAACAACAAAACAAGATAAACAAGATATTAGAGAACAAAATAAACAAAACAACATAAAAGAAATTAAACAAGATATAAACAAAACAATAAGAAAAGATGTTGAGGTTAGAGAATCCACTCTTGGTGTTATGCTAAGATTAATCTTGTTTTATTACACAATTGAAATTCACACATAAGGGAGATTCCAATCGGAAGGTTTAGCAATTCAGTCCAACGTCCATAGCATATGATATTATGTTCATTTGGTGTCCTCAAAACTCATAAAAAGAGTCCAAGCATTCCTTATGCCAAGGTATATGTCTACAACAAATCAAGGTTATGAAACCAAACATTTACTGTGCCATTTTCATTGTCAATAATGAATCAAGATCCCTACTTTGCAAGTATGATTTTTAACCAAAAGAAAATATTATCTATACTAGTGTTTATAAATGATGATTCATTTTAGCTCATGTTTAAGAGACTAACCTTAGCATTTACCAAAAGCTTCACCTCATCACCTCAACAATATGATTAGCAACACATACTAGATATGAATAAAATGAAAAGAAATGTAAGAAGCATAAGTAAATAAAAAAAGAAACTAGAGAAAGGAAAGAAGAAGAAAACTTAGAGAATTTTATTACAATGGCTAATATCCTACCAATGTACAATATATCCTAATACTCATCCAAGGCCCTCTATTTATACACATTTTGGAGAGCTAAATGACAAGAGACAAGCTTTATAAATTTCAAAGGTAGGTATAATAGGTGGGTGCATTTTTCTAACAATTTTCGTCATGTTGTATGACAATTCTGATCAGCCAGATTGATGGTCGATTTTGTCAATGTTGAAGGCTCGATCTGATCAAATGGTCTTCTAGAAAAATATACCTCTATCAGTTACGGATCCATAGCCGTTCGAATCCGATCATTTTCTCATGTGGATCGGAAGATATGGTCAGAATACCAAAACCGGTCAGCACAGACGTCATTGCACATCAGCCAACTTGATGGTCGATTTCGCTAGGGAAAACGACTCCGTTTCAAGAAGTGTAAAACATGAAAAAGATAGATATGCCTCTTAAATTTGCACTGTAAAAAATTCAGCCTTATTGCTTCAGTGAAACTCCAGATATAGCGGATATGGCAAAAGGTGTCGGAACTGGAACTGAACTGGATTTGCCCTTAATTGTTGATTTAACCTAGTAATCTGAAATCACTCAAAGAAACTCGTGAAAAACACCAAATTACATAAAAATATAAAATATCATAAACACAATTAGACTAAGCAATAATAACTCGTATTTGACACAAAACAATAATAAAACATAACTAAGAACTATATAATTATACGAGTTATCACTAGGCTTATAGGACCATTCGGCCATGATGAATATCATTGTGCATGTGTGCATTTTTTGTGTGTTAACATGCTTAGTATGCTTCCATTTATGTTTACATATTTAGACCATGCCATGTGTTTGTTAATTTTTCATTGATATGTTCATGAGTTATGTTTGTCACCATATTTGCATTATTATCACATTTGCTACCATGTGTTTGTGGAAAATACCATGCTAAGCTTATAGGACCATTCGGCCATGATGAATGTCATTGTGCATGTGTGCATTTTTTGTGTGTTAACATGTTTAGTATGCTCCCATTTATGTTTACTTATTTAGATCATGCCATGTGTTTGTTAATTTGTCATTGGTATATTCATGAGTTATATTAGTCATCATATTTGCATTATCATCATATTTGTTACCATGTGTTTGTGTTATTTGCTAGCTAGGATTATACTATGATTTTTTTTTAAGACCATTCAGCTAACATGTCTCCTTTTTCTTTGTGGATGCATTTCCAATTTGTTTAGTTGATGGGTTAGCATTTCATGCCATAACATTGTAGATTTTGATTTGATTTGCCATGTGTTTGTGTTATTGGCTAGATAGGATTGCATTTGGTCATTTAGTGGCCATTCGTCCCTTGCATGTGTTTCTTCCTTGTATATGCATTTGCATTTTGTTTAGGTACCATTGCCTTGCATTATTATGCCATGAAATTGTGTTTGAGTTGCTGCCTTAGTATTAGGTTTATTGGTCACTATATGTTCATGTCATTCTCATGCATTCTCATCACATTTTAGATCTAGGCTATATTTGTATTGCCATGGATGTAAAGTCTAGAATCATATTGGTATTGCCATGCATTTGTTATGCTATTTAGGTCTTAAGCCACTTTGTATTGCCATGCATTTCATGTAATTTTAGGTCTAAGTTTCATTTGCATTATTATGCATCTCATGCATACTTAGGTTAAGATTGCATTTATTGCCATACAAGTTTGTTAGGTCTAGATCATCCTTGTATTGTCATGCATATTTCCATGTATATAAGGTCTTAAATCATGTTGGTATTGCCATGCATTTGCCATGCTATTTAGGTCTTAGGTCACTTTGTATCACCATGCATTTTCATGTCATTTTAGGTCTAAGTCTCATTTGCACCATTATACATATCATGCCTTAGGTTAAGATTGCATTTATTGCCATGCAAACTCATGCTAGGCATTAGGCTATTTTGTATTGCCATGCATTTTCCATACCACTTAGGTTTTGAATCATGTATTTCATGCATTCAATTTGCTGTATAATCATGCATCTCATATCATGCCACATGATTTATGACTTCGGCCAATCAATAGCTCAAAGTCATGCTCACTTGAGCATACTTGTGGAAAATTAAAGAGTTGTCAAATTGATTATTCTACCTTTGTGATTTTTTTTTTACTTAGCAATTTTTTTCTAACTTTTTAAAAGTCTTGGCTACTGTTTGTGGATCTTTAGGAGAGTCTCCAACATTTTACTTTGATTTTTAAATGATTTTACCTAAGGGAAAAAAATGTGTTTTACCAAAACAGTTTTTCACCCAGTACTCAAACTTTTTCGATTTTTCTGGGAAGTCATCTTTAATTAGAAAATTAAGACAATTTTTTCTCGTGTAATTTTACATGTTCTGAGTCTCCATTATTTGTTTTATATTTTTTTGAATTTTTAAAAATAGTTAAAAAAATTGTGTTTTAAAACTGGACAGTAGAGGCAGATATGAATTTGAAAAAAATCATTTTTTTGTTTTGGCTAAGCTACTTAGAGGGGACTGGTTAAAAACTTTAGCTACTGTCTTAGGGTAGTTTTTAAACCTTTTTAAACTCCAAAAATGATTTTATTAACCTTGGGTTAAGGGTGGTCAAGTCCGTGATTTTAAACTTAGGAAATTAGAGCCATTTTTAAAGGGTTTGGCTAGGATTTCAATCTCCATTCAAGTTTCTTTCAAAATTGTTTTCAAACAATCACAAAGTATTTTGGTTTTAGAAAATTTAATTTAATGTCTTTTCCTAAGGTAGTCGGATATCTTTTTAGATATATGGATTTCCTCAATTAAAGGAAAAAATACACTTTCATGCATTGCATTTTCCATGTCCATGCATATTTTATAATATGTGATTCTTTCTATGATAATTTCTATGGTATTGTTATTATTATTTTTTGTGTTATGTTGTTTGTTATATGGTTTTGAATATTTTATACTATTCTATGCTTTTTATTTAGTCATTTATTTTTGTCATATTATTTAGCATACACTATGTTCATGCATTATTATTTTTATTTTTATGCATATTTCATGATAGCATTATTTTATGTTTCATGACATTTCATGGCACTTGGGATATTTCATTTCATTTAGGACATTTCATTTCATTTAGAATATCATGTCATTTAAATTATATCATTCCATTTAGAATATCTCATGTTACTTAGGTTAATTTATTTCATATAGAATATATTATGTCACTTAGGACATTTCATTTCATTTAGAATATGCTATGTCATTTAAATTAAATTATTTAGGTTGCATTATCATGTCATTTTATTTATGTCACACATATTCATATTCATATTTTTTTAAAATATTTTGAAAAAGATAATGATTTTCAATAAAATAAAGATATTCCCGAATTAAAATAATTCATGGGTTCTCTTCCGGTTGTCGGGGAGGATATCATCAACTATCATTAATAACGGAATATCTTTCTTAAAACGAGATTGATTCGGAAATTTTTTTAAATAAATAAAAATTTCTATATTTTGTCGAATTTTGGGGGAATATAGTGAATTAATAAATTCTGAATCATTTCCAACAAAAAAATGGAATTATTTTTCTTTAAATTGGGAATTAATTTAAAATACCAAATTTAAAACCGACTTTTTACCGAGAGTTGAGATAACACACAATTAATAAGGTATCGTTTTATACAGGCGTTGTGGGGGTGCTAATCCTTCTCCACTCGTAACCGAGTCCCTAACCCGCTTCTTTGATTTCTCTATTTAAAATGCAGACTTGAAATTGGTTTTTAAAATGTTTTAATTAATTTTAAAATGTTTTATAAAACCGGTTTTAATAGGTGGTCGATCACACTTAGCTAAAAAAGATTGGTGGCGACTCCATGTATTTTTCAAGGTCTTACAAAACCTTCATTTTTCAAGAGGAATTAAGTCGACTTTTCCGCGGGTTTTTTAATGTCACGCTCAACGAGTAATAAAGTATCGCGATGAGACTTGTTATTTTTTAGGTTGCGATACCTTTTATTTCCAAAATGAAAATGATATCCAAGTTCATCATTAAAGAAACAGAAACCAAACTCTGTCTCATAAACGGTACAAAAACAGTGTTTTCCAAAATAAGACTAGAACCAGATTGAAAATTTAAAACAATTGTCCCAATAAATTTGACATCAACTTTGGCTCCATTCCCTACATGTAAATTGACTTCCCCTTCACTTGGTTTGCGTTTGGTTATGAACCCCTGTAAAGAATTAGTAATGTAAATAGGACTACCACTATCTAACCATCAAGAATTCGGTGGTATATCAACTAAAGAAGTTTCAAAACAGACAAAGGCTAAGACATTACCTTTCTTATTTTTCTTCTCTAGCATGCCTTATACTTAGGACAATCCTTCTTCCTATGACCTTCAGCATTGCACCACCAACAAAGGTTGTTTTTCTTAATGTCAGCTTTGGGACCTCCAGAATTATGGGACCTATTTGCCTTTTGAAAATTAAAACCCTTATGATTATTAAAACGTCCTTTCTTTTGAAAACGACTATAGCCAGGAACGCCCTTATCAGATTTTGAGTATTGTACCAAATTCACTGACTCACCCTGCTTCTTTTTAAGTTTTTCTTCCTCTTGAATACAAACAGAGATGAGCTGATTAATATTCCAAGTATCCTTTTGGGCATTATAGATGGATTTGAGTTGGCCAAATTTAGGAGGTAGAGAATTCAGGCTTGGTGAACTAAGAAGGACTTAGAAATAGCTATTTTCAGGTTGGCACGATTAGCAATATCTTGCATTTTCAAAATATATGACCTAATCCCAAAAACTCCATCATACCTCATGTTTGTCAAATTTTGCATTAGTTCCCCAGCGTCAGCCTTTTCAGACTCAAGGAATTGTTGCCCTATAGCCTCAAAGAATGTCTTAGCATTATTATCATCAGGCACACTCACTTTGAAGATTGGAAAAATTGACATCACCATGATACTCAACCTATTAGCTTTTTCCCATTTCTGATAATGAGCCTTTAGCTCAGCAGTACTTTCGGCAGTTGGCTCAGGCGATACATCTTCAATCAAGGTTAAATCCAAATCGGCTAACCCTAAGGCTAGTTCTACATCACCTTTCCAATTTGTGTAATTATTCCCATTCAAAGTTTCAATTAAGCACATCTAGTTATTCACCGCAATCTGGCTTACTGCAAGCCAAGGTACAACACACTTCAATATATATATGGGCAATATAAAATCATAATATATATATATAACTTTCAGGAACTCAAACCGTATCACTGTTTGTTCCCTTTGGGTAGAACAAACAACATACTATATGAGCTTCCTCAAGTGCTTTAGAAAGAAAGACCTAATAAAAAATATCCCCTTTAGGTGAATATATCTTTATAAGATCAAATTAATACCTTTACCAAGTACTCACACTTCTAAGAATGCATATGAACAAGAACCCCCTTTGGGCAGGTAATTACACATATTCTTCAAAGAAGCAAAACATCTCAAAATCCTTATGAAAAATCCATGAATTTCAATAAATAGGATACTTTGGTAATACTATCCATTTAATTCATAAAATTTCCGCTCAGACAATTGCCCACAAAATTACACTTTAAATAACCAGTGTGTCAACAAAAATTATTAATTCTTAATAAAATTCAGTAAGTGTTCTTGACATCGACAACTCTCTTAACAATTTGAAACACAAACAAGATCAAAAGAAATTACATCTATAAATGAATGTATATATATTACCGAAAACATTATAATTGATTTGCCCATGTAATCGATTTTAGTCCTAATTTAGTTTAACTCTGATACCACATGTTGATTATTTACATCGCTAAATTAGAAACCAAACCACAATCACATGAAACATAATAGTCATACAAATAATATGATAGATATTAGAAAACATACCAGTGTTGGAAGCCATGATCAAAAATGGATTGCCCTTATTTTTGTATCATAATCTATTCAAGAGTTTTCTTAGATCGACTAGACTCTTCTTCTCCCTTATCCAAGTTCTATATAGTCTCTATCAATGGGACAAACCACACCCACTAGCTATTTATACTAGGGTTTTATGGATGGGAGAGGGGAGACCTAGCCCATTATAATTAGTTTGGGTCCTCTCATTAAGGAGCCCACTTTAGTTATCTGGCCCTACACTTTTCATACCACACTCAATATTTAAGCTGAGACGAACCTAGGCCCAACTATACGGGTCATATAGTGATTTGGGCTTTACCAGTTCTTTTAATTCAATTCGTTTTTCACATGCATAAGCAATTAGCGAAAGCCCACATTAAGAATATTTTCCAACAAAGCTGAGCAAGCTGCAGAAGCAGACACAAATTTTATACATTCTGTTAGAGCCGGCAAAGCAAGCCTAAACCAGGTAACCCGCTCGAGCCGAGCCGATCCAAGTTCGAATCTGATCTGAATTGACTCAAAAAGTCAAAGGCCCGAATCCAAAAAAGTCCGAACCCTTAACCTTAAACCCTAAACCCGAACCTATAAAGACCCAAAATCAAAAAGATCCGAATATGCTACAATACGAACCCGAGATCAATCCGATCCAAAACTCATAAAAAAATGAATTTGTAAACGAAAAAACCTCAACTATAATTATATGATTTTATTTAATAAATAAATGATAATTTTTTTCTTAAATAAAATATTTTCTTTATGAAATTGTATTTATAATCATTATACAATTATATCAATAATGTATTAACAACAAAAATAATTAATAGTGAATCTTTAAATTGGATTATGAAATAAAATTAATTTGAAACACATTAAATATACAATTAGATCTAATATTTTGTAACATAAATTGGATCACTCTTTAGAGTTTATTATCATAATTATATATCTTAAGTTTATTTTATATATATATATATATAGACACATACGAAAACACGCACACACACACACACACATATATATATATTGCGTCTTACTTCACTCAGGTGAACGTTTTTTTTACGCCTTGCGCCTTAGACAATATAAGAGATCTAGGGTCTAGAGTGCACCTTGCGCCTTTGATAACACTGGTCAAAATAGTTTAATATAAACTAATTTTTACACGTCATAATATCATAAAGTTTCTAAGTATTAAGGCTAAGATAAATAATTGATCAATTATTTATATTAAATATCTTTTGTGAATGATAATCGATACTATTTTTAATAATGTCTGCTATTCACTATTACAATTGAAATTATTCAATTATATGATTAATTGATTATATCTAATATTAAAGTCAAAATGGTCAAATATTAAAATTATATCGATTACTATATAAATTAGCTTTTACATATCATGATTTTTTAAAAATTTAAGTATTAATTATTAAGGTTAAACCAATTAATTGGTACTCTTTTAATGTCTATTATTTTAAAATCCAATAAATTTAAAGGCCCAAAAGATGAACTTCAAATCAATTTAATAAAAAGAAATTTAACTCTCAATTTTATGAAACCAGTTTTAGTCTCGGGTTTGAATAAAATAGCATTTGATCCAAATTAAAAATTCTCGTAAGAAATTAATTTGACAATTAAATGTAATTTAATTCATATTGAAAGATATTTTTAAATGCAGCAGACAAAATTGAGTGTCTACATAATGCACAAAATTATTATAATAACATACATATATCAATGACATATTTTATATACTTTTAGAAAATCACATAATAAGACGTGAGAGATTATACATTTAAATTAAAAACAAGACGTTTACCCTAAAATAACATATGTAAGTATAACGATAAGAAATTATATAATTTGACCTAAATTACATGATAATATATTATTATAAGGTAACATACAAATTATTATGATAAAATACACGTATCATTTATTAACAACATATTTTATGTACTTTATTCTAAATTAAATGAGAATAGATTATAGTTTTAAAAAATAATACTTTTATTTTATATAATATCTATAACATAAGTATGTTATAAGATTAACATAATTATATTCATGACAATTAAAATATATAATATATTTTAAATCTTATTATAAGATTATTATAATTAATATAACATTTTATTATTTTTTTAAGAGATTATTGTGTATTTAAAAGATATTTTAACATGTAATCATAGTTTCTTTTTCTGTTTTTTTTTTTTATATTCCAAGTCCACCAATTTATCAATGGAAGATTAACATGTTAGTGAAATATTATTTGTTTGTTTAAGAATTATTGATACTGATCTTCAGAAGAAAAAAAATCATTTGAGCAAGAGTTACCTGAAACGAACATTCATGACAAACTGTAATGTAATATCTCTTCAAATTCATATAAGGATTTGTTCTTGCTTTGGACATTGATCAAAGCATCGAAAATGGTTGAAAATAATCCTTTTAACAATATTTGTCTTTCATTATGAAACAAAAACAAAAAACTGAAAAACAATAACAATTCAAAACGTTCCAATTAATCACATGGTAAAAGAATTGTCATAACAGAATAATCATAGGTCTTGTGATGTACCATACATATATAGTCACTGCATTATTTTACATACCGAGAAGATAACAAATATATGATCAATTTATACATACCAAATGATAATTGCATACTTTCTTATATTCCAAAATTATAATTACAAGTTATAAAATTAATATAAATTAATAATTTATGTTATAGTTATTATTTTTATTAAGTTAATATTTGTGAAATAAAATTATACTTAATTTAAGTTTGGATCAATTCAGGTTAATTGTTTGAGTCATTTTGGGTTTAGGTCACTTCGGGTTCGAGTCATTTCGGATTGGGGTCAATTCAGGTTCGGTTCACTTTCGGGTTCGGGTTGGTCGGGTTCAAGTTTTTGGCTTTTTCTGATCAAATCAGGTTCAATCGGGTTCGGATCAAAATTGGCAGGTCTACCATAAACTCTTTAAAAAAATACTTTTTTACATTTGAGATACCACTAACTATTTAGATGATATTTACTTGATTCCTTTGAACCTCCATACATAGAGATAACTATCCAAATTGAGGTATCTTTTGGATATGGATAAGCTCCACCTTAAAACTAGAGTCCTGCCTTTCCCCAAATTTTAAAATGTTAGCCTTAGACAAGTTTATGGTATTGTTGACCCCAAAGTCAGCCTAAGACAATTTGTAGCCTTTCTCCAACTCCATGGCTTAACTATTCCCCAACTCACAGCTGCCTTCACTATGACCTTGACCGGAGTTACTTCCAACTAGTACCACCATTATCAAAGATTGAGAAGAAATGATTCAAGTTTTCCTATAATGCCTAGTTAGATGTTATCATCCGCGATGTTGAAGCCACCAAAGAAAAATCCAATGGCTATTTATACCTTTTTCATCAACTTAACCGTGGACCTTGGATCATTTGATCCAAGGACTCTAATCTATTCCTTTAAAAGCATTCCCTTATTTTTTATTTTTAATCCCCATTCATTTTGTCCATCCAATCAACTAAATGAAAGGCTAAGATTAAAACCTAAGAAAGAAGAATGAGTAAAAAGTCTAAGTTAACCTTTTTTTCCATTTTCAAAATATTTTTCTATTTTCTTTTTATTTTAATTTTAATCAAAATCTTTCAATTTAGGAAATCCAAATGAGAAAAAATATTAATACCCGAGATTTAACAAAATTTTCTTTGATCCAGGTTTAATTTAAAACTTGAAATTTATAGTTTTTGTATAATTTGGTTTTGACAATTAAAAACCAAAAAAGACAAGTAATTTAACACATTTTAAAATTTTAAAATTACAATCATAAAAATCAATAAAATATTAAACCTGGACTGATTCGGGACAATTTGAATTTAAAGTTTGAAAATTCGTCTAGACAAAATTAGGTGCCTACATTAAGCATAGATTAAGGTGTGGGGCTTGCCTACGAAATGTATGACATGTAGACAATAAGTATGCATGATTTTATTTTGAACTTGTACACAATATTTATACTGTCCAAATGATTTATTTAAGATGGAGACATTTTGGTAATTACACATCAAGCATGTCATCTAGATCTAGGTACAATTTATCATAACTATACATTGAGATATTTTATTTTCAGTTATTATGTTTGTCATATTAGAGTATGTTAAGATTAGGATCATCATGCATTTACATTGTAACATGTCATATAGATTAGGAACCTTTATTCTTGTCATCATGTAGATCATCAAGATATTCATCATGTAGATATTTAAGTTTATTATTATACATTTTCTTCACGCTCATTTATTTATCTTATTTATGATATTATTAATGGAATCTATCTAGATCTAGGTACATTTTGTCATAAATATACCTTGTGGTATTTTATTTTTAGTTATTATGTATGCCATATAGGAGTATGCTAAGATTAGGATCATCATGCATTTACATTGTAACATGTCATATAGATTAGGAACCTATAAGCTCATCATCATGATATTCATCATGTAGATATTTAAGTTTATTATTATACATTTTCTTTACGCTCATTTATTTATCTTATTTATCATATTATTTACGCAATCTATTTATGTTATGCTTTAACTCATCTCATCTCATGTTATTTATTTACTCATGTTATTTATTTATATCTTATTTTACCTTATTTAATGATTTATTCATGTTGTATCTATATTTTATTTAAATTATGCTATGTATGACATTAATTGCTATGTATGTGTCATAACGTGTCAAATACGAATTCAGCATGCTAGACGCAAATCATGGAGTCGTCACTAATCTTTTTTGCTAGGGTGTGATTAGTCACCTATATGAATCTATCATTTTTAAAGTAATCATAAGCTTGATTAAGGTATCCTAAAAATAATAGGTTTCGATCTATGTTTCAGAATTAGGTTCAAGAGTTCAATTACATGCAGGGAAGGATTAGCACCCTCACAACACCTATCCTAAAGATAGTACCATATCAATCACATATTATCCTAAACTGGTCTTATCTAAATGGTCTTAATCAGTCCAAATTTTATTTACCAAATTAATATTTATTTTCTTAATCATGCAAACTAATTAAAACACAAAAAATAAATAAATAGACATAAAATATTACATAAATAATCAACCATATAATCAAATTAACCTAAACCTGAAACATGAAATAAAATAATGTTAATAATATAAAATAAATAAAACAAAACAAAATTCATGCTAAAATAAATCACCATCCAAACACAAATCAAATATATGACCATAAAAAAAAAATCATTATGTAATCATCATATAATCATCATATAATCATCCCAATCATCACACAATTGTCACATAAAAATTATCTCATAATCATCATAATAATTATCACATAATAATCATCCCATAATCATCATAATAATCATGCATCTAATATAAAAAAAAATACATCTACAATTATCTAATCTTGTCAAATCACATTTTTAAATGTTTTCATAAACACTAATTGAAAGTAATATGTATCTATTCTAAAGTTGGAATATAGACATGCGTGTAGAGATGAACAAAATGAAGAACATACCAGATAATTAGTCTAAAAGCCAAATAAAAAATCCAAAGCCAAAGAGGGTGAGGCGATGGTTCACGTGGGTCAAATAGGCTTAAATAACTTTTACCTTTTTTTATCTACAGAACTCCTCGTTCTCAATTTCCTTTTATTTTTCCCTTCACCTCTATCCAAGCAGCAACTTTCTTTCATTCTTCATCAGACCCGCCACGTTAATCACTAAATCAAACTTTTTTCCAATCACCAATCGTCAGAATCACAAAGAGAAATCTTACTTCGATTTTCTATAATCTGAACTACCCCAACAAAGAACAAAAATAAAAAATCGAAAATCCCCAATTCCTAATGTCATCTCTAAACCCTTTCTCCCTCAAGTCAGTAACCACTGTTAGACCCGCAATCCGCTCACCACTGTCGCCTGGAAACCTCCCTTCCTTAACCCTTTGAATATTTTTCTCGCCTGATTGCTCTCATTTTTTTTCTCTTCTGAACTCTGTGTTGAATTTTATCTTCAATGTTGGGGGTTTGAGTCTCCTTTTATAGGGAAAAATCACCTAGAGTCCTAGAATGATTTGAGTTGGAGTTCTCATCCCAATCTAAGTCTTGTTCTAATCTAGATAAAACTCTATCAATATTATCTCAAAAAAATATGAAAATTTAATCTTAATCTTAGAGAGTTTGGATTTAAACAATTCTTTTTCGATTTTCCTTTTTTTTCATTTTTTCATTTTTATCTTTTTTATTAATTCTGAAAATAAAACTAAAAAAAAAATTAATAACTAAAACTAAAATTAAAATTAAAACTAAAACTAAAAACAAAAATAACCCGGACAAAAAGGGGTATCTACAGCTATCCCTTTTTGTGCATTTCTTGAGAATCAGGGGAAGTGCAATGACGTAAACACCTTACATGTTTTTAAAAACTAAAAGAAACTAACTAAATAAAATCCCATCATAGAAAAATGCTCCTCTAAACGAGGCATAAATTTTAAATAAACCCAACGTGAAAATATACTCCTCTACCGAGGCTTCAACTTTAAATATCCAACGATAAAAATTCCTCTTAATGAGGCTTCAACTTAAATACCAAACGAGAAAAAACTTCACCTAAAAAGGTATCAACTTTAAATACCCAATGAAAAAAGCTCCTCTTAACGAGGCATAAATTTTAAGTACCAAACGAAAAAAAAATTCCTCTTAATGAGGCCTCAACTTTAAATACCCAACGAGAAAAACTCCTCATAATGAGGCATCAACTTTAAATATCCAACGAGAAAACTCCTCATAACAAGGCATCAACTTTAAATATCCAACGAGAAAAACTCCTCATAACGAGGCATCAACTTTAAATACCGAACGGGAAAAAACTTCTCATAACGAGGCATGAACTTTAAATACCCAACGAGGAAAAACTCCTCATAATGACGCATCAACTTTAAATACCAAACAAAATTTGCAAATTCTCAAATATAAATACTTTCTTTCAAAAGAAATTTCAAGAATCTTACCTTGAATCCAAAAACGACTTGCTATTCTCTTAGAGATTGAAATTCCAAATTGAAGTTCTTGTCCAAATTATGTTGAATATCTGCAATAGTCTTTTTTGAATGCAATGCATGAATGCGATGCAATATATGAATGTCATCAGTATAATGTAATATATGAATGACTGCAATGCACGAATAACTGCAATGCATGAAAGAAATCAAATCCCTGAATCTCTAATCAAGATAAAAGGTTCTCAAGTTCATTGTTCATCTCATCATCATCTACTAGGTTTTCAAACTACTAAATTGAATCTTACTATTTTTTTTCTTCTTCAAAATTAACTTCTTCCTAATGATTTCCCTTCTCAAAGGTTTCAAAACATTAATCACTTCCACATTCCATGTCTCACCTTATTGCTTTTCTGCTCAAATCATCCTTAGATTTCTCATAAAAGTAAATGCAAGGATCTCTTAAAATTATCACTTCAATTTATCAATCATTATTCTAGTTCCATAACAAATGTAATGCATCATGCATTCCCTCTAAATGCAAGGGTTTAAAGATGAGAATAACAAATGGTGAAAAGCAAGAATAATCTGGAAAAGAAAATGCCTTTATTGATAAGAAAAAAAACTCTATCTTGAAGAAATAAAAGACATATCAAAGGTTATCACAAAGAAAGTTGGGATAGTATATCAGTATCTAGATAATGAATCTTAGATAATCTTAACAATTCATTCAAAACTCTTTTCCAAAAACCAATCCCATCGGTGTCTTCAATCCTTCCGAGCTCGTCAGACCAGACATTGCCCTAAGCTTTATGAAATTTTTTGAACGACGCTATCCCTCCTCATATCTAAGCCACCCTTTCAAGTTTTCAACTTAGACATCTCCCAGTGACTCAAACCGCCCTTTTCGGATTTTCAATTTGAGTCCTCCTTTTTTCTTTATTTTCCTTCTGTTCAAGCAAAATATTTCTTCACAGCATCTGAGTTAATTGGATTCGGCAAATTAATCATCCCCATCCATTTCGGCCAAAATTAATGCTCTACCTGAAAAAACCTTTTTCACCACATATGGACCCTCCCAATTTGGCGTCCATTTCCCCCGATGATCATGCTGATACGAAAGAATCTTTTTCAAGACCAGTTCTTCCTCCCTGAAATGTCTGGGATAGACTTTCTTATCATGCACTTGCATCATTCTTTTTTGATACAACTGTCCATGGCAAAGCACTGTAAGTCTCTTTTCTTCAATGAGATTCAACTGCTCATAGCGGTTTCTTATCCACTCTGTTTATTCTAATTCAACCTCTTTCAACACTCTTAAAGAAGGAATTTCCACCTTAACTGGCAACACAGTCTCCATTCCGTACACTAATGAGAATGAGGTTGCTTTTATGGATGTGCAAACCGAAGTTCTATAAGTATGCGGGGCAAAAGGCAACGTCTCATGCCAGTCTTTGTATAGATCAGTCACTTTTTCCACAATCTTCTTAGTGTTCTTATTGGCTTCTTCCACTGCTCCATTCATCTTTGGACGATATGGTGCTAAATTGTGATGCTTGATCTTGAATTGTTCACAAACTTCTTTCAACATCTTGCTATTCAAATTACGAGCATTATCGAAAATGATTCTTTCTGGTAATCCATATCGATAGGTAATCTCCTTCTTTGTGAACTTGCATACCACTACTCGTGTTCCACTTGCATATGAAGCTGTTTCGTCCCACTTTGTGAAATAATCAATAACCACAAAAATAAAATGATGCCCATTCATCGCCTTTGATTGATCCAATCACATCCATGCCCCACATTGAGAATGGCCATGGAGGTGCTAAAACATGCAACACACTTGGAGGAGCATTAATCTTATCTACTTAGATCTGACATTTATGACATTTTCGGACATCTTCTTTGCCTCTGCAGCATCAACACATCTCAAAAGCACTTGATCTCGTCTCCTCTTGTACAAGATTTTTCCATCAAGGAAGAACCCCAAAGACAATCTTCGGATTAGCCTTTTATCATTATCTGAGGCGTGTTTCGGGTACCATTGATATTTGATGTATTGCATGATATCATAATGCCAAGGTTGACCATCAACTTCTTCTTCAACATCTAAACAATGAGTTATCGACCCTTTCACATCCAACTTGATTGGTTGAATCTCAGCATTTGCATCTAGTTTAAACATTGCAGCCAGGGTGGCTAAAGCATTAGCCATCTGATTCTCCTCTCATGGCAAGTGTTGAAACTGAATCTTCCTAAATTGCTTGATTAACTCAACTATGTATTTCTGGTATAGGATCAATATGGAATCCCTTGTCTCTCATTCTCCTTTCAATTGATAAATAACTAGGGCTGAATCACCATATACTTCCAGCACATCAATCTTCCTTTCAATTGCTACTTGAAAACCCATAACACATGCCTCATACTCAGCCATATTGTTGGTGCAATTAAAATCCAATATTGCAGTAATCGAATAATATTGACCAACTGGGGATATTAGGACTACCCCAATTCCATACCCCAAAGCATTAGACGCTCCATCAAAGAACATTTTCCAGAGTTTTTCCTCACGTTCTTCATCCACTGCATCTAAAATAGCCATCAAATCCTTATCTGGGAAATCAAATCTCATTGGCTCGTATTCTTCAGAGGCTCGGTCTGCTAGGAATTCAGCTATCACACTTTCCTTTATCGCTTTCTGGGTTACATAGACAATGTCATACTCAGATAACGTGACTTGCCATCTTGCAATTTTTCCTAATAATGAAGGCTTCTCAAACATGTACTTGAGAGGATCTAATATTGCTATAAGCCAAGTTGTATTGTACAACATATACTGCCTGAGTTTATGAACCGTCCAAGCTAAAGCACAACACATCTTTTCTAACGATGAGTATCTAGACTAATAATAAGTGATTTTCTTACTCAGAAAATAGATGGCATGCTCCTTCTTTCCTGTTTCATCTTGTTTCCCTAAAACACACCCCATAAATTTCTCAAACAGTGTCAAATACAAAATCAATGGTTTCCTGGAATTGGTGGAACCAGCACTGGTGGATTCGACAAGTATTCTTTGATCTTTTCAAAGGCTTCCTGACAATCTTCATTCCATTCACTAGTATCATACTTGCGAAGAAGCTTGAAGATGGATCACACTTGGAAGTAAGTTTGGAAATGAAACGAGCTATGTAATTCAATCTTCCCAAGACACCTCTCACTTCTTTTTGTGTATGAGGGGGAGACAAATTCTAAATCACTCGTATTTTGTTAGGATCCACTTCGATTCCTCTTTCACTAACCACAAAACCCATCAATTTCCCTAACTTGACACCGAACGTGCACTTGGCAGGATTCAATCTCAATCTAAACTTTCTCAATCTTTCAAACAATCTCTTGAGATTAACCAGATGATCTTCCCTCATGGGTTTTTGCAATCATGTCATCCATATACACCTCGATCTCTTTATGCATCATGTCTTTGAACAGAGTCACCATCGCCCTTTGGTAAGTAGCTCCAGCATTTTTCAACCCAAAAGGCATAACTTTATAGAAAAAGGTTCCCCACATTGTAACAAATGTGGTTTTCTCCATATATTCTTGGGCCATTTTGGTCTAGTTATACCCTGAAAAACCATCCATGAACGAAAAGGTGGAATGTCTAGCAGTGTTATCCACAAGGGTGTCAATATGAGGCAAAGAAAAGTTATCATTGGGACTTGCCCTCTTTAAATCTCAGTAATCTACACAACTTCTCAATTTCCCATCTTTCTTAGGAACCAGGACTATGTTGGTTGCCCACTCCAAGTACTTTGCCACCTCCAGAAAACCTGTATCAAACTGCTTCTTCACTTCTTCTTTGATCTTCAACAACATTTATGGCTTCATTCATCTTAAATTTTGCTGCACAGGCTTGCAACTTGGCTTTAAAGACAGCTTGTGCTCCACAATATTTGTATTCAAACCCGACATGTCTTTGTATGACCATAGGAACACATCCACAAATTCTCTAAGCAAATCTTTTAATCTTTTCTTTTGAACAGGCGGTAAGGATGCACCGATTTTAACTTCTTTTCTATTCTCTTCATCTCCCAAATTGATCATCTTAGTAACCTCTTGATGTGGCACAATCGGTTTCTTTTCTTTTTCCATTAATCTCAATAAATAGGAGATAAAGTATATTCATCTGAATCTTCTTCATTATCAAATTCACCAACATTAACTGAATTTTCAAAATTGAATCCCAAATTATTATTATTATTATTATTATTATTATTATTATTATTATTATTATTATTATTATTGTCTTTACATTCATTACTTGAAATCCTGAAATTGAATGAAATTGAAAGAATATGGATTGGTATACGAAGAAAAAAATGGCAATGATGAATGAAAGAGGGAATGAAAATGCATCACACTGCTATTTTATTAAAAATAATGAAAAATAAACTAGCCCACACATAAAAGACCATCCCTAATGCCCTTGGGCATGAGCAACTAGGAACTTGACTCATTACATTACATTTTATGAGATTCAAGGATAACCGACAGCTTTGTCATCTTCCAATTATCCAACTCCATTTCTGGTGGACATGAGTGATAAGTTCAAAAATTACACATTTTATGCCCTTTCTATTCTTAGTTTTCGTTATATTTTCTATCTTTATTCTAGTTAATTAAATTATGTTTTTGAGTTTCAGGTATATTTAGGAGAATGAAGTGAAAACATGTCAATAATGATGGTAAAGATCTTACAAAATCACAATCACAAGATTGAAAAAGACTTGGGAGTCAAAAAGATCAAATTCTTAGTGCAAAGCAAGAAGGCAGATTTGACCTCTGGAGCTTATTGCTAAGAAAACATGATGTTAAAATCTTTATTCAAAGAAACTTCCTTCTTGACTTTTGAATTTCACTTGAATACCTTTCCAACAGTATATCATATTCCCAAATCGGATAAGAAATGGTTATCCAAATCAGCCGAAGAAGTGCGATAAGATGCAGCACCAAAAGAGGGTTGGTCGAGAGCCCGGCGCCGCACCGTGGCGCCAAAGCCCCCTAAAACGTTCGAGAGGCTGGCACCGCGGCGCTGGACGGAAAACCTAAAATTTCCAAACTTAAAAAAAAACACAAATTGGCTGACTTTTTTTTACTTGTGCGGCAAGAAATGCCTCCAAAGAAATTTCATAATTCGTCGATAATGAGCTTGCGCTTCTTCCAAAAGCATGAACAAATGCTAGCCATTTGGATGGAAAGGATACACCCCTGTCTTCAACTCTTCAATCCTGTCATTCATCTCGTCAGCCTTACGAGCTGCCACATTAAACCGGTCGAATATATGCTTTAAAAGGTTTTGTCTTCTCAGATTTTCACTCTGAAGTTGTCTACATTCTACTTCTGACTTCACCAAGTTCTCAAACATCTCTTAGCACTCTTCTTCTGATTTCATCAATTCTGATTGCAACTTATCAATTTCTTCTCACATCTATTCAAGCTCAGAAATTCTTGAATGAAGATATCTTATCCAAATCCTTGAAGGTTGTTTTCCATGTGTTGTAGTCTTGATTGAGTTTTTGAATCCTCTTACACGTTCAGTCAGGCTGCTCTCTAGTTTTCTAATGTTCACTCGCAGTTTCTTGACCCTTCTAACCCATTTTGCTAGATCATCTTCCATTTTCCTTACCTTACCTTAAAGTTTTTGGTTTTCCTGCTCTAGTTCATCATTCTCTTCTCGTAGCTTCCTCTTGGCTAGTTCTATCTTGAGCATGGGATTTGGGGGTGGAGTTTGGGCCAAACCATTAGAGCTATCTTCTTGAAAGAACACAATATCTTTAGCTTGTCTAGCACGCCATACCGAGTACTCAGGTAAAGTGTCATATGTAAGCATCCCTTGGCCTACTCTATTTGTTTTCATGCCAATTTTCTTTCTTCCTTTGAGCTTCTTTGTTGGTATAGGAGAACTCAAAATGATTGAGCCTTTAAGTCATCGGCACGAACTATTCATACCCTACTTGTCTTCGGACCAAAATGGGAGCATAACTGATAGCCCCCCATTAGCTTGGAAGAGGTACATATGGTTGATCCCCACATTCGTATAACACTGAATCATGACGCATCCAAAGAGCTTCTTGACTTGTAAGCTTGCCTAAAAATGAGACCCAATCATTGTTGGACTTTGGTTCGAGCCATTTACTCTCGCAAAATTCTTTGATAGGAATATTGGAAGTGAGATATGGCTTGCGAAATTTGCCCTCTTTGCATTCAAAGTGACTCTTCATCCAAATGTATAGTAATTGCAAGCACCCAGTGAAACGTCCCTTCCCAGTTCATCGACACTAATTCAATGATCTCACAGTTTCAGCAAGAATGGATGGAGCTGCAATAACTGGTACTCAGCTTGATCGATGAGGCCCACCACATTTAATTCAACATGTCCCAAAACTTTAGGAAAGATCATCATCCCATATAGAGCCAGTGCCATTATGGCAATGCATCTTTCATCATCCGGGTGTTTCTTGATAAAGTTGCGAAGAAAGCTCCAAGGAATACAATTGTTTTTACCTTTCACAGTTATATGACGCTTAATTTCTAGTGCGTTGATCCCCACTAATTTAGCCGGTCTCTTGTGGTAGACTCTTTTACTCTTCAAAAATATCTCATCAGGCTTTGAATGGTCAAAACGGAGCAACACTAAGTACTCCTTAATTGTGGGCACCATATCCACTTCATTGAAAACAAAACATCTGTAAGAAGGATCCCAAAATTGCATCATGGCCCTGATCAAATTTTGATCTACCTCAACTGGGAGAAGTAGTGCTAAATCACCATATTTCTTCTAAAACCCATCTTGTCTAGTCTTGGCCAGGATCTCCAAATGTTAGTCAAGTCGATGAGGTAATTCTCTATGAGATCCAAATGAATTCTTTCAGGGAGGCAACGGCGGACCGCCGTGGGAGCCAGGGGGGCCTTGGCCCCCCCAAGAATTTTGAAATTTTTTAAATATATATATATTTATGTGTATTTATATATTAAATAAAATAAAATTAACTCTCTCAAAATAAAATTTATATTTTTTTATTTTTTTATTTTTGTGTACAACTTAATTTTATGCATTATAATTTTAGAAAGTTAAAATTATATTGTTATATTTTTTTATCCACTAATTATTATTCATAACTCTTCAAATTAATTGATTTGTTATATATATTAAGTCATAATAATGTGAACTTAAATTAATTTTCTAAATGTTAGCTTTCTCAACAAGACTTCAACAAAATATTGTAAACTGTAAAGCCAGATTTTTTTCTTTTACTGAATGTTACTGTTACCCCCTGTAACTTTTCTTCTTCTATTTTTTAGCTTCAAATTCAATCAATTTTGTTTGTAACTTGATGCTTGTCGTTTGAGTCATCAAGTTTAAAAATTAAGATCATGCTAAGATTTTCAAAAATTTTCTTTTATTAGTTAGTAGTTATTCTAACTTTTATCTTCATTTTTAAAATTTTTATTATAAATCTATTTATTTTTTCTGTCACTGTCGACTTCTTTACAAAAGTAAAAATAATAAGATTTTTGTTAAGATTGTTATTTTATTTTTTAAAATATATGTTTATATGATTTTATTGTTTATATGCATGAATAATGTTAAAACTTTTGTAATTAGTCAAAAATTTGATTTTTTTTAATTAATTTTTGTTATAGTATAATATTATATTGATTTGTCTTAATTATTTATGACATACCTCAAATGAAATATATATAGATTTAATTTTTTTATTGGCTACCCCAAAATCAAATGTCAAGATCCGTCACTGCAGGGAGGGTGGAGATGTAGCATGTGGGCAAATAGTCACCTATCTTTTGTTGGACCTCTTCGGACCTAGTCTTCAAGCTAACTGACGACTCATACTTAGTAACTGTTGGGCTTTCCATGGATATGTGTGAAGATTTAGTTTATCAACCAATTGCTATGTGGATGATGTAAATGCATGAAAAAAAAAAGAAAATAGTGAGTAAAGTTATATCATAATAAACAAATAAAGGACAAAATATGTATATATATATATATATTTAAAATGTGAGACAAAGGTAAGAGGTGTTCATTCATGTGTCCTAATTCGAGTTATTATCTATGAAACAGGTGGGCATGGCTCTAACTTAAAGTTGGTCACTTAAGTGTTATCTATATGTTGGGCTCAGGATATTTGACAATCTAAAAGGTTCCCAAATTGCTCCTTAGCTTCATCCATGGAGGATGAGTAAGGCACCCCAATCCTTACCCATTACAGGCTCCAACCGAAAAAATTCAATTTGGGTGAGAGTATTTCCCTAGCACATATGGAGGTTATCACCCCACGAAGCTTAGGTACTTTACACCCGAGAGTGTTTCGCTAGCCCATACGGAGGTTATCACCCCACGAAGGCGTAGTTACTTTACCCGCTCTGAAAAGGACGAGCCCAGGTATTGGGCTTATGTTCATGCTAGTATGGTGTGTGCGAAAGAACATAGCAAACCTTGACTCACAAAAATACCTACAAAAAATAATCTAAAAATAAAGAAGAAGAAAAAAGATTAAAAATGTTAGAAATCAAATAAAACAATAATAATAATTAAAACCAATTCAAGACCAAGGATAACATGTGACTAACCTATGGCTCGACTCTCTAAGTCCCCAGTGGAGTCGTCAAACTGTCATAACGTGCCAAATATGAATTCAGCATGCTAGACGCAAATCATGGAGTCGCCACTACTTTTTTTTTTGCTAGGTGTGATTAGTCACCTATATGAATCCATCCTTTTTTAAAGTAACCCTATGCTTGACTAAGATACCCTAAAAAGAATAGGTTCTGATCTACGTTTCAGAACTAGGTTCGGGAGTTCAATTACGTGCAGAAAATGATTAGGACCCCCACAACGCCTACCATAAAGATAATACCATATCAATCACATATTATCCTAAACTGGTCTTATCTAAATGGCCTTAATCAATCCTAATTTTATTACCAAATTAATATTTATTTCCCTAATCATGCAAACTAATTAAAACAAAAAATAAATAATCATAAAGTATTACATAAATAATTAATCATATAATCAAATTAACCTAGACTTGAAACATGAAATAAAATAATGCTAATAATATAAAATAAAATAAATCACAAAATAAAATAAAATAAATCATGCTACAAAAAATCATCATCCAAACACAAATAAAATACATGACCATAAAAAAATCATCATGTAATTATAATATAATCATCTCATAATCATCATAATAATTATCCCATAATCATAATATAATCATCACATAATAATCATCTCATAATCATCATAATAATCATCATCCCATAATCATCATAATAATCATGCATCTAATATATAAATATAAAACATCTACAATTATCTAATCTTGTCAAATCACATTTTTAAATGTTTTCATCAACACTAACTGAAAGTAATATGTATCTATTCTAAAGTTGGAATATAGACATGCATGTAGAGATGAATAAAATAAAGTAAAATGAAGAACATGCTAGATAATTAGTCTAAAAGCCAAATCAAAAATCCAAAGCCAAATAGGGTGGGGCGATGGTTCACGTGGGTCAAATCGGTTTGAACAATTTTTACCTTTTTTTATCTACAGAACTCCTCGTTCCCAATTTCCTTTTATTTTTTCCCTTCACCTCTACCCAAGAAGCACCTTTCATTCTTTATCAGACCCCACCACGTTAATCACCAAATCAAACTTTTTTCTTATCACCAATCATCGGAATCACAAAGAGAAGTCTTACTTCAATTTGCTATAATCTGAACTACCCCAAAAAAGAACAAAAATCAAAAATCCTCAATTCCTAGTGTCGTCTCTAAACCTTTTCTCCCTTAAGTCAACAACCACTGTTAGACCCGCAATCCGCTCACCACCTTCGCCTGGAAACCTCTCTTCCTTAATCCTTTTAATATTTTTTCTCGCCTAATTGCTCTCCTTATTTTTTTCTCCTCTGATCTCTGTGTTGAATTCTGTCTTCAATGTTAGGGGTTTGAGTCTCTTTTTATAGGAAAAAATCACCTAGAGTCCTAAAGTAATTTGGGTTCGAGTTCTCATCTAAATCTAAGTCTCGTTCTAATCTAGATAAAACTCTATCACTATTGTCTCAAAAAAAATCTGAAAATTTAATCTTAATCTTAGAGAGTTTGGATTTAAACAAACATTTTTTTCTTTTTCGGTTTTCCCTTTTTTCCCTTTTTTTCATTTTTCCTTTTTTATTTATTTCGAAAATAAAACTAAAACTAAAAAAATTAACCCGAACAAAAACGGCTGTCTATAGTATGTTAATGCTCGCATATGTATGTTTTAATAGTGATAGACCACCTAAGGTTACCAGTCCACCTATGTCTTTTTAGATGCATGTATGATAAAATGGGACATTCAATTTGTTCATAAATTGTGTGTTTGCATTAGATTCAAAATGATGATATAGTATAATACAAATCGATTATGTAAATTAATAGAGCTTGGGTTTACCCCATGTAGGGTTTTGAACTTTGATTCCTCTTAATCCTCTATCAAAATCTCCAAACCAAGTCTTTAGTAAAGATGAGACTTGAGGCCTTGAAAATAGCTCTTGATTCTGGTACATACTTAATCAAGTGGCAACCACCAACCAAAATTCAACCCAAATGCTATGAGAGCGCTAAGGATGACCTTTCGCACACTTACAATTATTGCACTACAATTAATCAATTACACTTTAAAATTGGTTAAATACATATTTACCCCAAGAATTATACCAATTTATCACATTGACTCCTAAAAAATATAAATCTGTAATTAGGTACCTAAAGTTTGTTTTTTATTCATAGGAATGATTAGAACTGCTTAGGTAGTACAAGAATCAAGCCTTTTAGTACTCATCATATCTCCCTGCATAAGCGTACATAAATCATTAGGAGGATTAAGTATGTTCATCAGCGTACCCATTATGTGCCATGTTAGCCAAAAAATCAGGACAATAGTTAGCTTCTTTATGTGTGGACAACTTGACAAAGCCAATCTCTATCCAATATGTACCTAAAGTTTATTTTCGTCAAACACTTTGTTTGACTAACAGTGTTAGTTGAAGGTTTAACGAAACATAAATGCACAATAAAATTATAACAAGTGACAAAAATGCCATATCGTTTTAAATTTTTTTCATTTTTGAATTTGAAAACATAAAATAAAAAATAAAAATCAAAGACAGAGAAAATGAGGACTTAGAAAGGAAAAAGAGAAACGAAAAAAGAGAAAAATGAGGGGCAGTGTTAACCGTTCGATTGGTCTAAGGTAGATTGACATTGATCTACCTCAGCCGGCCAATCAATGGGTAAACAGCCCACCTCTTCCACTCCTTTCTTACTCTCCTTTCCCTACATTCTCTTTTTCTCTTTTCTCCTTTCCCTAAACCCTAAACCCTAAACCCAGAATTTTACAAATTTTAATTAGTGAGAAAGTCTTCGGTGGTGATAGCTAAAGCTTTTGGAAGAGATACCCAGAATTTTACAAATTCTAAACAGTAAGAAAGTCTTCGGTAGTGATAGTCAAAACCTCTGTGGAGATATATATATATTTTTATTTTTAAAAAATTTTCATAAATTTGTTTATGTTTTACATTTAAAAAAAAAAAATTCTTTTGTTTATATTGTTGATGTGATAGTGGATTCCACTATAATTTGACGGTGACATGTTTGCTTATTTTACATTTAGGTGACATTTGGCCTTTAGTTATTTGTCATGAAGGGTGCATCATCAGTTTTAGTAACACCTCTAGTCAAAAGGGCAAAGGCTTGTCCAAACGAAATTTTAGGGCATAAAAATTTTGTATTCTTTAAATACCAATGTGATAGAAGCGTTATAGTTAATGAGATAAATGTGTATTTAATCCATTTAAAATTATGTAAGATCTATTAAAATATAATATAGTTCATACTTAGAAGTAGTGGATTCCTACATAATTTTTACTGTGATTGATTATTTGTAAGATTATAGTATAAAAAAAAAAATTGTAGGCGAAATACTCACTATCTATATATTAAGTGTTGTGACTCATTACTTGTATCTAAGACCCAATCAATACATTTTTACTCTATTAATTTAAGTCAAAAAAGAAAATCTTGGAATAAATTAAGCCAAAAAAATTAAAATATTATCAAGAGAAATTAACCTTTGAAACAAGAAGCGTTGGGCAGTCGTAGGCAAAACTAGTTTATTCAAATGCTTTTATATATAGTAGACATTAATTCGTATATGCTTTAAAACGAAGACTAGTTTTAGAAAAACCCAAGTCCAAGAAAGAACCACAACTTGAAAGATGCATTGGCAAATGATACAGCTGAAACCACAGCTGGCAATGGCATTACAAAACAAGTTAAAAGTGCTTAATTTGAGTAGGTGGAACCGTGAAAGGTGCTATATATTATTTATATATTAATCATGGAACCAGGAAGGCGGGACTATCATACAGTCTGTCATTTCATCTTTTTGACCATTGGAATGCTCCTACAAGTACAAATATTAAGCTCCTCAAAATATACTAGTAGATCAATTAATTGTCAATATATATATATATATATATATATATATATTAGGTTTGATAATATGTGCATGTGTGTCGTGTTTTGTGTGTTCTTGTATTAATTGTGTAAATATGAAAACGACGCAAATTATTAAACGTGTTAAAATTCTAAATATGAATACGATACGTTTATTAAATGTTTTGTGTTAGTCGTATTTAAATGTGTTATGTCATTTTTATTATACTATTTTTATGTTTATTAAACATGTTATGTTCTCGTCGTATTCAAAATTATCAAATTTGATATATATGTGAAAAATGTTAATAACTGTCTCTTAACATGGTTTTAATCATAGAATTTTATGTGTAATGTATATATTATTTACATGAGTATATGGTAATATATGTAATAAAACCTTTCCAACTTTTACCTCAAAAAATTAGAGTTTCAAGACAAAGATATTAATGTTAATGAGGCTTTGTCTATTAGAATAAGGAAATTTTAAAAGTTGTTATATGTTAGGTTCAACCGTTCAAGTGATCTCATCAAATTTAGATTTGATTTTTATGTTTGAATTTAAACATACAATACAATTTAAATTATGCAAGTTTGGTCCTATTTTATATTATGAATTTTGTCCAATTGATATGCTAGTTGTTGATTTCTTTTATTGGTTTTTTCGGTTGTTTTGCCTTTTATTTTCTATAAATATAAATATATAAAATTTTGGAAGTTATTAGATGTAATTGTAATTTCTATTGCATTAATTAATTTCATCAAGAAATAGTATAACCATTTACTTCTATATAGGGGTGTAATCGAGTTGAGCCGAGTTCAAGCTATAAGAAGCTTGAGCTCGCCTCGAAATTCGAGGTTTGAAGTTCGATTCGAGCTCGATCGAGTTTCACTTTTAAAGCTCGAACTCGGTTCGAGATAAACATCGAACTACTCGAACTTACTCAGTTAGGCTCGTTTCCCTACTAAAAAATGAGCTCGATTTCCATGCTCAACTTCAAACTCGGTTATTTGTGATCGAACTCGAGTTCTAGTTCGAATTGAGATTTTTCAATACTAATTAAAAATAAAAAAGCTCGATTAAGCTCGCGACCTACTTGAGCCAAGCATTAGGATACTCGAATTCGGCTCGCTCGATAGCTCGAGCTGCTCGAGCTTAAGCTCAACTCGACAAGGATCGAGCCGAATTTGAATTTTTTTTCAAGTCGAATCCGAGTAACTTACGAATACAAATGTCTCATTTACACCCTTACTTTTTATATATATATATATATATATATATATAATACATTAGTGGAAAGTTAAAATGCAATTTTTACTTTTTCACTCGTCCGGTGTGCATTTGGCTTTGCAATTTCTTCCTACTAAGTAAATGTGGTTTATAATGATTTATATTTGATAGATTGTCACTGTTTAAATTTATATATTATCAGTGAATAACGTGATGTAATTTCATCAATAAAAAATATTGAATTTTAAAAATTCTTTAAAATAAATACAAATAATTTTTTTTATTATTAGATGATATCATGTAATTCATTAATCGTATATAAATCCATTTCGTATTAAAATAATCCTATATCTAACAAAAATAGTAAATACACTCAAAGTAGCTAAATCCCATTATGCAGGAAAACTTTTATCTCCGGTCTCCAATTTGCATCCTACTAGTAAATTGTAATCTTAACAAATACAACCACTAAGAAAAACACAATATATGAAGGCAAATATATATAAAAATATAAAAATTGGTTGGTCATTGCCTACAAGGAGTTTCAAGAATTGTCTCCAACGCTGGCTTCCATGATCTCTGCTTGGAAAACCTCACCACGGAATCTTCTGTGTTGCTCACCGAGTTTTCTGGTGTCTTGGCTTCAAAAGGAAAAATGCAAAACTCAGTAAAGACGGGAAAAATTTTCCCAAGGTTAAAAGTTGCATGTTTCAATGCCTTGGTAGCCTTGCAAGTGAGACAGCTCATTTCCTCTTGCGTGAGCACTGAGTAGAGCAATTCCATTGGAAGAAGGAAGTAAAGCTGGCGTCGCTCTAGCACTTCATCTGCCGTCAGGCCATGAACCCTGTAACCAACATTTAGACTGCTTGAATCACACACAAATTGTCCTGGATTCTCTACCATTAGATCTGCTGCTTTAACTGGTTTTGTATACATCTGCATATTCCCATCTGGCAGTAGTACCTTCACTGCTCCACTTGAGATGATCGAAGGTGCACAAGAAGCTGCATTCCCCATTATGAATACTAGATAATTGGCTGAAAAATGGAAAGGGAGAGGAAGGTACTAGGAAAATGAGACACCCTTTCTCTTTAACAAGAAATGAATGGAGATGGTAGCTAGCTAGGTAGGCAGGCAGGGGAGGGCTTGGGAATTGATGATATATATTCATGCAAAGATGGTGGTTGAGCGATAAAGGGAAGGATTTATTTATTTTTGCTATACTTTATAGCTTCACATATCACTATCAGACAACAAGATGCAAGCAAATTTTCATGAGTCAAGGACCAGATGGACATGGCTCTTTTCATTTAAAGAAATCAAAGTTAAGTATAATGATTTAACTGCCACCATTAACCATATTATATATATAATATTAATAAGATAATCTAATTTATAAGTAAGAATCTTAATTTTATTAAAAAAAATTGTTAAACGAATTTATTTGATAATAAATAAAAATAATTACAGTTTAATTGAATTGTTTTCTTTTCAGAGTTTTATTTTTCATTAATCTTGAAACGTAAATAAATTTATTTAATAAAAAAAGAATTAAAATTTATTTTGAATTCTTTTATCTTCATAATTTTAAATTTACGTTAATATCAAAAGTAATAAATTTATATTTATTTGATATAATTTGCACAAAAAACAAAATTTTCATGTTAATACAAATTTTGATTAATATACATACGAAGAAGTTCAAGGGAGAAACCCTATTGGAATCATGAATCTTATCTCGCTTAAAGAATGGTAAGAACAAGAACAATTGGATCAAAACTTGATTGTTCCATTTCTTAGACTATAAAAAACCTATAACTGACAAGAAAAGAATGACAATTATACTTCAAATGTTCTTACTAGCAAGAGTGTATTAAGAAAATGCAGGCCAATGCTTGCAGCAGTTACCCTGATAAGTTTCTTCCAATTTGTTATTACTACTGTTTCTTTAATCTGCCAATAAATTGTTTATTAAGGTGAGCACATGATGAGGCATGGACCAAAGCTTACCCAATGTTATAGCCATCACAAAACGACACCACCAACCTTATGATTGGATATGGTAAGAAGCAATTTCTTGGATAGTATTCTCTATGGCTGCTCACCTAACTTAATCATTAATCATACCTAGTTATAATACAAACAAATCAATTTTTGGTATACAAGATGACAAGGAAATTAAGAATATTTAGACAGCAATTTTTTTGCATGTCAAATCGTTATTATGTATTTGCTAATTGCTAGCTTGCAAAAACTCCATTATTTGAATCTAAAACATAATCCAGTTGATTCATACAGTGATTCTTAAAATATGGCATCTAATACGTCTGAGTTCAAATTCCAACACTTGCAAGCCTTTCTCTTATCCCAATCAACGACTTTATTTTTAAAAAAGTCCCTTGTTTAGTAGAAAGCTTGAAAAGCATTCAACATTAGATTTCCGTATATACTACATAAAATTTCCAACTACACAATACAAGATTATCATCTTCCATCTCATCCCATAAAATATCATATTGATATTGATTCTAACAGTTGCAATGGGCTGTGCAAAGAAAATCTAATACATATACAGTTGTTGAAAAACTTTTAAATTTATGAAAATAAACAATTTTATCTATTATATTTCAAATATTTTTTTATCATATATTATGAAATTTATCCAATTTGTACATCAGAAGTCTAATTGCATAAATTGATTATCATTAAAATATTTTTATTATAAATATTAACAAAATTTATCCAAATTGTAAAAAAAAAAAAAAAAACACTAAAAGAAAAATTATCTTTTTCGACGAATTTTTTTTGTCAAAAATGATTTTTTTTTCGACGAAAAATTCCGATGAAAATGTGGATGGCGATAAAAGTTTTTCATCCTAAATTTATAATTCCATCAAAAAATGTATGAGTATTTTTTACGGAATTTTTCATCGAAATACTCATATATTTCGTTGGAATTACAAATTATCGATATATTTAAAAATTGTTTTTAATTCTGTCGGTATTGGTGCCATTTTCGATGAATTTCATTAGAAATTGGTGCTATTCCAAACGAAATTTCGTCAAGAATAGTACAGTTGCCGACGAAATATTTATATAACAAAAATTTTCGTTGGTAATGTAATAAAAAAAATTTCAGAATTTTTCGATAATTTTTCATCGATAATTGGTTTGAAATCTGTCAAAAATTGTTATTTTATATTTTTTTTAATTTTATTTGGGTTTTAAAATTTTAATACTTTTTTAGATAATTAACTTAAATTTTTTAACAATTTGTAATATAAAAATTTAATTCTATTTAAATTAATAAATAAAAGTCATAATAATTATATAAAATTCCATTAGTAATTATAAAATGTACTAATATTCGAATAACAAAAAATTAGAAATTGTTTTAAAAAACCATTCTGTCCAAGATCAATGTGTTGGACCGTCACCGGGTCCTGCTCCAAAAGTTCTAGCTCGGACACGTGCCATTTATCTATAATATCAAATGAACAAAAATTATTAGTAAATAAAGAATTGACTTTATAAAAACTTAAAATTAAATCATCGACGGTTTAATTATACCAGTAAGGTAAGTGAAAATTTCCTTTTAGTTCCTAATCATCATCATCATTGTCGTCTTCATCATCATCACCATTTTCGTCTTTGTCTTCTTCTTCCTCCTTTTCTTGTTTGTCTTCTTCTTCTTCATCCTCTTCTTTTCCAGAAGAAACGCTTCTTCTTATTCATCATCATTTTCTTCTTAATATTGTTCCACAACAAAATTTACTTCTTTCACTTCACCATGAACAAGAAGTCGAGAATTGTCAAGATCCTCTGAATATGTTATATTTCTCGGAATAGGCACTTCATTTTCTTGATAAACCCTTTCGTTCAGATAAGTTATGTCTCCATGATGAGTTTGAAGCTTAAATCTACTCCTAAACTTTGTTTTGAAGACAACTCCCAATCTCGACATTCACTTATCATTGATGGATAACTACTAAGTAAACTTGTTGACATTGTTGAGTTAAAACAAAAGGTTCATTACTTGCAAGTACTGACCTGTGCTTAACTTCAACAAGACCTTTTTAGGGATCTACCCAAACACCTGTATTCATATCAAATCAACGACATTTAAATAGTACCACACGATTTTCCCTCCCAAAATATTCCAACTTGATAATATTTACCAAAATTCCATAAAGTCATGTCCACAATCATTATAACAACTATCTTTCATATATACATCCCTAACATTGTTTTTCGATTTTGTCTATAATCTAATGTTTTGAACTTGAAACCATTAACGAAATATATTTGATAACACCATACTATACATCCTGGACTATGGGATAGCTCAATGATATGAGGGTCAATTTCAATAGAACTTTGTTGAACCTATGAACAATAACAAAAAGTATTCAAACTCGCACTACATGAGAACATGTTTTTTTCGACGGAAAAAAATTAATTGACCAAAAACATTTTTGCGACAGAAAAAAAATATTTGCGACAGATTTTTTATAATTCCGACGGATTATGTGCAACGAAAATGGATCTGTCGGAGAAACTTTGGCAGGAACCGTGGTGTTCTTGCCAAACAATTAACGATAAAATTTCTCATTTATTGCAATGAAAATTTCGTCAGTAATTTTCAATAAGGTAAAAAATTAAATTTTTTTTAAGGTGAAAAGAATACTTTCGATGAAAATAATCATTGGGAAAAACTATTACCGACAGAATTCCGTTGAAAATAATTATTCAGACAAAAAATTCTGTCAAAAATGTTTTTTCGACTTAAAATAAATAAAAAAATCTACTCTAAAAATTGGTGAAAATAAAATTAAAAATCGATTTTTATTAAGAAAAAATATTTTTCCGAAGAAAAAATTCATCGCTATTACTCATTTCTCTTGTAGTGTTGGTAAGTTTCAATAATGACATCAAGTTTGTAACTATTACGCAATTACTTACAAATTTCTTAAACCATTTTCTAAATCTTATTACACGAACTTTCTCCAACTCACCATCGTTAATGTCGGTGCATCACTTTTCACCATCGCACCAAACATCCTAATATTTTGATGTATGAGTTAGGATAATTACTATATTAATCAAAATATATGAAGGTTACAAAGGTTCTTACTCAATCTAGGGGATGACCTCGTCTCAATTCATTAAGAGTTATACTTCAGCAGCATCAAACTCATCTTGGTTTAGATAATGGGCCTTACTTTTTTTAGGCTCAAAGGCTTGCCCCATATATGTGAAGATTGAAAGACGTCCCATCAAATCCACCTCTCCCCTATCATCATTACGCGGCATCGAGTAAATTTTGTTTGTACATTGGGTTCAAAGTATAAGACGCAAAAGGATAAAATTTCCTCTATAATATACTCTCAACTATAGACCTTTCTACACATGCGGGATTTTTCATTTTTCTTTTCAAATGATGCAAAAATCTAAGCATCATAAACGAATGAAAAATGAATAAGCATAAAATATTGATTTAATTATGTTTTACATAAATCGAACTTCAAACTTAGTACATTTCAAAGAGATACATCTGTCAATAATGGACAAGTCCACCAACTTTGGCCTTGTAAGATAAGTGAATAAGCAAATGCTCCTTTGAATCAAAGAAATCAAGTGGAAAGATCTTCTCTAATTTGCAAATCAAATAGCTCATTAATTGCATACCAAATTGTGTTTTGGCTCAAAATCGTAAAACGCAATTAAAAGCAATCGTTGCATAAAGATATGACAATCATGACTTTTCATGCAATAAGCTCTGCCTCAACCACGTTTGCAAACCAACCAATGTTTGAGGCAAAACCATCAGGAACTCGTAATTGTTGACTCAAGTTCAAACTTTTTTTTATCCTCTCTGCTTAAGGTGTAGGTAGCTTTAGGCTTATATATTTTTCATTACTTTTCACCAATTCTAATTCATGTTATTTACAAAGCAACGCTAAATCTATTTTAACCTTTATATTGTCTTTGTTTTGCCCTTTATATCCATTATTGTGTTGAAAACATTATTGAACACGTTCTTCTCAAGATACATAACTCCAAATTATGATGAATGAGATTACTATGTCAATACGGCAACGCCCAAAATATACTCTTCTTCGCCTAAATATGAGTTTCCCTGAATCCTCTGAGCTTTTCGTCGCTACATTTTCTCGCGAATATGATATTCGAAATGCAATCTGTTCGTTTCAAAATTGCCTCACCGGATAATCTCTGAATAGGAGAGTCATGCTCAACTCTTCAATGAAATTTATCTTTTTGTCCTCTAAAGGGATGATTTAAGGGTAAAAACTGATGATGATGATAAAAGAAGCAAGGTTTTTTTATTCATAATACAATATGAATAAATTTAACTATTCCATACAATAAGGACAAGGTAATCTTCCATGGTACTCTATCCTGATAACATGTCATACGCAAGAAAGTCATTAATCGTTCATAAAAGTGCGACCCTTAATACAATTTTTTTTTCTATAGCCATAATAAGTCAGAACACTATCATTCCACAATAATTTCAATTAAAGGCCTCAAAAAAACACCAATGTTCTGCGATGAACTACTCTTACCCGAAACTACCATATTAAGAAGCAAATATGGTTGCTTCATACACATCCATCGAGTAAATTATACATAACGAGCATTACCGACCAATAAGAGTACGATTATGCTGACGGGCCAAAACGACAAAAATCATCTATACGTAAACCTAGTCTCACTTTTCAAGGATCAACTGCAAAAGATGGGTGATTACGAAGTCCTACCAAGCCTCAACATCAACAGGGTGAATCAACACTCTATCATCCCTTTTATTATGCGCATTCTACGTCATATATCAACAGTTATTGTTGACATATAAAGCCTTTAAAGTCTCAGTATAAGAGGCAAATAATGAAAAATCTTGTAAAGAATTTTCTTTACCCTCCCTCACTTGATTTGCTGGGTTTATATCGAGGACGGCCACATACCAGACAGTATGTTAACTCGACAGACTCGTTATAAAATAACATGCAATTGTTCAAACATACATGTATCTTAACTTAATCAAGTCCAAATTTGTCCATTTTCTTCTTCATTCTGTAAAAGTTCTCAGGTAAGTTATCATCTTATGGCAACATACTCATTATCATCATCATGAGACGATCAAAATAGTTTCACTCATGTTAAACTCTGACTTAACTTTTAACAGTTGTGAAACAACATAGGGTTGTGTGCTTTGAGCATCCTGACCACCACGGTTCATCTTCTTCATTCAATAAAGAATAAAAGTTTTTTGAACTTGAATCTGGTTATTGACCCTGAAAGATTGACTCGTTACCATAATTATCAGTCAAGTGAACATTCAGACTTAGAGCATCCATAACCACTCTCGCATATGGATTAATCATGTATACTCCTTGATGATTGCCCTTGATGAGCTTCCCTTGTGCATCCTAAATAATGTAATCATTATTAAAACCTTTATAATAAAGGTGCTTACACACAACATCGGCTTTTAAAAATTGATTATTTTGACATTTAGGACAAGGAGATCTAACTATATTCTCGCTAACATATTCAGTTTGAGAAAATGCAAATTCTAAAAATTCTTCAGCTTCATTCAAAAACTCATTAGTAATATATTCATTTGCGCCTAATCGATAATACATCCAAAACTTATCCTTATCCACTTTAAAGTCTAATCATTAAGATAAAGTAACACACGAAAACAAGAAATAAAACATAATAAGCAAAAATCGAAAAATCAAAATATCTAAAATACCTATATATGTTCTATATATTCAAATTATAGCAAATCTAATAAATAAAACTACCAGCATCATCATCAAAAAATTTCGAAAAAGCAACACAAGAATAAATATATGTAGCAGAGTTTTCTTCTTTAAAACATATTTAAATTCCTAAAACATAATAAAAAATTAAATAATTTAAAATTAGTAAAACTTTATTCTAATTACTTCAAAAATAAGAATTGAAAGAAAAAACCAAGTCCCAATTTTTCTGAAAAAAAAAAGTAAATAAAAAATAAGAAATAAAAACTATTTATGTAACAAATAATAAAAAAACAAAACCAAAAATTATATTTTAAAAAGAAAAAAAGAAAAATAATGAAAGAAAAACCCAATTATGAGTTATACCTTGGAAGGAAGAGAGAAGGGAGAGGAAAGAAGAAGAGAAGCAAAAAGGGAGGGCGGCGGGGAGGGAGAAAGAAGAAGGAGAAGAGAAGAAGATAATAGAGAAAGAGAAGGAAAAAAAAGAAAAGAGAAAAAATAAGAGAGAAGAGTCGACAAGAAGGGGCAACGATTGGACGGGGGTGGTTGGTGGGCTAGGGCGGTGGCAAGCAGGGAAGTTTACGGGTCGTGAGGAAAATAGGGAGAGAACAGAGGAAAGAAAAAGAAACAAATGGGTTAAATTCTTACTTAACCCCTTTGGCAATGAAATTTCTATTCTTTTTTCAACGAAAGAAAGGTTTTTTCAACGAAAATTTTTGTGAAAATATTTTTGTTAAAAACATTAAATTGTTATATTTTTTTAATTATAAACGAATTTCTGTCGCAAAAGTTTGAAAATTTTGTCGATAATTATTTTGTGAATAACCAAGATTTCCTATCATATAATTATCAATGGATAGTAGTTTCGTTGGTAAATTTCGTTTACAACTCTGTCAATAAAAAAATTTGTGGCGAATTTTTTTCAAAAAAAAATCCGTCAAAAAAGCCAATTTTTTTCGACAAAATAATTTTCATCGAAAAAAGTGTTTTATTATATATAGTTACTAAAATAAATAAATAAATTGATGAAACTCTTTATCTTTAAATAAATAGTAATATTTTCTGGGATTATAACACTATTGTTTTGAAAATTTTAACTTATCTTCAATGTATAAAATTTTTAATCTAAAACCTAACACCACTTTTGATAGAATTCATAATTTTTCAATGAATAAAATAAAATACATATTATTTTATTATATATAGTATATATTTACCAATCAATTTTGTTCCACCAGCAAAATGATTCTCTCAATTTTTTTGAAAAGTGCAAGCTCAACAATACAAATGTTCAATAACTTTTTATTGAAAGGTACAAACACATTAATAATATATGATACATTGAAATATGTTAATAATAAATTGCTACATTTATTCATATAAAAAATAAATTTTATCATAATAAAAACACAAATTAAAGAGAATATTATGAGATTATAAGTTAAAAATATTGTAAAACCTTTAAAAAAAGCAAGGAAAATCACAAAATCATCTTGAATAATTTGACCATGATTATGATTTAAGCCTATGGAAAATTATTATCTTGCCGAACAAATGAAAAAAATGAGTATCCATTCTTAAAAAGTCGGAGCTCCCAAACCTTTTTGAAACCTTATGTAATGAATAGATTAAAATCAAAAGTTATCATAATATATATAATGACATGAGATTTAATTACTTAGTAAATCCTAACTTTGCAATTGTTATTTGATAAAATTTAATTACATAAGAGTTCTAATCTAAAATGTTCTAATTTCTTTTTTCTAAAAAAAAAAATCTATCTTGATATTGAAATTTTTAATGATAAATTTATTAATATTTACAATACAAAATTGTAAATAAAATAAATCTTATTACTATTTATAATATAATAAAAAAACATTTATATTATAAAAAACTTGTATATTGAGCATAAAGTTACATATTATATAAATAATCAAAAATTACATTAACATTTAAAATTAAATTGATATAACTTTTTTTTTTTTACATTATAAGGTTAATGAAAAATTATAAATTTCAAGATTCAAAGTAATTCAATGTAAATATTTTTATTTATTATCAAATAAATTCATTTAACTAAAGTTGTTTAATAGAATTAAAATTTTTATTTATAAATATTATAAATCTTATTAATAATTAAAAAAATATTTAAAATGACAATTAATAATATAATAACCAATAATAAGTATCTTGGTCAGTTCAAAAAAAAAAAAATTACATTCAAATTTATATATATATATATATGATTAGAGATATTTAAATAGGATTATTCAATCATTTTTGTAAAAGAGCCTGACATATGATTTACGAATCCGTATCTAATTCAATTGTTTTTTTCTTTGTTTGCCAATCCCCCTTATATATGACTTCACCGAAAAGCAAGCCATGTGATTAAGAAATGCATATATCCTTCAAATTTAGCCGGAAAGTTATCATAATTTGCATTTAAATGAACATGCTTAGGTTGTAATTTTTTTTCTATAGATTAAGATATTAAACTAGAATTTTAGAACTCGAGGGAAACGTAAAACAAAAGCCAATCCTTGGTAGGCTACTATAAAAGAAAAAAAAAAAAAAAAAAAAAGAAATAGCCCTTTCTGATAATTAAAAGTGCCAATATATTACTTATTTCGCCATCTCATCTTAAGTGAATGCGGCTGTGTGCGTTTTGTTTCTTCCCTAGTAGTACTACGATATAGACTTTGACGCAACTAAAGATAAACATTTAAGTCATAACACGAAAAAATAATTAAAATATAACACAAAACATGAGAAAAAAATAACATGAATACGATACGAATATACGAACGTGTCAAAATCTATATAATATGAATTATTAACATGTCAAAATTTATATATATATATATATATATATATATATATATATAGTTTAAACTCGATTATGACACGTAAATATAACACGAACAAGATCCAAATTATCAAGTCTAACTTATACACATGAAAATCTGGTTTACATGCCAAGACTTGGGCACCATAATAATGGTATTACACTTACAATACAATCACTGAGGACGGTCCAAGCAATACTTATACATCTTACTTCGACAAATATCCAAGAGAAAATATTCTGATAAAAAGATGCAGAAATTTCGCAACACTAAAAGGAAAAAATATGATGACTTAACATCCATACATTCGATATTCTATATACTGTACTATCTGTACATGAGAAAATTTAACTTCTAAAAGAATATAAATCAAAGAATACTGACGCAAAGTTATGAACTTGCCACACCAAGGTAGGCAATCAAACAAAATCCAACATTTTAAAAGGGGGAAAAAAAAGAAACACACAAATGAAAGCACCAAATCAAAAGAATGAAATGAATATGGAACATGCAAAACCAAAAACTAAGAACTTTCAAGATTCACATCTTACAGGCAAAGGAGATAAAGTCATCCCTTGATGGATTGCCTTCATCAATGCCACAAACTGGAATAGACTCTCTTCAGAGAGCCACCTCAGTTTCCACATCTGAGAGCCAGCTACATTCTTTTCCTTCTTTTGCATTTTGGTTGAGGAGCAGGCCTTTGATGTAGTGCACTCAAGAGCTAATGTCACACAATGGCTGTCTCTTTCCTCGATGACCTAAAGCAGAAGTCAGATCAGCAATAATCTTTCCTTGACATTGATAGTAAGTAAATCAAAAGAAATCAAAATGAAAAGTGAGCATATCAACAGCAGATATAATCCCACTTTCTATATAGATTGAAATTAAAAGCCCTAGTAAAAAAAAAAAAAAAAAAAGGAGATGATGCTGTATATCTTGAATGGATATGAAAGGGTCAAAGTATCTGATAAGTCCCTATACTATACCATCTAATACAAATTAGTCCATCTACTATAAAACTGAGTAATTTAGTCCCTGTACTTTTAAAATTGAAGCAAAAAGGTAAAATCACTAACTAATGTAACAAAAACCGTTAAAAAAACAGACGTGGCATTTAACCTTTATTTATTTAATGATGTGGCATCAATAAAATATATTATTTTAAGCTGCCGTGGACAAAATAACAAACTAAGTTGGCAAAAAAATTTTGATGTGGCATTTTTGCCAACTTAATTTGTTATTTTGTCCACGTCAGCTTAAAATAATATATTTTATTAGTGCCACATCAGCATTTGACATCCACGTCATCAAATAAACACAAGGTTAAATGCCACGTCAGCTTTTTTAACAATTTTTGTTACACTAGTCAGTGATTTTACCTTTTGCTTCAATTTTAAAAGTACAGTGACTAAATTACTCAGTTTTATAGTAGAGGGACTAATTTGCACTAAATAGTATAGTACAGAGGCTTCCTAGGTACTTTGACCGATATGAAAGTATCCCACTAAAAGCAAAGGTCAAACCATGGTATAAAAATTAGAAAGAAATCTTTTCTGCCAAATAACTCTGCCCTAATTCATCTGGAAAACCAATCCCTTGATATATGCTCATTGCTCACAGACACAAGGTCCATCCTCTGGTCTTACCTAAACTCATATCTACTTTCTAGTCCTAGTACACAAGGAAAGTCTACATCATTATCATAACAATTGACTTTTGTAAAATTAACAACTACAGACAATTCACAAAATGTTTAGAAAAGATAATCAGTTTTGAGAAATTATTATCCTTTTAGTGTATTATCAATCTCTTCAGACATAAGTCTCTGCACATACTTGATGTCAGATTTGCTAATTCTTAGGAATCTTTATTATGAAGCTGTTTTTTAAGGTAACTTTTGCCAGAGCATTTGATAAGATTTGCCTTGTTATGAAAAGGCCAAAAAAGAACATGAGATTTGCCTTGTTATCAGCCATGTAAGAAAGAGGCCCTAATAAGACTTACTTAACATGAAATCAAGATAACAGACGCTACAGTATCTGCCTTTTGCAGCAGAACTGAAATTTTTTAGGTTGCTTATCAACGCATAAACTAGTGGCAGCTCAACCAACTTTGAGAAGAAAGCATTAGAAAAAGGACATGAAGAAAAGAGAGGCCGATAAAAGCAAGGTTACAACTATCATTCTTTTTCCAAAACGGCAAAAATAAAAGTATTAACAAATAATGGATAGTTTCAGTTTATTTTACTTTTTTACACTAAAATGGAAAAAAGCCACATGTCCAATTTAGCCTCTCAATAAGGGGTTCAAAGCCCAAATTAGTGCAAACAATAAGAGAGGAAGGGAGCACAATCAAGCTTAATGCTAAATATGTTCCTATAGTGTAGCGACACAGCAACCAGATTCAACAATAAACTCCCAAATGAGGCAGAACCATGCTAAAAGCAGAAAACTGCAGAACAAAACGAAAGTACTTTTAAAACCTCTAAGAAGAACCTCCATTAAATATCCTTCCATGCTCCAAGAAAATAAGTTACCTCAAACCTTAACTTCTATGAGTTATTATATCATAGCTCCTGAACTTACAGCTTCAGGAGAGTTGAAGATACACAAATGCATGGAACAAATTTGTCTATTCACTGATGGCTATGAGATGTTACAAGTGGTCAGCTTAACCTATGTACTTTTTTCTACCTAAATGTCCCTATTTTGACCAGGGGGAACAACCCTCGCGATCTACAAGGTTGGTGATGCAGTGCAAAAATATGCTTACTGAAGGATTAAACTATTCAGATATCTGTTTAATTAATCTTATATATTTGGATTCAATGCAATTTTTAGTATTTAGGGAATGATTGAAACACTTTTAGGTTATATTAGCACTTAGTAATATTTCATTAGGTCTTTGGAAGAAAGCTACACATTTGATATTTTCAGTTTTTGGCAGCTTTTGATTATTGATTTTCAAGATTTTGAGTTTTCCATTGAGTATAGAGATTTCTCCGTATGGTTCTATCATTACACAATTTATTCAGTTTCTATTTAAGTTTCTTCTATTCCAATTTTCCCTCTATTTCTTTATAATCTCCATTTTCTCCCCATTCCCCTCCCTTGTTTCCTGCATCAGGAGGGAAGAAGGGAGAAAGTAGAGAAAATATTGAGATTAGCAAAAGAAGGGAAGAATTAAAAGAAACTTAAGGAGAACTAGACTAAAGTGGAGAAAGAAAGACAACCAAGAGGGAAAAATCTCAATTATCCACGATTAAAAGCTACCACAAAATGAAAATAACATAGGTTCTATTAAACACGTAAGTGTTGTAAATACAGTAAGTAAATATTTACTTACTATATTTTTACAACACTCCCCCTCAAGCTAGAGCATAGATGTTAATCATGTCCATCATCATGAGCCAACCTTGTTTAGGGTCATGACTGGGTAGAGAGAGGTCTCATGGGTGGGTAGTTTTCCGGTACTTAGAAAAACTGTCTCCATTTCAAACATTTTAATGGTTCCTAGCATGCTTGTAAAATCCCATTTGCTATTTAAAGGGGGTGAGCAGTCGGTAGATGTTGGGCTATCTCACTGATTAAGATACATGCTAGACCACCTATCTAGGACTGCCCCTCTGGCCCCTACGATGGCGTGGAAGACCCGATGCTCTTTCTAATCGTTGTAATCTTCTATATATTAATAAAACATTTTTTCCTTTCGGGGACACCAGGGTCACCTTGGTGTGCACCCATTATGCCCCGCTATATCGTTGCGTGTCCCTTGGACTAACTTGTTGCTTGATCAAGTTTTCTTGACTGAATTGTGTGGAAAGAGTCCATTCTAGTGCTGCACGGGCTATTGCTTGAACAAGACAAAGCTTAGTCCATGACGCCTAGCATGTTATAAATATAATCAATCCTAGGACCACTCAAAGCTTTTGTGAAAATGTCACCTAGTTGCTCTCCAATTTTGACATGAGAAGTGGAAATCAAATTTTGCTGAATTTCTCACAGATGAAATGACAATCAATTTCAATGTGTTTAGTCCTCTCATGGAAAACAAGATTCGATGCAATATGTACAGCAACTTGATTGTCACACCATAGCTTCATAGGTGTTGAACTACCAAGACCAATCTCACTTAGCAATTGATATATCAAATAAGCTCACACGTGGATTATGCCATGGCTCTATACTCTGATTCTGCACTAGACTGGGACACATACCAAATATAACCCCTAAATGGTGTAATAACTCTCTAAATAATAAAAATTACAAATGCACACCTGAAAAAAAAATATAAAGTGATCTTTACTCATTCTCCCTAATTGATGCAAACAAGGGAAGGGAAGGTGAGAGAGAGAATGGAGATAAAATTTGGCAGAAAGGGAAGAAACACCCTTAAAAATATATAAAGTAATTTCTAGATAATTTAGTTTCTATAAACATGATCTTGTCCCACATCATTCTCCCTAACTGATGCAAAACAAAGGAGGTGAAGGAGAGACGAAGACAGAATGGAGATAAAAAAAGATAGAAAGGAAAGAAAAAGACAAAATTAGAGGACAAATAGAAGGAAACAAGGGAGAGGAACCAAAAAAGTACCAAGGGGAAGGGGAAAAAATTCCATTACTAAATTCTCAATATTCAATACATAGAATCCCAATAACCCCAAAGCTCCTAGAAATTGAAATTACGTAGGCATACAGGCTACTCCCTAAACCCTAACAACATAAAATAATAAATCTACTGAATGTCCTAATAATTCTTAAATATCAAAAATTAAAACTGGATTAATAAGACTATAAATTTAGTCCTTCAACGAGCATGACCTTATCTCACATCATCTAAATTCTTATGCCTCTTTCTTATAATAAAGTTCTTCATCCCAGGAATCTCAAAAAAAAAAAAAAAAAAGAGAAGAAAAAAAAAATGAAAAGCAAAAAACCCATCTGCATTGATGATTGATGATATGAAGCAATAATGAAGAAAAAAAAACACAAAAGCAAAAAAAATCTGAAGATATTGCATATAAGCTTATCAATTAAGAACTGTAAATGGCTTAACATGGTAAACAATAAGGACCTCTTTATGAACATCTAATAGGCACAATCATTATTCTGACGAGAATCTAACAAGTACAAACTGAGAAATATGGTCATCTACTGCATTATGACTATTACAGCAACAAACAATTTCACTAACAAAATAATATATTAGTTGCAGAATGCAAGACAAGAATACTAGAAAAGTTACCATCTCAGATACATCTGCGATGTTGCAGCATGAATCAAGGGAGAAATATGGAGGGGAGCATGCATCATTTAGGAGAGAGCTGAACTGAATAATGTCTTCAACACACACAAGCACATGTCCTCCAATAACAAACAGTGATCTTGAAAGCCATGATTCCTCTGTCCAGTTTTCACATAAAAGAAGGTTAAGCATTATCAAGTCAAAGGTTTATGTGACTATGCTTCTGCATGTGCATGCGAGCGGGAGTGCAAGAAAGCAAGACATGAAATGGTAAAAATCAGATGTTGTCATATAATCCAAAGTAAGAATTGAACTGCTAAATATAATCATACAACCATGTTTCTCTTCTGAATGCATGTATACGCAAGAACAAAGGCATCAGCATCCACAACCATGATACTATGCAAGCAAGAAAATTAATGATATTCATGCAAGCATAATCAAAATATATTCTAACATTGCAAACTATCAACATCCTTTCTCACAAATTGAAGGGATTTTACTTTTAGCCCTCAGAAAAGGAAAAGTATGAAATGTCCTACAAATTAGTCAAGAATTCTGGACAAACAAACATGCAAAAACATACTCAGCAACAAACAATATCATTGGCAAACACAACCTATCATTGATCCCTTTAAACATACCTACAAGTAACATGGTAAATAAATTGTACACGATGTAGAAGTTGCCTTATTACAGAAATCGATGACTATTGAATGACATGTTCCTCCTCTTGACATTGCTTAATAAACACCAAGTCAATCAATCCCATTCATCTAAAGTTTCAAGTTAAGAGTTCCATTCTCAACATCATCTTCAAAAGTATATAAAAATAATAATAATAAACATATTGTACCTGCCATACCTGATTGATACATGGCATGAAAGAGAAAGATTCAGATCCAGCAGGGGGATTAGCAAGACATGGATTCCAAAATTTATTAGAAATTGAAAGAACAAACTTTTCAAAGACAAGCACATACCAAAACTGACTCTAAATTACATTGCCACTTGTTTTTCTGCCTTTCAATTTTCATTAGTTTCATTATTTTGCTTGAAACAGTATCAACCCTCCCCATTCCACACAAAATTATAGGAAATATGCTAGAGGTGACAAGCATATTAAATATAACAAATCATAACAAGGTAAAATTCAGTGAGCAATACCTTCATTGCCACCTTGCTGAAAAAGCACCATGGAATATTGGAAAATGCTTAATTTTAGACCTCCACATATTTGTTTCTCAAACAACTCAGCCTGAACCTGCTCCAAACTGCCATTTAAATTTCCAAAACCTCAATCTATCATGACAAAGAAAATGTATTTTGTAGGGCAGTTATTGAAGTCAAAACTAATAATTATTATATTCCTCATCCCATTTGATATAAGATTGTTGATCTAGAGTGGTTTTTGGAGCAGTGCATGCAAGTTAACCACATTCACTGAGACATTAGGGAGAAAAAAGAAAAGAACACAGAGATAAAGAAACCAAGACTAATATGAAACTCATTTTAGGATGTTCAGAAAGGTATTTATATCACATAAACGCATAGAGACAAATACACATGGTATGTTAAGCAGTAGGTTTCATGGTTAAGTGAAAGAGTATTGAAACCACCTCCTTAAAGAACATTTATCATTTGGTGCAGATGAATCAGAAACTTTCAACGTGTAAAGTAATTGAGTAGATTTCTCGATGCTCCTTGTTATGAAAAAGTACGCTACACTCCCTTCGACATAAACCCTAACCAACAATAGAAAATAGAGACAGTTATAGATGAGTGATTAGTTTCATAACTTCCATGGAAGTAACAAATCACTAACCTCACAACCTGAAGACTCAGACCAACTAAAACCTCTCTTATATCTTCAACCCTATGGCAACCTAATAAATCCAAGATACTCTCTGCAAAGACATTAAAGTGCACACCACAATGATATTTGACAATCCGCAAAAGAAATTTTGTAAAGAAATCAGCACTGAAAAGACTATCAACAAATGCATGCCTCATGTAAAAGACTACTTCATAATCCAACCTGATCCATCAAATGTGATGCCAACAAGCAGCACATACAACTTTTCCTCGCTGCTCAATACTAGAGCTACTTCTCTGCAGATGGAAAGAAAGCAAGAAAAGAAATTATTTAGAATGCCAAGTCCTCAATTTACGAGAAAGACCTGGTTGGTGCAGGATTATGACAAATCATAACCAATACAAAATGAAACACTCCAAAACCATATCAAGCAAACGAGATCAAGGACTTTCAGAAATGCCCAATGTAGACATTTCTATTTTACTACAGGCATTCAAGAAATGACATAGTATACTACATCTAGCCTAAAACACATATTAGAAAACCATGAAGATTTATATCAAAATGAGAGTAAAAATTTTCTCAAAGAGAAATAAATTCACTAAAAGACATGAACAAGGACAAAGACGAACACAGAAAGAATATAAGAAATGGTAAATGATTGGTACAACTTCACATAAAAAAAAATCCTGATTAAGATAATAATACTAAACTCTTTTTTGAATTGAGATTCATTATCAAAGTAGTTTCAATCTATTACCAGTAATGGGATTTTGTATTCTCAAGCAGGAGACTGAAAAAGCCTCATCACAACAAATTAAAACCTTTTCCTAAAGTTTTTTGGCAATATTGAAAAAGCATCATCACAACAAATTAAAACCTTTTCCTAATTTTTTTTGGCAATATTACCTTTCTCCGCAAACAGATTGGTCAACTATACAATTGCAACGCATATATAGCCTACAAGTCTCATGAACTCTCAAATCTGCAACATTTTCATTGAAGTAGTCCTCAATAAAATCATTCTTCCCCTGAGAAGAGCATTTAGCATCAGAATATCTCACAGCATTATCAAGTCGAGGTATTGAAATTGCATTTTTCATTTGATTTTTATCAAAATCTTTCTGATGATCACTCCCATTTGAAAAGTGCATCCCTTTCATTTTTTTAATATCAGCCCCACTAACCTCCAGACTGCCATTTGATTCTTGTGGCTCCTGTTGACAGCTATTCTCTTCTAACAGTGAAATCACTCTTCTTTTTGGTTTCCTTCCGCTTTTTCTCTTTTCAAGCCAATTGGCCTCTTGGTTCACAAAAGAAGATATCTCTAGATCATGAGAACCCATATCTAAGTCACTGGACAGTTGCAGGGGTTGGTTCGTATTTACAATTTTGGTGGTCCTAAAGGTTTGTTCAGCGCATGAATCAATGATGCAGATGCCATTTTTGCTCCCATGTGAAATGTTATTTCCTTTTTCATAATAATTATCCTCAAAAAGATGCGATGGAGAATGCCCTTCAACACTCCTATTGAGATATTCCGAGACAGGTAGCCCAGCTTTGCAGTAATCATCTTCACTGCAGCTCGTATCACTGTCAGATGATGCCACCGAATAGGACTCCGCAGATAACTGCAGAATTTCTTCCACCAAATTTTGGCGACGATGCAAAAGGTCCTTCTGATAATGAGGCGGCGATCCAGGGTAAACAGAGGAAGAATTAGACTCTGTTATATTATCAATTTTATTCAAATGTGATACATTGGCATTTTCAACCATCTTATTACTTTCTTCAAGGGCAAAAATATTACGATGAGAACTCTCAGCTCGCATGGATCCACTACTAGTCTCGTCATGCAAGTAAGATTTCTGATACTCCTGTTTTAGATCCATTGTCCTCAAGCCTGGTAGAGAGAACCCACCAGCAATACCTGAGGGAAAAATATGGTCAAAATATCTGTTGGCATTCACACCAGTAGACGTATCTGCAAAAGAATTATCAGATTCTAAAACATTCATGCTACTTTCATCTCCTGAAGCTTGAACAGAGTCTGAAATATATCTTGAACTTTCACTAAGATGCCTCTCGCTTTTCCCGCTTTCCTTATAATTTTCTTTCCCAGGATGTAACATAGCCGTATTAAAATTATCACCATCAGCAAAATTCTCAGAAGCATGATCCATCCAGTCCTTGAACTCTCGCAGCCAAAGAATAGAGCGCTCTTTCTTCAATTGTTCTACTCTGTTCATCAAATCAACTATTTCAGCTTCATCCTCAGATATGAAATTCTCCTCTCTGCTTCGCATTTCATTATCGCATGATACAGAATCTAGATCAGAACAAATGTAAGTGCTTTCTTGTTCATTCTCAATACAAGCAAGTCGAGACACCTTTACCTGCAAGAAGTTAAAATGATAACCACCTATTAGCACTGATAAACAAGGTATAATAAATATAAAGTACATGAACAACCAAAATTCAGCAAATGCATCCAAAAGACTAACCAGGGTGCCAAAACCATTTCACCACAATGAGAGAGGGAGGATGGATGACTGTAAAGTTAAAATAACATACAAATTCGAAAATTGGTAAAACTTTACGCACCCTCTTTTTGTTGATACCCCCCTCTCCTTCAGCATCAACTTTTGCGGGAGAATAGAACCCAAAGCTGGAAGGTCGCTTCTGTCTGCTGGCAACAATAATCTTCCTCTTCCAATACTCTCTAGTGCTGATTTCATTGTCATCTAATTTCAACTAATCAACCATACAATAGAACAAAGGAGAACAGTATAATTAGCACGATTACAAGATAGAAACTAAAATTGTGAAATGTTTTAGCAAAGGAGCATGACTGTAAAATTGAAACATAGAAGTTCAACAACCAAAACATGCCATCTGCAAACAGATACCTATAAGACTTACATTTTCTGGATGACTGAAGTAGCTGAATACTTGTGCACGATACCATCGGGCACAACATAGTGGATTCCCTTCGAGCCACAAGCTTCGTAGAGATGGGAGGCCCGCAAGGAACTCCAACTCTGAAAATTTGGAAAGAATATTGTAGGAAACATCAAGCCCTTCAAGTGACTTCAAATTCTCAATCCCACGCAAGGTAGTTATAGCATTGTTCCTCAAAACAAGTTTAACAACATGACAGGAGACCTGCATTTGTCAACAACAATGATGTATAGGTCCAAAGCGAATTCCTATATCAAAATATTGGTAAAGGCAAAACGTTTTGGACAAAGAGCATGTAACAAAAAAAATTATTCAAGAAAGTTGTTTGCCCAAAAAAATTTAAATAAATGTCTGACCAGTAAATGTTTAAAAAGACATATTATGAAACTTCATTTAGACCTTAGTTAAATGAAAAGCCCCTTTTCTTTTATGCAGGGCTCGTTCTTTTAATAAGTAAAAAACAAAAAAGATTAGAAAGAAAAGTGTAATGGAAAAGAAGGAGAGGCACAACCAAAGTACTCAAAGAGTACACAAGAAAACAACAATAAACAAACATTAAAAAATCCAAAACTATGTCAAGTCAGCTACAAGGATCAAATTAGACTGTTTTCCTCTATTTAGAACCAAATAACTTGAATCAGATCAATTAGAGCAAGGTCACTTGCTATACTTTCCTCCCACATCTTATGTAGTCTCTCTTCCTTTTGACATGGGAAACACATCCTAACAGAATCACTCTTATGCCTTTGTCTCATATGTACAAACCATCTTAGATGTGTCCATTTTATTCTTAATTGGTGTTACCCTCACCTTTTCGAAAATGCACTTATTTCTAATCTATAATATATACACATATCCATCTCAATAGTCTCACCGCAGCAACCATCATTTTCTGAACAAATTGATATTTAACTACTCAACATTTAGGGCCACATTGTTTGAATCCTATCATTAACATCTCCCTAAATACCAGTGTTGTCAAGGGCGCAAGGCGCACTCTAGGCGCTAGAACCCTTGTATTGCCTTAGGCGCAAGGCGCAAAAAAAGCGCTCGCCTGAGTGAAGTAAGGCGCAATATTTATATGTGTGTCTATGTATGTATATATATATAATAAGCTTAAGATATATAATTATAATAATAAACTCTAAAGAGTGGTCTAGTTTATCTACAAAACATGCAATTTATTTTTTGCCCAATATGCATTTATTCCTTATGGTCCCATATCTGTTGTTGAATACTCAAGTATTAAGAAGTGGAGAGTTTGATATTATCTCCTTTCTTACTAGTAAAGGTACATCTAATGAAAAAAGTTAAAATTAAAGAAATTAAAGAGAACTTCAATCAGGCGAGCTTTTTTTACGCCTATCGCCTTACAAAAAAGCGCGCCTAGGTGCACCAGGCGTGCGCCTGATCAAATGAGCCTCGCTCGAAAGGGTCTGAGGCGCTTTTGTTATCTAACGCTAAGGCGCAAGGCGTAGGCGCGCCTAGGCGCACGCCTTGACAACACTGCTAAATACTACCATCTTGTGTATGATTAAGCCAAGTGAAACCATTTATATTACATAATATGGCTCCGTTTGCTTGTTGCTATTGCTACTTGCTTTGTGCTATTTGCTTTTGCCTTCCAAAAAGTTGTTATAAAGTTAAAGCAAATGGTAAAAAAAAATCATAATTCATCAAAATGAAACAAATGACCAAGATGTAATGTAACTTAAAAAAACATTCATTTTGTTATATACAAATTTCTCATTTTTATTTTTAATTCTTCAAAAATATTTTTAGCTTTTTGAATCCAAATCGTTTTTATGTTTCTTTTAAACCAAAAAGCAAGTAGCAAAACTAATGACTACATGCTACCTAAGGAAATTTCAAAAAATAATCTATCTTTCAATCTATTTCCCTCCATCTTGGTAAAGTGAGCAGAAATTTTCAGCATTTCCTAGTAAATGTTTAACATCGATGCAGCTTGCTAGTAATTTTTTCATATACAGCATCAAGCACTTGTGAACTAATAATATAAGATTGTGAGAGGTGACCGCGCATGCCATATGGAGGATCAATAAAAATAAGATGCACAATGCTGTATCATAAATTGATGCTTATAACAGAAGTAACAGGTCAACAGAGAAAGTGTATCAAATCTTTGCTAGTATTGAAACTTTCCTGAGTTCCAAGCACTTGCTTGCAAATATTGCAGCACTCAACATTTAAAATACAGGGTCCGACCTAAAGCAGCACTCTCATACACAAGCCAAATTCATCCACACCAGAACAAAACAATAAAATTCAAAACCAAGAACCTCACAGACAAGTTAAACGTAAAAGAAGAGATGCTGAAATAAAGTATCTCTATTATGAAATTCTCTTTTCAGAGAGTAAAAAGGAGCATTGTCCTATAGAAAAAAGGGAGAAAAGAAGATGAAACAACATTCAGATGTCACCACCTCAGTAAGCTCAAGAAACAACATCAGAGTTTACACTATGTCTGGATACAAGTTAATGAGGAAAGGGAAGGGAAAGGAAAGGAAAAGAGGGGATTTAAATGAAAGGAAAGGATACATCATTCCTTGTTTGGATAGCTAAAATGAGGAAGGTAAAGGATACATTATAATAAATTGTTCCATTCATATCCTTTTTAATATACTTTTCCATGAAATCATGTGATTAGTATTGGAATTAATAACTAAAATTTAATTTTATTAACTAAAATAAATTAATATAAATTCTTAACATACCAAATAACACAAGACCAGTTAAAAAAATTCATGCCTAGAGTTAGAAACTTAAAATGCTCAGCTAAGCAAGTAAGAAACAGATGGTTTGCTAGCATTGGATTCGAACCACGGTTCAAACAAAAAGCATTCTGTTTTTTGGTTAAAATGTCAAAATGGAAAAGCTGTTGGTGTGAGGAGATGCTTAGCAGAGGCCAAATGAGAAGTTTATGAGAAGCTAATAAGAAAGCCAAGTGGGCTGTAGATTAACAGAGCAAGACAAACCAAAGGTAACAGCTGGATGAACTTTGGAGATTTCAAATGGTTTTGTTTGAAAACTACAAGAAGATAACAAGGCCAAAATAGTCATTTCAAAGTAAAACAAAAATTAATCATTTCTTTTTACCTCTTTTTCCCTTATTTGGAGTATTGGAAAAAAGGGGCATTTGAAGGAAAACAGCATGGTGCTCAGGACTCTCTCTATCCTTTATTTTAATTGAAATGGTAGCCAAACACGGGAAGCGTTTCCCACTTTCCCTCCTTTCCTTTCCTTTCCCTCCCCTCCCGTCAATCTAAACATAGTGTTAAAGTCGAGCTCATTATTTCCTTAATGAGTTTCTTAATGAATAAAGCCTAACAAGCTTCTCTCATCTATAGCTCCACAAACTTTAAAAACTGATTTAAGCAAAACAACAACTACTAAAATGAAACTCTGAAAAAATGCATGCCCAAATACATGCAATTGCACAAGTACAAACAAAACAAAAAGGGGTGAAATTAACAAAATCAATATGCAAAAAAAAAAAAAAAAAGCTAGAGAGTAGAGACAATTGAAAATATGAAACCAAATATATGCCTCCATTTAATAATTTTTAAGCATCAAGTCAAAACCAAAAAATCACGATTTAATGAGTAATAATCCTAGTGATTCCTACCTCACTAAATGATGAGATGGACCGTAGCTGATTGAATCCAAGGTCCAAGTGCTTCAACTTGGCACATTTCCGAAGATTATCCACCTTTGCAAACTTGTTTCGACTTAAATCAAGGGTTTCAACAGCAGGAAGAAGTTGCAAAGACTCATCCATTAGTAACAAGCCATTGCACGCACACGAAATAAAGGACAACCGGTTCCACTGTGGAGAGCCCTTTATCTCTGCAATTCTACTGGCAAACACATGTCGCAAAGCATCCTACATAATTTCAAAGGACAAACATAATCCATAAATTTGTTCTGAAGTTCCAACACTAATTCACCTACTATTAATCTAATAAAAATTGAGGAAAAGAATTTGTTTACAGAATCATTTCTAAATAGCACTAAATTGTCGCTAGGAAGAACAAAAGAGGGAATAATATATTACAATTCATAATAATAAAAACTAAATGAGAGTAATTAATTCTTCGTTTTGTTTGGAATAAATGCAAAACACCCAAAGAAACTCACAGTTGAATTATGACAAATAATCTTCTCCAAAGTATGCCTCAACTCAAGCAGTCCTTTGGCTGCTGAAGTCGACAAATCGCAGCCTCTGAGTTCCAGAACCTTCAGTCTTCCAAACGGCAGCAACGAGAGCGGCGTAGGGTCACGCGCAGGCGGGGGCAAGGCAGATACCACCTTAAGAGTCGTTAGGAGCCGTAGAATCCGGCGAAGCTGTTCGAGCGCACGGTGGTCCCCAAGGTCCGACACGTAGGCGCGTAGATAGTCAACCGGAGCTCCCGCTAGAAGTCTCTCGAGCTCCTGCAACGCCTCGAGCCGTGACTGCACGTAGTGGAGCCCCGCCGGGTTGAGCTTCAGCACCTTTGTCCCTTCGATCAAAGCCCCCGCTTGGTCGTCAACGAATTTGACCAGCTTCTCGAGGTAGCGATCCCCTGTGACGATCGCCATTGGCAGTAGAATTAGGGTTTAGAAACAGAAGAAAATCATCCACCGGCTCATATCAAAGCTCATACACATTCAATTCCAGAGTATATATATATATATATATATATATATAAATATCAAGAAATCAGAATTCTCAAACGGTTGTTAGATGGGAGAAGCTTTAGGGGGAAAAAAAGATAGAAAAAAGAATGGGAAAACGAATTTGAGGAGGAAAAGAGAAGGGGAAGAAAGGGGGAGGAAATTGCTTCGAAGATTGCAGGTGAAGTTTCAAAAGAAGAGATCAAAGGAAAAGGGAATAGGGGGGTGGATTTTTTGTATTATAATTAATAACAAAATTATAGGAGAGAGAAAGGCGGTTTATGGGGGGATTGGGGAGAGAGACACGGCCATGGGATGGGCAGAACCCTGAGCAACATGAAAACGACGGTTTTTGTTTTTGGGGGGTTGGAATGGAGATGATGATGTGGGGAGTCATTAATTGGATCCAATGATTGAGTTAGACTTTGGCATTTGGGTTGGGAAGTGCATGATTTTGTGGGGGAGTTCTACCGTAAGTTTCTTACGGTAAGGTTGTGGTAAGCTCTAAAATGGGAAACCTGTGTAGCAGGTTACCAGGTCACAAATTTTTACATATGCACTTGATAAATTACATATCAACTTGGACGAATTACATATCAAACATGAAAAATTACATATCAACTTGAGAAGTTGAAAAATTACATATGGACTTGATAAATTACATATGAACTTGAAAAATTACATATGAAGAATTACATATGGACATGGACAATTACATATGAACTTGGAGAATTACATATAGACTTGATAAATTACATATGAACTTGGAAAATTCCCGAATTACATATGGACATGGAAAATTACATATGAACTTAGAGAATTACATATGGACTTGATAAATTACATATGAACTTGGACAATTCCCGAATTACATATGGACATGGAAAATTACATATGAACTTGGAGAATTACATATGGACTTGATAAATTACATACGAACTTGGAAAATTCCCGAATTACATATGAACATGGAAAATTACATATGAACTTGGAGAATTACATATAGACTTGATAAATTACGTATGAACTTGGAAAATTCCCGAATTACATATGGACATGGAAAATTACATATGAACTTGGAGAATTACATATGGACTTGATAAATTACATATGAACTTGGACAATTCCCGAATTACATATGGACATGGAAAATTACATATGAACTTGGAGAATTACATATGGACTTGATAAATTACATATGAACTTGGACAATTCCCGAATTACATATGGACATGGAAAATTACATATGAACTTGGAGAATTACATATGGACTTGATAAATTACATATGAACTTGGACAATTCCCGAATTACATATGGACATGGAAAATTACATATGAACTTGGAGAATTACATATGGACTTGATAAATTACATATGAACTTGGACAATTCCCGAATTACATATGGACATGGAAAATTACATATGCACTTGGAGAATTACATATGGACTTGATAAATTACATATGAACTTGGAAAATTCCCGAATTACATATGGACATGGAAAATTACATATGAACTTGGAGAATTACATATGGAGTTGATAAATTACATATGAACTTGGAAAATTCCCGAATTACATATGGACATGGAAAATTACATATGAACTTGGAGAATTACATATGGACTTGATAAATTACATATGAACTTGGACAATTCCCGAATTACATATGGACATGGAAAATTACATATGAACTTGGAGAATTACATATGGACTTGATAAATTACATATGAACTTGGAAAATTCCCGAATTACATATGGACATGGAAAATTACATATGCACTTGGAGAATTACATATGGACTTGATAAATTACGTATGAACATGGAAAAATCCCGAATTACATATGGACATGGAAAATTACATATGCACTTGGAGAATTACATATGAACTTGATAAATTACGTATGAACTTGGAAAATTCCCGAATTACATATGGACATGGAAAATTACATATGCACTTGGAGAATTACATATGGACTTGATAAATTACGTATGAACATGGAAAAATCCCGAATTACATATGGACATGGAAAATTACATATGCACTTGGAGAATTACATATGGACTTGATAAATTACGTATGAACATGGAAAAATCCCGAATTACATATGGACATGGAAAATTACATATGAACTTGGAGAATTACATATGGACTTGATAAATTACATATGAACTTGGACAATTCCCGAATTACATATGGACATGGAAAATTACATATGAACTTGGAGAATTACATATGGACTTGATAAATTACATATGAACTTGGACAATTCCCGAATTACATATGGACATGGAAAATTACATATGCACTTGGAGAATTACATATGGACTTGATAAATTACATATGAACTTGGAAAATTCCCGAATTACATATGGACATGGAAAATTACATATGAACTTGGAGAATTACATATGGAGTTGATAAATTACATATGAACTTGGAAAATTCCCGAATTACATATGGACATGGAAAATTACATATGAACTTGGAGAATTACATATGGACTTGATAAATTACATATGAACTTGGACAATTCCCGAATTACATATGGACATGGAAAATTACATATGAACTTGGAGAATTACATATGGACTTGATAAATTACATATGAACTTGGAAAATTCCCGAATTACATATGGACATGGAAAATTACATATGCACTTGGAGAATTACATATGGACTTGATAAATTACGTATGAACATGGAAAAATCCCGAATTACATATGGACATGGAAAATTACATATGCACTTGGAGAATTACATATGGACTTGATAAATTACGTATGAACTTGGAAAATTCCCGAATTACATATGGACATGGAAAATTACATATGCACTTGGAGAATTACATATGGACTTGATAAATTACGTATGAACATGGAAAAATCCCGAATTACATATGGACATGGAAAATTACATATGCACTTGGAGAATTACATATGGACTTGATAAATTACGTATGAACATGGAAAAATCCCGAATTACATATGGACATGGAAAATTACATATGCACTTGGAGAATTACATATGGACTTGATAAATTACGTATGAACATGGAAAAATCCCGAATTACATATGGACATGGAAAATTACATATGCACTTGGAGAATTACATATGGACTTGATAAATTACGTATGAACTTGGAAAATTCCCGAATTACATATGGACATGGAAAATTACATATGCACTTGGAGAATTACATATGGACTTGATAAATTACGTATGAACATGGAAAAATCCCGAATTACATATGGACATGGAAAATTACATATGCACTTGGAGAATTACATATGGACTTGATAAATTACGTATGAACATGGAAAAATCCCGAATTACATATGGACATGGAAAATTACATATGCACTTGGAGAATTACATATGGACTTGATAAATTACGTATGAACATGGAAAAATCCCGAATTACATATGGAAATGGAAAATTACATATGCACTTGGAGAATTACATATGGACTTGATAAATTACGTATGAACTTGGAAAATTCCCGAATTACATATGGACATGGAAAATTACATATGCACTTGGAGAATTACATATGGGACTTGATAAATTACATATGAACTTGGACAATTCCCGAATTACATATGGAAATGGAAAATTACATATGCACTTGGAGAATTACATATGGACTTGATAAATTACGTATGAACATGGAAAAATCCCGAATTACATATGGACATGGAAAATTACATATGCACTTGGAGAATTACATATGGACTTGATAAATTACGTATGAACTTGGAAAATTCCCGAATTACATATGGACATGGAAAATTACATATGCACTTGGAGAATTACATATGGACTTGATAAATTACGTATGAACATGGAAAAATCCCGAATTACATATGGACATGGAAAATTACATATGCACTTGGAGAATTACATATGGACTTGATAAATTACGTATGAACATGGAAAAATCCCGAATTACATATGGACATGGAAAATTACATATGCACTTGGAGAATTACATATGAACTTGATAAATTACGTATGAACATGGAAAAATCCCGAATTACATATGGAAATGGAAAATTACATATGCACTTGGAGAATTACATATGGACTTGATAAATTACGTATGAACTTGGAAAATTCCCGAATTACATATGGACATGGAAAATTACATATGCACTTGGAGAATTACATATGGGACTTGATAAATTACATATGAACTTGGACAATTCCCGAATTACATATCGACATGGAGAATTACATATGGACTTGATAAATTACATATGAATTTGAAAAATTTCCGTATTACATATAAATATAAAAAATTACATCTAAATATAACAAATCATTACAAATTTGATTACTTAACATATAAACGTGCTAAATAAAATATAAATATAATAAATTACATTAAAAATAAAAATAAAATTTTATATGTTTAGAAATTATTTTTTTATCACTTAACATTAATAAAAATAATTATTGATTTAGTTACAGATAAAATAACATTATTTTAACTTACATAGACATATTTAATTGGATAATATTGCTTCACCCACTTCTTTAAATTGTTAACAGAGAATTACATATGGTAGGTCAACATAATTAATGACATTGTTTAAATTACTACATCTCTATATTAAATGCATTCCTTATTACTCACCTACTTTAGTTGCTGAGATATTGGTTTTGTTTACTCACCTACTTTAGTTGCTGAGATATTGGTTTTGTTTTCTTATTTGCTTAGACAGGTTTAGGCTTCTACATTGTTCAACAGACGTGGTTTCTGTTCTACAAAAGCGCAACAGCCCCGCTTTATTGAAGCACATTATTCAACCAAATATTCCATACAAAAGGTTAGTATACAATGTTTAAGTTATATAATTTTCATGGAATCAGCTTTGTTACTTCTTATAAAATGTGTAATATTAAAAAATATTTTCAAATGTTAGTGAATAGAATGTTTAACTAATACAATTCTCATGAAACCGGTTATTATAGTGGTTATAAATTATTTAATATTCATAATTGCATATTTTCATGGGTAGTGATTTTGATGGGTTACTTAATACAATGTTTAAGTTATAGCATTTACATGTTAATTTTACTTCTTTAGGCAATATCTAAATTTTGTACGTGGTACAATTTAATGTATTGCCGAAGAATGATATATGTTTTTTTGTTTTTATTTTTCTTCAGAATTATAATGGATTCTAGAACACAAGAATTTCATGAGGATTGTCCTTCGAATTCAGAATCTCCTAATGCTGTTGAATGTGAAGGTTCAATTTCTCATAATAATAAGGATTTCAGTACATTATGTAGAGAAGATATGATAGGTATGAGTTTTGATTCATTGGATGCTGCATGGGAATTTTACAAGGCATACGCTTTTCAGAAGGGTTTTGGTGTTCGTCGGGGAAGTACAAGACGTAATGATACTGGTGATCTTGTAGGTCAACAATTTTGTTGTACAAAAGAAGGATTCAAGATTGACAAAATAGAACACTGCAATCGTAAAAGAAATGCTAGACCGTTGTCTAGAACCGGATGTAAGGCTAGTGTACGTGTCAACATGCAGTGTTTTGGGAAGTGGGTAATCACATACTGTGAGGACGTTCATAATCATGATATGTGTGATTCATCGCATAAACATTTTATTCCGTCACATCGAGAAATTAAAGATTCAGATTTAGCTGAAGCTAAAGCTATGAAATCTGTTGGGGTCTGTACATCACAGATCATGAACTACCTTGTTCAAGAAGCTGGTGGATTCGAAAATGTTGGTTTTGTTGCAAAAGACCTATACAACGCGCTACATGCCTGCAGTAAAGCTGAAATAGCGGATGGCGATGTGAATGCTGTTATTTCTTACTTTGAAATGAAGAAGGAATTGGATATTGGTTTTTATATGAAATATAGCACTGATGATGATACGCGATTGCATAATCTCTTTTGGGCAGATGCTACTTCACGGTCGGACTATGCATGCTTTGGGGATGTTATAACGTTCGACACCACGTATAAGAAGAATGCTTATGATAGGCCTCTGATGCCTATAGTCGGTGTCAATCACCATCATCAAACAATTGTTTTTGGAGTTGCTGTACTTGCTGATGAGACAACTGATAGCTTTGTGTGGGTTTTGAGAACTTTCCTAGAAGCAATGCATAAGAAACGTCCTATTTCAGTTGTTACTGACGGGGATAGGGCAATGCAAAGAGCAATTAGAACTGTTTTTCCCGATGCTAGACACAGACTTTGTACGTGGCACCTAGCTCGCAATGCACAGGAAAATATCAGTGATCCATTATTTGCTAAGGCATTTTCTAGATGCATGACTTCATGGTGGACACCGAATGATTTTGAACGTGAGTGGACTGTAATGATCAGAAAATTTAATGTTGAAAAGCACCCTTGGATAGTCGAAAAAGATAGAACTAGGGACATGTGGGCACAAGCATATATTACAGGACACTTTTTTGGGACATTACGAACCACACAAAGGTGTGAGTCCTTGAACGCTTCGCTTGCTATATACTTGAAGTCCAAAAAAACATATCTTGACTTTGTTCGTTCAATTGATCAAGGGGTTAGTAGAATGCGGACGAAGGAATTGGAGGCTGATTACTTCAGTAAGGAAACAAGGCCAACCCATTTAAGCAAGTTAGATGACATTGAAGGTCATGCGGCAACTATGTACACAAGGGAATCATTCTCTCTTTTCCAAGACGAGCTTCAGCAGGAGACGTTGTATCGTATCCGTGAACCAATTGTAGAAAATGAATTAACGCGGACCTATTATTTAGCTAAGTACAGGGAACCTGACCGAAGGGTTGTAGTTGTCTTTGATGCAGCTGCGCAAACTATTGAGTGTTCTTGCCAAAAATTTGAGACAGTTGGGTTGCCTTGTAGGCATCAAATTCATGTGATGAAGCTTGAAGATATGTCTGATATTCCTGCATCTTTGATTATGCATCGATGGACGAAAAATGCCAAACTGTGTGCCCCATCGTTTGTGCAGAATGATGTTGCACCCGAGATGATGCAAATGGTGCGGTATGCATCACTAAGTAGTAGTTGTAACCGAATGTGCTACGTAGCATCCAAAACAGGTGAGTCGTTTAATAGAGCAAGAAGTGAAATTAATAGATTGACTGTTGAAATGGAGGAATTGTGTGAGCTGAATGATCCCGTAGCTGAGATCTCAAAGATGGGAAAAGTACTAGACCCTATTACGAGACGGGGTAAAGGGAAAGAAGTACGGAAAAAGCAAACACCGTCAAAACTCAGAAAGTGTGGGTACTGCAGAATGGAGGGACATAGTAAAGTTACTTGCCCACTTTTGAAACTTGGAATGCAAAGTGATGGTCTCGACAACCTTACTTCTAATACTGACAATGAGTTCCAATATTCAGTACAACATGTGAGATTTACATTACTTATAATTTCTGTTTTTAAAGTTTTAACAGTATGATGTTCGGTGAGTAATTACTTTAAATCCTCATAGGGAGAATGTGAAGTGGAGACGAAAGCCTTTTTCCCAACTATGCATGCTGAAGAGAACGAGAAGATGCAGGTAATGTTTATTTTTATTTGTTCTACGCTTATATTGGTTTCGGGTACTGCGCTCAATGAAATAATTAATTGTTCAGCATATGACTAACGTTATATTTAATACTTTTAGGACGACTCTTTTTCATTCAGCAATTACCCAGAAAGATATAATGAAGCTAAACAATCAGACTTCTCTACCTGGTTTAGATCACCAAGTTAGTAGGTGAAGTCTAAGATACAATTGTGAGAGTTCAATATGCACTTGTTTCCATAATGAGAGTGTAAAATTAATATATCATCATTCACTCTTTTTCTTTCTTTTTTTTTCTATTTGGGTTAACTTTGCAGTCAAATTTTCCTTCAACATCAGCACCACATCTTCATCTTTCTGGAGCAACAAGAAAATCAGCAAAATACAGACAATACAGGAATGGAATAGCTTGAATCAGTTTTTAGAACTTGAACATGTGTAGTTTAGTTCTTTTTTGTTGTGGTTGTTGTTGTGTTTATTATAACTGTTTAGATAAGTAAGTAATTTGGTGGTAATAGCAGGGTTGATGAAGGATGTTGAGGCCAGAACTTGAACAGTTTATTATGACTGAGGAATGTCTTCTTTTAGTAATACCACTGCCTAAAAGGTGTTGGTTTCTGCATCTTCATCTTTGGCTATGTAAAAAGGAAAGGGACCGATGCATAATGCTGTTGGCTAGTTGCTAATTTTCTTTATGTATTTTTTAGTGTCTGGCCAGTGACCATTATTGGTTCTAGCTTATTTTCACCACAGCATATCTCATGAGGAACCAAATAGCATTTACATTGTATATTTTTCTGCTGAGAAACAGCGCAAAGGCGATGCCACATCACAATCTATAACACTGTCCAACTCAGCCATATAAAAAACATGAAGTTATGAGAGCAAAAAATACATATTTCTGAACTGATTCTTCTGCTGAAACAAAATTAAAATACAAGAGATTATAACCACCTCCACCACAACCCAAGTAGCCATATTTTCAATACTCCAGAACAACAGAAACAACAGATTTTTGACGGACCAAAACTCTAGAACACTAATTTAATAACCAAAAACAACAGAAATTTCAGTTCTCAACAACCTTTTAAATCAGTTGTCATCATCTCATTGTCCTCTTCAAAAATTTCAGGTGTTGGTCTCTGCATTTTGACATTGTTACTGAGTCGATGGCCAACTTCCCCCCCTTCTTGTCTAGCACTCACGTGCCTCTTTGCTCTAACACTTTCTCGACTAGAGCTGCTTCCAGATCTTAACTCTTCAATCTGTCTCATTTCAGCATTGCAAGCTTCCATATCTTAACACTTTCCACCATTGCAAGCTTTTCCATTTCCAGCACCGCTTTTTCACTAGCATGAATTCTCATATGGATACCCTGAAAGTCAGAAAAACCATCTAGAAATGAGGCAATTAGATCTTCACTTGTTTGTATGAACTTTTCAGCACGCAAACATAAGTAGCTTACACTTTCACAAAGTTCTGACATGCATATAGTATTGCAATAACTAGGCCTTGCAGAAGTAAAACATAACCAGAAACCACATATTTACATTAACACAGAGATCAAGAAAACAAGATGTTGAAAAAACACATTAAATTTACTATATGGTAACAGCTAATATGGCCCCTAAAAGGTCACCTAAACAAGAGTGCCGAACATTAATTTAAGCATATTTTGTCAATAAAACATGAAAACCATTAGACTGTTCGCCATACTATTTCAATGAGGCATGTCCATTCTTAAATTGTTGGCATGCCTTATTGATCTTCTCAAATAAGTCAGAAAATATCCATAGACATATTTAAAACAGTTTTAAGAATCAAACTGTGATAATCTAACTAATTGGTTCTAAGATTAAGCAAGGAATTCAAATCTGTTTTAAACACCGCAAAACTCAAAAGAGATTTTCATATCTACCCAAACTCATTTCATAATCATCCCCTACCCAAAAAAAGAAATTAAAAGTAAAATCCTGACAGCTAACATATTTGAACAATTTTCAACTTCGACTAGGGCACATGTAACAGTGTCTATATACTGAGAACGAAACATGACAAATTATATGATTTATTGAAATAAATTACCTACTTCACAGCTTAAACTTGCCAACTGACTTCTGCAACAGCTTTGTACGAGGAGATATCCTAGCTTTATGGAGGGTTAGAGCAGCATCACATACCCTTTTCCGTAAAGTGTTCTCCTCATGGTTTATCAGCTCAGAGACTAATAAAAATCTGTCCCACACGTTTAAACGCTACATACGAATACATACAACGGGAATCAAATTTTCCAATGACCCAACATATGACAAAATATTGAAATAACTAACAGCAATGAGAATAGCATACCACAAATTTATAGTCAGTATTATGTAGATTTTGCATGAAAGCAGCAACCCACATTCCGCAATCATAACTGTATGCAATTTCAAGAATAGTAGCTTTAATAATTCAGTTACATAATGGAAAACAAGGTATTCAAATAGTGAGAGAGTTATGTTACCCGTTGCTTTGCAGAGGAACCCTCTCTGGATTCACAATTTTCAACTCATGAAATGGCACCATTGGACTACCAACCAATGATGTCATGAGAGGGTCAGTAAACAATTTTGCACACGCGGATATCTGTTCGAAGTGAAATTAGAATAAATTATAAATGTCTCGTCGTAAACCAAAATCATGAATTACAATATGTTCGCAAGTGCGAAGAAATATAATTTAATACAACATGTATTTATCTTACCACACGAGTCACATCCGCAACTCTTTGTTTATTTGCAACATTGCGCGGCAAGGTATCCAACACTTTCGCTTCCTTCTCTAGCATATCTATCACACACAAATACCAATGCGTGTTCATCTCATTCATTGGTATAAAGATCTGCAACGAAATTACATAATCATTATTAGCAGGTTATTACGTTATATAACATAATTCCGATCGTACGCATATAAAGAGATTTCCATGTCCTCACCTTGTAACAGTCAGTCAAGGATCCCATACGAATGAATTGTCCTTTAAAATACTTAATCAGCTCTTTCGCATTGCATTCGGTTGACAAGATATGAGTCTGCAAAGAATAAACATAAGGTTCATGTTTCTTGAAACAAGTTAAACTATATGCAAAAAACAAACAATGAGAAATATACTCACAGAAAATGCGGCCGGAAAATACCATCTCCTTGTTGACAAAGTCGAAGCTTTACAATAGTAGGCCATTGACTCACCGACAAGGTCAATAATCTAGGGCAGGAACAACTCATTAAACACATTTCACTACTACAAAGACAATCATGAAGTTCGATGAAAAAATATATTACACTTACCACTGAAGTTACCCATTGTTTTGGGCGCAAAGAGCCAAATTCCTCGATTGATGCAAATGTTGCACCGAATTGAACTACAACTTCACTACAATATAAACTCATATAAAGAATAAATAAAATATCGAAATCCATATCAACTTAAAATCAAAACATTAGTTTTAAATAAAATAATATCATCAACATACCTTGGATCAACATTACTGTTCCACACATAATTGCAAATTGCAGTATCAAGTTCATCTAATTCTTTCGGAATTTTGACAACGGCCCTCCTCGCGGTAACCTTTAAATATTTATTTGTACAAACATACGGCATATGGTACTGCTAATTAGTAATTATACATATCACACTTATGTAATAAATGTATATACTTAAACATATATAAATTGAATTACATATCAATATATATTCAGTGTATGCATTCACAAAGATTGCAATGAAAGGCGGAAAAAATAAATGTTGTATAAGCATATCATGCCTACATGCATGATTGGTCTATTCAAACAAACATAAACAGTCCTGCGGACGGGAGTGCAAATATCACAAGAAAGTTGATCTCGCTCGCGTAACTATCCCACTAACACCATAAGCAAATGTTGACCTTGACCTAACAATTTGGTTTTTCTTGCCAGATTGACCCTATAATATGTAATCATATAAAATGCCATAAACAAATTAGTTATTTTATAGCATATCTAAGTATTATTGAATTATAAATAAGTTAATATATATACCTTCTTTTTCCGTGGGGCAGGACAACTTGAGCTTGGATTGTTGATATCAGTTCTCACTGGTGTAGTTAAATCTCCATCTCCCTCTTCCGCTTTGCGCTCAATGATCTCGATGGAGGACTCCAACTCACCACCTGGTGTTTTCAACTCCGTGCTCTGCCCACCGACCTCAACGATGCCTCCTTCCTCATCCTTTTTTTGCAAACTGGTTTCACCGCCAGTTTTCACCTCAACAGATCTCGATAAAAGAGCATTAATTTTTTCCTGCATCGACTTCATGTCTTCCGACATTCTATTCAGTTGTTCTGTCACACTGGCTTCCAGACTTTTCATGGACTCTCTTAAAGCCTGGAAAATAATTAAAAATAAACATAGTACATACACTTAATGCAATTCGTGAAGTATATACATAATTTATAGATTTCTTGCAATCTCTATGAATTAGACATGAAGATCTAATTAACCGACTTACCTGTAAGTCAGTATGATACCGATTCTGCTCCTCTTGTATCGGCCGCTCACTCTGATGTTCTTCGGTGATATGAATACCCTTATTTTCATGAAATCATAAATTAATCAAACTACATAATTCATATATAAGTTTTACTCACTAACAATAAATTAATACAACTTAGATAACTAATGTCACCTTGGATTTGAAGCCAACACGGAAGTCTCTTGAATGGGAAATTGAAGAGACGACCTCATCCGTTCCCCATGCACTAATGCGAGGAACAAAAGTGGACGTTGCCTCTTTCGTACTCCGAACTCCGGAAATATGGTCATAGAACCTTATCTACTCAAATTATTACAATTTAGTCAATATAACTTATACTTCTAATTTAATTCCATTCCAAATTAATTCAAATCAAGATTGCATTAGGAAAAACGAAGATTTAAAATATTATACTTACCACCAATAAGAGCAGGCAACCGGTTAAGTACACTTTGGATGATTTCATCTTCCTAGCATGAAAACTTCTAATACCAAGAAGAAGCTTCTCATGAACATGTTTTGCCCAGTTCAATTTTCCATTCAGGCCATCCTCCGTCAAACAATAATAATACTCTTTCGATGGCCCCCCTTCAGTCGTTGGACACAAAAACCGTCCAACGATATATAAGAGGAGCCTGGCCTTTAGCTCTTCACAGTCGGCCTCGAACTCCAAAATTTCTTGCTCTAGCCTAACAAAACTCATCTTTCGATGAGTTGGAATATTAAACTTATTACACAAGACTTCAGCGTCTTCTCTTTCCATTACAGTTGAAACCTCTACTCCCTCGTTTGCTAAACCTAGAATACCTTCCACATCCTCCACTGTGAAAGGGATACTTTCGCCATCCACTTCCATGGAGCTGGTTGCAACATTAAAGTTCTGAACCAAATTTTCACACAGCTCTCTTGGAAGCTTTCCATCTTTAAACAGTAGCAAGGGACCGAACCCTATGCTTTCCACTGCACCTTCAATATGTTTTTCCTTCAATTGCTTAAAGAGCTTGCACAAATTAAATGGGCTACAGCGTGTCGCAACAAAGCCCTACACATAAAGTACATTCATTAAAAATACATAGCAATATAACATCATACTTCAGTTGTAACTATTATTTATTCAATATAACATTTTTTTATTTAATTATTACCTTCTTTTTTTTATCATCTAATTTCTGTCTTTTTAACTGTTGCACTTCATTTTTGTACTGCTCTTGTTGTGCAACAGTCTGCTCTATAAACGGCAGCTTCTCCTGTGTAGGCAACACTTTCCATTTTGCTGCCAGCTTACGAACCTATGAAAAAAACAATTCCAATTAATTCACATACACATCAAAAAACCATGATTTTAGTAACACTTTATAACTTAGTGTCCACACAAACGATACATAAAATATTACTCACCTTCAATGACATTTTCCCTTTGTCTTCTACATCTCCTTTGCATTCATTTATGCTGTATAAAGCGATTAACATAAAATATGTAACTCGCACTCTTTAAATCCAAATATAACAACATACAATGTCTAATGAATTCAACTTAAAACCACCAGGTATAGTTACTTACTAGTAATTCAAAAATGCACCCCTCGGTTTTACAACCTTCATGCTGGATTCAGTCTGCTGAAGCTGCACATTTTCATCAACTTTGTCCATCTCTTTGAATCTTTAATAAAATCAAACAAACGTTTGCAAATTTCTCAAATTTAGACATACAATAAATTATAATTTCTAATACAAAACAAGTACATCAGGATAACTAATTCTGCATAAAAAGTTAATAAAATTTTCTCTGCTTAGAGGCATAATCTTATCCGTATTAAAAGTTCATATTCATTAAAAGTTCATATTCAATTATCTTAAAAAGACAAAATTTAAAAATGACATGACTATTTAAAACCAAAATAAGAAAGGAGTTAAAACTATTACTACATCAAGATTGCATTAGGAAAAAAAAAATTAAAATTTTCTAAAGAATGTGTATGACAATATTATTGATTAAAAGTTCATATTCAATTATCTTAAAAAGTATATATATACATAAAATATATTTGTTTAAACCTAAGGTACGTAAAAACTATATACTACAAATTTTGCATTGATTTTTCAAGGAAAGTACCATTTATTTGGCCTAAAAGGTAACTACCAATTAATAATAACATTTTCTATTGTAATTGTTTAATTTCTACTCTACTTATGCACATAAGGTTAATTACAGTATATTCATTTTCTCTATTTTTTTATTACTATCGGTGGGATGATTTAAATTTTAAACCTTTGGATATATATAAAATTCCAAACCCCATAGTCAAGATACTATTTTATATATAAAATTTGATAAAATTGTCAACAAAATATTATAGTAAATGTTATCTCACTGTTATTACAAGAATGCAGCAGCAACACCATAAGTTACATATATACCAGACAAAACCACAAGTGAAATCATAACTTTTAAAACGGTTCAAGACAAAATCACAACGACTCAAACACTGTTCCATTCAGAAAATCATGTACTAACACTATTTTATAAGAACAATCTTACTAAACCAGAGACAAAGTGAAGAATTTCCAAAAACTAAGCATGCTAAAATCACAAAATATAAATCCAGATGACAATCAATATTGAATTTTGACAATATTACGAACCAACAGGGAGAGCACAACACCCTAAAAAGTGACAAGTTTACCATCAGTCTCTCAACAAAACAAAAACCAAATTACCAAATTAACAGTTTACAAAAATCAGATGAAAGATTATGCAGTAATAGATGCCATGCCAATCAAAGTAATTGTCAGGGTTGTGGTTTGGAGCCATGAGAGCGAAAAAAGCTTAAACAATATAGGCATATCAAATGCTCGATAGCAGAATCATAATAGGCATAATTTTTAAGCATCATGACATGTTTTCCACTTCCATGCATCTAATTAGGACGAAACAAATACACATTATAGCGAAACCGACACTGGCTCAATTAAACTCAAGAGAAACCAAAACACATCCACTTATCCTTCCTTTTTTTCCTGTCCAACAACCAAACAAAGCAAACATGTTTCCAAGCTGATTCAAGAACTTACCAATTATCTTCTTGCAGCCACCCAAAATTTATGCTGATATTTCTGCCAAAAAAAACAAAAAAACAACACCAAACCAAAATTAATTAGAATCATCCACAAAAAATATAAAAAAATTGCTGAAATACCAACAAAGAAACAAAATACCAGATGACCAAACAAAAATATGTCTGGCTTCGATGATTTTCAGAGGAAGAGAGTTGGGTTTGATATTTGGGGTTTCGGTTGTGCAAAAACACAAGGGTTAGGGTTTTTTTATCTGGGTTTCGGTTGTGCAAAAACACAAGGGTTAGGGTTTTCGAAACTGATTTAGGGTTCTAAACACAAGGGAATTTTCGAAACACAAGGGAAATTTCGAAACTGATTACAATGGGACAAGCCAAATTTCGAAAAAAAAAATGGGATAAGCAAATCTCGAAACAGACAAGGGAGAAGAAAATTTAGGGTTCTAACAATATTTTCGAAACACCATAGAAAGGGAAAACGAACTGATTAGAAAGGGGGAACCAAATTTTCGAAACACAACAGGGGAATAAATTTTAGGGTTCTACAGAATTTTTTGTATCAGAGGGGGAAGGGGTTTCCGAAACACCATACAAAGGGAAAACAAACTGATTACAAAGGGGGAACCAATTTTTCGAATCAGATTACAAAGGAAGAAGCAAATTTTCGAAACACAAAAGGAGAACAAATTTTAGGGTTCTTGGTATTTTTTTGTATCAGAGGGGGGAAGGGATTTTCGGGGGAGGATGTTTTAGGGGGAAGGGTTTTTTCGAACTGAAGGGGTAAACCGGTTTCCCCTTTTTTTTTTATTTCAACGGTTCAGATCTTACATTTTTAATCTGACGGATACAATTCATCTAAGCTGATGGGAAGCTTACGGTAAGAAACGTATGTTAGAATTTTCCGATTTTGTGCGTTCGGTTTCCGGAGAAATTAGTGCTTGTAAAGTTATTTGAGTTGGGTTTAGCAAAAAATTTAAATTTAGTTTGGTCTCGGGTAGAGTTCGAGCAATTTGAGTTATTAAGTCGAGTTTGAGCATTTTAAATGTTCAATCTAAATAGCTTGCAAGCTTAATCAAAGATTTTTATTTTTAATTAATATTAAAAAATTTAATTTGAATTTAAATTTGAGCACAAATAATCTAATTTAAAGTCGAGTATGAGAATCAGACTCGTTTTTTATTAGCTAAACAGGTTTAATCGAGTGAGTTCAAGTAGTTCAATTTTTATCTTGAATCGAGCTCGAGCTTTAAAAATCAAACTCGAATGAGCTCGAGCCAAGTTTCGAGCTACGAGTTTCGAGTCGAGCTCGAGTTTCTTATTGCTTGAGTTTGACTCGGTTCGGTTACACTCCTATTACTAATTAGGTGTACACTTGTAATCGTAACTTTTTTAGGTTCGACTTAAAATAAAATTCAAATTCGGGCTTGATCATTATCGAGTTTGAGCTCAAGCAGCTAGAGTTATCGAGTAAGTCGAATTCGAATTATCTTAATATTTGACTCGAGTTACTCATGAACCTAATCAAATTTTTTATTTTTAATTAGTAATTAAAAATCTCAATTCAAGTTCAAACTCGTTACAGATAATCAAATTTGAAGTCGAGCATGAGAATCGAGTTCGTTTTTTACTAACGAGCCTAATCGAGAAAGCTTAAATATTTTGATTTTTATCTCGAATCGAGTTCAAAATTTAAAAATGAAACTCATTTGAGCTCGAGTCAAGTTTCAAATCACAAATTTTGAATCAAACTCGAATTTTTTACTATTTAAACTTGACTCAGCTCGATTACATCATATAAGCACTAGTATGATTTATTATCACACTTACAAAAACACACCCGGCATTGGGAGTTGGGATCTCAAACAACCTGATTCCATTCCATTAAAAGTAAAAGTAAAAGTAAAATGATGGTCATATTGCGAAATCACTTAAATTTTATTTGATAGGAAGGAAAGAAATAGGAAATAATGACCCAAAAAAAAATCCAATAGTTGAGATTCATAACAACATATGCTATTTTTTAGCTCAACCATTAAATTAAAAGTGTTTTCTTCCTTTATCTTCTTTTTCCTTTCCATTAAATAGAGTGTTTATTCTGAGGTATGTTTTGAAATTGAAACTCTTTCTCTCTCATGATCCTAGCCCCTTCTTAGGACCAAATGTTAGAACACTTTCCTACTTGACTGATTGGCTTCTTTTATTCATAACCCTAATGCATATCCTTGTTCCAAATAATTTATAGGTAAACATGTCTACGGGTTGGACTACCAGCTCAAGTCCAAAGGTTTATTTGATATATGAGAGGGTTTTGATAAAAACATTATGTACGAAAAATAAGTTCTGATAAAAAAATGAGACTCGTTTAAAAAATAGTCGGGCTTTGACTCCAACATTCAAGATCCGAGTCTGAGCCAGGCCCAACCTGTTTTTCTAATTATATAATATACATTATTTTTATATTTATTTATATTATGCAATTTATATCATATGTAACATTATAGTATAAACATTATAAAATATGTTAAGTTATCTATGTTTTAAAATTTAATAAAAGATAAAAAGATTAAATAAAAATAATATATATTTTTAGTAAAATAATAATATAAGCAGGCCTGAACGGGTCTGGATTATCCATTTACAAATTTGGACGAGCCTAGACAAAATTTGAGACCCAAATTCAGATCGAACCGAGCTTGAACAATAAATATGATATTGATACTATACCTAAACTCGATCTGAACCCAATCGAACCCGGTCCATAAACACTACTCAAATTCAACTTTTGGAAGACATTTGACCAATTACAACCCAATTAATTGAAGGTTTATATCCAATTAACCTACCTTTATACATATGATATGACATTGGGAAATTTTAATTAATTTGAAATTTACTAGGTGGAACCTTGTTGGAGATTGAGGATCCTTAGCATGTATATATTAATATTAAATAAATTTAAATTGATCCTCAAAACAAAATTATTAATTTTATTTATTTTTTGTAGTTTCATTATTAATTTAATTTTATATTATATATAATGTCTTATTGAGTGTCATAAATCAAGTAACATTAACTTAACTGATGAATTTACGTAAAAAGTAAATTAAAATAAAAATTGAAGAATATTTATGTCTTTTTATTTTTATAAAAAACTACTCACTCCTAAAACAATTATTATTACATTTTTACCATCTAACTTCCTCATCTATTTTAAAATATATTTTTTTCAAAACTATTTACCCATCAAATAACCTTTTTTACAAAAATATCATGAAGTTTTTTTAAAAAAAAAAAATTACATCTATATAGTGCATTACTATATATCGAAATCTAGTTACAATTTAAGTGGAGTTAAAATCGCATTGCTATTTTTCTATTTATTGTACCCACTAATCATAAATTATAAAATTTTAAAATCAAAATACTTGTCACAAGTTTTAAATTATAATCATGAGAACTTAACAAAAATCAAATTAACTTTCTATTTTTCTCAACAAGATTTCAAATTTCCAACCAAGTATCAAATATGTGTTTTTCTTTTTCTTTCTAGCTTATTACAATTTTTCCTCTTCATATAATTTCTACTTTTAATTTTACTCTACATCTCTATCTCATGCTGTCCTACAATCTTTTTTTTCAACAAAAAAATCATATTGAAATCACTTTATAAACTGATAAGAAAAAATCGTAATTAATAATCTCAAAATTTCAACTTCAATTTTTAAAATTAAAATTATTTTTCTAGTTTTGATGAAAAATATATTATTTAACTATTGATTATTTATATTTTTTACTTCAAATTTAAATTGTCAAAAGAATTAAGAATATTCTCATAATTCATTGAAAGACTTTGTAATATTAATTCTACCATTAATTTGAAAGTCTTGTTATTTTAAAAGTTTAATGTTATCACACTAATATTTTTATTTTATAATTTTATGAGCTTGAATATTTTTTATTAATATATTGCTTGCTTGTGTGTATACACATATATAATAGAATAACTCTTATGAAAAATAAAATAAAGTATAATATTAGATATCTCACAAAATCAAATGTCAACTGCTTTCAAATAAACTAAAACCAAATTATTTTTTTTTGGGTAGTGTGCCAAGGAAACACAAATAACAGTTGAGACAAACGAAGATAGCACTCCTCGTGACTATGGCCAGCTGAAGGATATCCTTGATTTTGTTTCCTTTTGTGCCATTTTCGTGACTTCTCCTGCAAATGGGTGCCATTCGGATGTGAAGAGGACTCGTGCGCCAGTTGTAACCAATCTGACCACATCATCCATTCCTGGCTGTATCTTCCAATGAACTTTTGTGCCTTATTGACATCCCTACAGACAATTGTTCCAGATTTTAAAATAAATAGTTTATAGAGTACCTGTCTATCGAGAAAAATCTTGGCATGGCATGCGCTGGATGCTTCAACACTCTTAGATAAGACCATAGTGTTTCTACTCTGGTCTCTGATCAGTGCGTTTATTCCAAACCAATTGTGTTATTGGATCTTTTGAATTCCCAAAAAAACGAGCCAAGTGTTCTTATCAATCTGGTCGAGAGTCCGCATATTATCCCATATGTGTTCTCTAGCGACTGTGTTCTTTTTAAAACTTTGACTGTTATTGTTGAAGGCTTCCATGATTCCTGTCCATTGAGACTTATGATGCAGCAGGACCTTCAGGGGGTTGGGGGCGGTGTTGTCAAATATACAATCATTCTTATGCCTCCAAATAGAATGCTTGCAATTTGAGTATAAAAATTATGTGCCTCCAATTGATGAAGATCCATAATGAGAACTAAAACAAATTAAAGTTACATATGGTACGACATGGTCAAGAAATTTCATCTCAAATCTCAAGTATACATGCATGTAAAAAACCCTAAGAACATATCTAATTTTTCATATTGACATAAGTTAAGGTGATATAAAAATATATATAACTAATTTAGTTTTACATGTTTTCCTAATTTTTTATACAATTTATATTTGTTTAATCTGATTATTGTATTTAATGTTTTATTCATGTAGACCGTACACGTCAAATTTCGTGTAAATTAAAAATGTTTAACTATTTATTTGATGTAAAAAAAAATCCAACCGTTAAATATATAAAAAAAAAATAGTATTCTCGATCGACATGATATAGATATCGGATCGATTCGATTCGAAATTTTACGTGCACGACCAGTGCAATTATATTGCTAAATCCTGCAATCGATTTATTAAAATATTAATTGTACACAAAATTATAAAAGCTTGTAATATATATATATATATATATATATATAAATGAAATGTTAACCCCTGCGTATTACAAGTTGAAGTAATATTTATAGAAAAAAAAAATATAATCAATCACTACAACCAAATTGGTTTTCAGTGGCGCTAACATAGCGGCGTTTGACTTAAAAACGCCGCGGAGTACCGTGTTTTTGAATAGCTGGCGGCGTTTCTATAAGAAACGCCGGGAAGTTGTAAAGTAGCGGCGTTTTATATATACAAACGCTGCTAAATCTATACTAATTGCGGCGTTTGCATTATATAAACGCCGCTAAACTAAAATCAATTTTTATCACTTTAGTAAAATTTGGGCGCCAAAATTTGGAGGCGAGACGCTGCGTTTAGGCTTTTGTTTTAGCGGCGTTTGTGTCCACAAACGCCACTAACTAATATAATATAGCGGCGTTTTTATATATAAACACCGCTAAATACTTAGCGTTTGTAAATATAAACGCCGCTAAATATTTCGATATAGCGGCGTTTGGTAATAAAAACGCCGCTATATTGATTCATTTATGGCTTAAAGCAAAACGATGTGTTTTACCTTGTCAATTTGCGGCGTTTGTTGATACAAACGCCACTATGTTTGTTAATATGAATTCAGTCCCGAAAACAAAAACCTAAACCTATTCTCTCTCTCTCTCTCTCTCTCTCACACACACATCTCCAACCCCAAAAACTCATCTCCAAGCCGATTTTTCGCATTTCATCTCCAAATCATCATCTCCAAGCCGATTTGTCTCTCTTCATCTCCAAATCCGTTCAAATCGTAAGTAATTCGAAACAGTAATCTGATGAGTTTTTGTTCCTTTTTCTGATTTAATTTAGTTAGTTGTTTCAATCACTCTTGAAAGACAATATAAAAACGCATTTTGCCCGGATTCATTAGACATTCTTTTTCTAGAGAGTCAAAGAGTTCCAATAATAGCATTTTGCTTTTGTTGCAGATAAGATCCAGCCAAAATTTCTGCATTGACATTATTCTGCTGTGTGTCATTCTAGGGATTGCTTCCTATTTGTACAAGTAAGCTCCTTATCTTATCCTCTTGCATTTCTGATCTTAGGATCATCTTTCTAGATGCCAATGTAAAATGCTTTTCGCACCAGCTCTCAACTTTACTATTTTCAGCACAAATAGTTTAATTTTCTGTTTTTTGACCAATTACCAAAAAGTTGAGCTTGCTTACTTAATTATTACCTTCCATAATCAAGTTATGAGGTTCGCAGTCCAGAACAATCAGCTAAAAAAGATGAATAAGTATTAGCATCCATATTGGGTAACTGTAGCTGGTTTTTGAAGTTGAATGTAGTGAATAATGTGTTTGGCAAGACCATTTTCTGGGAACTGCATATATAGATACAAAAATGACCATCATTTGTGACTATTTTATTTCATTAGATCTGGTCTTAGTAAGGTTTATTTTATTTCTAAAACACCATCATTTGTGACTATTTTCCCCAAGCTCTTCAATATGTGATAGTAGGCATTAGGTAGATGGAGCAAGGTGAATAATGCAAAAGTTAAGACCTGTTTTTATGCTTGCAATAATAAAATGAATAGATTTTCCTTGCTCTTATTGAAAAACTGTTTTTCCTTGTTTGATTATGCAGGTTCCACTTAACATTGGTCATTACAGCTACAGTCTGTTGTTGGATGATGTAAGTTTATGTTTGTTTTTATATTGTCTTTCTTATGTAGTAGCTTGGTTTTTGATATAGATACTGTTTGTAAAGTAGTTATAATATGAAATCTCATTCTCACCCTTTCTAGTTGCAAGCTTTCTTTTTGTGAGTTTTGAAGTTAAAGGCTGAGTTTTGAGCTGTTAAAACATGGAAACATGGAAATGGGTTTTGTTATTGTAGTGCATAATGTTTTGGTAGCTTTTTATCCTATGTATGGTCTGCAATTAAATTATGCAAACAGTGAATTGTTCTCTTTAGGTTTAAGTATTGAAATTCTACAAGAAAATCACCAAGAAACTAGTTTCAAACTTGGTTCTCTGCCAATCAGATTCTTGGGACTTCCTTTGGTTACTAGACGACTTACAGATCAAGATTGTGCTCCTTTGATTGAGAAAGTGACTGCTAGAATCACTAGTTGGGTTGCTCAATTCTTATCCTATGTAGGCAGCCTATAGCTTATTCAATCAGTTTTGTTTAATATTCAGAATTATTAGTGTAGGCATTTCATTTTGCCTAAAAGTGTACTAAACAAAATAAATCAGCTTTGTTCTAAATTCTTTTGGATTGGGAAAGACACGTCTGTAAGATGGGCTAGGTCTATTGGCGGGATATATATCACCCAAAATCTGAAAGAAGGATTGGTTTTAAGGATTTGTTAACTTAGAATAAAGTATGTGTTCTGCAACATTTTTGGTCTCGATTCTTTAAGGCTGGCTCACTATGGATTGCCTAGATTCAAGCTTATGTATTGAAAGAAAGAACTTTCTAGAAGGTATAAAAAAATCCGAGTAGCAGTTGGGGCTAGAAGAAATTGTTAGAATTGAGGCATTTAGCAGCTCATTTTATAAGACAACAGGATGGTAGATGTGGTACGGAAATTTCCTGATTCTAAATACTCTGTTGCTAAAGTATGACAAGAGATTAAGCCTAAAAGACAGAAGGTTGGTTGGGATAGACTTGTGTGGTATACTCATCACATACCTAAACACTCTTCGATTTCTTGGATGATTATACTTAATCGGTTACAAAGGACCGCCTACTATATTGGAGAATTGAGATAGATGATATTTGTATTCTCTACCATTCAAAGTAAGAAACACGAGAACATTTTTTTTTAATATGATTTCTCAAGACTATATGGCAAGAGATTTTACATCTCTATCAATTGCCATGTTATTAGTCTTTTGTATATATATATATATATACAAAAGAAAGACAATATGAGTTTAGTGAGAGTCTTTTGTATATATATATATATATATTTCTATACAATTAGCATTAGGTGGTTTATCTTATTAGTCTTTTTTGTCATAAGCTCATGGTAATGCTAAAATATGAGTTTCTGATGGGACTTAACTATGCAGAACGTACAAAATGGATAAGAGTTGGATGCAAAAGTCGAGACTAAGTCAAGAGTACCAAGATGGAGTACATAGTTTTCTCGATTTCGCTTTTCAGAACGCAAGCGAAGATAATAAGATATTATGTCCTTGTTCGAGGTGTGCCAATATTGATTGGCATATGCGTGGAGTTGTTTTCGAACATTTGATTTGTGAATGATTTCTCCCGGGTTACAGACAATGGTTTTTTCATGGAGAGTCCGCAACTTCTAGGTCATCTTCTAGAGTTCGTCCAAGTAATTCTAACAATCAACATCAGTCTATTAGACAAGATGACATGGAAGGCATGTTGCGAGATGCATTTAACATGCGTAACCATAGTTTGTACACATCTTCACCAGAAGTTCCTGGAGGGAATGATGGGTTCAATGTTGGCATGAATGACTTTGCTGAAATGGGAAGAGGTATGGGTGATCAGGAACCCAATGGAGAAGCGGCAAAGTTTTATAAGTTGCTTGATGATATGAATGAAGAACTTTACGAGGGATCTAAGCATACAAGATTGTCTTTCTGTGTCCGTCTTTTTCACTTAAAATGCTTAAGCGGGTGGGCAGGAAATTCTTTGACACTGTTATTAGAATTTTTGAAAGAAATGTTTCCTTTTGCAAAAATCCCTCAGTCTTGTAAGGATTCGAAGAAGATGATAAAAGATCTAGGCCTTGGATATGAGAAAATTCATAGTTGTCCGAATGACTGTATGTTGTATTGGGGTGATAGAACAAATGAACAATTTTGTCATGTCTACGGTAAATCTCGATGGTTGAATGGAAATACAGAAGAAAATATGAATGAGGACGATGGTGACACACATTTAAAAAAGAAACCTGCAAAGATTTTGCGGTACTTTCCGTTAATACCAAGACTTCAACGAATTTTCATGTCATCAAAAACATCTGATTCTATGAGGTGGCATCATGATGAAAGGATTGATGATGGCTTATTAAGACATCCTGCAGATTCTTTGGCTTGGAAATCATTCGACAATAAGTTCCCATCTTTTGCTAATGATCACCGGAATGTGAGGCTTGGACTTGGTTCTGACGGTTTTAATCCGTTCAAAATAATGAGTACTTCTTATAGTACTTGGCCGGTTGTCTTGATTCCTTATAATTTGCCTCCATGGATTTGCATGAAACAATCCTCTTTTATCTTATCCATGATAATTCCTGGAGAGAAAGGTCCCGGAAATGATATTGACATTTATATGCAACCTCTTATTCAAGAGTTGAAGCAGTTATGGGAAGGGGTTGAAACATATGACGCATCAAAAAAGGAAAACTTTAATTTGCGTGCAGCTTTGTTATGGACTATAAACGATTTTCCTGCTTATGCAAATCTATCTGGTTGGAGCACCAAAGGTTGTTATGCTTGTCCTTGCTGTGCTGCACAAACATGTTCAAAATGGTTATATAACGGAAAGAAATTCAGTTATATGGGACATCGTCGGTGGTTAGATGAAAATCATAGATTTAGATTCCAAAAACATGTCTTTGATGGCAGTGAAGAGTTAAGACAAGCACCTGAGACCACGATTGGGTCGGATATCTTGTTGATGTTGAAAGATATCAATTTCACTTATGGAAAGATGAATCAAACAAGTAGCACACAGTCAAGGAAAAGATCAAGGGAGATGTTAGAAGGTGATGTTGAAATTCAGAGTGATGAGGAGGAAGATGAAGAAAATGATCCAAATGAGGCGGATTTGTGGAAAAAAAAAGTATTTTTTTGAGTTACCTTATTGGGAGCATAATTTATTGCGTCACAACCTTGATGTGATGCATATAGAGAAGAATGTTTGTGAAAATATCATCGGGACAATTCTTAATGTGGATAGAAAATCAAAAGACAACTTAAAGAGTCGGCTTGACCTAGTTGACATGGGAATTCGTCGTTATCTTCATCCGGAATTACTTCCTAATGGAAAATCACGGTTGCCTCCTTCTTGCTTTGGGATGTCTAAAAAAGAGAAGGACGTCTTCTGTAATGTGTTGAAAGATATGAAGGTCCCGGATGCGTATGCCTCAAATATATCAAGATGTGTGAATGTGAAGGATCGAAAACTTTCTTCTTTAAAGTCACATGATTACCATATCTTGATGCAAGACTTACTTCCAGTTGCTTTACGTTGTTCTATGTCAAAGCAAGTGACTTCTTCTATAATTGAACTTAGTAATATAATGAAAGCTATTTGTGGCAAAGTTCTCAAGGTAGAAGAGCTTGAAAAACTTCAACATCGAGCAGCTCTAACTTTGTGCCACTTAGAGAAGATTTTTCCTCCATCATTCTTCACTATAATGGTGCATTTGGTTATCCATCTTCCTTATGAAGCAAAAGTCGGCGGACCAGTTTTTTATCGATGAATGTACCCATTAAAGAGGTATACTTTGCTAATTAGCTTATTATACTTTTATCTAGTTTACATAGCAATTAATTACACATTAAGATTGTTATGTATTCTGTTTTAGGTTTTTAGGAAAGTTAAAATCTTATTGTCGGAACAAACGCTATCCAGAAGGTTCTATTGCTGAAGGATATTTAGCGGATGAGTGTATGACATTTTGTGCAAGATATTTGGATGATGTTGAAACAAGATTTAATAGACCGGGAAGAAATGATGTGGTCACACATAACAACTTAGCCGAAACATACTTATTTGAAAGTGTTGGACAACCAATCGGCAAGGTTGAAGTGGTTGAGCTAGATGATAAATCTTGGGCACAAGCGCATCGATATGTGCTTTTCCATAGTGATTCACTGGAATCATTACGCACGTAAGTTTCAGTATAATTTTTAATTTAACAAACAGTTTAATTTGTATTTTGCTTTCTCACGTAAAAAACGTACTTTTTATGATAGTGAGTATAGAAGCTACTTGAGAGGAACTTTACGTTCTCGAAGAAGACAACTTCGCGAGCTTGATAAGTTATTTACGGAAAATTTCCACGAATGGTTAGGAGAAGTAGTAAGTAACACAATTTTTTATCATTTTATTACGATCAATGTATTCTTTAATATATAAATAAAGTGAAGTGTTTGCCTTTGCGTTTCTTGTAATAGGTTTGGAGTGGAAGAGATGTTAGTGAAGAAATTAAGTGTTTTTCACAAGGACCGAATAGAATAGTGAAAAGATACAGTGCTTACATCATTAATGGATTTAGATTTCATACTAAATCCCGTGAGCGCTTTAGGAGAACACAAAATTGTGGAGTTGTTGTTTCTTCTTCAACAACAAGCTATGCTAGTGCTAGGGATAGTAATCCTGTGAAGGGGGATATTGATTATTATGGAATTCTAAATGATATTATTGAGTTGGATTATTATGGCAAGTGGAAGGTCGTGTTATTTCGATGTGATTGGGCTGATGTGAATACTAGTAGAGGTGTTAAAAAAGATCAGTTCGGATTTACAATGGTGAATTTCTCTCGATTAATTCACACCGGACAGCAACTGATTGACGAACCTTATGTTTTTTCATCTCAAGTCAAACAAGTATTTTATTCCGAAGATCCGAATGATGCGGGTTGGTATGTTGTACTCCGTAACACACCTAGAAACCTGTTTGATATGGGTGATAAATTTCAAGATGATATTGAACAAAGAACTGAATGCTTGCCATTTACGGATCAAAACTTGGATGAAAATATCCCTAGTACCAATACAGATGTTCAGTGGGTTCGGAAGATGTTGATGAAGACATTTATGAAACTTGATGAAAAAAATCCATCTAGTAAGATTATTTTGAAACAAATACTCTGTATATAATATGTTTTTATACTGTAAATATTATTATTAATGTTTTTTACATAATAGTATTTCATTTTTATACTAATGTTGTTTACTTAAAATTGATGCAGATAGCATGGCGAGGAAAAGATTAAGGGATATCAATATCATTCAGACTGTTGAGGGTGACACTAGAGTGACGCCTTCAGAGGTGCCGAATGCGTCTACTGCAGATGTTAACCCACCAGAGTTGTCGGCTGCCTCCACAGCTACAGAAACTGCAGTTCATACGAACTTGAATACAGGTATCGTGTTACAGAAGTGTTAAAAGTACGCAAAATAGTTTGGAAATTGCTAATATATTTGCTTTTGTGTAGTTGATAATGTTGGACAACGCAGAACTCGTGGTCGTACGACATTAAAGGAGTTATGGGCACTACCTCCTGAAGAGCGTATTGTTGTCGCAGCAAATAATGAGCAGTAGCCAATTGGTCCAGAAGCACAATTATTGGCTAGCTTTCTTGGCCTGATTGCTCGAAATGGGATGAAGTGTCCCATTCATTATGAGTCATGGCGTGACGTGCCGAATACTGATAAGGTCGAGCTGTTAAAGTTTATTGAGGTATAAGCGTGTTAAATTAGTATTGCATTATTTTAATAATTTTGTTGATCATCGAAACTAACGTTGTACAACTTCTCCGTTTCAGTCACGATTTTCTTTGCAGATTCCCACATCATTTGTTATGAAATCATTGGGGAAAAATGGAAAGACTTTAAGCATGAGTTGAAGAAAAAGTATTTCGATCGAAATACTGATCCTAATGTCTTACTACGAACCATACCGCGTGGTGTGATTATGTGGCAGTATGAGAGACTGGTTAGATTCTGGTATTCAAAAAAAGGAGAGGTATCATTTATAATTCATTTTGGTCATTTACTTATAGTACTTGATATAATACAATTTTATGGAATATGTATACATTAATAACGTGCTTTGTCTAATGTACAGGAACGAGAAAAGATAAGGGTAAGCAGTAGACAACAACAGAAATATAGTCACACCAGTGGTTCAAAAAGTTTTGCCAGAAAAGCTAATGAAAAAGTAAGTTTACATTCATAATATATTAATATATTAGTTCTCAATTCTTTTAATACAATTTAGTATTAATTATTATTGTTTTGTAGGAAATTGAGCGGGGTGAAAAAATTGGACGAGTTGAACTGTTTCAGTTAACTCATACTAAGAATGATGGATCCTATTTGAACATCGAGACTCAGGAAATTGTGGTATATTTTCTTCAAACTTGTTTTCATTTACAAATATATTTTACAAAAGATTTTATTAATTTTATTGTTTTATAGGAGAAAGCTCGAAATAAAATTGCTAAGTATCAAGTCGGAGCATCAGATGGTCATCAGCGAATATGCAAGATGTCGAGAATCAAATATTCACTGAAGTAGCTGGAAAAAAACGATATGGACGGGTTCGAGGTGTCGGAATGGGTCCGACACCATCTAGCTACTATGGACTTGGTTCTCAACGGTTTACTGCTTCTTCTTCACAAAACTCCAGTGCATATGAAGTTCAGATGCTGAGAGAAGAAATGCAAAATATGAATAAACGTTTTGAGGAGAAGGAAGCAGAGAGACAAGCTGAGAAAGAAGAACATGATAGACGATATCAGGAGCTGCAGACACAGTTTCAGTCGTTGATGAATTTAGTGCAGCAAAAGAATTTAGGAGGCTCATCCACTTCAGATTAAAGAATTTGTAAGTGGATTTGATGTGTTGAATAATACATTCCTTGTATGGTTGATATTAAATATATTTTTATATTATATATATATTTTTATAATTTGTGTTGTTTTTGTATTATTCGACAATGTTGCTAAATAGTAACTTTATCAAATAATATTTTTGTATTTATATCAACTTTTTAAAGGAAATAAATAGTATTTTTTTTAAAAAAAATATTCTGCATTTATAGCGGCGTTTGAGAAAAAAATGCCGCTAAATACATAAATTTCTGCAAATATAAAGGCGTTTTCTGATCAGCAAACGTCGCTACAAGCCAAAAGTTAGCGGCGTTTGTGATCAGAAAACGCCGCTAAAAGCCAGCACATAGCGGCGTTTTGTATTCCAAAACGCCGCTAAAAGCGAACACTTAGTGGCGTTTGAGAACAGAAAACGCCGCTAAAGTTTCAAGTATTACCATTTCGGACCTTCAATTGTGGCGTTTATAAACGCCGTTAATGTACCTAAAAACGCCACTAATTTAACGGCGTTTATGGTTAAAACGCCACTAAATTTCCCGTCACTGTTTTTACCGGCGTTTGTTACGGCGTTTTTTAAAACGCCTCTAATTTTTTTCGCGGCGTTTATAAACGCCGCTACTCCTAAAAAAAAAACGCTGCTGAAAGATTAATTTGCTGTAGTGAATGTATAGTATTTCTTTGGATTTGGTGAAATAGCGAATTAAATATAATAATAGATTTTGCTAACGAATATTTTAAGGGTAGTTTTTAAAGTTTATAGCAATATATTCATCCAATGTATTAAAAATGATAAATAAAATTAATAACACTTGCATTTAATATAATATTATTACAATAAATAATATATTAACTAACTTTAGTGTTTTAAAAACACTTATTAACAAAATCTTATAATAATATTTTTAAAAAAATATTAACTACCTTAATTATGTTTATAGGCCCATCTCGTATTATGGACAGATTCTTTCACACGAAAAAATTAGAGTGTCTAAGTATTAATTTATAAAATTTCATGGTTGTTAAATTGTCATGCTTTAAACAAGTAATATGTTCTTTCTTTGACCCAAAAAAAAAAAACACCTATACTTACAGACACTTTGATCAAGTTCTATATAAAAGCATCGAATGAATGTAAAAAAAAATAAAATTTGGACGAAGATAAACATTTTTATTGGTTACTACTATTTATTATCACATGTAGTCACAAACTCACACGTGAATTCTCATAATTTTATTTGATTTTAAATATATAATTATATATTTTAAAAATAAATAAAATTAATAAAGTATGTATTAATTAAAATTTGCATTGACATGTAAATTTGTTTTCTATGCAAATTATATCAAATAATTATAAAATTTATTATTTTTAAAATGGAAGGGGCAAATTTGTCATCATAATATAGGTGGATATTGAAATTTGCCACTATACTTTATTTTGGTTGATATTTGTCATTTTACTTTTGGGATTAAATGCAAATTTGCCTCTATACTTTAACTCAATATTGAATTTTGTCACTCTACTTTTGTTTGATTGAAATTTTGTCATTAAATTTTGATTGTTGATTGAATTTTACCACTCAACTTTGATTTTGGATGATTTTAAGACAAAATGTAATAAAAAATTTCCTTCAAATATTTTATTTTAATAATTAGGGTTTAATAAATAAATTAATAAATAATGATAAAAAAAGTTTAAGTTTTAATTTTTTATAAAGTAAAACTTTTATATTAATTTTTTTAATTTTAATATTTTTTATAAACCTATTTTATCTTCAAATCTTTCAAAATCAAAATTGAGTGAAAAAATTAAATAAAAAATTAAAATTTAGTGATAAAATTCAATCAAATAAAAAATATAGTAGCAAATTTGCTTTAATGTCAAAAGCACAATGAAAATATCAATCAACATAAAATATGATGGCAAATTTCAATATCTACCTATAATATGGTGGCAAATTTGCCATTAACCCTTTTAATACTAATACAAAGTTTAATTACAAAGATAAAAAAATTTAATGTAAATTTTAAATCTTTTTAATTTATATCAAATAAATTGATTTGCTTTTAAAGGTTAGTGAAAAGCTAAAACTTTTAAGATAAAGTAATTTCATATAAAATTTTAATTTATTTATAATCATATTAATCCATTTAAGAAAAATATTTTAATGAAATTAAAATTCTTACTTATAAATTAAATAAATATTATTAATAATAAAAAATATTTATAATGGTAATTTAAAAATATAGTTAACAATAATGACTATTTTCATTAGTACAAAAGATTATTCAGATTCGTAGTTTTATATATATTACAAATATTTTTTTAAATTGTCATTTTATTTCAACTTTTTTATCAATACATTTTATTATAATTATTTATTAGTAGTAAGATTTATCTATTATCTATTATATATATAAAGTTGGATTCTAAATAATAAATATGCTCATTAAATTTTAAGTATTTTAGGTTTTTATAAAATAAATATAAATATTTTTTGACGGAAATATAAATATTAAATGTTTTATCTTTTAAAAAGTGTGTTAGGTTTTTATTTTTTATAAATGTAAAGTTGGATTCTAAATAATAAATATGCTCAATTAATGATTAAGTATTTTAGGTTTTTATAGAATAAATATAAACATATTTTGAGGTAAAAATAAATATAAATATTAAATGTTTTCTATTTTAAGAAATGTGTTAGGTTTGTATACAATAAATATAAATAATAAATATTTTATCTTTTTGAAAAAATTAAATTAAATAGAAAAATAAGAATATGAAGCGTTATCATATTAATTTCAATATGTATGTTTGTAAGTATTAATTATTTTTCATTAAATTAATATTAATAGAAAATAGAGGATAAAAATTTATGTAAAATTAAGTTTTTACACAATAAATATAAATATTACTTACCAATTAATCATTTTAAAAAAAAATTTAAAAAAAAATTTAAAATATATAAAATATGAAAAAAAAATATATTATATAATTTTTCATATTTGCAAGTATTAAATTTTTTAAAAGAAATTAATATTAATAAAAATTTAAAATATGAAAAGTTAATACATCAATTTTAACGTTATCATAAACTATCAGTTCATGATTTCAAAATAAATATTTAAAATATATATAAAAAAATCAATCTTTTCATATTTTTCTACAACCAATTTAATTAAAATGATGATAAGAAAATAAAATTTCATTTTGAATTTAAGTAAAAGGAAAAGATACAAATCATTCTTATATTAATTTCAATCTGTTTATATTTCATTAAAGACTTGAAAATAAAGATTTTCATAATCAATTTATTTTGAATTTTTTTTTATATTTTAACGATCATTGAATTTAAATAAAAAATATGAATATCACAAAATATTATTATATTAATTTCAATCTTTTCATATTCGACAATTAATGATCAGGAAATGAAATTTTTACTCCATTAATACTTCATTTTCATTCTTTTTGTAAATTTCGTGGTATTCCTATAGTTAGAAATTAGATTAGTTTGTTTTGCCTAAAAAATTTTCTTCAATAGGATTGTTTTAAATTTTTTTTTTTTTTTTTGCTTTTTTATTTTTATTTCAATGAAGTAATACGAGCTGATTATTCTTTTAAAAATTCAAGATATATATATATATATATTTATGTGCACGTGTATATATATATATATATATACATATTTGTGTATATATATATATATATATATAAAAATAGAGAAAATAAAAGTAGACTTGTCCAAGGATCGGACTACTCGCCCAAGCCCGAAAGCTCACCCGATATTTGGGAGGGCTTGAACAAAAAAATTAGGCTTGAAAAATGGATTTGGGCAAAAAAATGAAGTCTGCTTAAAAGATAGATCGAGCCTTGACTCCAACATTCAAGATCCGAGCCAGCCCGACCCGTCTTCCAATTATATAATATGATATATTATTTTTATTTATATATATATAATGTAATTTATATTATATTATATAAAAATTAAATATATATAATATTATAGTGTAAACATTAAAAAATATATTAAGTTGTCCATGTTTAAGAATTTAATAAAAGAAAAAATATATAAAATTACTAAAAATTAAATAAAAAAGAACATGTATTTTTATAAATAAAAAAAATAAGAAAAAAAATATGAGCGGGCCTAAACAGGCTTGGACTATTCATTTACAAATATGGGCGGGCCTGAGCAAAACTTGAGGCCCATATTTTGGGTCGGGCAGGGCTTGGACAAATATATATGATACAATACATAAGTCCGGCCTGACCCATGGACACCTCTAAATAAAAGTTAACACGATTCAAAAAACCTTATCATATATATATATATATATATTATATTACAAGTAGACCTGCTTATGGGTCGGTAGCCCGTCCGGCCTGTATGGACCTGGTCTGGACAAGAGTTTTAATAATTCGGGTATGCTCGACCTAACTCGAATCACTGTTCACCTATTAATTTTTTTAAAAATTTAATTATAAATATTAATTTAAACATAATTTTTTTAATATATTATTATGAACAGTGAACCAGGTCGGGCCTAAGTAAGGAAGAAAAAAAATCGAGCTGCGGCCTGACCTATGAGCAGGTCTATGTTGGGATTTGGCTCATGCTCAAACAGAGATAATGTATAATTTAATCAACAGTTAAATATACAACGCAGCGAAATTAAAACAAAACAAAGAGACACCGAATCCCTCCATGGATCTGCCTATGAATTCAAAACGATCAGGCTGTCAAGAACAGATAACAGTCAAAATCTCATACCTCTGTAATGGAGATTGCCGAAACCACATCACAGATTCTTGATGTTCTTGCAAAGTCGTCCAATTATCCGACCTCTAATAGTAATCCACACAGGTGATCTGAAAGCCTTCACAAGGTTGAGATTATGCTTTGTCAAGACGATGCTAGTAGTCTAGGTTGTGAGAAACCTTCCTCCTCTTCCTTAGTTAACCTCAAGAAAAACGAAAGAATCGTATTCTCTCTTCTCTTAAGCTATTCGGCCGAAACACACACAAAGGAGGGTGAGGCTTCGATTTTCAGGTTAGCTTGCATTAGGGAGGTGGCAACAACATAAGAGGTGTATATATATTACTAAGTTTAGTGTATGCCAACTCTTGGACGTATTGCACTAAAGCCCTTATACATATATTATTAAATATTCACATTAAGCCCACTTTACTTAATGAATATTTAATCTGGCCCAATCTCATTTTAATTTCATTAATCACCTTTTGTGTGTGACCCATTAGGCCCTTAACATGTTGGCAATAAATATAATAAATTCAATTAAGAATTTCCTCTTTATATTTATAGATCATGAGCGGCATCTAGCAGTGCATCATGACCACCTAAATGCCAAGATAGTCATCAAGCTTCGACTAGCCTTTCGTGTACAATATGTCTGTGTAATTCGATCCCTTCATCAAATATCCCGAGATAGAAAAGAGCATGGTTCAATGTCTACTCTTAACTCATTCCATATTAGATCTGCAGCTTTATTATTAACTCCTTAAGTATTGCCTTGGCCAAAGACTTCCATAAGTTAATATAAGCCAGATACATGTGAGATATGTCCCCTTAATCACTTGGGATGATGAATCCTCTCTAGACCACTCATTCAACTTAGTATGCTTCATGTCATACCCAATAACACCCTACCATAAGCATCCTCGTGATTGGGACCCGTTCGTGATGAAATCTAAGTATGACAGTTCACATATAAGATGACCTGGTGTCACAAGTCAAAGGATTATTTACACTATTGACACATAAGAGTATTTACCATAGACACTTGAGCGAAATACCAAATGGAATTCTCATAGCGGGTCATGTTCAGTGAACTTGTTCAACCAACAAGCACCCATATGTTATCCCCAAGTATCTCTATACTTTCAACCTATGAGATCAGTTGCATGCATCAAATGCATGAAGGCTTAACATATGCCAGTCTTTGAGTATTGCCAATGCCCTGTCTTGACAATACAATAACCAAGAAAAGTTTAGAAACACAGCATTGATGCATAAGGATCCTCATAATTGTAACACCTTACAATTCCTTTTCAATGCCATTGTATCTCATGGGTTTTATCTTCACAAGTCATTTATAACACTTATAACAATACTTATGGATAAAGAAAATACTCAATTATAATTAATAAACTATAATGTGCAATACATGAATATATAAATAGTGTTTTACAAGCCTAACTAGATTGGCTTGTAGGGCTTACACCAACAATCTCCCACTAGCACTAAAGCCAATCGCCCATGTACTTAAGCCAATGTCCTTCCATGCGACAATTGTTTCTGCTAGGACAGAAATCCTTAGTGGGTAACCTTTTTCGTATTAATGTCACATCTTTCATTGATTACACTAATCAGGTGAAACTGCCATAATATATGTATGGATCAACGATGAGACCTTGGTTCCTTAGCTTGCGTTATGGCTCCATTGTTATCACAGTAAAGTGGTACTGGATCAACAATGCTCAAAACCAACCAAGTTTGTTAATGAACTTCTTGATCCAAACAACCTCCTTCGTTGCCTCAAACGAGGAGATATACTCGGCTTTGGTTGTTGAATCTACAGTCATCTCTAGTTTGGAACCTTTCCAACTGACTGTTCCAGGATTCAAGGTAAATATATAATTACACTGCGATTTACTGTCATCCTAATCAGATTAGAAGTCAGCATCTATATAACCCCTAACTTGGAGTTCAGCCCCTCCATAGACAAAGAAAGTATCCATGCTAAACCTTTTAGCACCTTGTCTATGTTAACGGATTGGGACAATCCAAGCAGCCTTTTCGATCTATCTTTATAGATCTTAATTCCCATAATATATGCTGCTTCTCCCAAATCCTTCATAGAGAACTGTTTGGATAGCCAAACCTTGATGGTCTAAAGCATAGGTACATCGTTTCCTATGAGCAATATGTCATCGACATATAGCACCAAGAAAACAATAGCATGTCCGTTTACCTTCTCCCAAATCCTTCATAGAGAACTGTTTGGATAGCCAGACCTTGATGGTCTAAAGCATAGGTACATCGTTTCCTATGAGCAATATCATTCTCCCCTGGTGGGAAAAAATTGTGGAAATCACAGTTCATGGATGATAAATTGTGGGAAATAAAAGATGGATTGATGGACATAAAAGATGCATGGGATAAGTTTCGTAATGAATAGGGACAAATTCGAAAATCTTTTGATTCTTGTCTAAGTTCATCTTCTCAAGCTTACTCTTCCAACATATCTAAGAAGAAAGATCATGTTGAGGGAGTTGAAGACGTCACAGTTATGTGCACATCCCCTGCTTTTGAGCCCTTAAAGAACAATCTTGTTGAAGATGGTTTAAGAGATGAAATGCATGAAGAAGATTTTGTTGAGTTAATGCAACATGATTTGCTTCAAATTGAAAATAAGGGTATTGAAAATGGTGAATCTACAGATTTAGAAGTGGTTTCCAACAGGTTGAAGAGCTTAATCAAGTCACACCCAATGAAGATCATTTACCCTTTGACTCGATCTTTCCAATTGTTGAAATTCAACCTATTGTTGTGGATGATCATTCTTACATTGACTTCGTCATTCCAAGTATGTTACAAAATGATGTTCAAGTTGCTTTGTTGAAGATGTTTGTGCCGTTTGTTAAGTTCAGATTTGGCACTGCTGTTTGTGGACTTTGCTGGAAATTTTTTCTGCTTTGATTTTTCAAAACTGAAGGTCGATTTTTTTCCAACCAGGGGAGAATGATGGTGTAGAGGGTTCTTTTGATCGGGTGAGGAGACGTTGCAAACCAGTAAATGAGATGTCGTAGGGAGACGACAAAGAGGAAGATTGGAGCAGATCCTAAAGAACAAGTACGGTGGTAGGTGGTGGTGATAAAGGCTATAGGTGGCTGAGGAAGGTGAAAGTTATGGTGGCTGAGATAATTTAGAGAGAAAGTTGCAGAGAATTCCTCAAGAGCCAAAAGTTTGTCAAACTGCCAAAAGATCCCAAATGAAGCCTTTGGACCTCTATTTATAGCCTCTCCAAGGAAGTTAACAGGATGAGTTACAAAGAGAGTGGAAGTTATTAAGAAACCACTCACGTGAAAATAACACAAATCATGGATAGTGGGAGAGAAAGGGAAGTTACCAAAAGTAGTGAGTAGAATGGGAGTTATGTGGAGGTTACATCATGTCTTGGTCACAGGCAGTGAAGAAAGTTACGTGACAGCACATTTAAGAGTTCACTGTCTATTCAACGGGAAAGGGAAGTACCTGTTCTTCAGGGTCTACTCCAATCTTCCTCTCCGTCTTCTCCCTGCGACATCTCGTTTTACTGGTTTGCAACGTTTCCTCACCCGATCAAAAGAACCTTCTACAGATGGAGAACGGGAATATCCTAAATAAGAGATTAAGCTATTTAGGGCTTTATTTTATATTTTAAGGTTTGATTGTAATCTTTATAATTATTATCTAAGCTTTTTTAGATTATAATTTAGGTTATTTAATATTAATTAGTATTTTACTTATTTTCTTAATATTAGGGCTTTAGGGTTATAGTTGGTATTTTACATTTTTATTAGGGTTTATGTTTAGTTATAAATACCTAAGTTGTAATAGTTTTAGGAGACCTTGATTATTGAATTATTGATATTTTTGGAATTTGAGTATTGAGATACTCTTGTCCTACATCAGTATCCTTCCAGGCATGCTTCTCACACAAAAAATTGGAAGCTTCAAAACCTTCAGATATTAATTGTTTTACCTAGAGGCCATATGCATGGTAGCATATCTTTATTAGAAAAGAGAGAAGGGGGGGGGGAGAAAATAACTTTAGGGCTAAAATACTACAGAAATAAACAAATAGGCAATAGCAATAATATTTCGGCCACAGAATGCAAGAAGGTTGATAACTGCACAATTTTGTGATATTTCTAAACTCATAAGATAGATGGCAATATTATATAAGATGTTATAAGAAATAAACAAATAGCAATAATAGTTTGGCCAAAGAATGCAAGAAGGTTGATAACTATACAAATTTGTGATATTTCTAAACTCATAAGATAGATGGCAATATTATATAAGATGTTCTAATTTTCAATTAATCTTTTAGCTTTAGTGGTTATCATGTTTAGGTTTCTTTGAATCTAACTTGATTATGATTTTCTTAGAAATGGACTCTGCCCATTGTATCATAGTTAATAGATGAAAACAACAATGACTTAGTTAAATTTCCAATTGATGCACATTGATTTCAAAACTTCTTGGCATATTAAATTCTTTTAGCCTTTATTTTCGCTCTGTACTTATGAACACATTATCCCTATGCCAGTAGAGAAATTTTCTGGAAAACAAAAAAGAGATAAAGCTGGGGGAATGGTGCCTTAATATTTAAAAATAAAGAGACATCCATGCCTTGAACTCCTAGACAACACTGATCATTCACTTTTCACAGTGAGAAACATTGGACTCTCCCAAACCCTGGCCTTGCTTGCACATAACTCACTACGCTTCCAATCTAACAATTACTTCAACAAGCAATCATCAAATACTTTATACGCTCTGCATATTTCACTACATAGAAGAGATACCATTACAGAAAATGTAAACATAACCTAAAAGTAATTATTCCCCTAACTTGTCCCTTGACTAGATAGAGAAATAACAGAGAGGAGAGAAGAAAAAGTTGAGGCACTCTCCTCTCAAGGGAACAGGGAAAGCAATGTTTTTCATTTTGCCCATATTGGAGAGATTCAGAAGAAGATGATTCCTCTTTCAGTGAAGCTTTGAGCTTCAGATCCCTTTTTCCATTAAATCATATTTTTATTCCTACTCATTAATTCACTTTCCACCAAGTAAGGATATTATAAGAAAGTCCATGTTACCTTATCATCTCCACTCCTATGCACTCTCTTCTCTACTCCCCTCCAAACTCCCATACATACACTTAAAGATGAGAGACAACGAAGAGAAAACAGGAAGCTAAGGCTAAGGTTTTGACGAGATAACTGAAAGTACACAAATTGATGAGAAAATTACTATAGAACTGTTTGATTGTAATGCTATTAGCAAGAAATCAACCATAATTACCTCTCAGCATCGTCAGTGATTGGCATTAGGGGTGTAATGACATAGTATCCATTTTCAGTCACTCCAGAAATGCTTCTACAACGGGGCCCAACATAGATTGACCTTCATCATCAAAAACTCCTTTTACATACAACTCGGCTAAACTCCAAAGTTTCCAAGTTTTCACTCGAAGGAGGCATGTCAATAAGTTTCAAAGGCTCCATTTGCAACCACTTCTGTTTGTACTCTAGCGTCTTTATCTATATAAAGTACAATGAATAAAATATAAGAAGGCAAATCTGAACAAAAATGAAAAACTCATAAACAATCCTAAAGGTTGCAAGCAAGGGAATGTAGATGGGAGCAACACGTGCAACAAGTTGAGAGAGAGAGAGAGAGTGAGTTGAATGTAGATGTTGAGTGCACATGATTAAAAAAGCAAACATATAGTTACAGTTAGGCACAAGTAAAGGAAAAGGCTTTCTATTGATTCTTGCAATAATGCAAAAACCTCAGAAGCACAGGGTGCTTAAGTACCACAATCCACAGAAATGATAGGTGACTATGCCTACAAAGTATATGATGAATAAATATATAAAAAAAAATTAAAGAAGATAAGTGAGATAATAGAAAATGTATGCCAAGTTATATATCATTCATTAGCTCATTAGCTTTGTCTGACAATTTTCATTCATTCCAATGGTTTATCTATAGTTTGAAATTATTTTATGCCAGAAACCGAAAATAGTAAACACTAAATTTTGAACTATTAATCTACCGAATTTCAAGTGAAAAATGTTCTTCAGAGTGTCTTTAGACATATATTTCTAAGAAAAGCACTACGGAGCGATATTATCTCAGTGCCTGAATTGTATAAACGGATATACACACATCATTCTCCAATTTCTTCGGTCAACTAATTCAATTGAATAGTCATACATACCCCTATCTTCCCTAATCATGAACCCCATTTGATCTCACCAGAAGTCAGAAAGCAGAACCATTATGATAGGGACTTCTTTCTTCAAAGAAGCAATTTTGAATTGTGGTATATTTTAGCATAGCGACTAACAGAAAATGCAAGAGGTTGAAATGAATGGAATGTAAAAAGAAAAGGAAATAGGTTGACCTTGGCTTGCCTTCTGAAAATCTGCCAAGTTCCAAGGCCGAAAGTGATAGCTCCAGGAAGGAAAAGAAACCATCTTGACCATGTTGGTCCTTTCTCTTTATCTGCCAAACATCCATATTAACAAAATTTTCAAAATTTGAAGTAAAAGCCCAGACCAGATGGAGAGAACATAAGATAAAATACCATGAGATTGGGAAGAGGAAGAGGATACAGCAGCAGCAGAGGTGGAGAAGGAAGAAGGTGGGACACAATGCCTTGGCGGGAGGAGTCGGTTGGAAATGGAATAGAAGGCCCCAGCAGCAGCTGGACGGAGCCTCGTTAGGGTTTTGGAAATGGATGCCATCTTCACATTTGATGCCACCACCAACAGCCTTCTCCCCCTGTTTTTGAGCCCCGACGACAAGAGTAGAGAAGTGAAGAGTGATCACAGACTCACTGTTCCAAGGGTTTTTGGGGCTTTACATTTTAGAAGAAAGGAGAAATAAAAAAACCTTTCTAAGGTTCAACAAATTTGAACTATTAAAATCTGTTGCTACTGTCACCTTTTTATTTTAATTTTTTTCTAGTACAATTTTTTTTTTTGAAGTAATAATAATATAGTAGTAATTGGTAAATTTTTTAATTATAAACATTAAAATTATTATTTTATATTACTAAAAAATATTATATATTAAAATAAATTTATTTAATGACGTTAGAAGTAAGTTTTTTTTAAAAAAAAAATTATTTGATTATGTCACAGTTTACTAATTTTTTAAAGTAAAACACATAAATATTGTTAATTGTATTTTATATTATAATTTTTTTAATAAATTTATTAATTGAGTTGGTATCTTGTTAACTCGTTAAATAAATTAAAGAGCTTTATAATTAGCATAGATTGCTAAAGAAAATTTTAATTGTATAAGAAAGTTTATATGTAATATCACAATAAAACATACTTGACTCAGGTAAATTGGTTGGGCCGAGCCAGATCTAAGGAGAATATTTATGGGCTTTTGATTGTTTAGATCTAACCCGATTTAAAATACAAGCAGAATTTTATGTCCGATTCGGTCCTTATATGCAAAATATTATCTAGATCAGTACAAATTTTTACACAAAAAGATTGATTTTTCTTAAAAAAAAAAAAATCAATCTCTCTTTAAAAATGATCGATCCATCTTAATTTAATTTAATTTGATTTTTAATTAATTAATTTGTTTATTTATTTCATTTTTAAATTTTTTTGTATATTGTCATTATTTAGTTTAGTTTCTAATTTTTGGGATTTAAGTTTTTTATATGTTTCTTTTTAAATTGATAAAGTATTAAAAAAATAAAACTTGAAAGAATATATATATATTTTTTTTGCATCAAAAATTAAAATAAACTGAGATCTTTGCAATGATGGAATTTTAAGAAAATTACAAATGATCGATTTAAAAAAAAAAAAATTCTAGGTGAGAATTTTTTTTTTTTAAAATTTCAAAGAGTTATGGAGAGTCTAGAAAAAGATTTCAATATTAAAAATTGATATTTATTTCTAAACAAAACTTCTTTCATAAAACATAAAATTCGACGACAATATTTTTTCATGAGAACGAATGATTTTTCTTAAATATTCTTGAGGTGGGAGAATATTTTAGGAATTTTCTCCAGAATGAAGGAAAGAAACTTAAAAATTTTCCAATATTTAAATAAACATAATGAATTTGACGACATAGCCTTTTCATGAGAATGAATGATTTTTTTAATACTCTTGAGGTGAGAATTTTTTTTTAAAATTATGCTATAATGATGGATAAGACTTAAGAAATTTTTTAATTTTTTAATATATAAATAATACAGTTAATTTAGTTAAGAATAATTAAGATCATTTATTTAAGATCACTTTAGGACAACATAAGACTAATCAGGTCTATATCATTTGGATGGGTGTTGTGGGGGGCTAATCCTTCTCCACACGTAATCGTACTTCTGAACCTAATCCTGATGAAATGGACCAGAACCTATTCTTTTTAAGAAGTCTTAGTCAAGCTTTGGTTTTCTTTAAAATGGATAGGTTTATTCGGTGACTAATCATACCTAACAAAAAAAAAAGATTAGTGGTGATTCCATGTTTTGTTTCTGGCGGTCAAATCTTCGGATTTATACGTTATGACAGCTTGACAACCCCACTAGGGATTTTGATAGTCAAGCCAATGATTAGTCTTATGAGGTCTTAAGTCTTAGCGAATGGTTTCAGTTTATTTTTTTATCGTTTTTATTCTTATTAATGTTTATTCATTTGTTGTATTAACTTGTTATTATTTTGTTTTTGTTTGTTTATTAAATTTGGGGGCATTTAATATATTGATTTGTGAATAAGAGGTCAAAAGGTTTATATGTTCCTTCGCACACAATACATTTGCATGTGCATATCATAAGCCTACAACTAGACACTTGTCCTTTTAGGAGGATGTAGAGTATCCAGGGTTTTATGAAGTGATAACTTCCACAATGGCTAGTGAAATATTTTCACTCATATTGAACAATTTTTGGTTGGAACCTATAATGGATAAGGATCGGGATATCTTACTAATTAGATGTGGATGATAATAAGGAATAATTTAAGAACCTTTTAGTTTGGTTAAGTATCCTAAACTCAATATATAGAAAACATTTTAAAAACCAATCTTACGATAGAGCCATGCCAATCTATGATGTAAGAAATATCTCAAATTTGACTGCATGAAGAAATATTTCTTACATTTTCCCACAATTGATGATTTCTTTTATTAAAAAATAAAAAATTTTGTTTTTTATTTTTTCTTTTAATTTCATGCTCATGCATTTCATAAGATTTGTTGCCGTAACAATTCTCGGTTGCTAGATGTTAAAAAAAAGTTTAAGTTTAAATTTTGAAACCATGGAGGAGTTGCCACCAATTTTTTTTTTTTGGTTAGGTTTGATTAGTCACCTATAAAAATTTATCCTTTTAAAAACCCTAAAATTAATTAAGATTTATAAAAAAAAAATAATTTTTGAGCTCTGCATGAAAACCAGATAAAACAAAGTAGGTTTGATAGTCGGTTATGCATGGGGAAGATATTAGCACCCCACAACACCTAGTACCAATTAATTATGTATTATCTTTTATCTTGACAATAATATTCTAATTTCGGTATTTAAAGATAATTTCCTTAATCGAATTACATGATTTATTTTAAATCATTAGAGAGTGAAATGGTTTTCATCTTGATAAATTTTCCTATAACCTCTGTGAGCTGGAATATTATAGGAACTTTTTTAATTTAAACTTCCATTTCAATTTCTTTAAGATATTCCTTAGAGAAAGATAATTATTGATATTTTCCCTAACAACCCAATGAAAATCCAATAATTACCTCCATTCGGGGACATTACCTTATTTTATTTGAAAAGCAAAATGAATTCATTTTAAATAAATGGTTTCTCGAATGCGTTATTAAAAAGAAACTATAAATATAACAAGAAGTAGATAAATAAGGACAAATAGATGATTGTATAAATAGTAACAAAACATTTAAAATAAATCTCATTTTATTTTTATTCTTGAAATTACAATTATCATTTTTAGGACACGATATTAGGAAAATTTCTTGCCTCAAGAAATTTCCTAGACCATCTCACAATCTGGAAGAATTTAAGAAATTATTGTTTCGCATGAGAGTTCTCGTATTACCCCAAAACGAGAATGCTCTACGCTTATTTTCATCTAGAATTAAAATACAGGGTATCCGAACACCTAGGGATGGCAAAATCCGATTCTACAGATGGATTTCGCATCGAGCCGCTCCGAATGAAGAAGTTTTTTTTTGAAAAGCAGGGGCAGGGTGGAACAGTGTGGTTTTGGTAAATGTTTGCTCTGCCCCGCCCCACCATTTAAAATTACTATCTTACCTCTTAAAATATTTTATATTTTCCCTTATATTTTTAGTATATATATTAAAATCATATATATACTAATATTATATATATTTACTTTTTAGTAGATATATGTATATTATATATTAAATAATTTTATATATTAAAATTATGTTCATGAATAAATTATAATATAATTTTTTACAATATTAAGTTCAAAATAATTAATAAAAATTGGGGTATAGTGGAGCACCGTAGAGCGGTTATGGATGTAACTGACATACATGGAGGTGGAGGTCTCCAACATCCATGCAAGAGTGGGGTAGAGGTGGATAAGGAAATCCCCGCCCCCGCTCCGCTCCATTGCCATCCCTACGAACACCCTATGAACATTGAAACCCAGAATGGGCATTCGAATACCCTTTAAGGGGTATTCAAATACCCATCATAAAAACCCAAAAACAACAAATAAAGCAATGGCATCCGAATAACCGATAAAACGCATTCGAATACCCAACATGAAGTTCTAAAAAACTTTCATTTCATTTCATTTTTTTATTTTTATTTTTCATTATTCATTTTTCAACATTTTTTTCTTTTTCTTTTTATTTACTTTTTTTTTTTGAATAATCCTTTAATTTTGAAAAAAAAAATTCCTTAAAGTTTTACTGGAAAGATTATCCTCGAAATTTTCATTTCTGAATGTGCCTTCTCCTACATCTCTTTTCATCATTTACTTCTATTCAAGTGCCAACTAACCAATGCAGTATTGATCATGATGTGAATGGCATGCCTCGCAAATGTTAAGATGTTTGAAATGCATGTACTCTAGAGGAAAATGTCATTACTTAATTATGTCATGTGTTCTAATCCATGATTCTATTACAAGCCACGAGATTCCCAATCTTTTGAATTAGTGCTTCAAACCTCGGATTTGGGTTCGTTATCTCCTATCATCTTTCTTATTCACCGACGATGCTTTTATTTTTCTGTCCTCCTCACCAACGTTTCCCATCCCAGTACATTTCAACCCCCTATTAGTTTATTAATTTTTCATAGTAATATAAAGAAATATTTTTTGTTCAATATTGTTCATTTACTAATCATCATTTGAACCAATAATCATCATAATGCATCAGGAAATCTAAGCCAAGGCAAAGGTTAATGATTAAGAAAAATGGATTTTTATTTAGTCGAGGAAAATATCATTTTGGGTATCAATAAAATGCATGAAAAAAGTCAAAAAATGGTTTTTGACAACAGATATTCTTAGACAATGAATATTTGGACTTTCTCGAACCAATTTATCCAAAGTCACTTCTGAATGAGCCATTGGGTAGCGTTTTTAAACTTCTAGAATGCCCTAAATCGAGGTTTATCCCTTTTACTTGAACTTGTGAGACTCTTACGTAGAATTCACAGAAAAATCGATCTCCTAGCGAAACACCATTACTCGAGCTGTCTTTTTGGGTTTTCGGCTTAAGCCTTCCCTTTTGGCTTAGGTTATCCGTTCAGGTTATCCGTTCAAGTTTTCAGTTTAAATGACGTTAGGGGGAAGAGAAAAAGAAATAATTGGTTCCTCGTAAATAATATGAAGGTTTAAAAACAACCTCAAAAAAATAGGAGTCGCCATCGAACTTTTTTGGCTAGGTGTGATTGGTCACTTATTAAAATCGATTTTTTGTAAAACATTTTAAAATATTTTTAAAAAAATCAATTTTAAGGCTCGCGTTTTAAACCAGAGAAAATCAAAAGTGGGTTTGGGAGTCAGTTACATCAAGTGGAAGGTTATAGCACCCCACAATGCTCGTATAAAACGATACATTATTAATCATGTGTTAGCTCGAGTCTCGATGAAAGTTGGTTTTGGATTCAGTATTTAAAGATAATTCTCAAAAAAATAGTTATATTATTTCGAGAATGATCAGAATTTATTATTATAAAATTTTCTATGTTTCCCGACAAACCGACAAAACATAGAATTTTTCTTGTTTTGAAATTCTCCGCATCATCTTCCTTTTAGAAGAGTATTCCTTTGTTAATAATAATTGATGAAGACTCCCCGACAACTCGACGGAAGATTCATGAATTATTTTAACTAGAGGATATTGCCTTATTTATTATAAGAACATTAATTTTCTATATGCATTTAAATGATCATGAATATGCAAAACAAATATTAACATGCAATATAAACAAAATAATATGATCACTAATGATTACATGACATAGATAAGAAATTAATCTAAATAATACTTATCACATAACATAATCAAAATATTAACTTAAGCAACAGATATTACATGGTATAAACAAGATCATACTTATAAGCAAAAAATCATAAATTAACAAATATCATGAACATGAAATTAGCATGAAAGTCAATTATTAATATCATAACAAAAATTATACAAATCATAATCATCAAGTGGCATAATTAAGAACATGACATAAGCAATAATTATTTAAGAACATAAACAAAGATGTGCACAACCATATTTTAAAATCCTTTTGTTCATGTACTTATTTATTAGAAATTACATGAATGGCAAACATAAAAAAATTTAACCGAACTCCCCGGCAAACCCGACAAAGCTTGAAAAAATGCTCTTTCGCTTAACAAACATGTAATTCCGAGTAGACAAAAACCATGCTTTACAATTTCATAAGCACGTGCGTTGAAGGATTTCCTAACCTCCCCGACAGACCTGGCAAAGATTAAGAAATAATTCTCGCCAAATGCTTATGTAATCGAGAAAACACGTTTTAATGCCAAAATTAAAAAAAAAAAAACATTTTTGAAATATGCAATGCATGACCATTAATGAAATGTGTTTCTCTCTTGAAGAGAGGGTATCGGAAGACCTAAAGAGGTATCCTAATACCTTTGAAAGAAACTTAAATTGGACTTAAAGAAATAAAAAATTTTGGACACGAATTTAGCTCGAATTAGAAAGGGTATTCGAATGTCCTTGCTTGTCATCCAAATACTCCTAAGTGAGTCTTAATGCAATGCCTTAAATCCAAAGAAAACAAAATATGCAAAAAAAAAAAAAAATAGAACGGAAAAGCATTTGGCCAAATGCCTCTAAGGCAAAAATGCCCAAAATTTGACTCGATTTTGAATATCGTTTTAACTACCCTTAGGCTGGTTTATCAAGACCTCTTTTTTAACCTTAAATGACCAAAAACAACTTAGAAACAACCTCTAAGGGCCTCGGCTAGCCCTTCCCCTTAGTGGGAAAAATTCAAACTTTTTCTTGTTTTAAAGCTCATTTTAGCCACCAAAATCCATTTTTATCAAACTATTTTTTAACCTTTAAGAAAAACTCGAAAAAATATGAAATTTTAACCATGGATTAATATAAGAGTATATTAAATGAGTTTAAAACCTTTTTTTATTTGGAAAAAAAATGCATAGACTCATGTTGCCTAAATTCACCATATCCACCTAAAACCGATTTTGTCAAAACTTTTTTTTAACCCTTAAGGAAGACTCAAAAAAATCTAAAATGTTAACCATGGACTCATCTAAGAGTATATTAAATGAGTTTAAAATATTTTTTTATTTGAACAAAAAATGCATAGACTCATGTTGCCCAAAATCACCATATCCAATCTTTAAAATATTGCTTTTTTTCAACACTTTGAAAAACAAGATTTTGATAGAGACCATTAATTAATATTAACCTAAATCATGTTGGAAATCATTTTAAAAACATATTTTAATGCAAACAAAATGATTGTCTCAATGTTAGCCTCTTGGATGTTAATTCGACCTAATCATCTCTTGGAAGAATCTAAGGTCATCAAGCTCATAGTCATTTTTTCAAAGCAAAGAGATGATATGCAACATAAAGGATGCTCCACAATAAATCATATCCAGCAAAGTATTCATATGAAGATGGAGAAATATAAGCAAGAAAACATAGATAAGCAACAAGAACAAAAGTTGGCTCAAGGTTGGCCTCTTGGATGCTAATCCGACCTAACCACCACTTGGATGAAACCAAGATCATAAAGCTCATAACCTTTTCATTTCAAAAAGGAAACAAGATGAAAATAACATCAAACAACCCAATAAAACCAACAAGCACCATACATCAAAGTAAAAGCATGAAGCAAAAAAAAAATGGAAAAATAAGGATGAAGGTGGCGGCAAAAACATTTTTGCAAGCTTGTAGCTTTTTGTAAAAAAGGAAGAGAAGAAGAATAGAAACTTTATGAAAATCCTTTTGGAAACCTATTATTTTGAAGAAAAGAAAATGAAAATCACATAGAAAAAAAGAAGAAGAAAAGAACTTGAAAATGAATGAAAAAGTAGTGAAGAAGTAAAGAAAGGAAGCTACCTTAGGTAAGCTTCAAAAAACCTCTATACTTTCTCATTTTCTCTCTCTTTCTTTCCTTTTCTCCTTAATGATTTTTAGCTACTGCCTATTGCTCAAAAATGAAGTGTGAATGAAATGAAAAAAATATATCTTCCTAGGTCCTTTTGTGCTTGGTCGAAAATCACCTCTTCATCTCCTCATCTCATCATTTTTTTTAGTCACTTGGTTTCATCATGTTGCTTAGCCAATGGGATTCTCCCCTTCCTCATTAAGTTTACCATTTATTGGCTAGCCAATTGTCTTCCAACTTAGCCTCTAGGAGTGGCTGTCATTGGCCAAAAATGCCAACTCATGTACTAATAAGATGACTCATGTTCTTTGCTCTTATCACTTATCCATTTATTTACTAATATGCCATTTAGCCCCTCCAAGGACATCCTCCGCTCTTCCTTTTTAATTACAATTTTACCTCACTTATTTACACAATACTCCTACAATTTTTATTTAATTTTAAACTCACCCCTCATTCATTTTCCTATATGGACCTTAAGTTTGAGACTTCCACAAAAAAAAAAAAAAAACGCTACATGGACTTCTAAAGTTGGGCTCTTCATATTTTTTCACACAAGTTGGGCTCTTCATTTCCTATCCATCATTCTTTCATTTGGTCTTGAAAAATAAGCCATCCTCTTCCACACACACAAAAAAAAATCCTACCACTTAGCTATTAAAGAATCAGCTTCCATAGTTACACCAAATTTTCCATTACTTAAGCAAAAATGGGCTTCCATATTTCCACCAAATTTTTTTCATCCACTTGATAAAAAAAAGGGCTTCCCCTTTGCTCTTTGATGCCTTGGTCGAAACCCTCCTTTTAGGCTCTCTACCATTTTTCTTCACTTCACTTCCATTTGATGTCATCACTTCAATGTTTAAAATTGACTTTAATAAAACACCAAGATTACCTCTTTAAACCCAAATTTTCTTTTTAATCTTGATTTTACAAAATTGACTTTTTGACCTTTGACTTTTGGTCAACTTTGACTTTTTCAATCTAAAGCATCAAAAATGGCATCCCAAAACCAAATGTTAAGTTGCTAGGCCATGAAGAGGACGTAAGTGTAGAACAACCTAAATTGAAGGTAAACTTGCCTTGTTTAGGGGGGCCAGACAAAATTAGGTGTCTGTACTTTTTTTTTCTTCTTCTTCTTTTTCTTCCTCTATGCTTAATATTTCTTCATCACATCGACATTTACTGGATTTGCTAAATCATTTCCATCCATTCTTATCAAATCAAGGCCCCTTTAGAGAAAGCTTTCTTCACCACGTAAGGACCTTCCTAGTAATTAGGTGTATTTTCTATGAGGATCTTGTTGAATAGAGAGAATCTTCTTCAGTACCAACTCCCATTCTCAAAATTGTCTAAGACGAACCTTCTTATCTTGAGCTTGCATTATTCTCTTTTGGTACATTTGTCCATAAAAAAATGTCTTTAGCCTTTTTTTCCTCGATAAGATTTAACTATTCGTATAAGGTTTTGACCCATTTGACTTTTTACAGATTGACCTCCACCAAAACACGTAGAGAAGGAATTTCAACCTCAATAGGCAGAACTATTTCTATCCCATATATTAGCGAAAATGGTGTAGCGCCCGTGTAGTGCGAATTGAGGTGCAATATGCTTGAAGAGAGAAAGGTAGTTTCTCATGCTAGTCTTTGTACACATCAGTTATCTTTTCAACAATCTTGTTTATGTTTTTGTTAGCCGCCTCTATAGCTCTATTCATTTCTGAGCGATAAGGTGCCGAATTGTGATGTTTACTCTTAAATTGGGTGCACACTTCCTTTATCATTTTGTTATTCAAATTTAGAGCATTATCTGACATAATTCTCTCAAGAAGCCCATATCGGTATATAATTTCCTTTTTAATAAATTTGCACACCATCGATCTTGTCACACTCACATATGATGTTGTTTCTACCCATTTCGTAAAATCACTTTCATTTGAAGTCTTTGGGGTGATTGGCTCAATCACTTTCATTCCTCACATCGAGAAAGGCAACGAAGTCGTGATAACATGCCAGAATGACGAACGGGTGTGAATTTTGTCGACATAGATCTAGCACTTGTGACACTTTTGGGCATAGCAGATACAATCATTTTACATAGTCAACCAATAATATCCTACCCTTATAATTTGTTTAGCCATCATGTACCCATTCACATGAGTTCCGTGTTGTCGAATTTACCACGCAATTGCCCTTATCGTTGACAAGTAATATAATGAAGAGTAAGGTATGGATCCTATGAAGAATTGTTACCAAATTCGTTAATTACTAAAATTAGAATAACTTAATCTTATCCAAACACTCAATGAAAGATTGTTAATTAAAAACTAAACAAAAGAAAATAACAAGCAAATAAGATAAATTAAAATTTAGATTAATCAATTGAAAAAGCCTAGGATTACAATTTTTCTTCGTTTTAACCTCTCATACTCTCTTAATTTGACTAATGACAATGAGTTGTTAACTTAGAATTCTAATTTATTTATAAGTATCTATCAATGGTCTTATTAAAATATCTCTCTTAGTCAATTAACTATATTTCTATGAAAATTGAATTAAAGAGAAACTCATTATGCTTAAACTCTAAAATTGATTACACATGACATGTAAGTATATTTCTACCCTACATGCAACTCAATTCATCATAATAAATGAATATGATACACATGTTATTCAATCTATGTCTAACACTAAACTCCCTTTGTCAAGTTGTATTTAGGTTACCAAATCAATCTAATTGATAGCTAAGCCATTAGAAGCATTAAGCACAAGATTGAATAAATAATTCAAATATCATTAATTCAAGAAAAAGAGTAAAATAATCCAAACTATATGTTGAGTTCTATTGAAATCCTATAAAAAGTAAATTAGTTCATGCTTACTAATGAAAACACAAAACAAAGGAGTTTCACAATCATAAATATTACAAGAAAGTAAAGGAAGAGTAAGGGAAAAGAGAAAACTAAGGTTTGCAGGACTTCAGTCTTCAAATCTCCAAAACCTCTCTTACTCCTTTCAAACTTATGGTGGTTGCTCTCCTCTTAAGAAAACTAGGTTAATTGGAAGCTAAGAACATAGTTGAAAAAACCAGATCGACAGGTCGGATCAGTTCAATTGAGAACCGAATGCCTGTCTGGTCTGATGCTATATAGAGAACTAGAAACCTATTGAACCGGCCAAAAACCGGTTCAACCGGTAAAAAACCAGAAAAAACTATTTTTTTTAATTATTTTTTTTTCAAAAATATTTTTTGTAAGTGATGAGATTTGAAGTCATAACCTCTTAGAATTAAACTAAAGATCATACCACTAAGCTAAATGCTTATTTTTATTAATTATTTACTATATTTATTTAAAAATCTTATTTAAATAAACCAATCGGTCTAACTGGTTGAACCGAGAATCGGAGGTCACACCGGTTTGATCTCCGATTCGATTTTTTCAACCATGGGTAAGAAGTAGTAAAAGCTAAGAAGGTGTACAAAATTAAGTCCTAAAGGTTTCCTATTTATAGAGCTCCAAAGGCTTGAAGAAGGAAAACTTTGTAGGCAATTAACAGGTTAGACTTTCCATATATGCACCAGTTTTTTGCCTGCTTGTTGCTGCATTCTTCTCCTTCTTGCTATTGGAATCTACAAAAATACAAAAGACATTAAATTAATAACTAATTTAAACATAAAATAAATAAATAAAACTAATCTAAAAAACAACTAGAAATAATTAATTAAAAGTTTAAACTACAAGGACTTAGCTAATTTGAATGCATAAAATATGGTAAAATAACTCTATTTCATAGAGTTGTCATTCTGCATATCCCTTCATGGACTTTTTTTAAGATTTCTTTTGGCTTCTGCTAAATCCACGCATCTCAATAGCATTTGATCTATCCCCTTTTTGAATAAGATAAGATTTCCCCATCCAAGATAAAACCCATTGTCATTCTTCTTAGGATCCTTTTATCATTTTCTAAAATTTGCTCGAGATATTAGCTTTTGATATATTGCAAAATATCATAATACCAAGACTTGCCATCAACTTCCTATTTAATACTCAAATAATGGGTTGGAGACTCATATATTCTCATCCTGATATGCATCATTTTAGCTTCTTCGCTCATCTTAATAATTGCAACCAAAGTAGCTAAAGTATCGTCCATCTGATTTTTTTCTAAGGACAAATGGTTAAAATTGAAGAGAAGAAGAAGATTATTATGTCTTTTTTTTTTTGTTTTAATTTGAAAAAAAAACAACAAAAAGAAAGAAAAAAAATCGCAATGATATTTTTTAAAGACGGAAACAAAAAAAAAAGGATTTGTTTCTAAAGAAAGAGAAAGAACATTTTAAGAAGGTTGTCAAGGCCAATGTAGTTGGCAAAGAAATGTTAAGCTTAGTCAAGTTGGCAGTAGGTGAGATTTTAAGCCTCGTTTAGCTAGCATTGATATGATTTAAGCCCAATTAAGTTGGCACTATACGAGATGAGATTTTAAACCCCGTTTAGCTGGTACTGTTATGATTTAAGCCCAATCAAGTTGACACTAGATGAGAAGATTTTAAGCCCCGTTTAGTTGGCACTGTTATAATTATAATTTAAGCTTAGTTAAGTTGGCATTACATGAGATGAGATTTTAAGCCTTGTTTAGATGGCATCGTTATGATTTAAACACAGTTAAGTTGGCACTAGATGAAATGAGGTTTTAAACCCCATTTAGCTAGCACTGTTATGATCTAAGCCTAGTTAAGTTGGCACAAGTAGAGATTTAAACCTAACTTAGTTGGCACCAAAGAAATTTTTTAAAACTCGTTGAGCCTCTTAAGGGGAGCATTTTCCTTTTAAAGTCTATTAGCTCAAGTGGTGATTATATCAGAAGGGGTGAATTGATTTAATAAAAATTAATTGTGGAATTAAAGCACAAATAATGAAATTGAGAAATTAAAGAAGATATACAATATAGCAAATAAATATCCAAAAAAGCAAGTAAAAAGAGTAGAGAAAAAAGATCAAACACAAGCGATTTATAGAGGTTCGACCAGTGCCTACATCCTCTCCCTTAGTCTTCCTTGCCAAGGAGTTTCCAATTCACTAACTTGAATTGCTACCTTTTCTAGGACAAGGTATAACCTTTACACTCCCTATCTTTTGCTTAGGCTTAGATAGCAACCTCTAACCCCTATCTTTTCAAGGCTATGATAGAACCTCTCTACCTTTTAAGACTTAAGTAGAAACCCCTTTTTTACAAAGGTATATGGATAAACAAGATAAACCTCTAGTAGGCTAGGTATTTACAAGGTTAAGCTCAACAAATAGACACTATACAATGGTATTTTTACAAAGGAATACAAGAGAAATTGAAAGGACTTAGCTTAGAACAAAGAAAACTTCTTGAAAGCTTGAGAGAGATGAAATATATGGCTTTGATCTTTCTCTCTTGGTGTCTCTTGCTCTTGCAAGTGCTGGAGACTCATTTTTATAGCTTGAGAATGATTTATGACCGTTGAGAATGGATTGGAATGGAAAATAACCATTGGAAATTCAAAAAATCTAGCTTTAAAATTAGCTTCCAAGGGGTTGATCCTAGCATAAGGGGATCGTTCATTGCTGCTTAAAATTAAAAAAATTTGAGCGTTGAAGCTCAAGGGATTGATCCTTGCTTGTAGGGATCGATTATCTACCCTTCTAAAAAGTGAATTTTTCTTCTATTTCAAAATTTTAAAACTAAAGCACTAAGGGATAGATCCTTTACCCTTCTAGAAAGTGCAGTTTTAAAGGATTGATCTTGGGGATGGATCCTTACCAAAAGACCAGAACAACTTGAAAATTTCAAACAAATTTGACCCTGAAAAATAGTTGGATTTTCTCAAAAAATAATTTTATCATAAATATTTGTTCAAGAACATGTATTTTTGAGAAAAATAAAGAGTCCAGAATATTTTAGCATTTTCCAAAATATAAAATACTAATTTGACCAATTTGACCTTGAAAAAGGGTTGGATTTTCTCAAAAATAATGTTACCATAAATTTTCGTTCAAGAACATTTATTCTTTAGAAAAATAAAAAGTTCAAAAATATTTTAGCAGTTTTTAAAATATTTTCAAAATAATTCAAAGAAAAATACTAAATTGAAAACATTGATTATCAAGCTAATTAAGCTTAAGATTTTATCATTTCAAAATTAAGATCAATTCAAAGCTAACAAAGTCATTGAGCCTCTTCAGGGGAGCATTTTCCTTTTAAAATTGTTGAGCTTCTTCGAAGGAGTGTTTTCCTTTTAAAGTTGTCGAACTTCATCGGGGGAGCATTTCCCTTTTAAAGTTTTTGAGCCTCTTCGAGGAAGCATTTTTTCTTTTAAAATTGTAGAGCCTCTTTGGAGGAGTATTGTTTTTTTTTTTCCTCAAGTAAAAAAAAGGAAAAAAAATGGTGACTCAATTTTTTGCCTGGTATGATCTAAATGAAAGGGTGTCTACGGCTTTGACACTTTTGTTTCTAAGAAAATCCGAAAAGAGGGGCAATTGTAGACATTCAATTTTTTCTGGGATCTTTGAAACATTTTTAATTTGAATTGAATTGCGTTTGATTGCCAAATTATTTCTTTCGAGTTTTTTTACTTTAAACCAAATACCATTTAATTCAAAGTCGGGACTAAAATCGATTTCTCAAATTTATAGTCAAGTTTATTTTTATCAAACCAGTTTAAAGACCATTTTTAGGCCTTCGAATTAGTAATTAAATTTTGGATTACTAGGCCTCAAATTATTTGGGTCTCTTGAAATTGGATTAAGCCTTAAATGTTCAAATGGGCTAAAATTTTGTATTGGATCTTGGAGCTCAAAAATGAGCCAGCCCTTATCTTATCTTATCTTATTTTGTTCTTTTTTTTTACTTTATTTTTTTCTTTTTTTGGAATATTCTAAAAAAGTTATGAAAAATCAGAAAAAATCTAAAATCCAAAATTTGGAAAAACGTGAAAATTAAGAAAAATCATTTGGAAAATCTAAAAAAGAATCAAGAAAAATATAAAAGGCAAACTTGCAAGCTAAGAAAAATAAAAAATCTAAAAACCTGGATCTGTCTATTGGGAAATCCGGCCTCATGCTTAAACAAGTTTTGGCATAAATAAAATAAAATAAATATAAAACGTGATGCACTCAAAAGAGTATATCTTATTTAACCTTGCACTTAGAATAATCAATTGTTAAGTATAGCAATAAATAAGGGTCGAGTCCACAGGGATTGGGTTTTAATTTATAAGTTATTAGTTTATAACTTAAGTTAAAGAAAATAAAAGTAATGGGGGTTTTGCAGTAGTTTTAAAACTAAAGCAAATAATAAAAGTAAGAAGCAAATAAGTAAGAGAATATCAAATATGAGAAAATGATGGTGAAGGTATCATTCGGCACCACTACACATCATTGAGAATCAATGATCAGAACTATCAACATCAATAATTTATCAAAACTATCAACCCTAGATAACAATAAGCTCTATTACCCCAATCTTTCCTTAGTTCGTTGTTAAATAGAACAAACTCTCTATTTAATCTCTAACTATTAGACAACCTAGAATAAGCTCTCTAGATTTAATGTAATAGCAGTTTTATGATGAGAAAGATAGGTTGATCTAAGCAACAAACACATAAACTCAGATTGTTTAACTTAAGTTATGTTCCACATTGCAATTCCTGAAAATCCAACATAATCATTAATCACAAATTGTTACTTATGAATAGAAAATCAAGAAAATTATGGATCAAGACTCCTAAACTAGCAATAAATAATTATCAAGATATATCTAGTTGTACATCTAAACTTATCAAGACAAAGATCATGAACAATTTTAATGGAAAACATAAGCAGCTTTATGATGAGAAAGATAGGTTGATCTAAGTAACAAACACATAAACTCAGATTGTTTAACTTAGGTTATGTTCCACATTGCAATTCCTGAAAACCCAACATAATCATTAATCACAAATTGCTACTTATGAATAAGAAATCAAGACAATTATGGATCAAGACTCCTAAACTAGCAATAAATAATTATCAAGATATATCTAGCTGTACACCCAAACAAATCAAGACAAAGATCATGAACTATTTTAATGGAAGAACATAAGCAATTTTGATAGAAAACCAATGATAGATAAAATCTGAATATCAATTATGAAACGTGTCTAGGGCTTTGAAATCACCCTTAACCAAAAAGAAGTTTAGCCTAGCATAGGCATAATTAACATAAACATAAAAAGAAAATAAAAGAATGGAGAAGAAAAATAATGATGATCCTTGAGTCTCCTCAAAAGATGTCTAGTTTGTGGCTCAAAAGATGGTATTTATAGAGTTTTAAAACCCTGAGAACAAGTCCTTGCTGCACAAGTAAGTTAGGAGGCAGAAAATTGCATTTTTGGTAGGTTTTCACGACTTTTTTGCGATTCTTGGGCGCCGTAGCGCTGGGCATTCTATCAGTCATTTCTGCTGTTGCATCTTCTCGCACTTCCTCAGCTGATTTGGATGACCATTTCTTATCCGATTTGGGTGATTAATATATTGTTGGAAAGGTATTCAAGTCATCTTCAAAAGTCAAGAGGAAGTTTCTTTGAATAAAGACTTTAACTTCATGTTTTCCTTGCAACAAGCTCCAAATGTCAAATCTGCCTTCTTGCTTGACAACAAGAAATTGATCTTTTTGACTCCCAAGTCTTTTTCCATCTTGTAATTGTGATTTTGTAAGCTCTTTAACATCATAATTGACATCTTTTCACTTCATTCTCCTAAATATTCCTAAAATTCAAAAACATAATATAAGTAATCAAAATAAAGATCGAAAACATAACTAAAACTGAGAATAGAAATGGCATAAAATGTGTATTTTATGAGCTTATCAAAGCGCAGCGAAAATTAAAACATAGTAATAGCCGGATCCCTTAGGATCTTTAGATCGTGTATTTTATGAGCTTATCAAAGCGCAGCGAAAATTAAAACATAGTAATAGCCGGATCCCTTAGGATCTTTAGATCGTGATTTACATGCAGTTAATGGTAAACAGAACAATTTTATCAACCATATGATTCGGATCATACCTACTCAAGAACTCGTAATCTCAAGTATGTCGTTCCCTGCACGAACTCAGCAACAAAATGGTCACTACATGATTTCTCCAAGGTCACGAGCAACACAATGTCTTGCCTCCAACGGTGATCTACACGAACGGATGTTGGCACATTTTCAAGGGTCGGGGATTCACCAATGCTAGTTGGTTGATCTCTCGATCAAAATCAAAAGGCTAACTCTTTGTTTACTCTAAAGCCCAAAACACATCAAGGATTGTGTGGTTCGGCTAAAAAGAAAAATCAACAAAGAAGATAAGGAAGATGAGAGGCAATGAAGAATAATTCCTTGGCCGAATCTTTCTATTTCTCTCTTGGGAGAAAACTATTTTTCTCTCTTAAGAAAAACTTGTATTTTCACTAGAATGAATAACCTCACTTAGACCCCTTGGTCTGCCATCCCCTTAAGTGATTAAGATAGAAGAAGTTTGATACAATATCAAACAATTCAAAAAGATGAAACTATATCATCTCCATGAGTTGTGGTTCGAACATGACACTAACTCTTAGTGTTAATGGCCGAACCTCATTACTTAAATGGACTAGGTTCATGACCGGTCTAGCTTGTACAAGTCAAGGAGTTTTGGTTCAAAACCAACTCCTTAAACCACTTAGTAGTTAGGCTAAACTAGAAGATTTCAAGATAGAGTTTGATTCACAATCAAACTCCATGCTAAAGCAAAACTCTTTAACTTTACGTCTCCTATTTAAACTAGAACACTATCATATAGCAGTCAACCGAACTTAGATATGTATAAGGCCATGCTCAGCTATGCATAGATAAAGAGAGAGAAGCTTGATTCATAATCAACCTCTTAAAATCCTAATAGGATTCAACAATCCGAATTAATAGAGTTTGATTCATAATCAGACTCCTTGCTCAAGTGAAACTCTTTTACTTAGCAAGTGTTAGAGTCCTAGTCAAACACTAACTCTTAGTGTCGTGTTTCGACTTAGTCATATCGAGGCAATGATCAGTTTAGTGAAATACGAGAAGACAAAATTTGATTCGCAATCAAACTCACCAAATAAGAGAAACTTTTTTCTCATTTCGGACAACTCCAAATTTCGACCAGGATAACTTATCTTAACACATGTCTACATTTAGACATTATCCTGGTAAGACAAGCTTATCCATAATGTAATATTAAGACATCCTTATTTATATTTCTCAAATCCAAATTATGTCTTAATCTTACCTAAATTGAACTTATTCAATTAGACCTCCAACTTTAATCTTTTATTCAATTAAGTCCTACTTTATCAAATCCCAAGTTTAATCCAACATTACTGTCCTATTGTGTGTGACTTATTAGGTTCCCAACATGTTGGCAATAACCATAAGTTAATCTCATTAACCTATACTCATAGATCAAGAGCGGGATCTAGCAACCTATCATGACAATCCAAATATTGAAAACTCAAAGCGACCTCTTTGAAACCTTTCAGTAACCAGACTATCAGTGTAATTCGATCATTTTGCCAAATATCCCGGAAAGACCATGAGCATGGTGCAGTGTCTACTCATGTTCAGTCCATATTAGTTCTTGCAGCTTATGGTTAACCTCATGAATTTAGAGAAACAATTTCTCCTAAATTCATATTGCTCTGGCCAGAGACTTCATCAAGTTAACCGAAGCCAAGAACAAATGAGATATATCTCTGATGTCACTTTGAGTGGTGAATCATCTCTGGATCACTTATCCATATTCGCATGGTTCATGTCATATCCAAATCGCTTTGTTATAATTGTTATAAATCACTTGTGAAGATAAAGCCCATGAAACACAATGGCATTGCAAAGGAATTGTAAGGTATTACAATTATGAGGATCCTTATGCATCAATGCCAAGTTTCTAAACTGTTATTGGTTATTGTATTGTCAAGACAGGGCATTGACAATGCTCAAAGACTGGCACATGTTAAGCCTTCATGCCCTTGATGCATGCAACTAATCTCATAGGTTGAAAGTATAGAGATACTTGGGGATAACATATGGGTGCTTGTTAGTTGAACAAGTTTACTGAACATGACCCGCTATGAGAGCTCCATTTGGTATTTCACTCAAGTGTCTATGGTAAATACTCTCATGTGTCAATAGTGTAAATAATCCTTTGACTTGTGACACCAGGTCATCTTGTATGTGAACTGTCATACTTAGATTTCATCACGAACGGGTCCCAATCACGAGGACGCTTATGGTAGGGTGTTATTGGGTATGACATGAAGCATACGGAGATGAATGAGTGGTCCAGAGAGGATTCATCACCCCAAGTGATATGAGGGGACATATCTCACATGTATATGGCTTATATTAACTTATGGAAGTCCTTGGCCAAGGCAATACTTAAGGAGTTAATATTAAAGTTGTAGATCTAACATGGAATGGATTAAAAGTAGACACTGTACCATGCTCTTTCCTATCCCGAGATATTTGATGAAGGGATCGAATTACACAGACTTATTGTACACGAAAGGCTTGTCGAAGCTTGATGACTCGCTTGGCATTTGGGTAGTCATGATGCATTGCTAGATATCGCTCATGATCTATAAATATAAATAGGAAATTCTTAATTGAATTTATTATATTTATTGCTAAAAGTTAAGGGCCTAATGGGTCACACACAAAAGGTGATTGATGAAATTAAAATGAGATTGGGCCAGATTAAATATTCATTAAGTGTTGTGGGCTTATTGTGAATATTTAATAATATGTATAAGGGCTTTAGTGCAGTTAGTTCAATAGTTGGCATACACTAAACCTGATTATATATGCCTTATGTTGTTGCCGCCTTCCCCTAAGAAAAACCCTGGTAGCCGCATTCTCTCACCTCCTTGTGAGAATCGGCGCATAGAGAAAAGAAGAGGAGGAATCCGTTTTCTTCCTGCCTGCTTCTTTTCAGCTAACTAGTGTAAGAGGAGGAAGGTTTCTCATAACCTAGACTACTAGCATCGTCTTGGAAAACATAATCTCAACCTTGTGAAGGTTTTCGAGTCACCTGTGTGGATTACTATTAGAGGCTTTGATTTGCGACAAGCAAGCTTTGTGTACAAGAACAAGAACATCAAGAATCTGTCTTGAGGTTTCGGCAATCTCCATTACGGAGGTATGAGATTTTGATTGTTATCTGTTCTTGACAGGATTATCGTTTTGAATTCATAGGCGATCCATGGAGGGATTTGGTTTCTCTTTGTTTTGTTTTATTCCACTCCGCTATATGTTTAACTTGTTGATTAAATTATACATTATCTCTGTTTGAGCATGAGCCGAATCCCAACAATCTCAAGTATCTCACATACTTCAACCCATGAGATCAGTTGCTTACTTCACAAGTAAGAAGGCTTAACATGTACTAGTCTTTGAGCATTGTTAGCAATATGATGACCAGGAATAGTTTTAGGAACATGGCTTTGATGCATAAGGATCTTACACTTATAACTCTTTATAATTCCTTTGCAAGGCCATTATGTTCCATGGACTTCATTCAATTAGTACTTAATAGCTCTTTATTGTCGTACTAACATGAAAGAAAACCTTGTATCACTAAAGTATAGTGATTGGTTTGCTTTATTAACAGTATATCCCTTATCCAATCTGATTAGCTCTAGGGCATATACTAACACTGCCAAGGGTTGAAACAGATGTTTCAAAAAATCAAAGTCACTGTAAATAGCAACCCTTAGTAGCAATAAACACAAGCAAACGAAAGGCAATCAACAAAAAAATATAAGTAGTAGCTGAAAAAATAGGTTTTCTAAGAAGAGTTTTAGTCTTTGGACAAGATTGAAAGAAATTTTTAAAGGTTTGCTTTAAGAGAAGTAGAAACTGAGTTTTCGGATTTGGCATATAAAGTTTTTAGGTTTTTTAAAAATAGAAAAAAGGATTTGTTTGAAAGGTTTTTGGGTTTTATTTATTTATTTTTTTCAAAATATTTTGGGTTTTGGGAATTCTGGATTTTCTTGGGTTTGTAAACTTTTCGGTCACCGAAAATTTCAAAGTTTAAATTTTCCAACAAGTTTATGAAGCTTTCACCTATCGAAATTTGTGTTCTTGTTATTTTCTGGATTTTGGGTTTTTTGTTTGAATTTTTTGACGACCAGTTGAATTTTTTGATGCCAGAATCTAGGTTTTGTTGAAGGTTGGCATAGGGGATTTCGGCATTTTTAGACAGAGAGGGAACAAGGAGAAGAGAGAGAGGTTTGTTTAAAATGAAAAAAAAAAAACTTTTCTTTTATATTTTAAAATGATTCGGTCAAGGTTGAGAGGATCTGCATATCGACTTGCGCTCGACCCTACCCGAAACTGAGACCGAGCTAATTATGTTTTTCTTTTTTAAATTTTTAATTTTTTTTTTTTAATTTTTATCCTTTTTAATTTTTCTATTTTATTTAATTTCTTTGTTAATTTATTTTATTATTGTTCGTTCGTTTGTTTCATTATTTATTTTTGTATAATGTCATTATTTATTTTACTTTTTAATTTTTGGGATTTTATATTTTTATGTTTCTTTTTAAATTGATAAAATATTAAACAAATAAAACTTGTAAGATTAATTGTTTCTTTGTATAATAAATTAAAATAAATTGAGATCTTTCTATTGATAGAATTCTAAAAAAATTGTGAATGGTCAATTTTTTAAGAAATATCTAGGTGACAAAAGTTTCTAAATTCTACTAGAATAATTGAGAGTTTAGAAAAAGATTTCAATATTAAAGATTGATATTTATTTCTAAATAAAACTTCTTTCATAAAATATAAAATCTGACGACGGAGCCTCTTCATTAGAACGAATGGTTTCTCTTGGATACTCTTAAGGTGATAATTTTATTTTTTTTTGAAAATTTCTCTAGAATAATGGAAAAAAAAAAAACCTAAATTTTTTCTAATATTCATATAAACATAACGAATCTGACGATGGAATCTCTTCATGAGAACGAAGGATTTCTCTTAAATAATCTTGAGGCTTTTGAATCTTATCAGAATGATGAAAAGAAATCTAAGAAAATTTTTAATATTGAAATAACTTAAAATTTGACGGTTAAACCCCTTCATGACAACGAATGATTTCTCTTGAATATTTTTGAAATGAGAACATTTATTTTGAAATTTCACCAGAATGATGGAGAAAACTTAAGAAAATTTCTAATATTTAAATTTATAAATAATAGAGTTAATTTTTTTTTTTGGATAATTAATAATAGAGTTAATTTAATTAAGAATAAATAAGACTATTTATTTAAGACCACTTTAGGACAACATAAGACTACTCAGGTATCGTCTTTTGGATAAGCATTGTGAATGTACTAATCTTTCCTCACACGTAATTATACTCCTGGACCTAGTTCTAATGATGTGGACCAAAAGCTATTCTTTTTAAGGAGTCTTATTCAAGTTTTGGATTTCTTTAAAAAGATAAATTCATTTAGGTAACTAATCATACTAAAAAAACAAAAAAATAGTGGCGACTTTATATTTTGTTTCTAGCGATCAAATATTTCAATTTGTACATTATAGCATTTGTTTTTGAAGAGGAACCAAGTTACACCGATTACTATTATTTATAATTAGTTTTGCACCCTTTTTGTATTTCAACTTACAATCAATGTCAATCAAGAATACTGTTTTTCAATATATATTTAATTGTTGAAATATTTTTACATTGAAGAAATAAATTTTTTAATTAACTTGAAATTCAAGTGTATGATTTACGTAAATAGAACATGAAATATAATAATCCGATAAAACAAATATAAATTTTATAAAAATTATTAAATAGTGTAAAACTAAATTAGATCCCTCTTCTTTGTTTTTATATCTAAATCATCTTATTACTTTTTATATTAAAAAATAAAAGGCGAATAACAATAATAATAATCAAAAGGAGTAACTAATGAGTAGTAAAATCTGATTTTTTTTAAGCAGTAACCTCCTTAGAACTCACAAAGTAATTTAGGGTAATTTATATTTTGGATTATTGAACTTAACATTAATTTTTATATAGATCACAAATGCTTAATTTCATCAAATTACATCACTGAACTTTTATTATTAATAAATTAGATCATTTATGCTAATTTCGTTAAGTAATTCTAACAAAAAAGTAGACTCAGCATGAATTTTTTTTTTTTTTTATTATCTAAAATGCCAGTCATGCATTATCTTGATGAGACGTAAAAAATATATGCATGCTGAGTAGGTTTTTTCGTTAGAATTACTCAACGAAATTAGCATAATTGACTTAATTTATTAATAATAGAAGTTCAGTGATGTAATTTGATAAAATTAAAAATTTGTGACCTATATGAAAATTGATACTAAGTTTAATCACTTAGAATGTAAATTACCCAGTAATTTATTTACGTTCTAATTCACACTTGCAATATTAATCAAGATGGCTACAAGAGAACAAGCAAACTCCAAATAGATATGGTAATAAAACCAATTGATTCTCAATCTCCAATCCAACCAAGAGAAAAACGAGGTTTCCTTTTTTTCTGCTTAATTTTAAAACCAATCAAGTGACGAAAAAAAGAAAAACAATTCTCACTTCTGGAGTAGTTGTCAAACAAAGCCTAAATATATAATGTTGAGAACATTACAGCCGCAATGGAAGCAATCAACCAAAACGCACCACCAGCATCACTAATCCTAACGCCTGCATTTGAATTGTTTGAAGAAGAAGAAGAAGAAGAAAATGATGATGATGATGATGATGATGAAGAAGAAGAAGAAGAAGAGTTGCTTGAATCACTTGAATTGCTTGTAGAGTTGCTTGAATCGCTTGAATTGCTTGTAGAGTTGCTTGAATTACTTGAATTGCTACTTAAAGAATCTATATGCAACAAAAATAATAACAATCAATCAATATCTCAATACCTACCGATATATTAAAGTTGTCCCCAAAGCATCTAATGAAGACATTTAGAAAATAAACTTAATTTTATGTCATGTGTTCTTTAATTGAGATTGATTGGTTAAATTAAGAAAATAATATATATATATATATATAATAATATAAGGATTATTATCCTGTACACTGGTAGTGAAATTTTTTAACTCCACAAGTTGATTTAAAAAATTGTCACGTCTCTCATTTATTTATTATTATTATTTAAATATAATATAAAGACATGTGACAGTTTTTTAACTCTTGTGGAGTTAAAAAATTGAAGTTTTTTAACTCCACAAGCAGTGTTAAAAAACTAACACATGTTCTTAGACAATATTTTAAAAAATAAATAAATGAGACATGTGACAGTTTTTTTTAACTCTGCTTGTGAATTAAAAAATTTCATTGCCAGTGTACATGATAATAATCTTAAAAAAAAAAAAAATCAATTTCATATATCATCACACTGTATAGATCTATTTTCCTTAATGTCAAAATGTTCACCTTTTCAACAACAAAATTAAAATAAAAAGCGAAAAAAAAAAGAGTTTAAAAGAAAAATTCTCATAGTTTAAACTCAAAATCTAGAACAGTAGATTGAAGTATAAATAGAATACAAAGAATCTTGGAAATCATAGTGAATTCTCAATAACATGGTGATACGAAACTAATAAAATTCCCCCAGAACTAATGACTTTTTTTTTTTTGTTGAGATTTTGATTACACATCATAATTCTCATTTCCAAAGACAATTTATATATTTATTATATACCATTTAAGATTCCAATTTATCAAAAGGGCTAGAATTTAGCAACTAGGTCTAGTTTAATTTTACATACGATTACTATGGTTTCAAAATTCAAAATGCTGTAAATTAAAGGAGTATAAATATTGTTATTTTCAAAACAAAATCTAGAAGAAAAAAAAGTAATATTCAATTTCATAGTCTAACTTTCGTAATGTACATCTTCAGAGATAAGATTCATTTATAAGACAATGGCACAATTAACCATATATCTAAAGCATCTACATAAAATTATTAACGAGAAAGATTTTTCACAAAATAATAACAGCATATGAATTAATGAAGAAGTTTAATTCAAAACTTTGAATCCCATTAATGCATGTAAGAAAATTAAATCTAATCAAGAAGAAGACTTAATTAAAAAAAAAAAAGAAATTAATAAGGAAAATCTTACCGTTCCTGCAAACAACTACATCAACATCAATGCCACAGGCTTTAGGGAGTACCAAGGCTTCATCCACAGTGAGGTTGACGGTCTTCAAGAGTTCAGGATCATCGAAAACCATGCAAAGGCATTGGCTCTCCTGCGCGATCAAGTCCTTCAATGCGGCGCAACAAGTCACGGGAGGAGAAGAAGGAGAATGCATGAAGGGCTGGCAAGGCGTTAGCTTTTGCATGCATGTTATTGCATCCATTGAAGCGCTTCCTTGAGCAGCTGCAATTGCAATCGCCGCACTGCTCTGCTGTTGTACCTGTTGAAAAATGGCTGCAAGGCCTTGTCCCAATGTGTCTACGCTATTTACCAGATCCATTTGTGGAGTCTCTTGTGACAAACCATGGAGACCCCGTGAAAGGAAGAAAAGAAAAATGTAGGGAAAAACTAACTTGGAATCCATGGTTTCAATTTCAATGAGAAACTAATGGATCCCAATCAAAATTATTAATTAATGAAGAGAGAATGCAAAGAAAAACAAATAGAAGTTTGTCTCCCTGTTTCTCTCTGGAGCTAATTTTGTATGAAAAAGATGATTATATATAAATATTAATTTCTATTTATAGACAAGCAGTTTTTAGATTGGAAATTTGAGTTTGCTCCTATTATCTTTGCATTGAAGAAGACCGTTTTTCAAGTGCTTACAGATTTTTTTTTCTAAAAAGCCTGTACTTTGAAAATATTTGTAGTTAATTCGACGTCCTCCTATTTTGAAATGAAATTTCATTAAATTAAAGCCATAAGTTTTTTTTAATGAAATTTACATTTTGTTTCACTTACTATTATTTTTTTAATCAAAATTTTGTTTTCAATTTCGAGTTGTTGTACTTAGGCCCTGTTTAGCATTGTTATTAATACAAATTTTAGATTAAAAGCTGTGTTTCACCACAAATGCAATATTAAACAAGTAAAAAAATTTAGTTTTTGTGATTGAAATCATGGTTTGGCAACCCAAATAAAAAAGCCAAGAAAATACAATTTTTGGGCTTTTGATAAAATAACTTTATTATCTTCATATCTCTAAACTTTTATTATTTTAAAAAATATTTTTTTGATATTTCAATTCCTCACGGTACTTTTTCACAAGAATGCTAAACACTTAAAAATTCTTAAACCATATTTTTCACCACACTTTTTCCAACTCAAATTTTTTCTAACCCAAACTTTTTTCAAAAACAATACTAAATTAACCTTTATATATGGATGAGTAGAAACATGCAGCAAATGAAGGAGAGTTGCCTTTTGGTTCTGGTACCCCTGTTGCACCAGATCTCTTGAAGTCCACTACCTCAGATGAAGAACAAGAAATGAAAGTTCCCTCTCTAAGGAAGCCTCGAGCTACTGCTGTTTGATAAGTTCATAACTTACACATTTTATGCCATTTCTATTCTTAGTTTTCGTTTTCTATCTTTATTCTAGTTACTTATGTTATGTTTTTGAATATTAGGTATCTTTAATAGAATGAATCAAAAACATGTCAATTATGATGTTAAAGAGCTTACAAAATCACAATCACAAGATGGAGAAGCCTTGAGCGTCAAAAAGATCAAATTCTTGGTGCAAAGCAAGAAGGCAGATTTGACATTGGAGCTTGTTGCTAAGAAAACATGATGTTAAAGCCTTTATTCAAAGAAACTTCATCTTGACTTTTGAAACTGACTTGAATATCTGTCCAACGGTATATTACTCTCCCAAATCGGACAAGAAATGATCATCCAAATCAGTTGAAGAAGTACCAGAAGATGCAATAGCAGAAGAAGGCTGGTCGAGAGCCTGGCGCCCCAAAGGTCGAGAGCCCAGTGCAGCGGCGCCGGGCGAACTTTCCAAAAAACAAATTGCAAATTTTGCTCATTTTTTTTACTTGTACGGCAAGAAGTTGTTCTCAGGGTTTTTGAAACTCTATAAATACCATCTTTTGTGCCATAAAGTTGACATGTTTTGGTTATTATTAATCCTCTTCTTCTTCTTCTTCTTCTCCATTCTCCATTCTCTTATTTTCTTTTTAGTTTTATGTTTATGTTATCTATGCCTATGCTAGGCTAAACTTTTCTTTGGTTAAGGGTGATTTCAAAGCCCTAGACATATTGTTTAATTGATATTCAGATATTATCATATATTGATTTTCTATCAAGATTACTTATGTTCTTCCATTAAAATTGTTTATGATATTTGTCTTGATTTGTTTAGGTGTGCAACTAGATAAATCTTGATAATTATCTATTGCTAGATTAAAAATCTTGATCCGTGTAATTGTCTTGATTTCCTATTCATAAGTAGCAATTTGTGATTAATGATTATGTTGGGTTTTCAATAATTGCAATGTGGAACATAACATAAGTTAAATAATCCGAGCTTATATGTTCGTTGCTTGGATCAACCTATATTTCTCATCATAAAGCTGCTGTCAAGTTGAATCTAGAGAGCTTATTCTAGGTTATTTGATGGTTAGAGATAAAATAGAGAGCTTGTTCTATTCAACGACGAACTAAGAAAAGATTTGGGTTAGCAGAGCTTATTGTTATCTACGGTTGATAATTTTGATAGATAATTGATGTTGATAATTCTGATATTGATTCTCAATTATGTTTAGTGGTGGAGAATGACTCCTTAACCATACTTCTACTTATTTGATTTTACATTACTTCTTTAAATCTTGTTTTTCTTGTTTTCTTTAACTTTCAAAACAACTCAAACCCCCTTTATTAGATTAGAGCTAGAAATTATAAATCGATAACTTATAGATTAAAAACAATCTCTGTGGATTTGACCCTTGCTTACTATTATACTAAACATCGATCATATTTAGTGCAAGATTTTAATAAGATACACTATTATGAATGTATCAAGTTTTTGACTCTGTTGCCAGGGATTGTTTTCTTTAATTTATTTGTTACTTGGTTTATTTTTAGTTCTAATTAGTTTTAATTTTCTTGTTTATCCAGGTTTTCTTTTCAATCAGAGCAAGGAGAGATGGCAATAAACAACCGAACTCTTAAGAAGTTAACAGCTCCAGATCTGGATCAACAGCCATTATGCATAGAATATCCTAACCTTGAGGTGGCTTTGAGATTAAATTTGGTTTGATTCATATTCTCCCAACTTTTCATGGTTTTGCAGGAAAAGATCCAAATAAGTACCTTAAGGAATTCCATGTAGTTTGCTCAAGCATGAAGCCAACCGAGATCTCTGAAGAGCAAATCAAGTTAAGGGCCTTTCCATTCTCTCTGGCAGACTCTGCAAAGGAATGGCTATACTATTTACCATCCGGGACCATTACTTCATGACATGAGATGAAAGGATTGTTCCTGGAGAGATATTTTCCTGCATCAAAGTCTTCCAACATCAGAAAAGAGATTTATGGGATTCATCAATTCAATGGAGAGTCTTTGTATGAGTATTAGAAGAGGTTTAAGAAGCTTTGTGCAAGTTGTCCACATCATCAGATAAGTGAACAACTTTTTATCCAATATTTTTATGAAGGTTTCATGCCCATGGAGAGAAGCATGATTGATGTTGCAAGTGGAGGAGCTCTAGTTGATTAGACTCCCTGAAACTGCTAGGATTCTCATCTCCAACATGACTGCCAATTCCCAACAATTTAGCTTGAGACATGAACCATAACCACCACCCAAGAAAGTAAATCAGGTAAGTACATATTTCCTTGAACAACAACTCTCTCATCTTATTTCTCTTGTGCAACAAATGGTTGTAGGTAATTTGCAGCAAATTAAAGCTTGTCGTATATGTTCTATAATGGGGCGCCCAAGTGATATGTGCCTAACACTTCAAGATGGTACAAATGAACATGTTAATGCTATGGATGGATTTCCACGCCAGAAACGAAAGTATGATTCCTAGTCAAACACATATAATCCAGGATGGAGGGATTATCCAAACTTTAATTATGTAGGGAATCAAGCACTAGTTGCTCCTCCGCCCATTATTAATCGACCACCGGGTTTTCAGCAAAGAATACAACAACCATATCAAACCAATAACAATTGCCACCATCTCAAAACTCAGGTACATCTTTAAAAAAATATTGTAAAATCCCTTGCTACTAATACTTTGCAATTTCAACAAGGGATTCAGGCAAGTATCTAAGAAACAAGGGCAAGTATCCAGAGTTTAGAAACTCAAGTGGGACAATTGGCAACAATAATGAGTCGATTTGAAGCAAGGGACCCAGGCAAGCTACATTCTCAAGTGAATCCTAGAGAGAATGCAAATGCTGTGACTCTAATAAGTGGGAAACAGCCCGAGACACCACTTAAGGCCAAACCATTGGTTGCTTAACAAGAGGAAAACACCAATGCATCATCATCATCACAACCCGATACATTATCAATTCCTAAAGTAAACCCTAAACCTTCTTTTCCTTCTTATATAACTCCACATTTTCCAAACAGGTTAGCAAAGTCCAAGAAAGAGGAGCAAGAGAAGAAGATTTTAGAAACCTTTCGTAAGGTAGAGGTAAACATTCCTCTATTAGATGCAATAAAGCAGGTTCCTCGTTATGCAAAGTTTTTGAAAGAATTATGCACCTCTAAACGGAAGCTTTAGGGCAATGAAAAGGTAACTGTGGGAGAGAATGTCTCAGTAGTTCTCCAAAGAAAACTCCCACCAAAGTGCAAGGATCCAAGTATGTTCACTATTCCTTGTAAGGTAGGTAACACTAGGTTTGAACGTGCTATGCTAGATTTAGGAGTATCTATTAATGTTATGCCATATTCGATTTATGCTTCTTTGAATCTAGGATCATTAGAAGAAACTGGTGTTATTATACAACTAGTTGATCGTGTAATACTTATCCAAAAAGAGTTGTAGAAGATGTTCTTGTGCAGGTTAATGAATTGGTCTTTCCAGCTGATTTTTATGTTCTCGAGATGAAAGATGATATGTCTTCCAATCCAACACCTATTTTATTAGGAAGACCATTATTAAAGATAGCCAAGACTAAAATCGATGTTCATGATATGGATTTTGATGGCGAGGTGATTCGTTTCAATATCTTTAAAGTCATGAGGTATCCTAGTGATGTACATTATGTTTTTACAATTGATATAATTGACTATTTAGTGCAGCAAGCTTTTGAGCTAGGTGGTAAAGATAGTTTGGAAGTAGCCATTAGCAAGTACCTTGGAATGGAGAACTTTAAAGGCGAATAGAAACTAGCCTTGAGTAAACTTATGGAGGAGACATTGGCATCTCTACAAGTGTTGCCACCTATTGATACAAGGTTTGATGTTTCATTTATTAATCTGCCTATATCTGATGAGAAACTTCTACCTTCTATTTTGCAAACACCAGCCTTGGGATTAAAACCACTATCGGATCATTCGAAATATGTGTTCTTAGGTGAAAAGGACATGCTACCGGTCATCATTGCTAAAGATCTCACACCATTGCAAGAAGAGAGACTTATCCATATGCTGAGAGATCATAAGTCATCAATTGGTTGGACAATTGCCGATATCAAGAGAATAAGTCCATTCATGTGCATGCACCTGATTTTGTTAGAGGAAGGATTAAAACCAACAAGAGAAGCACAACGCTGATTGAATCCTCCTATGATGGAGGTTGTGAAAAAGGAGATATTGAAGCTCCTAGATGTTGGGGTGATCTACCCAATCTCGGATAGCAAGTGGGTGAGCCATGTCCAAGCGGTTCCTAAAAACTCAGGTGCCACGGTTGTGAAGAATGAAGAGAATGAGCTTGTTCCTACTCGAGTTCAAACAGGATGGTGAGTTTGCATTGATTACCGCAAACTAAATTCAACAACTCGCAATGCACCGACCACATTCCAAAGGTGTATGGTTAGCATATTTTTTGATTATATAGATAACATCATAGAGGTATTTATGGATGATTTTAGTGTCTATGGCGATTCTTTTGATAAATGTTTAGAGAACCTTACATTTGTACTTGGAAGATGCAAGGAAACTAACCTTGTGCTAAATTGGGAAAAATGTCATTTTATGGTAGATCAAGGTATAGTTTTAGGACATGCTATTTCTTCTAGGGAAATAGAAGTTGATAAATCTAAAATAGATATTATGCATTCTTTACCACCTCCCACAAGTGTGAGAGAGGTTCGTTCTTTTCTTGGTCATGCAGGTTTCTATCGAAGCTTTTTCAAAGATAACATTACCTCTTTGCAAGCTGTTACATAAAGATATGGTTTTTCACTTTGATGATAAATGCAAAGAGGCGTTTGAAACATTGAAATGACTCTTGACTTCAGCACCTATTATGCAACCATCGGATTGGAACTTATCATTTGAAATCATGTGCGATGCAAGTGATTATGTTATAGGAGTTGTTTTGGGACAAAGGGTTGGCAAAGCATCACACGCCATTTATTATGCCTCCCGGACTCTTAATGATGCTCAACTAAACTATTCCACAACTGAAAAAGAGCTTTTGGCAGTTATTTTTGCTTTTAAAAAAAGTTGTTCTTATTTAATTGGCACTTAAGTAATTGTTTTTTCTGATCATGCAGCTCTTAGGTACTTACTTACAAAGAAGGATGCAAAATCGAGACTGATTAGGTGGATACTTTTCTCACAAGAATTTGATTTGGAAATAAAAGATAATAGAGGTAGTGAAAACTTGGTTGCGAACCATCTTAGTCGCCTAGTTCATGTAAAGGATGCACTCCCTTGCATGAAAACTTTCCAGATGAGCAACCCCTTTCAGTTGGCATGACAACTCCTTGGTATGCGAATATTGTCAATTATTTAGTCACCAAGCAGTTGCCACAAGAGTTAACCATAGCTCAACGGAACAAGATCAAGAGTGATGCAAAATACTACATTTGGGATGACCCATACCTTTGTAAACATTGCTCCGATAAGATTATAAGAAGATGTGTACTTGAAACTGAGTTCTATTCTATTTTAACCTTTTGTCATTCTTATGCATGTGAAGGACACTTGGGATAAAAAAGAACAGCCATGAAAGTACTTGATTGTGGATTCTATTGACCTACATTGTTTAAAGACTCATACCTCTTTTGTAAGTCTTGTGATCGTTGTCAAAGAACAGGTAACTTAGGTGCTAGGAATCAAATGCCTCAAACTCCAATACTTATTGTAGAAAATTTTGATGTATGGGGCACTGATTTCATGGGACCTTTCCCTTCTTCCTTTGGTAACCTTTACATTATACTTGCTGTTGATTATGTCTCAAAATGGGTGGAAGCAAAAGCCACTAGGACTAATGATTATAAAGTTGTTTCAGATTTTGTGAAGTCTAATATTTTTACCAGGTTTGGAACACCCAAGGCTAAAATCAGCTATAGAGTTACACACTTTTGTAACAGGTCCGTGGAAGCTCTTTTGAGGAAATACAACATCACATATAAGGTATCCACATCATATCATCCACAAACCAGTGGGTAAGCTGAAGTGTCAAATCGAGAAGTAAAATCCATCCTTGAAAAAATGGTTAATCCAAATCAGAAGGATTGGAGTTTATGCCTTGATGATGCACTTTGGGCTTATAGGACAGCATACAAGACACCCATTGGTATGTCTCCTTATCGGTTAGTCTATGGCAAGCCATGTCATCTCCCAGTTGAATTAGAACATAAGGCATATTGGGCTATAAAGCAATGCAACATAGAGATGGATGCGCCAGGTACTCAAAAGAAACTTCACTAGCAAGAACTTGAGGAGATAAGGAATGATGCTTATGAGAACTCCAAGATTTACAAGGAAAAGACTAAGCATTTCCATGATAAGTTGATTTCAAGGAAGAGCTTTGTTGTTGGACAAAAAGTTATTCTATTCCATTCATGCCTTAAGTTGTTTCTAAGTAAGTTACGTTATCGATGGATTGGACCTTTTATTATCACTAATGTCTTTCCTCATGGTGCAGTTGAAATCAAGAGTCCAAAAACAGATAAAGCATTCAAGGTGAATGGCCATAGATTGAAGCCATACTATGAGAACTTCACAATGCAAGATGTCAAGGAGCTACAACTCTATGAGCCAAACTATGCTGAATAATGATAGCATGAGTCCAAGTCAGGCTGAGGACACTAAACCAAGCGCTTATTGCGAGGCAACCCAATAGATGGAGAGCACACATAATAAACAGATTTGATACTTCTTACTCTCCATCATTCTATCTTTTATTGTTTTCTTTATTTATTTTTACTATTCGGTTTTTAGTTCATTTCTCTTGCACATAATTCTTTCATGGGGGATGATAGTTATACATTGAGGACAATGTAAAAAATTAAATGTGGGGGAAGAATTTAGGATTTCTTTTAATTTAGGTTGTTATTTTTGTAGTCTTTTATATTATTGTCTTTTAGTGTGTTTAGTTCCTTTCAATACAATGATGAGACATGAATTGTGTAGGTCTAAAACTAGTTTATTAGTGAAAAGAATTTTCATGAGAATTAAGCTTGAAATATCATTTTTCATGAGCCAATGTTAATATGATAAGTTGATTGAGAAAGAAGCATGTTTAGACTTGGTATTGACTTGTATAAACATCCTTATAAGTTTTGAGCATGATTGATGCATTATTCATATCAATCCAATTTCTTTTCTTGTGTGCTCTCATGATTACATGTTTCTGTAGAACTTGCTTTAAACCATTTGAGACTATATTGCTACATGTGACAACATGGATAGGATAGAGGCATTAAATTTTTTACCACCAAGGCCAAATCAGCCATACATTCCCTATTGATGTTCCAAGAGAACATCCCCTTAGTGAGCCAATTTGAGCCTACATTGAATAAGCTGTTTCATTGGTAACCACATCTCTCACCTAACCTAAATATACTTATATCCTTACCCTTTTTCTAAAGATGAATTAGAATGTTTTGAGACATATTGCATAAGCAAGGGATATCTATTGAAGATTTGGGTTAGAAACAAGAGATAAGTGTAGGGGGAAAGAAAAGCAAAAGTCAAGAGAAAAAAAAGGAAAAGAAACATTGTCAAAATACATTCCATACATATAAAAAAAGAAATCAATCATCTCTTGAACTTTTGGTTAAAGAAAAGATGTTACAAAGTTGGTTAGAATGAAGCAAAGGCTCAACATAAAATATTTATCCTATGTTATTATGTGCTTCTAAGGAGTATTGAGAAGTTTTCTTTGCATAACCTTATTATGTCTCTAAACTCTATGAAGTCTTTGGAGCCTTTGTGATATCCTTTACCTTTTATTTTTTAACCACATTATTGTTGGTATATGCCTTAGAGCCAATCAGATTAGGCATAGGATATACAGTTAATAAAGCAAACCTATCACTATTCCTTAGTGATACAAGGTTTTCCTTCATGTTAGTATGATAATAAAGAGTTATTAAGTACTAATCGGATGAAGCCCATGGAACAAACTGGCTTTGCAAAGGAATTATAAAGAGTTATAATTGTGAGGTCCTTATGCATCAAAGCCTTGTTACTCAAACTGTTCCTAGTCATCGTATTGCCAAGACGAGGCATTGACAATGCTCAAAAACTAGTATATGTTACGACTTCTTACGTATGAAGTAAGCAACCGATCTCATAGTTTGAAGTATAAGGGATACTTAGGATAACATATAGGTGCTTGTCTGTTGAACAAGTTCACTGAACATGACCCGCTGTGAGAACTCCATTTGGTATAGTCACTCCAGTGTCTATGGAAATGTTCTCACGTGCCAGTCGTGTAAATTAGTCCTCAGACTTGAGATACCAGGTCATCTTGTATGGAGAGTGTCATACTTTGCTTCCACCACGAATGGGTTCCAATAAGGGATGCTTATGGTAGGGTGGTTTTGGGTATGACATGAACCATACAAAGATGGATGAGTGATCCAAAGAGGATTCACAACTCCAAGTGATATCGGAGACATATCTCATCTGTTCTTAGCTTGGTTTAACTAAATGAAGTCTTTAGCCAAAGCATGATGGATTTAGGAGAAATCGTTTCTATAAATTCATAAAGTTAACCATAAACTGAAAGAACTAATATGGATTGAACATGAGTAGACACTGTACCATGCTCGTGGGCTATCTGGGATATTTGGTGAAAGGACCGTATTACACTAATAGGCTGGTTACTGAAAGGTTTCAATGAGGTCACATTGACTTTTTAACATTTGGGTGATCATGATGGGTTGCTAGATCCCGCTCTTGATCTATGAGTATAAGTTAATGAGATTAAATTATACGCATTGCCAACATGTTGGAAACCTAATGGGTCACACACAATAGGACGAATATGTTGGATTAAACCTGGGATTTGATTAAGTAAGACTTAATTGAATAAAAGGTTAAAAAGGAGGAACTAATTGAATAAGATTCAATTAAGATTGGTTAAGATATAATTTGATTTATGAAATCAAAATTAAGATGTCTTAACAACATAATAAGGATAAGCTTATCTTAAGTTGACGATGTCTGGATATAGACATGTCTTAAGATAAATTATCCTGGTCGATAAATTTGAGTTATACGAAGTAAGAAAAGTTTTTCATATTCGAAGAGTTTAATTACGAATTAAATTCTAGCAACTCATATTTAACTAAACTGAACCTGGACACTATAAAGGATGTATTAGGCTAAGCATACTAAGAGTTAGTAGTTGACTGATACTTGATAATTTAAAGAGTAAGAGTTACTCATTAAGTATGTGTTTTAAATGAAATTAAAACTCCTTTTTCCTTTATGTTGGCCGACCATGATAAATGTCCATATTGATGGAGATTATTTTGGACAATATAAGGTTGGTGATGGTTTAAAGAAAGGCATAATAAAATAAGGGATATTAACTAAGGCATTGAATGGAATTGATGTGGATGTTTTTTTTTTTTTTTATGAAAGAATAGAATGTCTATTTTTTGCTAGGAAAAACATAATGTTTTAGCCAAGACACTAAAGTGACAGCCAAAATATCCTTGAAAAACTTCTTCTTTTCTTTTGTATGACAAACGGCTAGAATGGAAGAAAAAGATTAAAGCCATTTATTGTATTTATTTGTGATAAATAAGGAAAAGGGAGTTACTTTTTCCTAGGGGCAAATATACAAGTTTTGGCTAGAAGAAAGAATAAGGAAGCCGAACCTTTCTTTTCTTCTTCTTTTTTGTGTTTGTTTTTCTCCTCTAAACCAAAAACACAAAGAATTGTTCTAGTGATTTTTCGGTAAAGAAAAGGAAGAAGAAAAGAATACAACAGCCGTGCTTCACCTCCTCTCATCTTTCTTGGGTTTTCTTGTCTTGACCGAACCACTGCTTGCCTCTTGTGGTTTTTCGATCTTGAGAGAAATTAGAGAAGATCAACCTTTTGATTTTGGTCATTAGATCAACCTACTAGCATTGGTGAATCCCCTTACTTTGTGAAGGTTCCAACTGCTGTCTGTGTGGATCACCGTTGGAGGCAACACGTTTGAGTTGCTTATGGCCTTGGAAAGATCGAGCAGTGATTGGATCGTTGCTATCATCATACTTGGAATGGCACACTCTTGATTACTATATCTTGAGTAGGTAAAAATCTAAATCATATGAGTGATTTAAATTTTTTATTGCTTGTAAACCCATGTTTATCGAAATCTAAAGATCTTGTTGTATTCGGGTGCTTCTATGTTTCCTTCCGCAGTGTTATATTCTGATATAATTGTATAAGCATGAGCCTTGATTTACCAACAATTATTACCCCTTGGCCGCATTACAACTTTGAATAAAAACCTCTTGATTCATGAAAGTTGCATGTTCTAAATAGTGAAGAATGGGTAGACAAGCAAGCATATGGTATAACTGTTTTCGTGAGATTGATTGAGTGTAAACACTTTACCACTACTTTATAGAGTGAAAATCATGAGAGTATTCCATGTGAGAAGTTGAGATTAAGTTTGAATATGCACTATTTTCATTGGGATATGTTATGTTAATGTTGGCTTAACTTAAACCATTTACATTCAAGCATATTCTTTGTGGAATTCTTTAGCTATTGATTAAGACTTGTACAATGATTTTCTGTAATTTATATTGAAAGGATTAGGAGTAATTATATTTAGGCCTCGTTTAGCATTGCTTCTGGCACAACTTTTGAGGTCAAAAGCTGCTTTTCACCGCAAACGCAATGCTAAACAGATAAAAAAAATTTGACTTCTGCTGTTGAAACCATGGTTTGAAAAGCCAAACCAAAAAGCCAAAAAATATAGCTTTTGGGCTTTAAAAGCTGGCTTTTGGATAAAATGACTTTATTATCCTCACATCTCTACACTTTTATTATTTTAAACATATGTTTTTTTGACATTTCAATTTCCTACAACACTTTTTCACAGCAATGCTAAACACTTAAAATTTTTAAACCACATTTTTTCACCACACTTTATAAACACACTTTTTTCAACTTGAGCTTTTTTCAACCCAAACTTTTTCCAACAACAATGCTAAACTAGCCCTTAGTATACTTTGGTTTTTCTTATTGTCGCAACCTAAAAAATAACAAGTCTCATTACAAGACTTTATTCGTTAAGTGTGACATTGGGGAAACAGAGAATAATACGACTTAATTCCTCTTGAAATAAAATGAGGGTTTGAAAACAATCTCAAAAAAAGATATGGAGTCGCTACCAATCTTTTTTGGCTAGGTGTGATCGGCCAATTATTAAAACCGATTTTGTAAAACATTTAAAAATAATTAAAATATTTTTTAAAACCAATTTCAATTCTGCATTTTTAAACCAGAGAAATTAAAGAAGCGGGTTTGAGAATCGGTTACGTGTGGGGAAGGATTAGCACCCCCATAACGCCCGTATAAAACGGTACCTTATTAATCGTGTGTTATCTCAAGTCTCGGTAAAAAGTCGGTTTTAAATTTTACATTTTAAAATAATTCCCAATTTAAAAAAAAAATAATTCAATTTTAATTGAAAATAATCCAGAATTTATTAAATCAAAATTTTCCTATATTTCCCGACAAAATCGGCAAAATATAGAAATTTTTATTTATTTGGAAAATCTTCGAATCATTTTCATTTTCTGAAAGAAGAATATTCCTTTATTAATGATAATTGATGATATCCTCTCCAGCAAACCCGGCAGAGAACTCATGAATTATTTTAACTCGAGAATATCTTATTTTTATTGAAAACCATTATCTACATTTTTTAGAAAGATGAATATGAACATGTGTGACATAGTAAAATATGACATAGCAAAATCTAGATGACATAGTATAACCTAAATGACATGATATAATCTAAGTGATATAATATATTCTAAGTGACATGATATATTCTAAATGACATAATATAATCTAAGTGACATGGTATATTCTAAATGACATAATATAATCTAAGTGACATGGTATACTCTAAATGACATAGCATATTCTAAATGACATAGCATAATTTAATAACATGACATGATAAAATAACATTATAGTAAAATATGCATGAAAAAAAATGCATGAATATAATAAATCCTAAATGATATGACAAAATAAATAAGGAGCATAGAATAATATAAAATATTCACAACCATATAACAATCAATATAATATCATGAAATATAAATCAAAACAATAACATCACCATAGAAATATTCATAATAAAAATCATATATCATATAATATGCATGAACATGAAAAATGCAATGCATGAAAGTGTATTTTTTTCTTTAAATAAGAAAATCCGTATATCTAAAAAGATATCTGACTACCTTAGGAAAAGACATTAAATCAAATTTTCTAAATCAAAAATACTTTGTGATTGGTTTGAAAACAATTTGAAAATTTTTGGATGAAAATGGCATTATGGCCAAAATTCCCTTTAAAAAGGTTCTATTTTCCTAACTTTGAAAATCCGTACTTGACCATCCTTGACCCGACCTTTATAAAATCATTTTTTAGGATTAAAATGACTTAGAAATCAATCTAGGACAGTAGCTAAGGTTCTAAATCAGCCCTCTCTTAATGCGTTAGCCAAAACAGAAAATTATTTTTCCTTTGAAACCAAATCTGACTTTACTGATCAGTTTTAAAACGTGACTTTTTTACCTATTTTAAAATTTTCAAAAAAATCTGAACAACTTATGGGAGACTCATAACATGTCGAACTCTATGGGAAAAAATTGGCTTAATTTTTAGACTAAGGATGGCCTACCAGAAAAATCGTGAAAATCAAAACACTGGGTGAAAAACTGTTTAGCCAAAAAAATATTTTTAAACCTTTGATAAAATCACTCAAAAATCAATATAAAAATGTTGGAGACTCCTCACCTACAAACAATATTAAAAATTTCTAAAAATTTGGACAAGGATTGTCTAATGAAAAAAAAAATCACAAAGGTAGAAAATCCAACCGACAATTTCTTAATTTTCCACAAGCATGCTCATGTGAGCTTGGCTTTGAGCCATTGATTGGCTTAAGTCAAAAATCAAGTGGGATGATATGAAATGCATGAACAAACAGCAAGTTAAATGCATGAAATGCATGATCTAAGGCCTAAATGACATAAAAAATGCATGGCATAAAAGATGACCTAAACCTAATGGACATGAAAATGCATGGCAATAAATTCAACCTAGACTTAATATGCATGAAATGCATGGCAATACAAAGATGACCTAAACCTAATGGACATGAAAATGCATGGCAATACCAATATGATCTAATACCTAATAAGCATGGAAATGTATATGGCATACAAAGATGACCTAATGCCTAAAATGTCATGAAAATGAATGGCAATACAAAATGACCTAAGACCTAATATGAACATAAGTCATGCATGGAAGTAACATAAACATATAATGACCAAATAAACATAAAACAATGCATGAACATGGCACAATCAAATACAAAATCTTATGGCATAATGATGCAAAGCATGAATGAAGACATTGTAATCACATACTCAAAATGAAGATGCAAATGCACAAGGCAAAAAAGCATATAGAAACCGAATGGTCATGAGCATATGTAAGGAAATGTAGCAAGGCAATAACACAAACACACGGCATAGTAAATCAAATACACAATATCATGGCATAAAGATGAAAGCATGGCAACTAAACAAGATGAAAATGCACACACAAGGCAAAAATGAGCATGGAAACCGAATGGACACTAAAGGTAATGTGAGGTCCTAGCATGGCAATAACACAAACACATGGCATAGTAAATATGCAAGACTTAAAAGGAAACATGTTAGACCAAACAATCATGATGCAAATGAAAAGATATAGCTAGGTAAATACACAAACACATGGTATGGCAATAACACAAAGCATGAACAACTTAACATGGTGAAAACAGAAAATTAAAAATAGCAAACAAAGTAAGTAGACATGAGAATAATGATAAAAACAGCAAAATAATAACAAGTAAAGAAAGTTAAAAACAAGCTCCATATCTTGGTTATTTTAAAAGCTAGAACATCAAGACAAATCAATATACCACAACCATCAAAGAAATAAAACCAAACACATCACAAGCACACCAAATGGGAGGTTCGGCCAACAAAAGAAAATGGTGAAATTTTTTTTTCTTTGATTTTTTCAAGAAAACATAAGATAGGAGCTTTAAGAGGAAGTTTTAAAACCTTTATTTCATAACCAAAAACAACAAGAAATACAAAATCTCAAAGAAAATCAGCAAGTTAAGCATGAAAAAAGACAAAAATTGCAAGAGTTAGGTGCCTTTAGGCTACCTTCCAAAGCTATCTTTCAAGCTTTTTATTCTCTTCTAAATTTTCTTTGCTTTTCTACACTTAGCTATTTACTCCACAAATGAATAATGATCAGCCAAAGAACCCCCAAAAGAAATGAAACCCCCCTATATGGTAGCCGAATGGTCACTAAATGGTGTAAGGATGTTGTCATTTTTTCTCTAGCTAATTTGATCCAAAGAACACTAATCAAAGATGCTAAAAATGTGAATTTACCACCCTTAGATTAAGTGATCAGCCCCTAACAAATACAGCTATTCTAAAATATGTAACCATAATGTTGACATCCTTCCTCTTCATTCATTTGACCATGTGACAAAATCACAAAGGCTTGATCAAAAAATAACCACCTTATTATCCAATTTTAGCCTTTGGATGAAAGAACTCAGCAAAATGTATCTCCTTCATGGGCTGGCCGAATGACCCTTCAAATTCCAGCCCTCTCCCTATTTTTTAAAATTGCGAAAAAGACCCTTTTCGGTAAAATTATACTTTAGCCCACCAAACTTGATTAAATAGCAAACGGACTTCGAACCCGGATTTTATTTTTTCAATACTTCCTAAATAATATAAAATTGAGTTCTGAAAGTTTTCATAATTTTTCGAGCCCATTTGCTATTTTTCCCAGATTTATCTTCCAAAATTGCCCTTAGTGCACCCAAACTTTTGCCATTTTTCAAACGAGCTCCATTTCCGGATTTTTCTTCGTCAATCTCTTCCAAATAATATAAAATTGAGATCTGGAAGTTTTCATAATTTTTTGACCTCATTTGCTATTTTTTCCGGATTTATCTTCTGAAATTTCAACTTAGTGGGCTCGAAATTTGCCATTTCTCAAACGAGCTCCGATTTTGGATTTTTCTTTGTCAATCCCTTCCAAATGACATAAGATTGAGATCTGGAAGTTTTGGTAATTTTTCGAGCTCATTTGCTATTTTCTCGGATTTTCCAAGTTTGCCTTTTTACCTCCAAAACCTCGGTTTTACTCAAAACAAGTCTGATTTCCAGATTTTCTTTTTCCAGGCCTTTGTTATGTATTGAATTGGAGTTGGTCTAAAAATGCCCAATTTTTACGATCAAATTCCCCTCCGATTTGATTTTTCCTTTTTCCAATATCGAGAATTTCCTCATTTTTCCGTTTTTCCTATAATCGGCTCTTTTTTGTTTACCCACTCTTCATCAATTAGGGGCTTTAATTTTACCGAATTTCGCCAAAATTCACCAAAAATCCTAATTTTCGATTTTCTTTGGAATTGACTCTTCCTTTGGTTTTGCTTCCATATGGCCTCTCCATTACCCGTAGTCATTGATTATATTCCATTCGGAACCTTCAATTTCAATCAATTTGATCGTTTAAGCATTTTCCCCCAAATTTATCAAATTAAGGTTTCCTTTCCACTAACTCTCCATAACCCATCTTCCGGACTCCATATCTCTCGTTGTAGACCTCGGATTATCAAAATTCTTTCACCATTGTTCAATTTGGATCTTGATTTTGAATGAGGGTTGACTTTTAAGTGGTTGACTTTTTAGAGTTGACTTTTTTGGGGTTGACTTTTTTCAAATTGACTTTTTATGCTTGACTTCTTAAACAAAGTCTCGGAATACCACTTGCAGGATAAGAAGAGCTTTTTTGCATTCTAAAACATCATTAGGAAGAAAAATTTACCTGATTTAGGGGTCCGGACAAAATTAGGTGTCTACACTTATGTTTTAGATATTGTGGGTATCGTCCTAGTAAACTCTCACGAGACAAAACTCGTCCACTAGGGACACTTAGGGGTTTAAACGCTTTTGTCACATGCTAAGTTCCATCGTGATTTCCTAAGAAAGTGGATTAGATTATTTTTTATTACTTTGTTTTTATTTTGTTTTGCTCGAGGACTAACAAAAGCTAAGTATGGGGGTATTTGATAAGTTCACAAATTACACATTTTATGCCCTTTCTATTCTTAGTTTTCGTTATGTTTTCTATCTTTATTCTAGTTACTTAGTTATGTTTTTGAATATTGGGTATATTTAAGAGAATGAATCAAAAACAAGTCAATTATGATGTCAAAGAGCTTACAAAATCACAATCACAAGATGAAAGAAGACTTGGGAGTCAAAAGGATCAAATTCTTGGTGCAAAGCAAGAAGGCAGATTTGACCTCTGGAGCTTGTTGCTAAGAAAACATAATGTTAAAATCTTTATTCAAAGAAACTTCCTTTTTAACATTTTAAGCTTACTTGAATATCTTTCCAACAATTATTATACTCCCAAATCGGACAAGAAATGGTCATCCAAATCAGCCGAGAAAGTGCTAGAAGATACAGTAGCATAAGAGGGCTGGCCGAGAGCCTAGCGCTTCGGCGTCCCAAAGGTCGAGAGCCCAAAGCTGCGCGAACTTTCCAAAAATAAAAAAATCGCAAATTCTGCCACTTATTGTTACTTATGCGGCAAGAAGCTGTTCTCAGGGTTTTAAAACTCTATAACTACCATTTTTTTAAGCCACAAAGTTGACATGTTTTGGTTATTATTAATCTTCTTCTTCTTCTTTTTCTTTTTCTTCTTCTTCTCCATTCTCTTATTTTCTTTTTAGTTTTATGTTTATGTTATCTATGCCTATGCTAGGCTAAACTTTTCTTTGGTTAAGGGTGAATTCAAAACCCTAGACATGTTGTGTAATTGATATTCAGATATTATCATATATTGATTTTCTATCAAGATTAATTATGTTCTTCCATTAGAATTGTTCATGATATTTGTCTTGATTTGTTTAGGTGTGCAACTAGATAGATCTTGATAATTATCTATTGCTAGATTAGGAGTATTGATCCGTGTAATTGTCTTGATTTCCTATTCATAAGTAGCAATTTATGATTAATGATTATGTTGGATTTTAAATAATTGCAATGTGGAACATAAAACAAGTTAAACAATTCAAGCTTATGTGTTTGTTGCTTAGATCAACCTATCTTTGTCATCATAAAGCTGCTGTCAAGTTGAATCTAGAGAGCTTATTCTAGGTTTTTTTATGGTTCAAGATTAAATAGAGAGCTTGTTCTATTTAACGACGAACAAAGGAAAGATTGGGGTAGCAGAGCTTATTGTTATCTACGGTTGATAGTTTTGATAGATAATTGATGTTGATAATTCTGATATTGATTCTCAATTATGTTTAGAGGTGGCGAATGACTCCTTAACCATACTTCTACTTATTTGATTTTACATTACTTCTTTAAATCTTGTTTTTCTTGTTTTCTTTAACTTTCAAAACAACTCAAACCCCCTTTATTAGATTAGAGCTAGAAGTTATAAATCAATAACTTATACATTAAGAACAATCTTTGTGGATTCGACCCTTGCTTACTATTATACTAAACATCGATAATATTTAATGCAAGGTTTTAATAAGATACACTATTCCGAGTGCATCACTGTTGGTGTTTCCTAGATTGTGCAGAAACTGGCTCATAATAAAATGAGAGGCAAGGGTAAACCCAAGATACCTCCCGATAGAGAAGGATTAACTGGTCAAGCTTCTACTCTCTAAGTTGAAGATTTTGGTATGGAACATTAGAGGACTCAATGATCCTCTAAAGTAAAAAGAAGTCTACAAGTTAGTAAAAGATGAAAAAATAGATATAGTTTGTCTGGTAGAGACTAGAGTGAAGCAGCACAATCAGCAGCTGATTCTTTCTAAGTATTTTGGTCTCTGGAAAGTCTTGAATAACTATGAATATGCAGTAAATGATCGTATATGGGTGTTGTGGCAAGATGATTCTTTACAGCATGTTTCCTTTTAATGCACAAGTTATCTCATGCCAGATTGCTTGTCTTGTGGGGAATTTCCTTTTTAGTGTTGTATATGGAGACAATGCAAGCCAGAAAAGAAGAAGACTTTGGCAATATTTAGATAACATGGCTCAGGCTAATAACAAGAGTCCATGGATGATTGTAGGTGATTTGAATGTTACCAGGTGCCCCAATGAAAGTTTTGACTTTGATGGCCATCAAATTGTCACACCTGATATGGAGGATATCAATACTTGTACTTCCAATGCATCTTTCATGGACCACCTTTATGCAAGTCCAATGTTCACATGGAAAAATAACAGAGCTGTAGGACACTTGGCTAGGAAACAAACAGGGTAATGGTTAACGATGATTGACATTCCACTTTTCCCAACTCAAAGGTACAATTCTTGACTCTATGAACCTCTGACCACAGTGCTGCCTTAATTACCCTACAAGTACCAAATCACTCTCCTCCTAAACCCTTTAAATTCTTCAACTATTGGACTGATCGTGTTGAATTTCAAGGAATAGTGAGGAAAACCTGGGAATCTGAAGTTGTAGGACCACTAATGTACATCATTTAATAAAAACTGAAGAGACTGAAGAATGAGTTGAAAATATTCAACAAAGAGCACTATGGCCAAATTTCATCCTGAGTTCATGAAAAGAACATGGAGCTGCAACAAGTGCAAAACTCAATTCTGGGAGGTATTCATGACACTAAAATGCTACACAAAGAGAAAGAGTTGCTTTTAGAGTAAATCTCACTTTCCTCAGCTAAGGAGTCATTTTACAAGCAAAAATCCAAGATTCAGTGGCTAAGACTAGGTGAGCAAAACACTGGGTTTTTTTCACAAGGTTACAGCAGCTAGGAAAGCTTATAATTAAATTAAAGTGTTGTATGATTCACAAGGGCAGAAACAGAACAAACTGAAAGATATACAAAAAGAAGCCATACAGTTCTACAAGGAACTTCTTGGTACTCAAAATGATGTAGTTAGTAGCTATTCTACTCTAGCACTGAAACAAATATTGAACAAGGGTACTGAATAGCAACATGAAACCCTTAATACAGATGTCACACGAGGAAATAAAGCAAACTCTCTTCTCTCATCATAAGAACAAAGTTCCTAGACATGATGGGTATAATGCCCATTTCTTTAAAGAAACTTGGAGCATTATTGGCAATGATTTTACCAACGTTGTTCTATCTTTCTTCAGATCTGGCAAGCTGATCAAGTCTGTTAATTACACTATAATCACTATGGTTACATAGATGATAGACTTTAGACCAATCTCATGTTGCAATACTGTTTACAAGTGTATTGCAAAGCTGCTTGCAAACATGCTTAAACTATACTTACCTGAGTTGACTAATGCAAACCAGAGTGCATTTATAAAGGGTAGGAGTATAAGTGACAACATTCTCTTTGCTTAGGAGTTAGTCAAAGGCACTGGGTTCAAGCTTAGGAGCCTTCTAGTAAGGTATTTGGGAATTCGACTTCTATCTGGTCATCTATCTGCAAAGCACTATGATTCCCTCATACAAAGGATTTCTAATAGGATCAACAGTTCCTATATTGGACGCCTACAACTTATCAGCTCAGTACTGTTTAGTATGAAAAACTACCGATGCACTATGTTTATTCTGCCACAGAAGGTAATTCAGAAGATTAATTAGTTGTGTGCTGCATTTCTATGGAAAGGCAAGAAAACCACTGCTAGAGGAGCAAAAGTTAGCTAGGACTTAGTTTGCAACCCTAGGAATGAAAGTAGGCTAGGCCTAAAAAAACCTTAAAGTGTGGAATGTTGCTTGTATCCTAAAGCACATTTGGGCACTTTTCAATAGCTCTAGATCCATTTAGGTTGCTTGGATCCATGCCTATCCTCTGCGAAATGCTAGTTTCTGACAGGCAAAAGTGCCACTATTATGCAGCTGGGATGGATAGGAATCCTCAAGCTAAGGGAAATAGCACGACCACTATTGATTATGCCAAATAGTGTAAATGACAAAATTAGATGGGCTGCCAATGCATTAGGAAATTCTCTATCTCGGATACTTGGAGATATTTGAGAGCAAGCAAAGCTAAAGTGCCATGGCACTCTCTGATATGGTTCTCTTTTAATTCCCTAAGTTCTCTTTTATAGCATGGTTAGCTATACTTGATAGATTAAGCACTCTGTAGAGGACGAAGACCTGAGGGATTCAACTGCAATCAACAGTCTGTCTACTGTGTCAAGAAGAAGAGGAGAATAGAGATCACCTATTCTTTGCCTATGCCTACTCTTCACAGGTCTGGTAAAGGGTACTAATCACTTCAGCGGTAAATAGGAAATTTGTAAGCTGGGAACAAACCTTCAATGGGTTATTCAAAGCTCAAAGGGCAAGACATTTAAACATATCTTGCAAAGATTTGTCTGAACTACAACAATTTATTATATATGGTGGGAAAGAAACAGTAAGAAGCACTCTGCAAGGAGGAGACCCCCAGAGGAAAATTTTCAAATAATAGTTGCTATTGTTAGAGCTAGATTTAGTGTTTGTACAAAACTCTTAAATTCTGTTGTTAATTCATATCTTTGCAGGCAATGGAGTATTGCCATGATTGATCTGTAAGGCAATACTCATAGTTACGATTGTAGCAGGAATTGTTGCATCTTTTGGATGTTGAAAATAAAACTTCAATTATCCAAAAAAAAGAGATTGTGTTATTCTATCTTATATTTGGTGTGCCTAAAAATTAAGAGTAAGATAAAGATCATTTTTATAATTTTTATTATAAATATAATTTAAAAAGTTTTTAACTAAAATATTATATAATTATAATAATTTCTATAATTAAAAGTTAAATTTATATTTTAAAAATAATAATTTTATCAAAAACTGTTTTTCTATATTTTTTATTTTCATTATTTATTTATTATAATTTAAATTTAAAATAATTTATATCATTGAAAGCTAATTTTTAAAAAAAAAAATCATTTAAAAATAATTTTTTTAAAAGTTGATATTTAAAAAAGTACATTGATTTTTTTCAATTTTTTTTTTATAAAAATATGATTTCTTTTTCCTTTTTTCTTTCTCTCGTTTTCTTTTCTTCTAATCTCACATTGGGAATAGGGGAAAAAATAAAAAAAAAAATGAAAAGTGAGAAAAAAATGAAAAGTAAGAAGAAAAAATCCTAGTAAAATTTAATAATATAATCTATAATAATTTTATGATTAAGATTTAAATTTATTTTTTTTAAAATGATTGCTTTGAAATATATATATTAAAGAAAAAAATTCAATTTTTTTTAATCAAAACTATAGTTTTCTTTATTCAAAAAATAAAATAAAAAAAAAGTAACAGAGGGGAAAATGAAAAACAAAGAAGGAAAAAATAGGGAAACAAATTGGATTAACCAATTAAACAATGACACTCGTCATCTTATTAAATGTTTAAATTAATTTTTAAATGAAGTTTAGGTTAAAATAGATCATGTTTAAACATCTATTTGGGATTAGAAATAATCTTCTGTTTTTGGAGATAATTAAGTCGTCATATGCTAGGAGGATGATTAATTTTTTTATAAAAAAGGTCGCAGTCTGAAAGTATAGAAAAAAGTTGTAGAAAGAGATTTGAATCCATACCTATTGGATATTACTTTTTAAAAATGATCAATTCTCCTTTTTATGTATGCATAGGATGATAATTATCATACCCTATCCATCTTAATCATCAAACATACTTTTACTTCTTATTTTCCTTAATTAAATTTTTATCCATATTTCTACTTTAACCAAACACAAGAAAATAAAATCCATGAAATCTAGTTTTCTTTTCCTACCATTTTTTCTATGAACCAAACAGAACTAAATGTTGTTGATTCATCGAACCAGGCTGTACAAGTAGACAATGTGAGGGTGTTACTTTGTGGCTGGTATTCGCAAATGACAGTAAGATAAGTTAAAACAACAAAACACCTCTAAATTTTATCATTTTATTTAAATAAATTTTTATATTTTTATTATATTTAAATAAATTTTTAATTTTTACTTTATATAAAAGATAAAATTTTGATCTATTTAAATAAACAGTAACCTTTAATTTATATTTAAATAAGTCATAACCTTTAATTTATACTTAAATTATTTCTTAACATAAATTAATCTTTCATTTAAAATAAATACTTATTTAGATATAAATTAAAATATAAATATTTATTTGGATAAAAAAATATAGACTTATTTTTTAAAAAATAATTTAGAGGTTTTATTTTAATATTTTAACCAATAAGATATATATTTTTTTGGGTTCATATAATAAGATACTTATCATCCAAAAAGGGGAGAAAAAGGAATAAGTTTGTCGTAGGTGCACAAAAGAACAAAGCCGTAGCAGCTTTCCGGTAACATCAATGCAAATTAACGACAAAGCCCAAAGGAGAAAACAGAGAGAGATTAGTGTTACCGTCTATTTCTTCGTTTTTTTCCCTTTGTCTACAATCTTCAATACATACCTCCAGCCCACCTTTAACCCTCACCCTTTTGTCTGCAGTCCACTCTTACCCCCATTTTCTCCTCTTTATAAGTACCCCTAAACATCACACAGGGCCAGCTCTTAAAACTTCCGGCGTCCATAACTTGGCAAATTAAGCTAAACAAGACAGGCCAAAGTAAGTGCTCGCTTATCGATCGTGATTCAACTTCAATGGCGAAGCTAGGCCGAAATGCCGTGAATAGAAGCCTTGAGAGTCTTCTAGACATGGACAAATCAGCAGCAGCAGGCAAGAATAATGCCGTGCCACCTGTGCCTGCCTGGAAGACGATTTCAGGCCACGGCTTTGAGTTCAGTAACCTCTCTTACAGTGTCATGAAGAAGCAAAAGAAAGATGGTATATGGATCAAGAAAGAGGCCTATCTTCTAAATGATATATCAGGCCAGGCTATGAGGGGTGAAATCATGGCCATCATGGGGCCTAGTGGTGCTGGGAAATCCACGTTTCTTGATGCCTTGGCTGGTCGGATTGCACAAGGGAGTCTTGAAGGTTCTGTTAGAATTGATGGAAAGCCGGTCAGTATATTTACAATTAATTATCATCTTCTTTGGATGATCTTAAAACTCTAGTTATGCTTTGTTCAGGTGACTACGAGCTACATGAAGATGATTTCGTCATATGTAATGCAAGACGACCAGCTGTTTCCCATGTTGACGGTTCACGAAACCTTCATGTTTGCAGCTGAGGTGAGGCTGCCTCCCTCCATTTCCAGGGAGGAGAAGATAAAACGAGTAAATGAGCTGCTTGATCAATTAGGCTTAGAGGTAACCTCTGCCAGAGTGTCTGAACTGAAACACAAATAAAAATTTAAATGATACTCCTAGTAATTATATATGGCTCTATATATTACAGAGTGCAGCACATACATATATTGGTGATGAGGGAAGGAGAGGGGTGTCTGGAGGAGAGAGGCGAAGGGTGTCTATTGGCATTGACATTATTCATAAGCCATCTCTGTTGTTCCTTGATGAACCAACATCAGGTCTTGACTCCACAAGCGCTTACAGTGTGGTGGAAAAGGTGAAGGACATAGCTCGAGGAGGTAGCATCGTCCTCATCACCATCCACCAACCCTCCTACAGAATTCAATTGCTCTTAGACCGCATAACCATCTTAGCAAGGTACAAAATATCAAATATCAATACCTACCTCCTCAATTCATCATACAAAGTTTTGAACAAGATTAGAACCCACAAAAATGTTCAGATCTATATATATGTTTGTTTGAACACCGTGTCTTTATCAGATGCTACAAATTAATTGAACAGCTAGCTGATGATGGTTGGTTGGTTGGTTGCTAATTAAGCTATATATCAAAATGTTACAGGGGGAGACTAATATATATGGGAAGCCCAGCCTCTGTTCCGGCTCACCTTTCTGGGTTTGGAAGGCCAGTTCCTGATGGTGAGAACAGTCTTGAATATCTTCTAGATGTTATCAAGGAGTACGATGAATCAACCGTAGGACTTGACCCTCTTGTGCTGTACCAACGTGATGGTATCAAACCTGACCAAGCTGCCAGGACTCCGCTTCCAAAAACACCGAAAACACCAAAGAACCCTTACACGAAAACGCCTGGATCGAGGCATGCTATTAGCCTTCATAGCCATGCTTTCTCTACTGGCAATGGAACTCCTCGATCAGAATCTGGCCCATTTGATTACAATGATGATGACGACGATGACAATGATGAGGAGGAATTTGACTACTCTCTGGAACGCAAAGCTGCCCGAAGGCCGCCTCAGACTCCAATGAGTATGCAGAGTAGTGTCTATAATCCACGCTTAGCCTCTCATTTCTACAAAGACTTCTCTGTCTGGGTCTACCATGGTGTCACTCGAACTCCTCGCCGTGCACCATCCTGGACTCTAGCTACAACTCCCGGTCGAACACCTGCTAAAACGCCAAGTTCTGGAGCAAGAAGTTATGTTTCAGGCCGTTATCAAATGCCTCAACAAACATCTTCTCACCACAAAACCCCGGTAGTTTTTAGCCCATCTATAGACCCATATGCTCCTTCTTATGAAGAGTTCGATATGGAAGAAGAAGTGCTAGATGAGCCAGAGCATGGATCCAAGTTTGCAAATCCATGGCTCCGAGAGGTTGCAGTTCTCTCATGGCGCACAGCTCTTAATGTGGTTCGAACGCCAGAACTCTTCCTTTCACGTGAGATAGTATTGACAGTCATGGCAATCATTCTATCCTCACTCTTCAGAAACTTGAGTCACTATGATTTCCAAACAATTAACAGGCTTCTCAATTTCTACATCTTTGCAATCTGCTTAGTGTTCTTCTCCTCTAATGATGCTGTCCCAACTTTCATTCAAGAAAGATTCATCTTCATTAGAGAGACCTCCCACAATGCCTACCGTGCTTCTTCTTATGTCATCTCCTCCCTCATAGTCTATCTCCCATTTTTTGCTATTCAAGGTTTAACATTTGCTACAATCACAAAAAATTGGCTTCACCTCACAAGCAGTCTATTTAACTTCTGGATGATCCTTTTTGCATCTCTGATAACAACCAATGCTTATGTGATGCTTGTGAGTGCACTTGTCCCCAGTTATATTACAGGTTATGCTGTTGTAATTGCCACAACAGCTCTCTTCTTCCTCACTTGTGGCTTTTTCCTCAAAGGGAATCAGATACCCATTGCTTGGAGGTGGCTCCACTACATTTCAGCAATCAAATATCCATTTGAGGCCTTGTTGGTGAATGAGTTCAAAGACAAGGAAATCTGCTATTCAGGGAACGCATCGGATCTTTCACCAGGTCCTCTAGGGGAGGTGAAGCTCAGTGATCTGCATCTAAATAACCCAGGTCTTAAAAACTGCACAATGATCGGAGAAGACGTTATATCCTCAATGGGTATTCACTTTGAGAACCTTTGGTCTGACATTCTTATCTTGCTAGCTTGGGGAGTTCTCTACCGCCTCTTTTTCTACGTGGTTCTCAGATTTTATTCCAAGAATGAGAGAAAATGAAACTGCTTGTATCTCTGGGATTTACTTTCTCTCCCATTTCCATATGTTTGTCACTTAAATTCAGTTCATTGCTAATGCATGAACACGTTATTAATTAAAGCATTAGTAGAGAAATTAACGATTTATTTGGATTCATAAAATTAGGGAAATACACAAATAAATGAATAACATGTTGGGGCAGCATTAGAAAATAAACAAAGTTTCCTCTTTGCAAATGAGTCATTGTCTCCTTAACAAGGAAGAGACTGTAAAACCTATAAATTATAATTAAAAAAAAAAAAACTAAATTTAAATCTCACAATATGTAAATTAAACTAATTTTGTTTGATTTGTTGATTAATTTTTTTCTATTAAATTCATTAGATTTAATGTCATATATATATTAAAAGATGTATGCTAGTGATTATAATCCAGTATAATCTAATCTCGTAAGTATAACCTAGTAAAAAATTCAACACTTTTCTTTGGATTCATAAAACTATGGTAATAGAAGACAACACGTTATGTGACTTACAAGGAAAACATGACCATTTCTAACGTCTGATATGCCCTAAATGCTTAAGACATTGGATATTCTCAGAAAAACAAGATTAGCAGTATATTCCTAGAAAAGAGATTATATAAGATATATAGTTCAGCATTCTTGGTTGGACTTGGAACTTGATTCCTATTCCTGAGACGGTCATTTTTCCTTGCAAGAGCGTCTCACAATCGTAGTTGATTATAGTGGGACTGTATTATTCTTATGCCACAGATACGATTCTCAATTAGCAAGGGCAAAATATAACATGTGTTTATGTAGTTATTGGTCAAAAAGCATTTTCTGTGGCTCAAGTAATGACCACTTTCCAAGAAAGAGGAGTGATGGAATACACTATTGTGGTAGCCGAAACGGCAGATTCCCCAACTATATTACAATACCTCACTTCTTATAAAGGAGCAACTTTGGTTGAATATTTTATGTATCGTGAACGACACTCCTTAATCATTTATGATGATCTTTCCAAACAAGCACAGACTTATCGCCAAATGTCTTTTCTATTAAGAAGATTGCCTGGTCGTGAAGCTTATTCAGGAGATGTTTTTTATTTGCATTCACGCCTTTTAGAAAGAGCCGCTAAATCAAGTTCTTAGTTAGGTGAAGGAAGTATGATTGCTTTACCAATAGTTGAGACCCAGTCGGAAGACGTTTCGACTTATATTCCTCCTAATGTGATTTCCATTACAGATGGACAAATATTCTTATCCATCGATCTATTCAATGCTGGAATCAGGCCTGCTATTAATGTGGAGATTTTCGTCTCTAGAGTAGGATCCACGGCTCAAATTAAAGCTATGAAATAAGTTGCTGGTGAATCAAAATTGAAATTGGCCCAATTCGCCGAATTAAAAGCCTTTGTGCAATTTGCTTTTGAACTCGATAAAGCTACTCAAAATCAATTGGCAAGAGGTCAACGATTATGTGAGTTGCTTAAACAATCCCAATCAGCACCTCTTATGGTAGCATAATAGATAAGTACTATTTATACTGGAACGAATGGTTTTCTTGATTCATTAGAAATTGGACAAGTAAGAAAATTTCTCATTCAGTTACTAACTTACTTAAAAACGAATAAACCTCAGTTTCAAGAAATCATATCTTCCACCAAGACATTCCCTAAAGAAGCAGAAATGCTTTTGAAAGACGGTATTCAAGAATAAATGGAACGTTTTCGACTTCAGGAACAATTATAAATATAAAATTCTAACTTAAATTTTAATAAAATTTTTTAAATGAAATTATAATTATAAATTTTAATAAAAATATAAATATAAATATAAAAATATAATTATAATTATAATTATCTAATTACTTATCTAATTATATATAGATAATTATATAAAATTAGAATATATAAATATTCTATATGGAATATATGAAAATCTATTCTAAATTGCGTCCGATAAGATTTAAACCTATATTAAAGATTTAGAAGACCTCTGTCCTATCCATTAGACAATGGACACATACAACAATCCTACAAACAATTTTATTGACTCAGCTCGTCATGTCAACAAATCAATGTACATATCAGCATTTTTAATGAAAAAAGTGACACCGTTATCAATTAGATCATAATTTTTAAATTAATATAATAAGAGGATTCAATTTATATAAATTATATTAGAGGGATTAAATCTTAAATTTTGAATAAGTACAAAGATCGATAACAGAATTAGTCCAAATTAATAATATAAAATACAATTAATAGTGCTTAAGTATTTTATTTAAAAAAAAAAAAATACACCTTACATCATTAGATACATTTATTTTAATATAAATTTTTTTAACTTAATCTTTATTTCATTTTCTGGATTTGCAATATTTAATATGTTATAATTATATAAATATTGACATAATAATAATTTATGATTTAATTTTGATACGTTTATATATATTCATACGTTTTCATATTATATCCTATTTTTTAATATATTTTAATTATTTTTATAATTTCGTATTGGTGTTATATCATATCTTATCTAAAATTAATTAAGTCTACATCTCATCCAATTTTAGATTTTCTTTCAACAGTAACTATCTGCTTGGCTCAAGTAACAAAAGGCCCCAACAGCTCAAAGGAATAAAAAACCTTAAGCAACGTGGCGCAATGTGATTGGAGAACCCCAAAGTTTAATAGAATCTTATTGGCTAATATATTAAAAAAAAAACCTTAAAGTAGTACACCTTATTTAAATAAACTTTTATATTTTTATTATACCTAAATAGATCCTTATTTTTTAATTTTTACTTATTATAACTCTTAATTTTAACTGAAAAAAAAAAAAAAAAAACTCTTATTATTTTCTGAATCAATTAGCATTTCATATTGAGGTGAAGGTTGAAGTGGCACAATGACATGAACAAATATTGTTGACAATAATATTCAAATTAAATATTTTATAATTAATAGAGTTGTGACATGTTTCAAAGTAAAAAATAAAATAAAAGTTTTTTTCTCCTGATGTGTTTGTTCAGGTCAATAATATTTGTCCATGTCATTATGCGACTTCAACTTCCACGTCAACATGAAATACCAACTGATTTAGAAAATAACAAGAGTTTTTTTTTTTCAATTAAAATTAAAGGTTTTCATGGATAAATTTAAAGAGTAAGAGTCTATTTAGGTACAATAAAAGTATAAAAATTTATTTAAATAAAATGTATTAATTCAAAAACTTTTTTAATATATTAGTCAATCTTATTTTCCCTCACCCAACAAATCGCATTTAACGAGATAATAATAACTAATTATGTCACATTTATTAGGTGAGCGTAAGAAAAATTTTTATATAAAAATTATTTATTTGAGCATTTTTTTAAAAAAAAAAATTTAAGAGAGTAATAATATATATTTTTTTAAATCATAGATTTTTAGAGAGAATTTTTTAAAGAGAATAAATAAGTTTTTTAAAAAATAAATATTATAAAAAATTAAAAAACATAAATATTTTTATAATATTATTATTTAATTTATAAAATATTTATTTTTTACGTAAATTTTTAATGAAACTGATCATTTGATTCAGTAACATCAATTCAAAAATGACATTAGAATATTATAGATAAATATAAATAATAAATCTGCAAAATAAAAAACAATCACCTGCATCACACGTGTTTTCCTCAAGATGAACCCACCACCCATATCAATCTAACAGTTCAGTGAGGCACGTGGTCACTAACAGGCAACAGTCGGTCTTAGACCGGACTATCCGGTAAAATCTACACCTGACAATTCGTATATCTGTGTCGTGTTCGTATATTTTATCATGTCATAATCGTATTTAAGGTATTTTATATTTATATAAACTTTGATACGTTAATAATTTGTATTATATAGATTTTAAAACATTCGTGTATTCGTATCGTGTCGTGTTCGTGTTATTTTTTTATGTCGTGTTAGTATCGTGTTTTTAGTTATTTTTTTCGTGTCGTGTTCGTGTCTTGTAATCGTGTCGTGTCCAATATTATCAGATCTAGTAAACCTCATTAAAAAAAAAAGAACGAATCATTTATTTTCTTAATTCTAAAAATAATTTTTAAAAAAATAATCGTTCGGTACACATATCCCATATTCCCATGTGATTTTAATTAAAGTTAAAAATCAGGCTCTCTTCTCTCTTTTTTTTCCTTCTATGATAACCCCCTTTTATTTCATTTCATACATATAATATATTTGTCCTTCCTCTTCCCTTTTGTTCCTTTTCTGTCCTTCTCTTCCTTTCTTCTAAGAAGCTAAGCATTGTCTTTTTAATTGTTTTCGGTGGGTTAAGACTAAGATAGAGAAATTCATCTACAAGTTTGCCCCTTGATTTTTGTTTTGTAGAGTTCAAATTTTTTCTTTCCTTTTGTTTTGGAGATTATATATGGAGAGAGATTTTATGGGTTTGGGTTCAAAAAATGCTCCAATTACAATCAAAGAAGAGGCCTTTGATGGGCCTAAGGATTCAGGTATAGTTTTCTTTTCTTTTTAATTCATATAATTGATTCCGTTTTTCAAAATAGAAGTTGGTGTCTGATTGAAACTTTATAAAATTTTCTTGTCTGGATTGTTTTTTGTTTTTATAATACTTTTTCTGTTCAAATAATAACGTTGTTTAGATAAAAGAAACTGCTTAGTTGCATGTTGAGTTTAGGCTATGTGTATTTAGTTTTTTTATATATATATATATATTTCTTTTCATTTTCCTTGAGTGATTAAATGAATTTCTTTGCTTAATTTTCTTGGTAACAAAACAAGGGAAGGGGGGTTGGGGAAAGTTTTGCTCCAAGAAGAAAACCCGCGAGCAAAATGCCCTTTTCGTTTAATGGAAAAAAAAAAAAGGAAAAAGAAAAGAGCCTCGTGGTACAACGTTTGTAAATACAAGGTACAATTACTTTACAACAGTCCTAGGATACTTTTAATAAAGTTGACAATTTCAGTTAGGTGTTATCGGGAGCAGCCTTAAATATTTTAAAAAAAGAAAAGAAAAATAATGCTTATTAATTAATATATTTAATCTTATAAGTATTACTTTAAGTGTTGATTGATAATGAAAAAAAATACTATTTTTTTTTTTTTTGATTTGTGGTAAATGCTAACGTGACTGAGCAATGGGTGGGGTAACACGAACAGAGAACCTTTTGTCTGTATAGGCAAAGCTTGTCCTTTTTCCGGTTTCCCCCAAAACCAAAAGATTAAAAAACGAATAAAAAGAAAAGATAGAAGAGAAACATATCTTGAATTAGTTTTTGCTTGGCTAAGACTTTTAAATTTAGTTGTTGAATAAGTTAAATGTGGCATATTGAGTTGTCGTGATTAGGGATTCCAGTAAATTGAATATTTGTATTTTTTTAAATATTTGAATTCGAATTCGACTAATTTATATAATATTCAAATTCGTTTATTATTCAATTATTGCTATTCGAATTAGAAGACAATATCTAATATCTGAATTTATTAAATATTTGAATTCTTGATAATAAAAATTTGCATGTTAAGTTTCGAATTTCTAAAGTAACATAATTTTTTTTAATATATTTTACAAATATGTAAGACGATATCAGATTCGAATATCCGATAATATCCGTATAAGTAAAGTGGATTCAGATAACTGATTCGAATATTCGTACTATCCGAACCAAAATCAAAACGGATTCAGATATAGGATATCCAAAAGTTTCTATCTGAGTCTGCTCTGAATCCGTCACGGATAATAATAATGTCATGAATGGCCCCTGAAGTTTATCAAATTTGTCAATGTAGTACCTGTACTTTAAAAATGTCTATTTTGGTACTTAAAGTTTACACTCCGTGTGCTATTGTAGTACCTGTCAGTAACACCGTTAAAAATTGATGACGTGGTATTTGTATTCAATGAAAACTTGACACGTGGCACCATATAACGATGTCACGTGTACTAACTAAAAAATTATTATTTTAATTTTAAAATAAAAATAATATTATTTTAAGAATATAATGATGACACGCGGCACCATATAATGATGTCACGTGTATTAACTTAAAAAAATTTAAAAATTTAAAAATTAAAAAAAAGTACTTTTAAAAAAAAATTAATTTCATATTTAATTTTTGTAATTTTTTAATAAATATTTTTTTAAAAGAATTAAAATAATTTCATAATTTAATTTTTGTAATTTTCAAAAATAAATTTTTTTTTAAAAAAATTTTTTTAAAAAATTTTAGATATTATAAATGATTTAATATTTAATTTTAAAATATTTTATATCTTAAAAATAATTTTAGTTAAATAGTTTTATTTTTTATTTTTTAAAATTTTGAATTTAAAAAATAGAATTTAATTTTAAAAAAATATAATTTTAAATTTTATTATTATTTTAATATAATTTTGTAAGTTTTTTAAAAAATTAGATATTAATTTTTAAAATATTTTTTGTATTTTTAGAATATTTTTAATTTATTTTTTAAATATTTTTTCTTTTTTTTAAAACAAAAATTCCGATATTAATATCTAAAAACTCAGGTGTTGCCACGTGTCATCACCTGATTGGTCAATGCTACATCATCATTTATATTTAAACGGTGTTAAGTCAAAGTATCACATTGATACACGGTTTGATAGTACAGGTATCACATTGACCATTTTTAAAGTACAGATACCACATTGACAAATTTGATAAACTTCAAGGGCTATTCATGACATTATCCCTAAATCTAATATCCAAATTTGCCAATATTCAAATTTACAAAAATCGAATCTAATAATATCAGATATCCGATTTTTACTATCTTACCATCTCTAGTCGTGATTCCTTTTTTCTTATACAAATTTATTCTTTAACTTTTAACTTTTAAATATTAATTAGTTTTACATTTTAAATGGTGTTATTAATAGTTGTGCTTGGCTTGTTATCATTTGAGATAAAATATTGTATCTGGCTTGGAAAAAGAAGACAATTTTTTGATAAAATATAACGGATAACGTGGTTGCGTGTTAATAAAAATAACATGGATGGGTACAATGTGATTAAATAATGCTCTTATCAGGGACTTAAATTATTATGCATCTTTATTTTTCTTAAATGTGGCATTTTGAAAGGCAGTGCCTATGCCTAATGACATGTGCTTTGGACATTTTTTTATGGAAATACTCATTAAACAAAGTATTTGTTAACAATAATATATTTATTCCAGAGTTGATGGCTGCTTATCACGGCCACGGGGCATGTGCCAAATGCCATAGATGTTCTGACCCATTGTTTTTTTAGTACTTAGATATAAGAAATAAACAACATGAATTGGATGCTTCATTATATAATATATGGTGGTTTTGGCTTCATATATCTATCTCATAATTTTAATTTAGTTTTTTTTTTTTTAATGTCAATAAATGTTTCTAATAGTTGTCAGGAGCAAACATTTTTAGAACTTTTTTGACCTTGTTCTATATAATTACCAGTCAAGAACATGAACATTATATTCTGCTGGTTGGTTTAAATATTTGATCTTCTTGAACCAAAAGATTAGCTGATTCCTACATATTTCTAAGTTTGGAGGTATATAGAAAATTATCTACATGAAGTCTCTAGCTCTGTTTTTATTTTATTTGTTGCTTTCCTTGCAATCGAGTGATTCTGAAGTTCACTCAGATATTGTAATGACATTGCAACTAACCAGGCATGATATTCAATTCATTTTGGTTCTGCAGTATTGTTAAGGGGTTCAGTGATGCAGTTGTCTTTCTCAAACAAGGTATCTGCCGTTCCTCAGTTTCTGTCTTTCAAGGCTGCGCAAGAAGATAGGCCGAGGAAGGCTGCTCATGATCCTCCACTATCATCCGGATTTATGGCTATACCAACTGCTGATTCTAACCAGAAACCATATTCTGGCTTCACTCAGGTTTGTTGATTGCCATCATAAACTTCTTGGGTTCTGATTATTTTTTTAATATTTCAGAACTTTATTTCATGTCTGGAAAAGTTCAATTTGACTTTAATAGGAAGTTTGAGATTTTATTATGCCCATATTTTGTTCTTTTAGACCTCCAAAGTTCAATATGCAGGGACTTTGGACCTGGTTGTCTTATAGTTTCATTGCAGATTTACTGATTTTTCCTCTCTTCTTTCCCTCCTATGACTTGCAGAAACAAGGGGGAAACCACTACACAGTGGCAACATATGGTCTGCAACCACTAGATGGACACCAACCCCACCGTTCCCAGGAAGTGAGGATATTTCCAGTCTCCAGCCAGCCAAATCAAACAATTACAGTTTCTATGAGCACTCCTCTTCTCCAGTCCCATCTTGCTTCCACTGGACAGAATATAATTGGTCATACTGTAAACCCACAACCTTTTGCAGGAGTCCCAATCATGGCTCCCCCTGTATCTGTTGTTCCTCCATCAAGTTCTATTATTGGTACTACTGATCTTAGGTATCTAAACTTCTATCATTTTTTCTACATGTCATTTTATTGAATCTCAATAGCATATGATAAATATCAGCCTAAATGGGTAGTTGGAATGATCAAGGTGAAGCTGAATTCCTTTTGTAGGAATGCTGCCAGATCTTCTGGGGCACCATCTCAGTTGACTATCTTTTATGCTGGTTCTGTGTGCGTGTACGATGATGTGTCTCCTGAGAAGGTAAAATATTGCTTCAGCATATTTTGTTTATATGCTTGACACCATTAACTTTAGGTGGTACTTAGTTCTTTGCTTCCATATCCAGGCCCAGGCTATTATGTTATTGGCTGGAAATGGGTCTTCTGCAGCTCAGAGTAAAACGGCTCCCATGACTCAAGCACAGACACATATCACACAACCTTGTACTGCTGATGCTTTTTTTGGAAACAATTGCTGTACCATGTCCCTGTTCTCAGGCCTTCCAAGTCATCTTTCTGTAACCTCCCATGTCAGTTTACAGCCAGGTGGAGGATCTAGTGGCACCAATGAACTAACAGCTGCCATAAGAATAGGAGCTTTAGCATCTACAGGTAACCAACCAGAGCCTCCCAGATTGGTTAATTCAGTAGGATCTGCTGCAACAACTCTAATTCCAGCAGGTATTAAACTCTTATTTTTTGGGTAGGATTCTCCAGTAGCTATTGTATTCTTCTCTAAACTCTTTTAATTGTTTGATTTCATGTATTATGTACTCTGCTTTCATTTTCTGAGAGTCTCGTATTGTTGTTTGTGGAGTAGCTGTGCCTCAGGCTCGTAAAGCATCCTTGGCTCGATTTTTGGAGAAGCGTAAAGAAAGGTATTTGCTTGTTTTATCAATTTGATGACAAATATTTGAACGTCTATAGAAATACTACTCAGTCCTGACATGAGTTAGCCTCCTATTTTTCTTAAATATTAGGATCTGTGTTTTAGAAAACAGTGAAAGTTGGGATGATGCACTTGGATGGTACTATCATCCCTACTGAGTGAGGTGATTCTAAGTTTTTTGTGCAACTTATTAAACTGTGCGACTATGTTATTTGAACTCGGGTTGAGTGTATGATACGGATATGTGTTCTATACGGGTATACTCAAATTTTTTAAAGTTTTTTCATATATATTTAGAAGATCGTACCTCTATATCCATGTCCGAATATGTGTCAGACACAAATATTTTAGAAAAAATGAAGAGTCGGAGTAATATAGCTATCTAATTCCGCTGGAATGAGATTTGACATAAGTATATTTCTAATACATATAGTATCACAAATTTCTTTTACACCCTTTTGAATTATCGATGATGATGGCTGTGTGATAGATGTTGTAACTGTTCGTTCTGTTATATGCTATAAGAATTAAAATGGAGTTACTTTGTTTTCTGGGCAATTTATAGTGCTAATCTCAGCTATGATGCTTGCCCGTGAGACTTGTACACTGGCTACTTCCAGATGTTTTTTTGACTATCATCTTTTTTGTCAGTATCAAATATTATCAAACATATTAGATGCCCTTTGAAATATGTTAAGGGACTTATTATGTGCTGTTTGACAAATTGAAAAAGTCAATATTATTAGGAGTTTAAGGGCCAAATTTTAGGTATGGAATGTTACAAGTACTGAACTTTATACCATGTAAACTATTTTGTATGTTAGAAATTAAGTGTTGGATAGGTTCTTTTATAATTTTGAAATTTATGATTTTATAAGGATTTCGCATCTAATAAGAGTTTCTTTTTTTCTTTAATTTTTTTATAAGGGCGCATCTAAACAAAGTTGAAAAGGAGAGTTAAACCTTAGAACGAAAATATGTTCATTGAATGTATTAAGTATGTTGTAACTATTTAACATTTTTATCGTTTTTTTTTTTTAAATTTTTTTTTATCATTGTAACTATTTTATCAAGTGATTCCAAAATGATAGAATAAATGGTTTGGGAAAAAAAAAAGTAAATTATTGAAAAGTAAATTCTTTAACGAATATAATTTTTCAAAAATTTATCAAATAGCACCTTAGTGTTTATTGCTATGTTGTTCCGATTTTTCATTTTTCTTGAAATATTTGTGTCCGACGCATATCTGGACATGAGTATGGCGATATAATATTCAAGGACCCTCCAAATACATGAAAATCTTGAAAAAAAAATTGAACATACCCGTATTAAATACATATCCGTGTCCGACATTCAACCCAAGTCCGAATAACATAGGCTTATTGAATAAGCAATGGCTGATTCAATTTTGTATAATGTTTGGTGACCCTAGTTTTTAGAGAATTGTTGAAATGGCATGCTTTCTAACAGAGTTAAAAGTTGCTAGAGGACCTGTATCACCTAACCCTTGCAGTGTTCATCTCCATGTTATATACCTGTTTAAAATATGCATTTCATGGATTTTGGTGGTACTGAGAAAATATATGGTTATGGAACTGAGCATTGAACATTTTGTGCTGCATTGCAAATCTGAGTTTCTCAGGCTTACATGTTTCTGGTTTTACATCCAGGGTATCAAACACCTCGCCATACAGTATCAGCAAGAAATCTCCCGATACTGGCCCCTCTTGGATTTGATGGTATAAGTTTTTCTGTGACTTCTGCTGGATCCAATCCTCTACAAGCCATCAATTAAGGGTCGAGGCCTTTGGACTGAGTCACTGCTATAGATACTGAAACTAAGAACTCAGGTTTTACCAACACATTTTTTTTCATACGAAATTTTTTCGTAGTTTTCCTAGATAGAAACCAAAACTCATGAGCAAGTGGAAGCTTTCTTTTTTGTTTGCCAATGTTTATGCCCACTTTTTTGGCATATGCTTAAAACAAGTTTAATTTTCTTTGTTATATTGAGATAATCTGGAATAACATCGGGGCTTCTGATCAACTGTTAAATTGGGCCCAACTCCATTGATCCATTACAATGAATTCTTTTATCAAACCGGGTATTTTAAGGTTGCGTTTGACAATGCTTCTGGCTGTCAGAACGTTCGTTTTGACAGCCAAACAATGCTAAACAATTAGTTTCTTTTTTCGTGAAAGCTGCTTTTGACCGCTAGTTTTGAGTCAAACCTAAAAGCTAAAAGAATGGTGCTTTTGTGGTTTGCAAACCATGGTTTGGAGAGAAAATTACCAAATACCCTTTATTAAAAAATTATTACAAAATTATCCCCTAATTAATTTTATTCATTTTTTGAATAAAATTATTCTTTTTTTTTCTAAGTATATAAAATTCTATATTATTGATATTTTTTTAACTTAAAATGAAAATATGAAGAGAATATAACTGTTTATTTTTTAATTTTAAATAATTTAAATTTTTAATAAAATTTGAAAATTTTATTTTTGTATAAATTTGTATTATTAAATCACACAATTAGTTTTTATACATCTTAATAATTTACTAATATTAAAAATGATTTATTCTGTACTTTTAAATATTATGTCCTTTTTAGACATTTTAATTACACACCGTAATTTTTCACAGCAATGTTAAATACTAAAAAATTTCAAACCACATTTTTTCAAAGCACTTTTCAAACACACTTTTTCAAGTCGAGCTTTTTCAAACTACAACAGCAATGCTAAACTAGGCCTAAGTCTTTTTTAGGATGAGTTTCGCGCGCGTTACAAGCAAATGATATAGACAATTTGGTAAGACCGCATATATATATATATATATATAAAAGAAAGAAAGAAAGAAATTACATTATATTTTAATTCAAAAGTAGATTGTTTGAAAACATAAAAAAAACATTTATTATGAAAAATCAACATTATATGTGAAATTGACATAATGATATGTTTGATATTCTTCATAAAAGTGTAGTAAAATGTTATTTTTTATATTTTCTTTGTCTCCTTTCTTGTGTGTTTTTTTTTTTTTTTTTTTTTTTGTAAGATAGAGATCACAAATTTTTTTACAAATTAAATGTATGTGATTATTATCGATATTTGAGATTTAAATACATTTCATATTTTAATATGTATAAAAATATGTACTTTATATGAAAAAAATTAAGATGATATCAAAATTTAAATCATTTAGATTATGTTTATATCCATCATTCATATTCATATTAAGAATTATAAAAAATAATAAAATATATATAATAATTCATAACTTATAACATCATTTAACATAGGTTTTTTTTTTATTATTTAACCATCATAATTTTTTTTTATTTAATACCTAAAATAAAAAAAAAAAAAAAACTTACATCACCCGTCTCAAATTATTATGCAATATTTTAATTTTATTGATCATTTATAATTATAGTAATTTTTTATTCAACAATATAAAAACCAAAAAAATAATAGGACCTTATTTTTCAAAAAATAAAAAATAAAAAAAATAAATCATTATACGATACATGACAGAAAATGAGAGTTATTTGAATAATGTTAATTAAACTTGTCAATCTCAGACAAAACAGATTATACGACACGAACACAATATATGAAAAATAACTAAAATACAATACGATACGAAAAAATAACATGAAATACGACAAAGTACACATCTATATACGACAAAGTACACATCAAAATTTAAATAAATATATAATACCATGAATACGATTATGACAAAAAAATAATACAAACACGACACGAATATACGAATCTTTCTATAAAAAAAAAACTATCCAATTGAGGGGGTTACTTTAAAGTAGTATTAGATAGATGCCCGTGCGTCGCTACGAGTAGATTTGTATAAGGGACGAGCTATCCGTCCAAACCCGAAGGTCCATCCGATATTTGGGAGGGTTTAGACAAAAATATTAGACCCGAAAAATGGGCTTGGACAAAAAAATAAGGCACGTTTAAAAAATGAGTCAGGCCTTGGCTCCAACATTCAAGGCCCGAGCCCGTCGACCCGGTCCGTTTTCTAATTAAATAATATATTGTTTTTATTTATTTATATATATATATATATTATGTAATTTATGTCATATAAAGATTAAATATATATAATATTATAGTGTAAACATTAAAAAATATGTTAAGTTGTTCATATTTAAGAACTTAATAAAAGAAAAATATATAAAATTACTAAAGATTAAATAAAAAATAATATATATTTTAATTTTTTTTAGAAAAAACAATATGGACGGGCCTAAATAGGATCGGGCTATTAATTTATAAATATGGACGGGTTTTGGCAAAATTTGAGGCCCATATTTCGGGCCGGGCTTGGGCAAGCATATATGGTGTTAATACCATTATAGGCCCAGCCCGAACCCGACCCATGGACATCTCTAGCTGCGAGCAAGTTATCGGATTTCAATTGATACTTTGTAATAAATTTGAAAGATAAAAAAATAAGAAAAGTAAAGATAATTTAGAAAAATAATAACTTCCATCATTATACGACACCTGATATAAAATTGAGAGTTATTTGATATGATTAATTAGATCTGGTAATTTCGGACACAACGTAATTATACGATACGAACATAACATGGAAAAAATAATTAAAACACGACACGACACGAAAAATAAAATGAACATGACACAAAAACACGAACATGTCAAAATCTACATAAAACGAATTATTAACGTGTCAAGATTTATATAAATATATAATAGATTGAATACGATTATAATAGAAAAAATAACACAAACACGTGACACAAAAATTGAGAGTTATTTGAATAATGTCAATTAGACTTGACAATTTCAGACACAACATGATTATATGACACAAACAGAACATGAAAAAAATAATTAAAGACGACATGAAAAATAACATGAATATGGCACAAATAGTATGAACGTGTCAAAATCTATATAAAACTAATTATTAATGTGTAAACATTTATATAAATTTATAATAGTTTAAACACACGATAAAATAACACAAATATGTTACGAACATATAATTTTTCCCTAAATTGAGTCATTATGACAAATATACAAAATATGAGATAAATTGAGACACGACACGAAAACACAAAATTTTCTCTAAATTGAATCATTATGACAAACTATACAAAAATATTTGGATGAATTGAAAACGACACGAATACAACATAAAAAATAATTAAAATACGACACGAAACGAAAAGTAACATGAACACAAATTAAATACACGAACAGCTCAAAATCTACATAAATGAATTATTAACATGTATAAATTTATAATTTTTTGAACACACGAAAAAATAACACGAACACGACACGAAAAATAACATGAACACCACACGAATGTGTCAAAATCTACACTAAACAAATTATTAACTTGTAAAAATTATATAAATTTATAATACTTTAAACACACAAAAAATAACACGAATCCAAATACTTTGAACACACGAAAAAATAACACGAATACGACATGAAAAATAACATGAACACGGCACAATATATTTGAAACCAAAATGATTTGAAAACAAAAAGATCCGAATCCGAGAAGTTACGAACCCGAAAAAACCTGAACCCGATATGACCCGAATCCGAAATACCCCAAGGTCCAAAATACCTCATTAGTGTTAATCAAAAAGATAAAACAAACATAAAAAATAATATAAAATAACCTAATTAATCCAAAAATTATGTGGCAAAAGTCCAAATCAAACCCCAAACTATAGCTTATGACATGTATTATGTGATAAAAAAAAGTGTAATACCATATGTAACCCCCAAACTATTACTAATGACATGTATTATGTGGCAAAAGGAGTGTGTTTCAAAATTCAAAATTTTGTATCCTCATGCAATTGGGGATAGCTTTTAATGTGGGTATAGATAGATAACTAAATCACTAACCCATAAGCAAAGACCAAAAACCCAAAAAAAATACCTAAAAGAATACCATAGCCTAAATACCCAAAAAAACACACATAAAAATGATGAATATTGCTGAGTTGTCAATCGGACATGGATTCAATTTCCCTAATCAAAGCCTTATATTGATTCTAGGGATAGTTTTTAAAGTTTGTTATAGATTGTATAATTACAGGTTCTTATATATAAAGGATACTTTTAAACAATTTTTTTGAGTTTGTTTTTTATACATTGACAATGAAAACTTTTTAATTTCATAAGCGGGTTAAGAAATTTTCATAAGTCCCACTTCTTTTTTTAATTACTTTTTATATTTTTATTATATTTTAAAGATATGTGTCACCTTGTTAAGACTACTTGTGGAGTCTAAAAACTCTAGATAATTTTTTCATCCACAAAACACAATTCATTAGATGATGTATTTGCTCTAAGGGTAGTGGAAAAACTCTGCATTTTATAGGGTTAGGAATCTTTTGAAGATTCGTCCATGATTTGAATTGTTCTAAGTGGTCGGTCAGCTCAATTGTACCATCATGTGTTTCTTTTTTAAACCAGCTAGTACTTCTACATAGCGCACAGCTGGAGATAGAGGGTTATGTCTATCGTCAAGAAAATCCATTTCATTGTTGGTCTTCTTTAGGTCGCTAAGCTCTTTTCGGAGCACTGCTAACTGAGTAGTGATCTATTGATTCGACTCTGGTTGGAATATCTCTTGTGCCAACTGATTATCTTAAGCTGTTCTTGGGCGGCGAGCATTCTCATGCGGGTTTCTTGCAAACGAGACAAGCTTTATACTTATTGGCCATTCCCACTACGGCGTTCAAAACATGCTAATTGTTGTTGGTGCGCTGAATGTCTTGCTAACTTTATTCGTGATAAAAAGTAACCAAAATTGAGAGGAGAGGTGCTAATTGTTGTTGGGTGCGTTGAATGCCATGCTAACTGATCTATTCGTGATAAGAAATAAACAAGATCGAAAGGAGGGTGGTGTTAACTCTATTCCTCAGGGAGAGGTGGTGGTCTTGTTGGAGGTAGAATCAGCATTGATAAATTTTCCTAGGGTTAGATTGAGGTAGAAGAATCTGATGGATGGGATTGGGAGGCCTTGTTGGGCACTGGAAAACAAGTCAACGGGAAAAGAGTAAGTTGTTTTGCCACCCTTAACCTCAAGATCAAGAGGAATGCCATGCTTATATTCAAGTCTAACCCTTAAACTTTCATCCTCTCATAGCTTTGCATGTGCGGTTGCATGCTTCATATCCCTATTTGCTCTTTGCCATCTCAATCATTTTCGTTTCTCTATTTCCTTTTTTTTTTAATTCTTTGATTTTACTATCAATTTTATGATGAATAAATCACATCACTCATTATCTTTGCTTATTTATTCATGTAAAGGGTTTTTTTATGGGGTGAGGAAACGTTGCAAACCAGTAAAACAAGATGTGGTAGGGAGATGGCGGAGAGAAGATTGGAGCAAACCCTGAAAAACAAGTGAGGTGGCAGGTGGTGGTGATGAAGGTTGTAAGTGACTGAGAATGGTAAAGATTATGGTGGCTATAGTAATTGCAGAGAAAAGTTGCAGAGAATTCTTAATAGATAAAAGTTTGTCAGACTACCCAAAAGATCCCAAATGAAACCTTTGGAGCTTTATTTATTGCATTTCCAAGAAAGTTATCAAGAGTAGTTACAAAGAGAGTGGGAAGTTATTAGTAGACCACTCACGTGAAAGTGAGATCAATGAAATGGAGGTTACCAAAGTTAGTGGATAGAATGAAAGTTATATGGAGGTTACACCTGAATAATATTTTGGTTACAGGCAATGAAGAAAGGTTATGTGACAGCACACTTAAGAGTGCATTGTCTGTTCAACGAGAAAGTGAAGCACTTGTGTTCCAGGGAAAGATTGAGAAGCGGACTTCTTAACAGTCTCCATATATGAGCCTCCAAGCCATGCTCTACGGGACATCCCAAGAGTGGAGCAAACCCATGAATCCTGCTAACCTTATAGGGTTAGCTCCACAGTTTTCACGTAGTTGTGTATCTTGTTAACTGCATTATAAATCATCTTTAACACATGCTATACAAGCGACTAGAGAGTGCGGGAGCACTTCTGCAATGGAGCGTTGTTGCAGGGAACACTGTTGCCAGGGAGCGTTGCTGCCAGGAAATGCTGTTACAAAGAGCGTTGTCTATTGCCAAAGAGTGTTGTTACCAAGGGAGCGCTACTGCAGGGAGCACTATTGTCAGAGAGCGCAACCCTGCTGCCAAGAAGTGCTGCTACTAGAGAAAGCTATCTATGAGAGTTGTGCCTGCATGACATGTTATTGGCCAAAAATAAGTGTTTACATTTTGCCCTTGCATGAGATTTTTTTAAAAAGATTCTCATGCACTGAAACAATATAAAAATAATACCAAGCATGGGAGACATGATTTTGAAATTAAGAAAAAAAAATGGATTTTAAAATTTGATGCAATTGTCTTTTAAAAAAAAAAAATTCAACAAGTTAATTAATGATACTTTTTTTTGAATAAAAAAATTGTATCGTATCAAGTCGTCGTGCATCATGCTGGCCTCGCGAGCGTGCTACCTCGTTGATACGGATAATTTTTTTAAAAATAATATTAATAACTTTTGGCAGGCATGATGTCAGTAGGCAGCATGCTGCCTGCGTAGGGAGCATGCTGCCCGCTGGCAGCATGCATGCAGAGCAAGTGTCACAGACTAAACTTTGCCTCAGTTAAATATTAATCCGTGCGGCACTTGGATGGACGCTTCCACACAAGTCAGCCAAGATCTCTCGATTATCTGGTTGAACAACAACAAGTACTTAGTTAGTCTCAAGGCCACTTCACGATATCGCGGGGCATAGTGGGTGCACACCGGCGACCCCCGATGCCCCCAAAGGAAAAAAAGTTTTATTAGTTTTGAAAAGAGTACAAAAGTTTACAAAAGATTATCGAGTCTTCCCCACCATCTTTCGAGCCATAGGGGCAGCCCTAGATGGTGGCCTAGCATATACCTTAACCAGTGAGGCAGCCCAACAATCCGCCGATTGTTCACCCCCTATTAAGAGCTTAAGAGCTTTTACAAGACTTCTACCAAGAACCATTACAATGTTTGAAATGGGGACACTTTTTCCTAAGACAAAATGGCTACCCTTCCCTGGCACCTCTACCCGGTCATGGCCCTATACAAGGTTGGCTCATGACAGCAAGCATGCTACCTTTTGACAGCATGCAAGGAACCCGCGAGGTTTGCATACCTCGCAGGGTATGCATCTTGTTGGGTATGCAACTCGTGAAAGTCACACACTTTAAAAAAAAAAAAAAAAACAAAACATAGAAAATCTATATATTTGTTGCTGCCAACAAGCAGCATGCATACTTGCCTTGCATGCATACTTGCCTTGCATGCATGCTGCCTGCTGGCAGCATGTTTGCCACCCGCGAGGTGCACCTCGTAGGTTGCATGCTTCGTGGGCCCCAATTTTTTAAAAATAAAAAGAGTTATGATTAAAAAAGTAATTAATTTAAATTTTAATGAGATAAAATGAAATTATAAATGTATTTTTAGAGTTCAAGTAACACAAGGAGATTATATTTATAAATACAAGAACAACTTAAAAAATCATTCATAAATCGTAAAAACTCTATTCAAAGTGAAAAAGTCTTCATTCTCTTCTTCAAAAAAATTCCTTTGAGAAAAGTAAGCTCTCCATCCATCCATCTATCTCTTCTCATTTATTTTTTTTAGTACAAAGCATAAGAATTTCGTATGAAAATTGAATTTGTTTTTTATAAAAAAAAATTTCAAGAAAAATTAAGATTTTGAAGCCTAAAATAATTGCCTCCAATTTTTGGAAATCACATTTTTTATTTGATTTTTTAAAAATTCAATTTGTAAAAGAAATAATTATGAAATAAAAAAATTGCAAATGGGTGCAAGCAGCATCGTGGCTGCTTGATTGTGTCACGATCCGTGCGTGCCCACCCGAGCTCGAGGCGCACAAAGCAGGTGGATCAGGATCTAAGCTACAAGAAGCATCTTAATAGATCAGGACTGGCCTAGTACCTGAAGCATTTTAGAAGACCCTGGAAGCTAGAATCTGCATGGAGACCTAGTCAAACAGTTCAGCAGCCACAATCCTAGCTCCTCAAAACTCTAGAGTCCAGTTTCCAACTTTCTTAGGATTCTAGATATTTTATAGGGAAGTATTGTAGGTCGTACACTTATCATCTGAGGAAATTGCGCAAGAGGGATTTAACTATCAATAGAGACCTCCCCCAGCCTCATTCTTCTCATCTCACAACTTTTATCAATATACAAGAGCATTCTTCTCTATTTCTCTGTGTTCTGTTTTACTGCCTTTGCTCCAGTAACTTTCAGTTTTCAGTGCCTTGGAATGTTCGTCTAGGCATGGACCCTCTTCTTGAGTGATAGTAGGATGACTTAGGCATACAAGGAAAGATTTTCAGCCTAAGGTCGCACGATTTGCTAAGCTAAAGTTTCGAGCCCGTGATACTTGCATGCAAGCAGCAACGCTGTTACTTGTACGTGCAATTGCTTGCATGCATGCAGTTGCGTGCTGCATGCAGACTGCCACCTAGCTTACCTGCATGCACGAATTTTTTTTTTTTTAAGAATTTAAAACCTTTTTTTCCTCAAAATATGAAATTATGATTTTTTTATTGCACAATTATAAATACTTACTTGGCCTTTGCTGTTGTTTTGGCAGGATTTTCATTCCCAACATGGTGAAGACTATGAATTTACACAGGCCAAGTTATGGTCAACCTTCTAGAGATGTTCTTCCAATTCCAAAGAAAAGAAAACAGATTACTAGCAAGGCTCCCATCAAGAAAATTACACTTATAGCAAACAAAGATAGTATAGTCCCTTCGATCCCTGAGAATTAGGAAGATCCAATCATCAAAGCAAGTGGGGCTGATCATTTTTGGAAATATGTGAATGAGAAACAGTATGATCAACATCCACTTGTACCAACTGGATACAACTCTGAATATATTAATTTTGAAGCATGTGAGAGAGAGTATATCCCCAGCAATTCTGTGTTGAAGTTTAGATTTGAGCAGGGACAGTTTTCGCTTTCCAGTACCAAACTTGTCAATTCCTTGCCAGATCAAGCCTAGGATGAGTGGGTAAATAAAGTATTGGCAAAACCTTCTAATGTGAATGCCCTTTCGAAGGCAGGTGTACTTAATGTTGTCCGAATTAGTTCCAGACTTTTCCATAAGAAAAGAGAAGTTGGATGTATGGCATGTTGTTCTTGATAGGTGGAGAACTTTCTCTCATATCATGATTACAGCTTGGGGAGAGCTCACATTTACTCTAGAGGATGTGTGTATCTTAATTGAGCTTCCCTGTTATTGAAATCATGGTATTTCTTCTATTGAAGAGGAGATGCGTATCTACAAGTTCTTTCATAGCTTGCTCCAGAGTCAAGGTAGCAGTTCCAGGTTGCACGATTTTCCAACTGGATAAGTCTTTTCTTCCATAAGTACAACCCTAAGAAAGGTGAAACTACAAATCCCACTTATCCAGACCATAAGTTCGAACTAATAACACTATTGGTTATGTGGTTGGTGCGGCATGTGCTTCCAAGCTGTCCAGATTATGGGATTTTTTCAGCTTTAATTCCTATAGCCATCAGGATTGCTAAAGGACTGGATTTTTCCCTTGCTCCATAATACTTGAGATCCTTGTATAAACGATTAGACTTGTAGCAAATTAAAACTGAAGATTCAGTTGGTCGATATAAAGTTCTGACTTATGTGGATGCTACTTTTTTTTTTCAAATATGTCTATGGGAGAGATTCAGCTTTTGTGCTGTTAAGCCTAATGTATACATCTTATCTTGGACTTCTAATTCAACAGTTGTTCACAAGAATGACTACAAAGCCTGGGCGTGGCTTGCTCGAATATCAAAGAAGAGTGTTCTTGAAGTGATGATGAATTCAATCCTAGGCTATATGTTAACTCACTCAATGGGTATGAAAATCCTACTCTTTAGTATGACTTGTCTGGTTCCCTGAGTATATAGAGAATACGTTTTTATCTATTGGTTCAGTTTCCTGTGCTACCTTGCATGATTGAAAATTCTAGCTCAGGGATTACTAGGGATTCGTACTCAGTGAAAATATATCCGATATCCTGGGTAACGTGTCAATTCAGGTATGATCAAGGAGTTCTACCTGCACCTTCTATATCCAGTGAGACCTTTATTACTAGTGCTTTTTGGTTTCTTAAGGATTCAATCAGGGATCTTCAAGTTAGGAGTCTAACTGTCTCAGCATTTTATAGAGTTGGCATGTATTCATCTGACTGGCTGGCCTACTGGGGTGTGTGCCTTGATGAGTGAAAGGCTATTGTAAGGCCTTCAACCAACCTTAAAGCCAGTGATCCTTAAGTGAATGAGGTAGAGGAACAGGTTGATATTGATAGTGACGATGATGATGGGATAGAGCCATGTGATTATGTGCATGATGATACATCAAACGATTTTGAGCCAAAGACTGATGTTGCTTCCTCTAGATTAAGGAATATCTAGATAAGGGATTATGCTTCTAACATTGTTGAAATTGATGCTCTCCTTTCTCCACCACACCAGACAGTAAATCGTACAGAGACTATTCAAAGTCAGGGTAGGCAACATACCGGGGATACTACTCAGTATGGCATAGGTTATGTTGAGGTTTCTGATATTGCTCCAGTTGTTCCCCATGTTTCTTTCTCACCAGTACTAGTAGTTAGAGATTCCAACCTAGCTCCTAGTACTTTTGGAGCAACTTCTGGAACAGTCACCTTTGCAGCGTGATCTACTTTGGGACAAGCACTCATTTGGAATAGGTGCTTTTGGACAAGTACCTTTGTGTCAACTTTATCTTGGACTTTTGGAACCAATATTTCTTTTGGTACTTCCAAGGTGGATTTCTATAGTTTTTTTGTTGTCTCACAACATCAGAAGTATTTAGAAGACATTTACCAAAAAGAGGGTGAGTTCTGGAGTACTTGCATCTTTCAGACCAAAGAACTTATTTCATACATACTAGAGCGTTATTGGGTAAGACTCTAGTAATTGCTGATACTCTATGGTCAGATATTCCTCCAACAAAGTTGCAATAGATACTGACACTCATGTATGACGTTGTCAAAGCTAGGTTCATACTGAGATGTCTTACTTCTTGCAAGTCTAAGGCCAGAGCTATTCTTAGCATGCAGGCAGACCAAGCTCAGGTGGAAGCAAGGTTGGATGAAGTTAAAAAGAAGCTTGGTTCACTTAAGCAAGAAACAGAGACATATCAGCGTAAAAATATAGAGTTGCAGAACCAATTAGAAACTATTCTTCGTCTTCGTAGCTCTAGTTCTTCTCCATGGAGCGACATAATAGAGTAGACTTATTTCATTTTGACAATTTTCTTTTTTTCAAGTTGAGTCGTCTTGGAACTTTGCTATTATTATAATACATGCATATAATGTGTTAAATCTGCTATAGCAATGACATGTTTTGTGAATGTCACACATTCTTCACACACATTTTTTTACTTTTGATAGAATCGCGCGGCCAAGGAGAACTAGCCACTCTTATTAGGGAGATTGAATCTCAACCTTAAATGAAGTAAACTATTCATCCTTTTAAAATAAACGTTTGAGTTACGGTCAAGGGGAACTCTCTACTGTTATTAGGGAGATTGAATCTCAACCTTAAATGAAATAAATTATTCAACCCTTTTAAATAAGCAACTGATGGCCAAAGTATGAGCGATTATAGTTGCGACAAGAGGAACTATCTACTTTCATTAGGGAGATTGAATTTCAACTATAAATGAAGTAAATTATTCAACGCTTTTGAATAAGCGACTTGTGGCTAAGGTATGAGCGATTATAGCTGCGGCCTAAGTATAATTATCACATTACAGTCAAAATTTAAGCATGAAGCTGCGGCTGGTTTATAATCAATATCATAGCCAATGTAGGCGTTAAAGTTGCGCTAAGACAGGATCAATAGATTATAGCCAGATTTTAAGCTATAGAGTTGTGACTAGCATAAAATTCATCTTTTTTTTATACATGCCATAGTTCTTTACAAGTGGACATAGCAGTCAACTGACAATGGAAAATAAGTACTGGACATGTAATTAACTTCTATTTACAAAAAGAAGTACAAGGAATTAAAGACAAAGTCCAGATTTCATACTTAGAATTTCTTGATATACTAAAAGTTAATAGGCACAGTAATCTTTGGGTTGACCAACTTGTAGTAACCACTATCATTCACTTCATGGACAATCTAAGGTCCTTCCCATTTTGGACTAAACTTAGGAGCCAGAGTTCCTCTTCTGATGTGTTCGGCAGGACGGAGGACTAGATTACCCTCTTCAAAGTTTCTCCTCTTTACCAGCTTGTTATAAGCTCTACTCAACCTCATTTGATGCATGGTCAAGTTCTTCTTTGCTATATCTTTTTTTTTTTTTTTTTTTTTTTTTTTTCAGTGCTTCTAACTCCAACATTTGCATGCTATCATTGTCAAGTTTAGAGTCCAACGCTAGCCTTGCAGATGAAACTAGTATTTGTGCATGAAGTATAGCTTTTATTCCATATAGAAGTGAAAAAGGAGTTGCCTTTGTAGGTCCACGCTTAGAAATCCTGTACGCCCATAGTGCCATTAGCAATACACCTCCCCACATCTTTGGATCTTCATGTACCATCCTACTCAACACCTCGAGTAAAGTCTTATTGGTAGCTGCAGCTTGGCCATTGCCTTTCGGGTAGTAAAATCTTATTCGCAAGAATCTATTGCTTCCCTTTGTCTCATTACAGCATTATTAGTTCTCCTTGCAGCTTCCACAAGAGTAGAATAGGTTGGTAGGGGTAGGTTCTCCAAATGCACTTTATACTCATCAAACATCCATGTATGCACACCTTCACCAGCTCCTTCTCATTATGTGAGTCTTGGATGTCCAACATCCTTTCCTTGAAGCGTGGTTAAATTCCATAAGATCCTCCATTGGCTTTTGGTGCTCTCTCCCCAAATCAATCAAAGTAACCTTCTCCTAGATGGAAAAAAACTTTTCACCGAACATTCTACACATTTGGCTCCATAACTCCACAAAACTAGGAGTAAGGTTGACATACTAGGTGTATACCTTCTCTATCAAAGACTTAGAAAATTCTTTTAATTTCAAGTCATCATCCAACCCAGTAATTCTTAGTGTCTCCACAAACTTTATCACATGCTCACAAGCATCACCGAACTTTCCATTAAATTGCTTGAACTTAAGACTACTGTAGTCCTTGAGATATGGCTTAGCGGCTACCCTAGCCGGGTATGGAAGCTTAAGATCGAACTCGAAGACACTAAGGTTTTTATTCTTCTTTTCAAGCAACCTCTGAAGTTCCTCCTTTGTGACAAAGCCTTGAGTTTCAGTGGGAACGCTGCTGCAGGGAACGCAGCCTTGCTACCAAGGAGATCTATCTATGAAAATTGTACGTACATGACATGTTATTGACAAAAAAAATGTCTACAATTCATAAGCTGATTAAGACAGGACGTGGCAACTTTTTTGCCTTTTATGTACAATATATATATATATATATTTCACAGGTGTTAGTTTTATAAATACACCTGCCATCCCATTCTTACAAATAGGATGCAATGAGAAATTAGGCTATTCGATCCAGTAGAAATGGACTTCTTTATGTTAGGGGATCCATCTGCCTCTCCATATATTTATCTACCTCGTCCCAAGTTCCTATCATTTTTTTTGTACTAATTTTCTAGAGACTCAAAGGTTAACTCCACTCCACTCCACTCCACCCCACCCCCTCCCCTAACCCATCTAACTCCATGATTCAACCACTTTAATGCCCTCTTGATTACAAGCCCACGCTACCGAGCTTGGCCCCAAGTTCCTATCATAAACCATACCACTTGACAAAAAACTTTGCTCTCAAGAAACCATTTCTTCTAAGGTACAGACTAAACCCTTTTCTTGCCCCCAAAAGGGAAGCATTCGGAAAATGCTAGCACCTTTCACAGTTTTCCCACACAAAGAATTAGGATTCTTCTTCAGCAGTGTTCATTGTCTGCAATAAAGTTACCAGCTTTTACACCAAAACTTAGCCATTGTTGCCTTTATTTCTTAGGAACCATCTTCGTAAAATTGATGCAGGCCATGGTAAACAGTGTAAATCATAATATTATAATCATCATGTTAATGCAAATAGTGTGGAACAAAGATAATTAGAGGTAAAACTATAAATGAACCGAGTTTAAATTTTGTTCCGTTCGTTTGAGTTTGAATTTTGTTCCGTTCGTTTATTTTTGAACATGTTCGTATTCGATTTGTGTTTCTTAAAGATTTTAGAATTGTTTTCGATCTCAATTCGTTTAATATTAAATAAACTTGTTCGCGAACATTAAACATACATGTTCATGAACATATAATCGAATATGTTCGTAAATAATTAAAATTTTGTTTATAAACAATAAACAAATAAATTTAATCAAACAAACAAACAAATAAATAAAATTTAAATTATTATTAAATATAAAATAATAAAAATACAAATATCATTAAATATAAAACAATAAAACACAAATATTATTAAATTTAAGTTATTATTAAATATAAATTAATAAAGCACAAATATTATTAATTTTATTGTAAATAAAATAAAGTACAAGTAATAATAATAATAATAATAATAAATAACTAAAATATAAACGAATTTTAAACAAATTTTTAACGATTTATTAAACGATTCATAAACGAGTTTGTTCATGCACACAAATAAATTGAATATACTTTGCTCGAGTTCGGTTCGTTTAATAAACAAACCTTATAATCTTGTTCATAATCGTTTATTTAACTTAATAAACAAATATAAACGAAAAAAAATCATATTGTTTACAAACCGTTTATCAAATGTTCTATTCATTTACAACTAGATTGTTTACCATTACCAAGCTAATAATAAAATTTCAATCAAGCATCACAAAGCTTTGATAACTTTATTATAATCAATATATGATCATCTGAAAAATCGGATCTAATGCTTGATTTAAAAAAGAAAACGCCAATAAAAATGCATCACCAAAATATAACTGTCTTAAAGCAACCGTCATAATGCAGTCAACATTATAGCAAACTAACATGGAAATATTTCAAATGTACTCTAAATTAGCCCAAATCAAGTAGTCTGACTGCCACATTGCCAACTTTATAAATAATTCCTTCCTTTCCATCAGCAGTTCTTAAATCTGAAGCAAACATTGTAACTCCAAATTATTAAAACTTCAAAGCAATTAAATAAAATTATAAAGAAAGAATGCATAAAGAAAATAAAGCCTGTTATGAGCAAATAAACCAGAAACTTTGATCATGATAACCATGAAAAGCTAAGGAGAGCAAAAGAGAAAGATGGAACAAACTTACATCAGCCGTCATGGAACATGTCCTATAAAAAGCTCTCTATGTCGAGTTCCAAGAAGGAGCACGGATCCGGAATATCGAAATTACTCAACACCTGGACACCACACGAAAAAAATATGATAGATATATCTTACTCACCAAGGCACTTAAAATTTCAAGTCATGTAATTTTGATCCTGGTGCAGCTTGAGAGTATTCATTATAATATGTAAGAAGAATACAAAGGGAGGAGACCAACACGGAGCAAAATCATCCATATATGCAATATGCTAAAAGCACGAACTTCAAATTGGAGTTCAAAAGACTGAAAATGAGAAGAAAAAAAAAATTGTTCTACAAAGTTCCTGATAAATTACATGGTAGCCGGTTTAATGTTTAAACCACTGAAAATCAACATGAAACAAAGGAAAACTTAAGAAAATGACTAGATGAAACCTAGGCCATTTTAAACCAAAATCTAAGAAGAAAAAAAACCCTCCAATAGGATCCTCTTCATTGGCAAAATAATATATTAATGAAGACAAATAAAAATAAAAAACACCTGTATGTATCCAATATACATAATAAAAAAAGGAGCAAAAAACACATTTTAAAATGCTCACTAACAGATAATACAAATTGAAAACTTTTTACCAATGGATTCAAAAGCAAAATGGATCTGTGGAGTTTAAATCTCTCGCATCCAGAATTGTTGTGGCATGTCCTTAGTTGATGGGTATTATGGAGCAAAAGAATTGACAAAAGGTTGAGACAAGAATCAAGAGAACACACAACCTCTGACCACAACATTTCTTAAATTGAGAACAATACCTCAGGGTGCACAATACCAAAAATGCCAATGCGCCTCCCATTGTAAATGATTTTGGCTTGCCTACCCGATAGAAATTCAGGTTCCTTCAGTAAACATAAATGTCATAAGTACAGCATGACTAAAAATAGGTGGCTTAAGAACAAGTTGAAGAACATGTCTTTTGCCTCATGTCCTATCCTTCTCTCTCTCATGCACCAAAGGAAATAGAGAACAGAGAACTAGACACTTACATCAGAAAGCTCTATATAATATCCTGTATTGTCACCAACTGGAACAAAAGGAGTCCCCATAACTTCCATAATTCTGTCCACCAGGCTATGAATCAGCTGTAGACAAGAAGTCCTCATTTCATTAGATTCCATCAAAGCATAAGGAACAAACAAATAATTAAATAATACTTTAGATCGCAGAACACCATTCTCTTCCCAAAATTATAATCAATTTCTTTTCTTTTTTGGACTATCCATACAATTTGTCCATTCTCCATATAAAACAAGAATAAATTGTGAAATCTTACACTTTGTACTATGTCATGTAATAAAATTAAACTTCAAAAACTATGCACAATTAACCAGTGTTTTAGAACCAGACCAAACAAGCTGATATTTAACCACAAACCGTCAACTTCTCCAGGTTGGATGAACCTATCAAGTGAACCATTAAGTCATTCTGATCATTTTCAAAGGAAAAGAAGATTGTTAAATCTCTAGCAGCATGACATAGCAGATCTATGAAACCTCAAACATATCGGATTGAAAAAAGAAAGGCCTTAAATTTGATATCCAGAAATCTTATATCTGTAGATTCTCATATCAGATTTATAACATATTTCATCTTAGAGAAAGGGAGAAGCAAAAAGGAAAAAAAATAGAAAATGTAGTCTCTCGCTTCATACATTGATGAATTATTGCTGGTTGACATTATTAGTAGTCAGTTCTCGCTTAAATATCAACATGGAAGGAAGAAGACAAGAAGCTGATTGAGATTCGCACAGATAAGATATCAACTTAGAAGGTCACAGAGAATACAGAATAAAAAAATGGAAACCAATTGTTGTGCTTTAAATGCCCTAACATTACATAATGTTTTAAACTGCACAGAATAGCTAAATAGCAGATAGCTGTAACCACTATAAGTGACAAAGAATAGAAGGGTCTGGGAGGGTCTATGACATCATGTAATAATAATTTTAATTGGCCTATAAACAACAATGTAATGGCTGACATTAGCATAATTGTCCTGTCCAGTTGGACCAGAACCCACCTCTTTGACTGGTTTAATTTAAATCTAGTCTTAAAAACATGCAATTGACTTATTCATTTCTTTTACCTATGCTTTTTCATATGTATATTAACTATACAGTCCCAATTCAACAAAATCGCAATATCACCCAATTCTTCATTTACTAATGAGGAACTCATACTATATTGGATTTGATGTTTCAAGGTTATTTGTTAACCACCAAATTCTTGTACGTAATAATAGATAAAAAAAAAAATTTGTACCACTTCATTTTGTCTTCAGCAGAGATCTTAGATTCCTTGGATATTAGATTCAAGTGCATCAGAACATATGACGGATAAAAAAGGAGTCTTTGACAAATATATCTCTTGTTTAGAGGATCATAAGGTAGAAATTGCATATGAAAGTGTAGCAACAGTAATGGAAAAAGGTCCCGTTAAAATTGCAAAAGGACTTTCTCTAAACTGAGTATTACATGTTCCAAGTTGTTTGTTAACCTTATATCCATCCATAAACTAGCTAAGGAAACTAACAAATTGGTGGTTTTTTTCTTCACATGATTGTTATTTGCATGATCCAATCTCACTGAAGAAGAATGGCTTGCTAAGGAGTCTCGAGGTCTTTATCTCCTACAACCAAACCTTATCAATAATAGAACCTCCTTTAGCTACTAAGGCACTTGTCTTGATCCAAGAGAAGAGATATGGTTGTGGCATAAGGGCATGGTGATAACTCTATGAAATATAGTTATTTTATCACATTTTGTGCATTCAAATCGGCTAAGTCCTTAAAGTTTTTATTCGGAATTGATTAGTTTTAATTGTTTTTAGATTAATTTTATTTATTTATTTCATGTTTAAATTAGTTATTTAGTATTTTGGTATTTTTATAGGTCCAAAATGAGAAGGAGCTTCGAGGTGCGAAAAGACGAAAAAGGTACAAAGCAACGCATGGACAGATTTGACCTCCGGAGCTTGTTGCTAGCAAAACATGATCTTAAAGTCTTTATTCAAGAAAACTTCCTTCTTGACTTTTGAAGCTGATTTCCATACCTTTCCAACGATAGTTTACTCGTCCAAATCGGACAAGATTTGCCCATCCAAATCAGCCGAGGAAGTGCGAGAAGACAACAGAAGCGAAGTGCAGCAAACCGAGGGGCTGGCACCGCGGCGCCGGAAACCAGTGCTGCAGCCCAGCAAGTCAGATTCATGGGCGCCGCAGCGCCCATGCGGCTGTGTGAAAAAAAAATAAAGACGAAAAAACACTTACCTGTTGCTTGGACGCGAAGTTTCCGACCCTAGGGGTCTAAAGCTCTATAAATAGGACATTTTAAGGCTCAAATAAATGGGAATTAAGTTCTAGAAACCTAATTTTGTTAAGAGGAGAGTAGCCACCAAAAGATTTCAAGGAGCTAAGGAGATTTTGGAGGATTGAAGACTGAAGACCTAACAAACCTTAGTTTTCTCTTTTCCTTTACTCTTCTTTATCTTTCTTGTAATATTGATGATGGTGAAACTCCTTTGTTTTATATTTTTATTATTTAGCATTAACTAATTTGTTTTTCTAGGATTGCAATGGAACTCAACATGTAGTTTGGATTATTTTACTCTCTTGCTTGATTTAATGATATTTGAGTTGTTTATTCAATCTTGTTCTTAATGCTTCTAATTGTTTGGCCACCAATTAGATTGATTTGGTAACCTAGATACAACTTGGAAAAGGGAGTTTAGTGTTAGACATGGATTGAATAACATATGTTTCATATTTATTATGATGAAATGATCTACATGTAGGGTAAGAATACACTTACGTGTCATGTGTAATCAATTTTAGAGTCTATGCTTATGAGTTTCTCTTTAATTCAATTATCATATGAATATAGTTTATTGGTTAAGAGGATATTTTTATAAGACCATCGGAAGATCCTTATAAATAGATTAGAACTCTAGGTTAACAACTCAAGATCATTAATCAAGTTAAAAGGGTAGGAAAAATTCATACGAAGTGTTGAGGGAAATTGTAATCCTAGGCTTTTCTCATTTGATTTAATTCACCTTTTAATTTGCTTTCTTTTATTAGTTTTTAATTACAACTTTTAATTAATTGTTTGAATAAGATTAGGTTGTTTTAATTTTAGTACTTAACAAATTTAGTAACAATTCCTCGTGGGATCGACACTTTACTTTTCATTATATTACTTGTTAACGATACATGCACTTGCGTGGTAAATCCGACAACACCTGGGACATCATTTATTTCAGCTTATGAGTTATATGTTTCATAGTCTCTTTAGAAAAGTTAGGCCCTTAGAGTTTAGCTGCGAGATCTATCAATTAGCTAAACATACTCGTGTATCTTACTTTTATAGTGATAATAAAAGTTCTAATCTCTTATCAATCGTGCATTCAAATGTATGGGGTCCTTGTGGGGTCTCTAGTACTTTTGGGTTTCGATGGTTTGTTACATTCATAGATGAGTGCACAAGATATACATAGGTATACCTCTTAAAAGAAAAATCTGATGTGGAAAAAAATATTTGCCACCTTTGTAAGAACAAGTGAATCTGTTTGAAAAAAAATATATATTCTACAAAGTGACCAAGGTGGAGAGTATGTAGGACATGAAATAAAAAAATTATGGAGGAAAGAGGGATAAAATAAAAAAAATTATGGAGGAAAGAGGGATAACTCATCATGTCTTGTGCACATACATCTCCACAGAAAGAAAAAATAGGCATCTTCTAGAAATCACTTGCAGTCTTTGCATGCAATGCTCCTAACCATTATAGGGGAGATGTTTTCTTAACAGCAACACATTTGATTAACCACACTCCTAGCAGGGTCTTAAATTTAAAACTCCTCAAATGCTCCTAAAAGAAATTTTTCTTACCGTCATTCTCTGCAAATTTGCCTCTAGAAGTGTTCAGGTCTACTTGTTTTGTCCATAATCTAGCCACTAATATGACTAAACTCGATCCCAGGTCAATTAGGTGCATATTCTTTGGTTACTCTCCAACTCACAAAGGGTACAAATGTTACTCTCCTCAAGAAAGAAAAGTCTACATGTATCGGGATGTCACTTTTCTGGAACAAGTTCCTTTTTATCCGCATGTAGGCCAGCAGGGGGAGAATAATATACATGCTGACCCACTCTCAATGACTCTCATGCCGCATATGCTGCAATTAAACCTACCCTAGGCCACCACCAGAAAACCCACCTGACACTACCAGGAAGCAAGTCTTGCAAACCCCTACTGGAACAGACAAAATCTGGAACTTCACCAGATCACTGCCACAACACTAGCAGACCCAAATTCCCACAAAATAGGCCCCCAAACAGCAATACAACAGCAGCAAGGCCTTCTTCTACAGCGAAGGACACAGGTCCTACAGGTAATGATTCTGTCCAAAAATTAAATATTGATTTATGGTTGCCTATAGCTTTTAGAAAGGGTACCAGGTCTTGCACGCAACACTCAGCGTCAAGGTTTGTGCCATACCACAGATTATCACCCAAATTGAAGTCCTTTTCAACAAAGTTAGGAGAAAAGATTATTCCAAAGAATATACATGAGGCACTGGCACATAAGCAGTTCAGACAGATAAAGAACTAGAAGCATTACAGAAAAATCAAACATAGAAGATTGTTGACCTTCCCAAGGGAAAGAGAGCAGTGGGCTGCAAGTGGGTTTTTACAGTTAAATATAAAGCTAATAGGTCAATTAAAAGATTTAAGGCAAGACTAGTGGCAAAGGGGTTCACACAAACTCAAGAGATTGATTATTTTAAAACATTTGCACCAGTGGCAAAAATTAATACAATTCGAGTCTTATTGTCACTTGCAGTTAACAGAGATTGACAGCTATATCAATATGATGTGAAGAATGCCTTCCTCCATGGAGATTCCTCACGGAATGAATATTGAGGGAAGCAAGAACAAGATATGTTGGCTGAAAAATGCATTATATGGGCTGAAGCAATCTCCAACAGCATGGTTTGGGAGGTTTGCGAGGTTTATGTTACAGATAGGATTCCACCAAAATCAAGGAGACCACACATTATTCATCAAGCATAGCAAAGAAGGGAAAATGGTTATCCTAATTGTATATGTGGATGATATAATGGTGACGGGAGACGACTTACTGGGAATACAGGCACTAAAGGAAAACAAAATGGCACAGGAATTCCAAATCAAGGATCTAGGGATCCTAAAATATTTTTTGAGAGTTGAGGTTGCAAGATCAAAACAAGGAATTTTCATCTCCCAAAGGAAATTTGTGATGGACTTGCTAAAGGAGACTGGACTGCTTGGGTGGAAACCTGTGTACACCCTAGTGGAAGCTAATGCAAAATTTGGACTATGAAAAAAGGAAAAAATGATTGACAAGAGGAGATATCAAAGGCTAGTCGGCAGACTAATTTACTTATCTCATACTAGACCAGACATTGACTATGCAGTAAGCCTAGTGAGCCAATTCATGCACTATCCTGGAAAGGAATATTTAGACGTAGTATATAGAATTCTGAGATACTTGAAGTCATGTCCAGGTAAACGTGTTCTATAATCAAAGGGGAATGGCCTTGGAGTGGAGATATATACGAATTCAAATTAGGCTGGTCCAATTATTGATAGAAGATCAACCACAGGTTACTGTACATATCTTGAAGGTAATTTAATTTTCTGGAAGAGTAAGAAACAAAATGTGGTAGCTAGAGAAAGTGCTGAAGCAGAGTTTCGAGCTCTAGCAATAGGTATTTGTGAACTATTGTGGGTGAGAAGTATCTTGAAAGATCTGAAGGTTAATGTTGAAGAGCCTATGAAGCTATATTGTGATAAGGCTACCATATCAATAGCCCATAATCCAGTCCAACATGAAGGAACCAAACATATGGAAGTAGATAAACATTTCATCAAAGAAAAGGTGGAGTCCAAGGAAGTTTGCCTCAACTACGTGCCGACAAAGCACCAGATAGCAAATGTCCTAACTAGGGGACTTGATCGTGGGGCCTATGAAAATTTGATGAGTAAGTTTGGTATGCACAACATTTACTCCCCAACTTGAGGGGATTTGAAATAAATGTTCATCAAGTCAAAGCAAGGAAAGCAGCAACCATGGTAGTTGAGATATTTTAGGAGATTAAGTGATAGGAATAAAATCATAATTTGAGGGATTCAGTAATTATCTCAATCCCTAATTTTTAGGAGTTTATATTTTTGGAATGTACTTGGCATTTACTACATGGTGTAACCCTAGGCAACCTTGTATATATGTAGCATTTCTTGTCTAATGAAAGTGTGCGACTGTTTTTCACAAAAATCAACTGAGAATTCAACATCATGAATTGATAAATCAACGATAGATTTTCTATGTGACCATAGAATTAAATGCACATGATATTATTAACAAAGAGGTGAAAACTTATTTGCGCATGAAGTAGATAATCACTTACATGGAACTTTATCCTGTTTTGATTTTCGAATGAGTAAAAGGTGAAGGAAAAAAAAAAGCAATTACAAAAGGAAAGAGAGTAGAGTACCATATCTCATATTTGGAAACTCTTAAAAGGGAGGGTAGAGGGTTTTGAGGGCATCACTTATCCCCTCTGTATCTCTCCAAGCTCTCATTGATTTTTCTTTTTTTTTTTTTGTCCCTCAAACTCCCCGAAATAGAGGAGACAACAACTAACTTTTTCAATCCTACCCCACTTAATCAATTTACTTTCAACCAAAAATCAAAGGAACAGTAATAAAAGGCTCTCATCAGATTAAACTCTCAGACTTTAATTGGTCACCATTGATAGAAATCTTACTACATTGTTTGGGGCATTGCCTACAGTGCAGATTTAAACGTCATAGTTCACTAAACGAATTCCACCCATCACCCGATAATTTAATATTTTCTTCTTAAATAACACCACCAGTCCATTCTAATATCTTAAAGACAGTAAATACAACTTAGAAGCCAGTTTTTCCCGTACATACTACTTAAATTTGTCCTTCCAGTACCATTCCATGCATGTCAACATCCCATCTTCATGCTCCACCACCACAATGGACATATCTATGCCCAGTCTAAGTTCACTACAGGCTTCATTCTTAAAGCTCCTTGCTCATTTTCTTTCCTTCTCTGTTTTCTATGGGTGGATATGATAGCTAGTTCTCAACCAAAGACCACTTAGAAACATTCATGGGCAATATTCCATAAATACAGAATTAGAGTTCATCAACTTAACAAGAACTGACAATTAAAGTTTACAATAATTCACTAAATGGAGTCATCTAATTATAAAAACAAAGAGGGCAATGAGGAAATTTTACCTCAAAACCCGAGTTAGCACCACAATATAGTGCAGCAAGTAGGCGACGGTTTGATGCACCAACATCTTTCTTCTCATCCAAAAGTACTACATCACCCACTTCATAAATCTGGAAATGTGAAAGTTTCCAAAAATGGGTAAGAAATAAAAGCAGTGAGCATATACTCATAAATTAATATGAATGAAGTCAAATTTGAGTAGCATAACAGTAAAATAATAGTAAAAGAACAGACAGGAATATTTCTGCATTCCTGTGTTCATTATTGAACACCTGTTGGGAGAGGAGGGGGGGGGGGGGGGGGGGATGGATTAGACTGGGGCAGTCCATGAAATAAGGGTTCCTCTAACAACTAACATAAGAATGACTACAACAAATATGTCCCCCTCCCCCATATTTCAACATCACACGCCTTTCAATAAAAAAGAATGTTTCCAACAAAATAATAGTAGAAGGACTTTTAATTAGGAGAAGGTACCATCTTCCAATGAAAGATGTGCAACAGAAAATAGTTAAAAGACCTCCTATTCAGGGAAGGTGCCATAGTTCAACAAAGTATAAATAACCTAAATTTCAGCACTTAACCTACCAATATAATATTGCGCTCCTTTCTCTAGTATTTACATGTTACCAGGAATTGGAAACTATAATATTAACCAACATACAACATACAAATTACAACTCAATCTGACCAAATTCCAACAATAATTCAAAATACTCAAAATTTATCAACCACGTGTTCATCCAATCCACCAATACTGTCAACTGCATGCAAAATTATACAACTGTATTCTGCGAGTGTTTCAGCCTGAACCATTTAAAACCAAAACTGTACCTTTATGGGCTTTGGATGGTCTTTGTTATGTCCAACGGTCTTCAGCATGCCAGGCATGAGACTTGTGCGAACCACCTATGCAAACAGAATAAGCAATCTTCAATGTTCTTTAATCAGAAAGAGTTCCAGTAAAAGGCTTCTAGTAAAAACATAGAACAGGTAATTCTTTTTTTTTTTTTTGGTCTCATCCTTCAAATGGACCAAACATGTTTACCACTTATCTCTAGAGAACAATCATGGGAGCTCCCCTCAATTGGCTGTTCAATTTTGAAGTACCAGTCATGTCAAACATCAATTTGATTGTCACAGATAAGGGCATGCATAATATTGCAAGAAGTCTTGACAAAAAAAAAAAAAAAAATTTAAGGTTGAAATAGAATCATAAAAGCTAATACTCATTCTCCAGCAGTCTAAAACACATCCCTAGTACAGACACATTAATGAGGAACCCCAGAAAGCAGGAATGTAAAAATAATCTTATACATATATTCTAACATGAAAATACAAACCTCAAAATCAGAAGAGCGGGGGTTTCCAATGATCACTGCAGTGGATTTCTCATCCTTTCGATTTAACATCTCAAAATTCTCTTTCTTAGAACATAAAATCCATGTCAACACCTCTGTAAAACCATTCATCGCAATCTAAAAAAAATTCAATCAGGGGTATCAGACAAAATTACAATAAAAAGAAAATTCTACAGATAAAAATTACTAGTTGCAAGAAGCAGCAGCAAGCTGAATAATTAAGCATAGGCAAGTGTGTATTTAGGCACCTCATATCTAATAAGATCACTGAGCTGGTTCAAGGGAAGGGGCTTCAAAGAAGAAAGCTTTCTCCTTGGAATATTATTATAGCCATAAGCAATTGCAACATCCTGAAAAAGAATAAAGAGCCTCATCAACAGAAACCCAAAAGGCATGAGCCCAACAACCTTTCCCTAAAAGATGTGTCAGCTAAATACTATTCCTTCGCTCATTACCTCCATAACATCACATGGGTGAAGAATGTCACTTCTGGTTGGAGGGACAGACACATTGACATTGTTGTCACCCAATCCAGCTTGTTCAGCATGCAATTGCATTCGTTTTAATAGACTAGTGACCTGTTTAGTGTAGACAATGGAAAAACATATTAGCAATAGCTATAAAGGTATGGTTATGAGGTTATCATCAACTTAACAACGACAGCAATAGAGTGCCACCAATGGTGCCATCAAAACAATGCAGACATACATGACACAATGACCATGACCATACCATATCAGACCTCAATGCTCTTCCTGCCCAAACACCCATTTAACATGCTCTCTCTCTCTCTCTCTCTCTCTCTCTCTCACACACACACACACAACAAAAACATTATGAAATACTAGCTTACATGGCATGCAGTCCATGTGTGGCACAAATGAATAAATACTAGTTTTTACTTTTGAGTTCAATCCAGTAGAAGTCATAACAGATGGAGAGATAAAGTAGGGGTAAACTCAGTTTCTTAACATACAACCGTTTAAAGAGAGTAAAAAGAAGAAGAAAAAAAAGAGGGAGAGCCAATTACTAATTTAACTAAAACTTAAATTCACTTTAATATTAAAAAAAAAAAAAAAAATGCCGAGTTGGTGTCACACCACCTCGTCAGTTGTTTTATATAATAACAAGAACTTCGTGCCACACACTACATATGTGGTATACAACTGACAAAAAAAGAAAAAAAAAAATTCTAATAATATAAAATTTTAGGTGTAAAATGCTCACGATGAGAAAAAATAAGAGATAACAATTGTCAGAGAAATACAGACATAACAGTAAGTGTGAAGAAGTTGGTTAACCAAGTTGGAGAAGACTCCAAATCATTTTAAATATTTTAAATAAGAATACTTGAGTTGATTGGACATTAACTCAGCCAGTTGCTTTTATATGTTAGTTTCTCTTAATTATTGAAATCATTTGCATGCTGACTTCACTGAAATTGGGTCAAACAATAACAGATAATATTAGTCATCTTATCCTGAACAGAGCGTGTGTGGGTAGGTGGGTGGGTGTTGCAATCATGAGTACAGACATAATCTAAAGAACTGAGAACATAATGTCCAATGCAAAGCCAAGATTGGCCCATTAATTTCTTGAAAGCATTTTAACAATGGTAAAACTATTATACAATAAAATGTCACACTCCGATCCATTATGGCGATCCAAAAGTACCCTTGAAGTTACAACGTTCCCTCAACATCTTTAAAACCTTATAACATTATACAAGTAACAATCATTACTACAAGCACTTCATACATGATATACTTAGTCATAGTCAACCTCAATGCATTCCATATGAAGCTACTGACGAAGTTAGCTTTGAGCAGACTGGAAAAAAGCCTCCAAAGGTGTTTAGGAGGCATCTTAAGGCTGGTTCTAATGCCAAAGCCTTGATTCACCACATGTACAATGATGGGAAGCTTAGATGGGAGTTCGAGTAGGCTTTATTAGTTGCTTTTGGATCTTAGACTATGTTGCTCCGACTCTTCATTTTTCTTGAAGTACCCGTGTCTGACACCCATGTGCAACACATATTCGGACATGGGTATGAGGATATGACCCTCCAAATACATGGAAAAACTTAGAAAAAATTGAACATACCCGTTTCGGATACATACCCGTATCCGACACTCACACCCGAGTCTGAGTAACATAGGTCCTAGATATAGGTTTCTTTAAATTAAAGCCGTCGGTTCTTATTTTATTTATTTATTCTAGAGTTTTAACTGTCAATATTATTTTCATAAATTTCTGGTTTGCTGGAAATTTCATATTTTGAGGCTAGGATCTTAGTTTGATTTTTCCTTATCCTATTTTTGTTTGAAGTTAAGTTTGTTAGCCTTTCTATTTGGAGCCCAAGTATTTGCTAAAGTCCCAGTTGAAATTGGATTTCTATGTCGTTTAGAGTATTAGGGATACTACGAGTCCATATAAATCAATGTAGTACTTCTGTTGAGATAGTTTAATATCAGAGAATTTCCAACATTATTGCTTTGTGATTCTGATGCAATCAACTTTAAGTGTGACTCCTAAAGACCCTGGGCGTGAAGCTTAGGGATTTCTTCTTCTATTTTCTCTCTATTCAATTTTCCCTGTTTTCCTCAAGAATTCGGGAAATTGCCATAAAACCTATTCACCCAGCTATACTAGGTCATCACTAGAGGAACAGCAACATTAAAATGAGCAGTTTGGAGAACAAACTCGGACAAAATTGTACCAGTTTACAACATATAAAAAGATCAAAACAAAAATAGTCAGACCAACATGAGTGGAACTCAATTAGACAATTACTTTCACTATATGATAACATAAAAAATAACAAAGAAATAAGAGGGAAAAAGATAATGGAAGCAATACCTCATCTACCTCCAGAGGAACTCCAATCGAACCAGTAATATATGATAGTGGAACTTCCATATTATATTCTGATAAATCGGGATAAACACTTGAGTTTCCATCAATTGATATCACTTCAACCGGTTCCACCTCAAATTTCCTTTCACAATATGTTGAAAATGTCGTTACCTGTAGAAAGAAAGAAAAGTTCATTCTCACCACTACCAATATACAGGTGAGGACAGAAACCAACAGCACTCAATTCCTTACCATTGTATTTAAAACAATTTTGGCCTTTGTTAAATCAGTTGCTGTGCATTCAATGAAGACATTTTTTGTCTTCAAAGTAATTGCTGAGTGTGCACTATTAATAATTGGTGGTAAAGACAAAACAGTTCTGTGTAAAGAAAAGAAAAACAGAAAGTTCATCCAGCTGTAAAAAATATTCAGCATCTTTAAACCTAACAAGACTTTCAGTATAAATAAACAATTGAAAAGGAGTAAATGTCGGTAGAAGGTTAAACAGCTTTAATTTAATGTTAAATTGATTGCAGTCACAAAAGTTAAAACTAATAATCAGATGCGCATTACCAAAAACCAAACCTGTTGTGGTCATATATGACAGGGAAGACTTTTGAATTCTCAATAATGTGCAAGAACTTCTTCAACTTCAAATCTGACTGTTAGATGTTTCATAGTAGAACATATTTAGTATAACCCTTCAGTGAAATAAAAGTTGTCAAATCCTATCTAAAACTAGGAGAAACTAGTGCAAAAGGTACATACAGAAATACCAAGATACTGATTGCTTAATAAAGCAACCTCACAACTTCACAGGTAAGCACAACAAATAAGCTTATATGAAAGATTTACCTTGTAAAATTCCATCAGCTCATCAGCTCTGAAGTTCTTCACCTAAATTAAAAAGATCAATTCCAGGAAATCAGTTTGCCCGGAGGACTAAGGAAAGTTTTTCAAATGAATAGAAGTGTGCAGATGGTTAACAATAAGAGGAATAAAGGAGGTGCTGATTAAAGAAGTAAAGACCAACTGCAATCTCTGAAAACCAAGGTAGTTCAACAGAAAAGGCACCCTTAAGAAGCTTTGTTCCTAAAACATCTAAGCATTATGTCGCAAAGACTGCATAAAAAGCAAGACACCAATTTCCAAAAACAGTTCCTAGATTCAAACTATACCTAAAAAACTAAAAGGGATCATTAGCTGTTGCAATGATCAAAGTCTTATCCTAATAAGTAACAAGCACAAGGACAAGAGTATGGATTCAAGTCTTGAGGTGGTTACTTGGTGTAAAAAATAAAATGTTAAGGAGCGAGGCCCTTCCCTACCAGGATCCCAGTTTGTAAGAGCATAACTTGGCAATGATCCTTCTACTAAAAAAATTTTTAAAAAAATAAAAATAAAAGATGGATTTAACATAGTTAAGTCTATAAATTAAGTTACAACCTTACTAAACAAAATTTTCTGCAACAAAATTGCACAAATCAACTATTGCAATAACAACACAAAGCCAAACATAGAATAACTATTTTTGGATTACTTTAAATTTACATGGAAGAAAAAATTATTAAATAATTAAAAGAAAAGAAAATAAAGATTCAACATGACCCAAAACTTCACCAGCCGATTTGACCAAACAACAACCGAACTTGCTCAACCCAAACCCCAAACCCCAAAACCAAATCAACCCGAACCCATTTTGACCAAACATGTCAAAACTTAAATTGATTATAATTTTATTTCTCTTTTAAATATTTTGTTGATTAAAAATAATAAATATAACAGAAACTATTAGTCTATCAATAACTTTAAAAGATGCTAAAATTATAAAATCTCTTTTCTTTCCAACATTATTTCTAACATCGATATAACTTCCGTCTGTTACAAGATCCCTCTTGTGATTAAAAAAAGAGTAAAATAACTGATAACAAATTCTTTCCATTATTAAAATAAGAATCAATTTCTACAATTATACATCACACATAAAATATTTCATTGCCATTTTTCCTTCTTTATTTTTCTTTCTACCAATTAGTTAAAATAAATAATTTTAGAGTATAAATAATTACTTTAAAAACAAAGTGATACATAAACTAGAAAATAAATTACAATAAAGTTAATTTCAAACTTTACTTTATAAAAAACAGTTTATATTTATATTCAAATATTTTTTATTTTTTACCTCTCAATAAAATTCTAGCATTCAAGAAAATAAGTAACACCACTTCTAACTTTTGGAGTTATGATTGACTTTGTAAGCTGTCACAATAATTTTCATGGTAAATTTAGTCATGAATGCTAAACTAATGGTATTGATAAGTGCAATGACGATGAATATCAAATATCAATCAATCAAAAAGAATTAATGACTTTTTTCAGAGGGTTATTGGTTAATGTTTTATATGAAATAATTCTTAACAAATGACATTTAATTTACTTTTGTTTATCTTTTCATTATCCAATCTAATTTTTTTTTTTTTAAATATATATCTTTATCATATCAATATTGGAGGTGTGACATAAACCTGTCCATGGGTCGGACTGGGCTCGTTTAGCAAAAATAATTTGCTAATCCAAGGCCTGGCCCGTCGAGCCCTAAAAGCAGTGTTGTCAAGGGCGTTAGGCGTACTCTAGGCGCTAAGACCTCTATATAGCCTGAGGCGCAAGGCGCAAAAAAAGCGTTCGCCCGAGCAAAATAAGGCGCATATATATATATATATATATAAAATATACCAAATAAAATTGAAGTATTATATGTAACTAATAAACTTCCGGTAACAATTAAAAAAAACATTATTATAATAAAAAAAAGATAGCTAAAAGTTTATAATAATTCTATAAATGATTATAAAAAAAGCAAACGTTGTTTTGTGATTAATAATTTTTTATAATTATTATAAATTAATAATATTTTTTTATTAAAAAAAATCAAACGAGTTTGTTTCTGAACACAGAAACAGAGCAACGTCTGTTTCTATGTTCAGAAACAGAGTCGTTTGCTCTGTTTCTGTGTTTAGAAATAGAGTCTGTTTCTGAACACAGAAACAAAGCAAACGACGTTGCTCTGTTTCTGTGTTCAGAAACAGAGACTGTTTCTGAACATAGAAACAGATCAAACGAGCCTGTTTTTAAAAAAAAAAAAATAATGAGAAGAAAGAAAATTGAAACGAAGAAGAAAAGGCAGTAGAGCCAAAGAAGAAAATAAGTAAAATATACACGTACCTTAGCCAACAGTGACCAACCAAACTTGAGTACTTGGCTGAGTTGAAAGTCTTTGAGGGCTTCCAATACTTTATTTTAACTTAATAATATTGGTGGCAGGGTTTGTTTTTGAAAAAAGAAAATCGAGATTGAATTTTGAATATGGAAACTTTGACTTATATAATTAAAAAAAAAATTGAAACTTCACAGAGGCATGCTTTTTTGGCGCCTGGGCTTGCAGCAGAAGGCGCAAAAAAGCTTGATAAGCACTCGCCTCTTTGAAGTGGCTTCGCCTGGTATACCCTGAAGCGTTTTCCTGTAGGCGCGCCTAGGCGAGCGCCTTGACAACACTGCCTAAAAGACTGAATTACTGTTAAAAAAAATATTAAAAAACTTATTTTTATATTAATATATATATATATCCATAATTAAATTTAAATAAAAACACTTTTATTTATTAAATAGTAATTCGGGCCAAGTCGGGCCGGATTTGAAAAACCTATCCCAAGCATGGCCCTATTCGAGTTGGGCCTATCGGGCTAGGCGGGTAGCCCAATCCTTGGAGAGGTCTAGTGTGACACAACCACAAGTTGGCAAAATGTGACTTTGAAGGACTTAATTGAGGTTCACAAAATTTGACGCAACCAAAATGAACCAACTGAAACCAACCCAATTTTCACTTTTTAAAAGTCAAAGTGACCAAGATGACCTGAACCCGAAGAATTCGAATTTTCATTGACAAGTGACTCAAATTTGAACCCGGTCTGACCCAACCTGCCCAATTGTAACCTCAAAATGCACCAACAAACGCAAAAGCAACAAACAAATAAATAAAAGGAGGGGCGGAGAAAGAATTTGGCTCCTATTTGAGTAAAATTTACATAGAAAAACTAGGTCTTGACTGCAAACAAGGCAAGTTGTCAATAGCGAATTCTATTGTCTCAAAGAAAAGAGGGAATACAAATTTTCAGCATAAACAAAAAACTAATGCAAAAATATAACTTGTGTTTCAAGTATATAAATAGAAGCAAGATCAACTTGAGCATTCAGTACTAAATTTCCAATTCAAGACTGTAGGAAGTTTACAAAAAATAATAATAATCATTTTCTCACTAGTATAAGCTAAGTTCCTCATAACTGGATCAAATGGAACTCACAGTGGCAAGGTAACAATAGGTTTTTTAGGTAATATGTACATTGTAAATAGTATCATTCACAAAATGATAATACCTGTTTCAGTGGAACAAAATTTATCTCTGGAGGTGGCACCGCCTGGAATAAACAGACAAATTTAAGTTATTGCTTACAAGTTAGAATGTGATTGTGAGAAGTTGACAAGGCTAAGCGATTATGTCAAAAGTAAATTACTGGATCTTAAAAGATCAAAACAAACTTTATATTGGCTCAACAATTCCTTATCAAACAGTATCTTCTTTGTTGATACTTTAAAGGAACAGGGAAAAGAAGGGCAAAAAAGAACTAAAGAAGTTTGAGCAAACTATACGAATTGTGAACTATCAATTGACAAACTAGAGAAAAGACAATTATTACCGACATTCAAAGCCAATTTGACAATCCAACTTGGTTGATGCAAAATAAATAAATAAATAACAAATAAACCTCTGCCAGCCCAGGAGATCTCTTCTCTACTGCACAGGCTGCTATTTGACCAAATTAACAATAGGCACGGGTTTTCAGCCTTGGGCTGCAGCTGCCCTTTATCCCTCAAGGATTGACCTTCAACAGAGAGTCTAAAGTATCTTCGACTATTTGTATACCCACCATTATAATAATCCATAAAAATTTACCAAAAAAGATTCTATCAATAAAATATATATTAGACTATTAGGAAACCCACCTCATATGTAAAAGGCCCTTTTAATGTATCCAAGTCATGTGTCCCGATAGCAACTAGGGTTCGTTTCCTAAAACAATAAAGTGAATGTAAGCAGTACAACTTCAAAAAAAATGCATGAAATCTTTGTACTATAATAATTTGATGCTTTAGTATAGAAAGTTTTAAAGCATCAAAAGTTTTAAAGCATCAACACCAAAGAAGTTGAAAATGGAAGAAAAAAAATCTGAACAGTACATAAATTTAAGGTCGTTGAAAACAAGTTCAGTTGGTAAAATACAGATTTAGCAGTCATTTCCTCATTGTTGGCACTTTCATTTTCAGCAATGTAATTTCTTTTCAGAACTTATCAATTTGAATTATTGTGACAAAACACAGAAGTCATTTTCGTCTTCACCGAAAACATTTCAAGAGTGAAGTGGTCATCAAATTTACTTTAAATTAAACATCAAGAGCAAGAATCCTACCCTCCAATTGGAAGGGGAGATCAGTTTTTGTGCCGGAACTATTCTAAATTGATGCACATTTCCAAAGACACTCATTTCAACAGTTGAATGCAAATACTGCTGGACCTAAAATAACTTCCCATGTAAGTCTCATTGATTCTTGAGAAAAGAATAGCTCTACATAGAGGCTTAATTAAATTTCTATAACTGATGCGTCTTACATTATACCAAAATATGTGCACAATTTTTCCTCCTGTTTCTCCTTTTCTCCCCACCCTGTCATCCCCACAAAGGTCCAACTTAAAGTGTTATAAGCCACATATTACCCCCATTAAGCACCAAACCAAAACCATAGCTATTCTAGACTTTGATGAACACATGTAAATATTACCCTTTGCTATCAGAGATCAAAAACAATCATTCATATTCTTTTTACAGTTCATGCTAATTTATTCTGCACGTTCAAAGCCAATCACAAATAGGCAAACCAAAAGCAAAGGCTGTATGGAAAATGGTAAGCAGATTTACTAGTTAGATAACGTTACCTGCAGATATTTTGGTGCAGCTTATCCTGGAGATCAATGAAGCTGTTATAGCTTGCTTCATCAAAAGTTATGCCCCTCAAAACCGCACAAACAACAAAGGGCCGGATTAGAGATGTCTGCAAGCCAAGGGAAATGAATAATGCTATCAGTAACATCCAAAAGAATGGCAATACCCAAAACCGATTTTTCAACCTTCAAAATTACCTCTTTTTTCACATGTATTTTAAGCATTGATTCCTTACTAATGTTGGCAACTGTGTATCTAGGTATCTTCTCCTGGCCATTGAAAATGCGAAGGGCTTGTGCAAGCCCTTCCAAGCAAAGTAAATCGTACCTGTCCAGGAATCAAACAACACCTTCATCGATATTTCTTTTTCTCATTTACATGAATGATCAAGTTTCAAGAAAAGAAAAAAAAAAGCAATTGAAACATGCTCTTTTCCTCCAAGTAATTCTCTCCAATTATCAGGTCAGCCCACCTAGATGAAATTCAAGTTGAAGCTATTTTTACAAACAAATCTAACAGTTACTAGACCTATGGCTTTAATAAGATTAAAGTAAACACATAAGCAACATTCGAGAAGCTATCACATTACTATAAGGAGTAACCCAGTTTTTTTTCTGCCAGGATAATTTTATTTTCTGACAATACTACATTGTTCAATTCTATCAAAAGATAAAATTGAAGTAACATCAAATTTTATAAAGATAAGCAGTGGAAACCTGTTTGCAGGAACTTCAATCTTGTAAATGACTTCATCATCAATACTAGGTTTTTCCTCCTCCAAATGCTTCTCTTTCGAAATTATTGCTTTCTCCGTTGTCTGATTCACAATAGCAATACCCCCTTCAAAAATTCATACATACCTACGGTTATCCCAAAGACAAAGTGTAAGAAAACACTCACCACATCATCAAGTTCAATCCCGAAACTGAAACACAGATCTTCAAACTCTTCTTGAGCTGAGAAATTTATTATTTCCGTTAGATACTAAAAAAAAATCCAAATGATGTTTATTAAGTAAATAGAACAAAAGAAAAAAAAAAGATGAGGTTTTTTTATTTAGAGACTCACTGTAAGATCTGCCAAGGGCAGCTAAAAGACGATCCCTCCCAACGCTGACAGTAGGCATGGCGGCGGCGGCGTCTCTCTCTCAAGCAAACACAGTCACACAGGGTTTTAGGTATTCAAGTTTGAAACCTGTTCGCAGTCAAATTTGTAAAATGAGTAAAAGATTAAGCGAAACAGGCCACTACCACGAGTCCGCGACTGCTCTAGTGCTCTTTCAAAAGCCCGAGTCGGTAAATTCCCTTGTTTTAAAAATCGGATCAAAGTCGAATCGTTTAATATCCTATTGCTGGTTCAACCGGGTTAATCAGTTCAACCGTCCCATCCAACATGACAGCCAATTTTTAAATTTCAGTTTCAGATATTTTAAAAAAAAAAGAGAAAATAAATAAATAAATAATCAAACAATTAAAAAGATTTAAATAAAAAATTCATCCTTGAATTATACTACATTTTCATCTTAGTACTTAAAATTTTTTTAATACTTATGCTATGCTATAATTCCGTTAAATAAGTTGATACTTCACCATTAAATAAATTGATGATGTGGACATTAACATCCAATTAGGTAATGACACGTGGCAAAAAAATACCACATCAATGTTAATCACGTTATTATTAACATAAAAAAAAAAATTCACAAAAAATAGAAAAAATTATAAAAATTCAAAATAAAACTTTAAAAAATCTTTAAAAATCCAAAAAAAATAAATTTTTTCAATTTTTTTAAAAAAAATTCAAAAAATTCAAAAATAATAAAAATAATAAAAAATGCTTTTTTTTAATTTTTTTTAAATTTTTGAAAATTTTAAATATATATAATAAAAATGAAAGATTTATAAAATAAAAAAGATTTTAATTTTAATTTTAATTTTTAAATTTTTCTTAAGGAAATTAAAAATAAAGAGAGAGAGAGAGAGAGGGGAAAAAAGGTGAGAGAAAGAGAGAGGGAGGAGTCAGTGGGCGCAGCCTAGCCGGCTCAAGGTAGACCAGTGCCAGATTTGCCTCGGGCCGGCTTTGCTCTTCCCTCTCTCTCCCCCCGATTTCCCTTCTCTCTCTCTCTCCTGATTCCCCCTCTCTCTCCCTCGATTCTCCTTCTATCTCGCCAGCCCGAGGCCAACTAGCAGTCGACCGACCCTTCCATCGCCCCTTCTACCTCTCTCTTCCTTTCCCTTCTTCATTTCCTTTCCTTTCTATTCTTTTTTTTTTCCAAATTTCTTTTTATTTTTTTAAACTTTTCAATTTTCTTTTATACAAATTTTTAAAAACATATATAAATATTCAGTTTTTTAAATTTTACTTTTTATAATTTTTTGATTTTTTATATATATTTTAAAATTTTCAGTTTTCAATTTTTTTATTTTTTGAATATTTTAGATTTTTTTGAATTTTATTTTGATTTTTCCTTTTTTTAATTTAATGATGATGTGGCATCATAAAGTTGGCAGTAACATGGCATTTTTGCCACGTGTCACTATCTAATTTGGTGTTATTTGCCACATCAATATTTATTTAAAAGTGTTAGAGAGAAGTACCAACTTGTTTGACGGAATTATAATACATGTATCCGATTATGACCAAAATTCTTTAAGTACCAAAGTGGAAAAAATGATATAGTACAGGGTATTTTTTTATTTAAGCCAATTAAAAATAACATGTTTAAACGACAAATCAAATATACAAACACAACATGATTGTTGATGGCTTCTTAAGCTGGACTGAGGTCTCTTGGTTAGAGTAGACATTATACAGGATCAAGCAAGGCCTGAAAGGAAAGAGCACAGCCAGAGGGGCGCCGGAGTTGGTACTCCGGACGCGCTCCGGTACTTAAGTCAGCAAGGGTTATGGAGGTGAGGAGAGAGCAGAGAGCAAATAGCCAGATGAAAGAGTGATTGTTGTCGGATTTACCACGCAAGTGCACATATCGTAACAAGTAATAAAGTGAAGAGTAGAGTATCGAACCCACAAGGAATTGTTACCAAATTTGTTAATTAATAAAATTAAAACAACTTAATCTTATTCAAACTCTTAATTAAAGGTTGTTAATTAAAAACTACATAAAAGAAAATAATAAGGAAATAAGATAAATTAAAGTTTCGATTTAATCAATTGAGAAAAGCTTAAGATTACAATTTCTGTCAACACTTAATTTGAACCTCTCCTACTCTCTTAACTTGACTAATGATATTGAGTTGTTAACCTAGAGTTCTAATTTATTTATAAGTATCTGTTGATGATCTTATAAAAATATCTCTCTTAAACAATTAACTATATTTCTATGAAAATTGAATTAAAGAGAAATTCATTAAGTTTAGACTCTAAAATTGGTTACACATGACACGTAAGTATATTTCTACCCTACCCTACATGCAATTCAATTCATCATAATAAATGAATGTGAAACATATGTTATTCAATCTATGTCTAACACTAACTCCCTTTTTCAAGTTGTATTTAGGTTACCAAATCAATCTAATTGGTGATCAAACAATTAGAACCATTAAGCACAAAATTGAATAAACAACTCAAATATCATTAAAATCAAGAAAGAGAGTAAAATAATCCAAACTACATGTTGAGTTCCATTGCAATCCTAGAAAAATAAATTTAGTTCATGCTAAACATTGAAAACATAAAACAAAAGAGTTTCACCATCATAAATATTACAAGAAAGTAAAAAAAAATTAAGGAAAAGAGAAAACTAAGGTTTGCAGGGTATTTAGTCTTCTAGTCTCCAAAATCTCTCTTATCTCCTTGCAAATTTTTGGTGACTGCTCTCCTCTTAAGAAAACTAGGTTTATGAAAGCTAAAAAGTTGTATATAATTAAGTCCTAAAGGATTCCTATTTATAGAGCTCCAAAAGGCTAAAGAAGAAAAACTTTTTGTACAAGTAACAGTTTGAACTTTCCATATATGAGCTAATTTTCTCCTTCTTGCGTTAGGACCTATAAAAATACAAAAGATACTAAATTAATGACTTATTTAAACATGAAATAAATAAATAAAATTATGCTAAAAATAACTAGAAATAAGTAATTTCAAGTTTAAACTCCAAAGATTTAGCTACTTTGAATGCATAGAATATGGTAAATTAACTCTATTTCATAGAGTTATCACACTCTCAAATTTAAGATTTTGCTAGTTCTCGAGCAAAAACAAAACAAAACAAAATAAAATGAATCAAAACATAACTAGAGATGAATGCACTCAAATAATGATTTCCTTAAATGTCCTCAAAAGTTATTTCAAAATCCTAACTCAAGGTAGAACACATACATCATCTAAGTTCATGATTCAATTCAATCGTATGCCTCATGTTTGAATAGATTTCCACTGTGTATGTGAGTGATCTCTTTGCAAATCATTGCATGCAATCCAAGTAAGTTTATGCCAAAGCAAAATACGAATTAGTACTAGATTCTCATATGTTTGCTTTTTATCTCTCTCCACTAGGGGTGTTTGGTGCTTTCTAATGTCATGATTCTAATTGAATGTGATTTCTGATAATGTGATTCCTGAGAATATGGTTCTTGGGAATGTAACTTTACAGCGTTTGATATACATGGAAAAGTATTGATTAAAATCCTGGAAATGTGATGGTAATTTTCGAAATTACCCTTATAAAAAAATGCAAATTTTATTAATTTTAACATTTTTCAATGATATTTATTATTAACAAATATTTGTACTAAATATTTAAAAATAATATTTTTATTGGTAATTTGAGTTAATTTATGATAAAAAAATATTTGTTAATAATAAATTTTCGAAATTATTTTCATGTAGTTGAAAAAATTAAAAGACTAGATGCAAATTAAATATTATTTAAATATTTCAATGATATTTATTATTAATAAATATTTGTACTAAATATTTAAAAATAATATTTTAATTGGTAATTTAAGTTACTTTTTTGATAAAAAAATATTTGTTAATAATATATTTTCGAAGTTACTTTCATGTAGTTGAAAAGTTAAAATGCTGTATGCAAATTAAATATTATTTAAATATTTCAATGATATTTATTATTAACAAATATTTGCACTAAATATTTTTAAAAATAATATTTCAATTGGTAATTTGAGTTACTTTTAGGATAAAAAAATGTTTGTTAATAATAAAATTTCGAAACTATTCTCATGTAATTGGAAAATTAGAAGGTGGGATGCAAATTAAATATTATTTAAATATTTTAATAATATTTATTATTAACAAATATTTATATTAAATATTTAAAAATAATTTTTTAATTAGTAATTTTAAACCAAATAAGAAGAAATGTAATTTTGTCTTAACCTTTTTTTAACTTTCCAACTACATGGGAAAGTTACTTTCCCACCTCTTCTTATGGGAATCACATACCAATACTTGTGGGAAAGTAACTCCCAAGGGAAAGTTACATTCCCAGGAAAGTGAGCATTTTTTAGCATACCAAACATGAGAATCACATTCCCATCAATTAAATTTCATGGAAAGTGATCACTTTCCATCATACCAAACGCCCTCCTAATGTAGACTAACAAATCATTAAGGATCATGTAGGACTTTATTAAGTTTGAATGTAAGGCTTGGGTCAAGGTAGGATATAGGTGTCATAACAATCCTGCGACCGTTAAATGATGTTGGGGGGAAGAAAATGGTAATAATGGTTCTCCGTAAATAATATGAGGATTTTCAAACAACCTCGAAAAAAATAGAGTTGCCACCGATCTTTTTTGGCTAGGTGTGATCGGTCACCTATTAAAATCGATTTTTATTAAACATTTTAAAATTAATTAAAACATTTTGAAAAACCAATTTTCAAGTCTGCGCTTTAAATCAGAGAAAAAACAAAAGCGGGTCCGGGAGTCGGTTATCTGTGGGGAAGGTATTAGGACCCCCACTATGCCCGTATAAAATGGTATCGTATTAATCATGTGTTATCATTAAGTCTCGATAAAAGTCGATTTTAGCTTCGATATTTTAAAATAATTTCATTTTTAAAAAAACAATCATATTATGTGAGATTGATCCATAATTTATTAACATAAAATTTTCTATATTTTTCGGCAAACCCGGCAAAACATAGAAATTTTCTTTTATTTTGAAATTCTCCGAATCATCCTCGTTTTTGAGAAAAGGATGTTCTGTTGTTAATGATAATTGATGATATCCTTCCCGGCAGATCCAACAGAGAACTCATGAATTATTTTAACTCGAGAACATTAGCTCGTTTTATTAAAGCATTCATTTGTATTAAAAATCATTTATTATGAATATAAATATGCAAACATGATTAAAATGTAATATGAGAGAAATAATGTGAACACTAATTATCTCATGGCATAAACTAGAAATCAACATGGATACTAATCTTCACATGGCATGAAATAATCACAAATTAACATGGCACTTATTATCTCATGACATAAAAGCATGATATTTAAGCATCACATAGCATAAATAAATAAAAAATCAACATGACATTTATTGTCTCATGACATGGATTTTATTATGGCGTGGCAAACAATTCATCATGACATGACATACATTTTATTACGACATGACATAATTCATCATGACATGGCATGCACTTTATTATGATATGGCAAATAATTCGTCATGACATGACATATATTTTATTATGACATGGTAAATAGTTCATCATGGCATAGCATACATTTTATTATGACATGACAAATAATTCATCATGACATGGCCTACATTTTATTATGACATGACAAATAATTCATCAGGACATGGCATAAACAAAGAACATATACACATCATTCATCAAGTAGCATGATCAAAATAACAATATAGACATCAATTATTAAATGACATAATTATGGAATATGTACATCATTCAAAATATATATGAACATAGAATATGCACACAACATTATTAAAAATCTTTTTCCATGTATATATTTTCATGTGTGAAATACATAAATGACATACGTCGAAACATTTTACCGAACTCCCCGATAGACCCGGTAAAGCTTTGAAGCAATATCTTTTCGCGTGACATTTACGTAATTCTGAATAAAACGAAAGCCATACTTTACGATTTCATAAACACTTGCATTGAATAATTTCCGAACATCCCTGGCAAAGATTAAGAAATTACTTTCACCAAATGTTTATGAAACCGATAAAGCACGTTTTTATGACAAATTTAATAAAACATTTTTAAAGCATGAAATACATGAAACCGGGACCATTATTGGAATGTGTTTCTCTCTTGAAGAGAGGATATCCGAACACCTATAAAGATGTCCAACTACATTTGAAAGAAACTTATATTGAACTTTTTAAAAATCGAAGGAATTTTGGCACGAATTTTGCTCGGATTAAGGGATGTACGAATGCCATGTTTTAACATTCGAATACCTCTAAATGAGCCTTAGTGCGAATGCCTTTTTCTTAAAATCGAGAAAACAAAAATGCAATTTTTTTTAGAGAAAATCACCTTGGCCGAATGCCCCCTAGTGCAAACCAACCAAATTTCGACTCGGTTTTGAAGCTCGTTTTAACCACCCAAAGTCCAGTTTACCAAAACCATATTTGTTAAGTCTTAGATGATCAAAAACAACTTAGAAACAGCCCCTATGGGTCTTGACCAACCCTTCCCCTTAGTGTTAAAAAAAATCCAAACTTTTTCTCGTTTTAAAGCTCGTTTTAGCTATCCAAAACTTGGTTTTAGCTAACTATTGTTTTAACCTTTAAAGAAAATTAAAAAAAAATCTAAAAATTTAACTCTAGGTTCAGCCAAGAGTCTAGTTTTTTTTTTTTTTTTTGAACATCATAGTACTTTTATTGAGAGAAAAAAAAAATATAAGAATTGAAAATTTCAACAATATCCAAAACCACATAAAGGGCCAACCCTTCAAAAACAAATACCCGAAACCTAATAATCCCTTACGAAAAAATCATTAATGATTTCAACCTAAACGACCCTTCAAAGCATACGCTTGAAACCCCGATGTATCCCGTTGTTACAAAAAATAAACCAATGCTACCTTAAATAGCCGCATTCAGTACAATGTGAATAGAAAAATCATGATCCTATGAAACTACCCTTTAAGCATCAAGATACTTGAACCCCTAATGTGCCCCTGTAAGCAAGATGAAGCCCTCGAGTCCACAATACGATGAGTCCACCAAGTCCACATTTCTACTTTGTAACCATTAGCTATCCCATGCTATCCACAAGCAGATAACAGTTGTCCGAATAATGTAAGAGGTGCACTATTTTTGATCCTGCAATATATCCAAAGTCTGTACAGTTCAAAACCTTCAGTTAAGAAGACAAGCACATTAAATCGAACTTGTTCTTTTTAATACAACCTAGTGTAGTCTACCTTTCAAGTCTAAAGAAAAGACTTGCGACCCCCCAGTCGCCTTTTACAAATATGTCCAAACTCAAGAATAAAAGAAAACCAAATTATTGTCTACCCAACTAGCATTCGAAGTGCTAGGCCCCCATTAAAACCCCAAAACATACATATTGATCGAAAAAACCTATAATGTTTCTACCCCCTTGTTTGAAAAGAAAACAAGATCCCTTACCCCCCAAAAACATTTGGTCATTAAGAACCTGCGGTGTCCAATAAACATTTTGAATCAGTTATAAGAAGACAGACACAAAAGACAAGATAATCCCTAACCTGTTCCTCTAAACACAATCTATTATAAAAACCTTTCAAGACAAAAGAAACGACTTGCAACCTCCAAAAACCCTCTTTCATGACTATAGACTGACCAACGTAGGAATTGAAGAATACCTATAAATTGAATACCCATCTAGCAAAGAGAAAGTGTTAGGTTCCCAACTGTAAAAACCCCAAAACATCAAATAAAACGAAAAAAAACTAAAATGTTACTACCCCTCTTGCTTGGTAAAAAACAAGAGCCCCTATCCCCCAAAAAAGCACAAGCTAGAGATAAGAATGACTCTCCTGTACCTGCAAGATTAAAACACATCATCAATAAAACACATAACACTTTGTTCGCCTATGGCTTCCCCCCAACCATTTGTTTACTCATTAATCCATGCCATCATATCCGTAACTCTACTCACTCTTTGCCTCGCCAAGGTATCCGCAAAAAAGTTGGCAGAGCGCCCCTTGTGTACCACCCTGCATCCATTTAAGCTTTTCCTTACCCTATCAATCACCATAAATAAGGAGTTAAGACGCCAAGGTCTTAACTGGCTAGAATTGCACCAGGCAACTGCAGTTGTAGAATCACTTTCTATCTCCAAATTAATGCTTGAAAGCTGTCTCAACTAAATAATCTCAAAAGCTTATTTTATAGCTCTAATTTCTGCTTCATTTGACTCCATCACCCCCACATACTTCGAAAACATAGCCAGAACAATGCCTCTATCATCTCGTAGTACTCCTCCAATACCAGCTGGTCTAGGCTTCCCAACAATCGATGCATCAACTTTAAACTTCCACCAGTTTACAGCTAGTGTTGTCTACTGTATGGTACTTTTTACCATATTTTTCTTTTGTGGTACTTGAAAAGAACCAGGTCTATGAATAAATTCCTCCATCGACTGAAAATCACTAGGCCATTTTGCCCAACACCACCATGCTAACCTATTTTTTTTATCAAGAATAACAAAGAGTTGACTTCTATGACCTTTTCATTGAACACCATACCATTGTGCCGCAACCATATGGTCCATAATACAACCGCAAATAGCATAAACCATACCTTTTCATTGGTTGAACTCGGAATTAACCCCATCCACTGTGAGAACCAATCACTTATTGTTTTCGGTTGCACCATACTTATCCTCCACCATGCACAGACAAGTGACCATATTAACCAGACACATCTGTACCACAAAAATAGATGATCTTCTGTTTTCGTTGTATCTTTACACAAAGGGCAAGTAAGATTGTCAGCTGATAAAATGTTGCATTTATGCAAATACATGTAAACAGGCAACCTATTTTGGAATAATATCCATAAGAAAATCTCCACTTTTGGTGGGATTAAACCGCGCCATTTTACAAAGTCAAATGGCCCTTCTACCGAGATGTTTCCTTCCACTGCTCACCTAAAAAGCTTTGTTTTGTATCTACCATTCAGAGCCGGTTTCCAAATTAACCTATCTTTCATGTTTGCATTCAGCTGAATACTGTTGAGTAATCCTAATAGATCCTACCATTATGTAGTTTCCCAATCAAAGATGTCCCTGCGCAGATTGATTTTCTAATGCCATATATCACTATCCCACCACCCAAACTTGTTGATCACTTCGTTCTTAAAGACAGATAAAGCATGTATTCACGGAAACTTCTCTTTTAATAATTCCTCATTCAACCACCTATCTTCCCAAAACATAATGGATGCATCGTCTCCATGCAATAAACCCGTATTATCACAGAACAACTTTCGAAACTTATCTCCCTCTCGAAGTGGATCCATGATACCTTTCCATAAGGTAGAATTATTGAACCGTCGCTGATATCTAGGAATAATTTCACTTGCGTTCTTTCTGTATTTTGCACATATCACCCTTTTCCAGTTACTGTCATGTTGCTCCGCAAATCTAAAAATCCATTTATTGAGTAATACGCTATTTTGGACTTCAATCGGTATTATACCCAACCCTCCAATGTTCACACTTCGGCAGACAAATGGCCAACTTACTAGATATATCTGTTTTTTTCATTGTTTTCGTCCCAGAAGAAGTTTCTCTGAATCTTCTCAATCCTCTTAACAGCAACAATCGGAGCTTTGAACAACGATAAAAAATATAGCGGCATACACTCCATCACTAACTTTATCAACATTAATCTCCTGCCAGTGGATAAATATCTCTTCTTCCAGTGACCCAATTTAGCCTCAATGTTTTTAATCACGGGCTCCCACATAGTGGTGTTTCTTGTATCAACCCCTAAAGGCAAACCTAGATACTTTAAAGGCCACTCCACTGTACGGCAAGCCAACATGTCACCCCATTCACCCAATTCCTCCAAATCTATATTAATGCCTGCCATGCAACTTTTAGTGAAGTTAATTGACAATCTTGACATGAGCTTGAAACATCTAAGTGTGCGTTTGACATTCCTCAACGAAGTACCAATTGCCTTACAAAAAATTATCGTGTCATCAGCAAACTGTAGGTGAGTGACTTCGAGACCTTGACAGCCAATCACAGGTCCTCTGAATAAGTTCATCTCATTCGCTTTACAAAAAAGTACACTAAGACTTTTTGCCACCATATTAAAAAGGAAAGGAGATAACAGGCATCCCTATCGTAGGCCCCTCTTCATGTCAAACTGAGCTGTCGGTGATCCATTTACCATAACCGAAAGCGGTACCGACTGAATGTATCCCTTCATCCATCGCCTCAATTTATCACAAAAACCCATCCTGCCCATTATGTAGTCAAGAAAATCCCATTGCACACAGTCATAGGCTTTAGCAAAATCTAATTGCAAGACGCAAATTCTCTGTTTCTCTTTTCTTGCCTAGTCTACTGTTTCATTTGCAATTAGAACACTATCAAGAATCTGACGCCCACCTATAAAAGCTGACTGCGCTTGCCCAATGATCTCTGCTATTACTGTTCTCAACCTGTTAGCTAGAATTTTTGCAACTATTTTATACAGACACCCCACCAAGCATATCGGTCGAAAATTTGACACAATTGATGGAGACTGTACTTTTGGGATTAAGGCGATGAACGATGCCTTAACGCATCTGGCCATGACACCAGTCCTCCAAAACTCGAAGACAAAATTAATGATGTCGTCTTTCAAAATATCCTATTTCTGTTTGATGAATCCCATGTTGAAACCGTCTGGCCCTAGTGCCTTCGAGCTGTCACAATCCTGCACTGCCAGCCACACTTATTCCTCTGTCACTTCTTTCTATAAAAACCCCCTACTTTCGAGTGATAACATTTTGAATTCGCAACCCGGCATTGTAATCTTCATGTCTTTTGGGATAGTACTAAAGTGACTCGAAAAGTGATCAAACACTATCTGCCGGACATCATGTTTCTCAGGTACCATTCGGTCATTATGCATCAGCTTTTCCATATTGTTGTGTCTTTTTCAAATTCTAGCAGTTGCATGAAAAAAAAATTTGTATTCTTATCCCCACATTGGAACCAATTCATCCTTGATTTTTGTTTCCATTGCATCTCCTCCATCCTGAACAACCTCCATAATTTAGAAGTTAAGAGAATTTTGCTGTCTTTCTCAACTTCTTTCACTACTCCCTGAACCCATTTGGTGTCGATCTCTGCTAATTCCTCCTATATTATTCTGATTCTGTCCTCAAGAGTGTTCATTTTGCTTCTTTGCCAGTCCTTGATTACCAACTTCAAATTTTTAAAATTTGCCCAAGCATTGCCCGCATTTTCTTTCTCCCAAGCATATGCTATAACCTTGTCAAAACCATCCTCCAAAAACCAATGATCATAAAATCTGAAAGGCAAGGGGTCCCAATTTGTATTTTCTATCATCAAACAAATTGCATTGTGGTCTGAAAGATAATTAGGCAATCTCTGCACAGAGATGTCTGGGAATTATAGCAGCAGATCAGGTGAAAATAAAAACCTATCTAATTTGCTCTATGATGTGTTTTCCCTAATAGTATAGCAAGTAAAATTGCCCCCTCATAGGAACCTCGACTAGCCCGGCTACTGCAACAAAAGATTGGAAATCAGACATCGCTCGCATATTATGGTGAATACCTGTATGTTCATCGATGTATAGTATTACATTGAAATCATCCCCAAGCAACCATATACATGAAAAATTCACCACTGAACTCCGGATCTTTCTCCCATAAATGAGGTTAAAACAGTTTTTATTTGGACAAAAAATTAATAGAATTCTTCTTGCCTGAAATCAGCATATCCAACCTTTAAAACATTGTTTTTTTCCAACTATTTGGAAAACAAGATTTTGGCTATAGACCATTGATTGATCCTAACCAAATCATGTTGGAAATATTTTAAAAATATGTTTTAATGCAAATGAAGCGATTGGCTCAAGGTTAGCCTCTTGGATGTTAATCCAGCCTAACCATAACTTGGATGAAACCAAGGTCATCAAGCTCATAATCACTTCTTCCAAAGAAAACAAACAATATGTAACAAAGAGAATGCTCCGCAATAAACTCATATTCAGCAAAGTATGCACATGCGAATGACAAGATATAAGCAAAAAACATAAACAAGCAAGAAAACAAAGGTTAGCTCAAGGTTGGCCCCTTGGATGCTAGATCCGACCTAACCATCACTTGGATGAAACCAAGATCATCAAGCTCAAAACCTTTTTATTTTGAGAAGGAAAACAAAAGAAAAACCACTAAACTACCAGAATAAACCATCCCACATTAAATATCAAGGTAGAAGCATGAAGCAAACAAAAGCACAATAAGGCTTACTAGGTTCAGCCAACATGAAAAAGAAGGGAAATTTTTTTACAAGCTTGTAGTTTTTGTAGTAAACCTTGTAGTTTTCAAAAAGAGAAGAGAAGAAAAAGAGAAGTTTTCTTAGAAATCCTTTTGAAAACCTTAAGAAAATAAAAAGATATCAAGAAAGAGATCTTATTGTTTTCGGTTGCACCATACTTATCCTCCACCATGCACAGACAAGTGACCATATTAACCAGACACATCTGTACCACAAAAATAGATGATCTTCTGTTTTCGTTGTATCTTTACACAAAGGGCAAGTAAGATTGTCAGCTGATAAAATGTTGCATTTATGCAAATACATGTAAACAGGCAACCTATTTTGGAATAATATCCATAAGAAAATCTCCACTTTTGGTGGGATTAAACCGCGCCATTTTACAAAGTCAAATGGCCCTTCTACCGAGATGTTTCCTTCCACTGCTCACCTAAAAAGCTTTGTTTTGTATCTACCATTCAGAGCCGGTTTCCAAATTAACCTATCTTTCATGTTTGCATTCAGCTGAATACTGTTGAGTAATCCTAATAGATCCTACCATTATGTAGTTTCCCAATCAAAGATGTCCCTGCGCAGATTGATTTTCTAATGCCATATATCACTATCCCACCACCCAAACTTGTTGATCACTTCGTTCTTAAAGACAGATAAAGCATGTATTCACGGAAACTTCTCTTTTAATAATTCCTCATTCAACCACCTATCTTCCCAAAACATAATGGATGCATCGTCTCCATGCAATAAACCCGTATTATCACAGAACAACTTTTGAAACTTATCTCCCTCTCGAAGTGGATCCATGATACCTTTCCATAAGGTAGAATTGTTGAACCGTCGCTGATATCTAGGAATAATTTCACTTGCGTTCTTTCTGTATTTTGCACATATCACCCTTTTCCAGTTACTGTCATGTTGCTCCGCAAATCTAAAAATCCATTTATTGAGTAATACGCTATTTTGGACTTCAATCGGTATTATACCCAACCCTCCAATGTTCACACTTCGGCAGACAAATGGCCAACTTACTAGATATATCTGTTTTTTTCATTGTTTTCGTCCCAGAAGAAGTTTCTCTGAATCTTCTCAATCCTCTTAACAGCAACAATCGGAGCTTTGAACAACGATAAAAAATATAGCGGCATACACTCCATCACTAACTTTATCAACATTAATCTCCTGCCAGTGGATAAATATCTCTTCTTCCAGTGACCCAATTTAGCCTCAATTTTTTTAATCACGGGCTCCCACATAGTGGTGTTTCTTGTATCAACCCCTAAAGGCAAACCTAGATACTTTAAAGGCCACTCCACTGTACGGCAAGCCAACATGTCACCCCATTCACCCAATTCCTCCAAATCTATATTAATGCCTGCCATGCAACTTTTAGTGAAGTTAATTGACAATCTTGACATGAGCTTGAAACATCTAAGTGTGCGTTTGACATTCCTCAACGAAGTACCAATTGCCTTACAAAAAATTATCGTGTCATCAGCAAACTGTAGGTGAGTGACTTCGAGACCTTGACAGCCAATCACAGGTCCTCTGAATAAGTTCATCTCATTCGCTTTACAAAAAAGTACACTAAGACTTTTTGCCACCATATTAAAAAGGAAAGGAGATAACAGGCATCCCTATCGTAGGCCCCTCTTCATGTCAAACTGAGCTGTCGGTGATCCATTTACCATAACCGAAAGCGGTACCGACTGAATGTATCCCTTCATCCATCGCCTCAATTTATCACAAAAACCCATCCTGCCCATTATGTAGTCAAGAAAATCCCATTGCACACAGTCATAGGCTTTAGCAAAATCTAATTGCAAGACGCAAATTCTCTGTTTCTCTTTTCTTGCCTAGTCTACTGTTTCATTTGCAATTAGAACACTATCAAGAATCTGACGCCCACCTATAAAAGCTGACTGCGCTTGCCCAATGATCTCTGCTATTACTGTTCTCAACCTGTTAGCTAGAATTTTTGCAACTATTTTATACAGACACCCCACCAAGCATATCGGTCGAAAATTTGACACAATTGATGGAGACTGTACTTTTGGGATTAAGGCGATGAACGATGCCTTAACGCATCTGGCCATGACACCAGTCCTCCAAAACTCGAAGACAAAATTAATGATGTCGTCTTTCAAAATATCCTATTTCTGTTTGATGAATCCCATGTTGAAACCGTCTGGCCCTAGTGCCTTCGAGCTGTCACAATCCTGCACTGCCAGCCACACTTATTCCTCTGTCACTTCTTTCTATAAAAACCCCCTACTTTCGAGTGATAACATTTTGAATTCGCAACCCGGCATTGTAATCTTCATGTCTTTTGGGATAGTACTAAAGTGACTCGAAAAGTGATCAAACACTATCTGCCGGACATCATGTTTCTCAGGTACCATTCGGTCATTATGCATCAGCTTTTCCATATTGTTGTGTCTTTTTCAAATTCTAGCAGTTGCATGAAAAAAAAATTTGTATTCTTATCCCCACATTGGAACCAATTCATCCTTGATTTTTGTTTCCATTGCATCTCCTCCATCCTGAACAACCTCCATAATTTAGAAGTTAAGAGAATTTTGCTGTCTTTCTCAACTTCTTTCACTACTCCCTGAACCCATTTGGTGTCGATCTCTGCTAATTCCTCCTATATTATTCTGATTCTGTCCTCAAGAGTGTTCATTTTGCTTCTTTGCCAGTCCTTGATTACCAACTTCAAATTTTTAAAATTTGCCCAAGCATTGCCCGCATTTTCTTTCTCCCAAGCATATGCTATAACCTTGTCAAAACCATCCTCCAAAAACCAATGATCATAAAATCTGAAAGGCAAGGGGTCCCAATTTGTATTTTCTATCATCAAACAAATTGCATTGTGGTCTGAAAGATAATTAGGCAATCTCTGCACAGAGATGTCTGGGAATTATAGCAGCAGATCAGGTGAAAATAAAAACCTATCTAATTTGCTCTATGATGTGTTTTCCCTAATAGTATAGCAAGTAAAATTGCCCCCTCATAGGAACCTCGACTAGCCCGGCTACTGCAACAAAAGATTGGAAATCAGACATCGCTCGCATATTATGGTGAATACCTGTATGTTCATCGATGTATAGTATTACATTGAAATCATCCCCAAGCAACCATATACATGAAAAATTCACCACTGAACTCCGGATCTTTCTCCCATAAATGAGGTTAAAACAGTTTTTATTTGGACAAAAAATTAATAGAATTCTTCTTGCCTGAAATCAGCATATCCAACCTTTAAAACATTGTTTTTTTCCAACTATTTGGAAAACAAGATTTTGGCTATAGACCATTGATTGATCCTAACCAAATCATGTTGGAAATATTTTAAAAATATGTTTTAATGCAAATGAAGCGATTGGCTCAAGGTTAGCCTCTTGGATGTTAATCCAGCCTAACCATAACTTGGATGAAACCAAGGTCATCAAGCTCATAATCACTTCTTCCAAAGAAAACAAACAATATGTAACAAAGAGAATGCTCCGCAATAAACTCATATTCAGCAAAGTATGCACATGCGAATGACAAGATATAAGCAAAAAACATAAACAAGCAAGAAAACAAAGGTTAGCTCAAGGTTGGCCCCTTGGATGCTAGATCCGACCTAACCATCACTTGGATGAAACCAAGATCATCAAGCTCAAAACCTTTTTATTTTGAGAAGGAAAACAAAAGAAAAACCACTAAACTACCAGAATAAACCATCCCACATTAAATATCAAGGTAGAAGCATGAAGCAAACAAAAGCACAATAAGGCTTACTAGGTTCAGCCAACATGAAAAAGAAGGGAAATTTTTTTACAAGCTTGTAGTTTTTGTAGTAAACCTTGTAGTTTTCAAAAAGAGAAGAGAAGAAAAAGAGAAGTTTTCTTAGAAATCCTTTTGAAAACCTTAAGAAAATAAAAAGATATCAAGAAAGAGCACAAAACTTTTAAAGAAAATGAAAATAGTGAAACTAGCAAGCTATCTTAGTGAAGCTTTTGAAGAAAACCTTAAACCCTTCATTTTTCCTCATTTCTTTTCTTCCTTTCCTTTTCTCCCTTTTGAAAATTTTAAACCTCTTTCTCCCTAAATGAATCAATAGCCAGATGAATCGTGAAAATGAGGGCTGCTCCTTCCCTTTTAACTTGCCTTTGCCGAATGGCTTAAAAAAAAGCCTATGCTCATATTTTTTTCATGTCAAATGTCTCCCTTTCCTAGTATTGCTCCCCAAGTAGGAATCCTATTGGCCCTTGCTCCCCCTCTCTCCTAGTTATCCACTTATTCACCAAAATGCCATTTTTTGGACCTTTCCAAAAATGGCCTTTATCCTTCCACTTTACTGCACTTCTACCTTGGGATATTTCCAAATCTTTTCTCCAACTTTCATTTATTTCTTATTCATCCCTCCATCATATTCAAACTATTTTTCTTCTCAATTGCACCCTTCTCTACAAATATAAACTTTTAATTTGTGCAATTTAGTCCCTCCATTTTCAATTTCTTCTCCAAATGGATTATCCTCGTATTCTCCTTATAATTGATCCTTTCAAATCCATTTCTTTATTAATTCTCCTTTAAATTGAACTTTCAATTTCTTCCAATTTGAATTTTTCCATAATTCTCCTTGAAGTTAAACTTTTCATTTGTTCAATTTAGTCCCTCCATTTTCTATTTTTCTTCCAAAAGATTCCTCCCCCTATTTTCCTTCAAATTGATCTTTTAAACCCACCATTTTATTGATTCTTCTTGAAGTTTCAATTTCATTCGATATAACTTTTTCCTTTAATTCCCTTTAAAATTGAACATTCAAATTATTCAATTTAGTCCGTCCAACATTTCCATCTCATATCTCACCTTTCATCAATCCAATTGTCTCAAATTCCATTTCCATCATCTTTAATTTATTCAAAATAGCCACTTTGTCAACTCAATTTTGCTTTTCCCCCTTTAATTTCAACTTTTGATTCCTTTCAATTTAGTCCGTCTATCACTTCTCTTTAATCTTCTTATTTAATTTCGCCCTTAATTTTCAATTGTGGCTCTCCAATTATCAAGATTGACTATTTAACATCAGATTCTTCTTTTAAATCTTGATTTTTCAAAAGTTGACTTTTTTCTATTTTGACTTTGACTTTTTGAAGTTTGACTTTTCAATGTTGACTTTCGAATCAAAGTGCCAAAGCCAAATTATGGAATTAGGGGAAATTCTTAGAAACCCAGAGAATTAAGGAAAAACGTACCTTGTTTAGAGGTCCGGACAAAATTAGGTGTCTACAATAGGTTATATTTCGGTTTAAGTCACCCATAGACAATTTTCATTATTTTAGGATTTTCAGAGAGCCATAGTCTTTACCTCAAGTCACAGATTCCATTCTTTGAATGCAACTTCCTTTTTTCTCACCACTTTATTTTTTTTATTTTATTTTTTTACAATTTCATTCATTGAACATCATTATTCCACCCAAATTAGACATGGCTCATAACTATTTCCTGTAATATGGGTTAGTCATGGTTTTTCTTATTAAGCTAAGTTAAAAAATGTGGCAATCAAAGAAAAAAAGATATATCAATTAAGCACAAAGAGGTAGGGTAAGGATATTAATATATATAGGTAGGCTAGAAAGGCTCAAACGATCCAAAGATGACCTAAATCATATCCTCAACTTAGTGTTGTGTAGGATTTTGCCTCGAGAGAGAATCTAACAAATTCTAGGCTTCTAGACATAATCGCAGTTCACATTAACATAAACAGTCTTCAAATAAGCAATGCAAATCTAAGCAAGAGATCAAGTGCTTAATTATTGAAAATCACATCCTAATAATAAGACTAACAAAGAATTTAACATAAACTCAAATTATGCCTATGTTTTTTCAAGAGTCAAGATAATAAAATAACTAAAATTTCATCATTGGACTAAGACCTCATCATAATTAAGTGCAAAATATCTCAATCTTTTTTTTTTTAAATAAAGAATCCTAAACATAAACATAGAAATTAAACTAAAAAGAAAATACACAAAACAAAATTAAAAAAATCAAAAAAGCTGAAACACCCCCAAACTTAAAACAAGCATTATCCTCAATGTGTCGAAATAAAAAGAGTAAGAGCAAGAAAACTCCCTTATCGATGAAAGCAAAGCAGGAGAAGTTTTAGTCTTTCTCTTAGACCTTATCATGCTTGTCCAAGTTGGGTGAGTGGCTACTACAAAAGAAAACAAAGTAAAAAGGAATTAATAAGAATATCCTAACAAAAGTTTAAAATTCAAAATTAAAGAAAAGAAAAAAAATCGAGAACTTGGGTTGCCTCCCAAGAAGCGCTTGATTTATAGTCATTAGCTTGACTTTCTCATGTTCGTCATCCTGTATCTAACCACTTGATGATCTTCTTTTCATGCCATCTCTGTCTTTTCTTTGTAAAGCTTAGCACTCTCATTAGCATGAAAACGAAATTCATCCCTTTTAGAAGTAGAAATCAAAGATGTCTCAAGTAGATCAGTGGGATAAATCTCTATGAAAACCTTATTTGTAACAATATCCAATTGATTAGCTTTTGCTTTTGGAAGTGTTGAGGAAATGGTGGTGGTGGGTATAACTGGATCTTCTCTTCTTGAGCTTTTTCAACATGCTTCTCACCTACAACTTCTCCTGCAATCGACTTGATTGGCAATTCCGGCTGCTTGCTACCCTCTTCTATATCTTTTCTACTCTTAAGTGTGATTGCATTGCATTGCTCTTTTTCATCGCTCCTAGGATTAGTCTCAGTGTCACTTGGAAGAGTTCCCATAAGGCGATTGCAGATGGTAGTAGCAAGCTGGCTTATTTGTGTCTCAAGATTCCTATGTGATGCATCGTTTTTCGCCATGCACTACATAATCATCTCTTCCAATAATGGCTTCTTTTCTAGGACATGAGCTTGAGCTTGCAATGGAAACCCATGATGATATGCTTGATTGGCTGAATAGGAGGGCTATTGATTGTTGTTCCAAGAAAAAATTGGGTGATTTTCCCAACCTTGATTGTAGTTGTTGGAATAAGGATTATTCTGCTGCATACTGTAGTTTTCAACATATTGCACTGGTCTAGCATTGGTTTGGCACCAATCACTAGTATGTCCTTCCCCACATGATTCACAAATTACAAACGGGCTTTGGACAACATGTATACTCGAAGTGTCAACTTTCTTGAATAGCTCTTCTACCTGTGCGGTTAAAGCATTGATTGCATCCAGTTTATCAACCCATATAGTGCACCTCATTGCATACAATGATTAATATAACCTGAAAATAAATATCATCAAAATAGGGACAACTCTTTGTGGTACTGAACAGGGTTCAGTTCAAAATAGATATCATCAAAGACATATTGTTTTCTGATTGAGTCAGTTTATGGGTGGTTTCATTGTTTTACTACAGTTGGTTTAGAACGGGTTTTTAATTTCTTATGTTTATGTTTAAGAATTCTCAGGCTTGTTTAGAGTTATATTTTACGCCACATAAAGGTTGGTGGTTGATGTTGCTTTTAGGAGATTTTGTGATCTGTGGGTTTGTAGGGATCAAGATTATGTGCTTGAAGGGTAGATTTTGTATTAGGGATCTTGGATCTTTTTTGCAGATCCTTACTCTTGTTTGATTTTATTCTTATTCAATAAAAGATGCATTGCTGTTCAAAAAAATATATATATAACCTGAAAATAAAGAAAAATAAAGTATGAATTAAGATTAAGATTGCCTGGTATTAATATTAACAAAAATAGTAAAATAATTCCTCGGCAACGGCGCCAAAAACTTGTTGTTGGATTTACCATGCAAGTGCACGTATCGTAACAAGTAATAAAGTGAAGAGTAGAGTATCGTTCTCACAAGGAATTATCATCAAATTTGTTAATTAATAAAATTAAAATAACTTAACCTTATTCAAACTCTTAATTAAAGGTTGTTAATTAAAAACTAAATAAAAGAAAATAATAAGCAAATAAGATAAATTAAAATTTAGATTTAATCAATTGAGAATAGCCTAGGATTACAATTTTTCTCAACACTTCGTTTGAACCTCTCCTACTCTCTTAACTTGACTAATGACATTGAGTTGTTAACCTAGAGTTCTAATTTAATTATAAGTATCTGTCGATTGTCTTATAATAATATCTCTCTTAACCATGTCATAACGATCTCGCGACCGCTAAGACATTGGGGGTTAAAAGATAAGTCTTCGATAATAATTTTGGGTTTTGAAAAATCTCAAAAAAAAAAAAGGGAGTTGTCATCGATCTTTTTGGCTAGGTGTGATCAATGACCTATTAAAACTGATTTTTTGTAAAAAGTTTTAAAATTAATTAAAATCTTTTTAAAAACCAATTTTAAAGACTACGTTTAAAACCAGAGAAAAATAAGTTGGGTTCGGGAGTCGATTACGTGTAGGGAAGGTATTAGCACCCCTACAACGCCCGTATGAAATCAGTACCTTATTAATCATGTGTTATCTTTGGTCTCGATGAAAGTTGGTTTTCAGTTTCAGTATTTAAAATAATTCCATAAAAAAACAGTCACATTATTTAAGAATGATTCGGAATTTGTTATTACAAAATTTTCTATATTCTCCGGCAACTCGGCAGAATATAGATTTTTTTTTTATTTTAAAAACATTGTCCATACGTGATCCTCCCAAGAAAGGAGAACCCGCTCAAGTGAGGGGAAAAAATAGGCAGAGGAAAAGACGACTTAATTCCTTTTGAAATTAAAGGTTGAGGGTATGAAAAAGACTTCAAAAAATAAATGGAGTCGCCACCAATCTTTTTTTGGCTAGGTGTGATCAGCCACCTATTAAAATCGGTTTTTAAAAAATATTTTAAAATTAATTAAAACATTTTTTAAAACCAATTTCGAAATCTGAACATTGAACCAGAGAAACGCAAGTACGGATTCGAGAGTCGATTACGTGTGGGGAAGGATTAGCAACCCCACAACGCCCGTATAAAATAGTACCTTATTAGTCGTGTCTTATCTCGAGTCTCGGTGAAAAGTCGGTTTTAAAATTGGTGTTTGTAAATAATTCCCTTAAAATTTCATTTTTTATTTGAAAATAATCTAGAATTTACTAGTATAAAATTTCCAATATTTTTCGACAGACTCAGCAAAATATGGAATTTTTCCTTGATTCTAAAATTCTCCGGATCATTCTCATTTTAAAAAGAATATCTAGTTATTAATGATGATTGATGATATCCTTCCCGACAGATCCAGCAGAGAATTCATGAATTATTTTAACTCGGGAATATTCTTAATTTATAAAAGATATCATTCGCTTTTCAATGCATTTTAAAAATCATAGAAAATGATCATGAATATGCAAAAATGGTACAAAGATAAAGATGAAATGAGCATGCATATTTACCATGGTATGACAAACATTTTATTATGACATAATAAAAGAAATTAGGACATAACATAAAGAAATGAATGTCATGTGAACGAAATCGACATGGCAAACCTAAGCTTGACGGTCTAAATGACAAGGCAAACCAAATGACATGGAATACGAATGAATGTCATGTGAGTGAAATCGACATGGCAAACAAAATGGCATGGCATACAAATGACATGGCATGAGAAGATGACATGGCACGAAAATGACATAGCATGAGGATGAATGTCGTGGCATGTAAATGATGTGGCAAACGAATAACATGGCATATAAATGTCATGGCATAAGAATGAATGTCATGTGAATGAAATCGGCATGGCAAACAAAATGACATGGCATGAGAATGAGAATGAATGTCATGTGAATGAATGACATGGCATAATGAATGACATGGCATGTGAATGACATGGCATGTGAGTGAAGGACATGGCATGCAAATGACATGGCCTAATCTAGATGGCATGACATGTGAATGAATGACATGGCATATGAATGACATGGCATATGAATGACATGGCAATATGAATGATATGGCATGCGAATGACATGGCAATATGGATGACATGGCATGTGAATGATATAGCATATGGATGACATGGCAATATGAATGACATGGCACGCGAATGACATGGCATGTGAATGACATGGCCTAATGAATGACATGGCATAATCAATGACATGGCATGTGAATGATATGGCATAATGAATGACATGGCACGCGAATGACATGGCAATATGGATGACATGGCATGTGAATGACATGGCATAATGAATGACATGACATATGAATGACATGGCAAGTGAATGACATGGCATATGAATGACATGTGAATGACATGGCATATGAATGACATGGCATAATGAATTACATGGCATGCGAATGACATGGCAATATGGATGACATGGCATGTGAATGAATGATATGGCATATGAATGACATGGCATATGAATGAAATGACATAATGAATGACATGACATATGAATGACATGGAATGTGAAATGAGATGGCATATGAGTGACATGGCACGTGAATGACATGGCAAATTTTGATGATATGGCATGTGAATGACATGGCATATGAATGACATGGCCTAATCTAGATGGAATGACATGTGAATGAATGACATGGCATATGGATGGCATGGCATGTGAATGGATGACATGGCATAATCTAGATAACATGGCATGTGAATGGATGACATGGCATATTTGTGAATGACATAAGAATGGATGACATGGCATATGAATGACTTGGGAGAATCTAAATGACATGGCATGTGAATAAATGACATGGCATATGAATGACATGGTAATATAAATGACATGGCAATATGGATGACATGACATGTGAATGACATGGCATGTGAATGACATGGCATAATGAATGACATGGCATGTGAATGACATGGCATAATGAATGACATGGCATGTGAATCATATGGCATGCGAATGACATGGAAATATGGATGACATGGCATGTGAATGACATGGCATAATGAATGACATGGCAAGTGAATGACATGGCACGTGAATGACATGGCATTTGAATGATATGGCATATGAATGACATGGCATAATGAATGATATGGGATGTGAATGACATGGCATATGAATTACTTGGCATGCAAATGACATGGCAATATGGATGACATGGCATGTGAATGACATGGCATAATGAATAACATGGCATAATGAATGACATGGCATAATGAATGACATGGCATATGAATGACATGGAAAAATCAACAAAATGGCATTATCATAAAATATTCATAGTCACATCATGATCACATGCACACATCATTATTTGAAATGAATTATTCATGTGAGGAATCATATAAATAGCATATGTCGAAAAATATTACCGTGCTTTCAACCAAGGAGAGAAAAACTAAGCAAAACAAGAAGAAATCTGAAAAAATGAAGTCATCAAAAATGAAAATCCCCTCTCCCTATGTGATGGTCGAATGGATTCTCTCTCCTCCCTTGGAATGTTGTCATTTTTTTCCCAACCAATTTTCATCCAATGGCTAGTAATTCAAGGTGAAAAATCATGAGATTATCACCCTTAGATTAGCATATCAGCTGTCCATAATTACAGCTGTTCAAGAATAATGTTGACACTCTCCCTCCTCATGCATTGGCCTATGTGGCTTAATCACAATGGCTTGATCAAAAAAATCTCTAACTCTTAATTCTTGGCCTTTTGATTGAAAAATTAGAAGCTTCCTCCTTCCTTTGGGCCTTGGCAGGCCAGCACTCTCTTTTCCAGACCAAGTCTGATTTTTTGAAAGGCCAAAAGAAGCCCTTTTCGGTTGCTTGGGTAAAATGACCATTTTGCCCCCCGGAATAGACTCCAAATTCAAATTTTCTTTTTTTAATACTTTCAAAATAATAAAATATTGAATTCTGGAACTTTTCAAAATTTTTCGAGCCCGTTTGCTATTTATTTGGATTTTTTCTTCCATAAATGCCCTTTCATGCCCCCACATTTTACCATTTTTTAAACGAGTTCCAAATCAAGATTTTTCTTCATCAATCTCTTCCAAATAATTTAAAAGTATGATCTGGAAGTTTTCATAATTTTTGGAACTCATTTGGTATTTTTTCGGGATTTATCTGCTTGAATTACTGCATAGGGGTTCGGGATTTGGCCATTTTGCAAACGAACTCCAAATCAAGATTTTATTTTGCCAATCTCTTTCAAATAATTTAAAAATGATATTTTCAAATTTTCAGAATTTTTGGATTCCATTTGCTATTTTTTCGGGATTTATCTTCTTGAATTATTGCATAGGAGGTCCGAGATTTGGCCATTTTGCAAACGAACTCCGAAGCAAGATTTTCTTTCGCCAATATATTACAAATAATTTAAAAATGATATTTTCAAATTTTCAAAAGATTTGGAGTTCATTTGCTATTTTTTCGGGATTTTTCTTCTTGAATTTCTACATAAAAAGACCCGGGATTTGCCATTTTGCAAACGAACTCCGAATCAATATTTTTTTTCTCCAATATCTTCCAAATGATTTAAGAATGATATTTGCAAATTTTTAGAATTTTCGGAGTCCATTTGCTATTTTTCCCAATTTTTCCAATTTTACCCTTTTGCCTCTGAAACCCGGTTTTGCCCAAAAACAAGTCCAATTTTTAGATTTTCTTCAAATTGAGCCTTGGGTTATCCCTTTTTAATCATTCCTAATCCATTGGGGGCTTTAGTCTTACCAAGTCGGGCCATTTCTGTAATTCTTCTCGATTTCACTGAAATCCACTAAAAACCCTATTTCTCGGTTTTCTCCCGGATTGACTTTTCTTTTAGTTTTTCTTTCAAGTGGCTTCTCCATTACCCATAGTCAGTGCTTATCTTTCATTTAGAACCTTCAATTTCGACGAATTCGATCGTTTAAGAACTTTTCCCCAAATTTCCCGGATTAGGGTTTTCTTTCTACTGAATCTCCATAACCTAACTTCCGAACTCCATATCTTTCAATGTAGACCTCAGATTATCAAAATTCTTTCGTCATTTTTTAATTGAACTTAAAATCTTGATTTTGAAAGTGGGTTGATTTTTTCAGTAGTTGACTTTCTGGGGTTGACTTTTTTCGGGGTTGACTTTTTTCAAGTTTGTCTTTTTATGCTCACCCTCTTAAAATAAGTCTCGGAATACCCACCTGTAGGATGAAAAAAGTCTTTTTACATTCTGAAACATCAATTTAGGAAGAAAACATACATGTTTTAGTGGTCCGGACAAAATTAGGTGTCTACAGCTGCCCCTCTTTGGCTATTGCTGAGAATCAGGAATCAGGCAAAGATAAACCAACAGTAATTTTGTATGGTTAGTGAAATCACATGTGAAGGAAAGGGAAAATGGGGTTTCTTTTTTTCTTTACTTTTTTTTTGAGAAAGCAGTAAATTGAAGATTTTGTCCTTAAATTGAATTTCCTGACTAATCAAGGCTCAACCCGTCTTAAGAAAACGGGTTCGATTTGCAAGAGAATTGACAAAGACCTGGATGAAAAAAGGGAATTGAAGGCATGGGTGAAACCATAAAATTGAAAAAGATCTGGATGAAACCAAGGAAATTGAAAGCATAAGTGAAACCATGAAATTGAAAAGGATATGGATGAAACCAAGGAAATTGAAGGCATGGATGAAACCATGAAATTGATAGAGATCTGGATGAAACCAAGGAAATTGAAAGCATGGGTGAAACCATGAAATTGAAAAGGATCTGGATGAAACCAAGGAAATTGAAGGCATGGATGAAACCATGAAATTGAAAAGAATCTGGATGAAATCAAGGAAATTGAAGGCATGGATGAAACCATGAAATTGAAAAGGATTTGGATGAAACCAAGGAAATTGAAGGCATGGATGAAACCATGAAATTGAAAGAGATCTGGATGAAACCAAGGAAATTGAAGGCATGGATGAAACCATGAAATTGAAAAGGATCTGGATGAAACCAAGGAAATTGAAGGCATGGATGAAACCATGAAATTGAAAGAGATCTTGATGAAATCAAGGAAATTGAAGGCATGGATGAAACCATGAAATTGAAAGAGATCTGGATGAAACCAAGGAAATTGAAGGCATGGATGAAACCATGAAATTGAAAGAGATCTGGATGAAACCAAGGAAATTGAAAGCATGGGTGAAACCATGAAATTGAAAAAGACCTGGATGAAACTAGGGAATTGAAAGCATGCAAATGCTTCATGGTGTAAATGCAAATATCTTGGATTGATGCAAATGCTTCTAAATGCAGATACAAATGTCCCTACGAATCATATTCATGTCAATAGTTCATGAATGGTGTAATTGCAGCTACAATGAAGATGCAATGATCCTAGAAATGATGCACTTGCTTGAGATGATGCGAATGCAAATGTTCATGGAATAATGCAAATACGAATACTCATGAATTATGCAAATGCTTGCTGACACGGTGTAGATGCGAAGTTTAATAAATAAATGAATGCTCATGAATGATGCAAATGCCCCTGATCACTTTTCTAGATTTGGACTCAGCCTTTCCAATTCACTTTTCCTCTTCAAATCAGAGTATATCTTCAATTCGTTTTTCAATCTTTGGCTATTCTCTTTGCCCCAACAGTTTTCAAACTCTTACTGACAGGAGTCTGCTTGCTGAGTTTTATTCCTTCTTCTCATATTTGGAAATCAAGGTTAACCCTAATAGTTCCACACCTTTAAGTTAGAAAAAACCTTATCTCATGTTAACATAAAAAATGGGTATATCAAAAATATTTTTTTATTTTCCTTTTTGAAAAACAATTTTGCTTTTTTAATGAAAACTTCTGAGTAAAAAATTTTAACCCCACAGTATGTAATGTACAAATCTTTTGAAGACTGATGATCATGGTCAGAAATTTTCCTATGTGTCAATTTGGGTTTTTCAAAGTGAATTAACAAGGCTTGGTACAACATGATTTTGGTTTTTTCAGGAAAGCTTCAAAAAAAAATGTATGTCCTTTCTAGGCTCACAAATAGAACAGGTTTTATAAGTCAAGAATTCATTGAGAACCAAACAAATTCAACTTTATTTTAGTTTTCGTATCAAGGTATTTTGACAAGCGTCAAGATGGGCCAGGATGTTTAAACCGGATAGTTTGATTTTGGAGGAAAAAAGATTCAGTTTTTGAAGACAATCCTCCGAATGAGAGCTGACAATTTGGGAGGTTCAGGAATTTCTAGATGTTCCTCAATGATCACTTCTTCCATTTCACTCTAGACCGCCTATTTTTGGGTTTTAACCCTAGAGTCTCATTCTTTCCATTTTTTTCTTTCTTTTTTGTTGTTTTACCATTCATTTGAGAATTCTAAATTCTTCCTTAGTGAAATGATAATTCGATGAGATGGGATAAAATCTGAGGAAAAACCCTTCAAGTTAAATATTCATGCTTGATCAAAATAGACTTTTAAAGCACGTAATGTAGGCCATGGTTCGGGGTTCAGGAAGAAAGGATAAATAGGCCCAAAATCTGTGTTTGAGGGTAATCAGATCAAGGATCCTTTCTTTGAGGAGGATTCTCTTTGAAACATTTATCCCTTTTGGACTTTTCATTCCTTTTGACTTTGCTCTTTTTCTTCCTTGCTTTTGGCTTTCATTTGCCATCATTTTTTCACACACTTTTTTTTTTTTGTGTTTTTCTTTTGTTTTTCTTGGCTTTCATTTCGCCATCTTTTCTTTTTCCTTTTTCTTTGACAGAGTGAGCCCGTATTTATTCGGGGCTCCATTTGCTTTGTATCTGTCTTTGTGCTAGGACTTATTTTTCTATGATCTTTGAGAAGATCTTTCCTCGCATTTGCCCCCAGTGTAGAGGGTAATCCTTGATCAGGGTTTAAAGAAAAAAAATTCTTTCGGCTCAAAAGGGGTGACTATGGATAATTTCTTTTTATGCGAAAGGGATATGAAAGAAGGCCATTTCTCATGTCAAGCACAAATATTCACATTGAGAAGCAATCCCGAGGGGAAATAGATATTCAGAATTTCATTTTGCACTTTGGAATCATCCGAATTCTCATATGTATGATATCACAAATTTTTTCATTTTTCATTTTTCATCGCATGCCCCAATGATTCATGCGTTAGTCCATCCTTATTCACCATGTATCTATCATTTCCACATATGACGCCCCAATTTTATTGACCATGAGAATTTGTATCAACGAGGAACATAGCAGTCTAGGTCTGTACTGAAAAGACTGAATTTCAAATCTGAGTTCTTTGAAGAAATAAGGAAAATATGACCCAAAAACGGGTTTTCTCTGGGACAAGGGATAATCTATTTTAATCATTGTGCCCCAGGGTGTCAATCATGAAGTGATGTTTGGGCAATTAGTGTTTTGTGGTTTGTTGAAAATGACATGAATGGTTTTGGCACAATCTTGACACAGACCAAATTACCATGATCTAAATTCTTGAAAGAAAGTCTCATTTGTTTGAATTTCAAGGAGTTCAATTTTTTTTTAAAAAGTTCGTTCCTTTGTACATAACCTAGACTAGGATCTACATCTTTGCTTATTCTATGATGACAATGGTTTTATGAAGTTCAATCATTCATATTCCTTGAAGCATTAGGTCTTTCAAGTGTTCTCGATTTAAGAGATTTAGGCTTACAAAAACCTAAAAGAGAGAGGAAAAGGTATTGGGTCATTTGTAATAATGATAATCAATCTTCTTAAGACTATCCATTACTAAAACTTCCTTAATGCTCATTTTTTTTCCAATTATTGTTAAAACACAACAAACACAAAGCACTTAAAAATCAAAATTCATTTAATTCTTATGAATATCGACATGAGACAAGTTTTTTCATCATAAGGTCTGAAACTAAATGTATAAAAACTCCCCCTTGACATGTTCTCCCTAATTCAAACTGGCTATTGCTCGGTACTTTTTTCGACCTTTCTATCTTCTTCCCCTATTATGACATCCATAATGGTTTCATCATTCCCATTCAGCAGATTCTCCACACTGTCTGTCTTTTGTTTCTTCCCCACACCTAACTGTCCTTTATTGATGAGTGCTTGAACCTTCCATTTCAGACATAAGCAATTTTCTATGGAATGTCCCCGAATCCCAGAATGATAATCACAATATGCATTCTCGTCATACCAGCTTGGATATGGGGTTGGATAGGCTCCACTGGAACTTTAGTGAGGAGTTGCTCTTCGACCAACTGGGGCAATAGTTCAGAGTAAGACGTGGGGAGTGACTCAAACTGATCTCTTTTTCGGATATTCTTTGATTTCCTTTGACTGACAAAAGGTTGAAAATTTACTGGATTCTGAGAGGCCATTGGGTATAAGTATGAACCCTGGGGTACATAATTCATAGAAGGACAGGGTGGAGGGTATGAAGTAGCCAAAATAAACGGGGCACAGTCTCCCATGGCTTGGACATCTTTCTCTTTCTTTTTGGGCGACCTGTTTCTCTCTGCATTAAATGTTTTACCTCCTTCGAGTTTCCCGACATTGATTGCATTTTCAATCATTTCCCTGGAGATTACCATATCCGAAAAATTCTTCGTGGTGTTGCCAACAAGTCTATCATAGTATGGGGCCTGTAGTGTATTCACAAAAAGGACAGTGATTTCCTTCTAAGTTAAAGGCGGTTGTACTTGGGTGGCCATGTTCCTCCACATCTGAGCATACTCTTTGAAGCTCTCAGTAATCTTTTTCTCCATATTTTGCAAGGTGAGACGGTCAGGTGTCATGTCGGTCACATGCTTGTACTGGTTTAGAAAAGCCCTAGCCTAATCATTCCAAGAGCGAATCCGATCCTTGCTCAACTGACTATACCACCTAATTGCGGACCCGCTGAGGCTATCCTGAAAGTAGTGAATCAGAAGCTTATCATTATCTATATAACTTGTCATCTTTCGGCAGAACATAGAGTGATATGGGCTGACGGATAAGTCGTCCCGTCATATTTCACAAAGTTAGGGACCTTGAATCTAGGAGGGATGACTAAATCGAAGACCAAGCATAGTTCTTTCGCCTCCACACTCCCGAATACGTCTGTATTTTCTACTGCCCAGAGCTTTTCATCTAGCAACTGATATTTCCCTTGGGAATCTGCCAACTCTACCTCATTAACCATTTTCAACTTTGCCTGTTCAACTGGATCATCTGAATTTAAGACATTGACAAGGTTAACTGTGTTCTGGGCATCCATCATTACGACCTCATTCTGACCCCTTCATGCCTCTAACCCTTCTCTGGCGGTCAAGTTTTCAGTGTGTCCCTTGATTACGGTGGATATTAGCTCCATCAATTTAGTCATCTGATCTTTAGGTTCTGCTTGAGATTTTGCCAGCTGTTCTCGTAATTCTTCCTGTACCTTTTCCATTCTTTCCATTCGGGCAACTTGTTCATTCTCCATAGCACTAGCCTATATTAAAAGGGTACTCAGTACTTCTTATACCTCTGATTTGAAATGGAAATTCTTTCAAAGACTCTTAAAGCCAAGCCAATTTCTATTTTATTCCCCCAAAGTGCGTGTCATGATGAAGGAGCCATGAATGCAATTTGATGCATGTGAAGCCTAAACAATATGATGTATGGACATGTACAATAGAAACATGCTGACCATAAATGTAATAAAATGCAATCACGATGCCAACATGTTGCAAGCAAAGAATAAACAAATCAACACATGGATATATGCAATGACTGATCATGTACATTTTAGCGTATTTCCCAATGAATGATCATATACACTATGAATGCAACACGATGTCAATTATGATACATGCAAACAATGAATGATTGATACAGAGTATATACAAAGAAAATCATGCTGACCATGTGTGTCATGAATGCATCCTGATGTTAATATGACAGATTAATGCATGAGCATATACGGAGAAATCATACTGACTATGTTTGTCATGAATGCAACCCAAAGTCAACATGATTCATGTAAAGAATAAACAAATTAATACATGGATATATACAGAAAAATCATGCTGATTATGAATGCATGAATGCAACCTGATGCTAACATGATATATGTATGAATGTCTGGTATGCCAAATAATTGATCGGATGCAAAATGCAAAGGGGAAGATATCACGGATGAAATAAGGATCGGAGGAACTTATCATCAACATCTCCTAAATTTGAAACATAATCAATTCATTCCCATATCAACGTTCAACAATGGTATAAACCATGTTTTACAAAATTTGAATAGTGGTTAAAACTGTCTTTACAAGCACTTTATTCTTCCTAGCATCCTAAGGCTATAAGAGCCGGCTACTGAATGAGTAAAATCCTATTACATCATATAAGACCGAAGTCTTTCCACCTCAATGCTGTAAATCTCCCAATCCTAATGACGCTTTCCCAGTCCTCTATCAATTAGAGTCATTGGATCCAACCACTTAGCATTTATAAGAGATTGCACTTTCTTTTTGAAGGCCATACCGTCTTCAATGCTATGGCCAACAATTCCATAGTGATAATCATATCTTGCATTTGGATTATACCCTTTTGGATATGGTGGTAACAGAGGTTTCAATGGGATGCATGCAACCATGTGATTTTGGATCAGTATAGGGAAAAGCTCTCGGTAGCTGATTGGAAAAGGATCAAAAGGCCTTTGAGACTTATCCTGGGATCGTTTCTTAGTCACACATGGCCTAGGAGTTGGGGCACTTGGCGGTGGCATTAAGGTCCGAACCAGAGTGTTTACATGGAGACGTGGCGTAACAGCATGGAAAGGGTATGGATTTGGACACGGGGTCTTTGGAGGTTGTACATAGCTCAAGGTTCCTATCCCAGATACTGGATAAGGTGATTGATGAGGGAAGCAATATGAACTGGCAATTGGTGGTGATGGAGTGGGATTCAGGAATCCCATAGTGGTTATCCCAATGGACGATTGGACTAGTAGGGTGGGAATACTGGTTTGGACCTAGAACAGTTTGTAGGTATGGTACAGGATCCGAGGTTTCTATCTTTGGTATTAGACTCTCAGGTTTAATCATTTTCACGATTTTGTCCATAATTTCATCAGGATTGCAACCTTTGTGGCATTGACAAGTTCAGGATCCAACAAGGATTGTATGTTCTGCTCCGAATGGTTTTGGTTGATCCGAAGACGATGCAGAGCCCTGAGAAAGTTTCTCTTTACTCTTAACCACATCCTCAAACATTTTTAGCAATTTGACGAGTTGTTTTTTCACTTCCCGGATTTCATGTCCACATTCCTCTTAATTGCGTTCCAAAGTACCCAATCGTTCCTCCGATTCATTCCTCATATCTCGAACCCCTTTCATGCAAATGAAAATGTCATGAGATTAAGAATACAATTGTGAATGTACATGCTCTATTCCTATGTGCATGAATATACTAATGATTAATGCATGAACATATACAGAGAAATTATGATGACTATGTATGCTATGGATGCAATCTAATGCCAATATGATGCATTGAATAAATTGATGCACAGGTATATACAAATAATGACCATGTATGTATTCTATAATGAATGACCATGCATGCTATGATGTCAAAATGATACATGCTAAGAATAAATGAATTAATACAAATGTAGGTACAAAGAATGACCATGTATATCACAAATGTATTCTACAATGAATAACCATGCATGTTAGGACTGTGACATGATGTCAAAATGACACAAATAAATTAACCAATGATTAAACGAAATTGGTGGGACCTAAATCTTGATTACTTAAAAAAAATCTCATTATGCAAGATTTGCCTCCAAATTTATGATTTTTTGAAACATGTTTTTTCTATGAAAAACCAATCACATTATTTTCAAAAGAATTTCGGGGTAGTAGATCCTACTATGGTACAATGTCCAAATGTTCATGCAACACTACCGGTTTTATGAAATCATCAAATGAAATTACCAACTGTTTATTGCAAAGAATGAGATCCATAACACAACAAAAAATGTACATGCTCTATCCATACATGTATGAAATGTGCAAAATGCAAAAAAATGCTTGAAAAAGGATTTTTATTTTTTATTTCAAACAGTTAATGAATATTTGCCCCGACAAATATCTACTTATATAGGTATCACAGTGCCTTTGGGACGGATTATCACATTTATTACGGGCGATGTACGTACATCGTTGCCCTATCTACAAAACTTCTTTAGAGTGTAAAATAGGTAACAAAACGTTTAGAAATGTCCCTCCATGTGTTCCTATCTTCTGTATATCTAACGGAAATCCAGCATGGCTTCGCCTAGGTTCACTATATGAGAGTGAATTGATTCTAAAGGCCCCGAATTGCTCCTCACTGTCGCCGGTGAAGGCTATTAAGGCACCCCGATAAAAGCGGGTTCAATTCGTTAGAGTATATTTTCCTATGCCCGTACGGAGGATTATCACGAAGGCATTAGGTACTTTATACTCCGAAAGTGTTTCACTAGCCCATACGGAGGATCATCACGAAGGCGTAGTTACTTTACTCCCACTTAAAAGGACGGAACCCAGGTAGAGGATGCATGTTATGCAAATGCAAATACAGTGTGTGCGGAGGAACAAAACAAACCTGTCACCACTTATTCTACACCCTTTATTCTAAATACCCCACTAAAATCAAACAATGTAAAGCATCAGTCAAGCAAACATATAAATATACGCAACAAAATAACCAGAGAACAAATAATAATATGAATGCACGTGAATATGGACATATTAAAACATTTTTTTTAATTTTCAAAATTCTCTTTTATTTTAAAAATATGGGAATTAAAATTAAATACCAATTAAACCAACAAAATCGAGACTTTGATAACACACGACTAATTCTAGGCTTGACTCTCTAATGTTCCCCAGCGGAGTCGCCAAGCTGTCGCAACCTAAAAAATAACGAGTCTCATTGCAAGACTTTATTATTCGTTAAGCGTGACATTAAAAAACCGAGGAAAAGTCGACTTAATTCCTCTAAAAAATGAAAGTTTTGAAAATGACCTTAAAAAAAAGACATGGAGTCGCCACCAATCTTTTTTAGCTAGGTGTGATCAGCCACCTATTAAAACCAGTTTTATAAAATATTTAAAAATTAATCAAAACATTTTTAAAACCAATTTCAAGTCTGCGTTTTAAACCAGAGAAATCAAAGAAATGGGTTCGGGACTCGGTTACGTGCAGGGAAGGATTAGCACCCCCATAACGCTCGTATAAAACGATACCTGATTAATCGTGTGTTATCTCAAGTCTCGGTAAAAGGTCGGTTTTAAATTTAGTATTTCAAGTTAATTCCCAATTTAAAGAAAAAATAATTCAATTTTTAATTGAAAATGATCCGAAATTTATAAATTTAAAATTTTCCTATATTCCCCAACAAATGTGGCAAAATATAGAAATTTTTATTAGTTTTGGAAAACTTTCCAAATCATTCTCTTTTTTTGAAAGAAAGATATTCCTTTATTAATGATAATTGATGATATTCCCTCCAGCAAACCCGGTAGAGAACTCATGAATTATTTTAACTCGGGAATATCTTTATTTTTTTATTGAAAAATCATTATCCTTTTGAAAACATTTTAAAAGATATGAATATGTATATGCATGACATAAATAAAATGACATGGCAAAATCTAAATAATATAATGCATCCTAAATGATATGATATAATTTAAATGCCTTAGCATATTCTAAATGAAATGAAATGTCCTAAGTTATATGACATATTCTAAATGAAATGAAATGACCTAGGTAACATAATATATTTTATATGAAATGTAATATCCTAAATCATATGATATATTTTAAATGAAATAAAATATCCTAAATGACATAATATATATCCTAAATGAAATGACTTAGGTAACATAATATATTCTACATGAAATGACCTAGGTAACATAATATATTCTATATGAGATGAAATAATTTGAATGACATGGCAAATATGAATGATATGGCATATAATTTAAATGACATGGAATATAAAATAATGCTATCATATAATATGCATGGAAATAAAAATGAAAATAATAATGCATGAACATAGTATATGCTAAATAATATAACAAAAATAACTAAATAAAAAGCATAAGATATCATGAAATGTTTCAAATCATATAATAAACAATATGACATAATTCAAAATCATAACAATATCATAGAAATTATCATAGCAAAAATCACATATTATATAAAATGCATGAATATGGAAAATGCAATGCATGAAAATGTATTTTTTCCTTTTATTAAGGAAATCCGTATATCTAAAAAGATATCCGGCTATCTTAGGAAAATATATCAAATTAAATATTCTAAAACCAAAATACTTTGTGATTGTTTGAAAACAATTTTGAAAAGCTTAGATTAAAAATAAAAAAACTGGGCTAAACCTTTTTTAAATGGCTCTAATTTCCTAAGTTTAAAATCCCGGACTTGACCACCCTTAACCCGAGACTTAAAAAATTATTTTTAGAGTTTAAAAAGGCTTAGAAACTACCCTAAGTCAGTAGCTAAACTTCCTAATCAGCTCTCTCTAGGTAACTTAACCAAAACAGAAAAATGATTTTCCTTCAAATTCAACTCTGACTCCACTATCCAGTTTCAATCCACGATCTTTTATCCTATTATAAAAATTCTAAAAAATCTAAAAAAAATACTGGAGACTCAAGACATGTAAAACTACACGGGAAAAAGATCAGCTTAATTTTCTGATTAAAGATGAACTCCCAGAAAAATCAAAAAAGTACGAGTACTGGGTGAAAAAACTGTTTTGTCAAAACACATTTTTTGCCTTTGATAAAATCATTTAAAAATCAAAGTAAAAATATTTAAGACTCACAAAATGACTCACAAATAGTAGCTAGGACTTTTGAAAAGTTAGACAAAAATTGGCTAAGTAAATCATAAATGTAGAATAATCAATTTGACAAACCTTAATTCTCCACAAGTGTGCTCAAGAGAGCATGACTTTGAACCATTAATTGGCCTAAGTCATTAGTCAAGTGGCATGAACTTGAAATGCATGAAAAAATACAGCAAATATGATGCATGAAATGCATGAGTTTAAACCTAAATGTCATGAAAAAATGCATGGCATCCATATAGTGACCTAGACCTAAATGAACTTGCATGGCATTTAATGTAACCAAGACCTAAAATGCATGAACATGTATGGCAAGATAAACCTAACCTAACATCTAAAATACACATGGAAATATCACAAACACAAGGCATGCTTAAACCAAAAACTCAACCAAATATCATGCAAATGCTAACCTATCAACTAACATAGCAAAAATGCACACATAATGCTAGAATACATGGAGTGGCCGAATGACTTATGATTCCTAACAAGCATGGCATTTTTACAAACACTTGGTATACTTAAACTAAATACTCAATCAAATGTCATGCAAATGCAAACCTACCAACTAACATGGCAAAAATGCACATACAATGTAAAACACATGGAGTAGCCGAATGGCCTCAAGCTCCAACAAGCATGGCATTTTCACAAACACTTGATATACTAACATGCTCAACTAAAATATAACACTCAAATCATGCAAACACAAAGTAGAAATACTAAAACCAAACAAGCATTTTCACAAACACTTGATATACTAACATGCTCAACTAAAATATAACACTCAAATCACGCAAACACAAATTTGAGATATTAAAACTAACAAGCATTTTCACAAACACTTGATATACTAAATATAAAACATCAACAAATTTAAACATTATGAAAACAAAAAATTGAAAATGCAAGAACATGATATTTAACTCATAAATGGCAACAAACAAAGCAACCAAATTAAAACATGCTTCAAGTATATGAAGTAGAAGAACACTTAAAGCATCAAGATTAAAGAAAATAACATAAATAACATGATAAATTAAAGCAAAAACAGCAACAATAATAAAAAAATATAGGCCATTCGGCCATTAAAGAAAAATAAGAAAAAAAGTTGTAAAAATTATTTAAGAAAGAGATGAAGAAAGAACTTAAGAAGAACATAAAAAAAAAACACTTATTTAAAAAGAAAAACTCACCAAATAATAATCAAAATAGCAAAAACAAGAATGGAAAATCAAGAAAGTGCAAGAGTTGGTGCTAAAAGCAACCTCAAGAAGCTATATTTCAAGCTTTATCTCTTCAAACTTTCCTTTCTTTTCTAAACTTTTTCTTTTTGCTTTCAACCAAGGAGAGAAAAACTAAGCAAAACAAGAAGAAATCTGAAAAATGAAGTCGTCAAAAATGAAAATCCCCTCTCCCTATGTGATGGTTGAATGGACTCTCTCTCCTCCCTTGGAATGTTGTCATTTTTTCCCAACCAATTTACATCAAATGGATAGTAATTCAAGGTGAAAAATCATGAGATTATCACCCTTAGATTAGCATATCAGCTATCCATAATACATCTATTCAAGAATAATGTTGACACTCTCCCTTCTCATGCATTGGCCTATGTGGCTTATGGTTTGATCAAAAAAATCTCTAACTAACTCTTAATTCTTGGCCTTTTGATTGAAAAATCAGAAGCTTCCTCCTTCCTTTGGGCCTTGGCAGGCCAGCACTCTCTTTTCCAGCCCAAGTTTGATTTTTTGAAAGGCCAAAAGAAGCCCTTTTCGGTTGCTTGGGTAAAATGACCATTTTGCCCCCCGGATGCAAATAAATGGCAAACGGACTCCAAATTCAAATTTTATTTTTTTAATACTTTCAAAATAATAAAATATTGAATTCTGGAAGTTTTCAAAATTTTCCGAGTCCGTTTGCTATTTATTTGGATTTTTCTTCCAAAAATGCCCTTTTATGCCCCACATTTTAACATTTTTTAAACAAGCTCCAAATCAAGATTTTTATTCACCAATCTCATCCAAATAATTTAAAAGTGTGATCTGGAAGTTTTCATAATTTTTGGAACTCATTTGGTATTTTTTCGGGATTTATCTGCTTGAATTACTATATAGGGGCTCGGGATTTGGCCATTTTGCAAACGAAATCCGAATCAAGATTTTATTTTGGAAATCTCTTCCAAATAATTTAAAAATTAGATTTACAAATTTTCAGAAGATTTGGAGTTCATTTTCTATTTTTCGGGATTTTCCTTCTTGAATTTCTACATTAGAGACCCGGGATTTGGCCATTTTGCAAACGAACTCCGAATCAAGATTTTCTTTCGCCAATATTTTCCAAATGATTTAAGAATGAGATTTGCAAATGTTTAGAATTTTCGGAGTCCATTTGCTATTTTTCCCAATTTTTCTAATTTTACCATTTTGCCTCCGAAACCCGGTTTTGCCCAAAAACAAGTCCGATTTTTAGATTTTCTTCAAATTGAGCCTTGGGTTATCCCTTTTTAATCATTCCTCATCCATTGGGGGATTTAGTCTTACCAAGTCAGGCTATTTCTGTAATTCTTCCCGATTTCACCGAAATTCACCAAAAACCCTAATTCTCGATTTTATATCGGATTGACTTTTCTTTCAGTTTTTCTTTCAAGTGGCTTCTCCATTACCCGTAGTCAGTGCTTATCTTTGATTTAGAACCTTCAATTTCGACCAATTCGATCATTTAAGCACTTTTCCCCATATTTCCCGGATTAGGGTTTCTTTTCTACTGAATCTCCATAACCCAGCTTCCGAACTCCATATCTTTCAATGTAGACCTCAGATTATCAAAATTCTTTCGTCATTTTTCAATTGAACTTCAAATCTTGATTTTGAAAGTGGGTTGATTTTTTCAGTAGTTGACTTTCTGGGGTTGACTTTTTTGGGGTTGACGTTTTTCGGGGTTGACTTTTTTCAAGTTTGTCTTTTTATGCTCATCCTCTTAAACTAAGTCTCAGAGTATCACCTGCAGGATGAAAAAAAGTCTTTTTACATTCTGAAACATCAATTTAGGAAGAAAACATACATGTTTTAGTGGTCCGGACAAAATTAGGTGTCTACACACTTAAACTTGTTTATTATGAATATGAAAAACTTTGCTAAGATGCAAACAAAAGAAAAAAATAGAAAAAAAATTTGAACATCAATCATCAAATAGCATAAACCAGGAAACATGCACACAAACTTGATTTAAACATTATTTTGTCATGTATCTTTTATATGAAATTACATAAATATCATGCGTCCAAAAATTTTACCAAACTCCCCGGCAAATCCGACAGAGCCTAGAAAATTGTTCTTTCTCCTAACACTTACTCTCCTTTTATTATCCTTGTAATTGATCTTTTCAAATCCATTTCTTTATTAATTCTCCTTTAAATTGAACTTTCAATTTCTTCCAATTTGAATTTTCCATAATTCTCCTTGAAATTAAACTTTTCAATTTGTTCAATTTAGTCCCTCCATTTTTTTTATTTTTCTTCCGAAAGATTTCTCCCCCTATTTTCCTTCAAATTAATCTTTTAAATCCATCCTTTTATTGATTCTTCTTGAAGTTTCCATTTCATTTGATTTAACATTTTCTTTTAATTCCCCTTGAAATTGAACTTTCAATTTATTCAATTTAGTCCTTCCAATGTTTCCATCTTTTATCTCGCCTTTCTTCAATCCAATTGTCTCAAATTCCATTCCCATCATTTTTCATTTATTCAAATTAGCCACTTTGTCAACTCAATTTTGCTTTTCCCCCTTTAATTTCAATTTTTGATTTCATTCGATTTATTTCCTCCATCACTTCTCTTTAATCTCCTTATTCAATTTCTCCCTTAATTTTCAATTGTGGCTTTCCAATTATCAAGATTGACCATTTAACATCCAAATTCTTCTTTTAAATCTTGATTTTTCAAAAGTTGACTTTTTTATTTTATTTTTATTTTGACTTTTCAAAATTTGACTTTTCAATGTTGACCTCTGAATCAAAGTGCCAAAGCCAAATTATGGAATTAGGGGAACTTCTTAGAAACCCAAAGAATTAAGGAAAAGCGTACCATGGTTAGGGGCCCAGACAAAATTAGGTGTCTACAGCTACCCCTTTTTGGTCATTGTTGAGAATCAGAAATAGGGCAACGACAAATAGACAACCATTTTGTTCGGGTGTAGAGGTTATTCGAAAAGAGAGGGTTTTTTCATGAAACATAAAGTAAAACGTAAATTTAAAGTTTTGTTATTGATGAGAAAATACCTTGATTGCGATACCAAGGCTCAACTCGTTTCAAGAGAACGAATTCGACTTAAAAAAAAAACAACTCCTCGGCGGTGATCCAGGGGCTCGACCCATTTTCAAAAATGAGTTCAACTTAAAACAAAAAGAGATACCTCAGCGACAATCCTGGGGTTCAACCCATTTAGAAAAAAATGGGTTCGATTTAAAAACAAAAGAAATATCTCGACGACGATCTCGGGGTTCGACCCATTTAAAAAAACGAGTTCAATTTAAAAACAAAAGAAATACCTCGACGGTGATCTCGGGGCTTGACCCATTTGGAAAAAAAGAGTTCGATTTAAAACAAAAGAAATGCCTCAACGACGATCTCGAAGCTTGACCCATTTGGAAAAAACAAGTTCAATTTAAAACAAAAGAAATACCTCGACGGCAATCTCGGGGCTTGACCTATTTAGAAAAAACAAGTTCAATTTAAAACAAAAGAAATACCTTGACGGCGATCTCAGGGCTCGACCCATTTAGAAAAAACGTGTTCAATTTAAAACAAAAGAAATACTTCGACGACGATCTCGGGACTCGACCCATTTAGAAAAAATGAGTTAGATTTAAAACAAAAGAAATACCTCTACGGCGATCTCAGAGCTCAACCCATATAGAAAAAACTAGTTCGACTTAAAACAAAAGAAATACCTCGATGGCGATCTCGAGGCTCGACCATTTGGAAAAAAAAGTTCGATTTAAAAAAAAAAAATACCTCGACGGCGATCTCGGGGCTCGTCCCATTTAGAAAAAATGAGTTCGATTTAAAACAAAAGAAATACCTCGACGGTGATCTTGGGGCTCGACCCATTTAGACAAAACGAGTTCGATTTAAAAACAAAAGAAATTTTCCACGATTCTTGCAATGTTAGTCAAATGCAACAATGTTGATGACATATTTTGCAAATGCTTGTAGAATGCATGTTCCCTAGAGGTGAATGCAATTACATGTTTATGTCATGAGTTCTAATTCATGATTCCATTGTGATCCACGAATTTTCTGACTCCATGACAACGTCTTCAATCTTTCCACTGTTTGCCCCATTTAACGAGCATCCCAGTATTATGAATTTGTGTTTTTTCTTCAAATTTTAATGGTTTCAAAACCTCCTCTAAAATTTAACTGTACTCCATAGTAATACAAAGAAATCCTTTCATTTAAAGATTTTTATGTTTACTAATCATCCTTCAATTCAATAAAATTCAAAATGCATCACGAAATGTAAGAACTATGGTAATAGAATAGCCAAATGTAATAAGAGAGAAAGTAATAACAAGGTTCTTTGCAATAATATTTCAGATAACAAAGAATGAGTATCAAGGTTTTAAGAGATAAATATAAAGTTGTAGGTCACAGATGTCCCAAACGCGGAATATCGTGGACCTTCCTGCTTCAATTCATCTGAAGTTTCTTTTGAACAAGCCATTTACTTAGGTAACTTCTCAGCTTCTGCAGTTACGTCAGATTGAGCTTTGCCTCCTTCTTTGATCTCTAAAGCTTCATCCCTCTTTTCACAAAGCAATGATCCCATGATTCAATCTTTGGCAAGTACTTTGGCCACCCTTTGGGTTGAAACTCTTTCGATTTTAAGTCGCCATTTTTGGGTTTTCAACTTGAACATCTCATTTTCATTTTTTTTTTGCTTCTTTCTAAGCATAGTACTTCTTTACCTCGTCAGCATTCACGGGATTTCTCAAGTCATCACCATATTCCGAGTTAAGAACAATGCTCCTCCAGAAAAAGCTCTCTTCACCACATAGGGTCCTTCCCAATTCAAAGTCCATTTTTCACGAGCATCCTTTACAGTAGGGAGAATCTTCCTCAATACCAACTCCCCTTCTTGAAACTGTCTCGGGCAAACCTTTTTATTATGGGCTCAAATCATCATCTTTTGATACATCTACACGTAGTAAATTGCTTTCAACCTTTTCTCCTTGATGAGATTCAATTATTCATAACGAACCCTGGCTTATTCTGTTTTTTCTAAATCAACCTCCACCAAAACACGGAGAGAAGGAATCTCAACCTCGATAGGCAGAACTGCTTCCATCCCATACACCAAAGAGAAAGGTGTGGCACCCATAGATGTACTGGTCGAGGTGCGATTTGCATAAAGAGTAAAAGACAGCTTCTCGTGCCAGTCTTTGTACACATAAGTTATCTTCTTAACAATTTTCTTTATGTTTTTATTGGCGGCTTCAACTGCCCCATTCATTTTTATGAGATAGGGAGCCGAATTATGGTGCTTGATCTTAAACTGGGTGCATACTTCTCTCATCATCTTGTTATTCAAATTGAGAGCATTGTCCGAAATGATTTTCTTTGGAAGCCCATATCGGCATATTATCTCCTTCTTAATGAACTTGCACACCATTGACCTTGTCACATTGGCGTACGAAGCAACTTCTATCCCTTTTTGTGAAGTAGTCTATAACTACTAGGATGAAGCGATGTCCATTTGAAGCCTTCGCGGTAATAGGTTTGATCACATCCATCTCCCACATCGAGAACAGCCACAGAGCCGTCATGACATGTAATTGTGATGGGGGAACATGAATCTAGTTCGCATAAATCTGGCATTTATGGCACTTCCGGGCGTGATTAATACAATCGCCTTCCATAGTCAGCCAATAATACTCTTTCCTCATAATCTGCTTGGCCATCATGTAGCCATTGCCATGAGTGCCACATATTTCTTCATGGACTTCCTCAAGGATCCTCTTAGCTTCGACAGAAATGACTCATCTCAACAGCACCTGATCCCTCCCTTTCTTGTAGAGAATTTCCCCGTCTAAAACAAAACACATGGCCATTTTTCTCAAGGTTCTTTTGTCATTTTTCGTTGCCGCTTTAGGGTATTGTTGACTTTTGATGTACTGCAGAATGTCGTAATACCATGGACGGCCATCCGCTTCCTCATTGATGCTTAAACAATGGACAGGAGACTCATATAGGCTTATCTAAATGGGCACAACCTCGGCCCCTTCGTTCACTTTAAACATGGCAGCCAAAATGGCTAAAGTGTCAGCCAGTCGATTTTGTTCCTTGGGCAAGTAACTGAAACCTACTTCTTCGAATTCTTTGATCAATCCTAGTATGAGTTCTCGATATCGGATCAATTTTGCATCTCGAGTTTCCCATTCCTCACGCAGTTGGTATATTACCAGAGCTGAATCTCCAAAGACCTTTAATGTCTTAACCCTTTTTTCAATTGCAGCACAAAGGCCTACAGTACATGCCTCGTATTCTGTGATATTATTACAACCAAAATCCAATATGGCAGTGAAAGGATGATAATCTTCTTCCGGGGATATGAGCACCGCACCAATCCCGTGCCCCACTGTGTTTGATGCACCATCAAAATACATTTTCCATTTTTTTTCCTCATGGAGAATCTCATCTTCTTGTGAGATGTACATTAAATCTTCATTCGGGAAGTCAAAATTCAAGGGCTCATAATCCTCCACCGCTCGGCTTGCTAAGAATTTGGCTACCGCACTATCCTTTATGGTCTTTTGGTTCAAGTATACAATGTCGTATTCGGAAAGCAAAACTTGCCATATTGTCATTCTTCCTGATGGTGAAGGCACTTCGAATATGTAATTGATGGGATCTAACTTTGCAATTAGCCAAGTCGTGTGATACAACATGTACTGCCTGAGTCTACGGGCGATCCAGGCCAAGGCACAACAAAGCCTTTCTACTGATGGATACTTCAGCTCATACTTTGTGAATTTCTTGACGAGGTAGTAGATAGCCTGTTCGTTCTTTCCGGCCTAATCATGCTGCCCCAATGGATTTTTCAAATACCGACATATACAATATCAGTGTCTTTCCTGGAACAAGCGGCATTAGCATCGGTGGGTTTGACAAATAGTGTTTGACCTTATTAAAGGCTTTTTGGCAACCTTCGTCCCTTTCCCCTGAATCATGTTTTCGAAGTAATTTGAATGTCGGGTTACACTTATCAGTGAGTTGGAAGATGAATCGAGAATGTAGTTCAGACTACCCAAAAAGCTTTTCACCTCCTTTAAAGTATGAGGTGACGGTAAATTCTAGATGGCCTTTACCTTATCGAGATCAATCTCAATTCCCTTATTTCTAACAATAAACCCCAATAACTTCCCCGAGGTGACTCCAAAAGTGCATTTTGTCGGGTTGAGCTTAAGTCAGAACTTCCTCAATCTTTCAGAGAGCTTTTTTAGATTCACAACATACTCGTCCTCTCCTTGCAACTTTGTGATCATGTCATCAACATAAACTTCTATCTTTTTATGCATCATATCATGGAACATAGTTACCATGGCTCTTTGGTATATTGCCCCGGTATTCTTCAATCCAAAAGGAATTATCTTATAGCAAAATGTTCCCTACAGCATCACGAACGTGGTTTTCTCTATATCCTCCGGCACCATTATTAATCTTATTATACCCCGTGAACCTATCCATGAAGGAGAACACATGATTCTTCGTGATATTATCCACCATGGTATGAATATGAGGCAGCGGGAAGTTATGTTTAGGGTTCGTCCTATTCAAATCTCGATAATCAACACACATCCGCACTTTGCCATCATTCTTCGAAACCGGGACAATTTTGCTACCCATTCTGGATACTTTGCCACTTCTAAAAATCTGAAATCAAACTGCTTCTTCACAACTTCTTTTATTTTTAGTAGCATTTCAAGCCTCATCTTTCTCAACTTTTGTTGGATCGGCTTGCAACCTGACTTCAAAGGAAGTTTATGGACTACAATATCAGAGTCTAGTCGAGCATGTCATGGTAAGGCCATGCGAGCACGTCTACATATTCTTGGAGTAAGGCTATCAACTCCGGCCTTATAGACAGCGATATCGAGGTTCCGATTTTGACCTCCTTTATTTCTTCTTCATTCCCCAAATTTATAACTTCCAACAACTCTTTATGAGGCAATACTTGCTTCTCTTCTTAATCTATTATTCTCAACAGATCCAGAAGCAAAACACAATCCTCGATATCTTCGTCAGCTCCAAAATCACACGCACAAATGGGTTTTTCAAAATCAAATTCAAAATTATTGATGTGATGGTCCTCATATTCTGTACCGAGGCACTTGGAAATATGTGAGGAGGAAACAATATAGAAAAGTATATAGGCAAAAGTAATGAAAGAATAGAAGAATATGAACAAGTCAAATGAAGAAAATGCATGTGATTGTCATTTATTCAAATGATGATTGTTAAACATAAGCCCATACAAAGGATTCTTAATGCCTTTGGGCAAAGGCAATTAAATTTAATTCAGAGCATTACTCTGGAGTGGACTTAAAAACTGAAGGAAGTTTGGTTGCACTCCAATTTCTTAACATAAAGCCCGAAGACATGGGCACACCATCATGCTTGTATTTGCATTCCCTTCTTCTTCTTCGACCATGTCGACCACCATCTCTTCCAACTGCTTCTCTTCACTCATAAAAAACTTCTCAAATACTTGTTCTAGAATTGCCAAAACATCATCAGAATCTGTCATGCCATGCTCATATCCACTTGAGCGAAAGGTGTGAAGGATCGAAGGGAAAGTCATGGGGTCCCATTCCACATCCATACTGGAAAGACGGGCCAACCTCTGTTGTCTATTTTTTTCTATTTGCTTTCTCTTTTCATGTGCTTTAGGGAGGTACTCGAGCTGAAACGGTCTTTCTTCCCAGCCACCTTTATTGCCCTGGCCATTCCTTGCAGATATTTCTCAAGTCCCTTATCAGCACGGCTTTCTTTGTCAACGGTTATTTCAATACCCATCTTGGTGCTCTTAGATAGTCAAGGCTTTGGGATCTTATAACCTTTCGTAACGAATATGGCATTCACAAATTCCAAAGACCTGAAAGAACACTCGTTTGCTTCTTGATTTACTTCAACATAGGGGGCGTCGGTCGATCGGAGGCTATTTTATCCTCTTCCCCAGCGACACTAACAAGGCGCCCTTCTAGTACAAAATTCAACTTCTGGTGGAAAGAAGAAGGTACAACGCTAGCGGAATAAATCCAATTTCTTCCTAGAAGGCAATTATAAGATATGATGATATCCATCACCTAAAATTTGACCTCATAAATGCATGGGCCAATCTGCAGTGGAATCCCGATGTTTCCCATAACCTCTCGACGAGTCCTGTTAAATGTTCGGACTATAGTATGACTAGGCTTCATGTAAGACATATCAATCGGTAGCTTAGACAGGGTTGTCAAAGGCATCACGTTCAATGATGAACCATTGTCAAAAAGTACCTGTGGTAAAATATGCCCCTTGCAGGTAGTAGTTATGTGCAAAGCCTTAGTAGACCCTCTTCCATTGGGCGGTATCTCATCATCGCTGAAAGATATAAAGTTATCAGTCGTGATATTACCCACAAATCTGTCTAACTTCTTCACGGATATGTTGTTAGATACATAAGCTTGATTCAATACCCTTAGTAAAATATTTCGCGATGAGACTTTGAATTCAACAACAGGATAAGACCGAGATTCTTACCGGCTGGCAGTGCAATTGCTCCACTACATTGTATTCATTGTGTTTGATGAACTTTAAAAACTCACAGGCCTCCTTGTCATTGACTGGCTCTTTCATTTTCTTGGTTGGAGACAGATCCATCTCCACTTCTCTCGACTGTGCTTTTTCTATGGGGACTGGTTCTGCTGTCTTTTTCCCTTTATCAGGTTTCGCTGTCTTTCTCGCTTGGCTGGATTCTGCCCATTCAGGGGTATAGCACCTTCCACTCTGGGTTAAATGACCTACTCCAGATATGTCAACAGCCGTCGACTGATGACTCGAGGTTCTTGGTATAACCATATTGTAATCATACTTCCAAGGCACAGTTTTGTCTTTCTTATAAAGAAAGGGAGACGGTACCTCTATAATCATTTTCGGTGTTGGTTCCTCATAGCCAGAACGACCTTCACCTCTGGTTCGTCATAGTAGATGATCAACGATCTGTCTACCCCATAACTGATTGTTCCCTCGGTTACACTGACTTTCTTGTCTTCCATTCCATCATACTCTTCATAAAATTAGGCCTTGCCCATGTCTATCATTCTCTGTACCCTTGTTAAAAATTCCTCACACTCTTAAATAGTATGCCCCTTGTGCCCATGAAAATGGTAAAAGGTGATTGACTTGTTTGTTATTTCTCTTAAACTTGACTCAAGCTGAATTATCCTTGCCCTGACCATTTCCGTCCAGACCTTAATCATTGGCGTCTTCACCTCACCAACATTCTTTTTAAACCTCTCTACCTCTTCAGATGTTACTGTGTTGACCCTGGCTTCATTGTGATTAGGTAGTGGATTGCCTGCGACATTAGGTCTCGCCTTTGGCCCAAACTTCAATACCCCCACGTTTATAAAGCCTTGTACCTTATGTTTAAAAGTAGTACAGTTCTCAGTCGAGTGCCCATGTATCCTGGTATGGTATGCTCAGTGGGTATTGGAATCGTTCCACTTTGGATAAGGTGGTTTTAAGGGTTGAAGGTAAACGGGTGCGACAAGCTGCCCTGATAGCAGTTTGAGGTACAGCTCACCGTAAGTCATTGGAATGGGGTCAAATTGTGGCATTTGGTTGTTTCTAAGGGGCTTCAAGTCATTTTTTTGGGTGGTTGTTTGAGTGTTTGCCATAGTGTTGGAAGGAATAACTATCTGCGGTGAGATGCTAGTTTGGTATACTTATTGCGGTATGGCTATATATGGAAATGGGCTTTGAGTGAGGTTATTTATGGCTGAGTAGTATGGTTGTATGCTGGGTAGGATGAGTATGAAGTTGGATGTGTTGAATGATGGCCATCAAAGCCCACTGCATGAGTTTCTCCCTCTTTTTTCTTGGTAGGGAAAGTTTTCTTGAGAATTGTAGGCTCTCTGCTGTCTATTTTCCCACTCTTAATAGCTGTTTCAATCATCTCCTTGATAATTACCATGTTAGCAAAAATTTTGGTGGCATTTTCCATGAGTTTGTCATAAAATGAAACCTTCAATGTGTTAACGAAAAGGACAATGGTTTCCTTATCCGTTAGGGGTGGCTGAACTTAGGTGGCCATGTCTCTCCACCTTTGGGCATACTGCTTGAAGGTCTCAGTAGCTTTTTTCTTCATACTTTGCAGAGATAGCCTATCGGGGATCATATCTGAAATATGCTTGTACTGTTCTGAGAATGCCCTTGCCAGATCTTTCCATGAAAAAATCTTATCTCGGCTCAATTGATTATACCATCTAGTAGCCTACCCTTCAGACTGCCCTGAAAGAAATGGATGAGCAACTTGTCATCATGGGCATGTCTGGTCATCTTCCGGCAGTACATGGTCAGATGTGCAAAAAGATCATCATGGGCATGTCTGGTCATTATGTTTCAAATTCGGGGTACCTTAAATTTTGGCAGGATCACAAAGCCTAAAACCAAACTTAATTTTTTAGCATCAAAACTGCTAGACAGTTCTACCCCTTCCACGGCCAACAGCCTTTCTTCCAATAGGTGATATTTTTCTTCATTATTTGCCAATTCAACCCTCTTCAAAGCAGCCAATTTCAACTTTTCTTGCTTAGCGAGCTCATCTAGGTCCGGGACCTCAATGAGATTAGCCGGAGTGGCTCCAAGATTTGCTCCAATTGGCGTCTGATTCTGCGCCCCCATATTGGGCTGAACATAGATAAAAGGCATTGCACCTACCGGGGGTAAGTTTTCAGTGCTCTGAGATAACTGGCCATTTAGCAATATGGCCTCTTGTTGACCCCCTTGGCCCCCTGACTCTCCTCCGGTAGTCGAGTTTTCTATGTGTCCCTTTTCCCTAAATATGACGGACACCAGTTCCATTAGTTTGGTCATTTGATCTCTTGGTTCTACTTGAGACTTTCCCAACTGTTCTTGCGACCTTGCCAACTGTTCCTGTAATTCTCTCTGTGTTCTTTCCATCCTTTCTATTCGGCAACTTGTTCGTTCTCCATGATCCTAATCTGATCTGGTATTATACCGGCACTGAATATCTGGATTCTTTAGAGGACGCCAATCTGTATACCTTATTTTAAACATCACGGATTAGAACTTCATAACGCATTATTCTTTTATACTTCATTGAATCTATGAAAGAATGAATGTATTAAAATGTATGAGTTAATTAACAAATAATTAAATAAACAAATGGATGAATAAATGACTAAGCGAATGAATGAATAAATGACTAAGCGAATGAATGATTAAATGAATATGCGTAATGAATAAACAAATAAATGAATGCATTGAAGGTATCGATCATGGGATAACTCCAACCAAACGGTCCTTCATTAATAACTGAAGTTGATTACATCATTGATAAAAATATTGAATTTGCCTATACTGGACTATAGCCACATCTAAAAAGTTTAACATCTGTTGTCCATATGTTCCCAATGGGATGACCTCACACCTTAGATCTTTTGCCCTCTCGGCCATCTCTCCGGCTTTCCAACCTGCTCTAGGATCTGGGCCAGGATGTGCTCAATATACTCATTCCTTTTCAGGCAAGCCTCGGTGGTCATCTGGTGAGTGACTTGCCATTCTCTTTCTTTCTCATCTAAAGTTATTAAAAGGGCATCAATGTGGCACTTGTGGCTCTGAAGCAACCCCTCTAGGTCCTGAACTCTCTTCCAAAGAGACTCTTTCTTGATTTACTTTTCTTCCTCGATCTTCAACTTGGCCCGTAGCCTCTCGTTCTTTATCTGGCGTTTCAATAAATTAGCAGAAGCGGTAGAGCAGATGCTCTCTTTAGCTTGCCTTTCTTACGAGAACCTAGCAACCATTTATTCTTCTTTCTTCGCTTTGCCTTTCTAGAACTCTATTCTTTTCTTAAGCCCTTTGGATTCTTTTCTCCGTTCTTCGAAAGTCTTGATTACCCCCTCATACTTCATCTGAAATCAGAGCTTTTTATTTTCTAGGTGCGAGTCCCTAAGATCGTTCCTTGTAGTGTCCCGCTCCTTTGTGACCTTTTTTGCTTCCTTTTCTCGAATCAAATCCTTGATTTTCAGATCATTGACGTCTTCTTGGAGTCGGGTGATTTCCTTGCTCATTCGGGCCTTTTCTTTCTCAAATTCTAGTTTCGTGATTTCCATTTCTGATGGTACTTCCTCCGATTGCAAATCCATTGGTTGAACATCCATCCTATCGGGTGCCATCAATCTATCATTAATCCTCATGGCTCTCCATGCCATGTAACCTAGTGTAACATTGTCGGCATATCGAGCCAACTCTACCCGATAAATTTTCTTCCATGCTTCTACAACCTCACGCACCCTTTTAGCGTACCCCTTTTCTCCGTAGGCAAATTCTAGTTTATCAAGCCCGTGGGTCGTAGGCGTGAACTGACGAGATTCAAACTGCCTTAGCACCAACAGAGGCGCATAACTCACACATCTCCATGCTCTTAACAATAAGACCCATGCCTTATCCCCACATTTGTATAACATCGATAAAGAAAGAATCCACGGAGCCCTCCAAGTTACCTCCTCTTTCTTGAGGTTTTGGAGAGTAGCAATTCATTGCACTTCGGTTATACCCTCGAGCTAATCTCTCTTGAGAAATTCTTTCATCGATGTAAAAGACTTCAAATATGGGCGGAGGGGGATCTTTCCTTTCTTCCAAAAGTAGCTCTGAATCCATTTTAGAGAAGTTGTATACAACCCATGAATTGCCCTTTTCTTCCCCATCTACAGAAATTCAAAGACCGAATTATTTCCACTATGATTGCCGGTTCCGAGTTTATCTTCTGCTCTAACCTCTCAAAGATATCAACTACTGTCATTTTCACATGTCCCAATATTTTCAGGAAGACAACCAATCCATAGATGGCTAAGGCAAAAATATTTATGGTAGTCTCTATACTAGGATGACTAGAGCTCGTAAAGTGTCCCATGAGATGCAATCTTTTTTTACTTTCTTGATCACGTGGCTCTCGACCCAACTTTTTTTACCCCCAAAATTGTGGACATCTTTTTCTTGAAACCCGGTGTCTTCAAATCTTTCAAGTAAATACGATCTGGGATGGAGTTCTCAATACGCAATAAAGTCGAATACTCTTCAATGGTCGGAATCATATCCTCTTGGTTAAAGGTGAAGCACCGATAAGCGGGATTCCAAAATTGCACCATGGCCCAGATTAATTCATCGTTGACTTTGACCGAGATTAACAGTGCTATGTCCCCATAAATATGAGTGAAGGTTTCTCTGTATACTATATCCCAATGATTCCATATATCCATCAGCCCACGAAGATCGTTTTTCTGGATAATAAGATCAACTTTGGTTGGCAATACAGACACATACCCTTCTTTCAAACAGTCCCCATCTTCTCGCTAAGCCGTTTCAGAGCGATCTCTTACCACCGTATATTTCTCAACTACTGAGATAAACTGTCCCTCCATGAAAGCTCTTTTGGTTAAATATTATCCCAAGACCAATAACCTTTCTAGTGCATGATGATGACAAATGATGCATGGAAAAAAAAACTAATTAGTAAGGAAAGAATTCAAAAGTATAAAACAAATAATGTATGACAAATCAAATAATTGCCCCATAGTATGAACAATATTTAGGCATTATGACGCCTTTGGGACCGGACATTAAACTTATTACGGGTGATACAATGTGCGTTCATTATCGTTCGATTTGCGAAACTTGTTCAGAATGTAAAATAGTTAGCAAAAGGGTTGGAAATGTCCCTCTATGTGTTCCTAGCTTCGGTGCATCTTAGCGAAAATTGGGCATGGCTCTACCTAGCTGGCTTCATATGGTTTACTACATATGGTTTGATTGGATTCTAAAGCCCCAAATTACTCCTCATTGTTGCTAGTGAAGGCTAGTAAGGCACCCTTATCCAAAGGAAATGGTTCAATTTGTTAGAGCATATTTTCCTAGTCCATGCGGATTGTTAATCACGAAGGCGTAGGTACTCTAGTACTCCGAAAGTGTTTCACTAGCCCATGCGAATTGTTAATCACGAAGGCTTAGTTACTTTGCTTCCACTTAAAAAGATGGAACCCGGGTATAGGGCTTATATTATCCAAATGCACATGTAGTGTGTGAGAAGGAACAAACAAACCTTTTACCACCTATTCTACAACCCTTATTCTAAATACCCCGACGATTTAATAAAACAATAATCAAATAAGGTAAAGCATTAATTAACCAGATAGCAATAATAATATACAACATTAAACAACTAGAGAACAATAACAATATGCATGTACATGAACATGAACATGAACATGAACATATTTAAAAACATTTTATTATTTAAGGAAAATCCTCTTTATTTAAAAAAATATGGGAATTATAGTTAAATACCTATTAAAATCAACAAATTGAGACTTTTGATAACACATGATCAATTTTAGGCCTGACTCTCTAAAAAATCCTAGTGGAGTCGCCAAGCTGTCATAACGATCTCGCGATCGCTAAATGACGTTAGGGGGGAAGGAAATGGTAAAAATGGTTCCCCGTAAATAATATGGGGATTTTCAAACAACCTTGAAAAAAATGGAGTCGTCACTGATCTTTTTTGGCTAGGTGTGATCGGTCACCTATTAAAACCGATTTTTGTAAAACATTTTGAAAAACCAATTTTCAAGTATGCGTTTTAAACCAAAGAAGAAAAAAAAGGCGGGTCCAGGAGTCGGTTACGTGCGGGGAAGGTATTAGCACCCACAACGCCCGTATAAAATGGTACCTTATTAAACATGTGTTATCATTAAGTCTTGATAAACGTCTGTTTTAGCTTTGGTATTTTAAAATAATTCCTTTTTAAAAAAAAAAAAAAACAATCATATTATGTAAGAATGATCAGGAATTTATTAACATAAATTTTTTTATATTTCTCGAAAAACCCGGCAAAACATAGAATATTTCCTTTATTTTAAAATTTTTTGAATCATCCTCGCTTTTGAGAAAAGAATGTTCCGTTGTTAATGATAATTGATGATATCCTCCTCGGCAAACCCAGCAGAGAACTCATGAATTATTTTAACTCGAGAACATTACATCGTTTTATTACAGCATCCATTTGCAATAAAAAACATTTATTACGAATATGAATATGCAAACATGATTAAAATGCAACATGGGAGAAATAATGTGAACACTAACTATCTCATGGCGTAAACCAGAAATCAACATGGATACCAATCATTAGAGGTGCTCATGGGCTGGGCCGAGGCCCAAAAATTTTTCAAGATCCTTGCCCGGGCCGGCCGCTTGCCTATGAGCACTGTTCATCCCATTTAAAAAATAAAAAATATATTTTTTAATAATATTTTTATATTTTTATAATTAAGATTAAATAAAATAATATTATTTTAATACCTAAAACATTGTTCAGGGCTGGGTCGGAACAAGAATTCCCTGCCCAGACCCGACCCAGTATGGGCGGGCCTGTGAGCAGGTCTACTAATCATCAGATGGCTTGAAATAATCACAAATTAACATGGCACTTATTATCTCATGGCATAAAAATTTAGCATGGATATTTAAGCATTACATAGCATAAATAAATAAAAAATCAACATGGCATTTATTGTCTCATGGCATGGATTTTATTATGGCATGGCAAACAATTCATCATGACATGATATACATTTTATTATGACATGGAAAATAATTAATCATGTCATGGCATAAAATTTCATCATGACATGGCATACATTTTACTATGACATGACAAATAATTCCTCATGACATGGCATACATTTTATTATGACATGGCAAATAATTCATCATGACATAGTAAACATTTTATTATGACATGACATGGCAAATAATTCATCATGACATGACATACATTTTATTATGACATGGAAAATAGTTCATCATGACATGACATACATTTTATTATGACATGACAAATAATTCATCATGACATGGCATGAACAAAGAACATATACACATCATTCATCAAGTAGCATGATCAAAATAACAATATGGACATCAATTATTAAATGACATAATCATGAAATATGTACATCATTAAAATATATATGAACATAGAATATGCACAACATTATTAAAAATCTTTTTCCATGTATATATTTTCATATGTGAAATTAAGTAAATGGCATATGTCAGAACATTTTACTGAACTCCCCGACAGACCCGACAAAGCTTTTGGAAAAATATCCTTTCGCTTGACATTTAAATAATTCCGAATAAATTGAAAGCTATACTTTACGATTTCATAAACACGTGAGCTGAATAATTTTCGAACCTCACCAGCAAACCCAACAAAGATTAAGAAATTACTCTCGCCAAATGTTTATGAAACCGGGAAAGCATGTTTTTATGACAAATTAAAAAAAAAAAAGAACATTTTTAAAGCATGAAATGCATGAAAAAGGGACCATTATTGGAATGTGTTTCTCTCTTGAAGAGAGGATATTCAAACACCTATAAATATGTTCGACTACCTTCGAAAGAAACTTAGATTGAACTTTTTAAAAATCGAAGGATTTTTGGGCACGAATTTTGCTCGAATCAAGGGATGTTCGAATGCCATGGTTCGACATTCGAATACCTCTAAATGAGCTTTAATGCAAATTCTTTTTTCTTAAAATCGAGAAAACAAAAATGCAAAATATTTGAGAGAAAATCACCTTGGCCGAAGCCCTCTAGTGCAAACCACCCAAATTTCGACTAGGATTTGAAGCTCATTTTAACCACCTGAAGCCCGGTTTACCAAAACCATATTTTTTTAAGTCTTAAATGATCAAAAAAAAAACTTAGAAACAGCCCTTATGGATCTCCGCTAGCCCCTCCCCTTAGTGTAAAAAATCCAAACTTTTGCTAGTTTTAAAGCTCGCTTTAGCTATAAAAAATCCGATTTTAGTTAACTATTTTTTTAACCCTTAAAGAAAATTCAAAAAAACCTAAAAATTTAACTCTAGGTTCGACCAAGGGTGTAGTTAATGAGGTTAAAACAGTTTTTTATTTGGAAAAAAAAATGAATAGGATTCTTGTTGCCCAAAATCAGCGTATCCAACCTTTAAAGCATTATTTTTTTTTCCAACTATTTGGAAAACAAGATTTTGGCTATGGACCATTGATTGATCCTAACCAAAATCATGTTGGAAATGGTTTAAAAACATGTTTTAATGCAAATGAAGTGATTGGCTCAAGGTTAGCCTCTTGGATGTTAATCCGGCCTAACCATCACTTGGATGAAACCAAGATCATCAAGCTCATAATCACTTCATCCAAAAAAAACAAACAATATGTAACAAAGAGAATACTCCACGATAAACTCATATTCAGCAAAGTATGCACATGAGAATGACAAGATATAAGCAAAAAAATAAACAAGCAATAAAACAAAGGTTGGCCCCTTGGATGCTAGATCCGGCCTAACCATCACTTGGATGAAACCAAGATCATCAATCTTAAAACCTTTTTATTTTGAGAAGGAAAACAAAAGAATCATCACTAACCTACCACAATAGACCATCACGCATCAAATATCAAGGTAGAAGCATGAAGCAAACAAAAGTACAATAAAGCCTACTAGGTTCGGCCAACATGAAAAAGAAGGGAAATTTTTTTGCAAGCTTGTAGTTTTTGTAGTAAACCTTGTAGTTTTCAAAAAGAGAAGAGAAGAAGAAGAGAAGTTTTCTTAGAAATCTTTTTGAAAACCTTAAAAAGATATCAAGAAAGAGCACAAAACTTTAAAAAAAAATGAAAATAGTGAAACTAGCAAGCTACCTTAGTGAAGCTTTTGAAGAAAACCTTAAACCCTTCATTTTTCTTCCTTTCCTTTTCTCCCTTTTGAAAATTTTAAACCTCTTTCTCCCTAAATGAAGCAATAGCCAAATGAATGGTGAAAATGAGGGCTGCTTTTTCCCTTTTAACTTGCCTTTGTCGAATGGCCTAAAAAAAACCCATGCTCATCTTTTTTTCATGTCAAATGGTCCCCCCTTCCAAATGGTCCCTCTTTCCTAGTCTTGCTCCCCAAGTAGGAATCCTATTGGCCAAGGCTTTCCATGTCATGTACCTCTTGCTCCCTCTCTCTCCCAGTCATCCACTTATTCACCAAAATGCCATTTTTTGCAATTTTCCAAAAATGTCCTTTATCCTTCCACTTTACTACACTTCTACCTTGGGACGTTTCCAAATCTTTCGTCCAACTTTCATTTACTTCTTATTCATCCCTCCATCATATCCAAACTATTTTTCTTCTCAATTTCACCCTTCTCTACAAATCTAAACTTTAAATTTGTGCAATTTAGTCCCTCCATCTTTCTTCTAATTTGGGTAAAAAAAATTTACCCCTTAAGTTACAATTTTTTACCCCTTAAGTTGCGCTTTTCTGGGTTTGTGATTGGTTTTTGTATTTTTGCTTTGTTTTTAGGTTTTGTGTTTGTGGTTTATTGTTTTCGTTGTGGTATATATATATATATATATATATATATATATATATATATATATATATATATATATATGTGCATATGGATTTTAAAATAATGGCTAGAAAGGGTAATCCTGATGCTACTAGGGTGAACACTGGTGGCGCTGTGGAAGAACGCGAGAAGGAAGATTCTAGTGGTGTTACCTCTACTGGTGGTGTGGAAGAGACAGTTGTTGCTGACACAAGGCCTACTGGTAGAATGGTGCTGATAATGATAAGAATCCAGAACCTGAGGTTGAAGGGAGCAGAGTAGAGGGTAGTGATGGTGGAGGTGTCGTTGCTCGACCAGAAGATACTTTGGTCACTGATTCCTGTGAGTGTAGAATAAGGAGTAGGGAGGTCAACTTGTTATTGGAGTCTCGAGGGTTTGACTTCCAGAGTGATAGGTTCAAAGTGTGCATACCCAAGTGTCATCGTGCATTTAGCAAGGTGACTGGTGAAGGGAATAAGGTCACGTTCTACTTGTCAATCTGGAAGTGTGGCTTCCATCTACCATTACATTCCCTCTTTTGCCAGTTGTTGAAGAGGGAGCCAAACGCTCTGCCTCATCCACTTTGGAGTTTGCCACAGCAACAACAACAATTTTCTCTCCCTCGACAGCTTTTGCACGTTGATTAGAAGACTCCAAGGCTGCCTGAGAAGTGCTTGCCTGCTCAGCAGCTTTTTGAGCCCTTTTTTCTGCTGTCTTTTCTCCGACTCTAGCACCTTAGCTCGGGTGCGCAAATTGGCATTTAAAGCCCTCATCTCATCAATTCTCATATTGCGTCTAGATACCTTGTTTTCGGCATCTGCTAGCTTTTGAGAGCTGACAGAGGCATGGTGATGGGCCTTCACCACGTTAATATTGGGAGACCACCATTTTATTTTGCACACTATGAAATAAGTAAACCAGGATGGCCCAAGCATTAGGGAGGAATTGATTGGGGATTTTTTGGCTTACCTCACCCCTTTTATACTTGAGGTCATGAAGAATGTAGGACTGCCCGTCTGGTTTGTCCATCTGTCAGCTATGATAATTGTCTGCCCGTATATGTCTTGTTTGACCGAGTTAGTTATGAACAAGTGTCATTCCCTTCAAGGAGTACAATTGGTGATCCCAAACTATTGGACCTCTTGAGCCTAGTTTGGTGTTGGACCTTAGCTCATATGTGATGTGGGTATAACAAGAACAAAGTTGTGATTCAAAGTGATTCCCTTCTAGCTATAAAAGGAGATCAGTAACAAGGAATTAACTTTATGGGGGTAGCAATTTGGTAGCTTCTATATGGGATCTAGCTTTTGCTTTTAGTAGTTGTTTATTTACAGATGTATAGAGGTATTAATAAATAGAGGTTGCAATTGACCGGTTTAAATCAGATCATTTTAAATTTAGGTTATTTTAGATTCAGATTATTTTTGGTTCAGATCATTTGAAGTTTGGACTACTTTAAATTTGGACCATTTCGAGTTTGAATATTTTTGGGTTTGGGCCAGATCTAGATTAGGGCTAGTCAAGTCATTGTTAAAATCTTATGAAAAATGTAACCGTTTTAGCATAGGGGTGTAAATGAACAGAGCGTTTGACAAACGGTTCGTGAATAATTTGATTTTTGTTTGTTTATGTTCGTTTATCAAGTTAAATAAACGATTATGAACATGATTTTAAGGTTCGTTTATTAAACGAACCGAACACGAACAATGTCTGTTTAGTTCATTTATGTTCACGAACAAATTCGTTTATGGATCGTTTAAATTTCGTTTAATAGATTGTTTAAAACTCGTTTATTGTTCGATTATAATGTAATTAATAATATTATTAATTTTATTTTATTTACTTATAATATAATTAATATTATTTAATAACTTAAATTTAATAATTTAATAGTAAATTAAATTAAATTATGTTTGTATTTTATTATTTTATATTTATTAATAATTTAAAATTAACTTATTTTTTTATTTGTTTGTTTGTTAAAATTGTTTAGATTTGTTGTTTATTATTCATGAACATATTTTTAATTGTTCGTTTATATATTCATGAACATGTTCATTTAATGTTCACGAACAAGTTCATTTAATTTAAATGAACTTGTTCGTAAATATTAAATGAACGAATACGAACATACTAAATTTTAAACGAATAGAGTTTGAACATAATTTTAAAATCTTTAACGAACATGAACCGAACGCAAACAAGCTCAAAAATAAATAAACGAACACGAACAGAGCCCTGTTTGTTCAACCCTAGTTCATTTATAGCCATATTTTAGCATGATTTTTAAGTCTAGATCAAATTCGGGTTCGTATTTTTTCGAAATCTATAATTTCATGTTAAGATTTTTTGGATCCAAAATTTCTCGATTTCAAATTATTTAATTAAATCAAACTCGGACTATTTTAAATTGGTTCTCATATTCAGATTCGTTTTGTCACTTTTATTAACAAGGGTTGAATGTCAGGTTGAGGAGAAAAGGTTTTGGTGGTCATCTCTACCACACTCTTTGTAATCCTGATTTGCCTTATTAAAGAATTTCATATTACTATATTTTCTTTCAATTTACTTGCTGACATGTTCTATTTTTATCTTCTTTAAATTTTAATATCTTTTTATTTTTCCTATCATGATATCTCATTACTATATTTTAAGGTCGGTAAATTATGACTCTACTACAGATAAATCCCTAGTTAAACTAGTAAACACTATCTTCAGATTATTTTTATTTATTTTCGAAAGATTTGAAAAGATTAAACAAGTGGAAAAAAAGAAAAGAAAAGTGAAAAACGATGAAATGGAAAACAGGGGAAGGACAAAGACTTTCGATGTCGATGTCAATGTCAATGTCAATGTCAATAATCAATAATGAACTTTAGACAGTGGACAATATTACGCTACGTGGCCCAATCCTGAACCAGGGACAGCTTGTCAAGCTAATGACTCCATCCTAAGTCCTAATCCAATGACTAGTGGCTCAATCAAGTATCTAACCGATTGCAGTTCAGGAAACCATCGAGGTAATTAATGAGTATTAAGATTAGCATTATTATTGAAAAAAATTTAGATTAAAAATAAAATTTATGTTAAAAAAATATATTTAAAAAATAAATTAATTTATAATTTAAAAATTAAGTATTTGATTTTATTGTGAAAAAAATATTGTAAAAATTTAAAATGTAAAAAAAAAAAATATTTAAAATAATAAAAATATAGAAACATGATAATAATAAAATCATTTTATTTAAAAGTCAATTTTTAGAGTCCAAAAATTATAGTTTTTGATTTTTTTATTTGGATTGTTAAATCATAATTTTAATCGTAAAAATCAAATTTTTTTATCCGTTTAACATTACGTTTACGATGAAATACAAATACAGCTTTTGATTTCAAAAATTATATCAACAACAATATTAAACAAGCTTTTAATTTTAAAAATTATGTCAACAACAATACTAAACGAAATTTTAATGCTCCACTTCTTCCATCTTTCAGGTGACCCTTGTCAAAAAAAAAAAAAAAATCTCAAATTCTGAACTCAAATGATCTTAAAAATAAGTCTTGAATCTCGTATCGATAATGTATTAAAATTCAATTGAATATAAAAATATTCACGCTATCTTCGACTTATAAAAAATATCTTTTATAGACAATCATAAGATTCATCAACCGTAACACAGGACTAGTTAAAAAGCTAAATGATAAATCCTTGGCAGGGTTAGTTAAAAGCTATTTTTATGGATTCAAACAAGAAATCTACTGAATTGAAAGAATGAATCTTCAAATTTTTATCGAACAGAAAGAATGAACAAAATTTTCTACATACTGAAAAGAATTAAAAAATTGATGTTTGTACATTCTGAGATTTTCTGCGTACAAACTTCCAACACGTTTCGGTCTCTTTTCCTGGAATTAATTCCTGTGGCACCACCAGAACTCAGAATCCGAAATGGCGGAACAAGCACTTGGAATTATCCTAAATGAATAGCTCTTAATCTCTAACATTCCATTCTCTTCCAAGGTTGAATTCTAATGTCTCCTCATTTACATTGATGATCTATCTTTCTAATCTCACAAATTCAAAGAAAACCCCCATGCTTGCTGAAAAGTGTTGTTACTTGCAACCTGTTTTATTTACTTCCTCCTTTGCCTGAGGCCGCATATGGCGGCGAACTAACTCTTCTAAAGCTTCCCTCATCCACAAATGAGGGCATTCTTCTCTAGCTTTAGAGACTGTCACCTACATAGACAAACACAACATTTGTTTAGGTCTTTTATTCTCACAAAATCTAAATCAAAGTAGTGCTATTTTTCTTTACTATAATTCATTAACATTAGCATATTGCAGCAACAAACATACATACCCATTTCCGTTTCCGGATGTTTTTCTCAGGCCAGCTATCTAACTCTTGCTTTACAAGCAAAGGAAACATGTGGCCTTCATGGAATATACTTTGCCTTTTGCTCTTATACGACCATTTGCCTAATTTGCACTGCAAAAACACAACCAAATAGTGGAGAGTTAAAATCTAGAAACGTCAATGAAAAGTTAAACCGAAAAACGTGTGGTCTGGTAGATACTAACTTCAATATTGCCAATGACACCGGCTTCCTCGAGCGTCTCTCGAATGGCTGCGTCTTCCATGGATTCATCTTTTTCCCAACCGCCCTTGGGGAATAACATTCCTTTACCATTCTGTGCATTGATTACAAGAACTTCAATCACTTCATCAATTGAAGTTGCGTCTCCTGCTTTCCTATATCTGTACGGAATACACCTGCTCAAAGAAAATATCTAATTAGAAACTTTTTCTTAAAAATAAATTATTTCAATTCTAATAATTAGTTACAAAGTTTTCCTTGTCAAAAATTATTTTACATTAAATTAAATATGTTCTTGCCAAAACCCAGGATGGGAAATCATCCATGAGAGTAAAACATTAAGCAACATAGAAGATCGTGTTCATCTATTGGAAAAAGTTAGAATTCCATTTAAATTCAGAAAAAAAAAAAAGAAAAAAAAATTGAATTGGTAAAATCAAACCAATAAAGAAATAGGATTTTGGTTTTCGATTTTTTTTTTTCTTGTTCCCAGCATGACAAAGGGAAAAAAAAAGGAAAAAGAAAGATTACCCAACAACTAATCGAAAGCCTCTGTTATCATAGCGTTGCAAGTGTCTGCCGGTGCGAGGACAAGAAACACGAGAAACCATTTTCTCAATGGGAATAGGCAATTTGACAGGGATTCTTTCAAGGAGAGACAACAAAAAGTAGATAAAAGGGGGAAAATTTGTAAGAAAGCCCGAGATCCCTCCCATGGTGTCAAAAGATTTGCAAAAAAATGGGTTGCTTTTGGATTTTGCAGATTTTTTTTATTTCTTTGTTCACCACCCCCTAACTAAATTTAGAGTTTGCGCCTTGTAACGATTTTCAATTTGTAGAGAAAACTTTTGTTGCGATTTCTGATATATAGGATTGATAATCGCTGAAGTATGTGGATAAGAACTGAATTTGGCCTGTGTCTCCCTCTCTAACTAACTCCTTTAATAGACATTGGGAGAGACAAAGGAAACAGAAAGGAAGCCTTCTGAAAAACCGACGCGCCAATTTGCCCTGTTGATTTCCACGTTCAAAAAGTAAATTTCAAAAGGTCAATTATAAATAGATTTAGGGGTGTTCATTCGGTTAATTCGGTTAATAACCGAATCGAATTATCCAAAACCGAATTAATCGATTTTTTTTTTCCAATTAACCGTTAACCGAACCGAATAATTAATTCGGTTAATTAACCGAACCGAAATTATTTCGGTTAATTCGGTCGGTTTCCGAATTAACCGAAATAAATAAAAAATTTATTTTGCTAACCTATTTTTTTACATGATTTTGTATCCAAATTATCCATCCAAGTCCAACCAATCAAAATCCAAAAGCAAAGCATATTATAAAATCCAAATATGAAACAAACACAGCTAAAAAAATGATAAAACATGAACATTACATAGTCTCGAAGACTCAAAAATATATATAAATTAATATATAAATTAATTTTTAGTTTTTAATATATAAATTAAATAGGAAAGGTTATTAGGGTTTTTAGTTTTTAATATATAAATTAATTTAAAAATATATATATATATATCTAAACTCATAAAATCTTGTTGTTTTAAGCATTTCGGTTAATTCGTGTAATTCGGTTATTTTCGCTTAACCGAACCGAATTAACCGAAAACCGAAATTTCTCAAAACCATTAACCGTTAACCGAACCGAATTTTATTCGGTTAACCGATTAACCGAACCGAATTAAAATTCGGTCGGTTAATTCGGTTAAAACCGAATTATGCACACCCCTAAATAGACTTGTCTAAAAATTTAGTTTACTCGTTCAATTTAACAGGTTTTAGGGTTATTAAATTAGATTTGAAACATTTTTTTTTAATTCGACTTAATTCAATTTGAATTATTATTTAATAAATAAAAATATTTTTATTTAAATTTAATTATAAAATATATAAAATATTAATATAAAATAATTTTTTAATATTTTATATAATAAAACAAACAAAATTGAGTTTCTCGAGTTTTAGACAAAAAAAAAAAAAATTAATCGGATTTGACTCAACTCGACTCCACATATGACAAGTCTAGTCATAAAATTGGCCAGTATAATATCTCAAAAGAAAAAAATCAACAAAAAAATGTATTTATTATGAGAAATTATCTTATTCGTCGTGAATAAAATTTTAAATATATTATTTACTTTGAAAATGAATTGTCAGTATTTTTCATGTTTGAGTACGAGAAAAATGTTTATATATATTTTTTTTTTTAAATCTATCTATATCATTATAAATTTGTTGAGTGATTTTGGTACCAGTTAATGTTGAAGTCACACCGACTACTCTAAGAATTGTCTAGAATTGTCTTTACTCATCTTTGTTGAATTTTCCTTAGTCTTTATTCTTCTGTCTCTAGAATAGTCTAGCTTTCACAAGAATGCTGTAGGCTTGGTTTAGAAACCGACTTACACAAATATAAATAGAGGTTGTGGGTGTTATGTGTTGTGTAGATGAGAAAAAAAAAAGGAAGAGTGGTGAGTAGAGAGAAAAAGGAAGAAAAAGAGTGAAGTTGTGAGTGCATATTAAAAGAGTGTGTCTAGTGTATATTTGGTCTTTTCTCATATTAATAAAAGAGTTGTTTTTCGAAAGTTACTGTAGCGTCCCGAGATAAAGTTACTGTACCATCCCGAGATAAAGTTACTGTAGCAAATCGGTACTGTAGCACAAAACTACAATTGGTACCGAGAGTTAAAAATCAACAAATTGATATCAGAGCTAGACGGTCAGGGACCGGAGTACGCATATCGGAGAAAGACAGTCTGGGACTGTGAAGATTATTGGTCTGGGACCAAGACGATCGATCGAGGATCGTAGTTCGTGGAGACGTGGAAATTCTGCCGGTACACGGTCAGGGACTGTGAAATTAAGTAAACGAGAATCAAATTTGAGGTAAGTGCAGGGCACTCTCAAGACACTATGGCAGATATTTCTAATTCCGCTAGCAACATTGAGAAGCTCAATGAAAACAATTACAATACGTGGAGCATCCGGATGCAATATTACATGCTCGGGCAAGATTTATGGGATATTGTTAACGGTGAAGCTTCAACACCACCAACTGATGCCGGAGAACTAAGAAAATGGAAGATCAAAGCCGGTAAGGCCATGTACGTGTTATCAGTCACTGTTGAGGATGGTTTATTACAACGCATCAAGGATGCAAAGACACCGAAGGAAGCCTGGGACACACTCACAATGCTGTTCGCGAGGAAAAATGATGCTAGGCTCCAACAATTGGAGAATGAACTCCTGTCAATCTCGCAGCAAAATATGTCGGTAAGCGAATATTTCTCTAAAGTTAAAACTCTTTGTGATGAAATTTCAAAATTAGATCCAGAAAATGCCATTACCGAAACGAGGATGAGAAGAATTATCATCCATGGCTTGCGACCTGAATACAACGGGATTGTTACTGCAACCCGTGGTTGGAGCAAAGAACCAACTTTAACTGAGTTGGAAAATATCCTAGCCAATCAAGAGACTTTAGATAAACAAATGTCTAAAGTCTCGATAAAAGATGACGAGAAAGCACTCTTTAGTAATAAAAGAGGCTTTAATAAAAGAAGCAAAGTTGCTACAAAGCCAGGCGTGGAAGAAAATAAATTTCGAAGGCAAGAAACATGGTCAAAGCAAGGGGGAAAGAGCTTTCGGCAAGAGGGAGCCCAGCATGTTCGAGAAAGAGACAAAAATGAAAATAGGTATCGTCGTCAAAACAATCAGTGTTACAACTGTGGAAAATCTGGTCACTTTGCTCGAGACTGTCGGTTTAAGCAAGTCCAAGGCAACGCGGCAACCTCGTCACGAGAAGAGAATAATAGCGAAGAAGAGTGGGATTTTCAAGCATCTATTGCTATTGAAGAATGCGAAGAACTTGCAGCTGCTTGCATCATCGAGTCAGAAGAAGAATGTTCACTCGCATCGGTGAGTAAATTAATCGACTATAATAATGATTGGATAGTTGATTCTGGATGCTCAAATCACATGACTGGAGATAAGGAGAAGTTGACTAATACCTCAACATACAAAGGAGAACGAGTTGTGGTAACTGCAAATAATTCAAGGTTACCTATTACTCACATCGGCCAAACAACTATTGTGCCGCGATTTAGCCCACACCAAATCGAGCTGCAAAACGTATTCCATGTGCCAGGTATGAAGAAAAATCTGCTATCGGTTTCACAACTCACTGCCTCAGGAAATTATGTCGTGTTTGGTCCAAATGATGTGAAAGTATATCCAAACTTAAAGCCAACAAGTACACCAATAATGGAAGGGAAGCGTCTGGAGTCAGTTTACGTTATGTCCGCTCAGACTGCATATGTGGACAAGACAAGAAAGAATGAAACAGCTGACTTGTGGCATGCGAGGCTTGGGCACGTGAGTTACCTCAAGTTAAAGGTAATGATGAAAAAGTCTATGCTCAAAGGTCTTCCTCAATTAGACATTCAAGATGACACAGTATGTGCCGGGTGCTAATATGGGAAAGCTCACCAGTTGCCATACGAGGAGTCAAAGTTTAGAGCTAAGGAGCTTCTCCAGCTAATTCACTCAGACGTGTTTGGGAAGATAAAGCAACCTTCTGTCAGTGGCTGCCAATACATGATAACTTTCATTGATGATTTTTCAAGGTACGTCTGGATTGATTTTATGAAAGAAAAATCAGAGGCACTTACTAAATTTATAGAGTTCAAAGAAAATGTGGAAAAAGAAGTAGGCCGAAAGATACAATGCCTACGCACAGATAACGGGGGAGAATACACATCCAAGGAGTTTTCAGAACTCTTACAGGAATGCAAGATACGCCGACAATTGACATGTCCGAACACTCCACAACAAAATGGAGTTGCCGAGAGAAAGAATCGGCATTTGGCTGAGATATGTCGAAGCATGTTACATGCGAAGAATGTGCCACCTCGTTTTTGGGCAGAATGTTTGAAGACTGCAGCTCACGTGACTAATAGGCTTCCACAAGCAAGGCTTGGTTTTATCTCACCCTTTGAGAAACTATGGAACATCAAACCCACGGTGAGTCACTTTCGAGTATTTGGTTGCGTATGTTATGTATTTGTACCAGATCATCTACGTAGCAAATTCGACAAAAAGGCAATTCGTTGCATATTTGTGGGATATGACGATCAAAGAAAAGGGTGGAGATGTTGTGATCCAACGAGTGGCAGATGCTATGTATCCAGAAATGTTGTGTTCGATGAAGCTTCGTCATGGTGGTCACCACAAGCAGTGCTGTTGCCAGACTCAAAAGAAATTGAAGAAAAACTTCAAGAAAATATGGAGGAACAATTTGAGCAGACTCAACCAAGTGACGAGTATTCAGAAAAGGCTCTTGATGAGGAAAAGTCATTTCGAGAAAATGAGTTCGATGAAAGAGATTCTCAGCCACTTCTGCGCAGGTCATCACGACAACGCAAACCAAATCTTAAGTATGCTAATGCTGCTCTAATTGAAGAAATAGAGCCAACAACTTATGAAGAGGCATCTGAGAAATTGGAGTGGAGAAAAGCCATGGAAGAAGAAGTTCAAGCCTTGAAACAAAACGAGACATGGGAGTTGGTGCCAAAGCCAAAGAAGATTGAACCCATCTCATGTAAATGGGTTTATAAAATAAAGACTCGACCCGATGGATCGATAGAAAGGTATAAGGCTCGATTGGTGGCTCGCGGATTCTCTCAAAAATATGGGGTGGACTATGATGAGACCTTTAGTCCGGTTGCTAAGATTACAACAGTACGAGTATTACTTGCCCTTGCAGCAAGCAAATCTTGGAAGTTATGGCAAATGGATGTGAAAAATGCCTTCTTGCACGGAGAGCTAGATCGAGAGATTTATATGGAGCAGCCCGAAGGATTCACAAGTAAAGTTCATCCGGATTATGTGTGTAAGTTGAAAAAGGCACTCTACGGATTAAAACAAGCACCGAGAGCATGGTACGGTAAAATTGCCGAATTCCTAATACAAAGTGGTTACTCAGTTGCAGCAGCAGATTCGAACTTGTTCGTGAAAGAAAAAGGAGGTAAGTTGGCAATAGTCTTGGTTTACGTGGATGATCTAATAATCACCGGAGACAACGAAGAAGAAATCAAACAAACTAGAGGCAATCTCTCAGTACGTTTTCAAATGAAAGAGCTTGGAGAGCTGAATCACTTTCTCGGGCTAGAAGTAATCCGTACCAAAGAAGGAATATTCTTATGTCAACACAAGTATGCAAAAGATCTTATACACAAATTCAGGATGACTGATTGCAAGTCGATATCTACGCCTATGGAAGCCAATGCAAGACTCTGTAGTGAAGAAGGCAAAGAATTGGAAGACTCAACAAGTTATAGGCAACTAGTGGGTAGTCTAATCTACCTTACATTAACAAGACCCGACATTGCATTCGCTGTTGGAGTAGCTAGCCGATTCATGGAGAAACCGAGGAAACCTCACTTAGATGCGGTTCGACGAATCTTGAGGTACGTAAAAGGAACTAATGATTTTGGACTTTTATACAAAAAGGGAGTTCCGTGCCAAGTTATAGGATATTGTGATGCCGATTATGGTGGAGATCATGATACAAGACGATCAACAACTGGCTACATGTTTAGTCTTGGATCCGGCATAATCTCTTGGTGTAGCAAAAGACAACCTACGGTATCATTGTCAACTACAGAAGCAGAATATAGAGCAGCAGCTATGGCAGCACAAGAAAGCACGTGGTTGATACAGCTGTTAAAGGACCTGCACCAACCGGTTGACTCTCTAGTACAACTCTATTGCGATAATCAGTCAGCAATAAGCTTAGCTGAAAATCCAGTCTTTCATGCCAGAACCAAGCACGTAGAAATACATTATCACTTTGTACGTGAAAAAGTACTTCAACGAGATGTTGAACTGAAGTACATCAAGACTGAAGAACAAGTAGCTGACTTGTTTACCAAGGGACTTAGCGGTACAAAATTCGATGAGTTCAGAAGACAACTTGGCATGACAACCAAGCCAGCATCAAGAGAGAGTAGTCGTTGAGGGGGAGTGTTGAAGTCACACCGACTACTCTAAGAATTGTCTAGAATTGTCTTTACTCATCTTTGTTGAATTTTCCTTAGTCTTTATTCTTCTGTCTCTAGAATAGTCTAGCTTTCACAAGAATGCTGTAGGCTTGGTTTAGAAACCGACTTACACAAATATAAATAGAGGTTGTGGGTGTTATGTGTTGTGTAGATGAGAAAAAAAAAGGAAGAGTGGTGAGTAGAGAGAAAAAGGAAGAAAAAAAGTGAAGTTGTGAGTGCATATTAAAAGAGTGTGTCTAGTGTATATTTGGTCTTTTCTCATATTAATAAAAGAGTTATTTTTCGAAAGTTACTGTAGCGTCCCGAGATAAAGTTACTGTAGCATCCCGAGATAAAGTTACTGTAGTACTTTATTCAATTTTATTTAAATAGTTATATAACATAGAACAAATAGTCTTAAAAATCATTTGCGGCATTCATATATTAGTGATTAATATTAATTAAATAATTTTTTAAATATAACATAATCTTATAGGTTCAGAACTTGTGAATATTTAAGTTTAGACAAAAAAAATCTTTTTGTTTGTTTTTTCCTTTCTTCTTTCCTCTAAAAATATTTTTTTTATCCCTTTTAATAAAATAAAAATAAAAATGTTGGGATTATAATTGTTTTACATTTGTAAACCAATTATAACCCAATTGAACAATCTCCATATAGGATTAAATATATAGATTAAGAATAAATAATTAATTAACAAAAAAAACTGAACTTTAATATAATGTATAGATAGATTTGAAGAAAAAAATAAAATGAAGTGACTTATATTGTAACAAAAGACCAAGAGGAAAGGGGAAAAAGAAGAACAGGATTATAAAATAGTCTTCCATCTTTTCTGATGTCCAAAAGAAAATAATAATGGCAATTTAGTCTTCATAAAATGCTTGATATTAAAAAATTAAATTTCAAACCCAAGTATCAATTCTCTGAATATATAAATATAAGCCAACCTAATGTATGAGAAAATGAACATGAAAATACATAAAAAGTTCTTTGTGCAGAAAAAGAGAGAGTTCATTTTCATTGATTAGTGTAGGGAGAGCACTTTGGCAAAAATAATAAAGTGAAAATGGCAAAAGACATGAAAGAAAATGCCTCCAAAAAGAGGGGCCAAAAGGTAAGTGCGTAGGAAAGACGCGCATGAGAGAGCGTTTGCTTACTACTTGCCGTACTTTGATGTTGATATAGTTGAGAAGAGGGCGTGTTTATTGTTTTATCATTTATGAGAGTGTGAGAGTAACGCGTGCAGATGGTAAAGTCGCACTCGGTTTCAGCCTTTCTGGTTGCAGCTCAGCTTTTGATTAAGACTTAAGAGTTAAGACTCAGTCACCATACACCATACACGGTTTTAGGTGCCACAATACTATACATCGTATATAATTTTTTTTTTTTTTAAAGATTCGTTTAATCGGCATTAGTTAAAAAAATTTTATTTATTATTTTAAAATTATTTTATATTTAATATATTATTTTTATTAAATTTAAAAAAAAAATAATGTAATTATTTTATTTTTCATTTATCATTTTAATTAATGTCATTAAATATTGTTTAATATTTTTTTTAAAAAAAATAATAATTTATGTATATGTATTATATTTTATATTTTTTAATAATAATATAAATTATTAAATATATTAAAATTTTAAATATAAATATAATACATGTATTGAATATATCTTTTTAATTATATTAATTATATTTAAATATTTTGTATTATATTTATTAAATTAATTTTATATTTATTATGTTTATATTTTACTTTTATATGATATATTTAAAATTACGAAATCTTGTCCTCACTTCTTTCCACGTGACAATCCACGACTGAATCAAACCAAAATCCAAACAATAGAATATTCGTCCCTCAAATTCTTCATTTAGTTTATTTTCTTAGAATAAGATTTGTTGTATTTTAAGTTTTTTTAGAAAAAAATTCCAACTTGTTATTTGAATAAAAGATAAATATATTTATCATTTAATCATATGTTCATTTTTTATTTTTATACTTAATCACTTAAAACATATATAAATCATTAAATCATATGTTCATTTTTTATTTTTATACTTAATTATATTTAATAAGAGGAAAGATCCACTTACATTAGTGTAAAATTAAATTAGTTGTTCATAATTCTATAACTTTTTTATATGATTTATATTTGTTTAATCCGACCATTGTATTTCATGTTCTATTCACGTAGATCATGCACGTCGAGTTTTGAGTAAATTAAAAATGTCTAACTATTTATTCGATGTAAAAAACTTTTAGTCGTTAAAATATATTAAAAAAAGATAATATTTTCGATTGACATGATAAAGATATTTGATCGATTCGAAACTTTACGTGCATGACGAGTATAATTATATTGTTAAATCCAAAGGTCGGTTTGTTAAAATATAAATCGTATAAAAAATTATAAAAATATTTAAAACTAATTTAATTTTACATTAATATAAGTAGATTCATTCTCGTTTATAAAGATTTTTTTTCTTCTAAACATTAGTGGAAGGGATGAACATTATTTTTAGGAGTTAATGCTAGCAAGTATTTTTCTTGTTTTTCTATCGGTTACTTTTTAACACATATTTAAACACGTATGAAATCCACAAATTTATAATTGAATTTGTTGAACCCATCTCGTCCGCCAGACAGGCCCAACAAGATAACCCAACTTGGGCCCAACCAGGCGAGCCCAAGAGCCACTAATGACAAAGGCCAAGGACACGTGGACGCCTCCCCTTCCCCCAGTGATCACATCACCGGTCACCTCAGCGTCCACCTGGGACAGTGCAAGGCATTAAATGTCGCAAGCTACTGACGACAGACATTAAATGCGACCGTCTCCTTGGCGAGGCCCCCCGAGGCCGCTTACACCAGATGACCAATCAGAGTCGGGCACGTAGAACCAACAGGTCGCTCGACCCTCTATATATAGTCCTTCCAAGGACTATTCAAGGTTAAGCTCTCTCTCTCTCTCTCTAAGAACACCTACTCTCTCTCTCGCTCCCTCTCAGATTTCCTTCTCCTTTTCCAAATACTGACTTAAGCATCAGTGTGTCCCGAAGCTCAACCTCTGGTGCCCTCTGACCTACTTTCCTTGCTCGTAGTACCTCAGACCACCAGGAGCACCACCTCGACGCAAAAAGACATCAACATTTGGCGCCGTCTATGGGAAACGACAAGCCATGTCTTTACCACCAACCCAACAAACCACCTCATCTGGAGGCCTAAGTATCATCCCCGCAAATACTAACTCCTCCACACCCCCGATTACGAGTAGCTTCCATTCTCCTCCCCTGCGATTTTTTTTTCAATTCACCGGGACCTGACACCAGCTACCAAACACCCTATATACCCAACTTCTGGCTCCAGCAACCGTATTACCCCCATAATTACTACCAAAACTTACTCACAACTGCCTCCCCGATATTTTCCACCTTCCCGACTCCGACGCGGGATATTCCCCCAACTAGCCAACAAACCACCCACATAACCCCATCCAACCCCTTAAAAACTCAGCTTAACACCGTGGGATGAACGAGCATTTCCTTTGTTCCTGGAACAGACCCCCCACCAGCTGGCCAAGAAAACACACCAGCCATACTACCACCAAACACTTCTGCAGGGCCCCCACCGATGCTCGATCCCACCATCCAACCACCTTCCACCCCCAGCGGTACCAGATGTCGACCCAATATACCAGATGCTCATGAGCCAGATACAAACCCTCCAGGCTCAGTTGGCCGAGCAGCAGCAGGCCACTCGGCAGGCCAACCAAAAAGCGGGGCAAAACCAAAAAGGCAACAATAACAACCAGGAAGAAAATAGTGCCAGCTCATCCTATCATGGCAGCCATCGAAAAGCTGCAAGCAGGGCGCACAGACAAAGCAAGGAACAGCGTTCCGAGGAGCGACCTCAGAATGAGGAAAACCTGCTTGCCAATAAAGAGGCAGCCGTGGGCACTGTCGAGGCTCAAATGGCGACCCTCAGAAAAGAGGTCCACGGCATGATAAAGGACAAAATGGATGAAGTAGAGTGGATGACGGACGACAACAGTCCCTTGACCCTTGAAATCCGGCGGGAACTGGTACCCAAGACAATCAAGCTTCCAAAAGAAACCTATGATGGCACCAAGGACCCTACAGACTACCTCATCCAGTACAAAATTACATGGATCTGCTAGGGGCTAGCGACGCCCAAAAGTGTCGGGTGTTTCCTATGACACTCAGAGAGCATGCCAGAACCTGGTAACATTCACTGTTGGCAGGATCTATTGACAACTTCCACAAGCTCGAAAGAACCTTCATCGCCCATTTTCTTGCCAACAAGGCCACTTTCAAAACCCCAACCAGTCTCCTTGCAGTAAGACAGAAGAAAAAATAGACCTTCAGGGAATACATCCGCAGGTTCAACTCCGCCATCATGAAAATCAAGGACTCGCACGATGATTGGGCCATACAGGCGTTCATCTCCGGTGTTTACCATGAACACCTCCGGTACACTTTGACAGATGAGAAGCTGAAAAAACTCTATAACCTGTGTGAGAAAGCCCAGAAGTATGCCAAAATATAATAAATGAAACTGGCAGAAGGGCCCGAAGAAAGAACAAACTACCAGCAGGGTCAGGGACGCCCCCGAAAAACAAGCAGGGATACAAGATAACAGGAGGTAGTTGGGTCTGGACTCACATCGCCAAAGGTCTAGGTCGCCAGACTAACGTGGATCGAACCGCGCAAGGTTGTGGGTGAAGAGGGGAAAAAGTCCCGTACTCTAAGTTTGAAGAGTACACCTCTCTCAATGCCTCAAAGGCGTACATTATGAATAAGATGGCCCACGAGGGCGTCCTGGGGACACCATACCACATGAGGGACAACCTAGCCCGCCTTAACTCTAAAGAAAGGTGCCACTATCACAACGATGTGGGGCACAACACTGAAGATTGCAGGTCTCTAAAAGACACGATCGAAATCACCATCAGGAAAGGTCAGATCAAATAGTTTGTAAGGAAGTCAAAGGCCTATCAAGAGCAGTCATCGACGAACAACTAGAGAAATACAAGCAGGGCAGAGGGGAAGAAACCAGTACAGGGGATGATAAACATGATAATATGGGGCACGGAAGAATGGACCGTCAACAATTCCAAGAGAAAAACTCACCTCAGAAGTATAATGGCGATTGATATAACTCCCAAGCGAGCAAAATAGACTGAAGACTGGATAGTAGACTTCACTGATAATAACATCAATATCTTGGAGGACAATGAGAATGACCCTATTGTTGTGGCGGCCACAATTGGGAACTTCAAAGTAAAAAAGGTCCTCGTCGACAATGGTAGCGCATTAGAAGTTATCCAATGGGAAGCCTTCAAGAAGATGGGCATCCCTGAGAAAGATTTGAAGCTGGCAAGCCCAATTTTTTTCTTCGCAAATCAGCCAATCACAGGCAAAAGTTCAATAACCCTGCCAGTAACAATGGGAGATGGCGACCACACCTTCACCGTCATCTCTGAATTTCTAGTAGTCGACCAACCTTCGCCCTACAATGCCATCTTTGGAAGGCCTATGATGAGAAAGGCAATGATGGTGGCCGTCGTCTACTCCGTGACGGTGAAATTCCCAACATCAATGGGAATTGGTTACATGAAGACAGATCTACAAACGGCACGGCAATGCCACGTGCTATCCATACAGATTGCCAAGAAAAATCAGGGCGTCGAGCTCGACCTTGACACGACAGGATCAGGGGAGCAAACGGAAGGAACTGTGGGGAAACTAATAGAAGTTCAGGTCAACTTGATCGACAAAACTATGCCCATCTTAGAAAGCCTGGACAACAGGGCAGAGACAAGTCAGTATAAGGCGAAACTCGCAAAGTAAATAAAAACAATCCCCTTGGATCTAGAAAACTCGTCTAAAATAACCATGGTCGGGTCTTCTTTGGGAAGCAAAGAAAGGCAACCCCTGGTGGCCATGTTGCAAGAGAACGCTGACATCTTTGCATGGTCGACGGCCGACATGCCTGGTATAGATCCAAGAATAATCACCACTCCCTGAATATGAATCGAACAGCAAAACCAATTAGACAGAAGAAGTGCTAATTCGCCCTGAGCGAGTCAGGGCGATCAGAGAATGAGTTAAGAAACTACTCGCCGCTGACGTCATAAAAAAGGCGGTTTACCCAGACTGGCTCGCCAACGTTGTGATGGTAAAAAAAGCTAGTGGGAGGTGAGGAATTAATGTGGATTTCACGAATTTGAACAAGGCCTGCCCCAAGGAAATTTCCCCCTGCCAGCTATAGATCACCTGGTAGACTCCTCGACATGACACAAGTATTTGAGCTTTATAGACGTCTTCTTCGGCTACAATCAGATCAAAATGAACCCCGACGATCAAGAGAAGACGCCATTTGTCATAGAGGAGAGTCTATTTTGTTACCAAGTAATGCTTTTCGGACTAAAGAACACAAGGACCACCTACCATAGTTTGGTAAACAGACCCTTTAAAGACCAGAATGGGCAGAGAATGAAAGTATATATGGACGACATGCTGGTTAAAAGCTCTTCGCTAGACCAACACGTCATCGACCTGGAGGAAGCCTTTGACATAATCAGAAAGCACAACATGAGATTGAATCCGGATAAATATGCATTTGCAGTAGGGGCAGGGAAGTTCCTTGGTTTCATGGTCTCCGGTAGAGGAATAAAAGCCAATCCAGAAAAGATTCAGGCAATCTTGGGTATGTGCCCGCCAAGAAACACCAAAGAGATGCAAAGACTCACCGGTAGAGTGGTCGTCTTTAACAGATTTGTCTCCAAGCTCGCCGACAAGTGCCTACCTTTCTTCAAGGTACTCAGGGGAGCCTCCAAATATCAATGGATCGAGAATGTTTAGAAGGCTTTTGAAGAATTGAAGAAGTACTTGTGCTCGCTGCCCTTGCTCACCAGTCCCCTGCCAGGAGACCAGCTGTACATCTATCTGGCAGCCTCAAATAAAACCATGGCTGCTGTACTTCTTAAGAAAGAAGAAACCCGTCAAACACTAGTTTATCATGTCAGTCGAGCCCTACAGAATGGGAAAATCAACTATACTTGGTAAAAAAAAACCACTTTTGCCCTGATAGTGCCGACCAAAAGCTTGAGGTAGTACTTTCAGGCCCACCTTATCACGGTATTGACAGATCAATCATGTAGGGAAGTCTTGCAAAAAGTAGACACGACGGGAAAGATGTCCAAGTAGAGCGTCAAGCTGAACGAATTCGGGCTGGATTATAGGCCAAGGAAGGCTATCAAGGCCCAAGCTTTGGCAGAATTTATAGATGAGTGCTCATTCACTAGCGTAATCACAACGTCGATCCGCTACCCAGAAGAATCACCATCGAACCCCAGCAATGAGAAGGCATCACCACCACCTCCAGAACCAACCTTAACAGCAAATGGAGCCCGCCCCAAATGATGCATGGATGCTATATGTAGATGGATCCTCAAAAAAAGAGGGATTAGGGGCCAGAATCCTGTTAACTGACCCCCAGGGAAGTGAATGGCAATATGTGTTATCTTTCAATTTTCCTGCCTCAAACAACGCGACAGATACGAAGCCATCCTAGCTGGGCTAGAGTTGGCACTCAAACTCAACGCCGCAAAGCTGTTTGTGTCAATCGATTCCCAACTGGTAGCGAAGCAGGTGAATGGGGAATATGAAGTAAGGGAGCCCGCCTTGGTAAAATATCACAAAAAGGTCATGAACCTGAAACAGCGATTCAACCAGTTGGCAGTCCAACAGATCGCCAGAGAAGAAAATGTCATAGCAGACTCCTTGTCCAAGCTCACCTCCGCCATTGAAATAAGATAAAGAGGAAAGATCCTCCTTGAGCACCGTCCTTTTCCAAGCCACCAAGAGGGCGAACAGGCCATCCAAATAACCAATGGACAGAGTTGGTTAACAAGCATTATACACTTTCTTACAAAAGGGACTTCTCCAAACGACCCCAAGGAGCAACTCAGACTGAGAAGAAAGGTAGCCAAGTACACAGTAATGGGCGATAAACTGTACAGAAAATCATTCAGTGAACCCTTACTAAGATGCTTAGAGCCAGTAGAGGCTGAATACGTCCTCCTAGAGATCCATGAAGAGGCATGTGGAAACAACATGGGGGGTAGGTCGCTAGCACAGAAAGCACTAAGACAGAGTTTCTACTAGAAAACAATGAAGAAAGATGCCACAAAACTAGTAAGGAAGTGTGATAAATGCCAAAAGTTTGCCACTATTCCAAGACAACCGGCAGAATTACTCAGCCAGTTGTCGAGCCCATGGCCTTTTGCAATGTGGGGGATCGACATTCTTGGACCCATCGCCATAGGGCAGAAGAAGTTGTAGTTGTCGCCTGGGAATACTTCACAAATGGGTAGAAGTAGAGGCTGTGGTGACCATCACAGAAAAGGTAATCGAGAACTTCATTTGGAAGTCTTTGGTGTGCAGATACGGGGTCCCCAACACCATTGTGGTGGAAAATAGTTTCCAGGGGGCAAGTTGAAGAAGTTTTACGAGAACTTCAAAATCTTGCTGACTCACAGCTCAGTCAAACACCCCCAAACGAACGGAAAAATGGAGACAATGAACAATAAAATCCTCCAAGGCCTGCAAAAAAAGCTCGACGAAGCTTAAGGGGTATGGCTGGAAGAAATGCTCGAAATATTATGGGCTATCAGGATCAGGTCCCACTCAGGCACAGACGAGACTCCTTAAAACCTGATGTACGGTACAGAGGCTGTAATACCAGCCGAGATCGGCATAAACTCCTTGAGAACTGCTCACTACGACACCACCACCAATGAAAAAGCTCTAAGAAAAAATATGGACCTCCTAGAAGAGACCAGAGATTGGGCACAAGTCAAACAGGCCGCCAGATCACATCAGGTCGCCCAGTACTATAACTCGAAAGTCAAAGGCAGACAGTTCCAAGTCGACGACCTCGTCCTCAGAAGTTGTAAAGCCAGCAGACCTACGGGTGAACAGGGAAAGATGGCCCCAAACTAAAAAGGCCTTTACAAAGTAACAAAGAAGATTGGCTTTGAAGCCTATGCGTTGGAACAAATGGATGGAAGCCCTATACCAAGAACTTGGAATGCGATCCACCTGAAGAAATATTTCCTGTAAAGTTGTACACAAGTTGTATTTCCCCTCGTAATGATAATAATACGACTTACATTTTGCAGAAAGCATCAAATTCAACACCTAGACCAACCATCCTTCCGTTCATCATGTGCGCTTGCCATAAGATGCCATGTTACACGCCCAACAACCTCTAATTATCCCATCCATGCGTTCACCACGTGCGCTCGCCATAAGACACCGTGTTACACGCCCAACGGCCTCTAACTGGCCCATCCTTGCGTTCATCACGTGCGCTCGCCATTTGACATCGTGTTACACTCCCAACGGCCTCTAACTGACCCATCCACGTGTTCACCACTTGAGCTCGCCATTTGATGCTGTGTTACACGCCCAATAGACTCTAACTGGCCCGCCCTTGCATTCACCACGTGTGCTCGCCATAAGACGACGTGTTACAAGCCCAACAGCCTCTAACTAGCCCATCTACGCATTCATCACTTGCGCTCGCCATAAGACGTTGTGTTACACGTCTAATGGCCTCTAACTGGCCCATCCTTGCATTCATCACGTACGCTCGCCATAAGACACCGTGTTACACGACCAATGGCCTCTAATTGGCCCATCCATGCAACCACCACGTGCGCTCACCGTAAAACGTCATGCTATACGCCCAACGACCTCTAACTAGCCCATCCATGTACTTAAGCAAAAGTGCTCGCCATAAGACACCAAGCCACACTTCTCGTATGATCGATCCACGAAAGTTGATGTCCCTAAAGTCTTTCCAACAAGGAGATGGAAAAGGGAACCTCGAACCAAAAACCCCTAGAACCTTCCCTGCAACAAAGGCTAGATAACAAACAAACCTCCAGCATAAAAAAAAAGGCTTGCCCAAAAAATAGATACAACTAAAGATACAAAATCCAGATAGAACAATTCAGCAAGGAGAAGAACAAATAACAAAAGAAAAACAAGGGAAATCTAGGACTTTCATTCATAAGTAAAGAATTATTAACAAGTTCCTAAGATTTATTTACAAGGTCCTCGACTACAGGACCACTACCCACCCCAATTAAAACCCCATCCCTGCCATCTACAACAAAAGGATCCCCAATCTTACTACCCTCAGTAGGATTGACAATAAAAGCATCAGCTACAATCGCCTAGGGAGTGGGGGGCACTCGATCGTCTTGGGGTGTTGCAGGGATAATAGACACCAGGACCATGCCAATCTCCCCTTTAACTTCTCCAGGGAGGATACATTGGGAAACTGATAACTCTAGAAAATATAGTTATTTTGCCACCTTTTATACTTTTGAATCGGCTAAGTCCTTGAGGATTTTATTAGGATTTGATTAGTTTTAGATGTTTTTATATTTACTTTAATTATCCATTTTATGTTTAGAATAGTTATTTAGTTGTTATTTATGTGTTTTTATAGGTCCAAGGTGATCTAGAGCTTCGAGGTGCAAAAGGACAAAAATCGGTGCAAAGCAATGAGCAGGCAGATTCGACCTCCGGAGCTTCTTTTAAGAAAAAATTGATCTTAAAGACTTCATTTGAGAAAAATCCCTCTTGAATTTTAAAGCTGACTTCCATACCTTTCCAACGGTATAAGGCGCGTCAAAAACGAACAAGATTTGCTCAGTCAAAACAGCTGACAAAGTTCACGAAGATGACAGAATCCGGAGACCAAGTAGAATGTCGACGCTGCGGTGCCCAGCTACTGTTTGCAACTCGCAAAAAAATGTAAAAAAATGTAAAAACTTACTTGTTTGCTTGGGAACGAAGTTGGGGACTCCAGGAGGCCTTGGACACTTTAAATAGGACTCTTTTAGGTCAGAATAAAGGGGATTAGATGCCTAGAAACCTAATTCTCTCTCAAGAAGATAGTTGCCATCAAATTCTCTCAAGAAGATTGGAAGAATTGAAGATTCAAGATTCAAGAACTGACAACTCTTAGTTTTCTCTTTTCTCTTTTCTTTTCTCTTCTTTACTTTTCTTGTGTTGTTGATGATGGTGAAACTATTTGATTATTTGTTTTCATTAATTATCATGAACTAATTTTCATTTACTAGGATTTCAATGGAACTCAACACATAGTTTGAATTTACTTTCTCTCTCTAGCTTGATTTAATGGTTTGTTGAGTTGTTTGTTCATTCTTGTTCTTAATGCTTCTAATCGATTGGCCACCAATTAGATTGATTTGTTAACCTAAATACAACTAGACATAGGAATTTTAGTGTTAGAGATGGATTGAATGACACATGTTTCATATTCATTTATTAGGATGAATTGATCTGCAGGTAGAGTAGGAATACACTTACTTGTCATGTGTAACCATTGTTAGAGCCTAAGCTTAATGAGTTCTTCTTTAATTCAATTATCATAGACATTTAGTTAATTGGTTAGGAAGGATATTTTTATAAGACCATCGACAGATACTTATAAATAAGATAGAACTCTAGGTTAACAACTTAGGATCATTAATCAAGTGAAGAGGTAGAGAAAGATTCATGCGGAGTGTTGAGGGAAGTTGTAATCCTAGGCTTTTATAATTAATTGAATTCACCCTTTTTAGTTTACTTGCTTTTAGTATTGGTTTCTTTTAATTTTAGTTTTTAATTACCATCTTTATTTAATTGTTTAGATAAGATTGAGTGTGTTAATTTTAGTACTTAGCAAAATTAATAACAATTTCTCGTGGGTACGACACTCTACTTCCACTTTATTACTTGTTTGCGATACGTGCACTTGCATAGTGAAATCTGACAATAGACACACAGGATCAAAGCCCTCAAGCGGGTCTCAATGACAACAAAACCTATGCCCTTACAATCCAGGGGCCCATACATCAACTGGACCTCAGTAAAGGTGGTCGCCCTGTACTGGCTTACCATGCCAACCGCCACCTCGACCACTTCGTTTTCCTTCTTCTCTAAGGCCTGCTCGAGCTTGGCCTTCTCTTCGACAATAGCTGCTTCCAGCTTCCTGCCTACCTCCAACAATCTCTCATTCAGGAGGCTTATCTCCTTCTTTTTGGCAGAGACACGGTCCTCCGCCTTGGAAAGCTGACCTCGAGCAACGTCAGTCTGGAGCTTAGCTTCTGCCACTTTGGCAACACAAGTGTTCTCGCTGGAGACATACTTGTCCTCGATGGCTGTCGCAGCCTTTCCTTCTCAGCCTTTAGCAGGGCCTCTAACCCTGAAATACGGGTGGCCTTCAGTTGGACCTCCTTCTCTATGTTACAAAGACGGGCGTCCGCCTCCCCAACACGTTTATATATGGCCAGACTAGTGGCCAACCCTAAGGACAAAAGATAAAAAACAAAGTCAGCAATGTCGACCAACACCAAAAAACAACACGATCTGCAGAACAACGCTTACCTCAACCATACTCGCCATTAGACCACGCTGAGCAGTCCGCACCGTGCAATCCTCGATAAGACTCACCTCTTAGGTCGGAAGATGATTACGAACCCAGTTGACACACCCATCCATATTGTCGAGCAATGAGTCAACGGCATGCGGCCCTGATAGTCAAAGTATGATTTAGACCCTTGGCACGCACTGCGGTACACGCCCCCGTGAGGTGAGGACGAAGAATACATGGAACGCACCACCACATCATCATGGATGGAGGAGGCAACATCCCCGTTTGGCGAGGCTGGGATGATGGGCAGAGTGTTGTCACCCTTAGCAGACTCTGTGGCCTTCTTCGACTTCGATAGCACGTCAGTCGGGGTACTATCTTTACCTTCTTCCACTATTTGCTTGAAAGAGCCCAAGCCCTCCTTTTGCTTGGTCAAGCCCAAGCCCCCTACTTAGTAGTCGAAGACAAACCTGCCTTTTGCTTCTTAGGGTCATCGTCGACCTTCTACCTCTTCGAATCAGGATTGCCGACCACGTCACTTATTTTGTGCTTCGCGGCGGGCTGTTCTGGACAACATGAGCAATTTACTCCTTATTCTAGGTCTGGCCCTTATTTTTCTCCCTCTCCGTCCGGCGAATCTTCTCAACAATAGCAACACTCGACATACCTGCGTAAGAGAGAACAATCAAGATGAGAGCTCATCAAAGCCCTAAACAAGGAAAGCAAGCAAAGTATACCAGCTCGCCAAAAATTTAAGAACAACGCAGTCGCAGTAGAACTACCACACCCAGCATCATCCTCACTGTCAACGTTATCAGAGCTCATAGAATCCCCCATGTCGAACATCACCTTGTCATACCATCATCATCCAAAACAATGACCTCAATCGACTGGCTGTCAGCTCTTAAACTATCACCACCTTCACTCTCACATGAATTCGGGGAGGATGGCAGTTCTATCACAGCGGGGGTAGAGGCAAAAGGGGTTGGCTCGGGAACCCAAGGCATCAGGGAGAGCATATGGCTAGACACTCCTAGGCCATTACCTTTGTCAGTGTTGCTCTCTCCTGACACTGCAAAAGCAACGGCGGAAGGGTTGCCCGCCTTAGCTGCTAGAGCGGCATCTATTTCCTCAGAACCCACCTCACCTCAACGAGATATGTTCGCCTTCTTGCCTTTCTCCTTCACAGGTTTGATAATACCTGTCAAAACCTTCTCCAAATAGTCCATACCACCCATGGGCCAGCTCTTACCTTTTGGGGGAGGGGCAAGATTGGCGAACTTCGTTGCCACCCTATTCGGCTGATATTCTCCAAACAATACTTGTAGGTGAAGGTTTCCTTCACGGTTTCCTTCCAGTCGATCTTATGCCCCATGTAGTAGTCAAACTGATCCTTCTCTAAGTCATTCATAACCACCACATCTTTCTGTAGATCTTTCGGAGACGTGCACCACTTCACAGAGAAGCCCTAGTTCTTTTCCAACTTCAGCTTCACAGCAAAAAATTGCGACCTTTTGATGTGATTGATATTAGGAGCGTTTTCCACAACTACCATATGGCGAGCACTTAGGTAGCAGTAACCATCATTTTTCAGCTTCAACTAGTACAAGTTACGAAATACGGCGTACAAGGGAACCTCGCCTCTCTTCTGACAGTTAATGAAGTACGCCACCATAACAGGCCACGAAAACCTTGTCAGTTGAGCAACAGTGATCCCATGCCCTTCAAGGCAAGTGGCGAAGAAAGGGTTCAAAGGAAGGTGGAATCCCCTTTGAACATATGTTCGAAGAAGATCACGTTCCTCCCACCATTCTCAATCTGGCTGGGACGCCGACACTCGACGGGCACATAGAACTCGTAGCGATAGTTAGGGATATAGATGCCACGAGTCAACATCAGAGCGCCAATCTCCACGCCATCATCGCCAGTATTCCACTCCACGCCATCATCATTCCACTCCACGAGTCAATATCATCATTCTACTCCACTCCATCATCGCCAGCAACTCCCCACTGCCAGCAGGAGACGTTTGGTCTACCTCCTTGGCACCACCACCACTCGACTCAACATCACCACCAGCAGCCACCCTAGCCCCTTCCTCGATATCACGGTCAATATCGTCTAACACCTCGTCGATACTCCGGCCACCACCATAGGATAGACCTTCCATCCTCTCCAACGCGTTGGAACCATCGCTATCACTCATCCCCATTTCACAACAACCACCAGAAACCACCACAAAGCACGCAAAAATCAAAACGAAAAGCACCAAAAATACCTATGCAACTTTGAATCAACCTTGTCGGAGCAACGAAACAGCAAATCGGAGCACGATGCAAGAAGATCAGAGCACAAGCACGTTCGGAATACAAATCGAAAGCACTTCGACAGCAGTCAGGCAAAAGGAACCCAACCCCCACAAAGTCCCTTATTTATAGCTGGAGCTAGGCGAAAAGGCATTCTGCCAGCCTTCCATCATGCCAGTCTTTGCCGCCACGTGGCCTCTCCTCGAACAACACGCCCAAAAATTAAAGGTGTCATTAAAAGCGGCCACATCAAACATCGCATCACACCAACTAAAGTACAGAAAAAAGCTCATCGTATACGTCTTCGCCAAAAATCTAAACTAAAAGAAGTCTCATACCTCCTCGCCACTATAGGATCATCGCCACAGTACCAGATAATGGACATCTACAGGCTTGTTGTCGTTAACTTTATAACCTCCAACTCACCTGGGGGCAATTGTTGAACCATCTCGTCCGCCAGACAAGCCCAACAAGATAACCCAACTTGGGCCCAATTAGGAGAGCCCAAGAGCCACTAATGACAAAGGCCAAGGACAAGTGGGTGCCTCCCCTTCCCCTAGTGGTCACATCTCCGGTCACTTCGGCGCCCACCTGGAGCAGTGCAAGGCATTAAATGCTCAGGCTACTGACGACGGACATTAAATGCGGTTGTCTCCTCGGCGAGGCTCCCCGAGGCCGCTCACACCAGATGACCAATTAGAGTCGGGCACGTGGAACCAATAGGTCGCCCGACCCTCTATATATAGTCCTTCTAAAGACTATTCAAGGTTAAGCTCTCTCTCTGAGAACACCTACTCTCTTTCTCTCTCTCTATCTCCCTCTCAGATCTTCTTCTCCTTCTCTAAATACTGACTTAAGCATTGGAGCGTGTCCCGAAGCTCAACCTCTGGTGCCCTCTGACCAATTAGAGTCGGGCACATGGAACCAACAGGTCGCCCGACCCTCTATATATAGTCCTTCTAAGGACTATTCAAGGTTAAGCTCTCTCTCTGAGAACACCTACTCTCTCTCTCTCTCTATCTCCCTCTCAGATCTCCTTCTCCTTCTCTAAATACTGACTTAAGCATTTGAGCGTGTCCGAAGCTCAACCTCTAGTGCCCTCTGACCTACTTTCCTTGCTCGCAGGACCTCAGACCACCAGGTGTACCACCTCGATGCAAAAAGACATCAACAGAATTGTATATATGTAAGTGGTATATTAAAACAATTAGATATATGCACATTAATTATGTGGGTGAAAGATAAAATACCTTGTAAAAATTATATTTTAAAGGAAAAAAAGTCACATGGGTATTTTTTTTTTTGGTTGAGAAGTGCATAATTTTTAAAAAAAAAGGTTGTTTTTTTTTTATAAATAAAATTATATAAAAAATTTAAAAATTTATATTTTTATCGTATTATTTGATATTATGATTTATTTAATTTTTTATTGTATTTTTTTAACTGAGTTGTAAGAGTTTAATTATTAGTATAAATATAGATTAAGGAAACCATATCCAAAGCTAGAACCATTACATCATCCGAGGAGAAGAACAAATATAGAAATTTTATTTACTTGTGGCATGTTTGTTAATCGTAACTATGTAAAATTCAAACAAAATAGAAATAAATTTCAAAATTTATAACAAATTGAAAAAATTTTGAATATCCATTTTTTATGATGGATTTTTTTATACACCAACTGTGTTGTCACAGGATTATTTATAGTAATTATATTGATTTATTATTTTTAATAATTATGTCCTAATCATAGTTATCAAAACTAGATCAGATAATGACTTGTTCAAGATTTCTATTCTCGAGTTAAATGGTTTTTAATGATTGGGTGTAAGGCTAAGTACAGCCTCAGTCTTCTGGCTGGAAAACATAATACTTAAGCACATTAGCCATATTATCATCAGCGTTATCTTCCATACAACGGTATGTCATTTTAATGCAGATTTTATTGTCAATTATATACTTGGCAACTCGATTCATCCATGTTATTATAAAATTTTTGATTTTGATGATAAGAGAAGGGGATGCAGCATGAAAGAAAAAGCTCAAACTAGTAAGACTAGAATTTAACCTTGCAGAGCATTGCTGCACATTAATTGGTTGATAAAACAGTATTTTCTAAAGGGGACTCTGAAGAACAAGAAGTTTGTAACATCAAATCTTGATAAATTAGTTTCAGCTCCAGTAGTATCACAAGATAATACAATTGCATTCGTAGAAAACACATAAACCTATAAAAACATACCGGCTTGAGAAGATTAATCTTGGTCTCAAAGTCACATTTAAAATTATCATACAATTATATCAGTGCATCTCCAGCCTGAAATTTAAGAGAAAATAAAACATCATAAAAAGTTAGATAACCTAGCCAACATCTACCGTATGGGTACTCTAAGTTCATAGCAAACGAACTTATTTATGTATGTATGAATTCATACAAACATATATATATATATATATATATATATATATATATAAAGCCAACTCTTCAAAAATGAAAAACATTAACTAAACCACACTCCAAACTAATTATCCGACCAAGATACACTGAATGACCCAAGAGACCAATAGGAAACCACGATTGAACTTTCCACATGTACCATACAAAAACAAGAGTGCTAAGAGAATGTAACATAAGCTTGCCTCTAACATTTTTCCTTGTACAATTAAGATAATATATATTTTTTTATACTAAAATAAAGACGCCAAAGCTTAAGAAGCTAATGGTTCGTGATTTCATGATTTAGCTAAGATATAACATAAACTTGCTCATCACACTTTCCATTCTACAATTAAAAAAAAATCCTAACAAAATTTTGCCAAAGCTTTAGAAACTAATGTTTACCTAACTTCCATCCTACCATGTCTGATTCTACTGCAGTCCATGAACACATACTGTTTTCTCTTTTCCAAGACTCAAAAATTCTGAAACTACTACCACCAATATAGATGTTTAGCATTGTTATCATTCTCATGGCTTTTAAATGGATGCATATTCCAGGAAATATTTAGCTTCGGGGTTGTAATATGATCTTACAGTGGCTAGCCTTGAAAATGACTCCTTTCTCTATATTTCTCCCCTATGTTTTGTAAAACGACTTCACTCTCCTCATTTTCTTATTTTTCTTCCTTAATTCCAGCATTTTCTGGCAACTCATGAAGTTTTGAATGCTCCAACTCCTTAAAAACTCGAGATTTCACTCCCAAGGTAAAGAAATTATGGATGCTGATATTTTGAACTGGGCTAACAATAAAGTAAAAAAGGCAGGTAGAACCTTTTAAATGAAGAGCTTCAAGGTATATAAGCAACAAAACGCAAAGCATATCTTAAAATTTTGATTGTAACACATAGACTGACACTCTGTTTTTTATTGGACTCTTGCTTTTAGGATAAAAACCTTTCAAATGGTATGTTTTTCCTTGAGCTTCTTAGTGCAGTGGAACCAAGGATGGTTTAACTGGACTCTTGTTATCAAGGGAGAAACTGGTATGCCACTATTTCATTATTATAAAATGTGTTTTTTTTTTCCTTTGAAACTTGGTTGACCATAATGTTATGTGGCACTTAAGCAATAAAATGAAGTACATGTGAGTAGAACAAGCCATTTTTGGATTTAGGATAGAATTTAATACAGATATAAAATATACATATAGTTATGTTATATGTACATATAGTTTTGTTATATGTATATATAAGTGGGCTTGTTTTCTTAAATAATTTTTTATCCATTTTGTTATTTTTCAAAAGTTTTAAATAACAAAAACGATAAGGGGGAGAGATTATGGTTAGGGTTTGGGGTTCCTCTATAATAACATTTGTAAAAGTTATATATTTACCATTCTTACAATTTTTATGAATTATTATATTTTTACTAACTTGTTCATTTGAAGGAAGGAGAACACATCTTTGAATTTATGGTAGAATTTCTCACAGATATAAAAAAATACATATAGTTTTCTGAATGTACATATAGTTTTACTATATGTACATATAAGTGGGCTTATTTTGTTAAAGCATTTCTTATCAATTTTGTAAGCTTTTAGTCATTTTAAAAGGCAAAAACGATTAGATGGAGGATTACGGTTAAGGGTTTAGCTTTAGCCATTAGGGAACAAGAGTATTATAATTTACTACTTTTACTCATTTTGCATGAATCATTACATTTTTGTTTCATTAGTGATTCTAAGGAGGAGGAACGTATAAGACCTTAAATCATTGGGGTTTAGTGTAAAATTTGTCACTATATAAAAATGTACATATAGCTATGCTATATGTACATATAATTTTTCAATATGTACATATAATTATGCTATATGTAGATATAAGTGGGCTTATTTAGTGGAAGTATTTATTATCAATTTGTTACTTTTTAATCTTTTAAAAGGCAAAAACGATTAGAAAACAGCTAGACCTTGGTATGCTCTTACTTTTCTCAGTTCTGGTGTCCATTGTTTGATTTTCTTTTTAATTTTTTTTTATGTATTGATGTATTTTGCCTGTTAGATGGTTAATTCTCTATGTGGGTGCAGGGATCCTGGCCATTCCTGCAGTGACACAAGAATTTGAGTTTTTGGCCTCTGCAGTTGCTTGTATCCTTTGTTGGATTTTCATGGTAATTTACAACATTCTTTCTTTGCAAAAGAATTCTTTTTCTCTTCCTCATTTATATACTTGTTTATATTAAGGCCATTAATCATTCCAGGTTGTTACTGGGCTGCTCATTGCTGAAGTAAATGTCAGCACAATTTGTGAACTGGGTTCTGCTGGTAAACCACTTGTATGTAACTATGTATCACTATGATCCCTTGAAATCAATTATGCTAGATCACACATTGTGTGAATATTTTGTAGTAACCAAAACCTATGAAGCACGGATACGGAATACGAGTACGGTACGACACGAACACGGCGATACGGTAATTTTAAAAAAATTAAGACACGACACGGTAAAAATACGGCAATTAAAATATATTAAATATATTTTAATTAATTCAATTTTATATATAAATGATCTTCTTTTTTTTTTTTACTTTTCTTATCAAATTTCTTCTCTATTAAAATATTTTAAGCAATCAAATTAATTTTTTATTATTAGTATTGATTTTAAATAATTTTATTTTATAAAAAATTAATTAAATATTTTTAAATTATTTCAAAACTCAAGTCCACATAATTATTAATTTATTAAAAACTCAAAAAAAAAATTTAACTGCTACACTAAAATATAATATGGGCTCATTATAATTAAAATATAATATGGGCTTATTACTAACGAGCCCAAGTCCAAATTACAATTGATAAAAAAAAACCCTAATATTTATTATTCTCCTTTCTCTTTCTTCCGCCAGCCACTGTATCTCTTTCTATCAGCCGCTATCTTCATCTTCAATCTTCTTCTTCTTCATTTTCTTTCGCAGGCATCAATATTCACAAACATCTTTTTTCTTCCTGTGTCCAAACTTATTTTGACCGTATTCGAACCGTGTCCAAACCGTGTCCAATCTGATTTTTATTTTTTCCCGTGTCCCGACGTGTCCGGTACGTATTCCGGCGTGTCGACGGCGTGTCCGTGTCGAACACCGGTACGAGAGGGGTTTGATACTGCTTAATCCGAGTTCCACAGCTCCAATGGAAGTCTCCAACACAGAATTCCAGAATGCCTGTATATATCAGAAAAGAAGAAGAAGGACAGAACAAGGAAGAAGAAGAAATAATAGAAAGGGAGAGAGAGATAGAAACAGAAGGAATTTGTCATCAATATTCTCATGCCATCATAGCATTTCATTCCTCACTATATTCCTCAGTATTCCGAGAATATCGGATACATTCCAATACTGTGACCTCAACAGCATAATAGCAGTAACAGAATTGCAGAAATGAAAACAATGCTTGAAATAATAACGGTAACATGTAAATAGTAATAAACCGGACTTGGGCTTTGGACTCTCTACTAACTATGGGCCTTCGATCTTGGGTTGCTCTGTATCAATACCCCCATGTGAAAACAATCCTTGTCCTCAAGGATTAAAATGAGGATACTGCTGTTGAAGCTCAGTCAATAACACCCAGGATGCATCTTCAGGGAACGTGTTGGACCACTGTACCAAAACCTCAGTCACTGCATGATTGCCTTTCTTTGTCATCCTCCTATCCAAAATCTGCATTGGTTCCTTAGCAATAGTACCATCAGTGGAAATAATAGGCAATTGAGATTGAGAAGGAATATTGCCAATGTGTTTCTTGAGTTGAGAGACATGGAAGGTGGGATGAACACGTGATCCTGGAGGAAGTTGAAGCTTGTAAGCCACTGAACCTACCCTGGCAATAACCGAAAAGGGACCAAAGTATTTAAGGGCGAGCTTCATACAGACTCTGGAAGCTACAGATTGCTGTCTGTAAGGTTGGAGCTTCAGGTAAACCGAGTCTCCAACCTGAAAAACCCTCTCGGATCTCTTCTTGTCCGCAATAGATTTTATTCGATTCTGGGCCCTGGTGAGATAGAACTTAACCATCTTAAGAGCAGCTTCTCTGGCCTGGAGGCTCCTGTCCACTGTTGCTACTAATGATTCATCCGGTAAATAAGGCAGGTGCAATGGAGGTGGTTGTCCATATACAACTTCATAAGGTGAAGTCTTAATGGAAGAATGGTACGAAGTGTTATACCAGTATTCAGCCATGGGCAACCATTTTTTCCACTCTTTAGGCTTTTCACCTGACATACAACGCAAATAAGTTTTGAGGCATCTGTTGACAACCTCAGACTGGCCATCAGTTTGTGGGTGATAGGCAGTGGATAACTGCAAGGTAGTGCCAAGTCTTTTGAATAGTTCCTGCCAAAACTGACTCAAGAACACTTTGTCCCTATCGGAGACTATACTCTGAGGCATCCCATGCAGCTTAAATATCTGGTCCATGAATACTTGAGCTACTGATATGGCTGTGAAGGGATGGGATAAAGCAAGGAAATGAGAATAGTTAGAGAGTCGATCAACCACCACTAGGATAGTATCATATCCTTCAGACTTGGAAAATCCTTCTATGAAATCCATACTAATGTCAGTCCATATTTTGGCTGGAAGTGGAAGTGGCTGCAATAGACCAGGCTTAGCAGCAGTATCGTATTTTTGTTTCTGACAAATGGTGCATTCTCAAAGTTTCCTTTTCACCTCCTTCCTCATGCCCTTCCAATATAGTGTGGCAGTGAGTCGGTGGAGAGTAGGTATCACTCCTGAGTGGCCACCAATAGGTCCTGCATGACAATAGTCAATGAGCTCTTCTCTGAGGGCAGCGACATTGCCAACAACTAATTTGCCATTGCGTTTAAGCAAGCCTCCAACCAATGAGTACTTAGAATGTTGACCAGAGTTATGAGATAAGTCAGCCAATATCTGTTGAAGATGGATATCCGTAGTCCAGGAACTCTGAATGCGGTGAAGGAGATCAGTATCTATAGAAGAGAGAGCCATAAGTTGAGCCTCAGGGTTTCGAGATAGCACATCAGCAACTGTGTTTGCAGAACCCTTTCTGTAGTGAATTTCATAATCATAACCCATCATCTTTGTAACCCACATTTGTTGTGCAGGTGTAACAGCCTGTTGATGCGACAAAAATTTGAGACTCTGATGATCTGTCTTTATCCTGAAATGTCTGCCAACCAGGTAGGAGTTCCATTTCTTAACTGCTAACAGAACCGCTAACATCTCCTTGTCATAGATGGAAATGACTTGATGTCTAGCAGATAAGGCCTTGCTGTAATATGCCACTGGTCTCCCGTTTTGAGTGAGGACAGCTCCAATACCTACACCTGAAGCATCAGTTTCAACTGTGAATTCACAAGAAAAGTCAGGTAAAGCTAGAACAGGGGCCTCTGTCATAGCTTTTTTAAGACCTTCAAAGGCCGCAGTAGCAGTATCATTCCATGTCCAAGCGTCTTTTTTCAACAAGTCAGTTAAGGGTTTTGCAATCAGTCCATATCCCTTAATAAATCTGCGATAATATCCCGTAAGGCCGAGAAAACCCCGGAGTTGCTTGATTGTTTTTGGTGGTGGCCAGTCAAGCATACACTGAACCTTGCTTGAATCCATGGTGATCCCCTTGACAGTGATAAGGTGACCAAGATACTCAATCTCCTGAGCAGCAAACACACACTTACTTTGCTTAAGAAAGAGTTGATGAGATTGTAGGATAGTGAAAACCTCTCGCAAGTGGAAAAGATGAGCTTCCAAAGAGTTGGAATACACGAGGATGTCATCAAAGAAGACCAAAACAAACTGTCGCAGGAATGGCTTGAAGATAGAGTTCATTAAGCTCTGGAAGGTCGAAGGAGCATTGGTGAGGCCAAAGGGCATCACCAAAAATTCATAATGCCCCTCGTGAGAACGAAAGGCAGTCTTGTAAACATCGCCTTCAAACATCCGGATCTGATGGTAGCCAGACCTCAAGTCGAGTTTAGAAAAATAAGCTGCATTAACCAACTCATCCAATAGCTCATCAATTAATGGAATTGGAAACTTGTCTTTGATCGTGAGATGGTTAAGCTGACGATAGTCCACGCAAAGTCGCCAAGTGCCATCTTTTTTCTTCACCATCACTATGGGAGAAGCAAAGGAACTGGTGCTGTCCCGAATGATACCAGCAGCCAACATTTCTTTAATCAACTTCTCAATTTCATCATTCTGAGCAGCAGGATGCCTGTAGGGTCGGATTCGAACTGCTTGAGCCTCATCTTTTAGTGGAATTTTGTGATCCTGCAGGCGTGGAGGAGGAAGACCCTATGGTGAAGCAAATAACCCTGCAAATTCCTGCAGTAATAAATCCACTTCCAGGGATTCGGAACTAGTAAGGCCCTCCTTACTGGTTTTGGCAAGTAATGTTGATTGGGAAGGAGTAGATAACAGATATGCACAGGGTTTATGTGCAATGCCAGATAATAATGACAATAACAACTGAGTAGCCTTCTTCTGAGATAGCAATTGGACTTTGCTGGTCTGTACACCTTGCAACTGAACCCAAGTAGCACCCACCTGAAATTACATGGTAAGCCTACTAAAATCCCATAAGATAGGACCAAGTGTAGCTAACCACTGAACACCAAACACAATTTCACAACCAGTTAAGGGCAGAGCCATGAAATCTGTGGTGAAATGAACTGTTTGGGAAACCCACTGCACTCCTTCACACACACCAGAAGTGTATAGGCATCCACCATCTGTAATAGCCACTCTCAATGGGCGACTGTGTCTCACTGGTAGACCTAATTGTTTCACGAGGGATACATCCAAAAAATTGTGAGTACTGCCCGAGTCCACGAGGATACTCACAGGGTGTTTGCCTAGTAACCCTTGCACTCGCATAGTCTAAAAACTTGTGGTGCCAATCATGGCTTGCAAGGACAACACTGGCTGTTCTACTGTCTCATTTTCAGCGGATAAAACTTCAGGATTATCCACACAATCAGAAAAGATTTCAGGTTCAGCATCATCTTCCCTAGACTCAGTTAAGAGTTGATATAATTGTGATTTCATACACTTATGACCAAAAGTGTATTTGGAACCACACCAATAGCAGAGTCCCTTGCGTTTTCTATCCTCCATCTCGGCACTACTAATGCCTCTAGGACTGGTTCAATTATTTGGCGTGTAAGGGTGGCGTGTTTGGTTGTTATGGTAGGATCTCCCAGTAGGTGTGTTGGCTAGGTTCGGGTTTGGTGGAATCATGGGAGTGGGAAGCAGTGGTGGTAATTGTACTGGTTTAGGGGAGTTGGTGGAATAGGAGCTTGGAGGTGAGAAGGTTGTTGGGCGTCTGGTGAGAGGGGTATTGGTGGTCTTAGGAGCAGGGTATATAATAGCTTCAATATGTTTAGCTAGGTGCAAAGCTTCATTCATGGTTTTTGGTCTAAACAACCTAAGGGATTGGGCTATTTCAGGCTTAAGATTACTGGTGAAAATACTTAAAGCATATGGATCAGATAGTTGTAGAGAATTGAGAATACCTACAAAATCCTCATGGTATTGATCCACCGAATCAGTATGCTTCAAGTTGACCAGTTCTGTCATTGGATCATCGTAGTCCCCTGGTGCAAAACGATTCTGCATCTCTTCCAGATAACTGACCCAAGTCAGATTGTCAAATCCTCCTTGAGCTTTGGCATAGTATTGATGCCATTGCAACGCCTTCCCTTCCAGATTAAGCATCACCATTCGAACCTTGCTGTTTTCTGGAATTCCCTCTGCAACAAAGTATTGCTCAAGCTTTAAGAGCCAGCCCTTGAAATCATCACCCTTGAACTTTGGACATTCCCATTTAAAGGGTCGATGAAATCCCAGATCAGCATAATCTGGCCGGTTTGGTGTGAGCAATGGACGACCCCCATCTCGCTGACCCTGTCTAGTATCGTGAGCTGTCGATCCTGAAGGTGACGAGGTCTCGCTTGGAAATCCCTGTTTGGTTAAGAGATCAAGAAAGGTTTTGAGCTCTAACTTCAGCTCAGTGCGAAACCCATCAAATTTGTCCTCAAATTTCCGATCTAGTTGTTGAATATCCCCATGTGTCCGAGAGAGCTCCAACTGCATCTGGCTGAGTTCTTTCTGCATCCGGGTGGTAATACCGTCGGTCATAGTGCCAGGTCGAGGCTCTGATACCAATTGATACTGCTTAATCCGAGTTCCACAGCTCCAATGGAAGTCTCCAACACAGAATTCTAGAATGCCTGTATATATCAGAAAAGAAGAAGAAGGACAGAACAAGGAAGAAGAAGAAGAAATAATAGAAAGGGAGAGAGAGATAGAAACAGAAGGAATTTGTTATCAATATTCTCATGCCATCATAGCATTTCATTCCTCACTATATTCCTCAGCATTTCGAGAATATCGGATACATTCCAATACTGTGACCTCAACAGCACAATAGCAGTAACAGAATTGCAGAAATGAAAACAATGCTTGAAATAATAACGGTAACATGTAAATAGTAATAAACCGGACTTGGGCTTTGGACTCTCTACTAACTATGGGCCTTCGATCTTGGGTTGCTCTGTATCAGGGTTCCGACGTGTCCGTGCTTCATAGGCCAAAACTATATTTTAAAATATTATTTAATAAACATTATTGAATTTAAATTAAGTTTATCATTGATTTCTTGATTTTATAGTTTATACAAACATGAACTCTTACTGCATCCAAAAATATGGATTCTTAAGTGTGAACCAAGTCAGACTCAAGAAAAGTAATTTGCTTGAATGAAAAAAATATAGGGCATTGCAATTTATAATTATTGCCTATATAGGAACTAATTAGCAAAAGCTATAATAGCTACATTAGAGGAATTTTAATGGGAAGCATGAACAGAGCTTTGCGGCTGTGGGTTGGTTGATATTCATGTCTTCTGAGGTACCAAGCCTTTGAAGTAAGGTCTTTTCTTCAACAGCCTTCCTCAATGACCTCATCTTTTGTGATGCATGCTGCAAAGTGGGTTGGAACAAAACTAGAAGCAAGACAATTTACACAAGCGACAATGGCCACCTCAGCTGCAAGTGCCTAAAACATGTTTAGGTAATGGTTAGAAGAAAATCATATGGAAGGAAATGATAACTTTGTAATTAACAAGTGTAGATATCTAATTTTGTTTAAACCGTTAAATCATGTATTTTTCTTCCTAAATTGATGTTTTAAAATGCAAAAAGTCTTTTCTCATCTTACAGGTTGTATTTCGAGACTTAGTTTAAGGAAACAGACATAAAAAGTCAATATTGAAAAAGTCAACTCTGAAAAGTTAACCATTGAAAAGTCAATCCACTTTCAAAATCAAGATTCAAAGCTCTATTGAACAATGGTGAATAATTTTGATAATATGAGGTCTACAATGAAAGATATAGAGTTCGAAAGTTGGGTTACGGAGATTCAGTGGAAAAGAAACCTTAGTTCGAAAATTATGAGGAAAAATGCTTAAACGATCAAATTGGTCAAAAATGGAGGTTCCGAATGGAAGATAAGTAATGACTACGGGTAATGAATAGGTCATTTGGAGGCAAAACTGAAGGAAAAGTCAGTTTGAAAGAAAATCGAGAATTAGGGTTTTTGGTGGATTTTGGTGAAATTGGAGAAAATTGCAGAAATGGCCCGATTCGGTAAAACTAAAGTCCCTAATTGATGAGGAGTCAGTAAACAAAGATAGCCCAAGGCTCAGTTTGAAGTAATTCCAAGAAAAGAGCTGATTGGAGGAAAAGTGGAAAAACGAGAAAATTCTCGATACTGAAAAAAGGAAAAATCAAGTCGGAGGGGAATTTGATCGTAAAAATTGGACTTGTTTCGGACCAACTCCAATTCAATACATAACAAAGGCACAGAAAAAGAAAATCTGAAAATCAGACTTGTTTTGAGTAAAATCAGGTTTCAGAGGTAAAAGGGCAAATTTGGAAAATTCAGGAAAAAAAGCAAATGAGCTCCAAAAATTACCAAAACTTCCAGATCTCAATCTTAAACCATTTGGAAGAGATTGGTGAAGAAAAATCTTGATTCGGAGCTCGTTTGCAAGATGGAAAATCTCGGGCCCACTAAGCTAAAAATTCCAGAAGATAAATCCCGAAAAAATAGCAAATGAGCTCGAAAAATTATAAAAATTTTCAGATCTCGTTTTTAAATTATTTGGAAGAGATTGGTGAAGAAAAATCCTGATTCGAAGCTCGTTTGCAAAATGGCAAATTCCGGGCCCACTAAGTTGAAATTCCAGAGGATAAATCCCGAAAAAATAGCAAATGAGCTCGATAAATTATGAAAATTTTCAGATCTCAATTATAAATTATTTGGAGGAGATTGGTGAAGAAAAATCCTGATTCGTAGCTCATTTGGAAAATGGTAAAAGTTCGGGTGCACTAAGGGACAATTTTGGAAGTAAATCTGTAAAAAATAGCAAATGGGATCGAAAAATTATGAAAACTTCCAGAATTCAATTTTTTATTATTTAGGAAGTATTGAAAAAAGAAAATTTGGATTTGGAGTCCGTTTGCTATTTAATTAGGTTCGGGGGCCAAAAAGGTCATTTTACTCAAGAAACCGAAGATGGCCTTTCTTGCATTTAAAAAAAAAAAAGATTTGGACTGGAATATAGAGGGCCAGCCGGCCAAGCCCAAAGAGAGGAGGATTTTGCTGAGATCTTGCATCAAAAGGCTAAGAATGGATAGTAAGGTAGTTTTTTTTTTTTTTTTAATCAAGCCTTTGTAATTATGAACATGAACCAATGAATGGAGAGGGATGATGTCACTATAATGACATCATATTTTTGATCAACTGAATTAGTTAGAGGCTGGTTACTTAATCTAAGGGTGGTAATTTCACATAAAAAACATCTTAGATTAAAGGCCATTGGATCAAAATTGGCAAGGAAAAAACTACAACATTCTACACAATTCTAAAGGCCATTCGGCCGCTACAAGGGGGAGGGGGTCTTTTCATTTTGCTTCACTTTTTTGGCTGATCACATTCTGATTTTGAGAGAAAGGAGTTAAGTTTTGAAAAGCAAAAAAAGTTAGAAGAGAAAAAAAGCTTGAAAAATAGCTTTTGAAGGTAGCTAAAAGCACCTAACTCTTGCATTTTCTTTCCTTTTCCATGCTTAACTTGCTGATTTTCTTTGATATTTGGTTATTTTCTATTGTTTTTTGTTGTGAAATAAATGTTTTCAAACTTCCTCCTAAAGCTCATCTTTTATGTTTTCTTAAAAAAATCTTGAAAAACATTTTTTTTTTTACTATTATTTGGTGGTTGGCTGAATGACCCTATATGGTGCATGATTTGTGTTTGATTCTTTTTCCATGTTGGTTGTGATGTTTTAGTATGCTTTGATGTTCTAACTTTTTAAAATATTTAAGATATGGAGCTTGTTTGCAACCTTTTTCATTTATTTGCTATTATTTTTGCTGATTTTATCATTTTGTTCTCATGTCTACTTACTTTGTTTGCCATTTTTAATTTTCTATTTTCAACATGTTAAGTTGTTCATGCCTTGTGATTTTACTATACTATGTGTTTGTGAAAATGTCTAGCTACATTCTTACCTTTACATCATGTTGGCTTGGTTTAGCATGTTTCCTTTTTATTCTTGTATTTAGTATGTCATGTGTTTGTGATAATGTCATGCTAGGATTACACCATTTAGGTCTAGGTTCATTCGGCCACCTCTTCATTTTGTGCTTTGTATGTGAATTTTCATCTTATTTAGTTGATAGGTTTGCATTTACATGCCATAATATTGTGTATTTTGATTTAGTATGCCATGTGTTTGTGATAATGTCATGCTTAGGATTTCACCATCTAGGCCTAGGTCCATTCGACTAGCTCTTCATTTTGTGCTTTATATGTGCATTTTCATCATGTTTAGTTGATAGACTTGCATTTCCATGTCATAATGTTGTGTATTTTGATTTAGTATGCCATGTGTTTGTATTAATGTCATGCTAGGATTTCACCATTTAGGCCTAGGACCATTCGGCTACCTTATCCTTTCTTGCATTGTGTGTGTATTTTCATCTTTTTAGTTGACTAGGCTTGCATTTCTATGCCATGATTTTGTGTATTTGATTTAGTATGCCATGTATTTGTGTTATTGCCATGCATTTTTTAGGTTTAGGTTACATTTATATTGCCATGCATTTCATGCATTTTTAGGTCTAGGTAGCATTTATTGCCATGCAAGTTCATGATAGGCATTGGGTCATTTTAAATTGCCATGCATTTTCTATATCATTTAGGCCTTAGATTATGCATTTCATACATTAAACTTGCTTTTTGTTCATGCATCTAATATCATACCACTTGATTTTTTTACTTAAGCCAATCAATGGCTTAAAGTCAAGCTCACATAAGAATACTTGTGGAAAATTGAGAAGTTGTCAAGTTGAAATTTCTACCTTTGTGATTTTTTTTACTTAGGCAATTCTTGTCCAAATTTTTAGAAATTTTAGTTACTATTTGTAGGTCCTTAGAAGAGTCTCCAATATTTTTACTTTGATTTTTTGAATGATTTTATCAAAGGCTTAAAAATGATTTTTGAAAAAACAATTTTTCACCCAGTGTTTTGACTTTCGTGATTTTTAGGTCTAGGTAGGTTATCCTTAGTCTAAAAATTAAGCCAATTTTTTCCCATATAGTTAGGCATGTTCTGAGTCTCCTATATTTTTTTTTCAAATTTTTTAGAAATTTTTAAAATAGGTTAAAAATCACGTTTTAAAAATGGACAGTAGAGTCATATTTGAATTTGAGAAAAAACTAATTTTCTATTTTGTCTAAGGCATTAAGAAGGGGTTGATTAGGAACCTTAACTACTGTCTTTGGTTGATTTCTAGGCCTTTTTAATCTTAAAAAATGATTTTATAAAGCACGGATCAATGGTGGTCAAGTCCAGGTTTTCAAAGTCAGGAAATAGAGTCATTTGTAAAGGGGGTTTGGCCATGGTCATTCTTTTTATCCAAGATTTTCAAAATTGTTTTTAAAACCAATCACAAAGTATTTTGGATTTTAGAAAATTTAATTTGATGTCTTTTCCTAAAGTAGTCGGATATCTTTTTTAGGTATATGGATTTCCTTATTTGAAGGAAAAAATACACTTTCATGTATTGCATTTTCCATATTCATGCATATTATATGATATATGATTTTTGCTATGAATATTTCTATGGTAATGTTATTATTTTGATTTATATTTTATGGTGTTATATTGTTTATTATATAGTTTTGAATATTCTATGTTATCCTATGTTTTTTATTTAGTCATTTATTTTTGTCACATCATTTAGCATTTACTATGTTCATGCATTATTATTTTTATTTTCATGCATATTACATGATAATATTATTTTATGTTTCATATTCATTTCATGTCACTTAGATTATATTGCCATTTCATTTAGAATATATTATGACACTTAGGTTATGTTATTTCATTTAGAATATATTATGTCACCTAGGTTATATCACTTCATTTAGAATATATTATGTCACTTAGATTACATCATTTCATTTAGAATATACTATGTTATTTAAATTATATCATGTCATTTAGGTCGCATTAAATTATCTAGATTTTGCTATGTCATCTTTATTATTTCACACATGTTCATATTCATCTTCTAAATTTTTTTTAAATAAGATAATGATTTTCAATAAAATAAAGATATTTCTGAGTTAAAATAATTCATGAGTTCTCTGCTGGGTTTACTGGGGAGGACATCATCAATTATTATTAATAAAGGAATATATTTCTTTCAAAAAATGAGAATGATTCGGGAAATTTTTCAAATTAATAAAAATTTCTATATTTTGCCACGTTTTGTCGGGGAATATAGAAAAATTTTGAATTAATAAATTCCGGATCATTTTCAATTAAAAAAGGAATTATTTTTCTTTAAATTGGAAATTATTTTTAAATGTCAAATCTAAAACCGACTTTTTACCGAGACTTGAGATAACACACGATTAATAAGGTATCGTTTTATACGAGCATTGTGGGGTGCTAATCTTTCCCCACATGTAACCGAGTCCCGAACCCCTTTTTTTGATTTCTCTGGTTTAAAAACGCAGACTTGAAATTGATTTTAAAAATGTTTTAATTAATTTTAAAATGTTTTACAAAAATCGATTTTAATTAGTGGCTGATCACACCTAGCTAAAAAAGATTGGTGATGACTCCATGTCTTTTTCGAAGTTGTTTTCAAACCCTCATTTCATTTCAAGAGAAATTAAATCGACTTTTCTTTTGTTTTCCAATGTTACGCTTAACGAATATAAAATCTCGCTATGAAACTTATTATTTTTTAGGTTGCAACAATAAGAATAGAAAAGATTGGATAAAAATACTAACCTCAACAGTCTTATCTTGAATGAAATGTTTAGATAGTGAAGTCATTATCTAATCTCATTAATATCATAAAGAAATGAATCATAGGTGAGAATAGTCGTCCAGTATAAGAACTAGTAATAACCAACAAAATTACCAAAATAGTTCCAAGGTTGTATATTGCTCGATGGAAATCAAATTACAACTGTATTGAGCACGAAACTGAATTAGAAGTGAAGGGTATTGTAAGAATAGAAAATGCAACTAGAAGTTATTCTTTTGGACATATCAGATGTCAAATTACTTTGCTGCTTGTTCCTGTAATCCTCCAAGCACTCTGATTTCTCCAAATGATTTTTGTATCTTACTAATTGCAGTCCTCATAATTTTTTGCTTCTCTTGTTCCGGAACAATCGCAATGAGTTCCTGCATAAAGAAAATGATAGAGAGATATATCTCAAAACCAGATTGCTTGCATCGTAACAATCACTGAACAGAGACCCTGAAGATAGTCCACATCACATATCTCAAAACCTACATGGTTCAAAGAAAACATAGAAGAGAGCTGCATACTCAATTCACCATTCAGTTTGAACATGTAATGCCTTGCTTAATCATGGAGCAGAACACCTTAGGCAAAAATGATATTATGCTTAGACCCAAGTATAAAAAACATATGTACATAAAGATGGAGGTAGACTTAATTGCTTCATGCTCAATGCCTTTGGTAACTCATTCTGTTTCTGGTTCCTCATCGTCGATGTTAATGTTGCTCGGAGCGATCCTATTATGGTCTTTATACCGCAAAAGAAAGACATTGTAATAATAGCAAACAAGTTCCAATAGATTCCCTTCATTCCATAGTTTCCACGCTTGAAACAATTTGGAGTTAATAGGTTTTATCAAAATGCAACATTGAAGTCAAAAGTTGTATTAAGCTATCCAAGATCAAATTCTTGGAGTCTTTGCTTGTACATATCTATTTTGGATAGGAGATTAGAACTGAAGCAGCAAATTAAACTTCTTATAATCAGTCAAATATACGAGGGAAACAAAAAATGCAATCATCATTAAATATACACATGATAGAGCTATAGGCAGTGATCTAGTAAACTTAAAGATCAAGTATAGAGTATATATGAGTAAAAGATTCAAAAAAAAAAAAAAAGTACGTGTCTATAACATCCATAACAAAAATTAAAGTGAAATCTATTAGTAGAGATTAATAACAAGAACAAGGATTTTGGGATCCACAAAAGACCAGACCAAGTCAGTTCACCAAAATTCCATAATACAGTAGCCTCTATTACTAGCTCTGGCTAGAGCATGAACAAGCGAGAAGGATTTACATGAGTTTCACTTCTCAGTATCTATAGAACTTTAAATGGTAATCACCATCCCTACATCTATAGAACTTTAAAATGGTGATCACCATCTCAAACTTTGATCACATAAGAAGCAGGCAACACAACTGAAAACATAAGATTTCAACAGTGCATGTGTGTGCTTGTATAAGTCTCTAGCATCAAAAATTGTAATGGAACTAAATGCAGAGGCTAGAATTAGCTAATATAACGTATGGCTACAAGCAGGGATTTAAATTGCGGTCGCGGACGAGTTTTCGGTCGCGTTGTATTTATCGCGGTTGCGGACGTAATGAATGTTACTGCGGTCAATTACGGTAAATATCGGCCGCGAATATCGGCGGCGGAGGGAGCCGCAACCGCTAAAAAGCGACCGTAACGTCGCATTGCGGCCGCTATTTAAATCCCTGGCTACAAGTGATTGCAATCTGACCTAACCTCAAAATAAATTTGTCAATGTCATATATGACCCACTTTGATATCAGTATAGAAAAAAGGAATTGGTTTGCATTGTCAATCAAGTGATAAAAACTCGAATTATGCAATCCGAAAAAGCATTCAGTTAAATAAATCTAGAACTCATTTAGACAACTTTTTTTAATGATAAATCTTCAAAACAAGGATGATTGAGAAGGGACAAAAGCAAACAACTCTAGATAATCTATCATCTCTCCATCCATGGGAGCTTTTCTAAGAGAGAAATAGGAATTTCTCCACTCAAATTGTTGTGTGAAACATCAAGTATTTTGAGGCTTTTGTTACCCAGTGATGGAATTTTTCCAGTAAGATAATTAGATTAAACATCAAGTATATATAATTACTCAGTTGTGAAATTTCACCAGGAATATGACCAATGAAGCCAATTTTAGACAAATTGAGATACTCTAAACCCAAAAGCATTTCAATTCTTGGGAATTTCTGTCTAGCAAATCTATTATACGCAAGATTAAGATGTCTAAGATTTTGAGCTTGACTCAAAAGGGTATTTGACTATAGTGCTTAACCCAAAAAAATCCAATGTTTAAATAAAACCATATCCAAAATAAAATAAATTATTTCTCAAACAACTAATCCTAAGCCGAAAAGCTTGATCTATCATTAACTAGGTTGTCGCCTCTATTGGTCCTTTCTCATTCTTCATTGTCCTTGGTTATTACAATATGTCATACATATATTAAAACCAATTCCCATAAGATATCATATATCAAATGGAATGAGAATGTTATAATTCATAGCATACTTGAAGTAGAAACTTCTTTAAGTTTCTTTCCCTTCATAGTTTCAAAATACTACTTGCAATTACGCCTCTAATGCCCAGGTTTACCGTGTCATAATGAAAAATCCTTTTGCGAACCCCGTTAAGTGACGTTGAAAAGTGTGGGCGGAAGAGGAAAAGAAAATAATTTGAGGGTTTGAAAATCACCTCAAAAAATAAAATGGAGTCGCCACCGATTTTTTTTGGCTAAGTATAATCGATCACCTATTAAAACCGATTTTTATAACACATTTTAAAATTAATTAAAATATTTAAAAAAAATTCGAAGTCTGCACTTTGAACTAGAGAGAAAATGAAAACGGGTTCGGGAGTCGGGTACGTCATGGGGAAGGATTAGCACCCACACAGCGCCCGTATAAAACGATACCTTATTAATCGTGTGTTACCATGAAGTCTCGATGAATGTTGGTTTTATATTTGGCATTTAAAAATAATTCCCTAAAAAATGGTCATGTTATTTCGAAGACGAATCGAAATTTATTATTGCAAAATTTTCTACGTTCCGCGGCAAAACTTAGAATTTTATTGTTTTGAAATTCTTCGTATCCTTTTTCTTTTTAGAATGGTGATAAGTGCTTAATTTCATACCATTTCCTATTTAATTTTCTTATACTTTGTGCTTTGATTCTTGAGTTTATTGATAGTTTACTATGGTTTTATGTTTTGTAGGTGTTTTGGAAGGCTATGGATGCTTTGGAGTTGAAAAGAATGAATTTGGAAAAGTTTTGAAGTTTCAAGCACAAGGGAAAGCTGCCTACAGTTCAAGAAGACAATATATGGCTAACCTAATTCAAACCTTCCATAAATAAAATCTAGAGGCTGCTCATACTCTTATTCCTGATCCCCCTAAGCTGAAAACCTAATTCCAACCCTAAAGGAACCCTAGCGGCAAAGACTTTTCCTACTTCTAAAAGCCTTAGCCGCAACACACATTTTCCTAATCAAAATAGGATTTGCAGCAGCTAAACCTTTCCTTATTTAAAGAATCCTAGTGGCTGCCTTCTTTATTTTCTTATTAAAAGAAACCTTGCCAAAAACAAGCAAATCCTAGTCAAAAGAGGAGTGGTGGCAACTTAAACTTTCCATGTAATAAAAAACTAGTCAAAACTTTCTAAAGAAGGACTAGCGGCTACCCTATTTTCCAAACCCTGCAAACCTAGTCGCAAGCCTTATTTCCTTGCTAGAGGGGGAGTCGCAACGTACTTATTGAAGACCTAGACACTGCCTATAAAAAGGGAACAAGAGAGAGAGACGAAAAACACATTGTACATAATATAGTAGTTAGATTTTATTGTTTTCTTAGAAAGTTTGAGAGAGAAAGAGGTTGAATTGTTCAATATTCTTCTTCTTCTTTTTCTTCTTCATTCTCTTAGTTTTCTTCCTAGTTTCTTTTTAATTTTATGTTTATGTTATCAATGCCTATGCTAGGCTAAAGTTTTCTTTTGGTTAAGAGTGATTTCAAAGCCCTAGACATATTGTGTAATTGATATTCAGATTTTATCTATCATTGATTTTCTATCAAAGTTGTTTATCTTCTTCTATTAAAATTGTTCATGATATTTGTCTTGATTTGTTTAGGTGCGCAACTAGATAGATCTTGATAATTGTCTATTGTTAGTTTTGGAGTCTTGATCCATGTAATTGTCTTGATTTCCTATTCATAAGTAGCAATTTGTGATTGATGATTATGTTGGGTTTTCAGGAATTGCAATGTGGAACATAACATAAGTTAAACAATCCGAACTTATGTGTTTGTTGCTTAGATCAACCTATCTTTTTCATCATAAAGCTGCTGTCAAATTAAATTTAGAGAGCTTATTCTAGGTTGTTTGATAGTTAGAGATTAAATATAGAGCTTGTTCTATTTAACGACGAACTAAGGAAAGATTGGGGTAGCAGAGTTTGTTGTTATCTATAGTTGATAGTTTTGATAGATTATTGATGTTGATAAATCTAATATTGATTCTCAATGATGTTTAGTAGTGGCGAATGACACTTTAACTATACTTCTCTTATTTGATTTCATCTTATTTCTTTGAATTTTATTTTTCTTGCTTACCTTACGCTTAAAAACAATCAAAACCCCTTTTATTCTTTTAGAACTAAAAGTTTTAAGTCAATAACATCTAAATTAAGAGCAATCTCTATGAATTCGACCCTTACTCACTACTTTACTAAACAATTGATCATATTAGTGCAAGGTTTAATAAGATACAAAGGGTATTCCTTTGTTAATAATAATTGATGAAGACTCTCTGACAACCCGGTGGAGGATTCATGAATTATATTAACTCGAGGATATTGCCTTATTTATTAATAAACATTAATTTTTAAATATTTAAATGATCATGAATATGCAAATTATCACTAAGGCATAAATACAAATCAAGTAACATACATAATTATCATGGCATAGAAAGCATTTTATTATGACATGACAAATAAATCATGACATGGCATATATTACATGGCATATAATTTAATGCATGGCAAAACTCACTATGACATGGCATATGATTTATAAGGGCATCAATTATTAAATGACATCATCATAGAATGTGCATATCAACCAAAATATCATGATCAAGATATCAACATGGACATCAATTCTAAAATGACATTATCATGGAATATCATGATTAAGATAGCAATGTAGACATCAATCATAGAATGACCTTATCATGGAATATGCATGAACATAGAATATGCATACATCATTGTTTTAAAATTCTTTGTCATTGATTTTCTTTGTGGAATTACACTAACGTCATATGTCGAAAAAATATTACTGTACTCCCCGGCAAACCCGGCAAAGCTAGAAAAATGATTCTTTCATATAACATTTATATAATTCCGAATAAAACAAAATCCGTACTTTATGATTTTATAAACACGTGCATTGAATAATTTCTTAACCTCCTCGGCAACGAGTGGAGATTAGGAAAGGATTCTCGACAAATGCTTATGAAACTGAAAAGGCTCGTTTTTATGCTAAATAAATAAAGAAACATTTTTAAATATGAAATGCATGGGAAAAGGAATGTGTTTCTCTCTTGAAGAGAGGATATCTGAACACCTAAAAAGATATTCAACTACTTATGAAAGAAACTTAAATTGGACTTCAAAATTGAAAGATTTTGGGCACGAATTTTTACTCGAATTAAGGAGACATCCGAGTGCCATTGTTTGACATCCGAATATCTCTAAACAACCCTTGATGCAAACATTTTGAAAAACAAAACAAGTTATAAAATGATGAAACTTTTGAAAGAACAGCCAAGATGGCCGAATGGCCTAGTGTAAAAACCCAAGTTTTTGCTCGGTTTTAAAGCTCGTTTTACCTTCCCATGACCTGATTTTCTTAAAACCTTTTTTAAACTTTTAAATACCATGAAAACAACCTCTAAACAGTAACTACAAATTTCAGCCAGCCCCTCCCTCTTAGTGAAAAAAATCGAAACCTTTGCTAGTTTTAAAGCTTGTTTTGATTCCAAAAACTCGATTTTACTAAACTATTTTTTTACCCTTAAAAAAAATTCAAACAAATCTGAAAAAATGAAATTAGGTTCAGCTAATAGTAAACTAAATGAGGTAGATTCTATTTTTTATTTAGAAAAAAAATGCATAGGAAAAATATTGCTCGAAATCAGAAACTCCAACCTTTAAAACATTATTTTTTCCAACTAGTTTGAAAAATAGATTTTGTCTATGGACCTTTGGTTGATCCTAACCAAAATCATGCTAGAAATTAGTTGAAAACATGATTTTACAGCAAGCAAAAATGATTGGCTCAAGGCTAGCCCTTTGGATGTAAATCCGGCTATAACCGTCATTTGGTAAAAACCAAGATCATCAAGCTCAAAATCATTTTTTCAAAGATAAATAAGCAATACAAAACAAACAATCAGCAAAGTATATATATATATATATATATATATATATATGAAAATGACAATATATAAGCAATAGAATATAAACAAACAAGAAAACTAAGGTTGGCTCAAGGCTAGCCCCTTGGATACTAGCTCCGGCTATAGCCATCACTTGGTGAAAACCAAGATCATCAAGCTCAAAAACCTTTTTATTTATTTTTTAAAAAGGAAAACAAAGGTAAATTCTCTATCCTACTACAATAGAACATACCGAACATACCACATCAAATAGCAAGAAGTAAACAAGAGGCAGCAAAGGCACAATGAGCACTACAAGTCTCGGCCATGAAGGAAAAATGGAGAAAGAAATATTTTGCAAACCTTTTTGTAAAAGAGAAAGAAAAGAAGTAGAAAAGCTTTTAATAACACTTTTAAAACCTTGAGACTTTAAGAAAAATACAAGAAATAAAGCTTGAAAATAAGTAGAAAACAGTAATGAAAAAGATGAAGGAAAGCAAGCTACCTTAGCAAGCTTCCAAGCACAAAAACCTTAAACCTTCCTTTTTTCCTCATTTCCTCTCTTCCTTTCCCTTTCTCCTTGTGATTTTTTTTTTTGAACTCTTCTCCTCCTAAATATGGTATGGCCGAATGTTCTCAAAATGAGGGCTACTGCCTTTTGCTTTTTGCTTGGCCGAATGGTCATGAGGAGAGCATGTTTTCCATGCTTTCATTTTTCCTTCATACCCCTAATGGTCCCCTCTCCAAGATCTCATCTTGCAAGTGGTTCCCTCTTTCAAATGGTCCTATTCTCCTAAATTAGGGACTTAAAAATTACATAGGCCAAAACTTGCCATGTCATGTGCCTCATTGCCATGTCATTCCTAGTCATCCATTTATTTACAAACAAGCCACCTTGAGTTTTCTCTAAAATGTCCTCACTTCTCCATTTTACTACATATTTACCTTGGGTCATTTCCATACACTTCCTCCAACTTTCATTTATTCATTTTTCAACTCTCTATTATTCCCAAATTAATTTTCTCTTCTATTGGACCATTCTCTAAAACTCCAAGCTTTTAAATTATGCACTTTAATCCCTCCATTTTTCAATTTCTTCTTAAAATTGATTCATCTCTTATTCTCATTGAAATTGATCTCTTCAAATCTATTCCCTTATTGATTTCCTTTTAAATTGAATTTTCAATTTCTTCAAATTTCAAATTTTCCTCAAAAATTGAACTTTCAATTTATTCACTTTAGTCCTTGGATTCTCAATTCTTCTTCAACTTAGCTCCTTCTTTCACTCTCCTTGTAATAGAGCTTTTTGAATCCATGTCTTTATTGATTATCCTCCGAATGGAACTTTCAATTTCAATCAATTTGATCAATTTTATATTTTTCCCCAAAATTGAAATTTCTAATTTATTCAATTTAGTCCTTCCAACGTTTCCAAACTCTTATTTCACCTTTCCTCAATCCAATTGCCTCAAATTCCTTTTCCATCATATTTAATTTGTCCATATTAAGCTCCTTGTCGTCTAAATTTTGCTTCTCCACATTTAATTCCAACTTTTTGGTTTTTTTCAATTTAGTCCTTCCACCACTAACCTTTAACCTCAACTTTCGATTTTCTTTCCATTTTCAATTATAGCTCTCCAATTATCAAGATTGCTTCATCATTACTCAATTCTCCTTCCAAATCTTGATTTTTTGAAAGTTGACTTTTTCGATTTTGACTTTTCGGGGTCAACTTTTCCGTGTTGACCTTTCCATGTTGACCTCCGAATCAAAGTGTCAAAAACCAAACTTATGTGATTAGGGGAGATTCCTTGGAAACCCGAGGGATTAAGGAAATACGTACCTTATTTAATGGGTCCGGACAAAATTAGGTGTCTACAACCGTGATGCTGGCATGTCTCTTTAACCTTTTTATATTTCCTTATGATGGAGACTCAATTAAGAGTTGTAAACCCAAGTGCAGGTTATGTTCAAGTAATAAATTCTCGGGTGTCCGAGGTCGAACCACAGGGAAGCGTACTAGTAAGTATAAGTTTATAAATATATATGAAAAAGAAAATAAACAAGATATTAGGGAATCAATAACAAAGAAAGTAAACAAGATATTAGAGAACAAAATAAACAAAATAACATAAAAGCAATTAAACAAGATATAAAAAACAATAAGAAAGGATGTTGAGGTTAGAGAATCCACTCTTGGTGTTATGCTAAGATTAATCTTGTTTTATTACACAATTGAAATCCACACATAAGGGAGGTTCCAATCGGAAGGTTTAGCAATTCAGTCCAAATTGTCCAACGTCCATAGCATATGATATTATGTTCATTTGGTGTCCTCAAAACTCATAAAAAGAGTCCAAGCATTCCTTATGCCAAGGTATATGTCAACAACAAATCAAGGTTATGAAACCAAGCATTTACTGTGCCATTTTCATTGTCAATAATGAATCAAGATCTCTACTTTGCAAGTATGATTTTAAACCAAAAGAAAATATTATCTATACTAGTGTTTATAAATGATGATTCATTTTAGCTCATGTTTAAGAGACTAACCTTAGCATTTACCAAGAGCTTCACCTCATCACCTCAACAATATGATTAGCAACACATACTAAAAATGAAAAGAAATGTAAGAAGCATAAGTAAATAAAGAAAAAGAAAACTAGAGAAAGGAAAAAAGAAGAAAACTTAGAGAATTTTTTTACAATGGCTAATATCCTACCAATGTATAATGTCTCCCAATACTCATCCAAGGCCCTCTATTTATACACATTTTGGAGGGCTAAATGACAAGAGACAAGCTTTACAAATTTCAAAGGTAGGTATAATAGGTGGGTGCATTTTTCTAACAATTTTCGTCATATTGTATGACAATTCTGATCAGCCAGCTTGATGGTCGATTTTGTCAATGTTGGAGGCTCGATCTGATAAAATTGTCTTCTAGAAAAATATATCCCTATCAGTTACGGATCCATAGCCGTTGGAATCAGCTCATTTGCTGATGTGGCTAAGAATATATGGGCAAAATACGAAAACAGGTCAGCACAGACGTCATTGCACATCAGCCAACTTGATGGTCGATTTCGCTAGGGAAAACGACTCCGTTTCAAGAAGTGTAAAACATGAAAAAGATAGATATACCTCTTAGCTTTGCACGGCTACAAATTTCAGCCTTATTGCTTCAGTGAAACTCGAGATATAGCTGATATGCCAAACGGTGTCGGAACTGGAACTGAACTGGATTTGCCCTTAATTCTAGTAATCTGAAATCACTCAAAGAAACTTGTGAAAAACACCAAATTACATAAAAATATAAAAGATCATAAACACAATTAGACTAAACAATAATAACTCGTATTTGACACAAAACAATAATAAAACATAACTAAAAACTATATAATTATACGAGTTATCACACCCCCACACTTAGATTGTTGCTAGTCCCTAGCAACGACTCAATAAAAATAAAATAAGAAAATCTAATCTAATCCATTTTCGTAGGAAATCACGGTGGCACTTAGCATGTGACACAAGCCTTTAAACCCCTAGGTGTCCCTAGTGGACGAGTTTAGTCTCGTGAGGGTTTACTAGGACGATACCCACAAACATTGAAAAACTAAAATATAAGTAAACTACATACACTAAAAATATTTACTCCTAATCCTTTCAATATAAATTAGAGACAATCTTTGAACAAGTCTTATAAACTAATCAATAGCTCAAAGAATTTCACAAAAATTCATGCTTGAATGTAAATAAATGAGTTAAGCCAATATTAACATAACATATTTCAATCAAAATAGTGCATATTCAACTTAATCTCAACTTCTCACTATACTCTTATGATTTTCACTCTTTAAAGTAGTGGTAAAGTGTTTACAGTCAATCAATCTCATGAAAACAGTTCTACCATATGCTTGCTTGTCCACCTATTCTCCACTATTTAGATCATACAACTTCATAAATCAAGAGGTCTTTTTTCAAGGTTGTAATGGGGCCAAAGGGTTATAATGTGGTTAAAGAACAAAAGGATAAAGATATCACAAAGGTTCCAAAGAGTTCATAGAGTTTAGAGACATAATAAGATCATACGAATAAAACTTCTCAAAACTCTTATAAAACACATAATAACATAGGCTAAATATTCATGTTGAGCCTTTGCTTCATTCTAACCAACTTTGTAACATCTTTTTCTAGAAGTTCAAGAGAAGATTTTTTTTTTTTTTTTTTAATATGGGAATGTATTTGACAATGATCCCTTTCTTTTTCTCTTGACTTTTTGTTTTCTTTTCTTCCCCCACACTTATCTTTTGTTTCTAACCCAAATTTTCAACTAAAAATATCCCTTGTTTTTTTTTTTTTTTTTTTTGCAATATGTCTCAAAATATAAAAATCCATCTTTAGAACAAGGGTAAGGATATAAGTATATTTAGGCTAGGTGTAAGTTGTGGTTACCAATAAAACAGCATATTTAATGTAGGCTCAAATTGGCTCACTAGTGGGGATGTTCTCGTAGAACATTAATAATGGATGGCTGTTTGGCTCTGGTTATAATCCTACTGCCTCTATCATATTCATGTTGTCACATGTATCAATATAGTCTCAAACGGTTTAAAGCAAGTTCTAGAGAATCATGTAATCATAAGAGCACTCAAGAAAGAAATTAGATTGATTTGTATAATGCATCAATCATTATAGGCTCAAAAACTCACAAGGATGATTATACAAGTCAGATTAAGTCTAAACATGCTTCTTTCTCAATCAACATATCATATTAACATTGGCTCATAAAAAGGTTGATATCAAGCTCAATTCTCATGAAAATCTTCTCACTAATAAATCTGTTTTAGACTTATGCAATTCATATCTCATTATAGTATTGAAAGTAACTAAAAAAAACACACTAAGTCTAAACATGCTTTTTTTTTTTTTTTTGAAGAAGAAGATTAAATCAAACTGACAAGGTATGTCTCAAGTCTCCCTTACTCAGACCTTGTTCAGAATGAATACTTCTAAATGTCTTAAAACACAACAAAATTTTTTTTTTAGCAAAATATGTCCCTTACCCACTACTAAAATATGACATTGTCCCCAATGTCAAATTTTAAAGGTAGAATTTAGGAGATATTACCTGCAGAGGTTGCTAACCACTTATTATAACTGAGACACAACAAGCAAAATGTTAGATAATGTCACAAAGACAAAGTGCAATCCACTCCTTGCTCGTCCATATCTCTTTTTCTTTTTTCGAGCGTTTGCGAAACAACCGTAGCAGATAAACACTCATAAGCTTGTAGCTTTTTGAGTAAATCTTCAATGGTTGTAGCAGAAATTATGGTTCTCCTTGCCTCTGAAAACATGAATCCATTATCCACAGCATTATCTAAATATGAAAGCAAATTACTAAAATAACCATTAATATTAAGCAAACCAATGGGTTTCTTATTTGTGACCAAAGATGACCAAGAAGCCACGCAAGCTATTTCTTCCAATGTACCCAGACCTCCTGGTAAAGCAATGAATGCATCGGCAGAATGGTACATGATTGTTATCCGTTCAGGGATACTCCAGACTTGTATTTCCTTACCCACGGTAGGTCCACAAAAACCTGTGAATAGTTTTGGCACGATTCCTAGAACTGGACTTCCTCCGGCGTGTGCTGCTGTAGCGACTGCTCCCATTAAACCCGTACTACCGCCTCCATAAATCAACTGGATCTTTTGTTGGGCAAGTATTACTCCAACTCTTATGGCTTCTTTGCAAAAGTGCTTCTACCTGTACCTGGTAAGTGCAAAACAGGAAGATATTCATCTTCACGTACCTTGGCTTCAATTATCCAACGTATGTCTTCAGGAATCCCTTTGTGCATAAGCATTCTTAATCTTTCAAATCGAACTTGGTAAAGCTTCAGTAAAATATTTCGAGGAAAAGGAGGAAATCGTTTCTGCAATCTTGTGAGAATATCATCCATCTTGAAAAAAAATGAAAAAGAAATTGAAAGAGAAATTTATATACAATATCAGTTTTGTGGGTAGCTGATGGAACCGACTTAAATAATCACGGAGTACCGTTATCCGCCATTTAACCGGGAAAAAATGAATTTTTTTTTTTTTTTGAAGATTAGTAAAAATTATATTTACATCTAGTTATTTTCAAAACAAGGATCAGAAAGAAAAATAACCTCTTCTTGAGTAACATGATTTTCCAAAAAGAGTTTGAGTCTTTGTCCATTTACCTTGAATACGTTACCATTTTGAGGATTCTCAATGTCAACTGCTCCATAATGATACACATGCTTAACCACAAATGGGCCAGTCCATCTTGATCTCAACTTACCAGGAAATATGTGAAGTCTAGAATTATAAAGTAGAACTTTCTGCCCAACATTAAATGTTTTTCTTGAAATTAACTTGTCATGAAAGGCTTTAGTTCTTTCTTTATGAATTTGAGAATTCTCATATGCATCATTTCTGAGTTCCTCAAGTTCATTTATGACTGGAAAAGTTTCATTCTCACCCAAAAAGGAATATTTTAGCTCGGATGGCAATGGTTTTAAATCCAGCTTGGGTGGTTCAATAGTTGATGGTACAGTGACATTTGTGAGTGATGGAAGTTCCTCAAACTTTTGTTTCCAACAATGCTTAACCTGAAAAGAATTTAACAAAGAATCAGTGTGTGAAATTTCTGAAGCATTATCAAACTCACATTCAATTAAATAAGCTTCTAAAGGATCATGGAATGTGGTAGTGGTGAGATGTTCATGAACAAGTTCTTCAATGAAATCCACTTCATGTACTTCTGAATCATCACCAGGTTGCTTGCAAGTGTTGAACACATTTAATTCTAAAGTCATATTTCCAAAAGAAATGTTCAAAATACCATTCCTGCAATTTATCAGAGCATTAGAAGTTGCAAGAAATGGACGGCCTAATATAACAGGAATTTGAACATTTGGATTTGAAACAGGATGTGTGTCCAAAACAATAAAATCAACAGGGAAGTAAAAATTATCAATTTGAACCAAAACATCTTCAACTATCCCTCGAGGAATTTTTACAGAACGATCAGCTAGTTGAAGTGTAACAGGTGTTTCCTTGAGTTCACCTAAACCTAACTGTTGATAAACAGAAAAAGGCAAAAGATTAACACTAGCACCAAGATCAAGCAATGCACGTTCTATTCTAGTGTTTCCAATGATGCATGAGATTGTTGGACATCCAGGATCTTTGAATTTTGGTGGAGTAAGGTGCTGAATGATTGAGCTCACACTTTCCGTCAGAAATGCTTTCTTTTGTACATTATGTTTCCTTTTAACTGTGCACATGTCCTTCAAAAATTTAGCATAAGATGGAACTAGTTTGATTGCATCCAATAAAGGAATGTTAATCTTAACTTGTTTGAAAAGTTCATAAATTTCTGCATTTTGATTCAAATTCTTTATTGTTTGCAACCTTTGAGGAAAAGGAGCAAGATGCATACCTTTTTCTTTGTCCAAATTTTCAAGAAGTTCAGACTTACCATCATCCTTACCATTACTTTTCGGAGGCGAAGGAGGATCTTGGTCTTTTGATGGAATGTTTTTGTCAATTGCCTTTCCACTTCGAAGAGTTGTGATAGAACTGGCATTTTCCTGTTGAGTTTCATTGGAGCAAGAAACAAGACATTGAGTAGAAAGGTTAGTCTGAGGTTGAGCAGGAAACTTACCTTTTTCTTGAGTGCGTAATGTAGCTGTCAATGTGGACAAGGTGTTTTTGATCTCATTGATGTCCTGTGAAGTCCGGTTATTCACATTTGCTTGTGTTTGCATGAATGCTTGCAATGTTTCTTCCAAGGTTTGTACACGTGAAGGTTGATAGGAAAAAGTGTTGCCCGGCTTTTGAGATTGTGGTACCTGAACATGATTATTATTCCGCCAACTGAAGTTGGGATGATTTCTCCATTCAGGGTTATACGTTTCAGAGTAAGGAGAAGGAAAAGGCTTTTTAAATGTGTTTATGGAATTTACTTGATCATGCAACGCTTCTTTAAGAATGGGAATGTTTGGACATTCAGAAGTGGGGTGTCCCATGATTTCACAAATTCCACAACTTTCTTCATTTTTAACCGTTTTGACTTCTTTTACTTCTCTAAGTTCCATGGCTTCAATCTTTCTAGCCAAATTAGCTACTTTAGCTTTTATCTCATCTTCTTGACTAAAATGATATTTACCTCTGTTAGAAACAAGATTAGATCTATTGGAACTTTCAGAGGAATTATCTGTGTGCCAGGCTTGAGAGTTATCTGCCAAATGGTCTAGGTAGTCAAAGGCTTCTTCAGGTTCTTTTTCTAGAAACTCACCGTTACACATTGTTTCAACAAATTGTTTAGTTTCGGGAGTTAAACTTTCATAAAAGAAACTAATAAGACGCCATTTTTCAAAACCATGATGTGGACAAGAACTTAACAAATCTTTAAAACGCTCCCAGCACTGAAAAAATGCTTCATTTTGATTTTGATTGAAATTTTGAATCTGTCTTTTCAAAGCAGTAGTTTTATGTGCTGGGAAAAATTTCTTTAGAAACTCAGTTTGTAATTCTTGCCATGTGCCAATTGACCTTGGTTTTAAATTATGAAGCCAAATTTTTGCTTTATCTTTTAAAGAAAAAGGAAATAATTTTAGCTTGACAATTTCATTTGTACATTGTTGGTCATTAAAGGTGACACATACATCTTCGAAGTCTTTTAGAAACGAGTAAGCACTTTCCGATTCTAACCCATGGAAATTTGGAAGCAAAGCTATCATACCTGGTTTAAAACGAAAGTTGTTTGCATTGAGAGGAAAAATAAAACAAGAGGGTGATGAGCTTCGAGTTGGTTGCAAGTAGTCACGCATGGTACGTACTTGTCTGTTCTCATCTTCAGCATGAACACTTTCATTGTCAGCCATGGTAGGAGTTGTATTAGAAAGATTACCTGAAAAAGTTTCACAATAAAATCTAACTAAACGACGAGATCTAAAATCACGTCGCCAAACAAGCATAAAACAAAGTTAATATACAAAATTAGGCGGTATAACCAGCCAATAAAAATAAATATATACAAATTAGGCGGTATAACCAGCCAATAAAAATAAATATACTTATAAACTTATATACTTAGTATTGCTTCCCCGGCAACGGCGCCAAAAACTTGATGGAGACTCAATTAAGAGTTGTAAACCCAAGTGCAGGTTATGTTCAAGTAATAAATTCTCGGGTGTCCGAGGTCGAACCATAGGGAAGCGTACTAGTAAGTATAAGTTTATAAATATATATGAAAAAGAAAATAAACAAGATATTAGGGAATCAATAACAAAGAAAGTAAACAAGATATTAGAGAACAAAATAAACAAAATAACATAAAAGCAATTAAACAAGATATAAAAAACAATAAGAAAGGATGTTGAGGTTAGAGAATCCACTCTTGGTGTTATGCTAAGATTAATCTTGTTTTATTACACAATTGAAATCCACACATAAGGGAGGTTCCAATCGGAAGGTTTAGCAATTCAGTCCAAATTGTCCAACGTCCATAGCATATGATATTATGTTCATTTGGTGTCCTCAAAACTCATAAAAAGAGTCCAAGCATTCCTTATGCCAAGGTATATGTCAACAACAAATCAAGGTTATGAAACCAAGCATTTACTGTGCCATTTTCATTGTCAATAATGAATCAAGATCTCTACTTTGCAAGTATGATTTTAAACCAAAAGAAAATATTATCTATACTAGTGTTTATAAATGATGATTCATTTTAGCTCATGTTTAAGAGACTAACCTTAGCATTTACCAAGAGCTTCACCTCATCACCTCAACAATATGATTAGCAACACATACTAAAAATGAAAAGAAATGTAAGAAGCATAAGTAAATAAAGAAAAAGAAAACTAGAGAAAGGAAAAAAGAAGAAAACTTAGAGAATTTTTTTACAATGGCTAATATCCTACCAATGTATAATGTCTCCCAATACTCATCCAAGGCCCTCTATTTATACACATTTTGGAGGGCTAAATGACAAGAGACAAGCTTTACAAATTTCAAAGGTAGGTATAATAGGTGGGTGCATTTTTCTAACAATTTTCGTCATATTGTATGACAATTCTGATCAGCCAGCTTGATGGTCGATTTTGTCAATGTTGGAGGCTCGATCTGATAAAATTGTCTTCTAGAAAAATATATCCCTATCAGTTACGGATCCATAACCGTTGGAATCAGCTCATTTGCTGATGTGGATAAGAAGATATGAGCAAAATACGAAAACTGGTCAGCACAGACGTCATTGCACATCAGCCAACTTGATGGTCGATTTCGCTAGGGAAAACAACTCCGTTTCAAGAAGTGTAAAACATGAAAAAGATAGATATGCCTCTTAGCTTTGCACGGCTACAAATTTCAGCCTTATTGCTTCAGTGAAACTCGAGATATAGTTGATATTCCAAACGGTGTCGGAACTGGAACTGAACTGGATTTGCCCTTAATTCTAGTAATCTGAAATCACTCAAAGAAACTTGTGAAAAACACCAAATTACATAAAAATATAAAAGATCATAAACACAATTAGACTAAACAATAATAACTCGTATTTGACACAAAACAATAATAAAACATAACTAAAAACTATATAATTATACGAGTTATCACCTTACTCCACCAGCAGGCTTTAAAGTCTTAAAGGTAGAAGCCCCATCATTCTTATATTTCTTGAAGAACTTCTTCTTCTTTTATTTCTTCTCCTTAACAGTAGAAACAAGATGATTGAGGTTTTATCCTTGTTCATGGTCTTCTCGGCTTGTGAAAGCATATTCAACAACCCCGTCTCTATGTGGTTCATGTGTAGTTCAACACGAATTGTGAATAGCTTTCAGGAAGAGAAACAAGCATTAAGTCAATTCTTGGATCATGATTTATAACCCAACCAAGTTGACCAAGTCTATTAATGCATCCTATCATCTTAAGCACATGAAACCTCATTGGGCTACCTTCTGACATCTTAGCTCGGAACAATTCCTTAGGGATATCGAACCTATCAGTGCGACTTTCCTTATCGAACAATTATCTAAGATTTAAGATGATCTCTTGTGCATTCATGGTTTCATGTTGCTTTTGAAGGTCAGGAGCCATACTAGCCAACATCACACATATGGCTTGTTCAAGATCTTCCATAAAGACTCTATAGGCTTCCCTTACCTCTTTATTAGCATCCTCGATGGAAACATGAAGGATTTCATTATCAAGGACATCTGCCATCTTTACTTGCTTTAAAACAATTTTTAAATTATGAAATCAATCAAGAAAATTGGGCCAATAAGCTTTTTTGCATCTAAAATGCTACGGAATGACATATTGTTTACCATGACGTTTTATATCCTATATATAACCAACGCATACATGTTATTATGTAAATATAAGAAATAATTAAGACAAGGTTTTAAATCTTGAACGATTATTCTACTATTTTATCAAAATAATAGCCCTCTCCTACTATTTCAAGAAATTTAACTTTTAAACTTCTTAGTGAGAAAGGACCCTATTCATCCTAATCTAACCTTCAGTGACTCAACAAGCCATCATAGAACTAATTAGGTAGCATAGCTTACCAATTGCATCTCTATTGCAACTCCTAGATCAATTAGGTGACAACTCCTTGTCTAAATACATAATATGCATTTCGCCTAACCATTGCCTCTAACATCATTATAGTCAAGTGTGACACATATGAAATATAAAGCATTATTTAAGTAGTGAACCATTACTCATAACGAAAACATACTCGTGTAAAAGTTTAGCCTTGAGTGACTCAACAAGCTTCCGATTAAAAATCTCTTGTTTTGGTTATGAGAATGGAAGACAGCTATATCAAATTATTGATATCTTGACTTAATATTGCTACGAGGGATTTCTTTAACTTATTAGGTATCATTGATTTGTTATTTGACATGCATAGCATTCATTTCATTCATATATCACATATATAGGAAAAATAAATCTATCATATGCCGACTACTAGGATGATTATGGACTTTATCTAATTCTAGTTCCCTTTGGTCACTAAGGAAACTAGTTGGTCAAATTCTTAGGGATTGCATACAAAGTCTTCATAAGACTTCTTGGCAATCTCTTGCATCTTCTTGCTTGACAGGTCTCCATCATCTTAGAATTTCAACAATTCTAATCTAATCTATAAAGTACATAACTATTACATAGCTTTATAAGAAATCTCGAGTTACATTTAAGGAGAGTTAGATGAGAAGAAAATGTACAACCCCAGAGTAAAAAGAGATAAGGCAGGGTTCGCAACCCCTATTTATAAAATAAATACCTAAAAGAAATAAACTTAACCATCCATGACCTAACTCTAAGGTCTAAGTCCATAATCAACCCATGCTCTTATAATCACATTATAAAGCATAAAAGTAAATGCACATTCAATGTCACTTGATAATCTTGTGTGTCATTTAAGTAAAGTATCATTTAACTCATTTAAATATACTTAACTCAAATCATTTAGCAATTTCAATTTCAATTCAATTCATGTTTATGAAAACAATTTTGAAAACATTTAAAGGAAAAGTAAACTTATTTACTTAAGTCCTAATCCAATTAGGATTTCTTGAATTAAAACAATCCATTTAATTAGATCCCTAACACCTTAGGAAGTATACTTCAATTAAGACTCTATACGGAACATATAAATCAATATCAACTAAGATTTTGTTCATGGAGTTTGAGTGCACCCCTAACTCTTAGGAATTCTAGGTTAACTAGGAAACAATTTTCTCAAAAACCAAAATTTTCCAAAAATAGAAGGTAATGTCTTAAAGCACAACTTTTGTGTGTAGTCGTCACCCACTAGAGAAAAGTTGTTCGATAGTCCTGTGTTAGGGAAACTTTTGCCACCAACAACAGCCCATCATGGTGGCTAAGTGATGGTCTATTCCCACTCACTTTCTCCTTTGATTTTGAGCCAAATTACAACTTCCAAACATGAATCAAAATCACATTAACAAAGCTGCTAGAAAATTCCAACAAGCATATAAACAATTTTGCATCTCTTAGAGAGGTGTTTGAGCAATCAAATAAAATTAAATCAACCACCAAAAATTCCAGCATCATTATAGACATGTTTAGTCATCAAGAACTTAATTTCATGAAATTTTAATAAGTCTAAGCAAGTCAATGCACTTGTATATTTTTTGGAAAATCATGCACCAAAACCAATCCAAATCAAGCCAAAAATGTTTCCTTTAAATCCTTTGTGTCATGCAATCATGTGGCAATGTTTTCATTGATCAAATCAATTTTAAAACAAGTTTTAAACCCTTTAAAATATCAAAAATAGATTGCACACAAAGTTGTCCAGAATTAAAATCAAACAAGAAAACATTTTTCTTGATGCAAAGTTTGTCAAATCAACACACAATTCATTCCAATTGAATATTACCAAGAATTAAACATGCTAATCACAAGAAAATTGTAAGCAAGGCTCTGATGCCATTTGAAGGGATCCAGTAACATGCTCAATAAAAAACAAGCATAATTTTTAAAACTTCTAATATCATATATTAGAGATGTACAGCGGAAACATAATCTTTGTAAACAAACAATATCTGAATCCTCCAAAGATCATACTTACAAACTTTAATGTGATTACAGATAATTTAAAATTGCAATCAAGTGATCAAGAAATATTGTAATCACAAGTAACTTCCCAAAGGATTGTCCGATATCTTAATCATCAAGAAAGTCATTGTTTAGTCACCAAAGCCTCCCAAGTGTTAAGCCTCTAATGATAATCGACAACCACAAGTAAGGACTTTCCCAAGGTAGAGACACTCTTGTGCTAGCAAGATGACAATAGTCCAAAGCAAAAACAATCCCCTTATGTGCCGAAACCCCTTGGCAAACTCTTCTCTTTCCATCTTTGATGATTTGCGGCAAAAGGTGTATCAAGAATAAGATTCTTGTGTCTTTCTCTTTTGGCTAGTCTATTCTTGAAGAACAACTCTATTTGGTGGCTAGGGTAGAGAGAAAACAAGAAAGCTAGGGGAGCAAGTATGATAACAACATATTAATAAAACTTTCAAGTACCGAGTATGTTAATTGTAGTTGAGGTGTTCGACATATAGGATTTATGTAACCCCAAGAGTATGCTCCTCCTTATGACTAGGATAGAATCCTTTTTTGCCTCTTGATTTAATTAAACACTTTAATTAAATCCCTTGTTCTTTTTTGCTTTTGTTCAATTAAATCCTACTTAATTGAATCTCAATTTTAATCTTGCTTTATGAGTAATGTGTGTGACACATTAGGTTTTTAACATGTTGACAATTAAACAAAAACTACAATCTAAGCTTTAACAAAGATCAAGTAATTTATATTTAAAACCAACAGCGGCAACTAGCAAGGCATCATGACCACCTAAATGTTAGAAAGTCATTTGTGATTTTGACTTAACCTTTCAGTGATCAGTCTATCAGTGTAATTTGGTCCTTTCACCAAATATCCCAGAAAGATCATAAGCATGGTGCAATGTCTACTTATGAAATTATTCCATGTTAGTTCTTGCAGCTCTCGGTTAATCTTGGTGAATTCTAGAATGTTCACAACATCCTAAATTCATCATGCTTTGGCCACAGACTTTATTAACCTAAGCTAAGAACAAGTGAGATATATCTCTTCAAAATCACTTGGAGTGGTGAATTCTCTCTGGACTACTCATTTACTTTCGCATACTTCATGCCAACCCAAAATCACCCTACCATAAGCATCCTTCTTGGAACCGGTTCTGATGAAATCAAAGCATTACAATTCACATACAAGATAACCTGGCGTCACAAGTCAGAGGACTAGTTACACAACTGACACATGAGAACCTTTCCATAGGCACTTGAATGAAATATCAAATGGAGTTCTCATAGAGGGTCATGTTCAGTGAACTTGTTTCTCATAACAAGCACCTACATGCTATCCCCAAGTATCCGTATACTTCAATCTATGAGATAGATTGCTTACTTCATAAGTAAGGAGGGTTAACATGTACCAGTCTTTGAGCATTGTCAATGCCCTATCTTGACAATACAATGACTAGGAACTATTTTAAGAACATGGCTCTGATGCATAAGGAAATCATAATTATAACCCTTTATAATTCCTTTGCACGACTTTTTATTTTTCTATTGGCTTCATCCAATTAGTACTTTGTAACCCTTACTTTTGTTTACTAATGATGAAGGAAAACCTTTAATCACATATTAGATGAGTGATTGATATGCATAATTGGTAGTATAACCTTGACTAATCCTATTGGCTCTATAGCATACTCCAACACCAATTACACCTAGCTAAAAAATATTAGTGGCGACTCCATGTGATTTTTTAAAATCATCTATCAGTTGAGTCCTCGGACGAAATCATTATGACAGCTTGACGATTCCGCTATGGATATTTTTTAGAGTCGAGTCATAAATTAATCATATATATCCTTAATCCTGATTTAGTGGTCTTACTTGATGTTTAACTTTAATCCCTTTAATTTTAATAAATTTTTTGCATTCATGTTATTTCTTTATTTATGTCAATTTTCTTTATTGCATTTATATTCTCTCTTCTTAATAAATAGTGAGGCATTTAGGATTGGGGCTTGAAATGAGTAATTAAAGATTTGTTCGTTCCTTCACACACACATCATACATTAATTTGCATACATGAGCTCTATATCCGAGCTCCGTTCTTTTTAAGACGGAGTAAAATACCTACGCTTTTGTGAGGTGATAACCTTCGCAATTCCTAGTGAAAATATTTCAACACAGATTGAACTTGTTTCATTTGTAGACTGTAACGGGTAAGGATCAAAGTGCCTTACTAGTCCAACATGGACGTCAGTAAGGAACAATATATAAACCTTTAGATGCGTATAAATTTAAATCAAGCATATAATGAGTTGTAAGAAGTAAACCCTAAGTAATGAATGTCAGTCATTTTTGTAGAAAAGTTACCCAAAAATTAGGCATATAAAGGAATATTTCTTACCTGTTTTTACACATTTAATGATAAATTTGAATCGTAAACCATATAACGTTGAATAAACATCTTGATACTTTTGATAGGATGACTCCACTACCTCAAGAATGTCATGATGCTCAATTTTCTCTAAAAATAAAAGTTTGAAAAGTTTTTTGATGAATAAAGGGGGCAAAACATTTTATTTTTTTTTTAAAAAAAATAGACGTTTAGCAATAAAAGAGATTGTTAAGAAATGCTATTATTCTGATTGGTAGGTCAGCACCTAAAATGCCTATAAAAAAGGAGTATAGTTTTTCTTTATAATCCCAAGTTATATTCTTGTATATATGCTAACTTGTTTTCTTTTCTCTTATTATTTTCCTTTTATTTGCTTAAATCATATCAGCGTCATATAGTTTGCATAATGGAGTTTTTGCTTAGAGATAGTCGTTAACAAAAAGGGAATCTTTATTACATTCATGGAACCCCTGCAGGGATCTCATTCAAAATTTGCTACATGTAAGACGCATGCTGAAGTCGATGATCAGTCTGAGAAAGGTCAGAAGAAAGAGGGATTTTTTAATCGAGGGTTTCGTTTCAGTTCTTCCTGACATGCATGGTCCATTTAGATCTGAAGCATAATGACTTGACTGATTTGAGAGATACTCAGAAACAAATTGAGACAAAAAAAAAAAAAAAAAAAAAACAGAACCTTTTTTGGACAAATATAGAGATATAGCTCTGCTCATGCCAGTGGAGATAGATGACCAATTAATCAAGGCGGTAATACAGTTCTGGGATCCATTTATCAATGTTTTGTGTTCAATGAAGAGGAGATGACGCCCACGATAGAAGAGTATGCAGTTATGCTTTGCTTAAATCTGTCAAACCCTGACTAAATATACTGGAGAGGGGCAGAAATTAAGGTATCGGAAGAAACTCACCAACATATTGGAAGTTACATGTGAAGAAGAAGGGTGAAAGTGGTTGTGTTCCATGGAGTTATCTGCAAGGTTTTATTATAGAGTATAGACCATCCAAATAATGAACTTGTGTTGAGCATTTTAATCCTTGCTATTTATGAGTTGTAGATTTTCCCTACACATAAGTAGCAAGTAGAGAGCCACATCAACCATTCACCCAATATATGGGCAGAAACATTCTGCTCTTTAAACTATTGTCGTAGGTAAGCTGAAGTTCGCTTCATGGGATGTGCACAGTTACTTTATATATGAATTCGGTTATTTTGTCAACGTGAATTGGTTCAATTGATTCAATATTAATTAGCGTTTTAACATGCACGTTGGTTCGAACTTCACCAACAATCTCACTTGATAAATGATCTATAAGTATCACTGTTAGTACTCTTTAAATTTGTGACATGATTTGACCTTGAATTGAGGTAACTTCCCATCAACTAAACTTTCATGTACCCAAAAAAATTGTCATTTTGGGCTCGAGGGAGAAAAATTTCGTGCTCTCCATTGCAAAATTCGTGCTCCACTTATGATTTACTTTTTTTATTTTTTATTTTATTTTTTTAAAGTAATGAGTAATGACCAAAGGTAGAGACCAAAGAATGGTGTATTTCTAATTTTCGAGATATTATGAAGAACAAGAAAATGATATCGAAAGCACTTTGGATTCCTCGATTATCTTCTGTGCGCATTAATTTGTGGGCATAAACCCATATTGGTATCGCTCTAGGGATTTGGAGAGTGACAAGTTATGCGCACCTCATGGAGCTGAACAGTTTAATTATTCCTATGACTCTTGGAATTATAACAGAAATTCAGCACAGCCCATTTCGCTGTCTTTTCAAGCATTAGCATGGAGGAGAAAAGAGAGATAAGGACTACAAATCATCTGAAAAGTTGATTCTACATCCAATCAAAAAAAAGAGGAAAAATTCAGTCGCCAGGTTAATAACGGCTTTTTTATACTAATATAGCTAAAAAAAAAATTAAACCCCAAATTACCTATACTTTTAGATTATTTCCCAAAATACGCCTGTTTTAAAATTAGCTGGGAAATCGCCACCCCCCATGGCGATTTCCCAGCATAAAAATATTGATTTTGGCTAAAAATACCAAGGGAAATCGCCATGGGGGGTGGCGATTTCCCTTGGTATTTTTTTCAAAATTTGATAAAAATACCAAGGGAAATCGCCACCCCCCATGGCGATTTCCCTTGGTATTTTTAACCAAATTTGTAAAAAGAATGAAGGGAAATCGCCATGGGGGGTGGCGATTTCCCTTCATGTAATTTTTTTTTTTTTTTAATAAATCAACAAATTTTAATTTTTTTTAATTTGTAAATTTTATTTTTTAAATTTAAAAATTATAAATTAAAATAAGTTTCTTATTAAATTTAAATATGGAAAATTTTATTTCTTATAAAAATGAAAAAAACAAAATAATATTTCTTCCTAAATTAAAAAAATCAAAAATTATATTTGTAAGTTTTGTTTAAATTTTAAAATTTTGTAAGTTTTAAAATTTTGTAAGTTTTGTTTTTTAATTTTAAATTTTATAAATTAAATTAAAATAATTTTTTATAATTAAAAAAAAAATTCGTAAGGTAAATTTTATTATTTAAAATTTATGAACAAATTTTTTTAAATTTTGTTAATTGATTTGTATTAGATAAAAACAAAAAACAAACAAAAAAAACTTGCATTACATTTTCCCTTATAATCCAAAGTACATGATAAGTTGAGAAAAACATGTAATTCATTTATTGTTGATGCGAAGTCTCCCCCAATGTGCCAAATCGTTGCGGACAATTTCGACGGTTATGACCTCCGTTTCTGCATAATCCACAACGTTTTGGTTGGCCTTTCTCCCTGAGGTCCATTTCATTACGAATACGACTTGATTTTGGCCGACCATGTGGATTTCTCCGCATTTCTTGATTGGGACACACTTCTGGACCATCATATTGAGGCCAGTAACCTTCATTTCCAACAGCTTCGAACTCATGTCTATAAACATTCAATATATTTTCCAGTTTATAGACTTTGTCCACATATTGCATGCAATCTACATGGACATGTGCACAGGCAGCAACTACATGTGAACAAGGGAACCTTTGTGCTTGAAACTTTCCACAATCACACCACATGTCACTGAGGTTGACTTTGTACTTCATTGCAGAAACACCCTCTTGTGGAGCAACTAACTCTTCAACCAGAAAAGATTGATTTGCTCGCGTAAAATTACGAACAATGTGGGAGTTAGCTTTCGTGCGATTTTCTTGCATAGCTTGTGTGACTGTTTCACAATATGTGTGCCCTCCCTCCATCATGGCAATTTGTTTGTTCCCCATCTTAACAAAAAGTGCAGCCAACCTATAATATGTTGATTGCACTAAAGCAGTAATGGGAAGATGACGCGTTCCCTTCAACACCGAATTGATAGATTCAGCTAGGTTGGTTGTCATATGGCCATAACGCCTTCCTTGATCATATGACTGCGCCCACTTCTCCTTGGGGATCCTATCAAGCCAGTTAGCCGCCTCTGCATTTTCTCCACGAAGATTGTCATACATGAAATGAAAATTCGGTCGCCTCAACTCGTATCCTAATAAATTTAAAAACAAAAAACTTTTGAATTTCAATATTATTTTATATGCTAAACGAAATATAAGAGATAAAATAACTATGATTTGATTCCATACCCATGTTAACAATTTGTCGACGCAATTCCTTATTGTTAAACTTTTTCATAAAGTTCGCTGCAATGTGTCGAATGCAGTACACTGAATATGCATGTGGAGGATTCCATCCACCATTGCGTCTAATCGCAGCTTTGATGGCTTCATGTCGATCAGACAGCAAGCAAATGCCAGGCTGTTTTGTCACGTGTCTGCGCAAGTTACTGAGAAAGAATGACCAAGCCTCTGTTGTCTCACCCTCCACAATGGCAAAGGCAATTGGCAGTATGTTTCGATTGCCATCTTGTGCAATAGCTAACAATAATGTGCCTTTGTATTTTCCATATAAGAAAGTACCGTCTATTTGCACAATTGGTTTACAATACGGATACCCTTCAATGCACGACTTAAATGTCCAAAATAGTCGATGGAATATTCTCTTACCTTGGACCAATCGATCACCGTGATATGCAGGTATCGTTTGCAATTCCACAATTGTACCAGGCACGAAATGTTGCATTGCACCTAACCATTTAGGTAGCTGATTGTACGATCTTTCCCAATCGCCAAATACTCGAACAATTGCCTTTTGCTTTGCTTGCCATGTTTTCTTGTAGGAGGTCATGTATCCATACCGGATTCGCATCTCAGCGATCAAAACTGAAACGAAAATCTCCGGATTTGCTTGGACCAATGACAAAATGCATGAGCAGATCATGTTACAATCTAACTTGCAATGATCTTGTGAAATACTCGCCGATGTGCAAGTATGAGGCCCTTCATATTTTCTAATCTCCCATAGATGTTTCTTCTTCATAAAAGTTGCCCTTATTCTCCAATTACACCCATTCCCATACATTAAGCACTTGGCATAATATTTCGTCGGCTCAGATTCAATTACTCTGTAATCTACAGAGTTTTTGATGTTATAGTGCTTGATAGCTGAAACCACAGCCTCTTTCGTTGGGAATTGTAACCCAACACACAGATCAAGTGCAGATGGATCAAATGTCAGAGGCGTAGCTAATGTATGAACATACTCTGGAAATTCCGGCACATGCATTGCCTCCAGATCCAGTGTATGCATATGGGATGCAGCCTGATATGGGGGAATATCTCGATGAGTGTTGATATCTCCATGAGTGTTGATCTCAGCAGGGACGACGTCTGGGTCAGAATCAGTATTGTCATCACTTGCGAATTCAGCATCCTCTTCTTGCTCACTAAATTCACCAACATCTTCACCATGGACTCCACGTGGACGAACAGGATCAACACCAGCTGGCTCATCTTCGAGGGTAGTAGGAATTAGGGTTTGTGAGACTAATGAAGTCTGAAAAGTTGTAGCTTGAGATAAGGGCACGACTTCTTCTGTGGGAACGTCGTATGTAGTGTCAACATAGAACGACCCAGAATCATAATCTTCTATGGGAAAGTTTTCTGTTGTGCGAACATTTGAAGGGCCGCAATCATCGTCAACATCATCTATGTCAGCATATAACTCAAGGACACCAACATTTGCAAATGTCTCATGAGCATAAAACATGCATCTGACATCATCATCATCTTCAAGTGGAAATGTTCTATATCGGACACATCCTTCACCAATAGAAAGAGGATGCCTGTACTTAACCTCTGAAACTCTTTTTCTAGTTCCAGCTTTAATTTTTGTATGAATTTGCAGCTTCAGTTCCTCTAATGTGACGTCGTCTTCAACACGAAAACTTTTTGGACGTTCACAATCAAAGGTAGCACCTTCGTCAGTATTATGAATTTGGCCATTATAGTAGACCAATGCGATCACTCTATTGCTCATGTTGTGTAGCAAAAGAAAGAAGAAATATAGAAGGATGAGAATGAGAATGAGGAGGTTTTAGCACTCAGGAAAAATCTGATTGAAAAACTGTTGTATGGGGGTATTGTAAACCTTCATAAGTATTATGAATTTATAATGGTTCATTATGTTGTACCAGATAACAAATCCCATCCTTTGACTATTTGACTGAAAAAGTTATAACTTATTCAATGCAAAATGTCATTGATAAATCCCATCATTTGTCTCATCCATTGCAGAAAGAATCAAGTTCCAATATTTTCTCCAGCATTTGATGGACTGGAAAATAGCTGAAACCTGTCTAAAAACCTATATCATCAGTCTTATCCATTGCAGAAAAAATCAAGTTCCAATATTTTCTCCAGCATTTGATGGACTGGAAAATAGCTGAAACCTGTCTAAAAACCTATATCATCAGTCTTATCCATTGCAGAAAGAATCAAGTTCCAATATTTTCTCCAGCATTTGATGGACTGGAAAATAGCTGAAACCTGTCTAAAAACCTATATCATTAGTCTTATCCATTGCAGAAAGAATCAAGTTCCAATATTTTCTCCAGCATTTGATGGACTGGAAAATAGCTGAAACCTGTCTAAAAACCTATATCATCAGTCTTATCCATTGCAGAAAGAATCAAGTTCCAATATTTTCTCCAGCATTTGATGGACTGGAAAATAGCTGAAACCTATCTAAAAACCTATATCATCAGTCTTATCCATTGCAGAAAGAATCAAGTTCCAATATTTTCTCCAGCATTTGATGGACTGGAAAATAGCTGAAACCTGTCTAAAAACCTATATCATCAGTCTTATCCATTGCAGAAAAAAGCAAGTTCCAATATTTTCTCCAGCATTTGATGGACTGGAAAATAGCTGAAACCTGTCTAAAAACCTATATCATCAGTCTTATCCATTGCAGAAAGAATCAAGTTCCAATATTTTCTCCAGCATTTGATGGACTGGAAAATAGCTGAAACCTGTCTAAAAACCTATATCATCAGTCTTATCCATTGCAGAAAAAATCAAGTTCCAATATTTTATCCAGCATTTAATGGACTGGAAAATAGCTGAAACCTGTCTAAAAACCTATATCATCAGTCTTATCCATTGCAGAAAGAATCAAGTTCCAATATTTTCTCCAGCATTTGATGGACATGAAAATGTAATGCAAGTTTTTTTGTTTGTTTTTTGTTTTTATCTAATACAAATCAATTAACAAAATTTAAAAAAAATTGTTCATAAATTTTAAATAATAAAATTTACCTTACGAATTTTTTTTTTTAATTATAAAAAATTATTTTAATTTAATTTATAAAATTTAAAATTAAAAAACAAAACTTACAAAATTTTAAAACTTACAAAATTTTAAAATTTAAACAAAACTTACAAATATAATTTTTGATTTTTTTAATTTAAGAAGAAATATTATTTTGTTTTTTTCATTTTTATAAGAAATAAAATTTTCCATATTTAAATTTAATAAGAAACTTATTTTAATTTATAATTTTTAAATTTAAAAAATAAAATTTACAAATTAAAAAAAATTAAAATTTGTTGATTTATTAAAAAAAAAAAAAATTACATGAAGGGAAACCGCCACCCCCCATGGCGATTTCCCTTCATTCTTTTTACAAATTTGGTTAAAAATACCAAGGGAAATCGCCATGGGGGGTGACGATTTCCCTTGGTATTTTTATCAAATTTTGAAAAAAATACCAAGGGAAATCGCCACCCCCCATGGCGATTTCCCTTGGTATTTTTAGCCAAAATCAATATTTTCATGCTGGGAAATCGCCATGGGGGGTGGCGATTTCCCAGCTAATTTTAAAACAGGCGTATTTTGGGAAATAATCTAAAAGTATAGGTAATTTGGGGTTTAATTTTTTTTTTAGCTATATTAGTATAAAAAAGCCGGTTAATAACACTTTAAACACATACAAAGTACTACCATAAATTCTGCTAACCCTCAAAAAATCTTCCATCAAGTAATGTAAAATTTTACAAGAGAGGGAAATTTTGTTTCTAGCATTCAAGACTATCCCTAATTAATACCACTAAGTTTAGAACAAACTGAAATAGATGGCTCAAAGTCTGCAACTCATTTCAGATTGACTTATTACTACCATCACATGTAGAATCATATAGAATTAAAATTTACCAATTACCTTGCTCTTTGCCAAGCCATTTCAGATCTTTGATTCCTGCTTTTGTGATATTGGATATTAGCAGTCTATCTTAACACTTTCCAAATAGAATACAAGATTTGGCAACCAACATAATTAGAAAGTGGTTACTTTGTTCACGTTCTTGGAGACTGCAACCAGGAGTTTTTTCTCATACTAAGCTAATTTTTTATCTTAATTTCTTAAATAGGATACTTTTAAACTTTTTTCCAAAAATAAAGGTATTTTCACTAAACTGAATTCCACATCAGCATCAATTCCAGGTATTACTCAACCGTCCCACTGCACTCCTGTCCAACCATTCCATATCACTTTTAGGAATATCCAGATCATAGTTCACTTGCAATCTTCTCCAATTTTCCATTGGTATCCCTGCTTGAAGAAACTGGAGGATCTTTTGTGGCCAACGCCTCATATTCAGCGAAACCGAGCCCACTAAGACCTCCTTATACGATCTTTCATCTCTGCGAACCCCGCCGTTCTTCCTTGGTATCTTAGCACCCTCATCACTTCTACCATTAGTTTATAGGGTTCCTTTTTCTGTCGTTCCATCCACAAGCAGCTTTCTTAACAGCATAGATGGTTGATTTCAAAGTCACCAAACCTACTTCTATAAACAGGCTCAAGTAGAAATGAACTCAATAATGTATAAACAATCTACAAACCTACATATAACATACAAAATGAGAAGAAATTTTGGAGTAACAAGAAATTAAAATTTAAGCATGTCCTAACACCAATGCCAGTTCACTTAGCTAAACAAAATGATATTTTAAACCGGTAGTTACCTGCACCGATAGGGAACCAATGTCATGGAGTCACTACAAAATTAAGAGGTTTTGGGGACGACTTAAATCGTCCCTAAAAGCTTGAAAATCTGTCTCCAAAAGTTTTAAAAACGACTTAAATCGTCCCCAACAGTCATCCTCTAAAACCATGTCTCTGAAAATTTTTGGAGACGATTGTGAACAATCGTCCCCATAATTAAGGACGACTTTCGTCCCCAAATCGTCTCCAGAATTAATAAAAAAATGCCAAAATATTTAAGGACGTTTTTCGTCTCTAAATGAACATTCTTTGGAGACGACTATCGTCCCCAAAAATAATGTATTGGGAGACATAATCTTTCAAATGAATTAGTTTTTAAGGACGAATATCGTCCCCAATGCAGTAGGTATAATTCAAATGAATAATATTTAAGGACAATGTCGTCCCAAATGTACATTGGGGACGAATGACGTCCCCAAAAGTTTATCTCAAATTCATTTTTTGAGGACATTTGACATCCTCAATATCTATTGAAGACGACCGACGTCCTTAATGTCCTAATCTTAATCTTAATTTTTATTTTTATTTAGCAATGCATTATTATAAATTTAAATCTAATAATACAAATCCATAAAAAAGTAATTATCTTTATTTAAAATAATAAGATAATAAATATAAATTAAAATCCATTAAAATTACAAATATTAAATTCTATTAAAATTTTCTCATACTATGTCTCATGTGCATAAGCAAGCAACTCGCTTGCCTTCTCACTTGCAGTTCCAACCATAAGCAAACCCATACTGATGCCAGCAGCTTCACCAGCAACAGCACTGTCAGTATAAAGCACGTTTTTGATGTCATCATAAATTTCTTCATCAGCAGTTCCCAATTGGTGGCTCTACTCAGCCAGTCCTAATGATCACAACCGTAATAATAAGTATACCCAGTACGTATATTAGTCTAAAAGAGTGAAAGTAAAGATACAACAAGACAAAAGCTTTACCAGATTGTCCCTCAGGAACGTGTCTACTGTGGTTCCAGCATGCATTATGGCATTAGCATAGATCGTGGCACTGTGGCATACACTATTCCTCATTTCAACAGACTGCTTTATCGTCTTCAAAATTAATAGATCGTATCTAAAGATAGAACAAACCACAATCAGTTAATAGCTTGTAATATCATAAAGAAACATGATAAGAATTTAGTTCCACCAAAAGATAGACCAAAAGAAATCGATGCCTCACTTGTTATGACTGTCAATAGCATGGATGTCTCTCCAGACAAAATTCCTTCAATTTTTTTTAGCCTCTCAGCATATATACTTCTTTAGGATCTGCCTCATGCACATTTGTCATAGCAGCAGAAGATCCATCTGTCTGAACATCCTCTGGAGCAGTAGAATTTTCATTTTGAGCAGGATCGCTGGATCCTGGTTGTACTGATTCTGAAGGCAGAGATTTGGGAGCCGAAAAGCGATCTCTTACATTTAAGAGAAAAGCATGGTGCTCATTCTCCCCAAGATCGAATGCGACTTGAAAAGCCAAAAGAGCATCCTCCTTATTTTCAAAACGGAGAAGTTTCTCCAATATATTTGCAACACCTTCAGGTTCATACAGAACATGAGACACTGACAAATGCTTTGACCCAAAATTCATTATAGAAGAGAACAAGGATAGAGAATCCAATAGCCAAAAGCAAATAAATGAGTAACCAAAAAAGGATAGAGAATCCGTGGAAGCAGGATGCCAATAATGGTAAACCATTTAAATGCAACATACAGTTGTATTACTTCAAGAAATTACCTCTAAAACTGTATTGTACTGCCGTAACTTTTCAATCATTGGAGTGGAATCAACGCCATAGATATGCTCTGCATGATCCTGACCACATAGAAGTTCATAAAATTTTGCAACATAACTACTTATACCGCATACAAAATCTTAGAAACCTCATGTAACTTTAGAACATAAGAAGCATCTACCACAGATTTCAATCAGAACATTTGAACCAAAAGTTGAAGCAAACAATTAGAGCATCAATTAGCAACGTTTACACTAAACAAGTCAAAGAGACTTAGTTCAGATAGGTTTTTCAGGGTATATTCCAATTACTAAAAGAAATACAACTATCTAATATCAAAGCCTGTAGATATCCATATCCATAGTTAGATTTGATTCCTGAACCAACAAGGTTTTGAGGAGAGAACTTGCAAATTCTATTGCAGTTTCTGGAGTTCATTTGCAATTAGTCAGCGTAATCAAAAGATGACAAGGAACTAGGACACAACTTTGTTCAAAGAGCAGTATCTCGAACACATACTATTCATTCCAGCATCGATAAGCATTTAGAAGCAAGATGACTAAGTAATCTTCACCAATGACAAAATAATATCACGAGATTCAGGACTAATGTTTATCAAATTAGAGAAAGCATTGATGAATAAGTCCAAAAAACAATCCACGGTAATCTAGGAAAGTACCTGTAAGCCAATACTTCTGCTGAGTACATGTGCTGGAGGTGCTATGGCACCAGAAAGCCGAGCTGCTGCAAAAAAAGTTCGAGTTGACTGCATAGAAAGTTAAGAAAGTTTGATTAGCAACTGATTTCTCTGTTTCACCAAGAAAATGCACAGAAGAACAGATTTAAAATTCAGATTCTATACGAGTACTCTTGTCAAATTAATAAAGAAGCCCAGATTATTCTGATCCAAAAAGCAAAGCAAACCTCTCAAGTATCAGATGGGCCCTGGAATGGATGCGCTTCAGGTACTGCAGCAAACAAGTACTCTTGTCAAATTAATAAAGAAGAATGTCAGCATGAAACGTTACTGTCAGAGTAGCTTATGTACCCATTGGGAAATAACCAGCAGAATGAGCATAGGCAGGCCAATTTTCACACAGTTACCTAGCTGTATCATAAGTCAATTGCATCAAAGAGCAGTTTGTATCAGCATATTATCAGTCCCAACCAAGCACAGAAGCGTTCAAAGAGAATTACCAATGGGAAGCCTCTTGCAAACAGACCAAGACCAACGAGACAAACCACTGGCACCACAACTATGGGACTAAAGAGTCTAGAGAGAGAGAGAGAGAGAGAGAGAGAGAGAGAGAGAGAGGTTAAAGAGAACTCTTAGAAAAATTAGTAGTGAAAACTTGATAATTCACTAATCAAACATCTCAAACCATAACTGACAAGCAGGCAATGAGATGCAAGCAATAAATAAGATAGGTCGTATGAATTGATACTCAAAACTAAATTCACCATTACCTTGTCAGCTCCCCCCATGCCCTGCCATACCCAAGGATGATGTTGACAAAGGAAGAAACAATTAGTGATCCTTGAATGGTTCTTATACCACGAACAAACCGCTGCAAGCAAGCACCCGGATCATAGTCATTAAGTAATATTGTCATTAGCCAGGAATGTTTACCGGAATAAGAAGAGTACACCAACAATGAGCAAATGTATTGAGCATGTAAATCAACTTAGCTATATGATATATATCATGTTAGAACACCAAGGATGCTGTACCAGTGTACCTTATAACCTATATAAGTAACATTGTAATTTGGGAGATAACTGATAAATAATCAGAAAGAGCAAAAATAGTGGAGACAAATTGAAACCGAATCGATCTAATAATGATGGAATTCAATTTCTTTCTCAAGGGGAACCGGAGAAAAAAAGAATTAAGTTCAACTTGGGGACGGAAAAGAATGTATTCTACAAAGAAGGTATATTGACATCAAGAAGTATTCATTTGATTCATCAATTTTACGTTCAGGTCAAGACCATTTACAATATTCATGACATTAGTAAAGATAACTCTAACAAAATTTATATTACATCTACCTACTGAATGATGAATAATCCCAACTTAATTACAATGCAATGAACTTTATGATAAATAAGTTCCTATGGTTGAAGTAAAAATGTAAACTTTTTACCAATAAACTATGTTGAGATAAACTAAGTTGAATGAATCCGAAACCCCTATATGAAAAAAAAAAAAAAAAAAAAAAGAAACTAAATCAGGATTCATAGCTTTTCACCATCAACTTGTCCCTGGCAAAAAACATTTACCATACAACTCAACTCATGTTTCTTTTATTCAAGGCAGGCTGAGAGGACTTTTCAGGAAGCAACCCCTAGTTATCGTCCTTAAGAGATTCATGATCTTTTCACTGATTGATGTCATGTCATTTTCTCTCTTCTTTGAGTTGTGGAAATAATTTATGGGAATTGAATCATTATTACAGCATATTATTAGAACTAAAATTAAAGAAAAGAAAAAAAAAGCTTTTCCCTGTGCAGTGTTAATAAAACCAACAATAGACAAGCATGTAAAGCATCTCTACAAAAACGATACATCAATAATCAAACCAACCAAACCGGAAGCTGGCATTCCACTGGTCAATTGCACAATTTTCAATTGAACTCTACATAATTCAATCAATGAAACGGCCTCTTTATAAACCTGAAAACCAATTATACAAGCAAACACCTAAAAGTTAATCAAAATATAATACCAAAACTACTGGTTATTTGCTATTCACGAAAGTTAAATTTATATTTTCTAATTCTACTACAAAACGTTATTTCCTTTTATATCAACTGCATTTCAACAATCAAAAGGAGTCTAAAAAATATAGCATGACTGTTGACATAGTTCACGCGAGGGGACGAGAATGAACCTGCCTGGAGCAAGCTGGGACTTCCAACCGGAATCCGACGGGAACAGCTTCTGAAGCAAAGGAAGAAGATATGCAAAGGTTTTGCCGATGCCTGTTCTAGCTTGAGCTACCACATCTTTGCCTTGCTAATGACACGTGTTCGCAGATTCGAAAGTAATTAACCATCAATCAATGAAAAATAATGATAATTAAGCAATGACTTGAAGATGATTTAATTTACTAGAATGAGAGGGATTGCGACACGTTGAATTGGAAAAGGCTTGTCGACGCCTTTCTTGAGAAGAGCTCGGATTAATCGATCGTCAAGGCCTAATTCTTATGAAGCTTTCCTCTTCCTTGCGTTCTACTTGTTGTTTCTTTTCTTCTTCTTGGTTAGGTTTGGGGTCTTGTGGAGGCTTCTGTTTGTTCTTTTAGCCATTTTTTATGGAGAGTTTTAGCTTCGACAATGAGAAATTAGAAACTGTTGCCTTTAAATTTTACACTATGTGATAGATAATAGTAAAGGAAAGAAAAGAAAGGGGGTACATGTAGTTAAAATTAATAAACGAAAAGAATTTTAATAATTATTGTTTGGTTAAACAGTAAAAAAAAATTTATAATAATTTTTTATAATAATTTTTTTTTATAAAATAATATATAATATCAAAATTGTTTATGAAATAAAATAAAAAATTATCAAATATTAAAATTATACATAAAAACCATAATAAATCATTAATAATAATTAATAATTAAATAGTATGTTGACCAATAACATATCACATATACTTGTTTAATACAAAATTATTTTACCAAAAAAATAATAAAAATATTTTAGTAAAATATATAATTTAACAATTAATTATATAAATTCTCATAAATATATATGTATATATATATATATATATTCAGTTGTAGAAAACAAAAATCAATCAAAAAGTATATAATAAATGCAAAATACAAAAAATTATACTTGAAACAAATATTCGTATAAGAAAAAAAATTAATAAAATATAAAAAAATGCAAATGAAACTTACTTTTGAAAGCCACCAAAAAAATGTATTTGACGCATAAAAAACAAGAGAATCTAAAAAAAAAAAAATTTGACGACTAGGTTTATAGGATAAAAAAATAAAAAAGAAAGAATCTTAATTTTTGTAGAATATGAAGAGGGTAAAACAGATATTTTATATATTAAAATATTTTTTAACTTTCTTTTCCTTTGTATTCTCTCAAATTGAGGTTTATAAAAATTGAGTATTTAAAGAAAAAAAGAAAGGGTGCTCAACTCCACTCACTTTTTCTTATTAATTTTTTTTTTTCTATTTAAACAAAGAAAAACAAGTGAAACGTTTCTCATTTTTCCTTACTTTGCTTTTCTTTAGCTCCTCCTATCTCAATCCAAAAATAGGCTTAGGATTTTGGAGAAAATGGGAAGAGCTATTAGGTTTTAGAAGGGGATAGAGAGAGCGATGGTGAATTGGTGGTTGATTTGTGAAGATGGTCAAAGTGGAACGGGTTCAAGAACCAGGATCCACCTCCTTAATGTGATCCAATATCCAATAAATTGGGCTTAAGTCAACAGGTTTTAAGAGTGAAATAAAAATGCTAATTTTTTTTAGTTTAATCGTCCCCAACATATTTAATATAAGAATTTTGGACGAAAATAAAAAACGTCCTCAGTACTTTTAAATTCAAGATAGAGAGGACGTTTTTTTTAATCGTCCTCTTATCTCGTCCCTAAAAAAACTCTATTAGTGAGTTCTTGGCGAGGCACTCTTGCTTCGAGCATGTCTAGGCTCAGTTATTCATCCTTATAGCACCAACAACCAACAAAGAAATCCATAATTAGCAACATCACTCCAAAAATCAAACCAATAAAAAGAATTACCTCTATACATCCACAACATGATCAGAATGGTGACCACAAACAATATTTAGAAGATGATGAAAACTTAGAAGTCAATATTCTTTCAACAAATAATCTTTGTTGCTTTCAAATAAAGATATACCAATACTAGTAACTTATTTGAATAATTCTCTTAAAATTGAAAATAAGAATCATTATCATGATTTAAAACAAGAAAATGAAAATTTACAATATTGATTTCTTCAATGCAGGATAAATTAAATTATAGATCATTGTGTAAAGAAAATAATGTATAAGACAGTGACGGATTTTGACATTTGATTTTGAGGAATTTATATTATTTTATTAATATAAATATATATATATATATATACACTCAAGCAATATACTAACAAAAATAAACACGCTTTCAAAATTATAAATTTATAAAAAATGTATAAAAAAACATAATACATAAAATAAATAATTTTATGCATAATATATCAAATAAATAACCTTATTTAAAATTATGGACAACTTTTTTTTTTTATAAAAAATATAAATATATCAATTGCTAAACAATATATTTTTATCAAAATAAGAAAAATAAAATATTTTATTAAAATAATAAAATTCAAAGTTTGAGTTTAAAAGTTAAGATATTTTATAATCTTTTATAAAGTGGTTTCAATCTAACTTTTATGTTAATGAAAAGTTGTATGGTAACCAGAGAAAAAATTCTAAGATAAAATTAAAAGTGAAAAATTATATGAAAAAAAAAATTGTAGTCAGCAAAAAATGGAAACAAAAAACATATTTGGTAATTAATTGGAGACTTAGAGTGTTATTTAAAAAGTTAGAAATTCAAATTAACTTTTGTTAAATTTACATAAATGTAATTTAAATTTTGTCACAAACCTTTTGATTTTAAAAAATTATGAGTTATGACTAGTTAATATAATAAATAGACAAATAATAATTCTTAAATGACAATACACAAAATTAAATAAAAAATCATATAAATAAACAATTAATAATATTATTTTTTTTTTTAAAAAAAACTATTTAAATTTATTAATATATATTAAAGGAATTAAAAAAAAATGGGGGGCCAAGGCCCCCTGGCTCCTATTAGGAGCCGCCACTGGTTTAAGATTTACAATATATAATTGTTTAGTAAAAAAAATAACTCTTTAAAGTATTGTGTTTCAATTCTTAGAGATTTTTATTTTTTAATTTACAAAAAAATAAAAATGCTTTTAAAATATCTGACATGAAACTATTATGACAATGACATGGCTTGAAAATTATTTTTTTTAAGAAAGAAAGATTTTAAAGTGCTCTGCCGTTGGGGGAAAAAAAACTCTAATAATTGTTGTTATCAAATATCAATTACATAAATTTAAGATGACGTGGTGTCATTAAATAAAACGACATCGGTCCCAAAACTCAACATAGACTTTCCCGAGAGAAAGTATGCCAGGTATGAGGGAGTAAAAGACTAAAAGTCCAGGTGTAGACAAGACAAACGTCACTTACGGTATGCTGACGACTGTAATACCACGTGGCAGACGCAGCGCAACTTAAACGCCCAAGTAACAAATCTAACCGCCAAAACCCTACCATGTCAACGCCACCTCAACCAAATTGATTGGCTGCTTCATTAGAATTAGAATATGATGAGGAAGCCATCTTACTTTCTATTTTCATTTGGAACGCAGCCTTTGAAATTTGAATGTTGAATTCATGAATTAAGTTCAATTCAAGCTTCAACATAATTTGACTTAATTAATTGGGCAATTCAGTTAACTAAATTTGGCTTAAGATTCTCAATTTCCTAATTTTTTTATTTATAAAATTTGTTATTTCCTCTAGCTTTGATGATTGTTGCACCGTCCATTAATTAACGTTACCTAATAAAAAGATTGTATCATAATAATTTTTTTATAATAAGTTTTGGATGATGATTTTATATAAGTGTATTTTTTTATATCATTTAAGATTTAATTCTCGATTTTTAAAACACTAACTCATGTTTTTTGCCTCTCTAATAATAATTAGGAGAAATTTTTCATAAAGAAAAAAAATAAAAAGAAAATAGAAGAAAACAACTGATTGGTTCAGACGAAATTTCTTTATTTGTTCTTTGATAATTTGGGAAGAGAGATTTGAGATTAGACTGATATATGGATTATTAAAAACTCAATAATTTGGTTGATGTTTGTCTCTTTAATCAGACTAATGCAATATTATTAATTTGGAGGATTAATTATTTTTTTTTTTATAAATTTGTCAGGATAGAAAATTGAAAAACATCGAACTCTCCAGAATACAATTAGGATATTTTATCTTTTTATAACACGGTTAGAGATATTTTTAAATTTTATTTTGATATAATTTTTTTAAGAATGTATTTTTTTACATCACTCTCCACAAATTAAGATTGCACCTTGAGAATTTCTCTCCTTATCAACTAGATTAATTGTGCTTAATCTTTTCATATGTTAAAAAAAAAAAAAAAAAAAAAACTTAATTGTCTTTTTCTAACAAGTGACGTATAATTTTGCATTAATTGACATATATAAAATGGTGAAATTGACAAAAGATGGCATATAAAAATGCTTGTGGTTGGGAAAATCATGAAGATGAGGCCTCTGTAGTTCTTAAATTTGGAATTGGATTGGCGTGCACTTGAAAACAATGGGTCTTTAATCTTTATATTTTATTTATTTATGACATGGTTATCAGATAAGTTTCAATTGGCAGTCAAATGAAAGAATCCTAAAGGTTGGCTTTTTTTGGTGAACATCTCGGCCGTATAGCAATTGGAATATTGAATTGAACGCTTCTACATTAACCTTTGACCTCAAATTATTCACATCACCTTTTCACACCTAATTAATAATTATATATATATATATGCGTCATAATAAAAGCAATTAAGGTTTATACAAAACCTAGTAAATGGATTATTCTTTGATTTTTCAGAAATGGTGTTCGATTTTTTTTTTTTAAATAGAAATTTTTAAATGAAACATCATATTCCAAAGGTTAAGATTTTAAAATAATAATAATAATAGTGATGATAATGTACTTTTTTTTTTTGGGTATCGAAAAGGGGAGTTCATTTTCATTGAAAATAAATTATTGGAATACAAAATGAGAAAGCTTATAGAAATAATAACAATACAGCCAAATCAATGTTCTTTTTTAGAAAAGAAAAGAGAGAGAGAGAGATTCGTCCATCCAAACCTCAAATTCATCCAAATATCAAGCTGTATTTTACTAAAGAGTGAGCAACTTGAATTCCATTTATCCTCTATTGACTTTCTATGTAAAATGTTAAAATTTTTAAATATGTTTACTATTAGGTTGATCAATCTTTTTAATAAAAAAAAAATCATAACTTGAGAATAAATAAAAATTACAAGGGTTAAGATTTAAATTCAAATCTATTAAATATCAATTTTTAAAAATGATTGTATAAATCAATTAGATTAAATTTTTTAATTCAAATTAATCATATTTTTAAGTAAAGCTTTTTTTCTTTCACATCATAAACCAATCACATATTGACATACAAGTTTTATCTGCCTATTCAATCGAAAATTAATTTTTACATGAAATAATTCAAACTATACATGAAAGGTAGTTAATTAATATATGAAAATTAATTTTTAAAAGAAATAATAGATTTGATTACTATATAAAAATTCATTCTATTTTTTTCTTTTTAACAATGTGCGCTTCTTTATCCACACTCTTTTTTTATGGAGTGACAAACACGTGCCAAAGACACTTATATGGACAAAGAAGCGCACATTGTTCACGCGCACCATTAGCCTTTCCAATATTTGGCCAAAATTAAAAAAAATAAAATAAAATTAATTGAATAAAAACTTTTCAACACAGTCAATGTCTCAACGGTATTTGATCCGCAGAAAAGATATTTATTCCCCACCAAACTTCTTCCTTCCCTGCCCAGCCCTCCTACGTCTCCCCGTCTCTATCCTTTCCTCCCTCTCCCTCTATATATATGATTTTCATATAATAATATATATCCCCATCGACAGATACATACAGATTTTGAGAAGAGTGATTGAGTTGGGGGTGTGAGAAAAGCAGAGATGGAGCAGAAGATAGGCAACGACAACAGTAATTTCAGAGGAAAGGAAGACATGGGTACTGTTGCAGTTCATAGCCAAGTTAGGAAAATAAAGGAGGAATCGGAGCAAATCATCGACTGGTCACCTGGACAGCCTGAGATGAGACCTGTTCTTAGAGAGATTTCTCGACAGCAGCTTTCTCGGTCTCCTTTGGGGTTAAGTGGAAGTCCAATCTCTGTTTGATCAGTTTGATCAAAATCTTTTCAGAAATAATAAACTACTATGCAAACAATATAAGGGAAGATAAACTCAATCCCCTGTTTTCACATATGATTTTCAGAGCTCTTTTATTCCTCTCTCTCTCTCTCTCTTTGCACATCTTTGTATATATATATATTGCTCTGAATATAGTTGGAATTTTAATAGATTTATTTCAAACCTGGCTGACTGGTCAAGGCTCTCAGTGCTTCTCTGCCTCATGGTATCTCAATTTTGATGGATTTTATGCAATCAGCTTTTGTTTCATTCCTTGTGAATCCCTGAATATATCTGAAATTCCTGTTATGATTCAAGCTCAAATCTTTGCATTTGTATATAAATCAAGTGTTTTTTCTTGCTTCTGGAAACCTCAATTGTTATTTTGATTCAAACAATTTAAACAGAGATTAGGGATGCATATATTTTTCAGTAAGGCAAATACTAAGATGGGGGAAAGCGAATTTGCTTCCAAGTTAGGTTGCTTGGGAATTCAACTTTTGTCCTTTAACATTAACCCTTTTTTTGGTTTGTTTTTTTTTATATTCGCAGCAGTTAATTATTGCATTAATTTAATTAATAATTTTTAAAAGGTACGGTTTTGTGTTTTGTATTCTAATAGTATAATCACAATTGTTTTTTTCTTTTTCCTTTTTCTGAAAACTAATAATTAACGCATGCGAAGCTACACAGAAAGAGAGCCAAACTAGATGAGCGCTCACCTCTCCGGCTCCACTCTCCACTTGGAGTAATTACCTTTTTCACCCACAAATTTTGATAAAATTAAAATTACAAAATGCTTCTATCAAATCATTTTTTTTAATTATTATTTTAAGTACAAGACAAAATCCTAATTTTCAGGAACAAGAATCAAATTTTTTTGGGAATAAGAGTATATTCGTTACTACAATTTAATTTAATATTAAATTTTGTCATTTAATTTTTATTTGATTGAATTTTGTCAATAAATTTTGATTTTTTTATGAATTTTATAAAAATTTAATTTTTAATGATTTGAAAACAAAATTTAATTAAAAAAATTCTTTCAAATACTTTATTTTACTAAATTAACAATAAAAAATTGGTTAATAAAAAATATTTAAAAAAATTAACATATAATTTTTATTTTATAAAAAATTAAAACATAAAACTTTTGTTTTTTTTGTCTTTCTTTCATTATTCAAGTTGTGATCGGTTATAGCATCAGTTAGCAGTGATGCTCAAAGACGAAATTTGACTGTCGAATATCATATCCATATTCTTTTCCACGTTGATATTTTTCTTCTTGGTCATATCATTTTTTATTTTTAATTTGATACAAACATAATTTTATATGAAATATATTTTATTTTTTGGTTTTTAAAAATTTTAAAATTTGATATAAATGAAATATTATATAAAATATTCTATGAATTTTTTTTAAAAAAAGATAACATTATGGAAGAGATATACCGAAGTTGATTTTTAGCCATCAAATTTGACCTTACATCATTACTACCTTACAGCATTACTACTAACTAATGTCATCAATGGTCTCCAACAACTTGAAAAATAAAAGAAAGACAAAAAAATCGATATAGAATTTTTATTTTTTTATAAAATAAAAATTCAATGTTAATTTTAATTTTAATATTAATGAATTTATTATTAATTATTAAATAAAATGATTAAAGGAATATTATTATTTTTTGTTAGATTTTGTCTTTAAATCATTCAAAATTCAATTAAAAATCAAAGTTTAATGATAAAATTCAATCAAATAAAAGTTGAATTGCTAAATTCAATATTGAATTAAAATATAATGATAAATTTATTCTTAATCTCAATTTTTTTGCACATGGGTATCTAATTGGATACACACATCTATCATATATTTAAAGAGTCGAATTCAAATCATCTTTCCTCTAATATTAAAAAAAGAATAGAACCAATTTACATTATGGGACAGGATTTTAAGTATCAAAATGTTTTAAAGTTGAAAAAAAAAGGAAAAAAAAAAAAGTGTTTTGTGTGTTAGTGTGCGAGAGATTAATTAGTGCTTGCCATTTGAAGGGAATATATTTGTGTGAGGAAGAATCCACCTATAATCGTATAAAAACTCTTAAGTTTTACACAATTTCTTATCCGTTGATCTCAATAAATTTTAAAGGTTAATAATCTTAAGTATAGATACAAAGAGAATTACACAAATACCCCATCATGGGATTGAGAATTTTGCTATTGATAGTGGCCCAAGTTTGATTATTCTTCTGACAATTAAAATTTGTAAAAATATATTTTTTTAAAAAAATTTCATATATATTTTTAATTTTTTTTCATTTAATTTTATCGTTGTTTCCTATTTAAGTTTACAAAATTATTCATTTTGTTGAATGAAAAAAGTAAATAATATATATATATATAAAAAAAAGTTTACATAAATTATCTTATTATTTTGCCAACAGTCGTGTGGTCTGTTGTAGAGTGCTAAACTCTTAGTTCCAATGATCATGGATTAAATTCTGACAATTTCAAATATAAAAAATAAAAATAATAATAAATAATAAAATGGTTTTTCACAAAACCTTGAAGATTTAGAAAATTGTGAGTGCTTATTTTTCTAAAATGCCTAAATATTTTTTAACCTAATTCATTAAATTAAATCCCAAGTCAATTTCAATAGATTTTTTTTTTTTACATTGATAGGTCTAATTTTCAACTTATTATTATAATTTCTCTTTTATTTATTCATGTTTTTTTATTAATAATAAGAAATTGTGTACTATTAAATGAATGAATTAATAATAATGAATATAATTTAATAATTGTTGGAAATTTTGGCAATAATCAATTTTATATAAATTTGAGAGCATATTTTTAAAAGTGTTTGTGTAATCCCAAAATTATTTTTGCAAAGTGAATTAATTTTAAATAATTATAAGCATTGAAATATTTGGGCATTTGTGATAGCATAAAATAATTTTAAAAATGCACTATTAAAATTAAGAATTTTTTTAAATTTATTAGATAAATGAAATAATAATAATAAATAGAACATAAATGACTGGACTTTGAACAAAAATTCATATGCATATCTATTACATGATTCTTTGCATTTTTTAAATAACTGGATATGAATGTCATGTTTAATGTTTAGCATATTTAATATAAAAGAAATAATTACCATTATTTTTAAAAATAAACATGGTTCAAATTAATAAAATCTAAAGCATGTCATCATGTATTTTAATAATTACATGATGAATGATCATGAATAAATAGATGTCACATGCTTACCACATTATAATAAGATTTGAAAACAAAATAAGAGATTTAAGAATTTAGCTGAGCGGCTTCGTACTACAAGATTCAAAATAATAATTGATCTGAATGAAGTGAATAGATCGGACTGGTCCGATGTTGTTTAAAAATTAACTCATTTTCATATGACCGTTTAAGGAAGGAGGAGGCCGTGCCTAGACGTGGTAATGTTGGACAGACACAATTACACGACACAAAAATAATAATTAAAACATGATAGAAAACATGATATCATATAAAAAAAAATACGAAAACAACACGAATACACGAATGTGTTAAAATTTATATAATACAAATTATTAACATGTCAAAATTTATATAAATATAAATATAAATACTTTAAACACGATTATTACACAAAAAAATATATTAACATGACACGAATACAATAATTACTAGATACCCGTATGACCCTGTTTGAGGTTTGGAGTGGGGTTGTTTAAAAATTAAAAATTAAAATGCTTTTGATTTTTTTTTTTCCAAGTTTTTTTCCAATTTAAGTTATTTTGTTTTTGGTTAAATGGGCTTTGAAGATGTGATTGACCGTGATCAAATGATTTGGTTTTCAGAATTAAAAAAATATATATAGATGATTGTACATATGAAAAAAATAATGGGTCCTTATCAATTATTACTCATTAGTTAATTTTAAACAAATTAAAGTTTGGATGAAAATAATATATATAGATTGTGTCGTGCTGAATGTACCAATGTCATGGACTCGGAACTTTAGCCTTACGAACTGTGCGGTCTTAGGTTGAAAATCGCTTCCTTGAATGCCTAAGTCAGCCTGTTAACACTCAAGAAAGACACTGGTAAATAAAAATTACTAGGGCTAAACAGAAAAACTGAACAAGAGAGAGTAGAGAAGAATGCTCTTGTATATTACTCAAATGAGTTGAATGATACAAATGAGGCTGGGGAGGCATCTATTTATAGTTGAGTCCCCCTTACATCAACAATTCAGATTTAAACAAATGAACGGCTAAGATTACATTTTCTAGAGGCCTAAAGGAATTTAAACTCTATCTCTTAGAGTTCTAGATAAGCTGGAACTGTTGGACAATAACTATCTTTTACTGCTTCTAGAACCTCCAGGTAAAATCTATCTTCCAGGGCCTTCTAGAATGCTTCAAGAATTGGGCCTGGTCTGGATGTTTCAAGGATTGGGTCTGGTCCGGTGGGTTAGGATGCTCTATGTAACTCAGATTCTAGTATGGACCTGTTGTGTGCATAACGAACTGGGCCTGGACCTGTTGTGTGCATAACGGAACCGAGCGAGATCGCGCGGGCAGTGACATTCTCCCTCACCTGTTCCAGCGACGCCCTCGTCACGTCCTCTGCATGGAACTGCTCAATCTTATCCTGGAACTGCCACAATGCCTTGGCTGGTTCCCAACTTGCCTCACTGTTGGGTGGTCCTTCCACTGGACAAAGTACTCATGCCTTGGCCTGTAGTGCTTTCGCCGTACCACTCGATCTGCAAGTATACACTGTATATCTCTGTCACAGGAAGACTTCACTCCTAGCTTCGGCCAGTCTCGTTGCGTTGCACTCATATAGTGCCTGAGATATAACTCCCATAAACCATTCCCTCTCTCGGTTTGCCAATCTGTTTGGGATGCACACTGGTGGAAAAGTTCAAGTCTGACCCCATCAACTTGAACAATTCTGTCCATACCACTACCATAGTGCTCCCAAATCCATCTGCCTTGGGCAAACCTGCAATGAAATCCATGGAGTTGCTCTTACCTGGGCGCTCCAGTATGGACAATGGCTGTAAGAGTTCGGCTGATGTTTTCAGCTCAACCTTGTCTTGTTGGCACACTAGACAAGTTTTCACATAGGCCTCAACATCTTCCTGCATATGTGACCAGTAATAACGGTCCTCCAACAGGGCTCTCTCCTGGACCGCGCAGCAAAGCTCTGTCTCATCGAGCTTTTGACTCTCTAACATCATTGTTTGTCCATCTTGCATCAGCACTTCTCCACTAGCAAAGTCTCATGCATCATTTTTATCCACCCCTCTCTTGGGTGGCTACCCCTTGGGCAACTCGGCAGGCATCACATCCTCAAAGGATTGCTGCACCTCTAGCACCTCAATGGGGGTCTCATCCTTGGGCTCCTGAGGCTCATCAAATTTCAGGGCCGTCAAGTAGGTGTCTTTATCTCTAGGCACCCCCTTGGCGAACTAGATTGCGGACAACACCTTGGCTCCAACACCCGTCTCTCTATTCACCAGCACAACACATTGATAACGGGTATCCAAGATACATATGCAATCAGCAAAAGGTACAAGGAGAGCATTAATCCGGTCAAGGAAATTTAAATCAAGTACAAAATCATAGTCATCCAATGGGATTACCTCAATAGTTTCCTTGCCTTTCCAGTCTCTAAGTTGTAGCTCCACTCCTTGTACCACACCCATGGTTGGGACCTCCTTAGAGTTAACAGTCTTGACCCATCCTGCTGTTTTCTCAACCTTAAGATCAAGTTTCCTGGCAGCCTTCTCGGACATGAATAAATCTGATGCTCCTGTGTCAACTAGAACACTCATTTTCTGGCCTGCAATGGTGATGTCTGCAAACATCAGTCCCTTATGCTTTCGACACCTCTTTGCCTCAGAACTAAGTATAATGGAACCAAGCTTCAGAGTCTCATCCTCTGGCTCATCATCCTCCCTGTTGATGGCGGACAGCTTTGTTCGCTCTGGGCAGTCTCGCATCAGGTGTGGACCTGCACATAAGAAGCACTCCATTGGCTCCCTGTTCTTCTTGTCGGACTGTTTGTTGGACTTTTACCTCCCTGTTGGTGGCTTCCCATCGCCATTCTTGGAATGTTGCTCATTGTCTCCCCCACCATTGCCCTTGCCCTTGGGCTTGGAAGACTCGAACTTGTCCGGCTTCTTTGAACTGAGGTCGAGCAAAGACTCAGTTGTAGCCATGGCTTTGGTAGATCCTGGACACCTCTCCGCTGCAACTCTTGCTTTGCCCAGGGTTTAAGTCCATCCATGAATGAGAAGAATGCCTCCTTCTCCCCCAAATCTGAAATTTGGAGCATGAGTTCACTGAACTCCTGCACATATTCTCGAACTGTGCCTTGTTGCGTAAGCCGTCACAACTTGGCACACTTCTCATCCTTGGCATATTCTGGGAAAACTGCTGCCTGAACTCACTTTGGAACTCCTCCCAAGTTCCAATGGCAATGCCTCCACGCTTTTCATCGTTGTACCTACAACGCCACCATAAAAGAGCAACATCAGTAAAATACATTGAGGCAGTGTTTACCTTAGTGGCATCATCATCAATGCCCATTGCACGAAAATATTGCTCCATCCCCCACAAGAAATTGTCAACATTATTCGTCGATCTAGTTCCATTGAACTCCTTTGGCTTAGGAATCTCCATCTTGTGCTTAGGTGTCACAGTTAGCACGCCACCCCCTATGGCTGCTTTGCATGATGTGAGCTCGCCCTTGAGCTCCTCCATCTCATTCCGCATGGCCACTATCATGGCCTCTAGCGCATCATTCTTTTGAGTGATCATGTCCATCGCCTCATTGAGAGCACCCTGCATCCCTTCCATGAGCTCCTCCCCCGCGGAGTCTAGTTCTTCGATGCGACCCTCAACGATCTCAAGGTTCTCCTGCATGTCTCCAATGGTCTCCTCGAGCTTGGCCACCCTACCATCCATGGACGATAGAACATCACTCGAAGTGGTCCTCGAACTGGCCTTCTTGGCTCTCCCACAAGTCTCTGAGACCTTCTGTGTCTGGTTATCTGCCTGAGACGCCATCCCTATGATTAGCACCTTTCACGAACCACGAGCTCTGATACCAACTGTCACGGACTCAGAACTTTAGTCTTACGAACCCTGCGACCTTAGGCTGGAAGTCGCTTCTTTGAATGCCTAAGTCAGCCTGTTAACACTCAAGAAAGGCACTGGTAACTAAAAGTTACTAGGGCTAAACAAAAAAATTGAACAAGAGAGAGTAGAGAAGAGTGCTCTTGTATATTACTCAAATGAGTTGAATGATACAAATGAGGCTAGGGAAGCCTCTATTTAGAGTTGAGTCTACCTTACATCAATAGTTCAGATTTAAACAAATGAATGACTAAGATTATATTATCTAGAGGCCTAAAGGAATTTAAACTCTATCTCTTAGTGTTCTAGATAAACTGGAACTGTTGGGCAGTAATTATCTTTTACTGCTTCTAGAACCTCCAGGTAAAATCTATCTTCCAGGGCCTTCTAGAATGCTCCAAGAATTGGGCCTGGTCTGGATGTTTCAGGGATTGGGCCTGGTCTGGTGGGTCAGGATGTTCTATGTAACTCAGATTTTGGTCTGGACCTGTTGTGTGCATAACGAACTGGGTCTGGACCTGTTGTGTGCATAACGGATCCGAGCGAGATCGCACGGGCCGTGACACCAACGTGTGGCTCATCATGGACCGTGCTATGTTGAATCCTTGTCACGTATCAGTCCATAAGCCATCATGGGTCATGCCGTACCAACCCATGAGTCAAAAAAATCTTGACTCAACCGGCACTATGACAAGGGTCGTATCAGGCATAGTTCGCCCATATAACTATGGATTATGTAGGCTCGGCCCATACCGTGTTGGGCTGTGCCGAAACATGGGGCACCTGCCCATTTTGACACGTCTAAATTCACCGATGAAAGCAATTGCGTAAAGCTTCCAAATTCCAATGACATGTGTGGATTCACACGTCGTCATCCACCCATGTTCTAATCTCATATGCATTCCAAGAGTTAATTTGCATATATACTAGGATCGATGTTTCCCCCATTTACATGAACTTTCAGAGATGGAAGCAACCTTTTTCTTTTGTTTTCTTTGTCATGTTTGCAATGACTCAACTTTAATTACGTACGGAGTGTTGGATGTCCTTCAACAATTTTGAGGTTTATTTATGGGATTATTATTTGGTACATTGTCAGTGGAGTTTTTAGATTCCACAAACAGGATTAACAGAATGTCACATATTTTTAAGGTATAAAAAAAAAAAAAAACTAATTAAAAAATATGTGAGACATGTGACAACCTCTTAATCTACTTGTAAAGTTAAAAAAAATTCACTGCCAGTATACTAAATAATTACTCTTATTTATGACCCAAATTACTATATATAGATTATTACACTTTCTTTTATTTTTTTTAATTACATCAGTATTATTATTGCGATTAATAAAAGGTTATTTGGGATAAAATTTGAAAATTCCAACTAGTGAGTATGTGCACTAAAAAATAATATTAATGTGCTATAGTTATTAGGTAACTTTAAATATTTACAAGCATGAACTATATGAATTCATATATTGTTAAATCTAATATTTTAGTTATCAAAATATTATAAAAAAGTTTAACGATATAAATTTTTTATTTTGGTATAATTTAATCTTTCTTTAAATATTTGGTTTTCATATATTTGCTTTTATGTTCCCATCATTTACCCCTTTTCTTTTTGTTGTTATTACTTCCTCCACCTTATTTTATTTGTCAATGTTTTTTTTTAAGCTTTCCTAAAACAATTCTCTATTTTTTAAACACCTAATAGTTTTATTATTTTTTTTATATTCAAATACATATTTCATTACCAAAAGAATATCGTGTTTTGTGTTTTATTTTTTTAGGTTTTGACACAAAAAGCATAAAAATCAATTTTATAAAAAGTTTAAATGTAATATGTAAAAAATGCACTATAGTAAAATTTTTTTTTTTTTTAAATTCTGTCAAAATCAAATAGAGATAAGGAATATGAGAGTGATGGAGCAATGTATTTGGTATGCGAAAGAAAATAAAGGAAAGAGAAAAAAAATGAAGAAAAAATTGTTATATTTTTGTGTGTGTTTAATATAAAGAAATAAAAAATAATAAAGAAAAAAAAGAGATTATGAATAAAATTGTACATAAAAATAATTAACTTAAATTAAAATATATTGTGTTTTCCTATACTTTTGAAAGGATTAATTGAAAAGAAAGAAAAAGTGTAAATCCACTTTTTTCTCTCTCTCTTATACTTGTTTTCTTCTATTAATTAAATAAAGAAAAACAAATGAATTCGGAGTTTAGTTCAGTTGGTTCATGTAATCACTCTTAAGAAGTGGCATCCTGCAAGTTTGAGATTCGAATCACCATCCCATCTGTAATCCTTTTCCATATCTTTAAGTTACGACCTCCTTTGTATAAAAAAAAAAAACGAATGAAAAGAGAAATTATTTTCATTTCATCACTTTCTTTCTTTCCTTCCGCCTTTTCTCTTACTAAACACCTACTACTCCAAATATTATTTAGTGTTTAAAATAAATAAAAGTTGGCTCATAATAAAGGATAAGGACATAGTTATTAGAATCGGATTATATGATAATTCGTTCAAGATATTGAATCATTGGATCATTGATTCAAACATTAGATCTTTAGGTCAATAAAAATATTTTTAAAATATAAATACTTTAGATAAATTAATTAATAACATGAGAAATAATAAAATTCTACTCTAAATAATTTAATACTTAAAAAGTTAAAATTTATAGCGAGAAAATAAAAAAAATCAGAATTGAAACTCTGATTTAATACTTAAAAAAAAAAAAAAAAGAGATGCACAGATTAAAAATAAATTTTAAATAAAAGAATAGAGAAAGATAACGTGAATGTGTGATTTGAAGGATAAATTGTATCTTGTAAGTTTGTATTTTGTAAATTATTTTTAATTTTTGAGTTATTAAAAATCTAAACTAAATTATTCTGATTAAATAATAAAAAATTTTACTAATAAGTGCCCTAAAGGCACTCTTTAAGGTTACTATATATAGTAATATATTCTTCCAATGCATTGAAAATGATGAATAAAATTATCAATTTTTACAATTAATATAATACTATTACTATAAATAGTATATTAAATAAGCTTAAAGAGTGCCTTAAAGTACTCCTTAGCAAAATCTAATAATAAAATAACTCATAAATTTTATTAAAAATTAAAATAATGATGCCTTTAAAGTCAATTTATTAACACATATAAAACCTATAGATTCAATAAATATGGATCCAATTCATCACAGATTAAATGCAAAAATATTCAATAATAGCACCGAATTGATTCTAGCACTGGGTCACCGATCAGACGCTCCAACCGCCGATCCCATCCATTATGGCTGCATTTGGATTCTAAAGTAGTAACTTTTCGATGCGATTTGGATTTTTTTGGATCCAATCGCATTATTGTTTTATTTGGACAATAGGGATGTGATACGGTGAACTCATTCTCATCGTGTCACACCCTATTTAGAGATTTTTTTTTTTCAATTTTATCCATTTTTTATCCTTCAAATTACCGTGCAAAGATGAATTTTGTCTTTATTTTTATTATTTATGTTTTTTTTATTTAAAGTTTTTTTAAATAATTTTTAAATTTTTAATAAATTATTTATATAATTATTATTTTGAATAAATTATTTATATGATTATTTAATAATTATCATTTATTTTTAATTTAAGATGTGTAAATGTATTATTATTTTTTAACAAATACTTATTATTATTTGAAAATAAAAATAATCATATAAATAAAACATAAAAAGTTTATTAATATACTTTTAGACTAATGACTTTAACGGTCATTTTTCATTCTCACCTATTCGTCATTGCTGTTTTTACATCCAAGCACATATCACACTACTGATTTTAATCTCACCTCTAAATTTCCTAATCTCACTATTACAGTAACTAATCTCATCCCAAATCAATCTCACCGTCCATCCAAATGATACTAACTATGAATTCCTTAATCGGTAATATTAGTAGAGGATAGATCTACTCATTGAGCGGGCTGGGTCGAGTTACTGCTAGGAACTTTTCAGATTTTCTTACCCAGGGCCGACCCTGGATGGGATTGGGCCAACCCGATTCACTGTTTAAAAAATAATAAAAATTATTTTTATATTAATATTTATATATTTTTATAATTAAATTTAAATAAAAAATATTTTTTTATTATATGAATAACTATTCAGATTGAGCCGGACCAATCCGAATAAAAAAAAACTTAATTCAAACCTAATCTAATATGAGTCGAAATTATTGAATCGAATGAACCTCGACTCTTGAAAAGATCTAACAGAAGATACAATCCTACATTTGATAACCAATAAAAACAGCGAACTCCATATTGATGATTTTTATTTTTGTCTGGTTTGGTGCACTGGTGGATTGGTGAGTAGTTTGGTCAGCATTAGGCTACATATCCCGTCAATTTCTCTCTTTTGTAAGTGATATAGGTGATGGCTGATGCCGTATCCACTTGGGTTTTTCTCCAACTGCTTTTGGCACCATCCGGCAAAATGACTTGTCGGTTCAATTTAAATTAAATTAGATTTAAAATAAAATATTTATAATTTGAATCGATTTGATTTAATTTAAATTATTATTTAATAAAAAAATATTTTTTTATTCAAAATTAATTATAAAAATATATAAATATTAATTTAAAATAAATGATAAACATAGAGTGATAATATTCCTTTTTAAGAGTAACAGTTGAGACTTGAGACTGTTCTACATGATAAAGGTTAATGAATGTCAGTTAACACTGTTGCGAATATAGGTGGAATCAAGTCGGGTAGAGTAGAATTGATATATTGTCGGATTTGAATTTGATTCGATTTAAATGGAAATTCAAAACACAACTTATTGAGTTTCATTTTTCGTATTCGTATTTAAATTTAATTTAATTTACTCGAATAGATTTTATAAAATTATAAATAGATATTAAATATTACATTTATGTTAGTATTTTTAAAATATAAAAATTTGATTAGATTGGCGAGCTTCTTGAGTAGAGTATTAAAATATTTAAATTCGGCTTGACTCGTTACTCGACTAGCTCTAACTTGTATTGGCTTGATAATAAACAAGCCAAGCTCGATTATTTATCAAATTAAATGCAAATAACTCACAAATAGCTTCACTCGTTTACACCTTAATTATTATAATATTAATAATAATCACTAAAGCAATTTTATATATTCAATATGAATATGATAAAATAGTAAATGTTCCTTTCCCAATTTTTTTTTTTTGAAAAAAAAAACATTTAAACAAACAAAGTAATACAATTTTTATTAAGATAAAACCTTAATCAATATCCATTAACACAAACCTTTTCGTTCTGCACTTATGGCATTCTTCCTTTTCCATGGATAACTTGTCCCAAAACTCCTATGCACTCTATACAAACCCTATTTCTTTTATAAAAAAATTATATTAATGTTTTTAATCAAGATTTGAACAAAAAGAATATAGACTGATATAAATCTTATAAAATATAATTAAAGTTGTCCCTCAATTGAGGGATAATTGCTTGTCACGTGGTAAGTACTTACAATTTTTTTTTTTCAATTTTTTTATAATTATTACTTGTTATTATGTTATTTTTTTTTATGTTATAATCGTATTAAAGTATTATATATAATTTTTGACACATTATGTATAGATTTTGACATATTCGTGCATTTATATTGTATTAGTATTATTTTTTCGTGTTACATTATATTTTAGTTATTTTTTCATGTTCGATTCCTGTTCAAAATTTCCAAATCTAATTGACACTATTCAAATCATTCCAAATTTTATGTCAAGTTCATTTTTATATAAATTTCAACATGTTTGTGTATGCATGTCATGATCATCATATTTTTTCGTGTCATGTCGTATTTTAGTTATTTTCCATGTCATGTTCATGTCATCATATGTGATACTATTCAAATAACTCATAGTTTTGTGTCACGTATTGTATAATGATTGGTTCTTTATTTTTTTTAAAAATAATGTAATATTAATTTTTTGATTTTTATACTATTAAATAAAAAATTATTGTATTTATAAATTATTGTTAAAACTTAAAATATTGAATAATAATAATAATAGACAATTGTTCAATTGGGCTCAATTTGATTTCAAAAAACAAAATTGAGTTAATGAATTGATTTTGTTTTTAAAAAGCGAACCTAATTAGCATAGAAATTTATAGGGTGGTACACAAGGGACGCTCCGCCAACTTTTTTGCGGATGCGATGGCGAGGCAAGAAGTGAGTAGAAATACGGACATGATGGCTTGGATTAATGAGTAAACGAATGGTTGGGGGTCAGCCATAGGCGAACAGAGTGTTATGTGTTTTTAAATACGATGTGTTTTAATCTTGCAGGTATAGGAGAGTCATTCTTATCTCGAGCTTGTTCTCTTTAGAAATTGACCAATGCATTTTGGGGGATAGGGGCTCTTTTTTTTTTTTTTAAAGCAAGAGGGGTGGTAATATTTTAGGTTTCTTTCCGTCTTATCTGATGTTTGGGGTTTTTACAGTGGGGAACCTAGCACTTTCTCTTTGCTAGATGGGTATTCAATTTATAGGTATTCTTTAATTCCTACGTTGGTCAGTCTTAGTATGAAAGAGGGTTTCTGGGGATTGCAAGTCGTTTCTTTTGGCTTGTAGGGTTTTTTAATAGATTGTGTTTAGAGGAACAGGTTAGGGTTTATCTTGTCTTTTGTGTCTGTTTTCTTATAACTGATTTGAATTGTTTATTGGACACTGCAAGTTCTTAATGACCAAATGTTTCTGGGGATAAGGGATCTTGTTTTCTTTTCAAACAAGGGGTAGAAACATTATAGGCTTTTTTTCCGATCAATAAATATGTTTTTGGGGTTTTAATGGGAGCCTAGCCCTTCATTTACTAGTTGGGTAGACAATAATTTGGTTTTCTTTTATTTTTGAGTTTGGTCAAACTTGTAAACGGGGACTAGGGGGTCGCAAGTCTTTTCTTTCGACTTGAAAGGTAGACTAAACTAGGCTGTATTAAAAAGATCAGGTTCGGTTTAATGTGTTTATTTTCTTAACTGAAGGTTTTGAATTGCACAGACTTTGGATATATTGCAAGATAAAAAATAGTGCATCTCTTGCATTATTCGGATATCTGTCATCTGCTTGTGGATAGCATGGGATAGCTAATGGTTACAAAGTAGAAATGTGGACTTGGTGGATTCATCGTATTGTGGACTCGTTGACTTCATCTTGCTTACAGGGGCACATTAGGGTTTCAAGTATATTGATGCTTGAAGGGTAGATTTCATGGGATCATGATTTTTTTTTTTTTTTCACATTGTACTGAATGTGGATTATTAAGGTTGCATTGGTTTATTTTTTGTTAATAACAGGATATATCGGGGTTTCAAGCGTATGCTTTGAAGGGCAGTTTAGGTTGAAATCAGTAATTTTTTTTTGTAAGGGTTTATCAGGTTTCGGCTTTAGTTTTTTAAGGGTTGGCCCTTTTTGTGGTTTCGGATATTGTTGGATTTTCCAACTCTTATGTTTTTTTCTCAATAAAAGTACTATGCTGTTCAAAAAAAAAAAAAATTAGTATAGAAATTTAGTCGATCTCTAACCAAATTTTACAAATTCAAATCGATTCGAGATCAATTTTTAAAATTTAAAAATCTTCATTTTTTAATATTATTTTAAATTTATAAATATTATTTTATTTTATAAAATATATAAAAAATCAAATGGAAAATAATGAAACCGAATAAAATAAACTTTTTTATTATATGAACCGAATACGAAAAATTTGAACCGAACATTGAATCTCTAATCATATTTGATTTATTTTTGAACATTTTTTCAGACTCTAATACTGTCTCCTTAGCTTCAACCATATGCTGTACAAAAACTTTTATTTTGATATGTACATAAAATATAACTATTTTAACATCTTGCTCAACGTTTAACACAATCTACAACCGAAACATCACATGGTCTAAACACTAGTATTGACTTAAAATACCTGTTTTATAAGATTCTTTCTTTCTTCAATTAAGGGAAAAACCCAACAAATATTAGTAGTAGTTGTAAGTTTTTTCCAATACAGTGACATTGACAAGTTATAGAAGCATAAAGTGTAGAAAACATCTTCGAATCAAACCAAACCAATAAGCATTAATTTTAATATATTTGGGCTGGATGCAAGAATCAAGACATAGAAATATTTACGTTGAGTACACGAATTCTCCTCCTTCAATAATTTTTATCCACCACCACTCTCTCTTTAAAGTTCATATAGCTCCATATCATTATTATCGTCTCCAATCAATCATTTTTTGTCTCTCCTTCAACCTTTTACCTTCAATTTGCTCCATTCTTCTAGTAGGTGCATTCCTTGATCTGCGTCATATATGACCAAACCACTATAAATGATTTTTTCTCACTTTATCTCTATAAGAGCCATAACAAGAGAAACATCTTTTATCGACGGACACATTTTCAACGGATATTTTCGTCAGAAATACGTCTCTACTTCTGACGAAAATGTGACTTTTTTTTCGACGAAATCTGGTTGAAAATTGAAAAAAGTTTTTGCAATGAAAAATTGGTAAAAGTTACTTGGAGGAAAAATTTTGGATTTCAATTTTTTTACGAAGAAATTTCTGTCGCTAATGACGAAAATTCCGTCGCAAAAAAAAAATAAAAAATACAACCCCTAATACTTCTTCTCTCTCTATTTTATTTCTTCTCTCTTTTCTCTCTCGGCTACAGCTCCACTAACCTCCAAATAGCTATTTCGTTGAAAGACCGAGAATGCTCCCATTTGAACATGATTAGGTTTGCACATGGGCCAGGCAATTCCAGGGTAGCATTTATTTTCAAATTACTGTAGACACCTATTTATGTCTGAGTGTCATTTGTATTTTAATTTTAATTTGAATTTTAATTTGAGTTTCAGTTTTAATTTTAGGATAATTACGGAAATAAGAAAATCAGAAAATAAAAAAATTAAAAAAATGAGAAAAACTGGAAAAAAAAGAAAAAGAAAAATTGAAGGAACAAGTTTGTTTAAATCCAAACTCTAGGATTGAGATTAAATTTTCGGAATTTTTGAGATCATATCAAGAGAGTTTTATTTGGGTTAAAACAATGCTTTGATTAGGATCAGGATTCCAACCTACATTATACTAGGACTGATAACTCTAGAAAATATAGTTATTTTGCCATCTTTTATGCTTTTGAATCGGCTAAAGTCCTTGAGGATTTTATTAGGATTTGATTAGTTTTAGATATTTTATATTTATTTTAATTATCCATTTTATGTTTAAAAATAAGTTATTTAGTTGTTATTTATGTGTTTTTATAGGTCCAAGGTAATCTGGAGCTTCGAGGTGCAAAACGACAAAAATCGGTGCATTCCAATGAGCAAGCAGATTCGACCTCTGGAGATTCTTTCAAGAAAAACCCAGTCTTAAATACTTCATTTGAGCAAACTCCCTTCTTAACTTTTTAAGATAACTTCCGTACCTTTCCAACAGTATAAGACGTGTCAAAATCGGACAATATTTGCCCAGTCAAAACATCTTTCGAAGTTCAAGAAGGCGACAGAACCTGCAGGTAGCGGACAGAAAGTTGGGGCCGCGGCGCCGACTCGTGAACAGTACCAAAATTGTGAAAGAACGCAAAAAAGCCTGATTTACCTGGTTGCTTGGGCACGAAGTTTGGGACTCCAAGAGGCCTTGGACACTTTAAATAAGATTCTTTTAGGTCAAAATAAAGAGGATTGGATATCTAGAAACCTAATTTTCTCTCAAGAAGATAGCCACCATCAACTTCTCTCAAGAAGATTAAAAGATTGAAGACTAAAGAACTGACAACTATTAGTTTTTTCTTTTCTCTTCTTTATTTTTCTTGTGTAGTTGATGATGGTGAAACTATTTGATTATTTGTTTTCATTAATTATCATGAACTAATTTTATTTTAATAGGATTTCAATGGAACTCAACACATAGTTTGAATTTACTTTCTCTCTCTAGCTTGATTTAATGATTTATTGAGTTGTTTGTTCAATCTTGTTCTTAATGCTTCTAATTGCTTAGCTACCAATTAGATTGATTTATTAACCTAAATACAACTAGACATAGGGAGTTTAGTGTTAGACATGGATTGAATAACACATGTTTCATATTCATTTATTAGGATGAATTGATCTACAGGTAGGGTAGAAATATACTTACTTGTCATGTGTAACCATTGTTAGAGCCTAAGCTTAATGAGTTTTTCTTTAATTCAATTATCATAGACATATAGTTAATTGGTTAGGAGGGATATTTTTATAAGACCATTGACAGATGTTTAAAAATAAGATAGAACTCTAGGTTAACAACTTAAGATCATTAATCAAGTTAAGAGGTAGAGAGAGATTCAAGCGAAGTGTTGAGGGAAGTTGTAATCCTAGGCTTTTATTAATTAATTGAATTCATTTTTTTTTTAATTTACTTGTTTTTCTTTTTAGTTTCTTTTAAGTTTGATTACCTTCTTTAATTATTTGTTTAGATAAGATTAGGTTGTGTCAATTTTAGTACTTAACGATTTTAATAACAATTTCTCATGGGTTCGACACTCTACTTTTCATTATATTACTTGTTTGCGGTACGTGCACTTGCGTAGTGAAATCTGACAACAAGTTTTTGGCGCCGTTGCCGGAGAATTATTTATTATTTTTGTTAATATTAATACCAAGCAATCTTAGTCTTAATCCAAACTTTATTTTTTTATTTTCAGGTTTTGTTGATTTGGATGCACTATGTGGGATTATAAACGGGATGCAATCAATGCTTTATCTGCACAAGTGGCTGCATTTAACAAGAAGCTTAACACTTTGTGTGTACCTTCTGTCCAAAGCCAGTTTGTAATTTGGAGGCAAATTTGGGGGGGTGGACATCATAGTGATTGGTGCCCAACTTATGCTGATTCAACACAGTATGTTGGAAACTACAATATGCAGCAAAATAATTTTTATTCCAACGACTGCAATCCAGGTTGGGGAGATCACCAAAATTCTTCTTGGAACAACAAACAATGGTCCTCATATTCAGACAATCAAACATACTGTTTTGAGTTCTCATCACAAGCTCAAGCACCGGTTCCAGAAATGAATCCTTCATTGGAAGAGATGTTTATGCATTACATGGTGGAACAGGAAGCTATCAATCAGAGTCAAGCAGCGACACTCATGAATCTTGAGACTCAAATAAGCCAACTTGCTCATGACATTAACAACCAACTTCAAGAAACTCTTCCAAGTGATACTGAACTTAATCCTATGAGCGAAGAACAAGAGCATTGCAACATCAATACACTTGGGATTGAACAAGAGATAGATGAGGATAGCAAGAACCCAGAATTGTCAACTGAGCTTATTGAAGAAGAATTTGTGAAAGTTTAAGAAGTCGGGATTCTGTGTGACCCACCACCACCAACCAGATTTCTTGAAGAAGAAATTGTGGATGCAAAAGAAGGTGAAAAAGTTTACATAGAGGAGACCCAGTGTGACCCACCACAGCCTGTTCCCCAATGCATCCAACAGCCAAAGCTAATTGATGGGATAGATAGTGCTAACAACGAGGAATTCATAGAGATTTATCCCATTGATCCACTTAAAGCATTCTTGAATTCTACCATGGAAAGGGATGAATTTTGCTTTCAAACCTACAAGACTGCTAAACTGTTCAAAGAAAGAACAGCCAAATGGCATGAATCAAAATCATTAAATGGTTAGATACAGGATGAAGTGCATGAGATAGTCAAGCCGATGACTATAAATCAAGCGCTTCTTGGGAGGCAACCCAAGTTCTAAACTTTTTATTTGTCTTTTTCTTTTAATTTTTTAGAGTATTTTTATTATTTATTTATTTCTTTTTATTTTGTTTTCTTTTGTAGTGACTAATCACCCAACTTCGACAAGTATGATGAAGTCTAAGAGAAAAACTAAAGCTTGTCTTGCGTTGCTTGCATCGATAAGGGAGTTTTCTTGTTTTTACTCTTTTTATTTCTAAACATTGAGGACAATGTTTGTTTTAAGTTTGGGGGTGTATCTTTAGGTTTATTTTAGTTTGTGTGATTGTCTATTTTTTTTAGGAGTCTAAATTTTTTTTTTTTTTTGTTTTTGCTTGAGATATATTGCACTTAGTATGATGGAGTCTTTATCCAATGATGAATTTTAGTTATTGATTTATCTTGATTTTTTGGAAAACATAAGCATGAGAAGAATTTGTGTTAAATTCTTTTGTTAGTTTCATGTTAGGATGTGATTTTTCACAAATTGAGCACTTGATCTCTTGCTTAGAATTGCATAGCTTATTTAAAGATTGATTATGTTAATGTGAATTGCAATTATGTCTAGAACCTAGAATTTGTTTGATTCTCTCTCAAGGCAAAATCCTAGACAACACTAAGTTGAGGAAGTGATTTATGCCATCTTTGGATCGTTTGAGCCTTTCAAGCTTACCTTTATATATTATTCTCCTTAGTCTACCTCTTTGTGCCTATTTGCCACATATTTTAGCCTAGGCAAATAAGAAAAACCATGATTAACCCTCACTACATAGGCATGTGATGATATTACAAGAAACAATTATGAGCCATGTCGAATTTGGGTGAAATAGTGGTGATATAAGAAAAAAAGGTTATGGTTCTTCGAAAACGAAGAATATTAAGAAAAAAAAAGAATAAATTGGTGAAGTAAAAAGAAGTGTATTCAAAGAAAGAATGGAGAATGTAATTTGAGGAAAAGACTATGGCTCTCAAAAATCCTAAAAAAAAAATGTAAAGTGTCTATGGGTGAACTTAAACCAAAATTTATCCTTTATCATACCTTGACCCTAGCCTTGCATTACAAGCTTAATAAAAACCTACTTGACCCTTGATGAAGTGTTAGTCTACATTAGTGGAGAGAGAGATGAAAAGCAAACATATGAGAATCTAGTACTAATTCGTATTTTGCATTGATATAAACTTATTTAGATTGCATGTGATGATTTGCAAAGAGATTATACACACAGACACTGAAAATCCATTCGAGTATGAAGTTTACAATTGAATTGAATCATAGATTTGGATTATGTTTATGTTCTACTTTGAATCGGGATTTTGAGGTAACTTTTGAGTAAAATTAAGAAATCATTGTTTGAGTGCATTTATCTTGAGTGATGTTTTGAGTCAATTTATTTATTTAGTGTGTTTAGTTTTGTTTTGCTCGAGGACTAGCAAAATATTAAGTTTGGGGGTGTGATAACTCTAGGAAATATAGTTATTTTGCCATCTTTTATGCTTTTGAATCGGCTAAGTCCTTGAGGATTTTATTAGGATTTGATTAGTTTTAGATATTTTTATATTTATTTTAATTATCCATTTTATGTTTAAAAATAAGTTATTTAGTTGTTATTTATGTGTTTTTATAGGTCCAAGGTGATCTGGAGCTTCGAGGTGCAAAACGACAAAAATCGTTGCATTCCAATGAGCAGGCAGTTTCAACCTCCAGAGATTTTTTCAAGAAAAACTCAGTCTTAAAGACTTCATTTGAGAAAACTCCTATCTTAACTTTTGAAGATAACTTCTATACCTTTCCAACAGTATAAGGCGCGTCAAAATCGGACAAGATTTTCCTAGTCAAAACATCTTCCGAAGTTCGAGAAGGTGACATAACTTATAGGTAGCGGACAGAAAGTTGGGGCCACGGCGCCGACTCGTGAACAGAACCAAAATCGTGAAAAAATGCAGAAAAGCCTTGGTTGTTTGGGCACGAAGTTTGAGACTCCAGGAGACCTTGGACACTTTAAATAGGATTCTTTTAGGTCAAAATAAAGAGGATTGGATACCTAGAAACCTAATTCTCTCTCAAGAAGATAGCCACCATCAACTTCTCTCAAGAAGATTGGAAGATTGAAGACTGAAGAACTTACAACTCTTAGTTTATTCTTTTCTCTTCTTTATTTTTCTTGTGTAGTTGATGATGGTGAAACTATTTGATTATTTGTTTTCATTAATTATCATGAACTAATTTTCTTTTACTAGGATTTCAATGGAACTCAACACATAGTTTGAGTTTACTTTCTCTCTCTAGCTTGATTTAATGATTTATTGAGTTGTTTGTTCAATCTTGTTCTTAATGCTTCTAATTGCTTAGCTACCAATTAGATTGATTTGTTAACCTAAATACAACTAGACATAGGGAGTTTAGTGTTAGACATGGATTGAATAACACATGTTTCATATTCATTTATTAGGATGAATTGATCTACAGGTAGGATAGAAATATAGTTACTTGTCATGTGTAACCATTGTTAGAGCCTAAGCTTAATGACTTCTTCTTTAATTCAATTATCATAGACATATAGTTAATTGGTTATGAGGGATATTTTTATAAGACCATCGACAGATGCTTATAAATAAGATAGAACTCTAGGTTAACAACTCAGGATCATTAATCAAGTTAAGAGATAGAGAGAGATTCAAGCGAAGTGTTGAGGGAAGTTGTAATCCTAGGCTTTTATTAATTAATTGAATTCATTTTTTTTAATTTACTTGTTTTTATTTTTAGTTTCTTTTAAGTTTGATTACCTTCTTTAATTATCTGTTTAGATAAGATTAGGTTGTGTCAATTTTAGTACTTAACGATTTTAATAACAATTCCTCGTGGGTTCGACACTCTACTTCTCATTATATTACTTGTTTGCGATACGTGCACTTGTGCAGTGAAATCTGACAACAAGGACTCTAGGTGATTTTTCCCTATATAAAGAGACCCAAACCCCTAATATTCAACACACAATTCAAAACACGATTAAGAGGAGAAAAAAGGAGATTCAGAGAGAAAAAAAATCTTTGCTTTTGTTCTTGAAGAAATTTCAGGTTTCTTAGATTTGGAATTTTGGAGTTTAGTTTTTGAGAGTTTCATCTGGGAAATCAAAAGAGGGTAGCTTTACGTATTTTTGGTATTTTTTTTCAGAATTTTTCTGGAGATTTTTTTTTCGACGAGTTTGATTTTTTCGGCAACATTTTCGAGTGAGGTTTGAATATTTCGGTATCAATTTTTGGGTGAGTTTGATTTTTTCGACAATCTTTGCTTTGTTCGGCTCTGGCGTACAGCAACATAAGGTGGCACGCGATGACGACAGTACCTGGATCTGGAAATTTGGCTGGCTATTCATCGGAGATTGGAGAGATTTTTTTGAGGTAAGGATTTTTTTTAAGTTGGTTTTCAAATGACTTGAACAAAAAAAAAATTGTTTTTAAACCTATGTAAGGGTTGGGCCGCAGGCGTGCGGACCCGACCCTCATGTAATGTTTTTCTCTTTTGCTTTTTTACTTTACTTAAATCTTGTTTTTAACTTCGTTTCTGTTCTTTTAAAATTTCTACTAAATTTGTTTTTTTTTTTTTTTTATATTATTATTTGATGTACGATGACTACATGATTGGTGGTGATGATGACTTGTTTTTTATTTTTATTTTTATATTTTTTATATGGCTATGATTATTATATGATGATTACTATGATTATTATGTGATAATTATATGATAATTATATTATAACTACATGATGATTTTATTTATTTATTTATATGGTCATATATATTTGATTTTTTTCGGTGTTTATGATTATTAGTTTTAATTTATATATGATTTATTTATATTCTTTTTATTTCATGTTCATGTTTAAGTTTATTTTATTTTTTATTGATTAATTATATTTATTTGCTTGATTATTTGTGTAATATTTTATTACTATTTATTTTTTTATTTTAATTATTTTGCATGATTAATGAAATGAATATTAAATTTTGAAATAAAGTTTGGATTAATAAAGATCATTTAGATGAGACCAATTTAGGATAATATGTGATTAATATAGTACTATCTTTAGGATAGGCGTTGTGGAGGTGCTAATCCTTCCTCACACGTAACCAAACTCCTGAACCTAGTTTTGAGAAGTAGACCAGAACCTATTCTTTTTAGGGTGCCTTAGTCAAACTTAGGATTACTTTAAAATGGATAGATTCACATAGGTGACTAATCACACCTAACAAAAAAGATTAGTGGTGAGTCCATAATTTGTATCTAGCTATCAGGTCTTAGGATTTGACACGTTATGACAGTTTGGTGACTCTGTTGGGGATTTTAGAGAGTTGAACCATAGGTTAGTCACATGTTATCTTTGATCTTGAATTTGGTCTTAATTATTTTATTTGTATTTTTTTTTGTTTTGTATTTCTAACATTTTTAACCTTTTTCTTCTTTTTAGTTTATTTTGTAGGTATTTTTGTGAGTTAAGGTTTGCATTGTTCCTTTGCACACACCACACTGGCATGAACATAAGCCCTATACTCGGGTTCATTCTTTTAGGAGGGGATAAAGTAACTAAGCCTTCGTGGAGTGATAACCTCCGTATTGGCTAGCGAAACACTCTCAGGGTGTAAAGTACCTAAGTTTTCGTGGGGTGATAACCTACGTATGGGCTAGGGAAATACTCTCACCCAAGTTGAACCCCTTTCGGTTAGAGCCTGTAATGGGTGAGGATTGGGGTGCTTTACTCATCCTCCATGGATGAAGTTAAGGAGCAATTTGGGGACCTTTTAGACTGGTCAAATATCTTGAGCCCAGCATATAGATAACAATTAAGTGGCCAACCTTAGGATAGAGCCATGCCAACCCTGTATAGAGAATGGCCCGAAATAAGACACATGAAGGAATGTTCTTGCTTTCTGACAAACTTTTTGAAATTTGTAAATATTTTTTGTATCTGTATTTAACTATTGAATTTTGTGACTATTTTTCATTTATTTTCATGCATTCACATCATTTAAGCATTTTCTTGCATATTCATCAGGCATCCATGTGCATTTCATAAAGACATGAGTCCTAAATTTTAAAATTGTGGTAACGAAGGGTTCAAGAATAGCTCAAACAATCAAAAATCCTTGGGCATTCCTACAACACTAGCTCACAGACTAAAATAATGGCTGAAGGACAAGCTACAAGGATGGATAGTATTGAACAGACACAAGAGGAAGTTAGAGAGCAATAATGGAAATGATGAGGAGTTCGAAAGGGAAGAAAAAGGCAGATGAAGCTAGTTCTCAAGAGAAAAACCAAAATATGGACGAATCTCTGTGTCCACCAGGATTCAACCCTTCTCAAGTTCAAATGTCTCAACAGGAATAGCCGAAGCAAGCATTATTCATGGAAGGATTTAACTATCTTTATGCTCAACCTCAAGTCCCGAGATTTACCATTCCTGCCTCTGGGACAAAGATAGATCTTGTCCAAGTTCCAGACTTAGATGATCCCAAAGTGCAAGAAAGGCTGAAGATAGTTGAAGAGACTGGATATCGCAAAACGAGTCTTATATAGGAAAGACTCCAGGGTGTTGAGGATATGGATTTTTATGGTTCCGTGGATGTTACTGGGCTTTGCTTGGTGCCCGATGTACCATTTCGCCAAAGTTCAAGACCCCATATTTTGAGAAATATGACGGGACCAAATGCCCGATAACCCATGTCACCATGTACTGTAGAAAGATGGCTACTCACACACGTGATGAAAAGTTGTTGATACATGTCTTCGAAGATAGTCTCACGGGATCCACTGCTAGGTGGTATGTCCAATTGGATAGAACCCGCATCCTTTCATGGAATAAACGGGCAAGGGCCTTTATAGCCCAATATAAACATATTGTTGATATGGCCCTAAATTGCTTAACCTTGCAGAATATGGAGAAGAAAGCTACTGAAAGCTTTAAAGAATATGCTCAAAGATGGAGGGACGTTGCTGCCCAAGTCCAACCACCTCTCATTGAAAAAGAAACTATAGTCTTATTTGTTAGTACCCTTAAAGCACCATACTATGAAAGGATGATTGGAAATGCCACTAAGCATTTAGCCAACATGGTAATCTCCGTGGAGATAATAGAAAATGCTATAAAGAGTGGGAAGCTTGAAGCTGGGGAAACATCCAATGGAAAGAAAAATGGGGCATCTAAAAAGAATGAAGGAGATGTCCAAGTTGTGGCTTATGGAAGGCAACAAGCAAGAGGTTTTCCCTTATACCATCCATACCCCGTGTACCACCCTTATCCATCAGCACCACAACCAACTTTTAGCCAAACTTTTACCTCAAATACTTATTCCTATGTCTAGCCCTACACCTATACCTGCAGCTAGGTCAGTTCCCCAAAGAAGACCAAGAAACAGTTAAGAAAAAATTTCGATCACAATTTCTGATCTTTTACCTTTGTTGATAAAAAACCAGTACCTTACTCATGTGCCTTTAAAGACATTCCAAATCCATCAGCAAGGAATTATGATTCTAGTAGCAAGTGCGATTATCATATGGGAGCAATTGAGCATTCAATGAAAAAAAACAAGCAATTGAAAGAAAAGGTTGAGGATCTCATTAATGACGGTACCTTGACTTTGGATGTTTTGGAACAATGGAAATCTAGAGTTTGAATATAGGGAATGTCACCTCAAATAAATATTCTGGATAATTCCAAATTTGTGACGTTTTCATAGCATGACATTTTAAGCATTAATTAGGTGTTTGACAGTTTGGTTCCCTTTCAATTTTGTTGAAAATTGCTTATGTTGCATGACTTATTTTTCAAGTTCAAATGAAAAATGTATTGGATCTTAAAGAAAATTGGTGATTATTTCTCAGGAATGAACTTCGCAACCCATTCCCATGTCCAGTTTAGTTGCAAATCAAACCACTCAAAAAAATGATTCCCTTGATGGTATAAGTTTGAAATTTCATGAACTTTTTTTTTTCCATTTGGCAATGAAATGAATTAAAAAAGGTTAATTATCTTCATCTAAGTAATGAACAATGAAATGGTTGTATTAATGTGCAAAAACATTTTTGAAAACCAATATATGAGGCACTCTTTTGAAAGAATCTGGATTTTGATAATTTGATAAGTGTCAAAGCTATCTAGAGCTTCAAACACATCACGTTTAAAGTTCTTTCACCATGCTTGAACTTTTCTCTTAATTTCCTAGATGTTGTCCTTTGCCTGCATCTGGGGCAAAATTACTAAAATACCATATTTTTCGATATTTTTGAATATCTTGAGAAATATCCAATTCTTTTGCCCACGTCTTGGGGCAAGATTGCCAAGAAACCCAATTGCCTATTGGTTTTGAATATTCTTGTGCACAATTTTGACTCATGAAAAATCTCTTTCTTCTTTAGTGGATTGTTGGATTGGGCCTTCATGTGAATGGAATATTGAGATGATAATTTTTGTCATGAGTTGCAAAAAAAGAAAAAAAATTGATTGTGACATCATGCATATGAGATATTCAAATGATTTTAAAGGAAAAATGAGATTTTGATTATCTACCTCACCCGAGGTTTGCTCTTCAATATAAGTATCGATACTTGACATGAGAGATGGCCATCTTTCACTTTCCTTTCATAAAATGAGAAGTTATCCTTTGCTACCCCTATTGAGCCTATTAAATTCTTTTTTGAAATAAACCCTAACCAAGGATCACCCTCCACACTAAGGGGTAAGTATGAAGAAAGATCATGTGAGTGATTTGATCCTATGTCTAAGCTTTGAAAAAATGCCTTATGTCAAGGGGCAAATGTTGAAATAAAATTAAGTTCTAAAATTTTTGAACTCACTTTGACGGTGAAAAAAAAAAGAAGAAAAAAAAAAGAATGAAAAAGAAGAAGAAGAAGAAGAATAAATAGAAAAAAATGAAAAGAAAGATATGAAATGTTTTGAGAAGTTGAAAGGATGAAAATCCTAATGAAAAGAAATGATTCATGGTTCGATTACCTTGAAAATGAAGAGAAAGATATAAATTTTTATTTTGAGATGAAAAAATAATCCTTGATTTGATTACCTTTAAACATATTTTTGGGCCTGATTATCCGTTCTTTCATAACCCCAAAACCCTGGCCTATATTACAAGCTTTAAATGTCCATTTTGATTAAGTATGAATATTTAACTTGAAGAGTTTTTCTCAAGCTTCATTCCATCTCTTTGAATTATCATTTTACTATTTTGAATTCTCAAATGCGTGGTAGAACAAAAAAAAAAAAGAGAAAAAGAAAAAAGAATGAAGCTCTGGGGTGAAAACCTAAAAAGAGGCAGTCTAGAGCAAAAATCGAAAATATGAAAGCAACCTTGGATGACTGTGCCAAGGCCCAACAAGAAGTATAAGAGAAATGATATCTTGAACCCATTAGGGAGCGCCTAACACTCTTGAGAAACTTGAGAAGGTCAACATCGCTTGGATGACTTGGTCTAAAATTGAAAATCTTTTTCTTTTCTTTGCCAAATTTTGAATCTATCTTAGTTAGTCTTGACATTAATTTGTTGAAATGCTATATATCAAGAAACTAACGGAAAGTGCCAAAATGGATTGTGTTTTCAAAACAAATCATTTTGTGAAAACCTTATTATTGTAGAAAAATCATTGTGAGTTCAGATTAAGAAATATTGATCTTTCCTTTTATGACAAAGTCTTTCTTAATGATCGAAACATTGACAAATTGAAATACCCAATTCACTTGAATGAGCCAAATTATGATTCACCTTGTCCATTCTTGGAAGTAATCACCAGTTTTTAAGAGATCCAAAATTGCATTTTTGTTTAGAAATTAGAAACTTGATTTTTGAACATGGAAAATAGTGATGTGGGGCAATTTTCATTTACCATGGGGCATGATTGAAAAATGATTTTTGGATAAATTCTTTCTTTTCAAAGAATTTTCAAAAAACAAAATATGAAAACCTTTAGGTTTAGAATGATGCATATTTGAGTTTTGAACCAGTCTGACAAGAGTGACATTTCTGGGGGCAAAACAATGCTGAGAAGGCTTTTTACCATTATGAGAGGAATGCTTTTGCAAGAATGAGATCTATTGAGTCAGTGAATGACAGAGTAGACCCTTTTGCATCATTGTTATTGAAGATTTTTCATTTGAAATTTGAATGTGCTTGAAGATGACATTTTGGGAGGGAAATAGAATGCGATGAAAACAATGAAAAAGTTTTGAAATATGTGTGTTCAAAGCCTTGGAATTAAAGATATGTTTTTTTTTAGAAAGAAAAGTGCTATGATCAACTGATGAAATTGACAAGAGGTTATCTAGTTCTAGGGCTGAATGTTTATAAGCCGAAGAGGGATAAGAAGATGAAGTGATGGGCTTGAGAACTTTTTTATCACAGTTTGAGACCTATGGGGATTGATTTTATTTGGCATTTGCATTTCATTCATGACATTCATTACAGCTACAGTTAAGCATTGCATTCTGGCATTCATTCATAAGAAAGATAAAGTTTAGACTTTGAATTCCAATTTTGAACTTAGTAAAAAGGATTGAGAATTTTCATGGATTTTTAAATTTTGAACTTATTTAAGATAAAATTTTGAGCATTCAGTTGAGGAAACCATAAAAAGTGATATTTTTCAAAGATGTTATTTTCAATAAATGATTGTTAAAAGCCTCCAAGTATGATTTTTAAGACTTCCTGGAATGATTATCAAAACCTCAAGGTAACTTTAGTATGATTTTTCCAAAACCTTCAGGTATTATTTTTCAAAGCCTCCGGGTATAAATTTTAAAGCCTTCGGGTATCATTTCGAAACCTTCCGGGTATTATCTTTCAAAGTCTCAGGGTATAAATTTCAAAGCCTCCGAGTATAAATTTCCAAAGCTTCCGGGTATCATTTTCAAAACCTCCGAGTATTTCGGGTATAAATTTTCAAAGCCTCCGGGTATCATTTCAAAACCTCCGGATATTATCTTTCACAGCCTCTAGGTATAAATTTCAAAGCATCCGGGTATAAATTTCCAAAGTCTTCGAGTATCATTTCAAAACCTCCGGGTATTTTCTTTCAAAGCCTTCGGGTATCATTTTCAAAACCTCCGGGTAAAAATTTCAAAGCTTTCGGGTATAAATTTCCAAAGCCTCCTGGTATCATTTCAAAACCTCCGAGTATTGTCTTTCAAAGCCCCCAGGTATAAATTTCCAAAGCCTCCGAGCATCATTTCAAAACCTCCGGGTATCATTTTCAGAACCTCCCGGTATAAATTTCAAAGCCCTCGGTATAAATTTTCAATGCCTCCGAGTATCATTTTCAAAACCTCCGTGTATCATTTTCAAAACCTCCGGGTATCAGTTTTAAAACCACCGGGTATCATTTTACAAAGTCTTAGGGTATCATTAGTTTGATTTGTCCCAAAATCTTTTTCAAAACCTCACGGTATCTTTAGTATATTTTTTTCTAAAAGCTTGAGGGTATCTTTAGTATTTTTTTCCCAAAACCTTAAGGTATCTTTAGTATGTTTTTCTAAAATCTCTAGGTATCCTTTCCAACACCTCAAGCTATCTTTATTATCAATTTTCAAAATCTCAGGGTATCTTTAGTTTGATTTGTCTAAAACCTTAGAGTATCATTTTTAAAACCTCCGGGAATCATTTTCAAAACTTCCAAGAATCATTTTCAAAACCCTTAGGAATTATTTTTCAAACCTCTGGATATATCTATAAGAACCTCCGAGTATCGATTTAGAACTTCTAGATAAATTTTTTAAAAATCTTAAGAGCTTTTTCTTGATGAAAATTTAAAATTGAAACCTCAGTGGAGGAGTTTTTCATAATTTTAAAGTTGAAGTCTCAGTGGAGGAGTATATTTTCACGTTGAGTTTATTTAAAGTTTATGCCTCGTTTAGAGGAGGATTTCCACGTTGGGATTTCTTTAGTAATTGGTTTCTTTTAATTTTTAAGAACATGTAAGGTGTCTACATCTTTGCACATCTCTTGATTCTTAGGAAATACATAAAGAGGGGCAGTTGTAGACATCCATTTGTGTTCGGGTGTCATTTGTATTTTAATTTTAAATTTTAACCTTAGTTATAGTTTTAATTTTTAGATAATTAAGGAAATAGAAACTCAAAAAATAAAAAATAAAAAAATGGGAAAACTGAAAAGAAAGAAAAAATGAAAAATTGAAGAAACAAGTTTGTTTAAATCCAAACTCTCTAGGATTGGGATTAGATTTTTCAAATTTTTGAGATAATATCAAGAGAGTTTTATTTGGGTTAAAACAATATTTTGATTAGGATGAGGATTCCAACCTAAATCATATTAGGACTCTAGGTGATTTTCTCCTATATAAAGAGACCCAAACTCCTAGAATTCAACAGACAATTCAAAAGACATTAAGAGGAGAAAAAAAGGAGATTCGAAAAGAAAAAAAAAAATCTTTGCTTTTGTTCTTGAAGAATTTCAGGTTTCTCAGATTTGGAGTCTAGTTTTTGAGAGTTTCATCTGGGAAATCAAAAGAGAGTAGCTTTTGGTATTTTTTGGTATTTTTTCAGAATTTTTTTTGTTATTTTATTCTGTGAGTTTGATTTTTTCGACAAGTTTAATTTTTTGGCGAAGTTTGATTTTTTTCGATACCAATTTTTGGGCGAGTTTGATTTTTTCAATGACTTTTGCTTTTTTCGACACCAACATACTGCAGCATAAGGCGACACGCGATGGCGACAGTACCAGGATCTGAAAAGTTGGCTGGCTATTCATTTGAGAATGGAGAGATATTTTTGAGGTAAAGATTTTTTTTTTTTTGTTTTAAAGTTGGTTTTCAGCTGACTTGAACAAAAAAAAAAAAAAAATTGTTTTTAAACCTATGTGAGGGTCGGGCCGCAGTACCTGCACGCGGGTCCGCCCGACCCTCATGTAATGTTTTTCTCTTTTGTTTTTTTACTTTATTTTACTTAAATCTTGTTTTTAACTTCGTTTATGTTCTTTTAAACTTTTTTCTAAATCTGTTTCTTTTTTTATATTATTATTATTTGATGTATGATGACTACATGATTGGATGTGTTGATGACATGATGACTTGTTTTTTTATTTATATATTTTTTATATGGTTATGGTTATTATATGATGATTATTATATTTATTATTATGTGATGATGATTATATGAAGATTATATTATAATTACATGATGATTTTTTTATTTATATGATCATATATATTTGATTTGTTTTGGGTGTTTATGATTATTTTTTAATTTATATATGATTTATTTATATATTTTTTCATGTTTCATGTTTAAGTTTATTTTATTTTTTTATTGATTAATTATATTTATTTGCTTGATTATTTGTGTAATATTTTATGATTATTTATTTTTTTATTTTAATTATTTTGCATGATTAATGAAATAAATTTTAATTTTTGAAAATAAAGTTAAGATTAATAAAGACTATTTAGATGAGATTAATTTAGGATAATATGTGATTAATATGGTAGTATTTTTAGGATAAGCGTTGTAGAGTGTTAATCCTTCCTCACACGTAACCGAACTCTCGAACCTAATTCTGACAAGTAGATCAGAACCTATTTTTTTTAGGGTTTTTTAGTAAGCTTATGACTAATTTAAAAAGGATAGATTCATATAAATAACTAATCACACCTAACCAAAAAAATTAATGAAAACTCCATAATTTATGTTTAACTGTTAGGTCTTAGGATTTGACACGTTATGACAATTACTTCAGTTATTTCGATAAAAAGAATACACTGCTGCTCAATTATTTGACTTTTCTCTACTAATAAAAAGAATACACTGCTGTTAAGCCTTGGCAATATCAGCCATTTTAGCTTCAACTTTTGCATATAATGAGGAAGAGAAATGGCCTGGGAGGAGGCTTCATGGGCAGCGCCTGGCTTTGTTTGTAGTTTGCAATCAACTGAATACAGCTGAGCAGTACTAGCGGCACTGTTGATTTTATTCATGGAAATCCTGCTAATAAGGTTGAGCAACACATGCTCAAGCTCCTCTCCATTGCTCCATTTGAATCCTTCTACCTTTATTAGCGTCTTGTTTTTGCAAATCAAGTTTCAAACTGGGAAATTCTTCCTTGGCATTACATAGTCCTCATCTGCAAAATCCTAATCAATCATCCAAGCAAGCAAAATCGAAATTGAACAATAAATCTTTCACACAAGAGTCAACAATTTAATGTGGTCCGACACTCAATTTGTATACATCATGAATGAGAGAAAAGATTCATTAATTGTAAGAAATTATAATCATATCAACACTCAAACAATTAAATTATTCTCAATCTAACAAACAAATCAATGAGCACTCTTACTCGGTTGTCTATGAGTACTCTCGTTCTGTCTCTAACAATCTCTAACCAAATATCGAACAATCACACACATAGCCACTCTTCCCTAGTCTCATTAGATGTCTACACACATACCATGTCTTTCTGAATTATCATCTCTAAGTACTTAAAGTACTCTATTATTGATATCACTTGACCATATATAGAATGTGATCCCTGATACTAGTAGAAAACATTTTCCTAGAATTTTATTTTCTTGAGGAAAAAAAAAAAAAGAAAACTTTTGAAATAGATAAGAGGAGGAGGGATAATAACGTTTCAATTTTGATTGCATTGTATTATTATCATCCAATTCCAGAAAAATATAAAAAGAAAGTACTAATCCTAAGACACCAAACGCATTATGGTAATATCATTAAGAGTACGTTTGGATGAGAAATTTTGATTTTTTTTTTGAAATGTTAGTATTTTAAAATGCATCAATTCAAAATACTAGTATTTGTAATTGTATTGTTTGGGTAAATATTTTTTAGAAAAAAATATGATTATTGGGATTTGATGAGGTCAAAATAAATTATAATAGAGAAAGAATAATATTAGAGATAAAATAAAAAAATATTGAAAAAAAATGCAATATAGGTGTCATTAGATTTGTAAAAATGTATAAATATTCCTAATAAATGAAAAATAAAAAATAATTTTTGAAATGAGTTTTCGTAGTTAGAAGTGAAAAAAAAAATTGCGCAAAAAAAATGAAACATATAATAAATATTAATATCTTATTAAAAAAAAAAATTTGACAAATTCCACCTCTGGAGGTGGAATTTGAAAAGGGAATTTGAGTCCTTTAAAATTTCTCTTTCAAATTTTAAGAATTTTGATAATTCTAATTTTTATTTTGCGAAACAAAGTAATTTCATTTTAAAATTTTAAAAACCTCCTTACAAATGATTTTTTTTTGTTGAAATTTTTCATCCAAACGCACCCTAAGGAATCAGGAATACCAGAACAAGACAAGCCAGCTGGTAATAAATACTAGCAGGTATTTATCAATGTTTTCCTATAAATAAATAGGATAGCAATATTGAGGGAAAACCACCATCATATTAACTTAGATGGCAAGAAATGCTGGTGTTCCTTATTGAACTCTCTTAAGTCTCAAGGTTTCCAGAGGATGGTTGTCTCAGCAATCATGGAAGTGACAGTACAAGAAAATTGTCATTTACCGACAGCATACAATCCATCAATATACACCCTAAAATCCGTCAATATAAACTCAAGACACTATACTGATGGGTGTCTTTAATGACAGAAATATGACCATCAGTATTTCATGATGGAGCTATACTGGCAATTGTGCCATCATTAAATAACTTTAAAGTGAAGTTAGTTTTTTCCTTAAATTGCTATGGATGGTCTGTCGATTTATCTACACCAATGGTGTGTATAGTCGGTATATGAATTTAACTTAGCTACGGATTAGCCGTCGGTATAGTTAGTATCTATACAAACGGGTTTTTTTTGTTGGTATAAGTACGAAAATGTCTTGACTCTATTTGCCCGTTATTATTTCCGTAGATATAGTGACACTGAACCCGTCGGTATAGATTTTGGTTTATAAGATGATATCGTCAATATAGATTATATGTTGTTGCTTTTAATATCTTTTATACATTTTGCATTATCAAAATTCCTTTTACTATAATTGTATTTTCAAATAAAGAAAAAAATTAAGTTAAAACGTAAATTTTAATATAACAAACTCGTAAAAATAAAGAAACAAAATAAATTATCTTATAATTCACAAAGTATGAGTAACAAATTAAGTCATAACACAAATTTTTAGGTTCAAATAAACATCAAATCATGTCTCCAAACATACAGTTAAAAATAAAAATAATTGTAGATACTTAATTTTGTCCGATCTTTTAAAACCAATTTTAATTTGTCCCCTACTTAGGCTCGTGTTTAATAGTTAGTAAGTTTATGATCCCAATTTTACATTTTAAGTGATTCAATTGGTGCACTTTAATTGTTAAATTTAAATTGAATCGTAAAATTATCGATTTTCAAATTCAATTTAAACCCGAGATGATAGAATATCATTCATTTTAGTCCCGATTTTTAAATATTTATCCCTATTGATTTAATATAAAAAGTGTTTTAATTAAAATGATGGAAAATAGAAAAAGAAAAAGATTTGGAAAAAATAAATGAAGGAGGGGTAACTTAGACATTTCCTCCCTCCTTCCTTCCATCCTCTAATCCTAGCCTTCCATTTTTTAAATCAAAGGGACCACATAAATGAGATAAAAAAGGGAAAAAAAAAGAAAAAAAAGTAAGGGACTTTTCATGAAAAAATATGACCATTGGATCAAATGATCCAAGAGTCCATATTAAACCTAGGAGGGAATCATAAAAAGAAAGGTTAGGTCAAAAAAAAAAAAAGGGATGCATAACTGCCAGGGCTAGAGCTAAAAAAAGGAATCTTTTCATGAATTTATTCTTTCTGGGTAAGGGTTTTTTTTTTTTCTTTTTTTTTTTTAAATAAGGTAGAAAAAAGGGAGTGAAATTTTTGGCTTTGGGGGAAGTGTCATAACGTGCCAAATACAAATTCAGCCACTAGACGTAAATATGAAGTCGCCACTAATCTTTTATAAGTTGTGATTAGGTTACCTATATGAATCTATTCTTTCTAAAGTAGTCCTAAGCTCGACTAAGGTACCCAAAAAGAATAGGTTCTGGCCTACGTTCAGAACTAAGTTCGGGAGTTCGGTTACGTGCGAGGAATGATCATCACCCCCACAACGCCTGTCTCAAAGACAGTACCTGATCAATCTTGTGATATCTAAGAAGGTCCTAATTTAAAAGTCTTTATTTCCTATGTATTTTATTGTAATAAGCATTGATTTTCGTGTATTAAATGACTCGTCTAAACCTTCCATCAATCTAGCAAAGTTTAGGCAAGCATTTTCACCTAGGAATTTCTTAAAGGTCTACTCAAGCGTAACCCCTTAAGAATTCCATCGTAGGAGAAAATCTCAACTTGTTTAATTCTTATATCTAAAGTTTCGACAATTATTAGGCTCTAATTAAGTTTTATTGAGAGAAGAAACCTTTTAATATTGAATTTCATCCTTTAAATCTTCCATCAATCTGGTAAAATTTAAAAGAAAAAATTCTCACCTAGAAATTTCTTAAAGGTCTACTCAAACGTAGGCCCCAAAAATTTCATCTTCGGAAAGATCTCAATTTATTTCTTAACCTAATTAATTCAATTATGCAAAATTATATAGTATTTATTCTTACTACTTAAATAATTTATTCTAATCTAAATCTAATCATGAGTAAAAATAAAAATAAATAAAAAAATCCAAACATTGATGAAAAAAAGTAAAAACAGTAAAGAAAGTGATAAAACGTAAAACATGAATCAAATAAAATAATAATAATAATAAAAAATCCAATAAAATAACTAAACATAATCAAAACATATATATAAAAAAAGAAATTAATAGAAGTTTGCTAAAGAAATAAACAAAAAAAAAATTTAAAAAATAGAAGTCCAGCATTTGGATAGGATCAGAGTGTTGACCCACGCGGGACAACATGACCCGACCTCTTCCATTTAAATCCACAAAGTTTTTTTTTTCTTCTTTCATTTCTCAACCGTTTAAAAAAATAATTGTCTTTATTTCAAAACAATGCCCATCTCCATTGTCTTATCACCTAGTTTCTAAAAAGGTTAAAAATCTGAGTTTTGTTTTTGAATAAATTTTTTTCCAATTTTCTTTTGGAAGTTTTGAAGAAACTAAGAGTTTTGGAAGATCTACAAAACGGACGGAAAAAGAAAGAAAGAATAATTTTTCTTCAGAAAACCGAAAACCCCATAAGTAAAGCTTTCACTACTTTTCAAAAATTTGTCCTCTTAAAATCTTAGTATTTTTTTCTCCCTCCTTGTTTGCCGTTGTTGTCTGTTCCCTGTGCTGGGGGTTCGGGTCTCCTTTTATCTACGAAAATCACCTAGAGTCCTAGAGTGATTTGGATTTGAGTTCTCATCCCAATCAAAGTCTTGTTCTAACCCAAATAAACTCTTCAATATTATCTCAAAAAAATCCAAAAATTTCATCTTAATCCTAAGAAGAGTTTGGATTTAAACGATTTTTTTTTCTCTTTTCTTTTCTTTGTTCTCTTTTGATTTTACTTTCATTTTTTATAATTCCAAAAATTAAAATTAAAACTAAAATTAAAAATACTAAACAAACACCCGGATAAAAATGAGTGTCTACAACTGCCCCTCTTTGTGCATTTCCTGAGAATCAGGAGATGCGCAAAGACGTAGAGACGTTACATGTTCGCAAAAAAAAAAAAATAATAAAATAAAAAAAACTAAACTAAACACGAAAACAAATCCCATCGTAGAAATGCTCTTCTAAACGAGGCATAAACTTTAAATAAACCCAACATGAAAATATACTCCTCCATCGAGGCTTTAACTTTAAATATCCAAATGACAAAAATTCCTATTAATGAGGGTAAAGGCTCCTTTTAACGAGGCTTCAATTTTAAAATTCCAAATGAGAAAAACTTCTCATAACGAGGCATCAGCTTTAAATTCCAAATGGTAAAAACTCTCCATAACGAGGCATCAACTTTAAATACCCAACAAAGAAAAACTCTTCCTAATGAGGTATCAACTTTAAATATCCAACGAGTAAAACACCTCATAACGAGGCATCAACTTTAAATTCCAAATGAGAAAAACTCCTCATAATAAGGCATCAACTTTAAATACCCAACGGAGAAAAACTCCTCATAACGAGGCATCAACTTTAAACTCCAAAAGGAAAAAACTCCCCATAACGAGGCATCAACTTTAAATACCCAACGAGAAAAAACTTCTCCTAACGAGACATCAACTTTAAATACCAAATGAGGAAAAACTCCTCTTAATGAGACATCAACTTTAAATACCAAAAGAGAAAAAACTCCTCCTAACGAGGCATCAACTTTAAATACCGAACGAGGAAAAACTCCTCCTAATAAGGCATCAACTTTAAATACCAAAGGGGAAAAAACTCCTCTACAGAGGCATCAACTTTAAATACCAAACGAAATTTGCAAATTTATAAATATTTTCCTTCAAAAGAAATTCAAGAATCTTACCTTAAATTCCAAATATGATTTAGCATTTCCTTATGGGTTGAAACTCCAAATTAGAATTCATATCCTCATTAGGTTGACTATCTATATTGATTCTTTCAAAATGCCATGCATGAATGCAATACATGAATGTCATGAATGTAATGTATGAATAACTGCAATGCATGAATGAAATCAACTTCCTGAATCTTTAATCAAGATAAAGGTGATGGTATATGACCTAGAGCCAATTGGATTGGACATGGGATATACAGTTAATAAAGCAAACTCCTCACTATGAAAATAGTGATACTAGGTTTTCCTTCATGTTAGTACGACAATAAGGATTTATTAAGTACTAATCGGATGAAGCCCATGGAACATAATGTCCTTGCAAAGAAATTATAAAGAGTTATAATTATGAGATCTTTATGCATCAAAGCCTTGTTCCTCAAACTGTTCCTGGCCATCGTATTGCCAAGACAGGACATTGGTAATGCTCAAAGACTAGTATATGTTAAGCTTTCTTACTTATGAAGTAAGCAACCGATCTCATAGGTTGAAGTATGAGATACTTGGGATAACATATAGGTGCTTGTCTGTTGAACAAGTTCACTGAACATGGCCTGCTATGATAACTATATTTGGTAATATCACTCTAGTGTCTATGGTAATGTTCTCTAGTACCAGTTGTGTAAATTAGTCCTCAAACTTGTGATACCAGGTCATCTTGTATGGAGATTGTCATGCTTTGATTCCATCACGAATGGGTCCCAAGAAGGGATGCTTATGGTAGGGTGGTATTGGGTATGACATGAACCATACGAAGATGAATGAGTGATCCAGAGAGGATTCACCACTCCTAGTGATAATGGAGACATATCTCGTTTGTTCTTGACTTCGGTTAACTTGATTAAGTCTTTGGCCAAAGCATGATGGATTTAGGAGAAATCTGTTTCTCTAAATTCATAAGGTTAATCATAAGTTGCGAAGAACTGATATGGATTGATCATGAGTACACACTGCACCATGCTCATGCGCTATCTGGGATATTTGGTGAAGGACCGTATTACACTGATAGGCTAGTTGCTGAAAGGTTTCTAAAAGGTCACGCTGACTTCACAATATTTGGATGGTCACGATGAGTTGCTAGATCCCGTTCTTGATCTATGAAGGTAGGTTAATGAGATTAACTTAAGTTCATTGCCAACATATTGGGAACCTAGAGGGTCACACTCATAAGGACAATAATGTATGGATTAAACATGGTATTCTATTGAGGTAAAACTTAATGGAAAAAAAGTTCTATGTTGAGGACTTAATTGAAGAGTTCAATTAAAATTGATTAAGACATAATTGAGATTTGAGAAATCCAAAGATGATGTCTTAATGAAACAAGAAAAATCAACTAGTCTTATGAAGACAAGTATAGGCGACTTTGATATGATGTACAAAGTGGTATTCGAATGGCTATGCTATATTGGGTTAATGTCATGTGATGATATTAATAGATCAATGTAATGAATTGTTCATGAAGAGAAAGAAATTTAATTGAGAATTAAATTACTTTTGTTTAGTTATTGATCTATCCAATAGTATGAATGAAAATTTAGAATAGGTCTAATAAGACTATTCTAATTTAAGACTGTCCACTTAGGATGGTTGGCCCAACTTAAGGCATTAAGGTTATTGGACTAGTATTACTACTTGTTACTACATTGGGCCTATTGATCCATCTTAGAATTAAATTGTTTAAGTTCTAAGTGGATTAATGAAAGCCTTGTGCAAGAAGCTACTACTGGCCGGCCACCCTTAGGGAGAGGAGTTAGGGTTAGCACTTGAATATATATGATATATTCTTGTTGTAGCCGTATATGAGGAGAGCCACTAGACTTGGTATATTCTGATTTTTCTTTGAGAAAAAGTTTGTTTCAAGAAGAAAACTTTTCCCAAGCAAAACCCCAAATCGCCACCTCTCTGTGATTGTTGCCGCAGCCTCTATTTTCTTGGTGTCAATCTTGCAGTTTCTCATACCTGTTTAATGAGATTTTCTTGAGAGATAAACACCATAGATAGATATTTTGTTTGTGATCTTAGGATCAACTTGCTAGCACAAGTGAATCACCGTACCTTGGAGAAGGGTCCATCAGCTGTTCATGTGGACTAGCTTTAGAGGAAGGACAACTGTACTTCTAGTGATCTTGCTGGATTCGAAACCTTGTAGATCTTGGAGTCAAAAGACACTTTCTGTTTGGATCTGCAACTTAAGGTTACGATATCTTAAGTAGGCAACTTCTAAATCATATGGGTGATTTAATTGTTTTAATTGCTATAAACCTATGTAAAACGCAAACCATAGATCCTGTTGTATTTTGGGTGCTTCTTTGTTTACTTTCGCTGCACTATTTTGATAATTTATGTTTAAGCATGAGCTCGGAGTAACCCAACAAAAGGTTCTCAAGTTCATTGTTCATCTCCTTATCCTTATAGGGTTTTCAAATTGCTGAATTGAATCTTATCGTCCTTTTGCTTCTCCAAAATTTGCTTCATCCTAAAGGTTTCCCTTCTCAAAGGTTTCAAACATCAATCATTTCCACATTCCATGTCTCTTCTTATTGCTTTTTTTGCTCAATTATCCTTAAATTTCTCATAAAAATAAATGCATTGATCTCTTAAAATTATCACTTCAATTTATCAATCATTATTCTAATTCCATAACAAATGCAATGCATCATGCATTCCCTCTATTCAATTTAAGGATATAAAGTTGAGAATAACAAATGGTGAAAAGCAATATAATCTGAAAAAGAAAGGTCTTTGTTGATGAAAACAAGAAAAAGAATTCATCTTAAAGAAATAAAAAGAATCACAAAATGTTGGGATAGTAAATCAGTATCCAGATATTGAATATTCAAACAATCTTAACAATTCAAAATTCTCTTCCAAATCAATCACATTGGTGTCTTCAATCCTTCCGAGATGATCAGACCAAACCTTGCCCCATCTTTACGAGATTTTCTGAATGACGCTATTCCTCCTCAAACTTAAGCCGTCTTTTCGGGTTTTCAACTTAGACATCCTCCAGTGACTCAAACCGTCATTTTCGAGTTTTCAATTTGAGTCCTCCTTTTTCTTTATTGATTTTATTTTATTTTAATTTCTTTTCTTTCTTTCTTTTTTCTTCTTTTCAAGCGAAATATTTCTTCACAGCATCTGAATTAACCAGATTCGGCAAATCATCCCCATCCATTTCGGCCAGAATTAATGCTCTACCCGAAAAAGTTTTTTTCACCACATACGGACCCTCCCAATTTGGCGTCCATTTCCCTCAATGATCATGCTGATATGGAAGAATCTTTTTCAAGACCAGTTCTCCCTCCCTAAAATGTCTGGGATGGGCTTTCTTGTAATGTGCTTGCGTCATTCTTTTCTGATACAATTGTCCAGGGCTAAGCGCTGTAAGTCTCCTCTCTTCAATAAGATTCAAATGTTCATAGCAATCTCGTGTCTACTATGTTTCTTGTAATTCAACCTCTTTCAACACTCTCAAAGAAGGAATTTCTATTTCAACCGGCAATACTGCCTCCATTTCGTACACCAATGAAAATGGGGTTGTTCCTGTGGATGTGCGAACCGACGTTCTATAAGCATGTAGGGCAAAAGGCAACTTCTCATGCCAATCTTTGTATATATCAATCATCTTCTCTACAATCTTCTTGATGTTCTTATTGGCTGCTTCGACTGTTTCATTCATCTTTGGGCGATATGATGCTGAGTTGTGGTGATTGATCTTGAATTGGGCACAAATCAATATCTTGCTATTCAAATTTCGAGCATTATCAGAAATGATCCTTTTCCTTAGTCCATATCGATAGATTATCTCCTTCTTTATGAACTTACATACCACTTCTCGTGTTACACTTGCATACGAAGCTGCTTCTAGCCACTTCATAAAGTAATCAATAACCACAAAAATGAATCGATGCCCATTCATCGCCTTTGGGGTGAAAGGTACAATCACATCCATGCCCACATTGAGAATGGCCATGGAGATGCTAAAACATGTAAAGCATTTGGAGGAGCGTTAATCTTATCTTCATAGATCTGACATTTATGACATTTTCGGGTGTTATAACGTGTTCCCATCGCGGGACCAGTCGAATGACGTTTAAGAAGAAACAGGGAAAGAGGAAAAGAAAAATTGTTCCTCTTAAATAGAAATGAGGGTTTGAAAACAACCTTGAAAAAGAAAATGGATTCGCAGTCGATCTTTTTTGGCTAGGTGTGATCGGTCACCTATTAAAACCGATTTTATAAAGCATTTTAAAATTAATTAAAATTTTTAAAGAAAAACTAATTTCGAGGTCTGCGCTTTAAAAACCAGAGAAAAACAAAAGCGGGTTCTGGAGTTGGTTACGTCACGGGGAAAGATTAGCACCCCTACAATGCCCGTATAAAATGGTACCTTATTAATCACGTGTTATCATGAAGTCTCGATTAAAGTCGGTTTTAGCTTCGATATTTAAAAAATAATTCACTTTAAAAAAACAATCATATTCTTTGAGAAGGATCCAGAATTTATTAACATAAAATTTTCTATATTTCTCGGTAGGCCCAGCAAAACATAGAATTTTACCTTTATTTTGAAATTCTCCGAATCACCCTCGTTTTTTGAGAAAAAGGATATTTCGTTGCTAATGATAATTGATGATATCCTTCTTGGCAGACCCAGCAGAGAACTCATGAATTATTTTAACTCGGGAACAACCTTATTTTATTATGAAAATGTCATTTTTTATTGAAATTCATTTAAATGATCATGAGTGTGCAAAAACAAATATGAATATGCAATATAAACAAAATGATATGATCACTAATTATCTCATGACATAAGCAAGAAATCAACATGGATACTAAGTACAGATAACATGGAATAATAAAAAAAATATAGCTTTTATTTTATCATGACATGGCAAAGGAATTCATGACCTAGCAAATGGTTCATGACATGGCATAAATCTTATTATGACATGGAAAAAGAATTCATGACATGGCATACATGACATGGCAAATCTTATTATGACATGGCAAAAGAATTCATGGCATGCATGACATGGCAAACATGGCATGGCAAATCTTATAATGACATGGCATACAAAAAGATCATATATGCACCAATTATAAAATGACATCATCATAAAATATGCATGAACATAAAATATGCACACATCATTATTTTAAAAAAAAAAAATTCAGGGATTTTCTTTGTGAAATTACATAAATGGCATGTGCAGAAAAAATATTTCCGCACTTTTCGAAAAACCCAACAAAGCTTGGAAAATACTTCTTTCACATAACACTTATGTAATTCAGAGTAAAATGAAAACCATACTTCGTAATTTCATAAACATGTGCATTGAAAGATTTCTTGACCTCCCCAACAAACTCGACAAAAATTAAGAAATGATTCTTGCCAAATATTTATGAATCCGAGAAAGTACGTTTTTATGCTAAATTAAGTAAAAACCGTTTTCAAAATATTCAATGCATGAAAATGGAATGTGTTTCTCTCTTAAAGAGAGGATATTCGAACACCTAAAAAGATGTTCGACTACCTTTGAAAGAAACTTAAATTGGAATTCAAAATTGAAGGATTTCGGGCACGAATTTTGGCTCGGATTAAGGGGCATCCGAATGCCATTGTTTGACATCCGAATACCTCTAAACGAACCTTAATGCAAACATTTTGAAAACCAAAACAAAGTAAAAAAAAGAAGCAATTTTGAAAGGAAAACACAAGGTGGCCGAATCGCCTAGTGTAGGAATAAAGACGTAAACTCATTTTTGAAGTTCGTTTTGACTACCCATGACCCGCTTTAACAAAACCTTATTTTTTTTTTATCCTTGGATGACCAAAAAATGACCTAGAACAGCCCACTACCAGTCTCGGCCAGCCCCCTGAATGCAAGAAATTTTTTGGCTCTTAACTTGTTTCAAAGCTTGTTTTTAACCACCGAAACTCGATTTTATCAAACTATTTTTTTAACCCTTAAGAAAAATAAAAATAAAAAAAAAAACAGAAATTTTAACCATGGGCTCATCTAAGGATTTACTAAATGATGTTAAAACAATTTTTTATTTGGACAAAAAATGAATAGGCCGAAATTGCCCCAAAATGATCATATCTAACTAAAACTAGTTTTGAACCTTTAAGGAAAACTCAAAAAAATCTGAAATTTTAACCATTCACTCATCTAAAGATGTACTAAATGAGGTTAAAACAGTTTTTTATTGGGACTAAAAATGCATTGGAAAAATATTGCCCGAAATCAGCAACTTCTATCTTTAAAACATTATTTTTTCCAGCTAGTTTGAAATCAAGATTTTGGCTATGGGCATTAGTTGATCCTAACGAAAATCATGCTGGAAATGGTTTGAACACACGATTTACAACAAGAAAAAATGATTGGCTCAAGGCTAGCCCCTTGGATGTTAATCCGGCTATAGCCATCACTTTGTAAAAACCAAGATCATTAAGCTCAACATCATTTTTTCAAAGAGAAATAAGCAATATAAAACACACAACCAGCCCAATATATATATATATATATATATATATATATATATGGAAATGAGAATATACAAGCAAGGAGATGTAAATAAACAAGAAAAACTAAGGTTGGCTCAAGGTTAGCCCTTTGGATACTAGATCCGGCTATAGCTATCACTTGGTAGGAACCAAGATCATCAAGCTCAAAGACCCTTTTATTTCATTTTTTTGAAAGAAAACAAGGGAAGCTCATCTATCCTACAACAATAGCACAACCCACATCCAATAGCGAACAAGAAAAATGAAGCTAACACAAGCACACCAGAGGCCTTCTAGTTCCGGCCAAAGCAAAATATGTAGGAAAAAGTTTTGCAAACTTTGTTATTTGGTGAAAAAAGAAGAAGAAGAAGAAGATTTCTTTAAAAACTTTTGAAAAACCTTAAGAAAAGAAGATAAATACAAAGAATAAAGCTTGAAATAGATGGAAAATACAATGGAAAAGAAAGAATAAGGCAAGCTACCTTAGTAAACTTCCAAGATCAAGAACTTTGAACCTCCCTTTTTCCTCCTTTCATCTCTACCTTTCCTTTTCTCCTTGTGAAATTTATCATCCAAGATAAGTAGTGAATGAATGGTGTAAAAAAAAATCTCCTTTTCCTCCTATAGCCTTGGCCTAAAACCACCATTTTCCATGATTTTTCCTCACTTCAACTTCCCTTGATCTCCTCTTCTTATTCTCTTTATTTTGTCCTCCAAGACTCCTCATAAGATGCCTAATCCATGCCTCAAAAGATCACATTTACAAAGCTTTAAGACCCCGAGAACCGTTTCTTCCCGCACAAGTGGCAAAGAGGCAATAAAACTTCATTAAGGAAAATTAGCCAGCACCGCGGCGCCGAGCTCTAAGCCCTGCTGCTGCATCTTCTCATGCTTCTTTCGCCTATTTGGATAACCAAATCTTATCCATTTTGTGCGTGTAATATATCGTTGGAAATATTTTCAAGTCAGCTTCAAAAGTCAAGAAGGAAGTTTCTTTAAATGAAAAACGTAAAATCATGTTTCCTTAGCAGCAAGCTTCAGAGGTTAAATCTGTCTTCTTGCTTAGCACCTAGAATTTGATATGTTGGACTCCAACATCTTCTTCTATCTTGTGATTGAGATCTTGTAAACTCTTTAAATTCCTAATTGGCATGTTTTCACTTCAATCTCGTAAATATACTTTGTTTAAGGGGCCCAGACAAAATTAGGTGTCTACATCGGGCATAGTCAATACAGTCATTCTTTATTGTCAACCAATAATAACCTGCCCTCATTATTTGCCTAGCCATTATGTGACCATTCGCATGTGCCCCAAAAATTCCATCATGCACCTCTTCTAATATCTTCTTTGCCTCTATAGCATCGACGCATCTCAAAAGCACTTGATCTCGACTCCTCTTATACAAGATTTCTCCATCAAGAAAGAATCCCATAGCCAATCTTCGGATGAACCTTTTATCATTATTTGTGGCGTGTTCTAGGTATCGCTGGTATTTGTATATTGCATGATATCATAATACCAAGGCTGACCATCAACTTCTTCTTCAACATCTAAACAATGAGCTGGCGACTCTTTCAAATCAAACTTGATTGGTTGAATTTCAGCATTTGCATCCAGCTTAAACATTGCAGCCATGGTGGCTAAAGCATCAGCCATCTGATTCTCCTCTCAAGGCAAGTGTTGAAACTGAATTTTTCCAAATTGATTGATTAACTCAGCAATATATTTCTGGTATAGGATCAATTTTCGAATCCCTTGTCTCACACTCTCCATTCAATTGATAAATAACCAAAGCTGAACCAACATATACCTCTAACATATCAATCTTCTTTTCAATTGCAACTTGCAAGCCCATGACACATGCGTCATACTCGGCCATGTTGTTGATGCAATTAAAATCCAATCTTGTAGTTATCGGATAATATTGACCATATGAGGATATAAAGACCACCCCAATTCCATGCCCTAAAGCATTGGAGGCTCCATCAAAGAATATCTTCCAGGGTTTTTCTTCACACTCTTCATCATCATCTTTATCTAAAATAGTCATTAAATCCCCATATGGGAAGTCAAAATGCATTGGCTCATATTCTTCTGAAGCTCGATCTGCCAGGAATTCGACTACCACGCTTTCTTTAATTGCTTTTTGAGTTACATAGACAATGTCATACTCATAATGTGATTTTCCATCTTGCAATTCTTCCTGATAATGAAGGCTTTTCAAAAATGTACTTAAGAGGATCTAATATTTCTATGAGCCATGTTGTATTATAAAACATATACTACCTGAGTCTGTCAGCTGTCCATGCTAGAGCACAACACATCTTCTCTAATGATGAATATCTAGACTCATAGTCAGTGAACTTTTTGCTCAGATAATAGATGGCATGCTTTTTCTTTCTTGTTTCATCTCGTTGCCCCAAAACACATCCCATGGATTTCTTAGACACTATCAAATACAAAATCAATGGCTTTCCTAGAATTGGTGGAACTAACACTGGCGGATTTGACAAGTATTCTTTAACTTTTTCAAAAGCTTCCTGACATTCTTCATTCCACTCACCAGTATCATGCTTGCGAAGAAGCTTGAAGAGAGGATCACATTTGAAAGTAAGTTGGGAAATAAAGCATGCTATATAATTCAACCTTCCCAAGAAATCTCTCATTTCTTTTTGCATATGAGGAGAGACAAATTCTGAATCGCCCGTATTTTATTATTATCCACTTTGATTCCTCTTTCGCTAACCATAAAACCCAGCAATTTCCCTGACTTGACACTGAACGTGCACTTGGCAGGATTTAGTCTTAGCTGGAACTTTCTCAATCTTTCAAATAATCTCTTGAAATTAACCAGGTGATCTTCTCCGTCACAGGATTTTGTAATCATGCCATCCACATACACCTCGATTTCTTTGTGCATCATAACTTGGAACAGAGTCACCATCGCCCTTCGATATGTAGCTCTAGCATTTTTCAATCCAAAAGGTATGAGTTTATAGCAAAAGTTCCCCACATTGTAATAAATATGGTTTCCTCTATATCCACTAGGGCTATTTTAATTTGGTTATACCTTGAAAAACCATCCATGAACGAGAACGTGGAATGTCTAGTAGTGTTATCTACAAGGGTGTCAATATGAGGCAAAGAAAAGTTATCTTTTGGGCTTGCCTTGTTCAAATCTCTGTAATCCACACACATTTGCACTTTCTCATCTTTCTTAAGAACCGGGACTATGTTCGCTACCCACTCTGGATATTTTGCTACTTCCAGAAAGCCTGCATCAAACTGCTTTTTCACTTCTTATTTGATCTTTAACAACATTTTTGGCTTCATTCGACTTAACTTTTGCTGCACTGGCATGCATTCTAGCTTCAAAGGCAACTTGTATTCTACAATTCTTGTATTCAAACTCGGCATGTCTCGGTATGACCATGTGTTTACATCCACAAATTCTTTGAGCAACTATTCTAATCTTTTCTTTTGAACAGTCGGCAATGATGTGTCAATTTTAACTTCTTTTTTATTCTTTTTATCTCCCAAATTAATCATCTCAGTAACCTCTTGATGTGGCTTAATCAGTTTATTTTCTTGTTCCATTAACCTTAATAAATCAGGAGACAAAGTATATCATCTGAATCCTTTTCATTATCAAATTCACCAACATAAACTGAATTTTCAAAATCGAATCCCGAATTATTGTTATGATTGTCTTTACATTCATTACTTTGAATCCTGAGATTGAATAAAATTGAAAGAATATGGATTGGTATACGAAGAAGGAAAAAATGGCAATGATGAATGAAAAGAGGGAATGAAAATGCATCACACTACTATTTTATTAAAATAATGAAAGATAAACTAGCCCATACATAAAAGACCATCCCTAATGCCTTGGGCATGAGCAACTAGGGACTTGACTCATTGCATTACATTTTATGAGATTCAAGGATAACCGACAGCTTTGTCTTCTTCCAATTACCCAATTGCATTTCTGGTGAACATAGGTACACAAGCAAATCTTCTTCATCATCCAACTTTTTTCCTCCTTCAAACTCCATATTATTTGCACTTAACTGTTCTCTAATTTCTTCTTGAACCTGTTCCAACCTATCCATCCTTGAAGCTTGCTCTTCAGCCATAATTCTAGCTTTTGATCGAGTATTATAAGGATGACGAACAGACTGTTCTGAAGATTTTGATTGCCGAGCTATCCTTGAACCTTTTGTTATCCAAATTTTAGGGTTAGGAATATCATGTTTGGTTAAGTTGTCATATAGTTATAAGTATGCATGCATGAATGACTTATAGATGCAAAATGAAATGCTTTGCCACATAATAGTTATTGATAAAAGGAATCTTTATTAGAAAATTATTATTTAAAAAATCCAATAAAATATCCATAACATCCATGACATCCATAAAATAAAACCTAGAATCTACGGCCTCTAAATGAACTTTATGATCTGTTTGTAGTGTTTTGGGCTTCCTCCAAGAGTTCAGATAACTGTCGACCATTTGGTTGGAATGGATACATATTTGCCTTCAGCTCTTCGATCCTGTTGTTCATCTCTTTTGTCTTGCGAACGCCTATGCAGATCTGGTCGAACAAATGCTTGAGATGATCCTATTTTTGTCCACATTCTCCTTCCAATTTCTCGAGCTTGTGGGTTAACTCTTGGCATTTCTCTTTCCATTTCATGCGTTCTAAGTATGCCTCTTCATTTTCTACTCTCATATATTCGAGCTCCGAAGCCCTTTGTGAGGCCAAATCGTCCAGCTCTTTAAAGGCCATCTTCCATATATTGTATTCATGATCTAGTTTATGAATTCTTTCATCCCGCTCAGTCTGGTCGTCTTCTATCTTCTTCATCTTTGCTGGCAATCTCCTGTTTTCCTGCTCTAGTTCATCTTCTTCTCCCTGCAGCTTCCTCTTAATTAACCCAACTCCTAGCATGGGATCTGGCTGTGTGAGTTGAGGTGGGACGCCATGATTTTCTTTTTGAGAAAGTACCATATCATTGGCTCGCCTAGCATGCCACACAAAGTATTCAGCGGTAGCATCGTTCGAAAGCCTCCCTTAGTTGACTCGGATGGTTTATCTCCAAGCCTTGGTGAGTTCATCCTTCTTCTCTGAGGTTCCTTCATCTGCATAAGAGAATGTCAAACAGCTGAGCCCATGCGCCATAGGAGTAAATTGCTCATGTACAGACTGCTTGCGGACCAAGATGGGTGGGTAACTAACAACCCCCTTTAATCTTGGGAGAGGTACCAAAGGTTGATTTCCGCAACTGTACAACACAGAACTAGGCCTCATCCAAGGATCTATCCACACAATATTTCAATTGTGGAAGGACGATATCACCAATCACCTTTTGTGTAGACATTTAATTTTGTCCGAGCCTCTAAACAAGGTATGTTGTCCTTCAATTTAAATTTTTCTAAGCTTACCTCTTCTTCATGGCTTAGTGACTTAGCATTTGGGTCCGTGAAGTGGGCGTGCCATTTTTGATATTTCGGATCGAAAAAGTCAAAGTTGACTAAAAAGTCAAAGTTGACCAAAGTCAAGTCAAAAATAAAAAGTCAACTTTGAAAAATAAAGATTAAAATGGAAATTTAGGTGTTAAAAAAGTAATCTTGATGTTTTTAGTGTCAATTTTGAACATTTGAGGGATGAAATCAAATGGAAGCGAAGTGAACAAAAATGGTGGAAAATGCATGGTGGGTTCGACCAAAGTGTTCAAGGCAAGGGGAAGGCCTATTTTTTATCCAAGTGGATGGAAAATTTTTGGTGAAAATATGGAAGCCCATTTTTCTAATTGGATGGGAAATTTTTGGTGGAAATATGGAAGCCCGTTTTTGCTTAAGTGATGGCAAATTTTGGTGGAACTATGGAAGCCCATTCTTTAATGCCTAAGTGGTAGGATTTTTTTTTGGTGGAAGATGATGGAACATTTTTCAAGACCAAATGGAAGGATGACGAGTAGGAAATGAAGAGCCCAACTTGTGTGAAAAAATATGGAGAGCCCAACTTTAGGAGTGCATGTATGATTTTGTTTTTTGTGGGAGGCCCAAATCTAAGGTCCATGTAGGAGATGGATGAAGGGTGAGTTTAGAATTAAGTAAAAGTTGTAGGAGTATTGTGTGTAAATAAATGAGGTAAAGTTGTAATTAAAAAGGATGAGTGGAAGATGTCCTTGGAGGAGCTAAATGACATGTTAGTAAATAAATGGATAGGTGATAAGAGCAAAGGACATGAGTCATCTTATTAGTAAATGAGTTGGCATTTTTGGCCAATGTGAGTCATTCTTGGAGGCTAAGTTGGATGACCATTGGCTAGCCAATGGGTGGTAAACTTAATGAGGAAGGGGTGAATCCCATTGGTCAAAGCATGTGATGTTGCCAAGTGGCTAAAAAAAGATGACACTAGAAGCTTGTAGAGATATTTTTTGGCCAAGGCATTTGGAGAGAGGGGGGAGATTTTTTTTTCACTCATGCACTCTTCATTTTCAGCATAGGGCAGTAGCTAAAAATCACTAAGGAGAAAAAAGAAAAGAAGAGAGAAAAAGGAGAAAAGAGGAGGAAGTAGAGAGTTTTCTTGAAGCTTACCTAAGGTAGCTTCCTTTCTTTTATTCTTCATTGCCTTTTCAAGTTCTTTTCTTCTTCCTTTATACATAATTTTCAAATTCTTTTCTTCAAAAATAAAAGATTTCAAAAAGGTTTTCAAAAGATCTTTTCTCTTCTCTTTTTTAAAAAACAAAGCTTTACAACATTTTTCTTTTGCTTTTCCACATGGTCGAAACCTTTGTTTTCTCCTTGCCATATTTTTTTGCTTCATGTATTCATCTTTGATATATGTTTCTTATGGTCTATTGAGTTATTTGATGCCATTTCCTTCTTATTTCCTTTGAAATGTTGAGGTTATGAGCTTGGTGATCTTAGTTTCATCCAAGTGATGGTTAGATTGGATTAACATCCAAGAGGCCAACCTTGAGCCAACCTTTGTTCATGTTGCTTATCTATGTTTTTGCTTATATCTTGTCCTTTTCATGTGCATACTTTGCTGAATGAGTCTATTGTGGAGCATTGTTCATGTTACATATTTATTTTTCTTGTTGGAAAAGTGATTATAAGCTTGATGACCTTGGATTCTTCAAAGAGATGATTAGGCCGAATTAACATCCAAGAGGCCAACCTTGAGCCAATTACTTTATTTGCATTAAAACATGTTTTTAAAATGATTTTCAGCATGATTTTGGTAAGGATTAATCAATGGTCTATAGCCAAAATCTTTTTTTTTTTTTCAAAGTGTTGGAAAAACAATGTTTTAAAGGTTAGATTTGGTAATTTTGGGCAACATGAGTCTATGCATTTTTTGTCCAAAAAAAACTGTTTTAACCTCATTTAATATAGTTTTAGATGAGTCTGGTTAAAATTTCATATTTTTTTTGAGTTTTCCTTAAGGGTTTATAAAAATAGTTTTGACAAAATTGATTTTAGGTGGATTATGGTGATTTTGAGCAATATGAGTCTATGCAATTTTTGTCCAAATAAAAAACTGTTTTAACCTTATTTAATACATTCTTAGATGAGTCCATGGTTACAATTTCATATTTTTTTGAGTTTTTCTGAAGGGTTAAAAAAACAGTTTTGATAAAACCGGTTTTTAGAGGTTAAAACAAGCTTTAAAAAAAGTTAAAGGCCAAAAAAATTTCTGCCCTAGGGGGGCTGGCCAAGACCTGTAGAGGGGCTGTTCTAGGTCATTTTTTGGTCCTTCAAGGTTAAAAAATAAGGTTTTGTTAAATCTGGTTATGGGTAGTTAAAACGAATTTCAAAATCGAGTTAAAATTTGGTCATTTTAGTGCTAGGAGGTCTCGGCCAACATTGTTTTCTTTTAGAAAAATTGCATCTTTGTGTTTTCTATGGTTTTAAAACACTTCATAGAAGCTCACTTAGAGGTATTCGGATGTCAAACAATGGCATTCAGATATCCCTTAAATCGATCTAAAATTCGCGCCCAAAATCCTTCAAATTTTGAATTTCAATCTAAGTTTCTTTCAAAGGCATTAAGATACCTCTATAGGTATTTGGATGCCCTCTCTTCAAGAGAGAAACATATTCCGATAATGGCCCATTTTTCATGTATTGAATATTTCAAAAAGCGTTTTTCTACATTTATCATAAAAACGTGCTTTTTTGATTTCATAAGCATTTGGCGAGAATTATTTCTTAATCTTTGCCGGGTTTGCCAGGGAGTTTAGGAAATTCTTCAACGCACGTGTTATGAAATCTTAAAGTATGGTTTTTGTTTTATTCAAAATTACGTAAGTAATTTTTAGAAGGATGTTTTTCCAAAACTTTGTCGGGTTTGCCGGGGAGTTCGGTAAAATGTTCTAACGTATACCATTTATTTAATTTCACAAAGAAAATCCATGAAAAAAAATTTTAAAAAACTATTGTGTGCATATTCTATGATCATGATATTTTAATTAATGTGTATATTCCATGATTATGCCATTTAATAATTGATGTTCATATTGTTATCTTAATCATGCTATTTGATGGTTGATGTGCATATGATTTTCTTTTCAATGCCTTGTCAGGATTAAATGTATGCTATGTCATGATAAAATATGTGCCATGTCATGATGAAATATGTGTCATGTCATGATAGAATATATATCATATCATATCATATCATATCATAATAATGTTTATGCCATGTCATGATAGATGATGTATTACGTGATTTATGTTCATATTTTAATTATGTTTGCATATTCATATTTATTTTCTTAAATGAGTTTAAATGCATACAAAAATTGATGGTTTGCTAATAAAACGAGGTAATGGTCCCGAGTTAAAATAATTCATGAGTTCTCTACTGGGTCTGCCAGGGAAGATATCATCAATTATCATTAACAACGGAACATCCTTTTCTAAAAAGGAGGATGATAAGAATATTTTCAAAAATAAAGAAAATCGCATATTTTGCCAGGTCGACCGGGTATAATTGCTTTTAAAAGAGAATTATTTTTAAATACCGAAATTAAAACCAACTTTTTTGAGACTTAATGATAACACATGATTAATAAGGTACATTTTATACGGGCGTTGTGAGGGTGCTAATACCTTCCCTGTGACGTAATTGATTCCCGAACCCGTATTTTGATTTTCTATGGTTTAACGTGGACCTTAAAATTGTTTTTTTTTTTTTTTGAAATATTTTAATTAATTTTAAAATGTTTTATAAAAATTGGTTTTAATAGATGACCGATCACACCTAGCCAAAAAAGATCGATGGAGACTCCTTTTTTTGAGGTTTTTCAAAACCCATATTATTTACGAGGAATCAATTATTTCTTTTCCTCTTCTCCTCTAATGTCATTTAGCAGTCGCGAGATCGTTATGACATTTTGTTCTTGGCTCTGGCCAAACACTGTTGCAGAATTCTTGAATGGGGATACTGGAGGTGAAATATGGCTTACGGAACTTTGCTTCGATGCACTCAAGTTCGCTTTTCATCCATATGTACAACAGCTGCACGCATCCAGTAAAACGTCCATTTCCCAATCGTCGAAAATGATTCAACAATTTGATGGTTTCTGCCGATATTGTCGGTGCCACGTTCAGTCGGTGCTCAATTTGTTCAACCAGGTCTACTACGGCCATCTCGATATGTCCTAGGACTTTGGAAAAAATAACCATCCCATAAGGGCAAGTGCCATCGCTTCGACGAGATCATTCTGTGTAAGGTCCAGATGAACCTCATCGAGGAGTATAGACACATAGCTGGCTAGTGAATAGTCTCCTACCTTTCGCTGAACTTCTTTAGATTTCAGCTTCAAACTACTTGAGGATTCAGACTTTGCATACTCGGATCTTGCTAAGCTCTCCATGGATGTTAGTAAAGATTCTCTATATCAAAGACTATTACATGGCAAGATTTCTAGTATGATCTGATGATGCAAATGCATAAGATATGAAAGAAAATGGTTAGAAATATTTACGTAAAAATGAAAGCAAGAAAAGAATCAAAACCAGCCAAAGTATGAAAATTTACATGTGAACAACCATAAGTATACATGAGATAATCAGAGTGAGAAATATTCTTTCATGTGTCCTATTTTGGATTATTTTCTACAAAATGGTTGGCATTGCTCTATCCTAAGGTTGGCCACTTAGGTATTGACTATATGCTGGATGAAGTGTTCAAACAATCTAAAAAGGTCCCCAGATTGCTCCTCATTGTCATCCAAGTTGGATTAGTAAGGCACCTCGATCCTCACCCGTTGCAGGCTATAAGCAAAAAGGGTTCAATCTAGGTAGACGTGTTTCCCTAAGCCCATACGAATGTTTCGCTAGCCCATCCGGAGGTTATCACCTCAGAAGGCCAGGTACTTTACTCTCTCCTAAAGGGATGAGCTCGGTACAGAGCTTATGCGTATGCTATATGCAATGTGTATGAAGGAAACATGGCAAACTCTAATTTTCCTTTACCAAGCAAAAGAGAAGCAATAATTATTGGTACAATAAAAAAAATAACATGTTAACAATGCAATAAATAAAATATACAAATTCAAGACCAATTATTAGGACCTATGGTTTCACAAGAACAACTCATGGCTCAACTCTCTGATGTCCCCAGTGGAGTCGCCAAACTGTCATAAAGTGCCAAATACGAATTCAGCCGCTAGACGTAAATATGGAGTCGCCACTAATCTTTTATAAGGTGTGATTAGGTCACCTATATGAATCTATTCTTTCTAAAATAGTTCTAAGCTCCACTAAGGTACCCTAAAAAGAATAGGTTCTGGCCTACATTCAGAACTAAGTTAAGGATTTCGGTTACGTGCGAGGAAGGATCGGTACCCCACAACGCCTGTCTCAAAGACAGATCCTGATCAATCTTGTGATCTAAGAAGGTCCTAATTTAAAAGTCTTTATTTCCTATGTATTCTATTGCAAATAAGCATTGATTTTTGTGTATTAAATAACTCGTCTAAACCTTCCATCAATCTGGCAAAGCTTAGGCAAGCATTTTCTCTTAGAAATTTCTTAAAGGTCTATTCAAGCGTAACCCCCTAAGAATTCCATCGTCGAAGAAAATCTCAACTTGTTTAATTCTTATCTCTAAAGTTTGGACAATTATTAGGCTCTAATTAAGTTTTATTGAGAAAAGAAACCTTTTAATATTAAATTTCATCCTTTAAATCTTCCATCAATCTGGCAAAATTTAAAAGAAGAAATTCTCACCTAGAAATTTCTTAAAGGTCTACTCAAGCGTAGACCCCTAAAATTTTCATCTTTGGAAGATCTCAATTTATTTATTAACCTGATTAATTCAATTATGCAAAATTATATAGTATTTATTCTACTACTAAAATAATTTATTCCAATCTAAACCTAGTCATGAGTTAAAATAAAAAAAAATCCAAACATTGATGAAAAAAAGAAGTAAAAATAGTAAAGAAAGTGATAAAACGTAAAACATGAATCAAATAAAATAAAATAATAAAAAATCCAATAAAATAACTAAACGTAATCAAAACATATATATAAAAAAGAAATTAAAAGAAGTTTACTAAAGAAAATAAATAAATAAAAATAGAAGTCCAACATTTGAGTCAGGTCAAAGTGTTGACCTACGCGGGTCAACATGACCTGACCTCTTCCATTTAAATCCCTAAAGTTTTTTTTTCCTTCTTTCATTTTTCAACCGTTAAAAAAAAATTGTCTTTCTTTCAAAACAATGCCTATCTATACTGTCTTGCTACCCAGTTTCTAAAAAAGGTTTAAAAATCTGAGCTTTGTTTTTGAATCAATTCTTCCCGAACTTCTTTTGGAAGTTTTGAAGAAATTAAGAGTTTTGGAAGATCTACAAAACGGAAGGAAAAAGAGAGAAAGGAAAAATACCTTTTGTTTAGAAAGCTAAAAACCCCAGAAGTAAAGCTTTCATTGCTTTTCAGAAAATTTTCCTCTTAAAAATCTCAATATTTTTTTCTCCCTCCTTGTTTGCCGTTGTTGTATGTTCCCTATGCTGGGGGTTTAGATCTCCTTTTATAGAGGAAAATCACTTAGAGTCTTACAGTGATTTGGATTGGAGTTCTCATCCCAATCAAAGTCTTGTTCTAACCCAAATAAACTCTTTCAATATCATCTAAAAAAAAATCTAAAAATTTAATCTTAATCCTAAGAAGAGTTTGGATTTGAACGATCTTTGTTTTTTCTCTTTTCTTTTCTTTTTTCTTTTTTGGTTTTTGTTCCCTTTTTTTTATAATTCTGAAAATTAAAATAAAAACTAAAATTAAAAATACTAAACAAACACCCAGATAAAAACGGGTGTCTACAAGAGGAGGAAAGAAAAACAAAAGAAAAGAATGATTTTTTTTTTTGGTTTTGGGGAGTCAGACGGTCAAGTAGGGAACCTTTTGAAGAAATAGAGGATTTTGTTTAGGGAGGGCACGGGAGAGATAGAGAAAAAGGGAGTGTTTTTCTAAAACAGAGTAAGTAGCATCTTTTTGGAATGGGATTTAAAAAAAAAAGCGTACATGACAAAGGAGGGCTGGTTGGAGGACGATTATTAAAAAAAAGAAAAAAAGAAGAAGGATTCTTTCTAGAAAAGACTAGGCACGACAGAAGAAGAAGTCTAGGAGAAAAAAGGGGAAATCTTTTAATGAAAAAAAAAAAAAAGCAGAAGATATTTTGGAATGGGGTGATTATTTAGGTGTTTTGGAAAGGGCAGTACAAAAAAAATCTAAAAAAAAAGAGGGGACTGACGTTAAAAGGGAGAAAAAAAACTTTTTTCAAAAAAATAGAATTTTGGTTTTGGTGAAGGGTTTTTTAAAATAGTAGATAGCAGCTTTAGGTGAGGGTATTTTTCTAGGAAAAAAGGGTAGGTAGTAGCTTAGGACCACGAGGAGAGGAAAAAAGAGAAGAAGAAAATAGAGAAAAAAAAAGAAATGAGTTGAAAGAAAAAGGTAGTGGAGTTTTTCTTGAGGTGAATTTTCTTCTCCTTTCTATTGTGCTTGCCTTAGTTTTTGCTAGTTTTTTAAACTTTTATTAAATAATTTTAGTAAAACTAGTTTTCAAAAGCAAGATGAGTTATAACCTGATGATCGATTGCCATTTTGGCTCTTAGTGATAGTTGAGCCTGATTAAATTCCATGGCCAAATTTGGGCCAACCCGTTGCTCTGAAAAAAACATTTTCAAAATCCTCTGGTTGATTTTTGGCTAAGATTAAATTCATTAATTAATGGTCAAGGTCTATTTTTTTGAAACATTGGGTATATCAAAGCTTACACAGATTGGATAATGAGATTTTTGGGCTATATTTTTCTTTCTTCTAAAATAAAGGATGAACCCATGTTCATTTTCTTTTTGGTGAATAAAATTATTTTTTAAGGTGTTTTAATCAAATTTTTGGAAAATAAGTTGGTATTTTTGTTTTTTGTTTTTTTTTTTTGTGTGGAAAATAAGTTGGTATTTTTGTTTATAAAATTGAGTTTGATTTTACTTTGTCGAGTTTTAAACTTAACATATGTTTTTCAATTTGATTTTCTTCCATTTCTAGAATATAGTGTTTGAGGCAAACCAGAGCGTATTCAAATACCCTATCCATAGTATTCAAATACCCCTATTTTAAGCCCAAAATACCTTAAATATATTTTTTGTTACTGTTTGAAATTTGTTCATGGACATTCGGGTGCCCTTTCAAAGCATTAGAATGCCCTTTGAATTCAAGTAAAAGTGACTTGCCCAGAAAGGGTATTTGGATGCCATCTCCTTGGCATTCGGATGCTTGACCCCTTTTCAATTTTGTTGATATTTTCTCCTAGATGTTCGAATGCCCCTTTATGGGCATTCGAATGTCTTCAATTGGAAAAGAGAAATACATTTACGTCATACTGGACCCTTTTCATTTATTTGCCTATTTATTCATTTTTGCCATTTATTTACTTATTAATTTATTTTCTGTTTATCTAATTTATTTTTTTTCCATTTATTTATTTACTCGTATTTATTTACCTTATCGCAATTTATTTTACTACAATTTACTTTATTGCATTTATTTACTTTTTTCGAATTTTTTATTTATTTACTTTATTCGCAATTTACTTTATCGTATTTATTTACTTTTCCCCTTTTTTTATTTATTTACTTTATTCGCAATTTACTTTATCACATTTATTTACTTTTCCCGAATTTTTATTTATTTAATTTATTCATAATTTATCTTATCGCATTTATTCATTTTTATTGCATTTTTTATTATTTATTTATTTATTTACTTTACAAGCAATTTATTATTCTGAAATTTACCTTCTTGCATTTTACTTACTTCGTGCATTGCTCTTTACTTTTTTGATTTATTTAATTTGCTTAGTTAAATTATTCGTCCTTTAAATTTCATGAGTGTTAATTTGATATTCAAAATGAAAACAACAAAAATGTTTTTATAAAAAGATGAAAAATCAATAATGTGATGTAGTGAGATGGCCATGTTATCTCCTCTGGGTAGCTAGAGGGGCACTGCCCTATCTTCTTGCAAGGAAACATTATCCTAGTTTTGAGTCAATGTGAGGATTCTCAGAAGAAAGAATAATTTCCTAAATATTCTCATGTTGTGGGAGGGTCTAGTAAATTTTTCGACGCAAGAAGTTTTCGTAGTATCTCGCCTTAAAAATGATGATAATTATCTTTCCAAGAACAAAACTGAAATTTTAAGTGTTTGTTATTATTTGGGCCATCCTTTATTTATTTTTGTCATGTTTATTGTTTTCTTTCAATAATGCATTCGAGTAATTACCTATTCAAAATTGAGTATTTTGTTTTGAACAATAGAATAAGACAATATCCCGAGTAAAGGTAATTATTGGATTTTCGCTGGATTGCTAGGGAGAATTCCAATAATTATCTTTCGCAAATGAATATCCTTATAAAAGAGCGAGATGTAATTTTAAATAAAAAATTCCTATATTATCATAACTGACGAAGGATATAGGAAAATTTATTAAAATAAGACCCTATTTCACTCTCAAATAATTTTCAAACCATTTGTGTAATATAATTGAGGGAATTATCTTTAAATACCGAAGCTAGAACCATTTTTTGTCAAGATAAAAGATAATGTATGAGAAATTGTTACCATTTTTAAACGGGCATTGTGGGGATGCTGATACTTTCTCACACATAACCAAATTCCGAACTCATTTTGTTTTTATCTTATTACGCAAACCTCAAAAGTTGTCTTTTTAATAAATCTTAATTAATTTTAGGGTTTTCAAAAAGATAAATTTTTATATATGACCAATCACACCTGTCAAAAAAAATTTGATAACAACTCTTTCATGGTTTTCAAAATACTTTTAATTTTCACATCTAGCGGTCGAAAACTGTTATTATAGCTTGCCGACTCCACTAAGGATAGTTTTTGGAGATCTCAAGCCAATGATTAATCATGTATTATTTTAAAATTTTCTTTAATGGTTCTAATCAATATTTAGATATAATTTTATTTTTGGAAATATAGAACTTTTTGTAAAGAAAAAACAATAGTTTTAAAAGAAATTCATTTGCATTCATGATTTTATTATAGTTCCTTTTTATACACTATATCTATTTTTTGTTTTACATTATTTGTTTCTATTAAACTGTGGGGCATTTAAGATAGGGGTTATAGAATAAGTGGTCAAAAGTTTGTTCGTAATTTCGCACACATCTAACACATGCATATCATGCATGATCTTGCTGTCAAGTTTTCGTCCTTTTTAGGAGAGGGTACAGTCTCTATGCTCTCGTGAGGTGATAACCTCTGCATGGGTTAAAAACACTCCCAGAGTGTAAAGTACCTATATTTTCATGAGGTGATAACCTCTGCACAAGCCTGAGAATAATCTCACCCAAATTGAACATTTTTGTTTGAAGCCTGTGATGGGTGAGGATCGGGTTGCCTTACTAGTCCACATGGACGATAGTGAGGAACAACTTATGAACCTTAGAATTGTGTCAACCTTAACCTTATATAATGAGCTATAAGGAGCTAGCTTAGGTAGAGGCATGTCGAATTTTCTTTAGGGGTTACATGAAATTAGGAACACATGAGGAACACTTCTCACTTTTTCACTACTTATTTTATGATCAAATAAGACCTGTGGAAAGAATAAACATCCTGACACCCGTAATAGGATGATCCCGCTGCTCCAAGGGCGTCAAGTTGCCCAATAAATTTTGAAAATTATTTTGGGGAAAGTTTTTGTTTTGAAAAATAAATATTTTGGCAGTAAAAATCAATTCTTTGATTTTGTTTGATTATTTCGTGACCTTTGAGTTGTATATTCCTGTACTAACTTGTTTTCTATACATGCATCATATTTACATCATGATTGCACTCATATCAGGCATGCATGCGTTCAATAAATTCGGTGAAGTAAATTAGAAGTCTGCTTAGCTTTAAGAGCGTCGGAGGTATAAGAATCACTAGGCACCATTATAAAATCAGTTTACAAGTCAGAATCATGGAAATACAGCAGTTGGCCAAAATTGGGAGGATGGAACGATGCAGCAAGAGCTGATGGAACAAATTATTAAATTCCAAGAAGAATCCCGGGAACATATGGCATAGATGATGGTGATGATGGTAATGGCCAAAGGGAAAGGAGTCGCTAAGGGCCCTATCATAAGAAAAGTGAATAGACCTCAAGGGAATAAAAGCCAGGTTGAGGGTCCAAATCTTTTTCAATCACGGGCGAGTGCTTCATTGCTTGTAGCCAGGGGGTAGCCTTGTAGCTTTGAAACCTGTGGCATCAAGGGCAGTATGCAATGAGACAGAAGACTAACCTAATTGACTCAATCTTTGTCCTCCTGAACAAGAGAAGTTGAGAAAAGAGGTGGCTGAGGCTAAGGAATCCCAACATAAGCTTAACCTGATAGAGAAAAGGCTTAAAGCAATTGAAGGGATGGAAGAGCTTGGAAATATTAACACTAGTGAATTCATCTTGGTTCCAGATCTGATAATTCTGTCTAAGTTCAAATTCCTCGAATTTGAAAAATATGATAGGACAAGAATTCGTCGGCTCATATCACTATGTTTTGCCCCAAAATGACTGGCTATACCCACAACAACAGATTGCTGATCCATTACTTCCAAGATAGTCCAACTAGGTCGGTAGCCAAATGGTATAACCAACTGACCCAGAGCCGTATACATTCTTGGAAAGATTTGGCAAAGTCTTTCCTAACCCAATACAAGTACATGACTGACATGGCTCTAGATTGCTCGTCCCTACAGAATATGGGGAAAAAGGCCACAAATTTTTTAAAGAGTATGCTCAAAGATGGAAGGATTTCGCTACTCAAGTTCAACCTCCTCTTACCGAGAAAGAAACGACATTGCTTTTTGTCAGCACCCTTAAAGGATTTAAGCTACATGGCACCTTCCAAAGTTCTAAACAAACATATTTCCATAGTTTTTTTTTTTTTTTTTTTTTTTGAGAAAAAAATTAAAATACCTAATGGAAATTGCAAAGACTAATGTTGGAAAAAGATATTCCATACTCAAAACTAGGGATGTAGTCGAGCTAAACCGAGCTCAAGTAGTAAGAAGCTCGAGCTTGACTCAAAACTTGGCTCGAGCTCGACTGATTTTTATTTTTAAAGCTTGAGCTCGAGGGATGATAACTCGTATAATTATATAGTTTTTAGTTATGTTTTATTATTGTTTTGTGTCAAATACGAGTTATTATTGCTTAGTCTACTTGTGTTTATGATCTTTTATATTTTTATGTAATTTGGTATTTTTCATGAGTTTCTTTGAGTGATTTCAGATTACTAGGTTAAATCAAGAATTAAGGGCAAATCCAATTCAGTTCCAGTTCCGACACCTTTTTCCATATCAGCTATATCTGGAGTTTCACCAAAGCATTAAGGCTGAAATTTTGACAGTGCAAAGTTAAGAGGCATATCTATCTTTTTCATGTTTTACACTTCTTGAAACGGAGTCGTTTTCCCTAGCGAAATCGACCATCAAGTTGGCTGATGTGCAATGACGTCTGTGCTGACCTGTTTTTGTATTTTGACCATATCTTCCGATCCACATGAGCAAATGATCTGATTCCAACGGCTATGGATCCGTAACTGATAGGGGTATATTTTTCTAGAAGACCATTTGATCAGATCGAGCCTCCAACATTGACAAAATCGACCATCAAGCTGGCTGATCAGAATTGTCATACAATATGACGAAAATTGTTAGAAAAATTCACCCACCTATTATACCTACCTTTGAAATTTATAAAGCTTGTCTCTTGTCATTTAGCTCTCCAAAATGTGTATAAATAGAGGGCCTTGGATGAGCATTAAAGATACATTGGTAGGATATTAGCCATTGTAATAAAATTCTCTAAGTTTTCTTCTTCTTTCCTTTCTCTAGTTTTCTTTTTTTATTTACTTATGCTTCTTACATTTCTTTTCATTTTATTCATATCTAGTATGTATTGCTAATCATATTGTTGAGGTGATGAGGTGAAGCTTTTGGTAAATGCTAAGGTTAGTCTCTTAAACATGAGCTAAAATGAATCATCATTTATAAACACTAGTATAGATAATATTTTCTTTTGGTTTAAAATCATACTTGCAAAGTAGAGATCTTGATTCATTATTGACAATGAAAATGGCACAGTAAATGCTTGGTTTCATAACCTTGATTTGTTGTAGACATATACCTTGGCATAAGGAATGCTTGGACTCTTTTTATGAGTTTTGAGGACACCAAATGAACATAATATCATATGCTATGGACGTTGGACAATTTGGACTGAATTGCTAAACCTTCCGATTGGAATCTCCCTTATGTGTGAATTTCAATTGTGTAATAAAACAAGATTAATCTTAGCATAACACCAAGAGTGGATTCTCTAACCTCAACATCTTTTCTTATTGTTTTTTATATCTTGTTTAATTTCTTTTATGTTATTTTGTTTATTTTGTTCTCTAATATCTTGTTTATCTTGTTTTGTTGTTGATTCCCTAATATCTTGTTTACTTTCTTTTTCTTATATATTTATAAACTTATACTTACTAATACGCTTCCCTGTGGTTCGACCTCGGACACCCGAGAATTTATTACTTGAACATAACCTGCACTTGGGTTTACAACTCTTAATTGAGTCTCCATCAAGTTTTTGGCGCCGTTGCCGGGGAGGCAATACTAAGTATATAAGTTTATAAGTATATTTATTTTTATTGGCTGGTTATACCGCCTAATTTTCTTTTATTGGCTGGTTATACCGCCTAATTTTCTATATATTTATATTTATATTGTATATTAACTTTGTTTTATTTTTATTGGCTGGTTATACCGCCTAATCTGTATATTAACTTTGTTTTATGCTTGTTTGGCAACGTGATTTTAGATCTCGTCGTTTAGTTAGATTTTATTGTGAAACTTTTTCAGGTAATCTTTCTAATACAACTCCTAACATGGCTGACAATGAAAGTATTCATGCTGAAGATGAGAACAGACAAGTACGCACCATGCGTGACTACTTGCAACCAACTCGAAGCTCATCACCCTCTTGTTTTATTTTTCCTCTCAATGCAAACAACTTTCGTTTTAAACCAGGTATGATAGCTTTGCTTCCAAATTTCCATGGGTTAGAATCGGAAAGTGCTTACTCGTTTCTAAAAGACTTCGAGGATGTATGTGTCACCTTTAATGACCAACAATGTACAAATGAAATTGTCAAGCTAAAATTATTTCCTTTTTCTTTAAAAGATAAAGCAAAAATTTGGCTTCATAATTTAAAACCAAGGTCAATTGGCACATGGCAAGAATTACAAATTGAGTTTCTAAAGAAATTTTTCCCAGCACATAAAACTACTACTTTGAAAAGACAGATTCAAAATTTCAATCAAAATCAAAATGAAGCATTTTTTCAGTGTTGGGAGCGTTTTAAAGATTTGTTAAGTTCTTGTCCACATCATGGTTTTGAAAAATGGCGTCTTATTAGTTTCTTTTATGAAATTTTAACTCCCGAAACTAAACAATTTGTTGAAACAATGTGTAATGGTGAGTTTCTAGAAAAAGAACCTAAAGAAGCCTTTGACTACCTAGACCATTTGGCAGATAACTCTCAAGCCTGGCACACAGATAATTCCTCTGAAAGTTCCAATAGATCTAATCTTGTTTCTAACAGAGGTAAATATCATTTTAGTCAAGAAGATGAGATAAAAGCTAAAGTAGCTAATTTGGCTAGAAAGATTGAAGCCATGGAACTTAGAGAAGTAAAAGAAGTCAAAACGGTTAAAAATGAAGAAAGTTGTGGAATTTGTGAAATCATGGGACACCCCACTTCTGAATGTCCAAACATTCCCATTCTTAAAGAAGCGTTGCATGATCAAGTAAATTCCATGAACACATTTAAAAAGCCTTTTCCTTCTCCTTACTCTGAAACGTATAACCCTGAATGGAGAAATCATCCCAACTTCAGTTGGCGGAATAATAATCATGTTCAGGTACCACAATCTCAAAAGCCGGGCAACACTTTTTCCTATCAACCTTCACGTGTACAAACCTTGGAAGAGACATTGCAAGCATTCATGCAAACACAAGCAAATGTGAATAACCAAACTTCACAGGACATCAATGAGATCAAAAACACCTTGTCCACATTGACAGCTTCATTACGCACTCAAGAAAAAGGTAAGTTTCCTGCTCAACCTCAGCCTAACCCTTCTACTCAATGTTTTGTTTCTTGCTCCAATGAAACTCAACAGGAAAATGCCAGTTCTATCACAACTCTTCGAAGTGGAAAGGAAATTGACAAAAACATTCCATCAAAAGACCAAGATCCTCCTTCCCCTCCGAAAAGTAACGGTAAGGATGATGGTAAGTCTGGACTTCTTGAAAATTTGGACAAAGAAAAAGGTATGCATCCTGCTCCTTTTCCTCAAAGGTTGCAAACAATAAAGAATTTGAATGAAAATGCAGAAATTTATGAACTTTTCAAACAAGTTAAGATTAACATTCCTTTATTGGATGCAATCAAACAAGTTCCATCTTATGCTAAATTTTTGAAGGACATGTGCACATTTAAAAGGAAACATAATGTACAAAAGAAAGCATTTCTGACGGAAAGTGTGAGCTCAATCATTCAGCACCTTACTCCACCAAAATTCAAAGATCCTGGATGTCCAACAATCTCATGCATCATTGGAAACACTAGAATAGAACGTGCATTGCTTGATCTTGGTGCTAGTGTTAATCTTTTGCCTTTTTCTGTTTATCAACAGTTAGGTTTAGGTGAACTCAAGGAAACACCTGTTACACTTCAACTAGCTGATCGTTCTGTAAAAATTCCTCGAGGGATAGTTGAAGATGTTTTGGTTCAAATTGATAATTTTTACATCCCTGTTGATTTTATTGTTTTGGACACACATCCTGTTTCAAATCCAAATGGTCAAATTCCTGTTATATTAGGCCGTCCATTTCTTGCAACTTCTAATGCTCTGATAAATTGCAGGAATGGTATTTTGAACATTTCTTTTGGAAATATGACTTTAGAATTAAATGTGTTCAACATTTGCAAGCAACCTAGTGATGATTCAGAAGTACATGAAGTGGATTTCATTGAAGAACTTGTTCATGAACATCTCACCACTACCACATTCCATGATCCTTTAGAAGCTTATTTAATTGAATGTGAGTTTGATAATGCTTCAGAAATTTCACACACTGATTCTTTGTTAAATTCTTTTCAGGTTAAGCATTGTTGGAAACAAAAGTTTGAGGAACTTCCATCACTCACAAATGTCACTGTACCATCAACTATTGAACCACCCAAGCTGGATTTAAAACCATTGCCATCCGAGCTAAAATATTCCTTTTTGGGTGAGAATGAAACTTTTCCAGTCATAAATGAACTTGAGGAACTCAGAAATGATGCATATGAGAATTCTAAAATTCATAAAGAAAGAACTAAAGCCTTTCATGACAAGTTAATTTCAAGAAAAACATTTGATGTTGGGCAAAAAGTTCTACTTTATAATTCTAGACTCCACATATTTCCTGGTAAATTGAGATCAAGATGGACTGGCCCATTTATGGTTAAGCATGTGTATCATTATGGAGCAGTTGACATTGAGAATCCTCAAAATGGTAACGTATTCAAGGTAAATGGACAAAGACTCAAACTCTTTTTGGAAAATCATGTTACTCAAGAAGAGGTTGTTTTTCTTTCTGATCCTTGTTTTGAAAATAACTAGATGTAAATATAATTTTTACTAATCTTCAAAAAAAAAAAATACATTTTTTTTTCCTGTTAAATGGCGGATAACGGTACTCCGTGATTATTTAAGTCGGTTCCATCAGCTACCCACAAAACTGATATTGTATATAAATTTCTCTTTCAATTTCTTTTTCATTTTTTTTTCAAGATGGATGATATTCTCACAAGATTGCAGAAACGATTTCCTCCTTTTCCTCGAAATATTTTACTGAAGCTTTACCAAGTTCGATTTGAAAGATTAAGAATGCTTATGCACAAAGGGATTCCTGAAGACATACGTTGGATAATTGAAGCCAAGGTACGTGAAGATGAATATCTTCTTGTTTTGCATTTACCAGGTACAGGTAGAAGCACTTTTGCAAAGAAGCGACGAGCAAAGCGCATGAGTTCAAATTGCCACAAATGTGCACGATGGACGTGTAACGGTAAATGTCGTTCTATTGGGATTCCGTCCTCTAATCGAGATGATAAAATTGAATTCATTAAGGATGGACTGAGTAAGGAGAATTTTGGTAATATCCAACTTTCTCTTGAGACGCATCCTAGTGGAGACGTACAAAGAGAAATTCTTGATTTATGGCCGCAATTCCAAAGGGAATGGCAACATCTTGGGAATCTGATGTTAAAAGACCCTGTTTGCCAGCTTGTAAGAAAACTGGATGGGAAGCATATCCTCGACTCATAGAAGGCGTTTAAGCCGTTTCTGGACGTAAAACCAGAGGAAGATGTGAGCCACAATCACAACTACAATAAATGACTTCTCAACTTTTGGTTTGATTTGCAATAACTTCATTTCGGTTTAATTTACGTGTTGTTAGATTTTTGTAATTATTCTCGTTTTTTTTTTTTTTGCATTGGTCTTTTACGGTTGATTTTTCTTCTCTTTTTGATTTTCTTCCTGAAATCACGCAAAAATCTTTTGTTAGGTTAACATTTTCTTCTGACAGGTCAAATACACTTTCGGCGACATTATTACTCTTGTCTGATTCATTACTCAGTCCTCTATATATTACACCATGTACTCATTCTCTTTCAGGCACTTGAAAAAAAAAATGGAAAGTACTTCGTCCCAGCGCATTAAAAAAATTTGTGTCTTTGGAGGTGCTTATCCAGGGAAAAATAACATATTCGCTGATGAAGCCATAAGAGTTGGAGTAATACTTGCCCAACAAAAGATCCAGTTGATTTATGGAGGCGGTAGTACGGGTTTAATGGGAGCAGTCGCTACAGCAGCACACGCCGGAGGAAGTCCAGTTCTAGGAATCGTGCCAAAACTATTCACAGGTTTTTGTGGACCTACCGTGGGTAAGGAAATACAAGTCTGGAGTATCCCTGAACGGATGACAATCATGTACCATTCTGCCGATGCATTCATTGCTTTACCAGGAGGTCTGGGTACATTGGAAGAAATAGCTTGCATGGCTTCTTGGTCATCTTTGGTCACAAATAAGAAACCCATTGGTTTGCTTAATATTAATGGTTATTTTAGTAATTTGCTTTCATATTTAGATAATGCTGTGGATAATGGATTCATGTTTTAAGAGGCAAGGAGAACCATAATTTCTGCTACAACCATTGAAGATTTACTCAAAAAGCTCCAAGCTTATGAGTATTTATCTGCTACGGTTGTTTCGCAAACGCTCGGAAAAAGAAAAAGAGATATGGACGAGCAAGGAGTGGATTGCACTCTGTCTTTGTGACATTATCTAACATTTTGTTTGTTGTGTCTCAGTTATAATAAGTGGTTAGCAACCTCTGCAGGTAATATCTCCTAAATTCTACCTTTAGTAGGGGGTAAGGGACATATTTTGCTAATTTTAAAAAAAAAAAAAAATTTGATGTGTTTTAAGCAATTTAGAAGTATTCATTCTGAACAAGGTTTAAGTAAGGGAGACTTGAGACATACCTTGTCAGTTTGATTTTAATCTTTTTATGTTTACTTGTTAATTTTTGTTTAGTATTTTAGGATTATTTAGGTTGCATGAGTTTGTTTTGTTTTGAGTCTTAGTTATTCCTATTCTTATGTTATTAGTTCTTTTCTCTTACACATGATTCTTTCATTTGGGTTAATAGACTTACATTGAGGACAATGTAAGAATTAAGTGTGGGGGGAACGATTTAGGATTTCTTTTATTTTTGTCTACTATTTTTTTTATGAGTCTTTATTATTATTATTATTATTTTAATGTGTTCTAGTTCCTTTTTAATACAATGATGAGATATGAATTGCATAAGTCTAAAACAGATTTATTAGTGAGAAGATTTTCATGAGAATTGAGCTTGATGTCAACCTTTTTATGAGCCAATGTTAATATGATATGTTGATTGAGAAAGAAGCATGTTTAGACTTAATCTGACTTGTATAATCATCCTTGTGAGTTTTTGAGCCTATAATGATTGATGCATTATACAAATCAATCTAATTTCTTTCTTGAGTGCTCTTATGATTACATGATTCTCTAGAACTTGCTTTAAACCGTTTGAGACTATATTGATACATGTGACAACATGAATATGATAGAGGCATTAGGATTATAACCAGAGCCAAACAGCCATCCATTATTAATGTTCTAAGAGAACATCCCCACTAGTGAGCCAATTTGAGCCTACATTAAATATGCTATTTTATTGGTAACCAGAACTTACACCTAGCCTAAATATACTTATATCCTTACCCTTGTTCTAAAGATGGATTATATATTTTAAGACATATTGCAAAAACAAGGGATACTTTTTGAAAATTTGGGTTAGAACGAAAGATAAGTGTAGGGGAGGAGAGAGGCAAAAGTCAAGAGAAAAAGAAAGGGATCATTGTCAAATACATTCCCATATTAAAAAAAAAAAAAAATCTCTTGAACTTCTAGTTAAAGTAAAGAAAAAGATGTTACAAAGTTGGTTAGAATGAAGCAAAGGCTCAACATGAATATTTAGCCTATGTTATTATGTGCTTTATAAGAGTTTTGAGAAGTTTTATTTGTATGATCTTATTATGTCTCTAAACTCTATGAACTCTTTGGAACCTTTGTGATATCTTTATCCTTTTGTTCTTTAACCACATTATAACCCTTTGGCCCCATTACAACCTTGAAAAAAGACCTCTTGATTTATGAAGTTGTATGATCTAAATAGTGGAGAATAGGTGGACAAGCAAGCATATGGTAGAACTGTTTTCATGAGATTGATTGAGTGTAAACACTTTACCACTACCTTAAAGAGTGAAAATCATGAGAGTATAGTGAGAAGTTGAGATTAAGTTGAATATGCACTATTTTGATTGAAATATGTTATGTTAATATTGGCTTAACTCATTTATTTACATTCAAGCATGAATTTTTGTGAAATTCTTTGAGCTATTGATTAGTTTATAAGACTTGTTCAAAGATTGTCTCTAATTTATATTGAAAGGATTAGGAGTAAATATTTTTAGTGTATGTAGTTTACTTATATTTTAGTTTTTCAATGTTTGTGGGTATCGTTCTAGCAAACCCTCACGAGACTAAACTCGTCCACTAGGGACACCTAGGGGTTTAAAGGCTTGTGTCACATGCTAAGTGCCACCGTGATTTCCAATGAAAATGGATTAGATTAGATTTTCTTATTTTATTTTTATTGAGTCGTTGCTAGGGACTAGCAACAATCTAAGTGTGGGGGTGTGATAACTCGTATAATTATATAGTTTTTAGTTATGTTTTATTATTGTTTTGTGTCAAATACGAGTTATTATTGCTTAGTCTACTTGTGTTTATGATCTTTTATATTTTTATGTAATTTGGTGTTTTTCATGAGTTTCTTTGAGTGATTTCAGATTACTAGGTTAAATCAAGAATTAAGGGCAAATCCAATTCAGTTCCAGTTCCGACACCTTTTTCCATATCAGCTATATCTGGAGTTTCACCAAAGCATTAAGGCTGAAATTTTGACAGTGCAAAGTTAAGAAGCATATCTATCTTTTTCATGTTTTACACTTCTTGAAACGAAGTCGTTTTCCCTAGCGAAATCGACCATCAAGTTGGCTGATGTGCAATGACGTCTGTGCTGACCTGTTTTGGTATTTTGACCATATATTCCGATCCACATGAGCAAATGATCTGATTCCAACGGCTATGGATCCGTAACTGATAGGGGTATATTTTTCTAGAAGACCATTTGATCAGATCGAGCCTCCAACATTGACAAAATCGACCATCAAGCTGGCTGATCAGAATTGTCATACAATATGACGAAAATTGTTAGAAAAATGCACCCACCTATTATACCTACCTTTGAAATTTATAAAGCTTGTCTCTTGTCATTTAGCTCTCCAAAATGTGTATAAATAGAGGGCCTTGGATGAGCATTAAAGATACATTGGTAGGATATTATCCATTGTAATAAAATTCTCTAAGTTTTCTTCTTCTTTCCTTTCTCTAGTTTTCTTTTTTTATTTACTTATGCTTCTTACATTTCTTTTCATTTTATTCATATCTAGTATGTATTGCTAATCATATTGTTGAGGTGATGAGGTGAAGCTTTTGGTAAATGCTAAGGTTAGTCTCTTAAACATGAGCTAAAATGAATCATCATTTATAAACACTAGTATAGATAATATTTTCTTTTGGTTTAGAATCATACTTGCAAAGTAGAGATCTTGATTCATTATTGACAATGAAAATGGCACAGTAAATGCTTGGTTTCATAACCTTGATTTGTTGTAGACATATACCTTGGCATAAGGAATGCTTGGACTCTTTTTATGAGTTTTGAGGACACCAAATGAACATAATATCATATGCTATGGACGTTGGACAATTTGGACTGAATTGCTAAACCTTCCGATTGGAATCTCCCTTATGTGTGAATTTCAATTGTGTAATAAAACAAGATTAATCTTAGCATAACACCAAGAGTGGATTCTCTAACCTCAACATCTTTTCTTATTGTTTTTTATATCTTGTTTAATTTCTTTTATGTTATTTTGTTTATTTTGTTCTCTAATATCTTGTTTATCTTGTTTTGTTGTTGATTCCCTAATATCTTGTTTACTTTCTTTTTCTTATATATTTATAAACTTATACTTACTAATACGCTTCCCTGTGGTTCGACCTCGGACACCCGAGAATTTATTACTTGAACATAACCTGCACTTGGGTTTACAACTCTTAATTGAGTCTCCATCAAGGGATAAAAACCGAACTACTCGAGCTTGCTCGATTTGGCTTGACTAAGCTCGTTTACCTAGTAAAAACACGAGCTTGATTCTCATGCTCGACTTCAAACTCGATTATTTGTGCTCAAACTCGAGTTCAAATTGAGATTTTTTCAATATAATTAAAAATAAAAAAACTTGATTAGGCTCGCGAGCTACTCGAGTCGGACATTAAAATGCTTGAATTTGGCTCGCTCGATAATTCGAGCTGCTCGACAATTCGAGTTGCTCGACCTCAAACTAGGCTCGACAATGATCGAATCAAATTCGAGTTTTTTCTAGCTGAACTTAAATAGCTTACAAATACAAGTGTCTCATTTACACCTTTACTAAAAACAACCACTTTGATTCCTTTCCACTTGCATTTGTTTGCAAGACAAAGAACAAAAGGTTGTTGGACACAACTAACAAAGGTACATATGGAGGATAAACTCCAACCCTAACAAAGGTTAAAATTATGTTAGATCCAAGCAAATCGTATGTACGTCATTTGTTAACCTCACTCCATTTGTTAAATCTTTAAATTAATATGTATATATATGTTATGGTATAATGACACCTGATTACTAACGTATCAAATAGGTTATAACATCAAAACAAATAGGGCGGGTTTGGTTCGGTGAATCTTTCATTACACGGCGTAATCTTATATTCTGTCATGAGATTACCATATTTGGTTCACTAACATTCCGCAAGCTCGGTAATATGATATTAGCTATAGTGTCAAAATTGGGTCATTTTGGGTGTAATGTCATACCCTCCGAGAGAGGAGGTTATGTTACATTACGCCCGTAATGTAACATTTTTTCCAGTTTTGCCCCTTATTATTAATATGATATTACCCAATACCACAATTTGGTTTAAACCGACAGATATTCTCCCTCTCGACTTCTTCCTTGGTGTTTGCCTCTCCCATTCGATTTCTTCCCCTTTCTTCAGTTCGTCGGTCAATCCAGGTATGATTTCATTTCAAAATCTTCGATTTATATTATTTTAGGTTATTGATTTTGTGTGCATGTTAAATTGAAGGTTTAGGGGTTTGATTTTGGTATTAAATTTTGGGGTTTTGAATTTTGGAGATTTAGTTCAGGGGTTTTGGGTTTGCTTGATTTTTTACTTGCTAGGATAATAGATTGGATATCATGGATAGAAGACTGGATATGTTAATCGAGCTGTTGAGGTTTAGACTGAATATGCTAAATTTGTATAAAACCTCAAAAAGAAAATTGTGGGTTTTTAATAATAAATTTTCCTGTGGTCCAATAGACGTCCTCCATCATATTCATACATGCTTGTATTCCTGTTAAATGTGAGATTCAGTGTTAGATTCTTGGTAAAACCACCTAGCTAGTTTATTAGAGAATTTATTTGGCACCTTCAGCCCTTTCTCTAGTTGCCTAATGTATATACTCCATAAGTGGCGCTCTGGCAGTAGTCAAGTTTAGTATGCTGATAAATGGAATATGATATAGCAGAAGATGATGGAGTATATATCTACATTTGGACCAATGAGTTGATGCATTGTTAATAAAAGATATGAAAGAAAATGAAGAAGGGTTTACTAAGTAATTAAACCAAAGAGCACAAAAAATAATCCCCTTTACACCATGTAGTCTTCAGATTGATTACAAGGCATAATCTCCTCTTTGTGCCTTCAGGATCTGGTCATTTTTCATGATTTTTCTGACGCTGATTTTAATGCAATTTAGCTAACTTGAACTATCTTGATGTTTTCTCCTTCTTCATTGTATTCTTTTGGTTTCTATGATAGTTGTATCCTCCTGTTTCAAGTTTCATATGCAGTTTCTGAAAATTTATTCAATGCATTTAAAATTTGGTACATATTGTCTACAACCAGTTTTGATACACTAGGACTTTGAATTTCTAATTATTTTAGGCAAATTCTTTACTGCCCCTATTTACATGCTTTTAAGCAAATGCGAAGTACAAGTCAGTGACAAATAGGAGAACAAAATATAAATCTGTGTTGCTTTCTTTGATCTTTGTTGGTAATTGCATAATATGGGGGTAATACAAGAGTTTTGTGTATGTTTTTGTGGCGTTGTTTTTAGATTTTTTGAAAATTATGTTGATAATTACTTTATGTTTTTAGGTTTTTTGAAAATGATTAGAAAGTATTATGTTGTTTTCGACGAGCGTAGACTAGGTATTTATAATACTTGGCATGAAGCTAAAGTGCAAGTCTTGGATTATCGGGATGCCCATCACAAGATGTATAAGGATCGAAGGGATGCAGAAACTACATTTGTAGAGTATTGAAACTTAAATGTGATGGAACAACAAGAAGAAATTTTTCAAAAAAATTCAAACGATATGTGCAGTAGCAATTATGCATCTCATTCTTATTATAACAAAGGATTAATTATAGGATTTTTTATTGGAGTTTGTACAACTTTGCTTATTTTGTATATTGGCTAATGATTTTAGTTTTCTTGTAAATTTGAACAACTTATGTTAGGGTAAATTCTGTTGTTGATCAATGTATTTGTGTATAATTTTGTTTTTGTATGCTTGATACTTTAAGAATTGAAGCATTATTTTGAGACTTAAATAATAGTTTTCTTTTTGTTAGTACTTAAAAAATGTTCCATCCTCAATGTTTGGGTTATTGAAGCTTCCATTTTCAACCTCAATGTTACACAGTTGACAGATAAGAGAAGAAATAATTCTTCTTTGGAAAAGAAGGTTAGAGGTGGGCAATTCTTACATACTATTGGCTTGTATAAAGGCAAAGGCATTTTAGTAATGTGAGGATTCCGGAATGTTACATACCTGCCATCCAAACATGATCATCTTAAATGAAGGGACGGTCAACCAAATGCATGCATGTAAGATTCACGGGAATGTGACTTCGTCATCTTGTAAGGGGTAATCCTATTACCAACCGCAATATAAGATTCACCGAACCAAACCCGTCCATATATGTATGTGCATTTTCTAATGATACGTGATAACTAATAACTAAGTCATCAAAGGTTGCACAAATAAAACATACTTGCAAGAATCAACATTGAAATAATCCAAATAGTTCAAACTTAGACGGCACCTTGGGCTTAGATAATCCAAATTTTAAATCTATAATAAGTCTACATATAAAAAAAAATACTACCTCAAAACATCACTTAGAGCATAAGTTCTATTTTTACCATAAGTTACAAAGCTTCCATTCATACTAGACCTGCTCGTGGGTTGGACCGGGTTGGACCGCAGCCCGATTTTTTTTGCTTTTCTTACCCAGGGCCAACCCACGGGTTAGAAGTTACTGTTCACCAAATATTAAAAAAATTATTTTTTAATTATTTTAATTATTTTTATATAATTTTATAATTAAATTTTAAAAATTATTATTATTTTAATATGTGAATAGTGATTCAAGCCGGCTCGGATCACAAATATTCTGGCCCAGTACGAACTAGGTCGGGCAGGTTGCCCGACCATGAACAGGTATAATTCATACCCAAAAGTTATATATATATATACATATATATATATATATATATATATATATATATATATATGCAAGCTAACATCTAGCACTTTTTATCGTAAATGCTAATTTCGATAGAAAAAAATGATAAAAAATAAATCTAGCTATTGTGAACAATTTTCATGTTATGTTTAAATTAGAAATGCTTTTTTAACATACCCTTAGTAGTCTTCTTCTTCCTTAGATCACAATTTAGTAAGGAAAGATCACAATAATGGGATCCCGACCTACAAGAATTCATGAGAAAAAAAAGGGAAAATGTGGCTGTAATGGCTTATCTTTACTCATCTAGACCTGTTCATGATCGGGTAACGGCTCGAATTTTTTTTTTGCCCAAGCCTGTTTTGGATAGGGTTCGAATCGGCTCCTAAATCCGTTTTATTGTTCATAAATTATTAAAATATTAAAAAAAATATTTTTATATATTTTATAATTAAATTTAAAATAAAAAAATAGTTTTATTTAATGAATAGTAATTCGGGTCAGATCGACTCGAATTACAAAATTTTTTACCCATACTCGATCTTTTCGGGTCGGACCTGTATGACCGGATGGGCTACCTCACCCTTGAATAGATTTATACTCACCTAAGAAAAATTACTTTGCCTTTCAAAATCAAATATATATTTTTCTTTTTTCTTTTTTTCTTCTTCTCAAGTTGTCTTCTTCCACAATAAGTTTGGTAGGTACCGACTGATGAGTGATGAGCAATTTTCTTTTTGTTTCGTTTTAAATGGGTCAAAGTCCTTTCTTTCTTCTTTAAAATTTAGATAGGGGCAAAAGAGTCTTTAAGTTTTAAATCCATTACACTTCATGGGAATTAACTTGAGCAATACAAATTGAAAAAAAAAAAAAAAAAAAACTTGAGCAATACACTAGCTATGAAATTATGTTAGGCAATTTCATCTCAAGGGCATATATGGTCCCACAGCTACACTTGATAATTCCTCATACATGTATAGCAGTAGTAAGAATTGCAAATGTAATTTTAAAAAGAGAAATTATTCTATCCATGTCGGTGAATTTTAAAATTTTATAAACTAGATTAATAAAATGATACATATTTTTTAAATATATATAAAAATATAAATAAATAAAAAAAAAACTAATTTTAAAAAAGAAATGAAACATACGTCAATTTTTTAATTTGGCTTGTGGAGTTAAAAAATTAATATATAAAAAATAAACTCTTTTGAAAGATAAAAAAATAAAGTTTTAAAAATGATAAGGGTATATTTAATCTTTACAAAAAATTTGACATTCCTTGAACTCCGATTAGTGCCCGTTCCGTAATGACCAGCAGAGCGATGAAGATTCATTTTCCTCCCACACAAATCTCTCATGTAGTCAAAACGGTATTAGACCAGAGGTCATCATAGAATGGAACCTTAGAATAATATAATGAAAATTATTTTGGGATTTAAAATCTCAAGTCTCAACCAGCATGGTTGGAAAGTTATCATAGAATAAATTTTTTAAAAATTGATAAATTTATATAAAAATAATAAGTCATGTGATAATATTTTAATATCGTTTATGTAATTTAAAATTTTTATTGACAATACTAAAAAAAACTCTAAAATAAAAATAAAAATAAATAACACCCATTCTACTAAATAAAAAAATAATTAAAAATAAATAACACCCATTCTACTAAATAAAAAATAATTAAAAATAAATGACACCCATTCTAATAAATAAAAAGGGAAAAGTATTAAAACCCCCTGAATTTTGATTATAATTTCAGATATCCCCTGAGATTTAGATAATACCCTCTTTCCTCTCTGAAAATTAATATGATGCCAAAATTATCCTTCTATGGCATAGAACATGTTTAGGGTTGGCAAAATAATCCGAACCGTCTGGTCAGGCAGATAATTTCAAAAAATAATGGGTTCGAGTCGGGTTTGGGTTTATCATAAACCCGAATTGACACGCCCCGATTATATTTTTATTTTTCTTACTTTTAATTTTTATATATGTTAGTTCTTTATAGGGGTGAGCATTCAGTCGGTTCGGTTCCAAAATTTCGAAAATCGATTAAATTGACTAAACTTATACCGACAAAGATTCTAAAATCGAAAAAATCGAAACCAACTTAAGTTGGTTGGTTCGATCGGTTTAATCAGTTTTAACTATTTAATAAATAAATAATTTATTTATTGTATATTATATATTATTATATAATATAAATGATATATTATATTATATATAATTTTAAATTATTATATAAATAATTATATTTAAAATAAATTTAAAAGGGTCGGTTAGTTCAATCTATTCGGGATGAGATTAGGGGGTTTCGGAGTTGGATTCGGATAATACCCTCTTTCCCCCCTAAAAATTAATATCATGTCAAAACTGCCCTTCTATGGCATAGAACATGTCTAGGGTTGGCAAAATAATCTGAACCGTGGGGTCAGACAGGTCATTTCAAAAAATAACGAGTTCGGGTTGGGTTCGGATTTACCATAAACCCGACTTGACCCGCCCCCGATTATTTTTTTATTTTTCTTACTTTTAATTTTTTATATATGTTAATTTAATTCTATATATTATTAGGGGTGAGCATTCATTTGGTTCGGTTGGTTCGGTTCCAAAATTTCAAAAATCGATTAAACCGACTAAACTTATAAAACCGATCGAACCGACCGACAAAGATTCTAAAACCGAAAAAAAAACTGAAACCGACTTAAGTCGGTCGATTTAATCAGTTTTAACTATTGAAAAATAATTTATTTATTGTATATTATATATTATTATATAATATAAATGATATATTATATTATATATAATTTTACATAATTATATTTAAAATAAAATTAAAAGGGTCGGTTAGTTCAGTCTATTCGGGATGAGATCGGAGGGGTCTTTTTGAGGTGAGTTCGAGGTTAGGGACTAAAATTTTAAATAAAAGCGGGTTCGGGGCGGTTTCGAGGGGCTAAAATTTTAAATAAAATCGGGTTCAGGTCCGAACTGATGAAATCCGGTTTGGGCCGGTTTGGTTTCTTATTCTATTTGATTCGGTAGCCACAAAGTATTAAAAATCAGAATACTACACATTAACTGTAATTTTTGTCTAAAATCGAACCTAACCGAACGGTTATCACCTCTAATCGTGAGTTATCTCCAAAACCCTTAAAATATAAAATTATCATTTGATTTTTTTATAATTTGAATAAGAAGATAAAGTGGAATTTTCAAAACCTCGTAAAATTTTTACTAAATTCTAAGGGCAAGTGTCTTTTACCCAAATAAAAATTATGAGACTGTTTCATCCGATGAAAAAAAGTGCTAGAAAACAATCAAAGGCAAAAGCTTAAGAGTGCAAAATTTTAGATGCATATGGATGTCATCAAAGTATTGTTTTGGTGGGGATTGGATAGTTTTTGGGTCCAATCGCATCCAAAAGAAGTTTGGCTGACATGCATGGTGGGAAGATTTCCACCGTGTCACAACCCTGATTTCAATTGAACCTTTTAAATTCAGATCTATTTGGATGGATGGTTAGCTTGATTTTGATGAGATTGAAAATAATAATGACGGTGAGATTAGTTACGTGCGATTAAGTATTGTAACGGTAAGATTAAAATCAGTGATAAGATATATGTTTGGATACAAAAATAACGATAACGATAAGATGAATTGTAATAAAAAAAATTGACTATTAAAAGCATTAGATTTCAATTTGTATATAATGAAAATTTAAAATTATTAGATATTTATAAAATTAAAAAATAATTAAAATTTTATTATATTAATTTTATTTTATTATATAATGATAAATTTTATTTATTATATTAAATTATCAAAATTATTTTAAATTTTAAAATAAAAAATGAAACAAAAAAAAAATGATATATAATAAATTTATATATTTATTACATTTAAAATAATTACAAAACTAAAAAAAAAAAAAAAAAAGTCAAAAAGAGAAAAACCTCCCCCCCCCCCACTCGAGGTTTTTCTCTCCAGTAGTGGAGCACTGGCCCTCCAGTGCAGTGCTGGAAGGGCCAACTGCACCGTAGGCTATATATTATCCAAGTAGCCTTCAGTGCAGTGGAAACCCTTTCACTAGCTTACATTGAAAGTTCAGGGTCGGGTTATCCGCTCAAGTCCGAAAGTTCGCTCGATATTTGAAAGGGTTTGGACAAAAATATTTGGCTCAAAAAATGGGCTTAGGCAAAAAAATGAGGATTGATTAAAAAATAGGTCAGACTTTGACTCTAACATTCAAGGCTTCAGCCCGGCCCGCTTTGTTTTTCAATTATATAATATTTTATTTTTGTTTTTATATATATTATTAATTTATATCATATAGACATTAAATATATATAATATTATAATATAAACATTAAAAAATATGTTAAGTTGTCAATGTTTAAGAATTTAATAAAATATAAAATTATTAAATTATTAAAAAATAACATGTTTTTTTTTTTTTAAAAAATAATATGAACGGGCCTAAATGGGTTTTGACTATCCATTTACAAATATGAACTGGCGTGGTCAGAACTTGAGGCCTATATTTCGGACTGAACTTAGACAAATATATATTGTATTGATACCGTACATAGATTCGATCTGAACCCAACGAGGCTCATGGACACCTCTATCCATACGAGGCCTTAGTTGAAAAAAATTTTCTCCCACCTTGCCGATGAGTGGTTTCAATTATGCCTCAATTTTTGTTTTTATCTTTGAAGCTATAATATTTGAACAAAAATATCCTCTTACTTAATCATTTTTTTAATTAAATTTTGTTGTTGATTTAATATAATAAATAAAATTTATTATTTCATAATAAATAAATTTATCATTATATAATATAATAATATAATAAATAAATTGTATCATTATATAATAAATTAATACAATAAATTTTAAATTATTTATTAATTTCATAAGTATCAAATAATTTTAGATTTTTATTATCTATAAATTTAAATTTAATGTTTTTAATAGTTATTTTTTTTTATTATAATTCATTTCAATGCTATCGCTGTTTTTGTATCTAAACGCATATCCAAATTTCAATCTCATTATTACAGTATCTACTATCTAATATCACTGTTACAATTAGACTTGAAAATATTGGATACGACACGATTACACGACACGAAAAAAATAACTAAAACATGCAAAAACCACGACGCGACACAAAAAAAAAATAACACGAACACGACAAAATACACGAATGTCTCAAAATTAATATAATACGAATTATTAATGTATCAAAATTTATATAAATACAAAATACCTTAAATATGATTATGATAGCACAAAATACACGACACGAATATACGAATTGTCGAATCTAATTACAATAATTAATCACACAATTATCGATATTTTAAATATCACCGAAATTAATTTTACCGTCGTTTAAATTGAGCTTTAATTATTAAAGGTTGTTTGTGGGCTTTCTTTATCAAAATATTGTTTTTTGTTTTTCTATTTCTCAAATTACCTATTTTTCCATTTTATTAATCAAAATATGTCTGTTTTAAATCTAATCTGGAAACCGTCATCATTGATGCGGTTTCCAAACTATTTTTTTTTTTATAAGGTGGCTTCTCAACAAAAAATTTTTAAAAAAACATTATTTTTTTAAGAGGGGAAATCGCCTTCCATGAGGACGGCTTCCCAACATTTTTTATTTTTTCCTTAAAAAATTAAATAACAAAATTAAAATTAAAAATTATATAGTTTATAATTTTAAAAAAATATAATATAATAAATTTTAAAATTTAAAATTTAAAATTTAGATAACAAAATTAAAAAAATAATAATTTATAAAATTTTAAAAAATAGCATATACAAAATATCTGTATTTAAAACTATCTTGATAGAGGTTTCCAAACTATATTTAAAACTAGCGTATTTTAGTTAATAAAACGAAAAGATCTGTAATTTAAAGAAAAAAAAATCAATATTCGGATAAAAAGTCCAAATATAACGGTGATTTTTTAAATTTAAACTTTTAACCAAAGAAAAAATTTATAATTATTTTTAATTATATATAAAAAATAAAAAAAAAACTTAATTATATATAAAAATATAATTATATAACATTTAATGATAAATAGAAAAAAACTTGCATAACATGAAATGCAAAACATGTAAATTTATACATTATTATACAAAAATATATTATTCTCGTTATACATTATTATATAAAAATGCATTATTCTCGTTATATTATACATTATTATACAAAAGTATATTTATTCTAATTATTTATGGAAGAGCTCTCTTATCGCGTGGTGTTGAGCAATAGTGTGGAGCTCTCCTATTGCGTGGTGGTTGCACCCGTCGTTCAACCTCGTCAGTGGCAGGTATTCGCGGTTGACCTAGTTCTCGACCTCTTACTGTAACCGCCACTGGTTCTTGTTGTGTGGCATCTGCATGCTCATGGACGGTGCTGTAATGACCCACATCTGCTGCATCAGTCGATGGAAACTCATTATTGGAGGGATTCATATCTTCTGTATCGAAAAATAGAAACCCACTGCTGGAGGAGCTAACACCTAATCCACCTATAAAGGGAACCTGACTACTAGATGGACCCATAAATGATGTACCACCATATGCTGACGCAAGGGTTCCAAACTGATACAGTGTACTTAGATATGATGAACCTGGACTTCGGGTGAGGAGCTGATCATCTAACCTCGTCATCGGCGGTGATGGTCGGTAACACTCATCAACATCATCCCCGGGGTGACTGATGGAATAACGATGACTGGATGCTACTCCATGATCCCGTTCAGGTTCATTATAACCAAATGACATTGTCGGTGCAGTGAACTCCTCCGCATGTGATGAGGCCGGTTGACGCGTCCGTCCACATTGTCGGCTAGGTCTAGGAACTTCCATTTCCTGTGTAGGAGGGACTAGATTTGAAGTTCGTCCGGGAAATGGCATACTCCTAACATCCTCAAACTCCGACGGTGGAAAACCAAAAGGCAGGCCTTCATCCTTATACTATCTTATGTAATCATCAGATAATATGAAATTATTACAACAATGGCATAACCTAGAGGAATTCGTTGAGAACGTATATCCCACCACTGGATCCATTGTTGATGTTTCATAGGCCAAAATTTTTCATGACGCTCACGCATGTCAATCTTGTGAACCTTATCAAGATTCACCGGTGGTTGCAAAATTGGTTGTTGCATCCCAAATTGTTGCATCACCCTGTCGGTGTGGTGCCACTCCACATATGCAAAGTATATCAATACTGTATTTGCATATCAATGTAGGCATCCAATGGGAGGCATGCCATAATTTCATTTGAAGTATATGGCATCCACACAAACTGCGAATAATTATTATAAATTATTAGTGTTCATATGGCTTAAATGCACAAATACTTGAATGTAACAATCGAAACATTTACCTTATCATATCCTAGTCGATCTAGTCATAATCTTATACTTGCAAGATCGGTCGGAATATTGGTATAATCTTTACAATGACTCCACCTGTTAAAATGCATATAAAATCTTAATAGACTTATAAAAAATACAAGTTCGTACAAAGTTAATAAAATAGTTAAGATTATTACCTGCTTGCAATGGGGTATATATAAGAGAAAAAATCACGCGCGGAGCAAGAAATGGCAGTCAATACCAAGCCCATGACTGTAGAAACACTAAACATCCACCTATGTCATGGCTCTATGGAACTGTAGACCGGCACAGTTCTCTATGCAAAAACCTCAAACATGCAAAACCCAACTATAATTTGCTGCATGCTCTAAATCACGAAGTAATGGAAGATACATTAAATGTACTCGATTGCTCGATTTGTCGAGCATTAGCATTCCTCCAGTCAAACATAAATATATGCTCTAGCAACATATTTTACCTCTTCTTCATTTGCGTGTTCGGGGAGATTTTGAAAGGATTGCAACCAAGTTAGTTTCACCGTTGCGCCCTTGACATTCTCTTCTAGAGGTATAGCGCCCAATAAATTTTGACACTCTTCATTCCAATCTAGCAAGCTTGCGCCTGTAACTGCTATGCCATCTACTGGAAGTTCAAGTTGAAGTGCAACATCTTTTAGAGTGTTCGTGTATTCACCACACGGAAAATGAAAAATGTGTGTCTCGAGTCTCCATCGTTTAATTAACGCACTAATTAAGTGGGGCTGAAGCAAAAATCGTCGAATTTGAGCTGCATAATAAAATCCGACTCTCTTGTGGTCAATAATATATGGATGCGGGTCGTCAAAAGAAATTTTCCTCGAACGTAAGACGCGACGAGTATCCTATTGATAATTAATTAAATCAAATAATTATAAAAATATAAAAAATTAATAATGCAATACAGATAATATTACAAAAATTTACTTACCTCTTGAAATACAACTAAAAATATGTGATTCTCTTGCAACCTCAACAATGATGATGAAGTCATTTTTAAATCAACGCTAAGAGATTTTGTACGAAACAATGAAGAACTTAAAAAAAAATTTGATTTTTTTTTTTTTTTATGAAATAAGAGGAGATTGAGATTTTTTTTTTTTTTTTTTTGGGTATGAAATAAGGGGAAGAAATTTGAGTTTATGAATTAAGTTGGAAGAAAGAATGAAGGAGAGGGGGATTTATAGAGAAGGGTTGGGATTTTGAAGGCAACCGTCACTTGACCGTTGCCTTCAAAATATTTTTTTAATTTATTTTTTAAAATTATAACCGTTTTCCTAAAGATTATAATTTAAATATTTTTAAAAAAATAGTGTGGAAGTCGCCCTCCCTGATGGAGGCTTCCACACTAGAAAATTTTATTTTATTTACAAAGATACAAGAGAAGTCGCCCTCCCCGATTGTTGCTTCCCTTGCATTTTTTTGGGGGTTTAAATGTGTATGGAAGCTGCCCTCAAGAAGGGCGGCTTCCATACAAATTATATAGAAAAAAAAATTAATAATTCTTTAAGGAAAATCGTCATTGGTTATGACGATTCTCAATTTATGTTAAAATAAACGTATTTGATACATAAAAAAAATTATATGCAATTTGAAAATTAAAAGAAAAAAAAATGCTATATTAATATAAAAAAACCTTGTTTGTGACTTGCTGGGTCATAATCCTGCTACTGTGAACCAATCTTGGAAACTGAAATCGTCTTCTTTCTTTGGATGCATCCATTATTTTTAACTACATTAACAAAGTTGTTGTAATCTGAAGTACTGTGCAGTACGGACAAAGACCTCGGCAATGGGCATTTGGTAAGGTTGCTGCATAGTTGGGTTGTCTCGTAGATGGTGATGGGCTACTAACCTGTTGTATGATTGGTCACAAGGGTTGCCGTCGGGACCAGAAACAATCTATTCTAACCTGCTTCTACAAGTTTGCAACAATCCAAACAAAACATTAATTCATCATTATATACACATTTTTCTTGTACAAATTTTTAGTGATGACTTTTTTATTTTTGGATTTTTCAATATCATAAAAAATGTTTTTTGATACAAAATTAATAATTTACTTACACATTTTTGATAAATAAGTATAATTTTTTTATATGATTTTAAGATTATTTTGAAGGCATCTTATTGAGGCTCTCTTTTATACATTTGAAAGTATATGATCATTATGGAGTGTCTCCATGAGAATTAAGCCAAAGTTTGATTGTTAACCAATTTGACTTTGAGGCAGCTTTTCTTTTTCTTTTTTCTTTTTATTTTGCTAAATGATAAATTTTATTCATCAAAAACAAAAAGAATAAATAAATTAATTTTAATCTTCCAGAATACAAAAGTTAAAAGAAAGAATAGCAGAGGAAGGGTAAGGATAGACCTTACCATATGAGAAGCAAAAGCCCATCTAGTTAAATTACGAGCAATCAAATTATTTAAGGAAAATTTTCTCAGGAAACCAAGATATATGAGAACTTGGAAGCAGCTTGAAAGTCGATTTTGAGGTCCTCTAATACTCTTTGTAAAAAAGAGACGATTGTGAGATCCTTTGATGTTTTTTTATTTTTTATAATGGAAGTCGTAATATGAGAATAGAAGGAGTTGCAAATACTGAAATTCGAACTCAAATTTGCTAGATGCCACCTTTTAAGGATGATTACATGAATCAACTAAGCTAAACCCGATTTTAGATCCTTTGTTTTGTGTAAATAGAGTCCATGATGTCAGCCTTGGGAGTCTACTTCGAATTTGTTGCAAAAATTTCTCTAGTTTCGTAGAGCCAAGTTCCTTTGTATGGTGATCCACTTCTTATTTCTCTGAACTTTCCTCAAATAGTCTCTAAAACTTGTTTTGACACAAAATAAACCTCCAACTCTAAGCACTATACAAAGGGGGTTAGTAAAGCAAATGTGAGTTGTGATCATTAAAATCACTAAAGAGACCAACACTCTCTGTTATGTTACTTTGTTTTTCTTGCTTCCCGAGCTGATCTTCCCCACCTAAAGCTGATTTTTTACTCCAAAATCTTCAAGGTTATAAGCCAAGGGCAAACCCTCCTAATTCCATTGGCAAATCATTAAAAAGTAGGTTTGTTTCCTTTGTATAAACCACCAATCCTTAGCAATTGAGAAACCACAAATAACCTATGTTACTCGAACTCGGGTGTGAATGTTGGTACGGATATGCGTCTGATATGGATATGTTCATTTCTTTTCAAGTTTTTTAATGTATTTGGAGGGTCATATCCTCTTACTAATGTCCGAATATGCATCGAACACACGTACTGCAAAAAAAAATAATAATAATAATTGAAGAGTAGGAGCAACATAGCAACTAACAGCTCATAATCTCCCTTTTACTTCAAGCACTTAACTTTCTTTCAGCCATCTCCCAGAAGCTCTTCCTCGGTCTATAGGAAAACATAATAAATAACAGCTTATACAAATATCCTTATATGCCTAGTCAAGCACTTCGAAAATTTAGAAACCGGTCAAATTCTTGTAAATTTGAGTGAAGCAACCCTTTCTCTTATTTTTCACCATTTATTTGGTATATACAAATATGAGCAACTAAGCTCAAGCAGGTGTTTTTATACTATTATTATTAGTTTTCTCTTGATGTACAGACATTGGACGTATTCTACTCAGTGCTTTACAATTATATTGTGTAGACCATACCAACCTCCACGAGAGCTGCATGTGGGATGTTTAATGCCACATGAGGCTCTCTACAATTTTTATCAAAGAAAACGTAGGTCATGATCAGGAATTGCTTGAAGAAGTTTGAGCCATTGCGTACTGATAAATGTGACTGACCCAAGAAATACGCAGTGCCGCTCTCCCTGGCCTCGATTAGTTCATGTAGCTCCTCCCTTACAGGCACACGCATTATTTTTGGACTATTAGCCGGCAGCATGAACCGGACCTTTTTCCTCTTTCCTTTCTCGCTGGCATCACCCGTTGCACTCATCATATTCATCTGAGTTTCTGCATTGGCTGACCTTGTGCCTCCCATATCATGTAAAGGTATTAAAGCATTCCCTTCAGGCAATTGTCTTCCAACAACAATCATTCTTCCTTCAGGCGACATCAACGACTCGGAATCATGTTCTTCCAAGGAAATAAACTCTCCAATTGAGCAAATGATCTGTTCCTCAAAGTCATCTGTGTCCCTGATACGATCACAATATCCATACCTTACAATGCATCGGTAGATTTTATAATCTCTAGGCCCAACTCTGCCTATAAGATAACGCCTACTTGGGGAAACAAAAGGAACTGGTAGAGACTTGAAGGACACAAAAATCAGGACTTGATGAAAGGCTGGGACATTTGTGATAAAATGGGAGAAGAAAGCTGGGATTCCTGTTACTATGTCTGTGTAGATAAAGCCAATTCCAGGTACCCTGGAAACTCCAAGGCCTGGGCTGAGATTTGTAAGCCATTCCGTAGACACCTTGTTTTCTAAGTCAAACTCATATTTCTTCAATGTTCCATAATGCCATGCAACCATGATAGTCAAGGATAGTACCAAAAGAACGACTAGATACCAGGCTCCCTCGTGAAAATTTAACATACTCGATGATAGATACATCGCCTCTATGGAGCCAAAGAACATTAAAAAGCAAGCAGACACAAGCAAACTCTTTTCCCAGTACAGCGCAATCACAAGTGACATTAGACAAGTTGTTACCAGCATGCCAGAGACTATAGCCATGTCTGTAGAGAAATAAACCAATTTTTATTAGATTTAACAGAATTATACCATTCAAACATCAAGTTTCCTTGAAGCATTTATTATTTGTCTTATTGGTTCAATAAAGTTCTAATAATTTACTATTAGTCACATATGACAAATTTGACACAAAATAGGGGTTATATCTTAAGAATCTATGCACTTATCATACTCTTATTCACTCGTAACTTTCTTATATGTACAAACCATTCATACTCTATACTTTTCCTAGTACTGTTTGCATCTCAAGAATCTTATGAAGAGAAAGAGGATGATGTTCAACAACCTTACCTGATGCATTTCCAATTCGCACAGTATCATGAAAACCTATTGTAACACCAAGGCTAAGAACCATTACTATCCAGTTAACGTCTGGAATATAAACCTGGCCATGTATCTTATCCGATGTATGAATCACATTCACTCTGGGGAAGCAACCAAGTGCTAGGCACTGGTTTATAATGGAAAAACATGCTGTTATGGTTGCTTGGCTTCCAATAGCTGAAGCAAGTAGAGATAAAATTACGAAGACATGGTGGACATGCTCTGCAATTGCCATCCAATATTCAGTTAGTAATAAAAATGGCAATGTAAAGCGTAAAGTAGAAAGCAGATGATAAAGTTACCAGGTACAGATCTATAAAAATGATTAAAATCATCAGGAACATCAGATAAGTTCCTTGGGGAGAGTGTATGGGAGATGAATGCAGCTTGACCCGCATAACATAAAATAAGAACTGGGTAAATCAAGCAGAAAAATGTCATCTGCAGTAGGGACCAGAGAAAAGTTGTCAATCTAAAATTGCATTATGCATTGCAGTGCCGAGATGTGAACTGGATTATGTACCTTGATTGATTTCATCGAGAAATGACCTAGATCTGCAAACATTGCCTCTGATCCTGCAAAAAGTGCATTGCATATGTAGTATGAAAACTAATAATACAAGAAACCATCATGTTATGCTCAATAGAAATCAGATTATGAGAACACAGATAAACTAGAATTTACTTAAACTTCGGCCTACACTAACCTGCCACACAGAGAGTGACACTGCCCAATGCCCTCCAACTATCCATGCTAATATTTTTGACAAACTTGTACATGTATATTGGGGAGATTGCACTTATGATATGTGGATCATAGTGGAAAATGTTATATATACCCACTCCACCAATAAGTAAGAGCCATAAAATGACTATTGGAGCGAATATGAACCCAATTCTATGGCTCCCATAGTGTTGCAGTGTGAAAAGGCAGACCAATATGGCACATGCAAAAGGCACAGGTACATCTGAGATAAATTAGAGGTCAAGAGAGGGCAAATCAGCAACAGAGACATCAAATATTCGTTAAAAACCTAAAAGTAAAACATATAGTACTTACAAGTTAAAAATTGATATGTAATTCTGAAAACCAAATCTCGATGACCAATTTTAAATTTTAGAGCAATATACCCAAATATTTTTCCTCACAAGACATGGATACGAGATTCAATATAACTTGATCCCACACTCAGTGGCTTTTCAGGTTTGAGCATATTCCAAGACATTTATAAACTAGATAAATTAGATTTTGGATGATAATCGACAGATCATTTAACCAACAAAAGCACCATTCCAATTATTTATGTGTCTGTAGTCTATTAAGTACGAGTTCTAGGTAGGTACTAACCAACAAAAACACCAACGGCAGTGCACCAATCTAGAAAGGAGTATTGAAATAAGGTCAAATGATGGTAAGTTTGCCAAGGAGAGACAAGAATGTAAAATCTTGTCATGTAAATCGCTTCTCTCCTCAGTACGGAAGCATCAGTTACAGTCAGTAACTTTCAACAAATTGATAATACATGTCTTTTGGTGTGTTTCAAAAGACTTACTTTTCCCTAGTTTATATATTGCTTTCAAAAATCAGAATTGAGCATCATGAGTTTATATTCCATACAGAATTAGTAACAAATCATTGTGATGGTGGACAAAAGAAATGAAACAACAACAAAAAAAATGAAAATTTTATGAAATATCAAATTCAAAGATATTGAGTTTCATAGGACTTACATCTCTTAAGATTTTTGGATATCGACTCCTCTGTTTTATGGGAAGAGGAAACTGCAAAAACAACATAAAAAGTTATAAGCCAAAGGTTGATGAATGGTTGAAACATAAGCTTGCACTTCTTTTTTGCATTTGTAATCTTACTGCTGGTTCTTACATTTAATATCTGATAATAATCGTCGAAGACCTGATGAAGCTGATAAAACTGGCGAAAGAAAATAGAAAAGGGAAACATAAATAAAACAAACCATTCGAGCAGAATGATATCAACCGTGAGAGAAAAACTATCCCAAAAAAGTAAAAATTTGATCAGGTTTGTCAAACCAGAAATAGCTGGAGTAAGCACTGCATCGCCTATTATCATACAAGAGCCAAACAGTGCCAAGAACAGCATCAAGTAATGACTACTCTTATGTTTCGCAATAGCCCTTCGGGCTCTTGATTCCACCTTGGTTCTGAAAGGACTTCCCGCCTCATAATGCATAACGTCATTAACGCTTTTATCATTAGGGAGCAGACCAACTTTTGCATGCCTGCACAATAACGAGTACAAAGCAAAAGTACCACCTGCGAGATAGTATTCAAGGTAAATTCATTTTGCGATTCCATTAACACTATCATTTAGTTTAAAAAGTCATCGAAGATCATTACATACCCTCTCCATCATCATCAGCTCTCAGTACTATAAAGGCATACTTCACTAATGAAACAATTGTCAAAGTCCAAAAGATAAATGAGAAATATTCATATGCACTCTCATCTGATTTGAAGTCCTTTGGAGGGATTGAACCAAAAACATATAAAGGAGCAGTACTCAAGCGACCATAAACTACTCCAAGGCTTTGGAATGACAAGAGGATTGTATGCATCCATGTCTCCTTCTGAACAGCATAAAAAAATCAAAGACAATATCACATAATCAAGCACTTATGATAAGGTACTGTAGATGCAGTACTGCTGCAAAGTCCTAACATGATTCAATTGAAATTAATTCAACATATGCAGTCTGTGATTTACATATTTGAATATAAATACCAAATGGATAAAGTCAATAAGTTAAACAACCCATTATCGACAATGCCTGATATCAACATGTATGCAGGCAGAAATGCAGATCAAATCCAGATACCATCTCTGATAATGATGAGATATCAGATGCTTTATATGCTAGCAAGTACAAAGGAGCAAAGTTGCTGTAAACCTGCTATGATCTTAGATCTCATATTCTCATTCCAAAAGGCCTATCAAGTATGCAAATTGCTTCGAAGAATTCTATGCCTGTACTTTGAATGATGACATTTCAAATATCTATTTCCTAATAGAGCTACATAATGGCACTAGTATAGATAAGTGCTCCGAGCCAATCCTATGAGATCTCTGGGGATTTAACCTTGAAAGCCCGCCATTTATTGCCAGAGATATCAATTAGACAATTTCTATGAGAAAAATATTTTAAAATGTTGAAGAATTTTGGAAAGAACCCATCAATCTATCCAACAAGTTATCAACCAGATAAAGTTGAATGCAGAAGGCTGTAACATAACGAATGCATTCTTGTTTAAGTTGAAATGAAATTTCTTTATTAGACGCTGAGAAAGATTAAGTGCAGTAGCAATTTACTAATATTATCAGACAAAATAAAAATGATCAACACTATATTGAATAAAATTAAGATTACTGAAATGGGTCATTAATTAACACTTGAAAACTGCTTTTCAGCTCTGATAAAAAGAAGCAAGAAATGAAGCAAGCAATACATGTAGAAAGCCGAGAAAACCCAGTTAAAGTATCTGTAACTTAACGTGCAAAGAAACTAACCTTGAAGGGAACAGAGTAGGTTCCAGTTCCAGGGCTCAGTGGAGGATCCATTAAGGAAAAAGAAAAAAAAGAGACAGATAACTGAAAAGCTTTGGTTGGGGAAAAAGAAGACAAGAATGGGAATGATGAGTAGCGGGTGAGTCTATGCAATTGATTGACATAAACAAAGTGAAAATTGTGAGAGAGAGGTTGGGTTTGGGCGGATTTCAGGACAGTTATTGTTTTATTATAGCAATTTGAAAGATAGGGAAGTTGAGAGGGAATGCCGGACTGACAGTGACGCCTGGGATTCTATTCTATTTCGATTAATAAATAAATAAATAAATAAAACAGAAAGAAAGAAAGAACATTAAATGAAGTAATCACGTTCTCACATGCGGAGTGCGGACCATGAAATGAAACAGCTTCACATGTTATGAGATCAGATGTTTTTTTTTTACTTCTTTTATCTTTGCCCATTTTTTTTTTCCTTTAATTCTGTTTTTATAAAATCTGCTGATATGCACTATGTTCTTCTAAAGTGCTCTGTTTTGGAAGTAAACAGAATTTAAAGGTGGTTAATTTTTTTTAAAAAATGGGGAAGAGTAAATCTTGGGATCAAGACTTAGATTTGATAATATTAGACACGACACAATTATAAAATACGAACATAACATGAGAAAAATAATTAAAACACAATACGAAATATGACATGACACGAAAAAAAAACATGGACACGACAAGAATACACGAATGTGTCAAAATTTATATAACATAAATTATTAACACGTCAAAATTTATATTAATATAAAATATCTTAAACACAATTATAACATGATAAAATACATGAACACGATAGGATATACGAATTACCATATCTGAAAACCTATAATTATTATAAAGGATAGATTCCGTTTTGGTGGATATTTTCATTTTTCACCATTTGATTTTGCTACAATTTTTAAATTTTTATTTTTACTTTTATCTTTTAAAAAAAATAAATAAATACTGAAAGTATCAACTAAACAATCTTAATTATTCATTTATTTTACACTCTTGTTATAAACAACCTCAAATTAATGAACTCAAAAAACTATTTTAACACTTAATTTTTTTTTTTTGGTGTGGATAATAACAAATTTGTATTCCAAATTCCAAAACGAAGCAAAAAATATGCTACATGAAGTATTTAAGGGTTAGCCTTACAAAATTAATTATCATGGCTTATTCTCCACTGTCTACAAATAAAAATATTTACAGTAGTGTTACACATTTTAAAAACAACACAAAAAGAAGCTTTTACAATAGCAACAATAAGCTTAAATTTTGTAGTTCTTTTTGTTGAGTGCTTCCGAGTATTCATTTCCCACCAAATGTAGCAGATAGTAACTGTCCAAGCAAGATGTAGCAGGGTGGACTTAAATGATTTACCCCTAAAGTTCAAAACTACCTATTGGAGATCATTATTCCAGCTAACAAAAGTTTTATTGACAGAAGAAGAAATGAGAACATTTCTCCAGACCTGTGTAGAGAAAGCACAAGCAAAAAGAAATGATCCCTACATTCTTCTTCCTCCGGACATAACAAACACATAGTAGATTGGACTTGAAGACCCCAAGATTTCAACTTTTCCAGTGTACTCAGCCGATCAAGAATAGCCAACAAAGCTATAAAAGATAATTTTGGCACATTAAGAGAAAACCAAACCAGATTGTGCCAAGGTACTCAAGCTAGCTTTGTCCTCAAATGTTTCCAAGTATCTAAGACAAAAAATTTACCATATTTTGAAGCAGTCCAAACAGTACTATCATTTGCATTGCTAGGAGGAATAAGCGGATTTTGAGCAATGTCTCTTAGCTCAAGTATTCTTCTTCAGCTCCAATTGCACAGATGTAGAACCTTTGCTTGCCCAAAGCTAGTTCTCTTCAAGGGGTAATCTTTAATCCAAGCTACCTAGATTGATCAAGAATTACTAAACAGTGTCCAACTATGTTTCAAGATGCAAGCAATATTCCATACCTTCAGATTCTTTAGACCAAGCCCTCCTTCAATCTTGGGGTTGCAAATGAACTCCTAACTCGCTTTTTCCCCCCTAGCACTTGTTTCCTTGCCTTTCTAAAGAAAAGTGTAACACATCTGTGTTAGAATATGCTCTAGAGCCAATCAGATTAGATAAGGATATACTACCAATAATGCATATTAATCACTTATACAATTGAGTGATAAAGGCTTTCCTTCATCATTTGTATGAAAATAAATAGTTATTAAGTGCTAATCTGATGAAGCCTATGAAACATAAAGGTCTTGCAAAGAAATTATAAAAGATTATAATTATGAGATCTTTATGCATCAAAGCTATTTTCTTAAAACTGTTCCTGGTCATTGTATTGTTAAGACATGGCATTGACAATGCTCAAAGAGTTGTACATGTTAAGCCTTCTTACTTGTGAAGTAAGCAACCGATCTCATAGGTTGAAGTATAAGGATACTTAAGGGTAACATGTAGGTGCTTGTTAGATGAACAAGTTTACTGAATATGACCCGCTATGAGAATTTCATTCGGTAGCTCACTTAAGTGTCTATGAAAATGTTGTCATGTGTTAGTTGTGTAAGTAGTCCTTGGACTTATGATGCCATGTTATCTTGCATGTGAATTGTCATACTTTGATTTCATCAGAACGGGTCCTAATAAAGGATGCCTAGGTAGGATGCTTTTGGGTATGACATGAAGCATGCGAAGTTAAATGAGTAGTCCAGAAAGGATTCACCACTCCAAGTGTAATGAGGAGACATATCTAATTTGTTCTTGGCTTATGTTAACTTAATGAAGTCTTTGGCCAGAACAAGATGAATTTAGGAGAAATCATTTCTCTAAGTTCATAAAGTTAACTATAAGCTGTAAGAACTAATATGGAAGGATTTCATAAGTAGACATTACCCATGTTCATGGTTTTTCCGACACATATGGTGAACGGACTGAATTACCCTGATATACTGAACACTAAAAGGTTTTGTTGAGATTATCTTGACTCTCCTATATTTGGGTGGTCATGATGCCTTACTAGATATCGTTCATGATCTTGAATATAAATTAGTTGATCTTTGTTAATCTTAGATTCTAATTTATATTTATTGCCAATATATTGGAAGCCTAATAGGTCACACACATTAAATCATATTGCTAAATTAAAATTTGGATTCAATTGAGTATGACTTGATTGAACAAACGTTTAAATGGATAAAGATTTAATTAAATTCAAGAGGCCAAAATAGGATTTATAGAAATCCTAAGCTAGGGTTTCAGCTATCCCATGGGTATAAGACTCTTTACTTAGTTGCACCTTCCAAGTAGGAAAATAAGAAATTGTTTTCTTATTTTAAGCCCTAGCGGTACCTTATGAGTATGAGAAGCAAAAACGGTTTTGTTAAGCTAGCCGCACCTTGTAAAGCTTAAGGAGATTTTTTTTCTTCTTATTTTTTATTTCCTAGCCATACACCTTGAGAAGGTAGAAGGGAGAATTGATCTCTAATCAAATTTGGCCTAGAAAGATAAGAAGCTTACATCATTGTCTTCTATCCTAAGAATAAACCAAAGAGAGAATTGTTCTCTAGAGTCAGTTTCGGCCAAGATCGAAAGAGAGATTAAGAAAAGCGTTTGATTATGACCTTTAGTCACTTTGCTAGCACAAAGAAATTCTCTACCTTGGAAAAAGTCATGGCAAGTTGTTGTGTGGATCATCATTAGAGGCCAAACACTTGGGTGGCTCAACCTCAACAATGCTTTTGTGTTCAAATGATACATGGGCTGTTAAGAAATCTAGATTACGATATCTAAGAGTTAAGGTATGATTCTTAATCATATGGTCGATGTACAATTGCATAATCACATTAAAAGTTTACAAGTATGATCTAGAAGGAGTTGGCCATCTTTTTGATATATTATGTTTTACATTCCGATTTTTTCATGTTTAAATTGTTTTTGTTTAAGCATGAGGCCGAATCCATCTAACTGGTCAATTTTTCGAATTACTTTCCCTGACAGAATAAACATAAAATACCAATAATTATGCAAGCAAAATAGAACTGACTGGATAAGTTGTAGGTGTCCAGCATAAGATAACCTTTTAGAAGGCCAACTATTAATCCTTCTAGATAGCTTCTGGTTGAGAGGATCACAATGTTTTGTTGTAAGTCTAATAGAGATAGTGGAATTCTTAAGTACATGACAGTGAGGCTTTCCAATTTAAAACCAGTACTTTGTTGGATAACCTGGAGAACCAAATGATCAATATTTGCATGAAATATTTTTGATTTGACATTATTCAACTACAAACTAGACATAGAGTAGAATGCTGAAATATTGAATATTAGCTCAAAATAGATTCTTTTGCACCATTAGTAAACACCATAAGGTCATTAACAAAATAAAGGTGAGTCAACTTCACTCTTCCATAAGTAGAGTGATAACCAAACCTTCTCTCTGCAGCAATTGTATTCAGAATGGATGATAAGACATCCATTACAATAACAAAAAGATAAGGAGAAAGGGATCTCCCTACCTAATACCTTTCATGCCAAAAAAGTAACCAATCAGTCATCCATTAATTGCCACTGAGTAATAAGGAGTAGTGACACAAGCTCTCAACCAATTTAAGAATCTATTAGGAAAGCTCAAGCTTCCAAAGTATTAAACAAGAAGATCCAATCAACAGAATCAATGGTCTTTTTCAAATCAACCTTGATAGTCATTCTTGGAGATACCCTTATTGTATGATAACCTTTTACCAGTTCCTGAGCAAGCAGAATACTATCAGCAATACTTTTTCAGAAAAGCACTCTGATTGGCATTAATCAAGTTAGGCAAACATTGTTTTAGTCTGTTAGCAAGTAACTTCGCAGTACACTTATACACAAAGTAAGAAATAGGCCTGAAATATGTCATCTGAGCAGGATTTTGAACCTTGGGTACTATGTAATAGCTATAGAGTTAACAACCTTAATCAAATTACTAGACCTGAAGAAGTGCAAAAATACCTTGGTGAAATCCTCCCCTATTGTGCTTCAAGCCACTTTGAAAAAGTGAACATTGTAACTGTAGACACCTAATTTTGTCCGGACCACTAAAACATGTATGTTTTCTTTCTAAATTGATGTTTCAGAATGTAAAAAGACTTTTTTTTTATCCTGTAGGTGGTACCCCCAAGACTTAGTTTAAGAGAGCGAGCATAAAAAGTTAAACTTGAAAAAAGTCAACCCCGAAAAGTCAATCCCGAAAAGTCTACTACTAAAAAAGTCAACCCACTTTCAAAATCAAGATTTGAAGTTCAATTGAAAAATGGTGAAAGAATTTTGATAATCCGAGGTCTACATCGAATGATATGGAGTTCAGAAGTTGGGATATGAAGATTCAGTAGAAAGAAAACCCTAATCCGGGAAATTTGGGGAAAAGTGCTTAAACGATCGAATTGGTCGAAATTGAAGGTTCCAAATGAAAGATAAGCACTGACTACGGGTAATGGAGAAGCCACTTGAAACAAAAACTGAAAGAAAAGTCAATCCGGGAGAAAACCGAGAATTAGGGTTTTTGGTGGATTTCGATGAAATCGGGAAGAATTACAGAAATGGCCCGACTTGGTAAGAAAAAAAGCCCCTAATGGATGAGGAATGATTAAAAAGGGATAGCCCAAAACTCAGTTTGAAGAAAATCTGAAAATCTGACTTGTTTTGAGCAAAACCGGGTTTTGGAGGCAAAAAGGCAAAATTGGAAAATTTGGGAAAATAGCAAATGAACTCCAAAAATTCTAAAAAATTGCAAATCTCATTCTTAAATCAATTCAAAGAGATTGGCGAAATAAAATCTTGATTCGGAGTTCGTTTGCAAAATGGCCAAATTCCGGGTCTCTTATATAGTAATTAAAGAAGATAAATCCCTGAAAAATAGCAAATAGACTCCAAAACTTCTGAAATTTTGCAAATATCATTTTTAATTTATTTTAAAGATATTTGAAAAAGAAAATCTTGATTCGGAGTTCGTTTACAAAATGGCCAAATCCCGGGTTTTCTATGCAGTAATTTAAGAAGATAAATCCTAGAAAAATAGCAAATGGACTCCAAAAATTCTGAAAAACTGCAAATCTCATTATTAAATCATTTCAAAGAGATTGGCAAAATAAAATCTTGATTCGGAGTTCGTTTGCAAAATGGCCAAATCCCGGGTCTCTTATGCAGTAATTCAAGAAGATAAATCCTGAAAAAATACCAAATGAGTTCCAAAAATTATGAAAACTTCCAGATCACACTTTTAAATTATTTGTAATAGATTGGTGAAGAAAAATCTTGATTTGGAGCTCGTTTAAAAAATGGTAAAATGTAGGGGCATAAAAGGGCATTTTTGGAAGAAAAAATCCAAATAAATAGCAAACGGAGTCGAAAAATTTTGAAAACTTCTAGAATTCAATATTTTATTATTTTTAAAGTATTAAAAAAATAAATTTTAAATTTGGAGTCCGTTTGCCATTTATTTGCAGCCGGGAGGCAAAACGGTCATTTTACCCAAGCAACCGAAAAGGGCTTTTCTTGCCTTTCAAAAAAATCAGACTTGGGTTGGAAAAGAGAGTGCTGGCCTGCCAAGGCCCAAAGGAAGGAAGAAGCTTCTGATTTTTCAATCAAAAGGCCAAGAATTAAGAGTTAGTTAGTGATTTTTTTGATCAAGCCATTGCAAATAAGCCACATGGGCCAATGCATGAAGAGGGAGAGTGTCAACATTATTCTTGAATAGCTATAATTATGGACATCTGATGGCCTAATCTAAGGGTGATAATTTCATAATTTTTCACCTTGAATCACTAGTCCTTGGATGAAAATTGTTTGGAATCAAAATGACAACATCCTAGGAGGGGAGAGGGTGAATTCGGCCAGCACTAAAGGGAGAGGGATATTTTCATTTCAAGTCACTTCATTTTCAGACTTCTTCTTGGTTTTTGCTTAGTTTTTCTGTCTTTGGTTGAAATCAAAAAGAAAAATTTAGAAAAGAAAGGAAAGGAAAGTTTAAAGAGAAAAAGCTTGAAAGATAGCTTCTTGAGGTTGCTTTTAGCACCAACTCTTGCACTTTCTTGATTTTTCATTCTTGTTTTTGCTGTTTTTGATTATTATTTGGTGAGTTTTCTTTTTAAATAAATATTTTTTATGTTCTTTTCTTCATCTTTTCTTAAAAATAAGTTTTTTTACATTTTTTTTCTTGTTTTCTCACCATGGCCGAATGGCCCAGATTTTTTTTTTTATTGTTGCTGTTTTGTTTGATTTTATCATGTTATTTTTGTTATTTTTTTTAATCTTGATGCTTTAAATATTCTTCTACTACATGTATTTGAAGCTTGTTTTAATTTGGTTGCTTTGTTTGTTGCCATTTATGAGTTAAATATCATGTTCTTGCATATCTAATTTTCTGTTTTCATAATGTTTAAATTTGTTAATGTTTTATATTTAGTATATCAAGTGTTTGTGAAAATGCTTGTTAGTTTTAATATCTTTACTTTGTGTTTGCATGATTTGAGTGTTATGTTTTAGTTGAGCATGTTAGTATATAAAGTGTTTGTGAAAATGCTTGTTAGTTTTAATATCTCTACTTTGTGTTTGCATGATTTGAGTGTTATGTTTTAGTTGAGCATGTTAGTATATCAAGTGTTTGTGAAAATGCCATGCTTGTTTGGAACCTTAGGCCATTCGGCCACTTCATGTATCTAGCATTGTGTGTGCATTTTTGCTAGGTTAGTTGATAGGTTTGTATTTGCATGACATTTAATTGAGTATTTAGTTTAAGTATACCAAGTGTTTGAGAAAATGCCATGTTTGCTTGGAGCTTGAAGCCATTCGGCTACTTCATTATTTTGCCTTGTGTTTGCATTTTTGTTATGTTAGATGATAGGTTTACATTTGCATGACATTTGGTTGAGTTTTTGGTTTAAGCATGCGTTGTGTTTGTGTTATTGCCATGCATATTTTAGTTGTTAAGTTTGGTTTATTTTGCCATGCATGTCCATGCATTTTAGACCTAGGTTGCATTAAATGCCATGCAAGTTCATTTAGGTCTAGGTCACTTTATTGATGCCATACATTTTTCATGACATTTAGGTTTAAACTCATGCATTTCATGCATCATCTTTGCTGTATTTTTTCCATGCATTTCATGTTCATGCCACTTGACTAATGACTTAAGCCAATTAATGGTTCAAAGTCATGCTCTCTTGAGCATACTTGTGAAAAATTAAGGTTTGTCAAATTGAGTATTCTACCTTTGTGATTTTTTTTTTTACTTTTAGCCAATTTTTGTCTAACTTTTCAAAATTCCTAGCTACTGTTTGTGAGCCTTTTTATGAGTCTTAAATATTTTTACTTTGATTTTTAAATGATTTTATCAAAGGCAAAAAATATATTTTGGCAAAACAGTTTTTTCACCCAGTACTCGTACTTTCCCGATTTTTCTGGGCATTCATCTTTAATCAGAAAATTAAGATAATTTTGTCCCGTGTAGTTTTACATGTCCTGAGTCTCCAGTACTTTATTTAGATTTTTTTAGAATTTTTAAAAATAGGATAAAAAATCTTGGCTTAAAACTGGGCAGTGGAGTCAGAATTGAATTTGAAAGAAAATCATTTTTCTGTTTTGGTTAAGTTACTTAGAGGTGGCTGATTAGGAAGTTTAGCTACTGACTTAGGGTAGTTTCTAAACCTTTTTAAACTCTAAAAATGATTTTTTAAGTCTCGGGTTAAGGGTGGTCAAGTCCGAGATTTTAAACTTGGGAAATTAGAGCCATTTAAAAAAGGGTTTAGCCAATTTTTTACTTTTAATCTAAGCTTTTGAAAATTATTTTCAAACAATCACAAAGTATTTTGGTTTTAGAATATTTAATTTGATATATTTTCCTAAGGTAGCCGGATATCTTTTTAGATATACGGATTTCCTTAATTAAAGGAAAAAATACATTTTCATGCATTGCATTTTCCATATTCATGCATTTTATATAATATAGGATTTTTGCTCTGATAATTCCTATGGTATTGTTATTATTTTGATTTATATGTTATATTGTTTATTATATGGTTTTGATTATTTCATGATATCCTATGCTTTTTTATTTAGTTATTTTTTGTTATATTATTTAGCATATACTATGTTCATGCATTATTATTTTCATTTTTATTTCCATGCATATTATATGATAGCATTATTTTATATTCCATGTCATTTAAATTATATGCCATATCATTCATATTTTCCATGTCATTCAAATTGTTTCATTTCATATAGAATATATTATGTTACTTAGGTCATTTCATTTCATGTAGAATATATTATGTTACCTAGGTCATTTCATTTCATATAGAATATATTATGTTATCTAGGTCATTTCATTTCATTTAGAATATATCATATGACTTAGGACATTTCATTTCATATAGAATATATTATGTCACCTAGGTCATTTCATTTCATTTATAATATATCATATGACTTAGGTCATTTCATTTCATTTAGGATATATCATATAACTTAGGATATTTCATTTCATTTAGAATATGTTAAGGCATTTAAATTATATCATATCATTTAGGTTGCATTATATTATTTAGATTTTGCTATGTCATTTTATTTATGTCATGCATATTCATATTCATATATTTTTAAATGTTTTCAAAAAGATAATGGTTTTCAATAAAATAAAGATATTCCCGAGTTAAAATAATTCATGAGTTCTCTGCCGGGTTTGCTGGGGAGGATATCATCAATTATCATTAATAACGGAATATCTTCTTTAAAATGAGAATGATTCGAAAAGTTTTCCAAGTTAATAAATTTTTTTATATTTTGCCACGTTTATTGGGGAATATAGGAAAATTTTGAATTTATAAATTCCGGATCATTTTCAATTAAAAATGGAATTATTTTTCTTTAAATTGGGAATTAACTTGAAATACTAAATTTAAAACCGACTTCTTTACCGAGACTTGAGATAACACATGATTAATAAGGTACCGCTTTATACGGGCGTTGTGGGGGTGCTAATCCTTCTCCGCACGTAACCGAGTCCCGAACCCGTTTCTTTGATTTCTCTGGTTTAAAACGCAGATTGAAATTGGTTTTAAAAATATTTTAATTAATCTTTAAAATATTTTATAAAACCGGTTTTTAATAGGTGGCCGATCACACCTAGCTAAAAAAGATTGGTGGCTACTCCATGTCTTTTTCAAGATCATTTTCAAAACCTTCATTTTTTTAGAGGGATTAAGTCGGCTTTTCCTCGTTTTTTTTTTTTAATGTCACTCTTAGCGAATAATAAAGTCTTGCAATGAGACTTGTTATTTTTTAGGTTGCGTCAGCTTGGCGACTCCGTTGGGGACAATTAGAGAGTCAGGCCTAGAATTAGTCGTGTGTTATCAAAGTCTCGGTTTTGTTGGTTTAATTGGTATTTATTTTAATTCCCACATTTTAAAAAATAAGGATAATTTCAAAAAATAATAAAATGTTTTTAAATATGTCCATATTCATGTGCATACATATTATAATTGTTCTCTGGTTATTTTGGTGCATATATTCATTTATTGATTAATTGATGATTTATGTTGTTTAATCTTGTTGAGGCAATTAGAATAAGGGATATAGAATAGGTGGTGAAAGGTTTGTTATTTCTCCTCACACACTACACGTGCATTTGCATATCATGAATCCTATACCCGGGTTCCGTCCTTTTAGGTGGGAGCAAAGTAACTAGGCCTTCGTGATTAACAATCCGCATGGGCTAGTGAAACACTTTCGAGTACTAAATTACCTAAGCCTTCGTGATTAACAATCCGCATGGGTTAGGGAAATAGACTCTAACGAATTGAACCCGCTTTTATCGGGGTGCCTTACTAGCCTTCACCGGCGACAGTGAGGAACAATTCGGGGCTTTTAGAACTCATTCACCTTCATATAGTAAACCTAGACGAAGCTATGCCGGATTTCCAATTAGATATCCCGAAGTTAAAGAACACATGGAGGAATATTTCCAATCCTTTTACCTTCTATTCTACTTTCCGAATAAGTTTATTTTTGAAAATCGGACAATGATGAACGTACATCACAATGCCCGTAATAAATGTTGATATTTCATCCCAGAGGTGTTATAATGCTGAAATTTTGTTGGCATCCTCAAGGATAATTATTGTTTTGAATTATATGTTTTTTTGTATTATTCGTATTTATTCCCGTTAATAATTCATTTTTTTTTTTGCATTCGTGTCATCATTTTTTCACATTTGAAGGTTATTGGTCTTGGGGTATTATTCAACCAAAAGAGCTTTCATGGAGGGTCAGAGTGTCTCAGTGGTCGAGAAACATTTAGAGGTTAGGAAATAGTCCGAGAAAGGTCAACAGGATAATGGGGATTGTTTGAAGATGGGATATGTGTCAGCATTGCCAGCCGAGGTTGATCTTACTATCAAACAAAATGATCTCCGGGAATTGATAGATATATGGAATCAGTGGAACATATCGGAAAAAAAGCCTTCACTCAGACTTATGGGGACATAGCACTGTTAACTCAGGTAAAAGTCAGTGGTGAGGTGATCCAGGCTGTGGTGTAATTCTGGAATCCCGCTTATCGGTGTTTTACCTTCAACCGAGAGGATATGACTCCAACTATAGAGGAATATTCGACTTTGCTGCATATTGAGAATGTTATTCCCAATCTTATTTATTTGAAGGATACAAAGACGTCGGGTTTCAAGAAAAATGTGTCTAAGATTTTGGGAGTGGAAAGAAATTGGGTAGAAAGCCATGTTGTCCAAAAAGGGGTAAGCTACTGTATATCATGGGACATTTTACGGGCTTTAATCCATAGTCATTCAAGCAAGGAGACAGTTAGGAATATTTTTGCTTTGGCTAACTATGGTTTAGTTATCTTCCCGAAGACATTAGGGTATGTGGATTTGGCAATATTTGATGTTTTTGAGAGGCTTGAGCAAAGGATAAACCCAGCCCTGACAATTATAGTAGAAACAATTCGATCCCTGAATTTCTGTAGACGGGAAGGAAAAGGGCATTTTCTAGGTTGTATACAGCTCCTTTACATATGGGTTCGGAGTCATTTTTGTAAACAGGAAAATTTCCCTCTTCGCTCATATTGGAAATCTTTTGCACCAATTGGTGAATTTCTTAAGAGGGATTGGCTTGAAAATAGGATTGAGGAACAATGGATCAACATATTCCGAAATATCAAGGCTGAAATGATAGTTTGGAGAGCTCCATGGATAGCTCCTATGCCGACATTGTACAAGTGCGGAGATAAAGCTTCTATTCCATTATTGGGAGTATGGGGTGGAGGGAGCTATGCACCACTACTGGTACTGAGACAATCAGAATCCCGTCAGTTTACTCCTATAACCCTGACCTTAGTAATTTGGAATTTGCTTATGGAGAATATGGATATTCGGGAAAGGTCCGTGAGATTGTGGTAGCATGGAAGGAAACTCATCGAGTGGAGGTAGCTAGATATGCCGACATCGTCACACCTGATTACTTAACATGGAGGGAATTGAGGGTTAATGATAGGTTGTTGATATCAGATGGGGAAGAAGTTTAGCATTTGAGTTCGCCGACCAAGGAAGCTCCATCAGTGTTAGAAATCGCAAGGGCAGAATTTGAAAAGAAAAAGGCCCAAATTAGCAAGGAAATTGCCCGATTGCAAGAAAAGCTTGAGGATATGAAAGATAGGGAATCAGCCCGAGAAAGAGAAAAAGGAAAAGATCAAGAGAGAGTGGGACACTGTTCAAAGCGATCTTCGGGAATTACACTTGGAGAACAAGAGGTACCGTTTCGAGCTCAAATTCGAGGGGACTCTCAAGACTTCCGGGGAATAGGAACAAGAAGTCAGAAACCTCAAAAAAGAGAAGAACTATTGGGCAGAAAAAGCAAAGCATGAGGAAGCCCGAGCAAATCAACTAGAGAAATAAGCTAGGGAAAGCTTACACGGTGATGCTTCTGCTGACACGTCAAAGGGTCGTGAACAAGTAGGGATCAGATGGAAGAGCAAGGCAGTCAAAAGAGGACAGTGAAGAAGGTTCATGATCCGAGGGAGTTATTATAGGACTAGTATTTTGTAATAATTTTTTTAGGAGAGACAGATTATCATATTGTCTTAAGCAGGGATCTTTTCCTTGATGTATTTAGTTCCAGGAAATCAATGAAAGACCGTTTGGTTGGAATTATCCCGGGGCCAATACTTTTAAATGCATTCATCATTCATTTGTTCTTTCTTTTATGTAATTCATTTCATTATTTCATTCATTTATATTTATAATCATTCATTCATTTATTCTTTATAAATTGTTCATACACTTAGTCATTTATTTATTTGTTCATTCATTCTTTATAACTAGTCATTTAAGTTCATACACTTAGTCATTTACTTAGTTGTTCATTTATTAACTTTTGTTCATTCATTCATTCGTTTTTATAAAATAAAATAAGAACTGTGTCAATAATTTTCTAATCCATGGTTTTTAAAACTAAAGGTACAATTGGTCGCACTCAGAAAAAATCAGACTTTCGACACCCTTACAATACTCGATCTCAGGCAAGAGCTATGGAGAACGATCAGCTTGCCAGAATTGAAAGGATGAAAAGAATTTAGAAAGAACTGCAGGAACAGTTAACTAAGTCTCAAGAGGAGACACGAGAACAGATGACAAAACTCATGGAGATGATGAGTACTATGATGAGGCAGAAGTGGCCAGGAGAAAATTCGATTATCGGAATAGGGGCAGTAAACCAGGAAGATCAACCAGAAGTGGTACAAAAAAATGGCCAGACATCCCAACCTGTAGGAAATGAACTTCCAACTGGGGCAGCATCCTACATTTATATCCAACCAGCAGCCGAAGCACAAAATTTCGGTCCTAAAAGGGGTAATATTGGAGTTGATCCAATTGAAGTCGAAGTTCCAGACTTCGAAGAAATGGCAGAAAAAGAAAGGGCCAAAATGACTGATTTGAAGAGGGTCGAACTGCTAAATCTCAGAAAAAAATATCAGCTGCTGGAAGAAAGATTAAGGGCAGTTGAAGGGGCAGAGTTATTTGGCAGTCTGGATGCCAAAGAGATGAGCTTGGTACACGATCTAGTAATTCCCCCAAAGTTCAAAGTACCAGACTTTGAAAAGTATAATGGGACCACCAACCCATCAGCTCATCTGACCATGTACTGTAGAAGGATGACGGGGCATGATGATAATGAGAAATTGCTTATTCATTGCTTCCAAGATAGCTTAACAGGGTCGGCCACCCGATGGTACAATCAACTGAGTCGTACCAAGATTCGTTCATGGATGGATTTGGCCAGGGCTTTCATGGAATATTATAAGCATGTGTCTGACATGATACCTGATAGGCTGTCTTTACAGAATATGGAAAAAGGTCCAATGAAAGCTTCAAAGAATATTCGTAGAGGTGGAGGGATCTGGCCACACAAGTGCAACCCCCTTTAACTAGCAAAGAAACCACAGTGTTTTTTATCAACACCTTGAAAGTACCTTATTATGACAAATTCGTGGGAAGCGCCACCAAGGACTTTGCAAATATGGTTATATTTGGGGAAATGATAGAGTCAGCTATTAAGAATGAGAATATGAAAGGAGGTTAGTTTGCTACCCCAAAGAAAATTTTTCCTGCAAAGAAGAAGGAGGAAACACATGCAGTAAGCATCAGTCAATACCCTTATACACCTCCTACACCATACACACCACCAAGGCCTTATACTCCTACCACATCGTATGCACCTCCGACACCTTACACACCTTTCCCGGGGTATAATCCTTACTTCCCCAATGTCAACCACCTTACCCAAAACCCATTCCCCTACACCAATATACCACAACAGCCATTCCCAACTAGTATATCCCCTCAAATAACCCTTCCTCGAAATACTATCCCAAACACTCAAGGTCCCGTGTGCAATGACCAACATTCACCAAGGAACGATCAAAAACCCCAATTTGATCCGATTCCTACTACCTATGGTGAGCTGTATCCTAAACTATTGCAGGACCAACTTGTTGCACCCGTGTACCTCAAACCTCTGACACCTCCATATCCAAGGTGGTACAGTGCAAACACTAACTGCGCATACCATGCAGGAATTCAAGGACATTAGACTGAAGATTGTCTGGCCTTTAAAAAGAAAGTGCAAAGCTTGATTAATGCCGAAGTTGTAAAGTTTGGGTCAAAAAATGGGCCAAACGTAGCAGGAAACCCATTGCCCGATCATGCTGGGAATCGGGTAAATGCAATATTGATTGGGGAAGCTAGAAGGTTAAAAAGGGATGTCAAGGGAGTCAAGACTCCAATGTTGACAGTATGGGTTTAGATGGTCAAGGCAGGAATGGTGGAAGATGCGGACAGTCTAAAAATGGTGGCAAAGAGGGTGCATAATTGGTGCCCGTTCCATAAGTGTGAAGGTCATGCCATACAGGAATGCGGAGACTTTCTGGTTAAAGTCCAAAAAATGATGGATAATGGGGAAGCCCAGTTCTATGAAGAGACAGAGGAGGAAATATGAGTTATTGAAAATGCACTGGCTACGGGATAGGGAAACCCTTGATCATCTATTATGATGAACTGGAGGAGAAAGTTATGCCAGTCATTGAGGAAAGTGCACCCAAGTTAATCATTGATTTACCTGTTTCCTTTTCATACAAGGAAAACAAAGCTGCACCATGGAAATACGACTGCAGCATGGTTATGCCTAGGTCTTCGGGTCAGCATGATATCATAGGTGTGGGGCATTCAACCCGAAACGGAAGGTGCTATGCTCAGGACGCTGCTGAACAAGGGTTAACAGGGAAAGACAGAGGAGCAGATAAAAGGAAGAAGGTAGTCGAGCCAATCCATATTGAGATGGATTTGCCAAAAGAAACAGAGAGAGGATCAGCCCCGGTTAACAGAATAAAAGAACCAGTATGTGAGAAAGAAGCCTGTGAGTTCTTAAAATTCATAAAGCACAGTGAGTATAGCGTGGTTGAACAATTGCAACGTCAACCAGCTAGAATTTCAATCTTATCCTTGCTTTTGAATTCAGAACCACACAGAAATGCCCTGTTAAGAGTATTGAATCAGGCATACGTGGCTAATAATATATCAGTAGAAAAGTTGGATAGGCTAGTGGGAAACATCGCAGCAGACGACTATATTTTTTCAGCTATGAGGAGATACCACCCAATGGTATTGGGTCAACGAAAGCTCTCCATATAACTACCACTTGCAAGGGGCACATATTACCAAGGGTCCTTTTGGACAATGGTTCTTCATTAAATGTGATGCCCTTAGCAACCCTATTAAGTTGCCAGTGGATATATCGTATATGATACCAAGTAGCACAGTGGTCAGGGCTTTCGATGGAACAAGGAGAGAAGTTATGAGAATTATTGAAGTTCCTCTGGAGATAGGCCCATGCACTTATACGGTGAACTTCCAGGTCATGGATATTAATCCATCTTATAATTGTTTGTTGGGAAGGCCATGGATACATTCAGCTGGGGCTGTACCCTCGTCTCTCCACCAAAAGTTGAAATTTATGGTGGAAGGCCGTTTGATCACTGTATCTGGAGAAGAAGACATAATAGCCTCTGTATCTACTGAATCTCCTTATGTTGAGCCCAATGAAGATGCCATAGAATGTTCTTTTCGGTCATTGGAATTCGTAAATGCAGTTTTCATCGCTAAAGGACGAAAAATTTCGAAACCAAGGTTGTCCAAGAACACAAGGCTGGGAGTAAGAACCACAATGGGAAAAGGCTGCAGGGCTGGAAAAGGTTTGGGGAAATATCTTCAAGGGATGGCTCGAGCAGTGGAAGCAGTGGGAAAAAAAGACCGGTTTGGCTTAGGGTATCTTCCGAAGGCCCATGAGAAGAGGAAACAGGTTGAAAGGAACAGACAAAGGAGAATGGCCCGTCTCACGGGTATGGACATTGAATGGGAACCCATGACTTTCTCACCAATCCTTCATAGCTTTTGCTCTGCTGGTTTCCTATTCGGAGAAAAGAATTCAGAGGATGTGCTTGTAATGATCGAGCAAGATTTTGAAAAATTCCATGTGAATAATGGGGGGCAGATTTAGGATATGGTGATTTGCATGACCGAGAAATAAGGGATGGAAAGTAGCAGTGCAAACTGGATGGTGCGACCATGTCCACCAGGATATAGACAAACCAATTGGAGTGCGACTGAGTTGCCCATAGTTTTTAAGTCAATTCCAACGTAATACTTTAAAAAAGCAACCTTAATTATCTTTACCCAGAGATATTAAGAGTTTTTTCTGTAATGGGCTTTTTGTTTAAACATTTTCATTCAATAAATAACAAGCACAATGCATTTTATCCATATGGATGTGTCCATATTCTTTCATTTTTGTTATTTTGTTTTCATTATATATTTTCCTATATTGTTTCTTCTCCACCTATTTACAGGTGTGCGGATGCGGAATATGAGGACCTTCCTGTTAGCAATTCTGAAATTGATTTTGAAAGACCTATTTGCACGGGTGATTTTGAGGCTAACGAAGATACTGAGGATTATGGTCTACCTCCAGATTTATTAAGGAAAATAGAACAATAAGAGAAACAAGTACTTCCTCATAAGGAATTATTGGAAGTGATAAATCTGGGAGATGGTGAAGAGATAAAGAAAGTCAAAATGGGAACTTCTTTGTCATCATCAATAAAAGGTGAATTGATAGCCTTGCTCCAGGAATATGCGGATGTATTTGCATGGTCTTACCAAGACATGCCAGGGTTGGATCCAGATATTGTGGTTCATAAGCTCCCTTTAAGGCCAAAATGCAAGCCAATTCAGCAAAAGTTGAGAAGAATGAGGCTAGACATGCTGATAAAGATAAAAGAGGAGGTGAAAAAGTAATTTGATGCTGGATTCTTAGAGGTGGCAAAATATCCAGAATGGGTGGCAAATATCCAGTACCAAAGAAGGATGGCAAAGTGCGGATGTGCGTTGATTACCGAGATTTGAATAAGGCCAGCCCTAAAGATAATTTCCTTTTGCCCCATATTGATACTCTAGTGGATAATACGGCAAAAAGTTCTTTATTTTCTTTAATGGACGGATTCTCAACATACAATCAGATCAAGATGGCACCGAAAGATATGGAGAAAACCATATTTGTTACAATGTGGGGAACCTTCTGCTACAAGGTAATACCATTTGGGTTGAAGAATGCTGGGGCAACATATCAGAGAGCCATGATGACCTTGTTTCATGATATGATGCATAAAGGAATTGAGGTCTATGTTGATGATATGATCGCAAAGTCACAAGGAGAAGAGGAGCATATTGTGAATCTTAATAAACTCTTTGAACGACTAAGGAAGTTTAGACTCAAGCTAAATCCGGAAAAATGCACGTTTGGAGTCACCTCGGGGAAATTGTTGGGTTTTGTCGTCAGCAAAAGAGGAATTGAGATTGACCCGGATAAAGTGAAGGCTATTCAGAATTTGCCACCACCTCGCACTCAAAAAGAAGTAAGAGGCTTTTCTGGGGAGATTGAATTACATTGCTCGGTTTATTTCTCAGTTAACCGACAAGTGTGATCCAATATTTAAGTTACTTCAAAAACGTGATCCAGGAGAATGGGATGAAGGTTGTCAGATTGCATTTGAAAAGGTTAAACATTATCTATCCAACCCACTAGTATTAATGCCACCTGTTTCAGATAAACCAATGATACTGTATTTATCAGTATTTGAGAGATCCATGGGTTGTGTTTTGGGGCAGCTTGATGAGACTGGAAAGAAAGAACATGCAGTTTACTACCTCAGCAAGAAGTTCACAGATTATGAGTTGAAATATTCGTCGGTAGAAAACTTGTGTTGTGCCTTAGCTTGGACCGCTCGAAGACTCAGACAATACATGTTGTACCATACAACGTGGTTGATTGCCAAGCTAGATCCAATCAAGTACATGTTGGAAGCACCTTCTTTGTCAGGGAGGACGGCAAGATGGCAGGTTTTATTGTCAGAGTACGACATTGTATATGTAAGTCAAAAAGCTATCAAGGGCAGTGCAGTGGCTGAATTCTTAGCAAGTCAGGCAGTGGTAGATTATGAGCTGTTGAACTTTGATTTCCCGGATGAAGATTTGATGTATGTATCGCAAGCAGATGAGATTCCCCTGAAGAAAAAAGTATGGAAAATATACTTTGATGGCGCATCTAATGCCATGGGGCTTGGAATCGGTGCAGTGCTTATATCCCTAGAAGAAGATTATTATCCTTTCACTGCCAGATTGGATTTTGATTGTACAAACAATACTGCTGAGTATGAAGCATGTACTATGGGCCTTCGTGCTACAGTGGACAGAAAAATCAAAGTATTGGAAGTTTTCGGAGACTCAGCCTTAGTGATTTACCAGCTACGAGGAGAATGGGAAACTCTAGATACAAAACTAATCCGATACCGAGAACTCATACTAAGTTTGTTGGAGGAATTTGAAGAAGTGATTTTCAATTACTTTCCTCGAGAAGAAAACCGAATGGCAGATGCTCTAGCTACTTTGTCATCAATGTTTAAAGTGAATGAAGGGGTTGAAGTTGTACCAATAAAGATGAGCATATATGAGTCTCCTACCCACTGTCTGAGTATTGAAGAAGAAGTAGATGGCCTTCCTTGGTATAGCGACATCTTACAGTACATCAAGAGTCAACAGTATCCAGAACAAGCAACAGAGAATGATAAGAGGACTTTGAGAAGGCTAGCAATGGGTTTTGTTCTAAACAGTGAGATTCTCTACAAGAAAGGAAAAGACCAAGTCTTATTGAGATGTGTCGGATCTGCTGAGGCTCGGAGAATCATAGAGGAAGTCCATGAAGGGATATGTGGCACTCATGCTAATGGTCACATGCTTGCTAAACAGATTATGAGGGCAGGGTACTATTGGTTGACGATGGAAGGAGATTGCATCAGTTATTCCCGGAAGTGCCATAAATGCCAGATATATGCAGATAAGATTCATGTGTCGCCATCGCCATTACATGTCATGGTTGCACCGTGGCCCTTTTCAATGTGGGGAATGGATATGATCGGGCCTATTACCCCGAAAGCTTTAAATGGACATCGTTTCATCTTGGTGGCCATAGATTATTTCACAAAGTGGGTAGAAGCTGCTTCCTATGCGAATGTAACCAAGTCGGTGGTATGCAGATTCGTGAAGAAATAAATCATATGCCGTTATGGGTTGCCAGTAAGAATTATTTCAGATAATGCTCTCAATTTGAACAATAAGATGATGAGAAAAGTGTGTACTCAATTCAAGATCACACATCATAATTCGGCACCTTACCGTTCGAAGATGAATGGCGCAGTAGAAGCAGCTAACAAGAACATCAAGAAGATTGTCGAGAAGATGACCAATGTGTACAAAGATTGGCACGAGATCTTGCCTTTTGCTCTTCATGCATATCGTACTTCGGTCCGCACATCTACAGGGGCAATGTCGTTTTCTTTGGTATACGGGATGGAAGCAGTGCTACCTATTGAAGTTGAGATCTCTTTACTTCGGGTTTTGATGGAAGTTGGCCTAGAGGAAGCAGAATGGGTTAGAGCTCGTTATGAATAGTTGAATCTCATCGAGGAGAAAAGATTGAAAGCAATTTGTCACGGGCAGTTGTATCAGAAACGGATGATTCGAGCCCACAACAAGAAGGTACGTCCCATACAGTTCTGAGAAGGGGAGTTGGTACTGAGAAAAATTCTCCCTATAGTGAAGGATTCGAGAGGAAAATGGGCTCCGAATTAGAAAGGACCCTATGTGGTAAAAAGAGTTTTTTCTGGAGGAGCATTGATTTTAACTAGAATGGACGGGGAAGATTTCGGAAATCCCGTGAATGCCGATGAACTGAAGAAGTATTATGCTTGAAAAAAATGTGTGATGCTGTGCACATGGAAATTCGAATGATTCCAAGTGTAAAAATGGAAATTCTATATATCTATCTCCCCTGTGAATTGTTTTTCAAAGAAAATATTCATGCTTGATATGATGAATGGCCATCTTTCATATTCTTTCCACTAAGAAGAAATTATCCTTAGTAACCCCTTTGAGCCTTAAGAATTATTTCTTTCTTTAAACCTTGATCAAGGATCACCCTCTACAACTGGAGGGCAAATGCGAGGAAAAATAATAAAAAAATCATGGAAAAAAGAAAGCCATCAAAAAATGTGGCAAATGAAAGCTGTCGCAACCTAAAAAATAACGAGTCTCATCGCAAGACTTTATTATTCGTTAAGCGTGACATTAAAAAAAACCGAGGAAAAGTCGACTTAATTCCTCTAGAAAAATGAAGGTTTTGAAAATGACCTTTAAAAAGACATGGAGTCGCCACCAATCTTTTTTAGCTAGGTGTGATCGGCCACCTATTAAAACCGGTTTTATAAAATATTTTAAAAATTAATTAAAACATTTTTAAAACCAATTTCAAGTCTGCGTTTAAACCAGAGAAATCAAAGAAACCGGTTCGGGACTCGGTTACGTGCGGGGAAGGATTAGCACCCCCACAACGCCCGTATAAAACGGTACCTTATTAATCGTGTGTTATCTCAAGTCTCGGTGAAAATTCGGTTTTAAATTTAGTATTTCAAGTTAATTCCCAATTTAAAGAAAAAATAATTCCATTTTTAATTGAAAATGATCCGGAATTTATAAATTCAAAATTTTCCTATATTCCCCAACAAACGTGGCAAAATATAGAAATTTTTATTAATTTTGGAAAATTTTTCGAATCATTCTCTTTTTAAAGAAGATATTCCGTTATTAATAATAATTGATGATATCCTCCCCAGCAAACCCGGCAGAGAACTCATGAATTATTTTAACTCGGGAATATCTTTATTTTATTGAAAATCATTATCTTTTTTTGAAAACATTTAAAAGAAATGAATATGTATATGCATGACATAAATAAAATGACATAGCAAAATCTAAATAATATAATGCAACCTAAATGACATGACATGATTTGATTGCCTTAGCATATTCTAAATGAAATGAAATATCCTAAGTTATATGATATATTCTAAATGAAATTAAATGACCTATGTAACATAATACATTCTATATGAAATGCAATATCCTAAGACATATGATATAATCTAAATGAAATAAAATATTCTAGATGACATAATATATCCTAAATGAAATGAAATGATTTAAATGACATGACAAATATGAATGGTATGGCATATAATTTAAATGACATGGAATAAAATAATGCTTTCATATAATATGCATGAAAATAAAAATAATAATGCATGAACATAGTATATGCTAAATAAAAATAACTAAATAAAAGCATAGGATATCATGAAATATTCAAAACCATATAATAAACCATGTAACATCAAAAAATATAAATCAAAATAACAACAATATCATAGAAATTATTATGGCAAGAATCACATATTATATAAAATGCATGACTATGAAAAATGCAATGCATGAAATGTATTTTTTCCTTTAATTAAGGAAATCCGTATATCTAAAAAGATATCCGGCTACCTTAGGAAAATATGTCAAATTAAATATTCTAAAACCAAAATACTTTGTGATTGTTTGAAAACAAATTTGAAAAGCTTGAATTAAAAATAAAAACTGGGCTAAATCTTTTAAATGGCTCTAATTTCCTAAGTTTCAAAATTCGGACTTGACTACCCTTAACCCGAGACTTGAAAAACCATTTTTAAAGTTTAAAAAGGCTTAGAAACTACCCTAAGTCAGTAGCTAACCCTCCTAATCAGCCCACTCTAAGTAAATTAAGCAAAACAGAAAAATGATTTTTCTTTAAATTCAATTCTGACTCCACTGTCCAGTTTTAATCCACAATTTTTTACCCTATTTTTAAAAATTCAAAAAATTCTGAAACAAATACTGGAGTCTCAGGACATGTAAAACTACACGAAAAACAATCGGCTTAATTTTCTGATTAAAGATGAATTCCCAAAAAAATCAGAGACGTACGAGTTTTGGAAGAAAAAAAACTGCTTTGCCAACACATTTTTGCCTTTGATAAAATCATTTAAAAATCAAAGTAAAAATATTTGAAACTCCTAAAATAACTTACAAACAGTAGCTAGGACTTTTTGAAAGTTAGATAAAAATTGGCTAAGTAAAAAAAATCACAAATGTAGAATAATCAACTTGACAAACTTAATTTTCCACAAGTGTACTCAAGAGAGCATGACTTTGAACCATTAATTGGCTCAAGTCATTATTCAAGTGGCATGATATGAAATGCATGAACATGGAGCAACAAATAGGGGGACCTATCCTACCACAACCAACAAAGCAAGAGATATCAAATAAGAACAAACACAATAAATATAAAAGGAAAAAGAAAGAAACTACCTCTCAAAGCACCTTAAGCTACAACCTCCATATTAACATGCTAAAACACTTTCTTACATCTTCCCATCTCACTTGTACTCTGGATTATCTCGTGTGCGAAGAAGTTCCATGCTAAAGGCCTTCTCATAGAAATTTATGGAACGATCAAGATCACCAACACGAAGCATTACTTGGCACAATGGCTCAGGATTAGGCCCCCTTTCAATCAGTTCAAACTTGTAACCATCAGGATCCTCAACAAAAGCAATTACAGTAGTACCACCTTTCACTGGACCAGGTTCTATGGTTACTTTTCCACCCTTGGCCTTTATATAGTCTTGGCAACATCCTCAACAGCAATACCAAAATGACCAAATGCAATTCCGATATCATACTTGTCAACTCCGTAAATGTAAGTGAGTTCAATAACAAAGTGAGAATCTTCTAGCCCATATCCAAGAAAGGCATTTGTGTATCTCTCCTCTGGTATATCCCGTTTCCTCAACAGCTTTATTCCCAGGCACTCGGTATAGAATTTGATGGTCCTGTCAAAATCCCCTTACACAAACAAATCCTCTCCAAAAGCAATACTGAATTCCCTCAGTTGAAAGTCCTTTGAATATTGATGATGCAGATTTTCCAAAGTATACAGTTCGCCTGGGTAAACTCCATATGCATTCCCTTGGAATGCCCATCAGGTTGAGGCTTGATTCATGATTTGCAAAGATCTCATTAACTTGAAAATACGTCCTATTTAAGGGAAAGCTTCCTCTCATTGCAGTTCTACAAGGTATCAAGATGGTTCCTCGGACTGTCCGTGCATTAGCTTCTCTTACACTATTGCAAGAAAAAATAGGTCTTCTCATTGCACAATCTTCCTGGTTCTTGGGACCCACAACTTTGTTTTCCATCTGTTTCAAGAGAGGATGCGTATCTGGAAGCTCATATAGTGCTTTGTTCGTAGCCTGCTCACATTCTTTAATTTGGGAGTAAGGATAGAAGCAGCTTTAGGATTCAAGGCTACTAAAGCCTTTGACAAGTCTCCTTCTTGAAGTTCCATCTTTGTCTGCATGTAATGCTGTAGGTTTGTCTGCATGGCTATTTTGCTGTGAATTCAAGGCTACTAAAACCACCAAACCCCTGAAGCTCTTTTCGTGAATTCTTTTCTTTCTTTTGAATTTCCTTTCTTTTTAAGCTCAAAGCTTGCACAAAGCTCAAGCTTATTACCCTATGTTTCTGGCCACTTGTAAAAAATTGAAGAACATGATACTGGAAACAACAGATTTTGGGTCTTAAAAACTGTTACATCCCATTATCGACATGACAAGCCAACGAAACAGGTTGTGTGTTCACTGACATCGAACAGACCTCCAAATTTACTCGCTCATCATAAGAGAAATGATGAACAGGAAAACAAAATAATTTGCCAATAATGAGAAAAAAAATAATAAATATAATAAAATAAAATATCCAAGGACATGAAATTTCCAGCCACACATTATTACTTGGAATGTTGTACAAAATAAAAGCTCCAACCTCATTACGGTGCAGTTTCCATCACGTTCTCTTCCTTCTTGCCTTCGCCTCTATTGAAGAACTTGTATCCACTTGGAGGTCCATGGTGATCTGCAGTGCTGGCAAGACCACGGCGAGGAATGAGAGAAGCGACTTGAAACGGAGCCGGTGTTCGAGCTAGTATCGCTGCTCTACGAGCTGCGACTGCTGCCAAATAGCCATCTTGGTAGTTGCTTTTTTCTTCTCTGTCTAGGGTTAGTGGCCATGGTAGAACAACTTTTCTCAGGACTCATGAAGTTTCATAGCTCCAATATCAGCACTCATGAAGTGCAGGAGCATCAACGACATCCAAGAAGAAAAAAAAAGATTTAATCCTCCCTTATTATTCTTATAAAAAACCCAAAGAAAACAAAAAAGTAGAAATTTACTCACCCCTCTATTTCCCAATTTGTTTTTTTATCCCAAAAAAAAAAAAATAGCCGCCATCATTCTTTCCCAAAGAAATCAAGCTCTCCCCTTTTTTCATCTTTTCTTTTCTTTAGCCGCCAAACCCTCCCTTTTTTTCTAAAATAATCGCCCCCTTTATAAGCAATTCCTAACCTAAAAATGTGTAATATCTAAATTACCCCCTCCTTTATTTTTTCAAGTCTTTTTTTTTATTTTTCTGACATTTTTTATCAAAAAATTTATTTTAAAAATCTAATAAAACTCAAGTTTAAACTTTTTCACCTCTGGTTTAAATTGAATTTTAAAATTGGTAATTTTATGATCCGATTTTATTTGAACAATTAAAACTAAAAAGGATATATATAATTTAGAACATTTTAAAAATCTAAAATCGCGACCGTGATTTTTACAAAAATATTAAACCCGAGAGGGGGACAAATCAAAATTGGTTTTAAAAGGCCCGGACAAAATTAGGTGTCTACAGCTGCCCCTCTTTGGCTATTGCTGAGAATCAGGAATCAGGCAAAGATAAAATAGACAACAATTTTGTCCGGTCAGTGAAATCACATGTGGAGAGAAAGAAAAGGGTTTTCATTCATTATTTTTCATTCAGTTTTTACTCTTTCTTTTTTTTTATTGAAAAAGCTGTAAATAGAAGATTTTGTCCTTAAATTGAGTTCCCTGACTAATCAAGGCTCGACCCATCTTAAGGAAACGGATTCGATTTTCAAAAGAAAAATTGTGTCCGAAGATCTTAAAAATAGTGCCCGAAGGTCTTAAAAACTGGTGCCCGAAGGTCTTTAAAATGGTGCCTGGAGGTCTTAAAAACTGGTGCCTGAAGGTCCCTTGACGACGGTCTCAGGGTTCGACTCATTTGATAAAACAGAATGAATTCGATTTAAAACAAAAAAGAATACCTTGACGAAGGTCTCAAGGCTCGACTCATTTGATAAAACAGAATGAATTCGATTTAAAACAAAAGGAAATACCTCGACGGTGGTCTCAAGGCTCGACTCATTTGATGGAACAGAATGAATTCGATTTAAAACAAAAGGAAATACCTCGATGATAGTCTCAAGGCTCGACTCATTTGATAAAACAGAATGAATTCGATTTAAAACAAAAGGAAATACCTCGACGGTGGTCTCAAGGCTCGACTCATTTGATAAAACAGAATGAATTCGATTTAAAACAAAAAAGAATACCTCGACGAAGGTCTCAAGGCTCGACTCATTTGATGGAACAGAATGAATTTGATTTAAAACAAAAGAAAATACCTCGACGATGGTCTCGAGGCTCGACTCATTTGATAAAACAGAATGAATTCGATTTAAAACAAAAAAGAATACCTCGACGAAGGTCTCAAGGCTCGACTCATTTGATGGAACAGAATGAATTCGATTTAAAACAAAAGGAAATACCTCGACGATGGTCTAGAGGCTCGACTCATTTGATAAAACAGAATGAATTCGATTTAAAACAAAAGGAAATACCTCGACGATGGTCTCAAGGCTCGACTCATTTGATGGAACAGAATGAATTCGATTTCAAACAAAAGGAAATGCCTCGACGATAGTCTCAAGGCTCGACTCATTTGATAAAACAGAATGAATTCGATTTAAAACAAAAGGAAATACCTCGACGATGGTCTCAAGGCTCGACTCATTTGATGGAACAGAATGAATTCGATTTAAAACAAAAGGAAATACCTCGACGATTGTCTCGAGGCTCGACGCATTTGATAAAACAGAATGAATTCGATTTAAAACAAAAGGACATACCTCGACGATGGTCTCGAGGCTCGACTCATTTGATGGAACAGAATGAATTCGATTTAAAACAAAAGGAAATACCTCGACGATAGTCTCAAGGCTCGACTCATTTGATAAAATAGAATGAATTCGATTGAAAACAAAAGGAAATACCTCAACAATGGTCTCAAGGCTCGACTCATTTAATGGAACAGAATGAATTCGATTTAAAACAAAAGGAAATACCTCGACGATGGTCCCAAGGCTCGACTCATTTGATGGAACAAAATGAATTCGATTTAAAACAAAAGGAAATACCTCAACGATAGTCTCAATGCTCGACTCATTTGATAAAACAGAATGAATTCGATTTAAAACAAAAGGAAATACCTCGACGATGGTCTCAAGGCTCGACTTATTCGATGGAACAGAATGAATTTGATTTAAAACAAAAGGAAATACCTCGACGGTGGTCTCAAGGCTCGACTCATTTGATAAAACAGAATGAATTCGATTTAAAACAAAAAAGAATACCTCGACGAAGGTCTCAAGGCTTGACTCATTTGATGGAACAGAATGAATTCGATTTAAAACAAAAGGAAATACCTTGATGATGGTCTCGAGGCTCGACGCATTTGATAAAACAGAATGAATTCGATTTAAAACAAAAGGAAATACCTCGACGATGGTCTCAAGGCTCGACTCATTTTGATGGAACAGAATGAATTCGATTTAAAACAAAAGGAAATACCTCGACGATGGTCTCAAGGCTCGACTCATTTGATGGAACAGAATGAATTCGATTTAAAACAAAAGGAAATACCTCGACGATGGTCTCAAGGCTCGACTCATTTGATGGAACAGAATGAATTCTACTTAAAACAAAAGGAAATACCTCGACGATAGTCTCAAGGCTCGACTCATTTGATAAAACAGAACGAATTCGATTTAAAACAAAAGGAAATACCTCGACGATGATCTCATGGCTCGACTCATTTGATGGAACAGAATGAATTCGATTTAAAACAAAAGGAAATACCTCGACGATGGTCTCAAGGCTCGACTCATTTGATAAAACAGAATGAATTCGATTTAAAACAAAAGGAAATACCTCGACGATGGTCTCAAGGCTCGACTCATTTGATAAAACAGAATGAATTCGATTTAAAACAAAAGGAAATACCTCGACGATGGTCTCAAGGCTCGACTCATTTGATAAAACAGAATGAATTCGATTTAAAACAAAAGGAAATACCTCGACGATGGTCTCAAGGCTCGACTCATTTGATCAGAATGAATTCGATTGAAAACAATAGGAAATACCTCGACGGTAGTCTCAAGGCTCGACTCATTTGATAAAACAGAATGAATTCGATTTAAAACAAAATAAAATACCTCGACGGTGGTCTCGGGGTCTTATCATGTCTTGTGCTAACCTTACTGGCATGGGTGAAACCGAAAATTGAGAAAGATCTGGATGAAGCAAGAGATTGAAATGACATGGTTAAAACCAAAAATTTGAAAACGATCTGGATGGATCCAGAAATATGAAAAACATGGGTGAAACCTTAAAATTGAAAGTGATATTGTTGAAACCAGGGAATTGAAGGCATGGGTGAAACAAGAAAGTTAAAAATTCTGGATGAAACCAGAGATTGCTAAATATTTTGGAAATTAACCTGGAGGATTCGAGAGATGATGCAAACGCTTGGATTAATGCAAATGCTTCTTGATGCAGATGTCTTGGATTGATGCAAATGCTTCTAAATGCAGATGCAGATATTGAATAAGATGCAAATGCTTCTAAATGCAGATGCATATATCTTGGATTGGTGCAAGATGCTTCTAATTGATGCAAATGCAAAGATCAGTAGTGATGCAAATGCTTTATGATGCACATGCAAAGATTAGTAATGTGCAAGATGCTTCTAATTGATGCAAATGTAAAGATCAATAGTGATGCAAATGCAAATGCTTCATGATGTAGATGTTGAATAAGATGCAGATGCTTCATGATGTAGATGCATATGTTGAATAAAATTCTGGGTAACTCCTCCAGAAGAAAATTTCTCATTTTTCAAAATTATAAAACCTTGAATACCTCCACCAGAGGCTTCAGCTATCACCACCGAAGACTTGTTCACTTTTAAAACTGTAAAATTTTGGATATCCCCACCAGAAGCTTTGGCTATCACCACCAAAGGTTTGCTCATTGTAAAATTCTGGGTAACTCCTCCAGAAGTTTTGGTTATTACCACCAAAGACTTGCTCATTGTAAAAGTCTGGGTAACTCGTCCAAAAGAAGATTTCTTATTTTTCAAAATTATAAAACCCTGGATATCTCCACCAGAGGCTTCAGCTATCACCACCGAAGACTTGCTCACTTTTAAAACTATAAAATTCTGGATATCCCCACCAGAAGCTTTGGCTATCACCGCCAAAGGTTTGCTCATTGTAAAATTCTGGGTAACTCCTCCAGAAGTTTTGGCTATTACCACCAAAGACTTGCTCATTGTAAAATTCTGGGTAACTCCTCCAGAAGAAGATTTCTCATTTTTCAAAACTATAAAACCCTAGATATCTCCACCAGAGGCTTCAGCTATCACCACCGAAGACTTGTTCACTTTTAAAATTTGTAAAATTCTGGATATCCCTACCAGAAGCTTTGGCTATCACCACCAAAGGTTTGCTCATTGTAAAATTCTGGGTAACTCCTCTAGAAGCTTTGAGAAATGATGCAGATGCACATGTCTTTAACAAAGTGCTCATGCTTCATGGTGCAAATGTCAATGGCTTGGATTGATTTAAATGTTTCTTGGTGCAAATGCAAATGGCTTGGATTGATGCCTATGTTTCATGATGCAGATGCCCCTACTAATTGTGTTCATGTAACTGGTCTATGAATGGTGTAACTGCAACTACCACACAATAATAATAATGCAATAAGAAATGATGCAATTGCTTGAGATGACGCAAATGCGAATTCCATGAAGAATGTAAATGTAAATGTAAAATGCAGATGCTTATGGAATAATGCCAATGCAAATACCCATGAATGATGCAAATGCTTGCTGACATTGTGCAGATGCAAAAGCTCGATAAAGAGATAAGTGCTCATGAGTGATGCAAATGCCCCCGGTTGTTTTTCTAGACTTTGGCTTAGCCTTTCAAATTCATTTTTCCTCTTCAAATCAGAGTATATCTTCAATTCATTTTTCAATCTTTGGCTATTCTCTTTGCCCCACCAGTTTTCAAACTCTCATCAATAGAGATCTGCTTGCTGAGTTTTATTTCTACTTCTCCTATTTAGAAGTCAAGGTTATCCCTAGTAATTCCACATCTTTGGGTTAGAAAAACCCTTGTCTCATGTCAACATCAAAAATGGGTATTTCAAAAATATTTTTATTTTCCCTTTTTGAAAAACAATTTTGCTTATTTAAGGAAAACTTCTAAGCCAAAAATTTTAACTCCACAGTGTATGATGTACAAATCTTTTGATGACTGATGATCACTGTTAGAAATTTCCCTAAGTATCAATTTGGGTTTTTCAATTTGAATTGACAAGGCTCGGTACAACAAGATTTTGGTTTTTCCAGGAAAACTTCACAATAAAAATGTATGTCCCTTCTAGGCTCACAAATGGAACAGATTTTATAAATCATGAATTCATTGAGAACCAAACAAATTCAACATTCTTTTAGTTTCCAATATCAAGGTATTTTGACAAGCCTCAAGATTGGCTGGGATATTTAAACTGGAAAGTTGATTTTGGAGGAAAAAAAGTTTCAGTTTTTGAAATCAATCATCCGAATGAGAGTTGACAGTTTGGAAGGTTCAGGAATTCCTAGATGTTCCTCGATGACCACTTCTTTATGATGATCTTCTATTTTGTGGTATCGACACTATCATAGATGGCATCGAAAATTCCCATCTTACTCTAGACCGCCCATTTTTGGGTTTTCGCCCTAAAGTCTCATTCTTTCCATTTTTCCTTCTCTTTCTTTTTTCTTTTTCATTGTTTTACCATGCACTTGAGAATTCTAAATTCTTCCTTAGTGAAATGATAATTCGATGAGATGAGATAAAATCCGAGAAAAACCCTTCAAATTAAATATTCATGCTTGATCAAAATGGACTTTTAAAGCACGTAATGTAGGCCATGGTTCGGGGTTCAAAAAGAAAGGATAAATAGGCCCAAAATATGTGTTTGAGGGTAATCAAATCAAGGATCATTTCTTGAGGAGAATTCTCTGTGAAGCATTTATCCCTTTTTGGACTTTTCATTTTTCTTCTTTGCTTTTGGCTTTCATTTGCCATACTTTTTCACACACTTTTTTTTTGTGTTTTTTTTTTCTTTTGTTTTTCTTGGCTTTCATTTCCCCATCTTTTCCTTTTTCTTTGACAGAATGAGCCCGTATTTATTTGGAAACTCAATTTTCTTTGTATATGTCTTTGAGTTAGGACTCATTTCTCAATGATCTCTGAAAAGATCCTTCCTCGCAGTTGCCCCCTAGTGTAGAGGGTGATCCTTGATCAAGGTTCAAAGAAGAAAGAATTCTTTTGGCTCAAAAGGGTGACTATGGATAATTTCTTTTTTGCGAAAGGGATATGAAAGATGGCCATTCATCATATCAAGCACAAATATTCTTATTGAAAAGCAATCCCCATGGGAAATAGATAATCAAAGTTTCATTTTACACTTTGGAATCATCTGAATTCTCATATGCATGATATCACAATTTTTTTCTTTTTTTTTTGGTCGCATGCCCCCAATGATTCATGCATTAATCCATCCTTATTCACCATGTATCCATCATTACCACATATGATGCCCTAATTTGATTAACCCTGAGGATTTGTATCATTGCAAGGAACATCGCAAGTCTAGGTTTACAATGAAAATGCTGAGTTTCCAATCTGAGTTCTTTGAAGAGACAAGGAAAATATGACCTAAAAATGGGTTTTCTCTGGGATATGGGATAATCTGGTTTGATCATTGTGCTCCAAGGTATTAATCATGAAGTGATGTTTGGGCAATTAGTGTTTTTTGGTTTGTTGGAAAAGGTCATGAATGGTTTTAGCACAAATCTTGACACACATCAAATTACCAAAATCTAGATTCTTGAAAGAATGTCTCATTTGTTTGAATTTCAAGGAATTCAAAAAAAATTCAAAAAGTTCATTCCTTTGTTCATAGCCTAGACTAGGATTTACATCCTTGCTTGTTCTGCAATGAGAATGCCTTTTCTTCTTTTTTTTTTTTTTTGTGAAATTCAATCATTCATATTCCTTGAAGCATTAGGTCTTTCAAGTGGTCTTGATTCAAGGGATTTAAGTGTAGGAAAACCCAAAAGAGAGAGGGAAAATGTTGGCTCATTTCTAACAAAGATCATCAATATTCTCAAGATTGTTCATTATTTCATGTGAGAACCACTTATTTATTGTTTACCACAAATTTTCTCAAAGTTTCATTTCTTTTTGCAAATTCAAATTTATTGCTAAAATAAAATGAACTCAAAACATTTAAATTCAAAGTTTATTTATTTCATGTAGATGTCATCATGAGACAAGCGCTTTCATCATCAAAGTGTATGGAAATATATGCATCAGAATGCTCCTATTGACATGCTTTCAAAGATAACAATTCTTATCCTCAAAATTCTTTAAGAGGAAATCAATCTATGGTAAAACAGATTTCTAATGTTCGATAAGCTCTGGAATCCAAATGCCATCGTGGACAAGACCCTCAATTCTTTCCTTCATTTTTCTGCATTTTTTAGTCGAATGCCCAATTGCCCCAATATGATACTCGCACTTGCTGTTGGGGTCATAGCTTTTAGCTGACGAAGAAAACTCTTCAAAGCTAAGCCAATTTCTATTTCATCTTATTAATGTGTTTCATGATGAATGAGCTATGAATGTCATGAGTGCAATTTGATGCATATGAAGGATAAACAAAGTTATGTGTGGTCATATATAGTGGAAACATGTTGACCCTGTATGCTATAAATGCAGCACGAATGCCAACATGATACATTTAAAGAATAAGAAAAATCAATGCATGGATATATGCAATGAATGACCATGTATGTTCCAAATGCATTTCCCAATGAATGATCATATACGCTATGAATGCTACACAATGTCAATTATGATGCATGTGAAGAATAAATGACTGACATAGAGTATATACAAAGAAAATCATGCTGACCGTGTATGTCATGACTGCAACCTGACGCCAATATGTCAAATTAATGCGTGAGCATATACGGAGAACTCATGATGACTGTGTATGCCATGAATGCGACCTGATGTCAACATGATGTATGTAAAGAATGAACAAATTAATGCATGAACATATACAATGAATGACCATGTATGTTCCAAATGCATTTCCTAATGAATGATCATATACACTATGAATGCCACACAATGTCAATTATGATGCATGTGAAGAATAAATGATTGACACAGAGTATATACAAAGAAAATCATGTTGATAATGTGTGTCATGAATGCATCCTGATATTAATATGACAGATTAATGCATGAGCATATCATGATGACTATGTATGCCATGAATGCAACCCGATGTCAACATGATTTATATAAACAAATCAATGCAAAGAATAAGTAAATTAATGCATGGATATATATAGAAAATCATTTCTGACTATGAATGCATGAATGCAACTTGATGTTAACATGATGCATATAGAGAGAGAATAAATTGATATATGGATATATACAGAAAAATCATGCTGACTATGAATGCATGAATGCAACTTGATGCCAACATGATGCATGTAAAGAAAGAATAAATTGATATATGGATATATACAGAAAAATCATGCTGACTATGAATGCATGAATGCAACTTGATGCCAACATGATGCCAACATGATGCATGTAAAGAAAGAATAAATTGATACATAAGTATATACAAATAATGACCATGCATGTCATAAACGTATTCTACAATGAATGACCATGCATGCTATGACTGTAACATGATATCAAAATGATACATGTAAAGAATTCATAAATTACACTAGGGTATATACAAAGAATGACCATCTATATCACAAATGTATTTTACAATGAATAACCATGCATGTTAGGACTATAACATGATGTCAAAATGATACATGCAAAAAATAAATGAATTAACACAAAGGTATATACAAAGAAATCAATGATTACACGAAATTGGTGGGACTTAAATCTTGATTATTCAAAAATCTCATTATGCAAGATTTGCCTCCAAATTTATGATTTTATGAAACATGTATTTTTTATTTTATTTTATGAAAAACCAATCACATTATTTTCAAAAGAATTTCAGGGTGGATCCTACTATGGTACAATATGCAAATGTTCATGTGACACTATCGGTTTTATGAAATCATCAAATGAAATTACCAACTGTTTATTGCAAAGAATGAGATCAATAACACAACCAAAAATGTACATGCTCTATTCACACATGAATGAAATGTGCAAAATGCAAAAATGTTTGAAAAAGGATTTTTATTTTTTTAAAACAATTAATGAATATTTTGCCCCGACAAATATCTATTTATATAGGTATCACAGTGCCTTTGGGATGGATTAACACATTTATTACGGGCGATGTACGTACATCGTTGCCCGATCTACAAAACTTATTCAGAGTGTAAAATAGGTAACAAAAGGTTTAGAAATGTCCCTCCATGTGTTCCTATCTTCGGTATATCTGACGGAAATCCGGCATGGCTTCGCCTAGGTTCACTATATGAGGGTGAATCGGTTCTAAAGGCCCCGAATTGCTCCTCACTGTCCCCGGTGAAGGCTAGTAAGGCACCCCGATAAAAGCGGGTTCAATTCGTTAGAGTCTATTTCCCTAGCCCATGCGGATTGTTAATCACGAAGGCTTAGGTAATGTAGTACTCCGAAAGTGTTTCACTAGCCCATGCGGATTGTTAATCACGAAGGCTTAGTTACTTTGCTCCCACCTAAAAGGACGAAACCCGGGTATAGGGCTCATGATATGCGAATGCACGTGTGGTGTGTGTGGAGGAACAACAAACCTTTCACCACCTATTCTACAAACCTTATTCTAAATGCCCTAGCAATTTATAAAAATATTCAAGAATAGTGTAACGCATTAACCAACAAGCAATTATAATATACAATTATTAAATAACTAGAGAACAATAATAAAATGTATGCACATGAATATGGATATATTTAAAAACATTTTATTATTTTCAAAATTCTCCTTATTAAAAAAGATGTGGGAATTAAAATTAAATACCAATTAAACCAACAAAATCGAGACTTTCATAACACACGACTAATTCTAGGCCTGACTCTCTAATACGTCCCCAGCGGAGTCGCCAAGCTGTCGCAACCTAAAAAATAACGAGTCTCATCGCAAGACTTTATTATTCGTTAAGCGTGACATTAAAAAAACCGAGGAAAAGTTGACTTAATTCCTCTAGAAAAATGAAGGTTTTGAAAATGACCTTAAAAAAGACATGGAGTCGCCACCAATCTTTTTAGCTAGGTGTGATCGGCCACCTATTAAAACCGGTTTTATAAAATATTTTAAAAATTTATTATAATATTTTTAAAACCAATTTCAAGTCTGCGTTTAAACCAGAGAAATCAAAGAAACGGGTTCGGGACTCGGTTACGTGCGGGGAAGGATTAGCACCCCCACAACGCCCGTATAAAATGGTACCTTATTAATCGTGTGTTATCTCAAGTCTCGGTGAAAAATCGGTTTTAAATTTAGTATTTCAAGTTAATTCCCAATTTAAAGAAAAAATAATTCCATTTTTAATTGAAAATGATCCGGAATTTATAAATTCAAAATTTTCCTATATTCCCCAACAAACGTGGCAAAATATAAAAAAATTTATTAATTTTGGAAAATTTTCCGAATCATTCTCTTTTTAAAGAAGATATTCCATTATTAATAATAATTGATGATATCCTCTCCAGCAAACCCGGCAGTGAACTCATGAATTATTTTAACTCGGGAATATCTTTATTTTATTGAAAACCATTATCTTTTTTGAAAACATTTAAAAGAAATGAATATGTATATGCATGACATAAATAAAATGACATAGTAAAATCTAAATAATATAATGCAACCTAAATGACATGACATGATTTGAATGCCTTAGCATATTCTAAATGAAATGAAATATCCTAAGTTATATGATATATTCTAAATGAAATTAAATGACCTATGTAACATAATACATTCTATATGAAATGCAATATCCTAAGTCATATGATATAATCTAAATGAAATAAAATATTCTAGATGACATAATATATCCTAAATGAAATGAAATGATTTAAATGACATGACAAATATGAATGGTATGGCATATAATTTAAATGACATGGAATAAAATAATGCTATCATATAATATGCATGAACATAGTATATGCTAAATAAAAATAACTAAATAAAAGCATAGGATATCATGAAATATTCAAAACCATATAATAAACCATGTAACATCAAAAAATATAAATCAAAATAACAACAATATCATAGAAATTATTATGGCAAGAATCACATATTATATAAAATGCATGAATATGAAAAATGCAATGCATGAAATGTATTTTTTTCCTTTAATTAAGGAAATCCGTATATCTAAAAAGATATCCGGCTACCTTAGGAAAATATGTCAAATTAAATATTCTAAAACCAAAATACTTTGTGATTGTTTGAAAACAATTTTGAAAAGCTTGAATTAAAAATAAAAACTGGGCTAAATCTTTTAAATGGCTCTAATTTCCTAAGTTTAAAAATTCGGACCTGACTACCCTTAACCCGAGACTTGAAAAACCATTTTTAAAGTTTAAAAAGGCTTAGAAACTACCCTAAGTCAGTAGCTAACACTCCTAATCAGCCCACTCTAAGTAAATTAACCAAAACAGAAAAATGATTTTTCTTTAAATTCAATTCTGACTCCACTGTCCAGTTTTAATCCACGATGTTTTACCCTATTTTTAAAAATTCAAAAAATTCTGAAACAAATACTGGAGTCTCAGGACATGTAAAACTACACGAAAAACAATCGGCTTAATTTTCTGATTAAAGATGAATTCCTAGAAAAATCAGAGATGTACGAGTTTTGGTAGAAAAAAAAAAAACTGCTTTGCCAACACATTTTTGCCTTTGATAAAATCATTTAAAAATCAAAGTAAAAATATTTGAAACTCCTAAAATGACTTACAAACAGTAGCTAGGACTTTTTGAAAGTTAGATAAAAATTGGCTAAGTAAAAAAAATCACAAAGGTAGAATAATCAACTTGACAAACTTAATTTTCCACAAGTGTGCTCAAGAGAGCATGACTTTGAACCATTAATTGGCTCAAGTCATTATTCAAGTGGCATGATATGAAATGCATGAACATGGAGCAACAAATAGGGGGACCTATCCTACCACAACCAACAAAGCAAGAGATATCAAGTAAGAACAAACACAATAAATATAAAAAGAAAAAGAAAGAAACTACCTCTCAAAGCACCTTAAGCTACAACCTCCATGTTAACATGCTAAAACACTTTCTTACATCTTCCCATCTCACTTGTACTCTGGATTATCTCGTGTGCGAATAAGTTCCATGCTAAAGGCCTTCTCATATAAATTTATGGAACGATCAAGATCACCAACACGAAGCATTACTTGGCACAATGGCTCAGGATTAAGCCCCCTTTCAATCAGTTCAAACTTGTAACCATCAGGATCCTCAACAAAAGCAATTACAGTAGTACCACCTTTCACTGGACCAGGTTCTATGGTTACTTTTCCACCCTTGGCCTTTATATAGTCTTGGCAACATCCTCAACAGCAATACCAAAATGACCAAATGCAATTCCGATATCATACTTGTCAACTCCGTAAATGTAAGTGAGTTCAATAACAAAGTGAGAATCTTCTAGCCCATATCCAAGAAAGGCATTTGTGTATCTCTCCTCTGGTATATCCCGTTTCCTCAACAGCTTCATTCCCAGGCACTCGGTATAGAATTTGATGGTCCTGTCAAAATCCCCTTACACAAACGAATCCTCTCCAAAAGCAGTACTGAATTCCCTCAGTTGAAAGTCCTTTGAATATTGATGATGCATATTTTCCAAAGTATATAGTTCGTCTGGGAAAACTCCATATCCATTCCCTTGGAATGCCCATCAGGTTGAGGCTTGATTCATGATTTGCAAAGATCTCATTAACTTGAAAATACGTCCTATTTAAGGGAAAGCTTCCTCTCATTGCAGTTCTACAAGGTATCAAGATGGTTCCTCGGACTGTCCGTGCATTAGCTTCTCTTACACTATTGCAAGAAAAAATAGGTCTTCTCATTGCACAATCTTCCTGGTTCTTGGGACCCACAACTTTGTTTTCCATCTGTTTCAAGAGAGGATGCGTATCTGGAAGCTCATATACATAGTGCTTTGTTCCTAGCTTGCTCACATTCTTTAATTTGGGAGTAGGGATAGAAGCAGCTTTAGGATTCAAGGCTACTAAAGCCTTTGACAAGTCTCCTTCTTGAAGTTCCATCTTTGTCTGCATGTAATGCTGTAGGTTTGTCTGCATGGCTATTTTGCTGTGAATTCAAGGCTACTAAAACCACCAAACCCCTGAAGCTCTTCTCGTGAATTCTTTTCTTCTTTTGAATTTCCTTTCTTTTTAAGCTCAAAGCTTGCACAAAGCTCAAGCTTATTACCCTATGTTTCTGGCCACTTGTAAAAACTTGAAGAACATGATACTGGAAACAAAAGATGTTGGGTCTTAAAAACTGTTACATCCCATTATCGACATGACAAGCCAACGAAACAGGTTGTGTGTTCACTGACATCGAACAGACCTCCAAATTTACTCGCTCATCATAAGAGAAATGATGAACAGGAAAACAAAATAATTTGCCAATAATGAGAAAAAAAATAATAATAATAAAATAAAATATCCAAGGACATGAAATTTCCAACCACATATTATTACTTGGAATGTTGTACAAAATAAAAGCTCCAACCTCATTACGGTGCAGTTTCCATCACGTTCTCTTCCTTCTTGCCTTCGCCTCTATTGAAGAACTTGTATCCACTTGGAGGTCCATGGTGATCTGCGGTGCCGGCAAGACCACGGCGAGGAATGAGAGAAGCGACTTGAAACGGAGCTGGTGTTCGAGCTAGTATCGCTGCTCTACGAGCTGCGACTGCTGCCAAATAGCCATCTTGGTAGTTGCTTTTTTATTCTCTGTGTAGGGTTAGTGGCCATGGTAGAACAACTTTTCTCAGGACTCATGAAGTTTCATAGCTCCAATATCAGCACTCATGAAGTGCAGGAGCATCACCGGCATCCAAGAAGAAAAAAAAATGATTTAGTCCTCCCTTATTATTCTTATAAAAAACCCAAAGAAAACAAAAAAGCAGAAATTTACTCACCCCTCTATTTCCCAATTTGTTTTTTATCCCAAAAAAATAATAATAAAAAAAATAGCCGCCATCATTCTTTCCCAAAGAAATCAAGCTCTCCCATTTTTTCCTCTTTTCTTTTCTTTAGCCGCCAAACCCCCCCTTTTTTTCTAAAATAATCGCCCCCTTTATAACCAATTCCTAACCTAAAAATGTAATGTCTAAATTACCCCCTCCTTTATTTTTTCAAGTCTTTTTTTTTTCAAACATTTTTTATTAAAACATTTATTTTAAAAATCTAATAAAACTCAAGTTTAAACTTTTTCACCTCGGGTTTAAATTGAATTTTAAAATTGGTAATTTTACGATCCGGTTTTATTTGAACAATTAAAGCTAAAAAGGATATATATAATTTAGAACATTTTAAAAATCTAAAATCGCGACCGTGATTTTTACAAAAATATTAAACCCGAGGGGGGGACAAACAAAATTGGTTTTAAAAGGCCCGGACAAAATTAGATGTCTACAAAAGCCAACAAAGCAAAAAAAAAAAAAAAAAAAAAGAAAGCCCAAAAAGGGACAAATGTTTCAAGAATGAGTTCTCCTCAGGAAATGATCCTTGATCCAATCACCCTTAAACACACTTTGGGCCTATTTTATCCTTTCTTTCTAAACCTAAACCTTGGCCTACATTACGTGCTTTAAAAGTCCATTTTGATCGAGCATGGATATTTAATTTGAAAGGTTATTCTCAGAATTCATCCCATCTTTTGAATTGATATTTTTACCTTGGAAGCATTTAGAATTCTCAGATGCATGGTAGAATACAAAAAAAAATGGAAATGAAAAAAGAATGTAAAATGAGAGGTTTAAGCCGAAAACCCGCAAAGGGCGACTTAATACCGGATGGAGGACACTTGAGTTGAAAACCCGCAAAAGGGCGACTCAGGTACTAATCAAAGTTTGAATCAATGTTCCGTATAAAGGGGGAGAAAGTATCTGACAATCAGAGAAAAGGGGAACAACTCAGTATGATGTAACTACGGAAGCTAAGAGGTTACCCAAGTAAATTGCTCGTTCAAGAGAAATTTCAGATGGTTTGAAAAAGGAGGGGTCCAAGATATTCCGCATCCGGGGCATCTACAACCTATAACCTTAAATTTGTTTCTTATATCCTTTATATTTATTTTTACTATTTCAAAGCATTTTTGCAATAAATTCTTGTTATTCTTTTCATGACAATTTTTGCTTGATTCATGTTTTCTTTTATAAATTTTTGAGATGCATTATGATTGTTATTAAATTGAATGAAGATTAGTAATAAAAAGTCTTTAACTAAAAGGATTTCAAAGTATTACTAAGGAATATATTTAAATCTTGGGAAAGGTTTAGAAAGATCACCAAGAAAAGAAAACAGCGAATGTGGTGGGAACTCCATCACGTAGTCAAAAAAATATGTGAATTTCAGCGAAAGCCAGAAACTGAGACTAATTGACAAGATATCTTGAGTGGGGCATCAACGAACAAATTGAAGACTCTATCATGAAGTCGGTTAATCTGTGAACCTCAAAGAAACCATGGATTAGAAATCATGACACAATCATTTGATTGCATTCATTCTTAGGAAACATACAAGCATTTGCAAAGCATGTCATTCTCATCATTGCATTTAGCTAACAGTGTAGAAATCAGGAAAGCTTGGACTTCCCCAAATCGAACTCGTTTTGCTTCTCAAACGAGTCAGGCTCCGAGACTGCCATCGAGTTATGTTCCTTTCATTTTCAAGTTAAATTTATTTTCTCCAAATGAACCAAACCCAGAATCATTCTTAATATTTCCTTTTGTTTTAAATCGAATTCATTTTGTTTTATAAAATGAGTCGAGCCTTGAGACCACCGTCGAGGTATTTTTTTTGTTGTTTTAAATCGAATTCATTTTGTTTTATCAAATGAGTCGAGCCTTGAGACCGTCGCCAAGGTATTTTAATCACGGGTAAGATTTTCGGGCACTATTTTAAAGACCTTCGGGTGCCAATTTTAAAGACCTTCGGGCACCAGTTTTAAAGACCTTCGGCCATCAGTTTTAAAGACCTTCGGGCACCAGTTTTAAAGACCTTCGGGCACCATTTTAAAGACCTTCGGGCACCCGTTTTAAAGACCTTCGGGCACCTATTTTAAAAGACCTTCGGGCACCAGTTTTAAAGACCTTCGGGCACCAGTTTTAAAAGACCTTCGGGCACCATTTTAAAGACCTTCGGGCACCATTTTAAAGATCTTCGGACACTAGTTTTAAAGACCTTCGGGCACCAGTTTTAAAGACCTTCGGGCACCAGTTTAAAAGACCTCCGGGCACCAGTTCTTAAGACCTTCGGCCACAATTTTTTCTTTTGAAATCGAACTCGTTTCCTTAAGACTGGTCGAGCCTTGATTAGTCAGGGAATTCAATTTAAGGAACAAATCTTCAATTTATAGTTTTTTCAAAAAAATAAAAAAATGAAAAATAGAAAAATGAAAAAAGATGAAAAAGAAAAAGAAAACCCATTTCCCTTTCCTTCACATGTGATTTCACTGACCGTACAAAATTAGTGTTTGTTTATCTTTACCTGATTCCTGATTCTCAGCAATAGCCAAAGAGGGGCAGCTGTAGACACCTAATTTTGTCCCGACCACTAAAACAGGTATGTTTTCTTCCTAAATTGATGTTTCAGAATGTAAAAAAACTTTTTTTATCCTACAGATGGTACCCCGAGACTTAGTTTAAGAGGGCGAGCATAAAAAATTAAACTTGAAAAAAGTCAACCCTGAAAAGTCTACTACTGAAAAAGTCAACCCACTTTCAAAATCAAGATTTGAAGTTTAATTGAAAAATGGCGAAATAATTTTGATAATCTGAGGTCTACATCGAAAGATATGGAGTTCGAAAGTTGGGATATGAAGATTCAGTAGAAAGGAAACCCTAATCCGGGAAATTTAGGGAAAATGGTTAAACGATCGAATTGGTCGAAATTGAAGGTTCCAAATGAGAGATAAGCACTGACTACGGGTAATGGAGAAGCCACTTGATAGAAAAACTGAAAGAAAAGTCAATCCGGGAGAAAACTGAGAATTAGGGTTTTTGATGGATTTCGATGAAATCGGGAAGAATTACAGAAATGACCCAACTTGGTAAGATAGAAGCCCCTAATGGATGAGGAATAATTAAAAAGGGATAGCCCAAAGCTCAGTTTGAAGAGAATCTAAAAATCGGACTTGTTTTGAGCAAAACCGAATTTCGGAGGCAAAAGGGCGAAATTGGAAAATTTGGAAAAAATAGCAAAAGAACTCCAAAAATTCTGAAAAATTGCAAATATCATTATTAAATCATTTCGAAGAGATTGGCAAAAGAAAATCTTGATTCGAAGTCCGTTTGCAAAATGACCAAATCCCGAGTCTCTTATATAGTAATTCAAGAAGATAAATCCCCAAAAAATAGCAAATGGACTCCAAAACTTCTGAAAATTTGCAAATCTAAATTTTAAATTATTTGAAAGATATTGGAGAAAGAAAATCTTGATTCGGAGTTCATTTGCAAAATGGCCAAATCCTGGGTCTCTTATGTAGTAATTCAAGAAGATAAATCCCGAAAAAAATAGCAAATGGACTCCAAAAATTATGAAAAATTGCAAATCTCATTCTTAAATAATTTCAAAGAGATTGGTGAAATAAAATCTTGATTCAGAGTTTGTTTGCAAAATGGCCAAATCCCGGGTCTCTTATGCAGTAATTCAATAAGATAAATCTCGAAAAAATACCAAATGAGTTCCAAAAATTATGAAAACTTCAAGATCACACTTTTAAATTATTTGGGAGATATTGGTGAATAAAAATCTTGATTTGGAGCTCGTTTAAAAATGGTAAAATGTAGGGGCATAAAATGGCATTTTTGGAAGAAAAAATCCAAATAAATAGCAAACGGTCTCGAAAAATTTTGAAAACTTCCAGAATTCAATATTGTATTATTTTGAAAGTATTAAATAAATAAATTTTGAATTTGGAGTCCGTTTACCATTTATTTGCATCTGGAGGGCAAAACGGTCATTTTACCCAAGCAACCGAAAAGGGCTTTTCTTGCCTTTCAAAAAAATTAGACTTGGGATGGAAAAGAGAGTGCTGGCCTGCCAAGGCCCAAAGGAAGGAAGAAGCTTCTGATTTTTCAATCAAAAGGCCAAGAATTAACAGTTAGTGATTTTTTTGATCAAGCCATTGTAAATAAGCCACATGGGCCAATGCATGAAGAGGGAGAGTGTCAACATTATTCTTGAACAGCTGTAATTATGGACAGCTGATGGCCTAATCTAAGGGTGATAATTTCATAATTTTTCACCTTGAATCACTAGCCCTTGGTTGGAAATTGTTTGGAATCAAAATGACAACATCCTAGGAGAAGAGAGGGTGAATTCGGCCAGCACTAAAGGGAGAGGGATATTTTCATTTCAACTCACTTCATTTTCAGATTTCTTCTTGGTTTTTGCTTAGTTTTTCTCTCTTTGGTTGAAATCAAAAAGAAAAGTTTAGAAAAGAAAGGAAAGGAAAGTTTGAAGAGAAAAAACTTGAAAGATAGCTTCTTGAGGTTGCTTTTAGCACCAACTCTTGCACTTTCTTGATTTTCCATTCTTTTTTTTGCTGTTTTTGATTATTATTTGGTGAGTTTTCTTTTTAAATAAATGTTTTTTTATGTTCATTTTATGTTCTTTTCTTCATCTTTTCTTAAAAACAAGTTTTTTACAATTTTTTTCTTGTTTTCTCACCATGGCCGAATGGCCCAGATTTTTTATTATTTTTGCTATTTTGTTTGATTTTATCATGTTATTTTTTTTAGTCTTGATGCTTTAAATATTCTTCTACTACATGTACTTGAAACTTGTTTTAATTTGGTTGCTCTGTTTGTTACCATTTATGAGTTAAATATCATGTTCATGCATTTCTAATTTTCTATTTTCATAATGTTTAAATTTGTTGATGTTTTATATTTAGTATATCAAGTGTTTGTAAAAATGCTTGTTAGTTTTAATATCTCTACTTTGTGTTTGCATGATTTGAGTGTTATGTTTTAGTTGAGCATGTTAGTATATCAAGTGTTTGTGAAAATGCTTGTTAGTTTTAATATCTCTACTTTGTGTTTGCATGATTTGAGTGTTATGTTTTAGTTGAGCATGTTAGTATATCAAGTGTTTGTGAAAATGCCATGCTTGTTTGGAACCTTAGGCCATTTGGCCACTTCATGTATCTAGCATTGTGTGTGCATTTTTGCTAGGTTAGTTGATAGGTTTGTATTTGCATGACATTTAATTGAGTATTTAGTTTAAGTATACCAAGTGTTTGAGAAAATGCCATGTTTGCTTGGAACTTGAGGCCATTTGGCTACCTCATTATTTTGCCTTGTGTTTGCATTTTTGTTATGTTAGATGATAGGTTTACATTTGCATGACATTTGGTTGAGTTTTTGGTTTAAGCGTGCCTTGTGTTTGTGTTATTGCCATGCATAATTTAGTTGTTAAGTTTGGTTTATTTTGCCATGCATGTCCATACATTTTAGACCTAGGTTGCATTAAATGCCATGCAAGTTCATTTAGGTCTAGGTCACTTTATTGATGCCATACATTTTTCATGACATTTAGGTTTAAACTCATGCATTTCATGCATCATATTTGCTGTATTTTTTCCATGTATTTCATGTTCATGCCACTTGACTAATGACTTAAGCCAATTAATGGTTCAAAGTCATGCTCTCTTGAGCATACTTGTGAAAAATTAAGGTTTGTCAAATTGAGTATTCTACCTTTGTGATTTTGTTTTACTTAGCCAATTTTTGTCTAACTTTTCAAAAGTCCTAGCTACTGTTTGTGAGTCATTTTATGAGTCTTAAATATTTTTACTTTGATTTTTAAATAATTTTATCAAAGGCAAAAAAATTGTTTTGGCAAAACAGTTTTTTCACCCAATACTCGTACTTTTTCGATTTTTCTGGGCATTTAAATTTAATCAGAAAATTAAGCTGATTTTTTCCCATTAGTTTTACATGTCCTGAGTCTCCAGTATTGTTTTTAGATTTTTTAGAATTTTTAAAAATAGGATAAAAATATGGCTTAAAGCTGGACAGTGGAGTCAGAATTGAATTTGAAAGGAAATCATTTTTCTGTTTTGGTTAAGTTACTTAGAGGGGGCTGATTAGGAAGTTTAGCTACTGACTTAGGGTAGTTTCTAAGCCTTTTTAAACTCTAAAAATGATTTTTTAAGTCTTGGGTTAAGGGTGGTCAAGTCCGGGATTTTAAACTTAGGAAATTAGAGCCATTTAAAAAAGGGTTTAGCCAAGTTTTTACTTTTAATCTAAGATTTTGAAAATTGTTTTCAAACAATCACAAAGTATTTTGGTTTTAGAATATTTAATTTGACATATTTTCCTAAGGTAGCCGGATATCTTTTTAGATATACGGATTTCCTTAATTAAAGGAAAAAAATACATTTTCATGCATTGCATTTTCTATATTCATGCATTTTATATAATATAGGATTTTTGCTATGATAATTCCTATGGTATTGTTATTATTTTGATTTATATGTTATATTGTTTATTATATGGTTTTGAATATTTCATGATATCCTATGCTTTTTTATTTAGTTATTTTTTGTTATATTATTTAGCATATACTATGTTCATGCATTATTATTTTCATTTTTATTTCCATGCATATTATATGATAGCATTATTTTATATTCCATGTCATTTAAATTATATGTCATATCATTCATATTTGCCATGTCATTCAAATTGTTTCATTTCATATAGAATATATTATGTTACTTAGGTCATTTCATGTAGAATATATTATGTTACCTAGGTGACTTCATTTCATATAGAATATATTATGTTATCTAGGTCATTTCATTTCATTTAGAATATATTGATAACTCGTATAATTATATAGTTCTTAGTTATGTTTTATTATTGTTTTGTGTCAAATACGAGTTATTATTGCTTAGTCTAATTGTGTTTATGATCTTTTATATTTTTATGTAATTTGGTGTTTTTCACGAGTTTCTTTGAGTGATTTCAGATTACTAGGTTAAATCAAGAATTAAGGGCAAATCCAATTCAGTTCTAGTTCCGACACCTTTTGCCATATCAGCTATATCTGGAGTTTCAATGAAGCAATAAGGCTGAATAATTTACAGTGCATAGTTAAGAGGCATATCTATCTTTTTCATGTTTTACACTTCTTGAAACGGAGTCGTTTTCCCTAGCGAAATCGACCATCAAGTTGGCTGATGTGCAATGACGTCTGTGCTGACCTATTTTGGTATTTTGACCATATCTTCCGATCCACATGAGCAAATGATCTGATTCCAACGGCTATGGATCCGTAACTGGTAGGGGTATATTTTTCTAGAAGACCATTTGATCAGAGCGAGCCTCCAACATTGAAAAAATCGACCATCAAGCTGGCTGATCAGAATTGTCATACAATATGATGAAAATTGTTAGAAAAATGCACCCACCTATTATACCTACCTTTGAAATTTATAAAGCTTGTCTCTTGTCATTTAGCTCTCCAAAATGTGTATAAATAGAGGGCCTTGGATGAGCATTATTGTAGATTGGTAGGTTATTAGCCATTGTAATAAAATTCTCTAAGTTTTCTTTTTCTTTCCTTTCTCTAGTTTTCTTTTTTCTTTATTTACTTATGCTTCTTACATTTCTTTTCATTTTATTCATATCTAGTATGTGTTGCTAATCATATTGTTGAGGTGATGAGGTGAAGCTTTTGGTAAATGCTAAGGTTAGTCTCTTAAACATGAGCTAAAATGAATCATCATTTATAAACACTAGTATAGATAATATTTTCTTTTGGTTTAAAATCATACTTGCAAAGTAGGGATCTTGATTCATTATTGACAATGAAAATGGCACAGTAAATGCTGGGTTTCATAACCTTGATTTATTGTAGACATATACCTTGGCATAAGGAATGCTTGGACTCTTTTTATGAGTTTTGAGGACACCAAATGAACATAATATCATATGCTATGGACGTTGGACAATTTGGACTGAATTGCTAAACCTTCCGATTGGAACCTCCCTTATGTGTGGATTTCAATTGTGTAATAAAACAAGATTAATCTTAGCATAACACCAAGAGTGGATTCTCTAACCTCAACATCCTTTCTTATTGTTTTTTATATCTTGTTTAATTGCTTTTATGTTATTTTGTTTATTTTGTTCTCTAATATCTTGTTTACTTTGTTTGTTATTGATTCCCTAATATCTTGTTTATTTTCTTTTTCATATATATTTATAAACTTATACTTACTAGTACGCTTCCCTGTGGTTCGACCTCGGACACCCGAGAATTTATTACTTGAACATAACCTGCACTTGGGTTTACAACTCTTAATTGAGTCTCCATCAAGTTTTTGGCGTCGTTGCCGGGGAGGCAATACTAAGTATATAAGTTTATAAGTATATTTATTTTTATTGGCTGGTTATACCGCCTAATTTTCTATATATTTATATTTATATTGTATATTAACTTTGTTTTATTTTTATTGGCTGGTTATACCGCCTAATTTTCTATATTAACTTTGTTTTATGCTTGTTTGGCGACGTGATTTTAGATCTCGTCGTTTAGTTAGATTTTATTGTGAAACTTTTTCAGGTAATCTTTCTAATACAACTCCTACCATGGCTGACAATGAAAGTGTTCATGCTGAAGATGAGAACAGACAAGTACGCACCATGCGTGACTACTTGCAACCAACTCGAAGCTCATCACCCTCTTGTTTTATTTTTCCTCTCAATGCAAACAACTTTCGTTTTAAACCAGGTATGATAGCTTTGCTTCCAAATTTCCATGGGTTAGAATCGGAAAGTGCTTACTCATTTCTAAAAGACTTCGAAGATGTATGTGTCACCTTTAATGACCAACAATGTACAAATGAAATTGTCAAGCTAAAATTATTTCCTTTTTCTTTAAAAGATAAAGCAAAAATTTGGCTTCATAATTTAAAACCAAGGTCAATTGGCACATGGCAAGAATTACAAACTGAGTTTCTAAAGAAATTTTTCCCAGCACATAAAACTACTGCTTTGAAAAGACAGATTCAAAATTTCAATCAAAATCAAAATGAAGCATTTTTTCAGTGCTGGGAGCGTTTTAAAGATTTGTTAAGTTCTTGTCCACATCATGGTTTTGAAAAATGGCGTCTTATTAGTTTCTTTTATGAAAGTTTAACTCCCGAAACTAAACAATTTGTTGAAACAATGTGTAACGGTGAGTTTCTAGAAAAAGAACCTGAAGAAGCCTTTGACTACCTAGACCATTTGGCAGATAACTCTCAAGCCTGGCACATAGATAATTCCTCTGAAAGTTCCAATAGATCTAATCTTGTTTCTAACAGAGGAAAATATCATTTTAGTCAAGAAGATGAGATAAAAGCTAAAGTAGCTAATTTGGCTAGAAAGATTGAAGCCATGGAACTTAGAGAAGTAAAAGAAGTCAAAACGGTTAAAAATGAAGAAAGTTGTGGAATTTGTGAAATCATGGGACACCCCACTTCTGAATGTCCAAACATTCTCATTCTTAAAGAAGAGTTGCATGATCAAGTAAATTCCATAAACATATTTAAACAGCCTTTTCCTTTTCCTTACTCTGAAACGTATAACCCTGAATGGAGAAATCATCCCAACTTCAGTTGGCGGAATAATAATCATGTTCAGGTACCACAATCTCAAAAGCCGGGCAACACTTTTTCCTATCAACCTTCACGTGTACAAACCTTGGAAGAGACATTGCAAGCATTCATGCAAACACAAGCAAATGTGAATAACCGGACTTCACAGGACATCAATGAGATCAAAAACACCTTGTCCACATTGACAGCTTCATTACGCACTCAAGAAAAAGGTAAGTTTCCTCCTCAACCTCAGCCTAACCCTTCTACTCAATGTCTTGTTTCTTGCTCCAATGAAACTCAACAGGAAAATGCCAGTTCTATCACAACAGTTCGAAGTGGAAAGGCAATTGACAAAAACATTCCATCAAAAGACCAAGATCCTCCTTCCCCTCCGAAAAGTAATGGTAAGGATGATGGTAAGTTTGAACTTCTTGAAAATTTGGACAAAGAAAAAGGTATGCATCCTGCTCCTTTTCCTCAAAGGTTGCAAACAATAAAGAATTTGAATCAAAATGCAGAAATTTATGAACTTTTCAAACAAGTTAAGATTAACATTCCTTTATTGGATGCAATCAAACAAGTTCCATTTTATGCTAAATTTTTGAAGGACATGTGCACAGTTAAAAGGAAACATAATGTACAAAAGAAAGCATTTCTAACGGAAAGTGTGAGCTCAATCATTCAGCACCTTACTCCACCAAAATTCAAAGATCCTGGATGTCCAACAATCTCATGCATCATTGGAAACACTAGAATAGAACATGCATTGCTTGATCTTGGTGCTAGTGTTAATCTTTTGCCTTTTTCTGTTTATCAACAGTTAGGTTTAGGTGAACTCAAGGAAACACCTGTTACACTTCAACTAGCTGATCGTTCTGTAAAAATTCCTCGAGGGATAGTTGAAGATGTTTTGGTTCAAATTGATAATTTTTACTTCCCTGTTGATTTTATTGTTTTGGACACACATCCTGTTTCAAATCCAACTGTTCAAATTCCTGTTATATTAGGCCGTCCATTTCTTGCAACTTCTAATGCTCTGATAAATTGCAGGAATGGTATTTTGAAGATTTCTTTTGGAAATATGACTTTAGAATTAAATGTGTTCAACATTTGCAAGCAACCTGGTGATGATTCAGAAGTACATGAAGTGGATTTCATTGAAGAACTTGTTCATGAACATCCCACCACTACCACATTTCATGATCCTTTAGAAGCTTATTTAATTGAATGTGAGTTTGATAATGCTTCAGAAATTTCACACACTGATTCTTTGTTAAATTCTTTTCAGGATAAGCATTGTTGGAAACAAAAGTTTGAGGAACTTCCATCACTCACAAATGTCACTGTACCATCAACTATTGAACCACCCAAACTGGATTTAAAACCATTGCCATCCGAGCTAAAATATTCCTTTTTGGGTGAGAATGAAACTTTTCCAGTCATAATTTCTTCACATCTTGATGAACTACAAGAAGGTACAGGTAGAAGCACTTTTGCAAAGAAGCGACGAGCAAAGCGCATGAGTTCAAATTGCCACAAATGTGCACGATGGACGTGTAACGGTAAATGTCGTTCTATTGGGATTCCGTCCTCTAATCGAGATGATAAAATTGAATTCATTAAGGATGGACTGAGTAAGGAGAATTTGGGTAATATCCAACTTTCTCTTGAGACGCATCCTAGTGGAGACGTACAAAGAGAAATTCTTGATTTATGGCCGCAATTCCAAAGGGAATGGCAACATCTTGGGAATCTGATGTTAAAAGACCCTGTTTGCCAGCTTGTAAGAAAACTGGATGGGAAGCATATCCTCGACTCATAGAAGGCGTTTAAGCCATTTTTGGACGTAAAACCAGAGGAAGATGTGAGCCACAATCACAACTACAATAAATGACTTCTCAGCTTTTGGTTTGATTTGCAATAATTTCATTTCGGTTTAATTTACGTGTTGTTCGATTTGTGTAATTATTCTCGTTTTTTTTTTTGCATTGGTCTTTTACGGTTGATTTTTCTTCTCTTTTTGATTTTCTTCCTGAAATCACGCAAAAATCTTTTGTTAGGTTAACATTTTCTTCTGATAGGTCAAATACACTTTCGGCGACATTATTACTCTTGTCTGATTCACTACTCAGTCCTCTATATATTACACCATGTACTCATTCTCTTTCAGGCACTTGAAAAAAAAATGGAAAGTACTTCGTCCCAACGCATTAAAAAAATTTGTGTCTTTGGAGGTGCTTATCCAGGGAAAAATAACATATTCGCTGATGAAGCCATAAGAGTTGGAGTAATACTTGCCCAACAAAAGATCCAGTTGATTTATGGAGGCGGTAGTACGGGTTTAATGGGAGCAGTCGCTACAGCAGCACACGCCGGAGGAAGTCCAGTTCTAGGAATCGTGCCAAAACTATTCACAGGTTTTTGTGGACCTACTGTGGGTAAGGAAATACAAGTCTGGAGTATCCCTGAACGGATGACAATCATGTACCATTCTGCCGATGCATTCATTGCTTTACTAGGAGGTCTGGGTACATTGGAAGAAATAGCTTGCGTGGCTTCTTGGTCATCTTTGGTCACAAATAAGAAACCCATTGGTTTGCTTAATATTAATGGTTATTTTAGTAATTTGCTTTCATATTTAGATAATGCTGTGGAAAATGGATTCATGTTTTCAGAGGCAAGAAGAACCATAATTTCTGCTACAACCATTGAAGATTTACTCAAAAAGCTCCAAGCTTATGAGTATTTATCTGCTACGGTTGTTTCGCAAATGCTCGGAAAAAGAAAAAGAGATATGGACGAGCAAGGAGTGGATTGCACTCTGTCTTTGTGACATTATCTAACATTTTGTTTGTTGTGTCTCAGTTATAATAAGTGGTTAGCAACCTCTGCAGGTAATATCTCCTAAATTCTACCTTTAGTAGGGGGTAAGGGACATATTTTGCTAATTTAAAAAAAAAAAAAAATTTGATGTGTTTTAAGCCATTTAGAAGTATTCATTCTGAACAAGGTCTGAGTAAGGGAGACTTGAGACATACCTTGTCAGTTTGATTTCTTCTTTCAAAAAAAAAAAAAAGTTTGTTGTGTTTTAAGCAATTTAGAAGTATTCATTCTGAACAAGGTCTGAGTAAGGGAGACTTGAGACATACCTTGTCAGTTTGATTTTAATCTTTTTATGTTTACTTGTTAATTTTTGTTAAGTATTTTAGGATTATTTAGGTTGCATGAGTTTGTTTTGTTTTGAGTCTTAGTTATTCCTATTCTTATGTTATTAGTTCTTTTCTCTTACACATAATTCTTTCATTTGGGTTAATAGACTTACATTGAGGACAATGTAAGAATTAAGTGTGGGGGGAACGATTTAGGATTTCTTTTATTTTTGTCTACTATTTTTTTTATGAGTCTTTATTATTATTATTATTTTTTTTAATGTGTTCTAGTTCCTTTTTAATACAATGATGAGATATGAATTGCATAAGTCTAAAATAGATTTATTAGTGAGAAGATTTTCATGAGAATTGAGCTTGATGTCAACCTTTTTATGAGCCAATGTTAATATGATATGTTGATTGAGAAAGAAGCATGTTTAGACTTAATCTGACTTGTATAATCATCCTTGTGAGTTTTTGAGCCTATAATGGTTGATGCATTATACAAATCAATCTAATTTCTTTCTTGAGTGCTCTTATGATTACATGATTCTCTAGAACTTGCTTTAAACCGTTTGAGACTATATTGATACATGTGACAACATGAATATGATAGAGGCATTAGGATTATAACCAGAGCCAAACAGCCATCCATTATTAATGTTCTAAGAGAACATCCCCACTAGTGAGCCAATTTGAGCCTACATTAAATATGCTATTTTATTGGTAACCAGAACTTACACCTAGCCTAAATATACTTATATCCTTACCCTTGTTCTAAAGATGGATTATATATTTTGTGACATATTGCAAAAACAAGGGATACTTTTTGAAAATTTGGGTTAGAACGAAAGATAAGTGTGGGGGAGGAGAGAGGCAAAAGTCAAGAGAAAAAGAAAGGGATCATTGTCAAATACATTCCCATATTAAAAAAAAAAATCTTCTCTTGAACTTCTAGTTAAAGTAAAGAAAAAGATGTTACAAAGTTGGTTAGAATGAAACAAAGGCTCAACATGAATATTTAGCCTATGTTATTATGTGTTTTATAAGAGTTTTGAGAAGTTTTATTTGTATGATCTTATTATGTCTCTAAACTCTATGAACTCTTTGGAACCTTTGTGATATCTTTATCCTTTTGTTCTTTAACCACATTATAACCCTTTGGCCCTATTACAACCTTGATTAAAGACCTCTTGATTTATGAAGTTGCATGATCTTTTAGTGGAGAATAGGTGGACAAGCAAGCATATGGTAGAACTATTTTCATGAGATTGATTGAGTGTAAACACTTTACCACTACTTTAAAGAGTGAAAATCATGAGAGTATAGTGAGAAGTTGAGATTAAGTTGAATATGCACTATTTTGATTGAAATATGTTATGTTAATATTGGCTTAACTCATTTATTTACATTCAAGCATGATTTTTTGTGAAATTCTTTGAGCTATTGATTAGTTTATAAGACTTGTTCAAAGATTGTCTCTAATTTATATTGAAAGGATTAGGAGTAAATATTTTTAGTGTATGTAGTTTACTTATATTTTAGTTTTTCAATGTTTGTGGGTATCGTTCTAGCAAACCCTCACGAGACTAAACTCGTCCACTAGGGACACCTAGGGGTTTAAAGGCTTGTGTCACATGCTAAGTGCCACCGTGATTTCCAACGAAAATGGATTAGATTAGATTTTCTTATTTTATTTTTATTGAGTCGTTGCTAGGGACTAGCAACAATCTAAGTGTGGGGGTGTGATAACTCGTATAATTATATAGTTCTTAGTTATGTTTTATTATTGTTTTGTGTCAAATACGAGTTATTATTGCTTAGTCTAATTGTGTTTATGCTCTTTTATATTTTTATGTAATTTGTTGTTTTTCACGAGTTTCTTTGAGTGATTTCAGATTACTAGGTTAAATCAAGAATTAAGGGCAAATCCAATTCAGTTCCACTTCCGACACCTTTTGCCATATCAGCTATATATGGAGTTTCACTGAAGCAATAAGGCTGAATTTTTTACAGTGCATAGTTAAGAGGCATATCTATCTTTTTCATGTTTTACACTTCTTGAAACGGAGTCGTTTTCCCTAGCGAAATCGACCATCAAGTTGGCTGATGTGCAATGACGTCTGTGCTGACCTATTTTGGTATTTTGACCATATCTTCCGATCCACATGAGCAAATGATCTGATTCCAACGGCTATGGATTCGTAACTGATAGGGGTATATTTTTCTAGAAGACCATTTGATCAGATCGAGCCTCCAACATTGACAAAATCGACCATCAAGCTGGCTGATCAGAATTGTCATACAATATGACGAAAATTGTTAGAAAAATGCACCCACCTATTATACCTACCTTTGAAATTTATAAAGCTTGTCTCTTGTCATTTAGCTCTCCAAAATGTGTATAAATAGAGGGCCTTGGATGAGCATTATTGTAGATTGGTAGGATATTAGCCATTGTAATAAAATTCTCTAAGTTTTCTTTTTCTTTCCTTTCTCTAGTTTTCTTTTTTCTTTATTTACTTATGCTTCTTACATTTCTTTTCATTTTATTCATATCTAGTATGTGTTGCTAATCATATTGTTGAGGTGATGAGGTGAAGCTTTTGGTAAATGCTAAGGTTAGTCTCTTAAACATGAGCTAAAATGAATCATCATTTATAAACACTAGTATAGATAATATTTTCTTTTGGTTTAAAATCATACTTGCAAAGTAGGGATCTTGATTCATTATTGACAATGAAAATGGCACAGTAAATGCTTGGTTTCATAACCTTGATTTATTGTAGACATATACCTTGGCATAAGGAATGCTTGGACTCTTTTTATGAGTTTTGAGGACACCAAATGAACATAATATCATATGCTATGGACGTTGGACAATTTGGACTGAATTGCTAAACCTTCCGATTGGAACCTCCCTTATGTGTGGATTTCAATTGTGTAATAAAACAAGATTAATCTTAGCATAACACCAAGAGTGGATTCTCTAACCTCAACATCCTTTCTTATTGTTTTTTATATCTTGTTTAATTGCTTTTATGTTATTTTGTTTATTTTGTTCTCTAATATCTTGTTTACTTTGTTTGTTATTGATTCCCTAATATCTTGTTTATTTTCTTTTTCATATATATTTATAAACTTATACTTACTAGTACGCTTCCCTGTGGTTCGACCTCGGACACCCGAGAATTTATTACTTGAACATAACCTGCACTTGGGTTTACAACTCTTAATTGAGTCTCCATCATATATCATATGACTTAGGACATTTCATTTCATATAGAATATATTATGTCACCTAGGTCATTTCATTTATAATATATCATATGACTTAAGTCATTTCATTTCATTTAGGTTATATCATATAACTTAGGATACTTCATTTCATTTAGAATGTGTTAAGGCATTTAAATTATATCATATCGTTTAGGTTGCATTATATTAATTAGATTTTGCTATGTCATTTTATTTATGTCATGCATATTCATATTCATATATTTTAAAATGTTTTCAAAAAGATAATGGTTTTCAATAAAATAAAGATATTCCCGAATTAAAATAATTCATGAGTTCTCTGCCGGGTTTGCTGGGGAGGATATCATCAATTATCATTCATAACGGAATATCTACTTTAAAATGAGAATGATTCGGAAAGTTTTCCAAATTAATAAAAATTTCTATATTTTGCCACGTTTGTTGGGGAATATAGGAAAATTTTGAATTTATAAATTCCGGATCATTTTCAATTAAAAATGGAATTATTTTTCTTTAAATTAGGAATTAACTTGAAATACTAAATTTAAAACCGACTTCTTTACCGAGACTTGAGATAACACTTGATTAATAAGGTATCGTTTTATACGGGCGTTGTGGGGGTGCTAATCCTTCCCGGCACGTAACCGAGTCCCGAACCCGTTTCTTTGATTTCTCTGGTTCAAAATGCAGACTTGAAATTGGTTTTAAAAATGTTTTAATTAATCTTTAAAATATTTTATAAAACCGGTTTTTAATAGGTAGCCGATCACACCTAGCTAAAAAAGATTGGTGGCGACTCCATGTCTTTTTGAAGGTCATTTTCAAAACCTTCATTTTTCTAGAGGAATTAAGTCGGCTTTTCCTCGATTTTTTTAATGTCACGCTTAGCGAATAATAAAGTCTTGCGATGAGACTTGTTATTTTTTAGGTTGCGACAGTAACCATCAAAACCATGTACTTTATCCTTATTCAAGGAGAATAAAGTAGCCTTGATCTCTTTGGGTGTGATATCAACAACTAAAGATTCTTGTTGTTGGACGATAATGCTTTTTTTTTTTCAAAATTTGTTTTAGCTCCTCAACTGAACTACCATCAACAACAGCATCTAGTGTACCTAAAAGACCTTCATAAAACTGTGTAGCCTCCTATTATATAGCCTCAAAAGACTCCAACTTTTTCCCCTAAGAATCATACAACACTTTGATTGAGTTAAAGGATCTTGTGACAATTGTTACTTTATGAAAATAACCAGCGTTTTGGTCAACCAATCTAAGCTATTGTATTCTAGATTCCTTCTTATAAAATATTCCTCAACAGAGGACAAAGTAATATACTCAGATAATAAGCTGCTTTCCCTCTATAACAAATTTGAGTTCTGAGCCCCTCCTACAATGGTAGATTGAACCCCTTGTAGCTCCATACACTTCTCATGGACTCTATTAGATATCTGGCAAAAAGAAGCTCTATTATGTTTCTTTAAATCAAGCTTTAAAAGCTTAAGCTTCTTATGAAGTCTGTGCACAGGGAAACTAGTAACTTCAATTTCCCAGACCTTTCTAACCAAACCATGAAAATCAGCATGATCAGGCCAGAAGTTAAAAAACTTGAATAGCTTAGAAGTGAAAAACAAGGAACCTGAAAAGGTGATAAATTATAGCAGCATTGCTAACACACTAGTTGAATTCCTCAATGTCAACATTGACAATCTGATGACCATCAAAACTTAAGCTTTCCGATAGACATCAAATGACATTGAAATTGATGCACCCAAAAGAGTGTGTCTTTATTTAACCTTGCACTAAAAAGATCAATTGTAAAGTATAATGATTAGCAAGGGTCAAATTCACAGGGATTGGTGTTTAATTTAAGAGTTATTAATTTATAACTTAAATTAAAGAACAATAAAAGAAAAGAGGTTTTCAAAAAAGAGTTTTTAAAACTAAGAAAACAAGAAAAGTAAGAAGCAATAAAATAAGATGAAATCAAATATGATAGAAATATGGCTAAAGGTTCATTCTCCACCACTAGACATCATTAAGAATCAAATTTAGATCTATCAACATCAATTAGCTATCAAAGTTAACAACCGTAAATAACAACATCCCGTGTTACCACAATCCTTCCTTAGTTCGTCGTTAAGTAGGACCAACGCCACTACTTAATCTCTAACTATCAAACAACCTAGGATAAACATCTCTAAATTTAATTTGACAGCAGCTTTATGATAAGAAAGATAGGTTGATCTAAGCAACAAAAGTATGAACATGAATTGTTTAACTTAGGTTATGTTCCACTTTGCAATTAGCAAAAACTTGACCATAATCATTAATCACAAATTGCCACTTATGAATAGGAAATCAAGACAATTACAAGGATCAAGATTCCTAAACTAGTATTAGACAATTATCAAGATCTATCTAGTTGCGCACCTAAACAAATCAAGACAAAAATCATAAACAATTATTATGGAAGAACATAAGCAACTTTGATGAAAAATTAATGATAGATAGAATCTGAAAATCAATTACAAAATATGTCTAGGGCTTTGAAATCACCATTAACCAAAGAGAAGTTTAGCCTTGCATAGGCATGGTCAACACAAACATGAATATTCAAAAGAAACTAAAAAAAAAAACTAAAGAGATTAAAGAAGAAGAAGAAGAAGAAAATTGATAAATAATCAAAAGCATGTCCTAGTTGGTGGCTCAAAAGATGGTATTTATAGAGTTTTAAAGTCTTGGAAACCCTTTCTTGCTCTTCAAGGAAGTCAGGAGTCAAAATATGGAAATTTTGGACTTTTTGCTATTTTTTATGGTTTTGCAGATTTTGGGTCAGCATCTCGGTACCGCGGCCCAACGCCGCGGTGCCAACTTTCTGTCCCTTGGACGCCGTAGCGCCAACTTGCTGTCTCCTCCTCATTCGACTATTGCGCTGTCTCGTACTTCGTCGGCTGATTTGGGTGACCATTACTTGTCCGATTTAGGCGTGTAAACTATCGTTAGAAAAGTATTCAAGTAAGATTCAAAAGTCAACAGGGAAGTTTCGTCAAATAATGTCTTTAACATGATGATTTCTTAGCAACAAGCTCTGGAGGTCAAATCTGCCTGATCACTTAGCACTAGGAATTTGCTCTTTTTGACTCACAAGTCTTCTTCCATCTATGATTGTGACTTTATAAGTTCTTTAACATCATATTTGACATGTTTTGACTTTATATCTTCCAAAATACCTATAATTAATAAAATCATAGTAAATTATCAAGGAACTTAAGAATTAAAGCACAAAATATAAGGAAATAATATATGAAAATGTATGAAATTAAGCACTTATCAAATCCCTCCACACTTAGTCTTTTGCTAGTCCTCGAGCAAAATCAAATAAAAATAAAATAAGAAATCCTAATCTAGTCCACTTTCAATAAAAATTAGAGACAATCATTGAACAAGTCTTACAACTAATCAATAACTTAAAGAATTTCACAAAGAACCATGCTTGATAGTAAAGGTTTTGAGTCAAGCTAACATTAACATAATATATCTCAATCAAAATAGTGCATGTTCAAACTTAATCTTAGCTTCTCACATTGGATACTCTCATGATTTTCACTCTTTAAAGTAGTTGTAAAGTGTTTACACTATATCAATCTCATGAAAACAGTTCTATCATATGCTTGCTTGTCCACCTATTCTCCACTACTTAGATCATGCATCTTCATGAATCAAGAGGTCTTTATTCAAGGTTGTAATGGGGCCAAGGGGTTGTAATGTGGTTAAAGAATAAAAGGAAAAGATGTCACAAAGGTTCCAAAGACTTCATAGAATTTAGAGACAAAATAAGATTTTGCAAATAAAACTTTCTCAATATTCCTTGGAAGTACATAATCACATAGGCTAAATATTTCATATTGAGCCTTTGCTTCATTCTAATCAAAACTTTGTAACATTCTTTTTCTTTTCCTTTCCCAAAAGTTCAAGAGATGAATTTTTTTTTTAATCTTTTTTATGTGGGAATGTATTTTTACAATGTTCTCATTTCTTTTGACTTTTGCTTTTCTCCTCCCCCACACTTATCTTTTGTTCTAACCCAAATTCTCACAAAAATATCCCTTGTTTTTGCAATATGTCTCAAACATTCTAGTCCATCTTTAGAACAAGGGTAAAGATATAAATGTATTTAGGCTAGGTGTAAGATATGGTTACCAAAAAAATAGCTTATTCAATGTAGACTCAAATTGGTTCACTAGGGGGATGTTCTCTTGGAACATCAATAATGATGGTTGTTTGGCCTTGGTCATAATCCTAATGCCTCAATCATATTCATGTTGTTACATGCATCAATATAGTCTCAAAAAGGTTTAAAGCAAGTTCTAGAGAATCATGTAATTGTAAGAGCACTCAAGAAAGAAATTAGATTGTTATGTATAATACATCAATCTTATAGGCTCAAAACTCACAAGGATGATTATACAAGTCAATTTTAAGTCTAAACATGCTTTTTTCTCAATCAACATATCATATTAACATTGGCTCATGAAAAATAGTATTGTCAAGCTTAATTCTCATGAAAATCTTATCACTAATGATCAATTTCAGACCTATTCAATTCATATCTCACCATAGTATAGAAAGTAACTAAAACACACTAAAAACAAACTAAATGAAATCCTAAATTCTTCCCCCCACACTTAATTCTTAAATTGTCCTCAAAGTAATTCTATTATCCCCAAATATAAGAATCATGTGTAAAAAGAAAAGAATTACTAATCAAAACAAACTAAAGAAAAATAATAAAAGATAGATTGATGGAGAGTAAAGAATAGTAAATCTGATTATAATATGTGCTCTCCATATTTTTGGGTTGCCATCCAAGAAGCGCTTGGTTTAATATCCTCAGCCTGATTTAGACCCATCCCTTCATTATTCAACATAATTAGGCTCATAAAATGGTAACTCCTCTACATCTTGTATTGGAAAGTTCTCATAGTAAGGTTTCAGCCTATGTCCATTCACTTTGAAAGCATTACCTGTTTTTAGATTCTGAATTTCAACTGCACCATGAGTAAAAACATTTGTAATAACAAAAGGTCCCGTCCATCTAGAACATAACTTACCAGGAAATAACTTAAGATGAGAATAGAAAAGAAGAACGTTTTGTCCAACAACAAAATTCTTTCTTAAAAATCAGCTTATCATGAAAAACCTTAGTCCTTTCCTTGTAAATTCTAGAATTTTCATAAGCATCATTCCTTATTTCCTCTAATTCTTGTAGGTCAAGTTTTCGTTGCTTACCCGCCTCATCCATTTCCATGTTGCATTGTTTGATAGCCCAATATGCTTTATGTTCTAATTCAACTAGAAGATGACAAGGCTTACCATAAACAAGACGATAAGGAGACATACAAATGGGTGTCTTGTATGCAGTTCTATAAGCCCAAAGTGCATCATCTAGACGTAAACTCCAATCCTTTCGATTTGGATTGACAGTCTTTTCAAGGATGGATTTTACCTCTCGATTTGACACTTCAGCTTGCCCACTAGTTTGAGGATGATAGGATGTGGAAACCTTGTGTGTGATGTTATATCTTCTTAAAAGTGCTTCCATGGACCTATTACAAAAGTGAGTACCTCGATCGCTGATTATGGCCTTTGGTGTTCCAAACCTTGCAAAATTGTTAGTCTTCACAAAATCTAAAACAACTTTAGAATCATTAGTCCGAGTGGCTTTTGCTTCCACCCATTTTGAGACATAATCAACGACAAGTAATATATAAAGGTTTCCATAAAAAGAGGGAAAAGGTCCCATAAAATCTATGCCCCATACATAAAAAATTTCAACAATTAGTATGGGAGTTTGAGGCATTTGATTTCTAGCACCTAAGTTACCTGTTCTTTGGCACCTATCACATGACTTGCAAAAGATGTATGCATCTTTGAATAAGGTAGGCCAATAAAATCCACTATCAAGCACTTTCATGGCTATTCTTTTGGGTCCAAAATGCCCTCCACATGCATAAGAGTGACAAAAGGTCAGAATAGAATGAAATTCATATTCAAATACGCACCTTCTTATAATCTGATCAGAGCACTGCTTCCAAAGGTAAGGCTCATCCCAAATGTAGTATTTGGCATCACTCTTGATCTTATTTCTTTGGGCTATTGTCAACTCTTGTGGCAACTGCTTGGTGACTAAGTAATTAACAATATCAGCATACCAAGGGTTGTTGTGCCTATGGAAAAGAGTTGCTCATCCGGAAAGTTCTCATTCAATGGTAGTGCATCCTCTTCATGAACTAATCGGCTAAGATGGTTTGCAACCAGGTTGTCCTTACCTCTCTTATCTCTTATTTCTAAATCAAACTCTTGTAAGAGAAGTATCCATCTAATCAACCTTGGTTTGGCCTCCTTCTTAGTGAGCAAATACCTAAGGGCTGCATGGTCAGAAAATATAATTACTTTAGTACCAATTAAATAAGAACGAATTTTCTCTAAAGCAAATACAATAGCCAAAAGTTATTTTTCAGTAGTGGAATAATTTAATTGAGCATCATTTAGAGTTCGGGAGGCATAATATATGGCATGTGAGGCTTTGCCAACCCGTTGGCACAAAACAGCTCCAATGGCATAGTCACTAGCATCACACATAATTTCAAAAGGTACATTCCAATCTGGTGGTTGCATGATAGGAGTTGATGTCAAGAGTCCCTTTAAAGTTTCAAATGCCTCTTCGCATTTATCATCAAAGTGGAAATCCACATCTTTTTGTAACAGCTTGCAAAGAGGTAGTGTTATCTTTGAAAAGTCTTTGATAAATCTTCTATAGAAACCTGCATGTCCAAGAAAAGAACGAACTTCTCTCACATTTGTGGGAGGTGGTAAAGAACGCATAATATATATTTTAGATTTATCTACTTCTATTCCCTTAGAAGAAATAACATGGCCTAAAACTATTCCTTGTTCTACCATAAAGTGACATTTTTCCCAATTCAATATAAGGTTAGTTACCATGCATCTTTTAAGTACAAGGGTAAGGTTCTCTAGACATCTATCAAAAGAATCACCATAGACAATAAAATCATCCATAAAGACCTCTATGATGTTTTCTACATAATCTGAAAAGATGCTAACCATACATTTTTGGAATGTAGCTGGTGCATTGCAAAGACCAAATGGCATACGCCTATAAGCAAAGGTACCAAAGGGACATGTGAATGTGGTTTTCTCTTAGTCCTCCGGAGCAATTGCAATCTAGTTGTAACCTGAAAATCCATCAAGAAAACAATAATGAGAATAGCGAGCTAACTTTTCAAGCATTTGATCAATAAAAGGTAAAGAAAAATGGTCTTTAAGAGTTGTTGAATTAAGTTTGCTATAGTCAATACAAACTCGCCACCCTGTTTGAATTCTAGTAGAAACAAGTTCATTCTCATTATTTTTTACAACAGTTACACCGGACTTTTTAGGAACTACTTGGACTGGGCTCACCCATTTGCTATTAGAGATAGGATAGATCACTCCAACATCTAGGAGCTTCAGTATCTCCTTTTTCACAACCTCCATCATAGGCGGGTTCAATCTTCATTGTGCCTCTCTTGTTGGTTTTGATCCTTCCTCTAACAAAATTCGGTGCATGCACATGGAAGGGCTTATTCCCTTCATATCCGCAATTGTCCAACTAATTGTTGTCTTATGCTCTCTAAGCACCCGGATAAGTCGTTCTTCTTGTAAAGGTGTGAGCTCCTTTGCAATGATGACCAGTAATGTGTCTTTTTCACCTAAGAACAAATATTTCAAATGATCCGATAATGGATTCATCTCCAAAGTTGGTGCCTGCAAAATGGAAGGTAGAAGTTTCTCATCATATATAGGCAAGTCAATATAAGAAACATCATACCTTTTATCAAGATATGGAAACACTTGTAGAGATTCAATTTTCTCTTTCACATGTTCACTCAAGGATATTTCTTTTGCACAAAAAAAATTTAGATGGTTTCTAATGGTTACTTCCAAACTATCTTCACCATCTAACTCATAAATTTGTTGCATCAAAGAGTCAATTATGTCAATAGAAAAAATAGAATGCCCATCACTAGGATATCTCATGGCCTCAAAAATGTTAAAACGAATTATTTCACCATCAAATTCCATAGTGAGGGTTCCATCATGCACATCTATTTTAGTCCTAGTTGTTTTTAAGAATGGTCTCCCTAATAGGATGGGTGTTGGATTAGAAGATATCTCATCTTCCATCTCAAGAACATAGAAATCAGCAGGAAAAATCAACTCATTAACTTGCACTAGGTTATCTTCTATAACTCCTCTAAGATATGTGTTAGAACGATCAGCAAGTTGTATTATAACACCGGTTTCCTCTAATGGTCCCAGATTCAATGAAGCATAAATTGAATATGGCATGACATTAATGGATGCTCCTAGATCTAGCATAGCACGCTCAAACCTTGTGTTTCCTATCTTACAAGGAATGGTAAACATACCTGGATCCTTGCATTTAGGTGGGAGTTTCTGTTGAAGAACAACTGACACATTTTCCCCCACACTTACCTTTTCATTCCCTTTCAACTTCCGTTTAGATTTGCACAACTTTTTTAAAAATTTAGCATACCTTGGCACTTGCTTGATAGCATCTAGTAAAGGAATGTTCACCTCTACTTTTCGAAAGATTTCCAAAATTTCCTTCTCTTGCTCCTCCTTCTTGGATTTTGCTAACCTACTAGGAAAATGTGAAGGAGTTATATAAGAAGGAAAAGATGGTTTAGGAGTTACCTTTTGTAGTGTCTCATTGGGATGTGAAGATGATGCAATGGTGTTGTCCTCCCTTTGAGCACTATCCTTTTGTGGTGTCTCAAGCTGTTTCCCACTTCTTAAAATTACAGCATTGGTATTTTCTCTGAGATTCACTATGGTTTGGGAAGGTAATTTTTCGGAATCCCTTGCTTGGGTTTGACTTATTGCTGTTGCCATTTGTCCTATTTGAGTCTTTATTTGGCTCATCCTTGTTGCCATTTGTCTGTTTGTTTCCTTTATATCCTGTTGCATTTGCAATTGGTTAGTAGTAAGGGATTTCACAAGATCTGCTAGAGACTCAAACTGAATTTTGTGGTGGTGGCAATTGCTCTCGGGTTTGATATGGTTGTTGCGTTCTTTGCTGAAAACCCGGTTGTCTCTTATCAAAGGGTGGAGGAGCAACTTGTGATTGGTTGATCCCTCCATCCTGAATTGTAAGTGTTTGAGTAGGGATCATACTTCCTTGGTTGGCCCGAAAATCCACCCATAGCATTAACATGTTCATTTGGATCATCTTGAAGTGTTGGACACATATCAGTTTGGTGCCCCATGTTTGAACATATACCACAAGCCTTAATTTGCTGTATCCGACCTACAGCCATTTGTTCCACAAGAGAAGTCAGTTTATCAAATTTTTGTTCAATGGATGATATACTTACTTCATTCACTTTCTTTGGTTGTGCTGGTATTTCATCTCTCATGTTGAACTGTTCTGAGTTGGCTGCCATATTGGAGATTAGAAGTCTAGCAGCTTCGAGAGTTTTATCAACTAGTGCTCCCCCACTTGCTGCATCTATCATACGTCTCTCCATGGGCAAGAGACCTTCATAGAAATATTGGATGAGCAATTGTTCACTTATCTGATGGTGTAGACATGATGCACAAAGTTTCTTGAACCTCTCCCAATATTCATACAAGGATTCTCCGTTGTATTGCTGAATCCCATATATTTCCTTTCTAATGTTGGCAGCCTTAGATGCTGGGAAATATCTTTCCAAGAATGCTTTCTTCATCCCATTCCATGTAGTGATAGTCCAGGATGGTAGGTAGTAGAGCCATTCCTTTGCCGAATAAGCTAGAGAGAATGGGAATGCTCTTAACTTTTTTTGCTCTTCCGTGATTCCGCTTGGTCTCATGCTAGAACATACTATAGGAACTCCTTGAGGTGTTTATTTGGATCCTCTCCCGCAAAACCATGAAAAATTGGAAGAAGATGAATCAGGCCAGATTTTAATTCAAATGCTACCTCAAGAGTAGGATACTCTATGCACAATGGTTGTTGATCCAAGTCCGGAGTGGCTAGCTCCTTAAGAGTTCGGTTGTTTGCTACCTGTAGACATTTAATTTTGTCAGGACCACTAAAACATGTATGTTTTCTTCCTAAATTGATGTTTCAGAATGTAAAAAGATTTTTTTCATCCTGCAGGTGGTACTCCGAGACTTAGTCTAAGAAGGCGAGCATAAAAAGTCAAACTTGAAAAAGTCAACCCCGAAAAGTCAACCCCAAAAAGTCATCTACTGAAAAAATCAACCCAGATTTGAAGTTCAATTGAAAAATGGCGAAAGGATTTTGATAATTCGAGGTCTACATCGAATGATATGGAGTTCGAAAGTTGGGTTATGGAGATTCAGTAGAAAGGAAACCCTAGTTCGGGAAATTTAGGGAAAAGTACTTAAACGATCAAATTGGTCAAAATTGAAGGTTCCAAATGAAAGATAAGCATTGACTACGGGTAATGGAGAAGCTACTTGGAAGAAAAATTGAAAGAAAAGTCAATTCGGAAGAAAACCGAGAATTAGGATTTTTGGTGGATTTCGATGATATTTGGAAGAATTACAGAAATGGCCCAATTCGCTAAGAGTAAAGCCCCTAATTGATGAGGAGTGATTAAACAAGGATAGCCCAAGGCTCAGTTTGAAGAAAATCTGAAAATCGAACTTGTTTTGAGCAAAACCGGGTTTCGAAGGCAAAAGGGCAAAATTGGAAATTTTGGGAAAAATAGCAAATGAACTCCAAAAATTTTGAAAATTTGCAAATCTCATTCTTAAATCATTTCTAAGAGATTGGCGAAAGAAAATCCGAATTCAGAGTTCATTTGCAAAATGACCAAATCCCGGGTCCCCTATGTAGAAATTTAAGAAGATAAATCCCGAAAAAATAGAAAATGAACTCCAAAAATTCTGAAAATTTGCAGATCTCATTATTAAATTATTTTGAAGAGATTGGCAAAAGAAAATCCGGATTCGGATTTTGTTTGCAAAATGGCCAAATCCCAAGCCCACTATGTAGTAATTCAAGCAGATAAATCCCGAAAAAATACCAAATGAGTTCCAAAAATTATGAAAACTTCCAGATCATACTTTTAAATTATTTGGAAGAGATTGGTGAATAAAAATCTGGATTTGGAGCTCGTTTAAAAAATGGTAAAGTTTGGGAGCACAAAAAGGCAATTTTGGAAGAAAAAATCCAAATAAATAGCAAATGGGCTCGAAAAATTTTGAAAACCTCCAGAATTCAATTTTTTATTATTTTGGAAGTATTGAAAAAATAAAATTTGAATTTGGAGTCCGTTTTCTATTTATTTACGTTCAGGGAGGCAAAAAGGTCATTTTACCCAAGAAACCGAAAAGGGCTTTTCTTGCCTTTTTAAAAAAAATGGAGATTGGGCTGGAATTTAGAGGGTCAGCCGACCAAGCCCATGTTGGAGAATGATTTTGCTGAGTTCTTGCATCCAAAGGCTAAGAATGGATAGTAAGGTAGTTATTTTTTTGATCAAACCTTTGTAATTGAGCCACACAGACCAATGCATGAAGAGGGAGAATGTCAACATAATGACTTAAGATTCTTGAACAGTTGTAATTGTGGATAGCTGATTACCTAATCTAAGGGTGATAATTTCACATTTTAAGCATCTTGGATTAATAGCCTTTGGATCAAAATTGGTTGAAAAAAAAAATGACAACATCCTAGCCATCTAGAAGGCCATTCGGCCACTACAAGGGGAAGGGGGTATTTTCATTTGATGTACACTCTTGTTTGGCTGATTTTCTCTCCATTTTTGAAAGGCAAAAAAGAAAAGTTTAGAAAAGAAAAGAAAGTTAGAAGAGAAAAAGCTTGCAATATAGCTTCTAGAGGTTGCTTTAAGCACCATACTCTTGCACTTTCCTTGATTTTCTATTCTTGATTTGCTGTTTTGATTGCTATTTTTTTGAGTTTCTTTTGATTTTCTTCTTTAAAATAAGTGTTTTTATACTTTCTTGGAAAAAGCTTTGAGAAATTTCTTTTCTTTTGTTTTTGGTTTGGCCGAATGGCCTATTGTTTCGGTATAGTTGCTGTTTTGCTTCTTTATTTCATGTTACTAGTGATATTTAACAAGTTTTGATGCTTTAAATCTTCTTCAAATACATAAATATGAAGCTTGTTTTAATTTGGTTGCTTGCTTGTTTTCATTTTTGAGTCTATTATTTTGTTATCACGTTTATTTTACTTGTCTTGCATTTTTGATTTTCTGTTTACAAAATGTTTAAGTTTTTTATGTTTTACATTTTGTTAATCCATGTGTTTGTGAAAATGCCTATTGGTTTTCATGCCTTTACTTTATATTTGCATGATTTGAGTATTATTCTTTAGCTATGCATGTTATTGTGTTAAGTGTTTGTGAAAATGCCATGTTCACTTAACAATTCGGCTACCCCTCTCTTTTAAGCTTTGTGTGTGCATTTTTATTATGCTAGTTGATAAGTTTGCATTTTCATGATATTTGGTTGTGTATTTTGTTTAAGCATGTTATATGTTTGTGTTATTTCCATGCATTCTTTAGGTTTAGGATTGGTTTGTTTTGCCATGCATATTCATGCATTTTAGACCTAGGTTGCATTAAATGCCATACAAGTTCATTTAGGTCTAGGTCATATTCTCTATGCCATGCATTTTTCATGTCATTTAGGTCTTAAATCATGCATTTCATGCATCATATTTGCTGTATTTTCATGCATTTCATGTCATTGCCACATGATTTATGACTTAGGCCAATCAATAGTTTAAAGTCATGCTCATTTTGAGCATACTTGTGGAAAATTAAAGAGTTGTCAAATTTATTATTCTACCTTTGTAATTTTTTTTACTCAGCCAATTTTTGTCTAACTTTTCGAAAATGTTAGCTACTGTTTGTGAGTCTTTAGGACAGTCTCTAATATTTTTACTTTGATTTTTAAATGATTTTATCAAAGGCAAAAAAATGTGTTTTGGCAAAACAGTTTTTTCACCCAGTACTCGTACTTTCCCGAGTTTTTTGGGCAGTCATCTTTAATCAAAAAATTAAGCCGATTTTTTTCTGTGTAGTTTTACATGTCTTGAGTCTCCAGTATGTTTTTTATATTTTCTTGAATTTTTAAAAATAAGGTAAAAAATCATGCTTTAAAACTGGACAGTAGAGGCATAATTGAATTTGAAGGAAAATCATTTTTCTGTTTTAGTTAAGTTACTTAGAGGGGGTTGATTAGGAAGTTTAGCTACTGACTTAGGGTAGTTTCTAAGCCTTTTAAACTCTAAAAATGATTTTTTTAAATCTCGGGTTAAGGGTGGTCAAAGTCCGGGATTTTAAACTTAGGAAATTAGAGCCATTTAAAAAAGGTTTGGCTAAGTTTTTATTTTTAATCTAAGCTTTTCAAAATTGTTTTCAAACAATCACAAAGTATTTTGGTTTTAGAATATTTAATTTGATATATTTTCCTAAGGTAGCCGGATATCTTTTTAGATATACGAATTTTCTTAATTAAAGAAAAAAATACATTCTCATGCATTGCATTTTCCATATTCATGCATACTATATAATATGTGATTTTTGCTATGTTAATAATTTTCATGATGGTGTTATTATCTTTGATTTAAATTTTTGATATTATATTAATTGTTATATAATTTTGAATATTTCATGATATCCTATGCTTTTTATTTAGTTATTTTTGTCATATTATTTAGCATATACTATGTTCATGCATTATTATTTTTATTTTTATTTTCATGCATATTATATGTTAGCATTATTTTATGTTTCATGTCATTTCATATCATTTAGATTATATGCCATATCATTTATATTTGCCATGTCATTTAAATGATTTTATTCCATTTAGAATATATCATGTTACCTAGGTCAATTCATTCCATGTAGAATATATTATGTTACTTAGGTCATTTCATTTCATTTAGAATATATTATGTCACTTAGGATATTTTATTTCATTTAGAATATATCATATGACTTAGGATATTACATTTCATATAGAATATATCATGTTACCTAGGTCATTTCAATTCATTTAGAATATATCATATAACTTAGGATATTTCATTTCATTTAGAATAAGCTAAGACATTTAAATTATATCATACCATTTAGGTTGCATTATATTATCTAGACTTTGCTATGTCATTTTATTTATGTCACACATATTCATATTCATATTCATATTTTTTTAAAAATGTTTTGAAAAAGGTAATGATTTTCAATAATATAAAGATATTCTCGAGTTAAAATAATTCATGAGTTCTCTACCGGGTTTGCTGGGGAGGATATCATCAATTATCATTAATAACAGAATATCTTCTTTAAAACGAGAATGGTTCGAAAATTTTTCCAAAATAATAAAAATTTCTATTTTTGCCACGCTTGTTGGAAAATATAGGAAAATTTTGAATTAATAAATTCCGGGTCATTTTCAATTAAAAAATAGAATTATTTTTCTTTAAATTGGGAATTAACGTGAAATACCAAATTAAAAATCGATTTTTTACCGAGACTTGAGATAACACACGATAAATAAGGTAACGTTTTATACGGGAGTTGTGGGGGTGCTAATCCTTCCCCACACGTAACCGAGTCCCGAACTCGTTTATTTGATTTCTCTAGTTTAAAACGTAGACTTGAAATTGGTTTTAAAAAATATTTTAATTAATTTTAAAATGTTTTATAAAACCGGTTTTAATAGGTGGCCGATCACACCTAGCTAAAAAAGATTGGTGGCTACTCCATGTCTTTTTCAAGGTTATTTCAAAACCTTCGTTTTTTTAGAGGAATTAAGTCGACTTTTCCTCGGTTTTTTTTTAATGTCACGCTTAACGAATAATAAAGTCTTGCGATGAGACTTGTTATTTTTTAGGTTGCGACACTGCCATCTGTCCTTGCTCCTCTTGGATAGTTTGGATCAACTCTTCGTTTGTTCTTTGGTGGGCGGCTATGAATTACCGAATTCTCCTAAGTCCGAAGTAAGGTTATTCTTCTTTCGAAGAGTGGGACATTCACTGGAAAAAAAAACAATAAAATAAACTAATTAAAACAGAAAATAAGAATAAACCAAATAATTAATAAACTAAAGAAAGTAATCTCCGGCAACGGCGCCAAAAACTTGATGCACCCAAAAGAGTGTATCTTTATTTAACCTTGCACTAAAAAGATCAATTGTAAAGTATAATGATTAGCAAAGGTCGAATTCACAGAGATTGGTGTTTAATTTAAGAGGTATTAGTTTATAACTTAAATTCAAGAAGAATAAAAGAAAAGGGGTTTTTAAAAGAGTTTTAAAAACTAAGAAAACAAGAAAAGTAAGAAGCAATAAAATAAGATGAAACCAAATCAAATATGAGAGAAATATGGCTAAAGGTTCATTCTCCACCACTAGACATCATTAAGAATCAAATTCAGATCTATCAACATCAATTAGCTATCAAAGTTAACAACCATAGATAACAACATCCCGTGTTACCCCAATCCTTCCTTAGTTCGTCGTTAAGCATGACGAACACCACTACTTAATCTCTAACTATCAAACAACCTAGGATAAACATCTCTAAATTTAATTTGACAACAACTTTATGATAAGAAAGATAGGTTGATCTAAGCAATAAAAGCATGAACATGAATTGTTTAACTTAGGTTATGTTCCACTTTGCAATTAGCAAAAATTGACCATAATCATTAATCACAAATTGCCACTTATGAATAGGAAATCAAGATAATTACACAGATCAAGATTCCTAAACTAGCATTAGACAATTATTAAGATCTATTTAGTTGCACACCTAAACAAATCAAGACAAAAATCATAAACAATTCTTATGGAAGAAGATAGGCAACTTTGATGGAAAATTAATGATAGATAGAATCTGAAAATCAATTACAAAACATGGCTAGGGCTTTGAAATCACCCTTAATCAAATAGAAGTTTTGCCTTGCATACGCATGGTCAACATAAACATGAATATTCAAAAGAAACTAAGAAGAAAAGTAAAATAAAACTTAAGAGATTAAAGAAGAAGAAGAAGAAGAAAATTGATAAATAATCAAAATCATGTCCAAGTTGGTGGCTCAAAAGGTGGTATTTATAGAGCTTTAAAGTCTTGGAAACCCTTTCTTGCTCTTCAAGGAAGTTAGGAGTCAAAATATGAAAATTTTGGACTTTTTGCGATTTTTTGCAGTTTTGCAGATTTGGGGTCAGCATCTCGGTGCCTCAGCGCCAACTTTCTGTCCCTTGGGCACCGCGGCGCCGACTTGCTGTCTCCTCCTCATTTGGCTATTGCACTGTCTCGCACTTCGTCGGCTGATTTGGGTGACCATTCTTAGATGTGTAAACTATCGTTAGAAAGGTATTCAAGTCAGCTTCAAAAGTCAAGTAGGAAGTTTCTTCAAATAATGTCTTTAACATAATTATTTCTTAGCAATAAGCTCCGGAGGTCAAATCTGTCTGATCACTTAGCACTAAGAATTTGCTCTTTTTGACTCTCAAGTCTTCTTCCATCTTATGATTGTAACTTTATAAGTTCTTTAACATCATATTTGACATGTTTTGAATTTATCTCTTTCAAAATACCTATAATTCATAAAATCATAGTAAATTGTCAAGGAACTTAAGAATTAAAGCACAAAATATAAGAAAATAATATATGAAAATGTATGAAATTAAGCACTTATCAGAAATCCACTACAATCATCCATAGACAACCTGAAAAGGACTGAGACATAGCTTCAAGATATTGCTACAACCCATAATTTCATAAAATTCCTCCCATAAATAAAATTGAACAGAATTTCCTTGAAGGGCCAGAGATGTGACAAGAAATAGTCTGGTCATTTGGAGAAACATGTTGCACAGTGATAATATCAAGCCATAACACCCATATTCTCCCATTTGCTGCATAGTCATAATTATTCAACACCTTTCATTGAGCAAACTTCTTTGAGCTCCTGCTTATGCTGCTTAACTCTTGTTTCAACTAAACAATTCAATTCCACCTTATTAAGTCTAACTAACTTATAAACCTCTTTTTGTTTCATAGAATCATTAAATATTTTGATATTCCAGACCAAAATCTTCAATGTAAAGGGACAGGAGCAGAACCACTCGTCCCTCTTTTATCTTGAGGTACCTTAGACTTATTACCTTTAGCATTCCTTTTGTCAGGAGCAAGTTCTGAATTAGATGAGAAACCCCTACAGAGGCTGCTCTAACTTTCCTTGGAAAAGGTAAGTCCAAATCATGCTCCTCATCAAAATTAGTAATCAGCATTTCCAAAGTGTTTGGTAAAACAGAATGAGAGTCTGCAATTTGCAATTGTGGTTGCTTAAAATAATCAGACATAACATCTTTCTTTATAATACTTTTCAGACTTAACTGAGGGAAATATCCAGAAAACGGATTTCCATAGGCTCAAAAGTGACAACCTGCTTACCTGTACTTTTCAAACTCAAATTACTATGTTCAAAAATAACTTGAAATATGTTACCAGAAGAAATCCCAACTGGCAATTCCTTTCTATTAGAATTATGCTTCTTTGTCCCACTCACAACCTATCAACCTTTTTTGGAACCTTTTTCATGTTTTTTTGCACCCAAGTAGCCTTTGGGGAAAAATAACTTGCACAATTTTTGGTAAAGTGACCAAAGAGTTTGCGAATATGGCACTTCTGAGGCCACTAAGGAACTTCAACATCAATAATAATGGGATAGTCTTTTCCCAAATCCACCTTTATTGTAGTAGGTACTTCTTCATCAAAGTTAAATTCCACACATACTTTGGTAAAATCCAAATGCCTTTTTTGGGCAGCGGCTCTATCCATATAAATGGGTTTACCAATAACACTAGACACATAACTAATACCAGACTGAGTAAAAGTTCTAGAGGAATATTCCTTAAGTTCAACCAAACTGGGAATTTTGTAAGTTGTAAATCAGAGAATTCCATACCATGAGTCCAACGTCGTATGATAATTGGCTTGTTACCAAGATGCCATAGACTTGAGCCTAGAATCCAATTACATGTTTCCTTAGCTAGGAATTTAAACAAGAAAACCCCATTAACCACAGGTTTGATCTCAATAGCCCTATATCAGCCCCAAATCAAATTAGTTGTTGTTAACATTTGACTGAAGTTTGGTGGTTTGCCCATGAACTAAATTACCAGACTAGTACTCCAAGTGCTAATACCTTCCTCAATAACACTTGGAGGAGGTTTGACAATTCTCTTTCTATCTTCTTGCAATGGAGGGAAAAATTCCAACTTTGTAGGCTTATTTTCCTCTGCAAGCAGCTTTTACCAACTATCTCTGTTCCTAGTCTCACCTTGTCCCAATTCCACCATGTGACTATTACCCACATGAGCTAGAGCCAGTAACAACCTCCTTCTTCTCAAAAGAAGCACACTCAAGTTCCACCATTGATGAAGCTTGGTGGAGACCATTCTGAGATGATTATGCAACATTTTGAGCAAGATTACTAAATTTATCCATCAATCCATCAAGGGATCGAACCATAGAAGACTTTACTAGAGGTGAAGCCTTATCCTCTTACCATGAAAATCAAAGTAAAAATCAAAATCAAAAGTCACAAGAAAAATATGAGTAGAAATTAGTGAAATCGAAGAAAATTGGTGAAAGAGGTTGAAGATGAAGATTGGCCATGAGACCTGCCAACATGAGCTGAGAGAAAAGCTAACGTGCACACCCCTCAGATTCTCCTTCACGTAAAACTAATTTTAATTTTAACTTTAATTTTCTTTTAGGATATATCTTCTTAGGTTCTATTTGGATGGACAGTAAGATTAGCTCTGGTAAGATTAAAAAAATGACGGTAAAATTAATTACTTTAACGGTGAGATTGGATACTATAATGATAAAATTAAAACTAATAGTGTGATATACGTTTGGATAGCTAAATAGTGGTGGCGGTAAAGATAAAATGTAGTGATATGAAAAAATGACTATTAAGGACATTAGATTAAAATTTTTAATGAAATTTTATAGAGTATTTTATTTTTTTAATCTATAGTATACTTGATATTTATGAAGTTAATAAATAATCATAAATTAATAAAATCATTTTTATATAAAAATAATACTTTTGTTAAAATATTTGAAAATTAATAGTATAAATGATAATTTTTGTATTAAATAATACTTTGTAAAAAACTGATAATAATATATTTACACATAGTGAAACTTAACAAAGTAAGATTTTTTAATCCTTAATAATTTGAGAACCTTTAAATAAAAAATGGAAAGTAAAGTAACAAAATTAAAATAAAAAAGAATAATGGAAGAGGTGAGAAGCTCTCTATTAATTGTGGTTGATGATGCTAGGTGAGAGAATTTTTAAAAAACTTAATCTCTTTACTTTAATTTATCTCCAAATTATTTTAATTTAATTATAGAAAAATAAGATGACTCATATATAAAATTTGATTAGATGATCCATAGAATCTTGGATATTTGATTAGCCTAAATTTGATTTTAACTTTAAATTATTTTAATTTATCTAGAAATAAAAAATAATAACTCACATGTAAATTTTGATTTGTCAAACTATGAGCCTTTGGATTTTGATTGACCAAACCATATGTTTTATCTTGATTTGTCACATGACTTGATAAATTTTCAATTAATATATCTAACAACACCTAAAAAATTTAATTAATCACGAAATATAATTTAAAAAATTAAAAATACGTGGCACTTTATAATTGACAAAAAAAAAATTTAACTTCTACAAAGTAAACTAAAGCAAGTGAGAAAAACCACGCGTGAGAATTTCAAGCATTAACACTCACATCCTTAGTTGAATGTCAGGATAGCTAACTTAACACGTTTACTCTTGTATCATTTTTGCATGTCCAAATATTTAGGAGATCATGGGCGGGCAAAACCCGATCCGATCGATCGATTTCGCATCGATCCGTTTCGAATGGAGAGGTTTTTTTTGGAGCAGGGTAGAGCGGAGCGGTTTTGGTAAATGCTTGCTCCACTCCGCCCCGTCCCGACTTTTAAAATTACTATTTTATCCTTTAAAATATTTTATATTTTTCCTTATATTTTTAATATATATTAGATATATATACTAATATTCTATATCTATACTTTTAGTATATATGTATTATATATTATATTAAAGATTTTTATATACTGAAATTATGTTCATGAATAAATTATAGTATAATTTTTTACAATATTAAGTTAAAAATAATTAATATAAATTGGGGTGTAGCGGAGTGGAGCACCGTTGAACGATTATGGATGTAGCCGACATCCATGGATGTGGATGTTTTCAACATCCATGCAAGAGTGGAGTGGATGTGGATAAGACAATATCTGCCCCTGCCCCGCTCCATTGTCATCCCTAGGTAGATCTGTTCAGGGCACCTGTTTATTTGAAAAGATTTAAATAAAAATTTTAAATTTAAAAAGTAGATTTGAACAAAATTTTAAGTTCATTTTTTAAACGGATCAGATTTTGAATAGAAAATATTAAGTTCGAGTCCAGCTCGATCCAATCTAAATATTATTATATAATAATAAATTATTTTATATTTAATAATAAAAAATAATTTAATTTATAAATTTATACAAGCAATCTACTGTCTGTGTGTTTGTGTCAGGCTTTGCTTCAAACGTATCCCATTTTCTTCAGAAAGGGAATAAAGAATGGGCAATGCCAAAAGCCAATGAGACAGAAAGTGGATTGAATTATGATTGGTTAGCCATAGCCATAGCCATAGGAATAGGCCCATAGCCCCACTTGATGTTTGCTTGCTCTGACCTACGTATATGAATTTCATAGCCGTGACATAAGCATCTCAATATGGAATAATTCTCAGAATCAGCAAAGCAATTTGGGCGGGCCTGGGAATCATCTTCATAATATGGGCCGGGCTGATCAAAATATTTCGCTACCGGATCGGATCTATACAGACACAAATATTTTTAATATCTTATTTGAATTCGGTTCGAGTCGATCCATTAACAGATTTAATAAGCAATTATCAATCCACGTCTAATTTAATTATCCAAAAAATAATCCAGTTTAATTATTGCCCAACTGAAAGTTACACGTGGAATGTCTTTAGAAGCTTTCAACCTACTATAAATACAAGTTCTAAAGAAAAATAAATTTATTTTATTTTATCTTGACTTGTTCTTAGTTTTCTTAGCTTCTTAGCACTTTCAATCTTTTAATTTGTATTTTTCCATCTCTCCTTTAGTTATCAAAGGTGAAAATCTTTGATCTAAGGTTAGGTTGCATAGCTTGTATCTGAAATTTTATCTCAACCAAACTATATATATATATTTTAAATGATTTCAAATGTTGAATGAAAAATATAAATAACATAAAATTATATAATAGATTTCGCTTAGAAGCCTCTTATATCTTCTAACAATCATCTTCTTCAAAAGATAAATTTTCAAGTTCATCGTTAGAACGAACTTTCGAAGCTAGACTTTTCTTTTCTTTCAAAGCTTTTTTTTCTTTTTTTCTTTTTCTTCTTCCTACATTTTTATCTCATAAGTTAGAAAAGATCCACTAATCTCATTAAGTGATATTATACTCAGATTCTTAGCTTCTCTGATTGCTGTCACATTTGGTTTCCATGTCATGGGAAGACAACCTTTGATCTAACTCATCTTATACTATCACATTTCTCAATTGCTTCATGTGATTGGTGAATGGTAGTTGATAAGGATAGGATAATAATATATTTGAAATCAATCTTTATGATTTTTTTTTTTTTAATTTGAAATCAAATCTTTAATTTTTTTTTAGTTTAACAGAAAACTCTTTGAGTTACAATTGCGTCATCTTTTTTCTCCAGTAGAGTTGCTATAACGTCAAACATTGCTCCAGTTCAGTCTTCCTCGCCTCTTCCAAATCCAACAAAGGCTCTTTTTTTTAAACTCACAGCTAGAAATTATTTGTTATGGCAAACACAGCTCACTCCGATTCTTTGTGCTCATGGCCTTTATCATCATATTGAAGATCTCAATGCTCCACCAGCAGAAATTCTTTCTTCTGGCGATCCAAATCCCGAGTATGCAACATGGTTCAGAAATGATCAACTTGTCTTATCATGGATTATTTGTTCTCTCGCAAAGGCCATTCTACCTCAAGTCGTTGGCGCCGCAACAACAAAGGAGGTATGGATCAAACTTCATTCATCTTTGCTTCAGGCTCCAGAACTCAGATTCACAGCCTCAAAAGTGACTTGCACAGTCTTCGTCGCAGCAATGATAGTATTTCTACATATATTCAACATGCCAAGTTAATCGCTGATCAGTTGGCAACCCTCAAAAGTCTAGTTTCTGAGGATGATCTGGTAGACTACATTCTTCAAAGACTCGGACCAGCGTTCCTACCCTTTGCTCGGGCCTTAGAAGCTCATCTATAGAGTGTTTCTTTTGAGGATTTGTATGGTTTACTTCTCAGTGAAGAGAAGCAATTGCCAATGGACTCCGATGGTGTGGTTAATGTGCTGCCAACAGCAAACTTTTCTGGTAAACGGTCAACACCTCATGAACGTGGTGGTCATTTTAGGGAATCTCATGGTCATGGCTCCTTTAATGATTCTGGACGTGGCTTTGTTCAATCTCCTTCACATGATATCAATATTGTGATTTCTCATGTGTGGCTTTGGGCATTTTGCGAAGCAAGCCCTACTACAAAAAATCAAAATGAGTTTCGTGCAAGTACTTTTTCCATTAAACCAAACAGCAACCTTGCTCAAACTTCTCATTCACAGAATAACAATTGGGTGGTGGGTACTGGTGCTACACATCATCTTGCGTCCGATTTGGAAAACCTTGGCATCCACACTGACTACATTGGTCCCGAGGAAGTCACAGTGACAAATGGTAATATTGTTCCTATTCGCTTCATTGGCTCTTCTATTTTGTGTTTATCTAATAAAAATTATCATTTAAATGAAATCTTACATGTTCCAGATGCCACACAAAATCTACTTTCTGTGAGTTCTTTCACTAATGCTAACCAAGTGTCTATTGAATTTTTTCCTCAATTTTTTATTGTCAAGGATATCAGCACTCAGGAGGTCCTTTACCGCGACCGGAATGAGAATGGTCTCTACACTATCTCTAGTGTCTCCAAGTTGTCCCCTGGTCGTATATTTGCCAATGTTGCCACACTCTCCACTTGGCATTCTCATTTTGGTCATGCATCAAATAAAGTTGTGAAGAGTACTCTTCCAAATAAAAATTTAGATTACATTGACAATAAATCTGTTGGCCTTTCTCCAGCTTGAAGTGTTAGCAAGATTCATAAACTTCCATTTATAGTGTTTGAATTTCAAGTTGATGGTCCTCTCGATTTAATTTGTTCTAATGTTTGGGGCCCATCGCTTGAACTCTCTAGTGAAGGTTCAAAGTATTACGTAGTGTTCTTTGATCATTTTAGTAAATACAGTTGGATCGTTTTTTTGCGTTATAAATCTGAGGTTTTGTCTACATTTATTAAGTTTCGTCATGTTGTTGAAAAATTATTTGATCGTTCCATTAAAGCTTTCCAAGCAGACTGGGGTGGTGAATTTCAAGCCCTCACTAAATATTTAACCAATAATGACATCTCCCAACGTGTTTCATGTCTTCACACCCTTGAACAAAACGGCTGTGCGGAACGGAAACACAGACACATTATTGAAACTGATTTGTCTCTTATTTACCATGTTTCCACTCCCTTTAAATACTGGATTCATGCATTTGACACTGCCGTTTACATCATAAATAGGTTGCCTACCTTGCGATTAAACAACATGACACCTTATGAAAAATTGTTTGGTTTTCAACCAAATTACAGTCACTTTAAAATTTTTGGATGCCTTTGTTATCCATGGCTTCGTCCTTATGCCCCTCATAAACTAGCACCGCAATCCACCCCATGTCTTTTTCTTGGTTATAGAAAAATTCATAAAGGATTTAAATGTCTTGATCTATCCTCTGATCGATTGTATATCTCACGTCATGTGTTGTTTGATGAACATGACTTTCCATGTCAGGTTTCGAATAGTGTTTCACCAGTATCTTCACCATCTCCACCACCATTTTCCATTGCATAGTGGCTTCTTTCGTCTACTCCTTCGGTTCTTGCTGCACCAACTCAGGTTATTGCTCCACAAACTATACCACAGCCACAAGTTTCTCAGTTGCCTGCCCCTAGAGACAACAACTCACTTAGTCCTCCCAGCTTGTCGCTTCCAATGATGACAGATACCAAGCCCTTAGCTCATCCTCCAATAGATTCACATCCTCCCAAAATGCACACCATGGTTACTCGACTTCAAACAGGCTCTTTAAAACCAAAGCACTTCTCGGTTGCCATCACGCCACCTTCTGAGGAATCCACATGTTATAGTCAAGCTGCCAAGTTCTAAGAGTGGAGCAATGCGATAACTTCTGAGTTCAATGCTCTTATCACGAATGGTACATTGAAATTAGTTCCTCGTAATTTGTCACCAAATGTGATTGGCTCCAAATGGATTTTTTGTATTAAGCGTCATCTTGATGGCTTGGTGGATTGCTACAAAGAACACTTAATAGCTAAAGGATTTCATCAACAACCGGGTGTGGACTATATTGAAACATTTAGCCCTGTTATCAAACCAGCAACAGTGCGTTTGGTTCTCTCTTTGGCAATTTCTTTCAAATGGGATGTACAACAATTGGATGTCTCCAATGCTTTCTTACATGGAGACTTGGAGGAGACCGTATTCATGGAGTAACCATCTAGATTTGTTGACAAATCTAAGCCTAATCATGTTTTTCACTTGCAAAAATCTCTGTTTGGGTTAAAACAAACACCTCGCTCATGGTACAAATGCCTGACTGATGCATTGCTGTCCTTGGGATTTGTTGGTAGCAAAACAGATACATCTTTTTTTTTTTAATTTACCAAGAACGGGAGGTTGGTTTATTTCCTTGTTTATGTTGATGATATTTTACTTATTGGTAATGATAAGTCATTTATCACTTCTGTTATTAAGGGGTTACAACACCAGTTTGCTTTGGAAGAACTTGGCTCGCTTTCTTATTTTCTAGGTGTTGAGGCAATAGAAATATATGCGTGACCTTTTACATAAAGTCAATATGCATGAGGCTAAAGGTATATCATATCATGTCTGTCCCTCTATTGCTTTACGTCTTGGTGATGGTCCATTATTTGATGATGCAATCTTGTATCGATGTGTTGTGGATAGTTTACAATACCTTCAACTCACTAGACCGGATATTGCCTTTTCCGTTAATAAAGTCTCGCAATTCATGCATCAACCTACTAATGCTCATTGGAGTGCCATCAAGCGTATTTTATGCTATCTCAATGCGACCTCCAACTTTGATATTTTTCTCCGACCATCCCCGCATTTTCATATTACTGCTTACATTGTTGCTGATTGGGGAGGTTGCCTTGATGATCGAAAGTCAACTTTTGGTTTTGCTATTTATGTGGGTAACAATCTTGTCTCTTGGAGCTCACGCAAATAATGAACGGTAGCTCGTTCATCAACGAAGGCAGAGTATCGTTCATTGGCCACGGCTACTTTTGAATTAATTTGGCTTCAATTTTTGCTCAAGGAAATTGGTATTCCGACAGAGAAATCGCCTACTCTATGGTGTGACAATAACAGTGCCATTTACCTCACTACAAATCCAATTTTTCATTCGCGTTCCAAACACATGGAGATTGATTTTCATTTTGTACGGGATAAAGTTGCAAAGAAAGAATTGTTTCTCTTATATTTCAACTAAGGATCAAATTGTAGATGCTCTCACCAAACCGTTTAGCAAGCAACGGTTTCAAGATTTTCGATCCTAGTTGACATTTTGCCCCAAACCTTATTATCAACTTGCAAGAAGGTGATAAGGATAGGATAATAATATATTTGAAATCAAATCTTTATAATTTGATTTTCTTTAATTTGAAATGATTCTGTAAATATTTTGTAACTGTTTTATCTTATGTAAGTGTATATATATATATATATGTACTCAGCTAGATAGAAATATACAATAAATTATTCAAGTCCTTTCAGTATGGTCAACCGTCGACTAAACCTATTCAGAGCATTCTGAAAATTTTAAAGAAAAACTTCAATCGACTAAGCTGGATGCATGGACAATTGACTAAAACTGTCTATAGCACTTTTGAAATTTTCGAGGAATCAACTCAATTAGTATCAACTAAATGAAGGAAAACGATGATCGACTAAAGTCGAAGAAGATTTCCAGAATTCAACTTGATAGTCGACTATGGGGCAGAGATACGCGACTAACTACTGTGTCAAACAACTCTTCAAATCGTAAGAACCTATACCTGCTGAAAATCCCCCAACACTTCTAACGAGTAAATTTCTTCAAAACGGCTAGATTTTCAAATCCAGCTATAAAGGGATAAAAAAGAGATTCAATAAAAATTAAACTAGAGAGATCAAATTAGAGGATTTCAGCTAAAAGTTTATAAAACTCTTTGCTAGGTCATTTTTCATCATTCTTGTCATCAAGTATGTGATCAGTTGTGTTTAAAAGTTGTACTTGGGTCAATATTACGTCGTTATCCGTTACATATATATTTATTTTAGTAATAATATAATATTTTTGTGTAGGAAACACTCATTGGGTTTGTAATTTGCAGTCTTGAGCTTCGATAACTCACATTGTCAATTTGGAAGCTATTAATTTCACCGGTGTAGACACCTAATTTTGTCCTGACCACTAAAATAGGTATATTTTCTTCCTAAATTGAGGTTTCAGAATACAAAAAGACTTTTTTCATCCTGTAGGTGGTACTCCGAGACTTAGTTTAAGAGGGCGAGCATAAAAAGTCAAACTCGAAAAAGTCAATCCCGAAAAAGTCAACCCCAGAAAGTCAACTACTAAAAAAGTCAACCCACTTTCAAAATCAAGATTTGAAGCTCAATTGAAAAATGGAGAAATTTTTTTGATAATCCGAGGTCTACATTGAAAGATATGGAGTTCGGAACTTGGGTTATGGAGATTCAGTAGAAAGGAAACCTTAATTCGGGAAATTTGGGGAAAAGTGCTTAAACGATCGAATTGGTCGAAATTGAAGGTTCCAAATGAAAGATAAGCACTGAATATGGGCAATGGAGAAGCCACTTGAAAGAAAAAACTGAAAGAAAAGTCAATCCGGGAGAAAACCGAGAATTAGGATTTTTGGTGGATTTCGATGAAATCGGGACGAGTTACAGAAATGGCCCGACTTGGTAAGACAAAAGCCCCTAATGGATGAGGAATGATTAAAAAGGGATAACCCAAGGCTCAATTTGAAGAAAATCTAAAAATCGGACTTGTTTTTGGGTAAAACCGAGTTTTGGAGGCAAAAGGGTAAAATTGGAAAAATTGGGAAAAATAGCAAATGGACTCCGAAAATTCTGAAAATTTGCAAATCTCATTCTTAAATCATTTGGAAGATATTGGCGAAATAAAATCTTGATTCAGAGTTCGTAGGCAAAATGGCCAAATCCCGAGTCTCTTATGCAGAAATTCGAGAAGGAAAATCCCGAAAAAATAGCAAATGAACTCCAAATCTTCTGAAAATTTGCAAATATTATTTTTAAATTATTTGGAAGAGATTGGCGAAATAAAATCTTGATTCGGAGTTCGTTTGCAAAATGGCCAAATCCCGGGCCTCCTATGCAATAATTCAAGAAGATAAATCCCGAAAAAATAGCAAATGGACTCCAAAAATTCTGAAAATTTGCAAATCTCATTTTTAAATTATTTGGAAGAGATTGGCGAAATAAAATCTTGATTCGGAGTTCGTTTGCAAAATGGCCAAATCCCGAGCCCCTATGCAATAATTCAAGAAGATAAATCCCGAAAAAATGCCAAATGAGTTCCAAAAATTATGAAAACTTTCAGATCACTCTTTTAAATTATTTTAAAGATATTGGTGAAGTAAAATCTTGATTTGGAGCTCGTTTGAAAAATGGTAAAATGTGGGGGCATGAAAGGGCATTTTTGGAAGAAAAAAATCCAAATAAATAGAAAACAGACTCGGAAAATTTTGAAAACTTCCAGAATTCAATATTTTATTATTTTGAAAGTATTAAAAAAATAAAATTTGAATTTGGAGTCCGTTTGCCATTTATTTGCATCCGGGGGGCAAAATGATCATTTTATCCAAGCAACCGAAAAGGGCTTCTTTTGGCCTTTCAAAAAGTCAGACTTGGGCTGAAAAAGAGAGTGTTGGCCTACCAAGGCCCAAAGGAAGGAGGAAGCTTCTGATTTTTCAATCAAAAGGCCAAGAATTAAGAGTTAGTTAGAGATTTTTTTGATCAAACCATTGTGATTAAGCCACATAGGCCAAAGCATGAAGAGGGAGAGTGTCAACATTATTCTTGAACAGCTGTAATTATGGACAGCTGATACACTAATCTAAGGGTGATAATTTCATGATTTTTCACCTTGAATCACTAGCCCTTGGATGGAAATTGGTTGGAATCAAAATGACAACATCCTAGGAGGAGAGAGAGTCCATTCGGCCAGCCTAAAGGGGGGAAGGGAATTTTCATTTTCACTACTTCATTTTTAGATTTCTTCTTGGTTTTGCTTAGTTTTTTCTCTCCTTGGTTGAAAGCAAAAAGAAAAAGTTTAGAAAAGAAAGGAAAGTTTGAAGAGATAAAGCTTGAAATATAGCTTCTTGAGGTTGCTTTTAGCACCAACTCTTGCACTACCCTTAATGAAAAAACTTACTTTTCCTTTCTCTTTCATTAAAGAAATATTATTTTTTTTAAAATTTTAACAAAAATAAATTAAAAAAATAAAATATTTAAATATTTATTTTTAAAATTTAAAAAAATAAAGAAATATTATTTTAGAAATATTATTTTTATTTTTTAAAATTTTTTAATTAAAAAAAGTAAATAAAAAAATTTTAAAATTTATTTTTTAAAATTAAAAATATTTTATTTTCAGAAAATTTTATTTTTTAATTAAAAAGTAAATTAAAAAATAAGAGAAAAATGAGGAGAAGGTTTTTTTATCAAGGATAATTTCGTCTTTACAATATCCTTTATAACAATTTCTAATTGTTCATTTCTCTTTTTCAAATAACTTTTATTCATTAGACCATTTAATAATTATTTGTTTATTGAGGGCATGTTTTTCATATTTATCCAAAAATTTTAATGGCATTTATAGTTTGATCGGTTATACTTACATATGATGCTATAAAAGGATCTATCTAATCATTATACAAGTAGCAAAATATTGACTATTGTTTATGATTAGGCTAATAAGATATAGTTAAGTTGATTCAAATTTGAAAAATCGATTTAATTCGTTCAAATTTGAATATGATTTAATATTTTTTTATATATATAAAAAAAAATCAACATTCTGAATTAGTCCAATCCAAGTCTAAAATGAATTGAACTTAAATTAACTCATATCTAAAATAATTCAAAATCGAATGACCTGAAAAATTAATCTGAAGTTATTCAAAATTAAATTAATTTGATTTAAAATTCGATAACTTAGATTTGAAATGATTTGAATTTGAAATAACTCAAATATGAAATGACCTACACTCGAAATGAGTCAAAATTTCCTCGACCCCTAAGATGATCCAATCAAAATCCGATCTAACTCGTCTAATTGACATCTCAATTTATAAATGATGTCGTAGAAAGGATTTCTCTTTACAATCAGCGATAGAATATTATTAAAAAAAAAAAAAAAGCAATAGAATATTTACGTAGTATTGATGTTAATTTACCGGATATCGGAGATGTGGCAAAAGTAAAAATGAAATAAAATTTAAATCTTTGGTGCATTGAAGAGAATCAGAATCTCTGTAAAACGTGGACAACTATCTAATTCAAACACATGGTAGGGAAGGGGATAAAGGACGTGGGATCGAGAGCTCTCCCCTTGATTTGTATTGCTTAATGACGAAAAAAATTGAACTTCTCAGTTTTTGTATATTTTGTGCTGGATCTCATGCATGTGAAAAGGATTCAACAAGTATCCCAGATATGGCACTTTGAAGTAAAGAGGCCCATTTATGCAGTTTGCCAAATTAAAACCCTCAAATAATTAGAGAGGAGAGGGGTAGCCCTCATTAACAGTACACTTTGCTCAGCTATCGTCTCGTCTACGACTTGTCTGTATCAAAAACATTCTAATTAATTATATATATATATATATATATATAGGGATATATACATATATTCCAGTACATATCGAATTGTCAATTTTGAAAGTGAATGAACCAATGAACAAGGTCTTTTCTGGAGTGGGAAGAAGCCAGAGTGATGAAAGAGTACCCTAATAAACAGTAACGAATTTGGATTTTCTGCTACAAAAAGTGGGAGGAATGAGCAGTGCAAAGGTCAAATAAAGACGGGGAAGCTCTGGCAAAATAAGAAGAAAAATGTACTATGAGCTTCCCATTACTCGAGAAACCCTTTGAAATGTTCCTTTCGTTCATATAAAAAGACAGAAAGAGATAGTGCAGTGCAGGGAAAGGGAAAGGGAAAGGGAAAGGGAAAGGGAAAGGGAAAGGAAAAGGAAAAGGGAAAGGGCTTGGAGCCACTTCAATGGAGCCACTTCAATGAGTGTTTTCTGTTCTCTGACTGATACCCTTCAACTTATGCATGCATGGGTAATGGGAGTATCTGTGCTGAAATTTGTTACCAGATAGTACCACAGGGCAGCTGGGGCTCTCAATTCTAATTAATATAGCTTTACAAATATGGCAAAACTAAAGAGTTGTAGCTGCAGATCTAGGAATTGGAAATGGAGGCCAACAACAGGAACATTACTGGAGATGATCATCACAAGGAATTAGGAGAAGATGATGAAGATGAGCTTCTCAAAACCAGAATTTTTAGTCATCCTTTGTATGGGAGGCTCGTTGAGAATCACCTCAACTGCTTAAAGGTTCTTCTCTCCTCCTGCCCCTTCTATGTTTCTTTGTCTGACCATTGAGCATTAATGGCTTTAAACAAATTACAGGCCACTTAAGAATCTTTTATTTTTAAGTCTCTTCTTTTTAATTTCGATATAAACTATAGATATAGCCTTTTCTGAATTGCTTCAAGGATTAAATATACTACTTTGTTTCCTTTAAACTTCAAAAGTAGCTCTCTTTCTTTAGATTTTCTCAGCAATTTTAGCATTGAACTTCATCACAATATCCCACATTATACTAGGCCAAATGATGAACTGTGCCTGTAGGATTTCCTTGTTTGCTACAACCTCTTAGATCCAAACACACGTATCATGTCCTTAAACTAATTGTTAACTTTCCAATGAGATTGGGAATTGGGGGTTCAAACACTTTCTACTACATGCTTAAGTCTAATAAAATAGCATGGTACTTTATTGCTAGGGTTGTTCTAAATTATTAACCTAGCTAGCTAGCAAGTTTAATTAGCTTAGTTAGAGCCAAACTTATATTATATTTTCTATAATCAATCATTTGACCAACATAAGTGAACATAACATATTATATCTCCTAACTAACATAACATGAGTCTCAAGCTCTTAACTCAACCAATTACCAAACCACTATGTAAGCTTTTATTAAAGTTTTAAATTGCGAATTTCGTCGTGGGTGTCGCGAGCGTTACGTAATGCGTCGTATAAACGTGAATTTGATAATATTTTAAGGAATTTGATAGTGCCTCTGACGTTACGTAATAGATAAAATGCGGTATAAAAATTTTAATTTTGGTTACATCGCGGCCGTTACGCATTTTAGAAATGGCTTCTATATAACTCGAACAAATTTTCTCTACCCCTTTTTGGTGCTAATTTTGGTGCCCTTTTAATGTCTTTCTGTCACATGTATAAAATTATTTTTATTTATAAATAATTAAATATTAACATGTTTTATTTGGACACGCAACAGAAAAACATTAAAGAAGCACCAAAAAAGCAAAAAAAAAAAAAAAAAGGACAGAGGAATTTTAAGGGAGTAGAAAGAAAATAATATTTCTTTTCTTTCATTCTTTCGTTTTGTAGGAAAAAAATAAGAAGGAAGGAAAATTGAGGTTTTTTAATTCAAATATAGCCAAAAAAAATTATATTCCAAAATACCGTTCATTTCAGATTAATTCCCAAAATTCGCTGGTTTTAATACTAGCTGGAAAATCACCATCCCCCATGGCGATTTCCCAGTGTAAAAAAACCCATTTTGGCAAAAAACACCAAGGGAAATCGCCATGGGGGGTGGCGATTTCCCTTGGTATTTTTTGCAAATTTTGCAAATTATACCAAGGGAAATCGCCACCCCCCATGGCGATTTCCTTTGGTATAATTTGCAAAGTTTGCAAATTCAATGAAGGGAAATCGCCATGGGGGGTGGCGATTTCCCTTCATGTAATTTTTTTTTTACTTAAATTAAAAAACAAATTTTAAAATTATTTTTGGTTGATATTGATAGATCTGAAATTGATTCTTAATGATGTCTAGTGGTGGAGAATGAAACCTTAACCATATTTTTCATATTTGATTCTTCTTACTTACTTGTTTTCTTACTTTTCTAGTTTGCTTATTTTTAAAAGTATATTTATTTTTATTGGCTGGCTATACCGCCTAATTTGTATATTAACTTTGTTTTATTTTTATTGGCTGGTTATACCGCCTAATTTAGTATATATATTTTTATTGGCTGGTTATACCGCCTAATTTAGTATATATATTTTTATTGGCTGGTTATACCGCCTTGCATCTTATTCTTATTATTTACTTTAGTTTAAATCTGGCTTCAAAAACCCCTTTTCTTTTATTGTTTTCTTTGAACGTAAGTTATAAACTAATAACTCATAGATTAAAACCCAATCCCTGAGGACTCGACCCTTGCTAATCATTATACTTACAATTGATCTTTTTAGTGCAAGGTTAAATAAGATACACTCTTTTGGGTGCATCATCATACAACTTCATGAATCAAGAGGTCTTTAATCAAGGTTGTAATGGGGCCAAGGGGTTTGTAATGTGGTTGAAGAACAAAAGGATAAAGATATCACAAAGGTTCCAAAGAGTTCATAAAGTTTAGAGACATAAAAAGATCATACAAATAAAACTTCTCAAAACTCTTATAAAGCACATAATGACATAGGCTAAATATTCATGTTGAGCCTTTGCATCATTCTAACCAACTTTGTAACATCTTTTTCTTTACTTTAACTAGAAGTTCAAGAGAAGATTTTTTTTTTTTTAATATGGGAATGTATTTGACAATGATCCCTTTCTTTTTCTCTTGACTTTTTTCTTTCTTTTCCCCCCACACTTATTTCTTGTTTCTAACCCAAATTTTCAATAAATCTTCTTTCTCTTTGCAACTTGTCTCAAAACATGCTAATTCATCTTTGGAACAAGGTAAAGATATAAGTATATTTAGGTTAGGGACAAGTTATGGTTACCAAAGAGATAGCTTATTCAATGTAGGCTCAAATTGGTTCACTAAGGGTGTGTTCTCTTGGAACATTAATAATGGATGGCTGTTTGGCTCTGGTTATAATCCTAATGCCTCTATCATATTCATGTTGTCACATATATCAATATAGTCTCAAACGGTTTAAAGCAAGTTCTAGAGAATCATGTAATCATAAGAGCACTCAAGAAAGAAATTAGATTGATTTGTATAATGCATCAATCATTATAGGCTCAAAAACTCACAAGGATGATTATGCAAGTCAGATTAAGTCTAAACATGCTTCTTTCTCAATCAACATATCATATTAACATTGGCTCATAAAAAGGTTGACATCAAGCTCAATTCTCATGAAAATCTTCTCACTAATAAATCTGTTTTAGACTTATGCAATTCATATCTCATCATTGTATTAAAAAGGAACTAAAACTCACAAAAAAAAAAATAATAATAAAGAAAATAGTAGACAAAAATAAAAGAAATCCTAAATCATTCCCCCCCCACACTTAATTCTTACATTGTCCTCAATGTAAGTCTATTAACTCAAATGAAAGAATCATGTGTAAGAGAAAAGAACTAATAACATAAGAATAGGAACAACTAAGACTCAAAACAAAACAAAACCATGCAACCTAAATAATCCTAAAATACTAAACAAAAATTAACAAGTAAACATAAAAAGATTAAAATCAAACTGACAAGGTATGTCTCAAGTCTCCCTTACTCAGACCTTGTTCAGAATGAATACTTCTAAATTGCTTAAAACACAACAAACTTTTTTTTTTTTTTGAAAAGAAGAAATCAAACTGACAGGTATGTCTCAAGTCTCCTTTACTCAGACCTTGTTCAGAATGAATACTTCTTAATTTTTTTTTTTTTTTGAAAAGAAGAAATCAAACTGACATGGTATGTCTCAAGTCTCCCTTACTCAGACCTTGTTCAGAATGAATACTTCTTAATTTTTTTTTTTTAAATTAGCAAAATATGTCCCTTACCCCCTACTAAAATATGACATTGTCCCCAATGTCAAATTTTAAAGGTAGAATTTAGGAGATATTACCTGCAGAGGTTGCTAACCACTTATTATAACTGAGACACAACAAGCAAAATGTTAGATAATGTCACAAAGACAAAGTGCAATCCACTCCTTGCTCGTCCATATCTCTTTTTCTTTTTCCGAGCGTTTGCGAAACAACCGTAGCAGATAAACACTCATAAGCTTGGAGCTTTTTGAGTAAATCTTCAATGGTTGTAGCAGAAATTATGGTTCTCCTTGCCTCTGAAAACATGAATCCATTATCCACAGCATTATCTAAATATGAAAGCAAATTATTAAAATAACCATTAATATTAAGCAAACCAATGGGTTTCTTATTTGTGACCAAAGATGACCAAGAAGCCACGCAAGCTATTTCTTCCAATGTACCCAGACCTCCTGGTAAAGCAATGAATGCATCGGCAGAATGGTACATGATTGTTATCCGTTCAGGGATACTCCAGACTTGTATTTCCTTACCCACGGTAGGTCCACAAAAATCTGTGAATAGTTTTGGCACGAGTCCTAGAACTGGACTTCCTCCGGCGTGTGCTGCTGTAGCGACTGCTCCCATTGAACCCGTACTACCACCTCCATAAATCAACTGGATCTTTTGTTGGGCAAGTATTACTCCAACTCTTATGGCTTCATCAGCGAATATGTTATTTTTCCCTGGATAAGCACCTCCAAAGACACAAATTTTTTTAATGCGTTGGAACGAAGTACTTTCCATTTTTTTTTTCGAGTGCCTGAAAGAGAATGAGTACATGGTGTAATATATAGAGGACTGAGTAGTGAATCAGACAAGAGTAATAATGTCGCCGAAAGTGTATCTGACCTGTCAGAAGAAAATGTTAACCTAACAAAAGATTTTTGCGTGATTTCAGGAAGAAAATCAAAAAGAGAAGAAAAATCAACCGTAAAAGTCAAGAGTAATAATGTCGCCGAAAGTGTATTTGGCATCTTCCTCTGGTTTTACGTCCAGAAACGGCTTAAATGCCTTCTATGAGTCGAGGATATGCTTCCCATCCAGTTTTCTTAAAAGCTGGCAAACAGGGTCTTTTAACATCAGATTCCCAAGATGTTGCCATTCCCTTTGGAATTGCGGCCATAAATCAAGAATTTCTCTTTGTACGTCTCCACTAGGATGCGTCTCAAGAGAAAGTTGGATATTACCCAAATTCTCCTTACTCAGTCCATCCTTAATGAATTCAATTTTATCATCTCGATTAGAGGACGGAATCCCAATAGAACGACATTTACCGTTACACGTCCATCGTGCACATTTGTGGCAATTTGAACTCATGAGCTTTGCTCGTCGCTTCTTTGCAAAAGTGCTTCTACCTGTACCTGGTAAATGCAAAACAGGAAGATATTCATCTTCACGTACCTTGGCTTCAATTATCCAACGTATGTCTTCAGGAATCCCTTTGTGCATAAGCATTCTTAATCTTTCAAATCGAACTTGGTAAAGCTTCAGTAAAATATTTTGAGGAAAAGGAGGAAATCGTTTCTGCAATCTTGTGAGAATATCATCCATCCTGAAAAAAATGAAAAAAAATTGAAAGAGAAATTGGAAGAGAAATTTATATACAATATCAGTTTTGTGGGTAGCTGATGGAACCGATTTAAATAATCACGGAGTACCGTTATCCGCCATTTAACCGGGGTTAAAAAAATTAAAAATTATATTTACATCTAGTTATTTTCAAAACAAGGATCAGAAAGAAAAACAACATAAAAAGACTCAAAAACAAAACACTCTAAATAAAATCCTAAATTCTTCCCCCCACACATAATTTTTACATTGTCATTAATGTAATGCTATTAATCCCAAATGAAAGAATCATGTGTAAGTGAAAAGAACTAATAAACAAAATAAACTTATGCCTAAATGAACTTAGAAACACTAAACACAATTAGCAAAGAAACATAAGAAAAAGATAAAGAAAAAGAGAGCAAATCTAAGGATGGCAGTTTGGCAATGCTTTCACTAATTAGGCTGCCTCCCCCAATTAGCACTTGATTTAATGTTTTGAACCTAACCAACACCCCTTCTTGGCATTTTAGGCTTGTCAGGCTCATACATGAAATTTCCCAAATTTATGCGTTTGAGAGGAAGCTTTCTTTGCACAACAGTGGATGCATTCTCCATTACAAGTATTATTCCATCATCCTTTGTGGTGCATATGTTATCGAGGAATGGAGCATATTTTGATACTTGTTGAATGACCTCCACAAACAAGTTGTTTAAGGTTTCCGGCATGTGTTGTTCATGTTCTATCTCCTTGAACTTTGCAAATCTACTAGGAAAAGGTGGAGAAGAAACATTAGTAAAAAGTGAAACCTTAAACGTTACCTCATGTGCCGAAATACTCTTATTTGGATCTTTGGCTTCATTATCCTCAAGAATAGAATCCATCTCTAATTTTGTTTCATCCTCATCTTGTTCCTCATTCTTCAAGGTCACAATAGTAGCATTCTCCTTTGGGTTAACCATCGTTTGGGCTGGGAGTTCTTCAGATCTTTGTGCTACCCATCCCACCATACTACTAGCCAATTGGCTCATTTGCTTTTCCAAACTCTGGATGCTTGCCCTTGTTTCCTGTTGAAATTGCAAAGAATCAGTAACAAGAGAATAGACAAGATCTTCTAAAGAAGTACCTGAGTTTTGAGTCATATGTGGTGGTTGAAAAAGATCTGGTTCTTGAGACCATGATTGATTGAAGCTAGATGGATGAGTGTAATTGGCATAAGGATCTACTTCTTGGTAATTTTTCGAGTAGCCATAATTAGTATGATCCCACCATCCCTCATGGTAAGTGTTTGAGTAATGATCATACTGTTGGTCTTGGAACACTTGATGGCCTTGACATCCTCCCATGGCCAATTGTTGAACTGGGGAGGTGAGATTGGCTTGTTGATTCTCCATGTTTATGTATGCCACCAACTCTTCAAGTGTTAGATTGCTCAATTCCATTGTTTTTTTTTTTTTTTTAATTTGAAAAGAAAAACTTGTATGTACAAGAAAATAAAACTAATTAGAACTGAAAATAAGAATAAACCAAGTAACAAATAAACTAAAGCAAGCAATCCCCGGCAACGGCGCCAAAATTTTGATGCACCCAAAAGAGTGTATCTTATTTAACCTTGCACTAAAAAGATCAATTGTAAGTATAATGATTAGCAAGGGTCGAGTCCTCAGGGATTGGGTTTTAATCTATGAGTTATTAGTTTATAACTTACGTTCAAAGAAAACAATAAAAGAAAAGGGGTTTTCGAAGCCAGATTTAAACTAAAATAAATAATAAGAATAAGATGCAAGGCGGTATAACCAGCCAATAAAAATATATATACTAAATTAGGCGGTATAACCAGCCAATAAAAATATATATACTAAATTAGGCGGTATAACCAGCCAATAAAAATAAAACAAAGTTAATATACAAATTAGGCGGTATAACCAGCCAATAAAAATAAATATACTTTTAAAAATAAACAAACTAGAAAAGTAAGAAAACAAGTAAGTAAGAAGAATCAAATATGAAAAATATGGTTAAGTTTTCATTCTCCACCACTAGACATCATTAAGAATCAATTTCAGATCTATCAATATCAACCAACTATCAAAGTTAACAACCGTAGATAACAACAAGCTCTTTTATCCCAATCTTTCCTTAGTTTGTCGTTAAATAGAACAAGCTCTCTATTTAATCTCTAACCATTAAACAACCTAGAATAAGCTCTCTAAATTCAATTTAATGGCAGCTTTATGATGAGAAAGATAGGTTGATCTAAGCAACAAACACATAAGCTCGGATTGTTCAACTTAGGTTATGTTCCACTTTGCAATTATTGAAAACTTGACCATAATCATTAATCACAAATTGCAACTTATGAATAGGAAATCAAGACAATTACACGGATCAAGACTCCTAAACTAGCAATAGATAATTATCAAGATCTATCTAGTTGTACACCTAAATAAATCAAGACAACATCATGAACAATTCTTGTAGAAGAACATAAGCAACTTTGATAGAAAATTAATGATAGATAGAATCTGAAAATCAATCACAAAATATGTCTAGGGCTTTGAAATCACCCTTAACCAAATAGAAGTTTAGCCTAGCATAGGCATTGTAAACATAAACATAAAATTAAAGAGAATCTAAGAAGGAAATAAAAGAAAGAAAGAAGAAGAAGAAAATAAAGAAAAAGAAAACTAGAGAAAAGAAAGAAGAAGAAAACTTAGAGAATTTTATTACAATGGCTAATTTCCTACCAATCTACAATATCATCCTCTACAATCATCCAAGGCCCTCTATTTATACACATTTTGGAGGGCTAAATGACAAGAGACAAGCTTTACAAATTTCAAAGGTAGGTATAATAGGTGGGTGCATTTTTCTAACAATTTTCGTCATATTGTATGACAATTTTGATCAGCCAACTTGATGGTCGATTTTGTCAATTTTGGAGGCCTGATCTGATCACATGGTCTTCTAGAAAAATGTTCCCCTATCAGTTACTGATCCATAGACGTTAGAATCAGCTCATTTGCTGATGTGGATAAGAAGATATGGGCAAAATACGAAAACAGGTCAGCACAGACGTCATTGCACATCAGCCAACTTGATGGTCGATTTCGCTAGGGAAAACGACTCCGTTTCAAGAAGTGTAAAACATGAAAAAGATAGATATGCCTCTTAACTTTGCACGGTTAAAATTTCAGCCTTATTTCTTCAGTGAAACTCGAGATATAGCTGATATGGCAGAAGGTGTCGGAACTGGAACTGGACTGGATTTGCCCTTAATTCTAGTAATCTGAAATCACTCAAAGAAACTTGTGAAAAACACCAAATTACATAAAAATATAAAAGATCATAAACACAATTAGACTAAACAATAATAACTCGTATTTGACACAAAACAATAATAAAACATAACTAAAAACTATATAATTATACGAGTTATCAACTAGGATTAACTTTAAGGAAAGATACTTGCAATTAATGCAATTAATGCAAGTTGACAGCCACTAATCCTTCTTTGACAAGGATAAACATAAATGTAAGCTAGGGTATTAAGAAAAAGATGTGATTTGCGGCTAGGGTATTAAAAATTATTTTTTAATTTGTAAATTTTGTTTTTTAATTTTAAAAATTAAAAGAAAATTAAATTTCTTATTAAATTTAAATATGGAAAAAATTTTTCTTATAAAAATTAAAAAAAGAAAATAATATTTCTTCTTAAATTTTTATATCAAAAATTTTATTTGCAAGTTTTGTTTTAATTTTAAAAATTTGTAAGTTTTGTTTTTTAATTTTAAAAATTATAAATTAAATTAAAATAATTTTTTATAATTAAAAAAAAAAAATTTCGTAAGGTATATTTTATTATTTAAAATTTATCAACAAATTTTTGTAAATTTTGTAAATTAATTTGTATTAGATAAAAACAAAAAACAAAAAAACTTGCATTACATTTTTCCTTATATGTAAAATAATAATCCAAATTACATGATAAGTTGACAAAAACATGTAATTCATTTATTGTTGATGCGAAGTCTCCCCCAATGTGCCAGATCGATGCGGACAATTTCGACGGTTATGACCTTCATTTCTGCATAATCCACAACGTTTTGGTTGGCCTTTCTCCCTGAGGTCCATTTCATTACGAATACGACTTGATTTTGGCCGACCATGTGGATTTCTCCGCATTTCTTGATTGGGACACACTTCTGGACCATCATATTGAGGCCAGTAACCTTCATTTCCAACAGCTTCGAACTCATGTCTATAAACATTCAATATAGTTTCCAGTCTATAGCCTTTGTCCACATATTGCATGCAATCTATATGGACATGTGCACAGGCAACAACTACATGTGAACAAGGGAACCTTTGTGCTTGAAACTTTTCACAATCACACCACATGTCACTAAGCTTGACTTTGTACTTCATTGCAGAAACACCCTCTTGTGGATCAACTAACTCTTCAACCAGAAAAGATTGATTTGCTCGCGTAAAATTACGAACAATGTGGGAGTTAGCTTTCCTGCGATTTTCTTGCATAGCCTGTGTGACTGTTTCACAATATGTGTGCCCTCCCTCCATCATGGCAATTTGCTTGTTCCCCATCTTAACAAAAAGTGCAGCCAACCTATAATATCTTGATTGCACTAAAGCAGTAATGGGAAGATGACGCGTTCCCTTCAACACCGAATTGATAGATTCAGCTAGGTTGGTTGTCATATGGCCATAACGTCTTCCTTGATCATATGACTGCGCCCACTTCTCCTTGGGGATCCTATCAAGCCAATCAGCCGCCTCTGCATTTTCTCCACGAAGATTGTCATACATGAAATGAAAATTCGGTCGCCTCAACTCGTATCCTAATAAATTTTAAAACAAAAAACTTGTGAATTTCAGTATTATTTTATATGCTAAACGAAATATAAGAGATAAAATAACTATGATTTGATCCATACCCATGTTAACAATTTGTCGACGCAATTCCTTATTGTTAAACTTTTTCATAAAGTTCGCTGCAATGTGTCGAATGCAGTACACTGAATATGCATGTGGAGGATTCCATCCACCATCGCGTCTAATCGCAGCTTTGATGGCTTCATGTCGATCAGACATCAAGCAAATGCCAGGCTGTTTTGTCACGTGTCTACGCAAGTTACTGAGAAAGAATGACCAAGCCTCTGTTGTCTCACCCTCCACAATGGCAAAGGCAATTGGCAGTATGTTTTGGTTGCCATCTTGTGCAATAGCTAACAATAATGTGCCTTTGTATTTTTCATATAAGAAAGTACCGTCTATCTGCACAATAGGTTTACAATACGGATACCCTTCAATGCACGACTTAAATGTCCAAAATAGTCGATGGAATATTCTCTTACCCTGGACCAGTCGATCACCGTGATATGCAGGTACCGTTTGCAATTCCACAATTGTACCAGGCACGAAATGTTGCATTGCACCTAACCATTTAGGTAGCTCATTGTACGATCTTTCCCAATCGCCAAATACTCGAACAATTGCCTTTTGCTTTGCTTGCCATGTTTTCTTGTAGGAGGTGATGTATCCATACCGGATTCGCATCTCAGCGATCAAAACTAAAACGGAAATCTCCGAATTTGCTTGGACCAATGACAAAATGCATGAACAGATCATGTTACAGTCTAACTTGCAATGATCTTGTGAAATCCTCCCCGATGTGCAAGTATGAGGCCCTTCATATTTTCTAATCTCCCATAGCTGTTTCTTCTTCATAAAAGTTGCCCTTATTCTCCAATTACACCCATTCCCATACATTACGCACTTGGCATAATATTTCGTCCGCTCAGATTCAATTACTTTGTAATATACAGAGTTTTTGATGTTATAGTGCTTGATAGCTAAAAGCACAACCTCTTACGTTGGGAATTGTAACCCAACACACAGATCAACTGCAGATGGATCAAATGTCAGAGGCATAGCTAATGTATGAGCATACTCAGGAAATTCTGGCACATGCATTGCCTCCAGATCCAGTGTATGCATATGGGATGCAGCCTCATATGGGGGAAGATCTCCATGAGTGTTTATCTCAGCAGGGACGACGTCTGGGTCAGAATCACTATTGTCATCACTTGCGAATTCAGCATCCTCTTCCTGCTCACTAAATTCACCAACATCTTCACCATGGACTCCACGTGGACGAACAGGATCAACACCAGCTGGCTCATCTTCAGGGGTAGTAGGAATTAGGGTTTGTGAGACTAATGAAGTCTGAAAAGTTGTAGCTTGAGATAAGGGCACGACTTCTTCTATGGGAACGTCGTATGTAGTTTGAACATAGAACGACCCAGAATCATAATCTTCTATGGGAAAGTTTTCTGTTGTGCGAACATTTGAAGGGCCGCAATCATCGTCAATATCAACTATGTCAGCATATAACTCAAGTACACCAACATTTGCAAATGTCTCATGAGCATAAAACATGCATCTAACATCATCATCATCTTCAAGTGGAAATGTTCTATATCGGACACATCCTTCACCAATAGAAAGAGGATGCCTATACTTAACCTCTGAAACTCTTTTTCTGTTTCCAGCTTTAATTTTTGTATGAATTTGCAGCTTCAGTTCCTCTAATGTGACGTCGTCTTCAACACGAAAACTTTTAGGACGTTCACAATCAAAGGTAGAACCTTCGTCAGTATTATGAATTTGGCCATTATAGTAGACCAATGCGATCACTCTATTGCTTATGTTGTGTAGTAATGAAACTAAGAAAGATGAGAATGTAGGTATTATCACTCCGCAAAAGAAAGAAGAAATATAGAAGGATGAGAATGATGAGGTTTTAGCACTCAGGAAAAATCTGATTGAAGAAACTGTTGTAGGGGGTATTGTAAACCTTCATAAGTATTATGAATTTATAATGGTTCATTATGTTGTACCAGATGACAAATCCCATCCTTTGTATAGGATGGAATCTGATTCTCATATTCTGCCTAGGACTATTTGACTGAAAAAGTTATAACTTATTCAATGCAAAATCTGATTGATAAATCCCATCCTTTGTCTCATCCATTGCAGAAAGAATCTAATTCCAATATTTTATGCAGCATTTGATGGACTGAAAAAAAAAAAAAAACCTCTCTAAAACCCTAAATCATCAGTCTTTTCCATTGCAGAAGGAATCTAATTCCAATATTTTCTGCAGCATTTGATGGACTGAAAAATAGCTGAAACCTCTCTAAAACCCTAAATCATCAGTCTTATCCATTGCAGAAGGAATCCAATTCCAATATTTTCTGCAGCATTTGTTGGACTGAAAAATAACTGAAACCTCTCTCAAACCCTAAATCATCAGTCTCATCCATTGCAGAAGGAATCCAATTCCAATATTTTCTGCAGCATTTGATGGACTGAAAAATAGCTGAAACCTCTCTAAAACCCTAAATCATCAGTCTTATCCATTGCAGAAGGAATCCAATTCCAATATTTTCTGTAGTATTTGATGGACTGAAAAATAGCTGAAACCTCTCTAAAACCCTAAATCATCAGTCTTATCCATTGCAGAAGGAATCCAATTCCAATATTTTCTGCAGCATTTGTTGGACTGAAAAATAACTGAAACCTCTCTCAAACCCTAAATCATCAGTCTCATCCATTGCAGAAGGAATCCAATTCCAATATTTTCTGCAGCATTTGATGGACTGAAAAATAGCTGAAACCTCTCTAAAACCCTAAATCATCAGTCTTATCCATTGCAGAAGGAATCCAATTCCAATATTTTCTGCAGCATTTGATGGACTGAAAAATAGCTGAAACCTCTCTAAAACCCTAAATCATCAGTCTTATCCATTGAAGAAGGAATCCAATTCCAATATTTTCTGCAGCATTTGTTGGACTGAAAAAATAGCTGAAACCTCTCTCAAACCCTAAATCATCAGTCTCATCCATTGCAGAAGGAATCCAATTCCAATATTTTTCTGCAGCATTTGATGGACTGAAAAATAGCTGAAACCTCTCTAAAACCCTAAATCATCAGTCTTATCCATTGCAGAAGGAATCCAATTCCAATATTTTCTGCAGCATTTGTTGGACTGAAAAATAGCTGAAACCTCTCTAAAACCCTAAATCATCAGTCTTATCCATTACAGAAGGAATCCAATTCCAATATTTTCTGCAGCATTTGTTAGACTAAAAAATAGCTGAAACCTCTCTCAAACCCTAAATCATCAGTCTCATCCATTGCAGAAGGAATCCAATTCCAATATTTTCTGCAGCATTTGATGGACTGAAATATAGCTCAAATCTCTCTCAAACCCTAAATCATCAGTCTCATCCATTGCAGAAGGAATCCAATTCCAATATTTTCTACATCATAAAATTAAAATTGTATAAAAAATATAATTTTATTTTTAAAATTTTTATAAGCAATAAAATAGTATATTTAATAAATTAAATTTTTTTATAAAATTAAAAAAGTATAAGAAATAAAATTTTTGATATAAATATTTTATAAGAAATATAATGTTATTTTTAAACTTTTTATAAGCAATAAAATAGTATATTTAATAAATTAAATTTTTTATAAAATTAAAAAAGTATAAGAAATAAAATTTTTGATATGAATATTTTATAAGAAATATAATGTTATTTTTAAAATTTTAATAAGCAATAAAATAGTATATTTTATAAATTTTAATTTAATTTTCTGATACATTGATGTTAATTTAATTTTCTGATACATTGATGTTAATTTAATTTTTTTTTTTAAATTTTAATAAGAAATAAAATTTTATTTTTATTAAATTTTAATCATAAATTAAATTAAAATTATTTTATCAAATATCCAGTTTTAAACTGTAACAATCTATACTATTATTAAAAACAATGATTAAATTGATGTCACGAGTTAATCGAATACCAACTCAATAAAAAAAATCAAATTAAAAAAATTATTTTACGATACCAACTTAAAAATAACTTCTTTATTTAAAAAAGTTACTCGATAAATTTCTTTAAAAAACATTTATTTACATTTTACATCATTAAATTATTTTTGATATAAATTAAATTTTGCTTTTTATAATATTACAAAATTATAAAAAAATACAATTTTTGATATAAAAATTTAATAAGAAATATAATCTTCTTTTTTAAATTTTAATAAGAAATATATTTTTATTTTTTATAAAATAAAAATAATAAATTAAATTACATTTTTAATATATATTTAAAAAAATTAAATAACCAAACCTAAAAAATATTTTAATTTAATTTATAATTTTTAAAATTAAAAAACAAAATTTACAAATTAAAAAATAATTTTAAAATTTGTTTTTTAATTTAAGTAAAAAAAAATACATGAAGGGAAATCGCCACCCCCCATGGCGATTTCCCTTCATTGAATTTGCAAATTTTGGAAATTATACCAAGGGAAATCGCCACCCCTCATGGCGATTTCCCTTGGTGTTTTTTGCCAAAATGAGTTTTTTTACACTGGGAAATCGCCATGGGGGATGGCGATTTCCCAGCTAGTATTAAAACAAGCGGATTTTGAGAATTAATCTGAAATGAACGGTATTTTGGGATATAATTTTTTTTTGGCTATATTTGAATAAAAAAACCGGAAAATTGATGGATTGTACATTTCCCGTTCATTCAAATATAATCCTTTCAAAATAGAAACAAATTACTCTTTTTACTTGAATTAAATATTTTATTTATAATTTTACCATTAATCTTATTTGTATGTTCTATCTTTTGTACAAGATACAAGGAAGGAAAATCAACTTTTCTTTCTTTTTCCCATTTTTTTCTTTATTTTTTTTTTTCTATATTTCTTTTCTTCCTACCAAACTTAATGTAAATGTCTCATTTAAATTCCAATGAGCTAATTCTGCTAGATCAAATTAACCCTATCCTGTGTGGATTTTTCTTCTGCATTTTTTTTTATCAAATTTCTCTTTCTTTTGTTTAATATAATTTTAATGTCATATATGTTAAAAACGATTTAATTATGATTTTTATTTGCATATATAATATCATCAAAATAAAATGTCACAATTATATATATATATATATATATATATATAAGAGTAGTGCAGTTTTTTGTAGGCTATGCTTTAATCTAGAATGGCATATGCGTTACATTTTGTTTTTCTATTATAGCAGGCAGCATTTTGAGGTTTCACTTAATTTTATTCAGGTTGGTGGCATTGCAGATTGTGGCAGAAATAGCAAGAGAAATCAAAGGAAAGCTGAGCATTATAATAATAATAATCCTTGTTCTAGCATGCAGCTAAACCAATCAGAGTTAGACCTCTTCATGGTACATTCCTTAATTTCTTTTATTTATTTTGCAAATCCTCTCATCCATTTTATTTTATTTTCAAATCCTCTCATGCATTCCTTAATTTCTTTTGTACTATTGAAGTATATATGAGTTTAAATATATTAATACCAAATTAATTCTCTTTCACTTTTTTTCTTTTCTAATAAAAACTCCGATTCACTTTATTATTCTTGGTTAACTAAAACTAAAAAAAAAAAAAAAAGTTATTGATTAAATATTAATGTAACGAGAAAAAAACAATATATCAATCCCTCTTTTGCATTTTAGAATCAATGAGAAACATTGGACAAGCACTACCTAGGTACACAGCTACACTACCATGCACAAATTACAAAATAGTCTAGTGTTATGTTTGAAAATATGAATTTGAATTTTATTTGCTATATAAATTGTGAGAATGAGATACATTTATTATGTATAAATTAGTTAAAACTCAATATCATTATATATTTGAAAGGTAACAAAACATTAATTTCAAATTCACAAATTGTCATAACGTGCCAAATACAAATTCAGCATGCTAGACGCAAATCAATGGAGTCGCCACTAATCATCTAATCTAGGTGTGATTAGTCACCTTTATGAATCTATCCTATTTAAAGTAATCCTAAGCTTGACTAAGGCACCTTAAAAAGAATAGGTTCTGGTCTACTTTATCATAACTAGGTTTGGGAGTACGGTTACGTGTGAGGAAGGATTAGCACCCTCACGACGCCTATCTAAAAGATAGTACCTAATTAGTCTTGTGATACTTAAAAAGTCTTAATTAAATGGTCTTGTCTATCCTATTTCATTTTAACTGTTAAAGTTAGAAATCTCGGAGATTAATTTTTAGGTCTTCCTTCCATTCATTCTGGAGAAATTACTAAAAAATGTTTCCTCACCTCGAGAGTATTCAAAAGAAACCATTCGTTCTATTGAAGAGGCTCCGTCGTCGGAAAAGTTAGAATTATTTAGCCAAGTTATTTCTCTTAAATTAATCTTCCAAAAATTATCCACATTTTATTAATGTTTGTTTTGAAAAATAAATTGTGATTTTTCATATCGAAAATCATCTCTTAAAATATTCTTCCATTCTTTCTGGAGAATTTTTAAAAGAATTTTTCTCACCTAGAAATTTCTTAAAAGTCAACCATTCGCAACTTTCTTGAATTTCATCATCGGAAAAAATCTTAATTTATTCTTCAATTTTAATTAAGCATTTATTATGGAAAACCAATTTGAGAAAAAGATGTTAAAAATTAATTATTCTTAAAAAAATAAATTTTTGATTTTTGTTGGTATTGAAATTAATCTCTTAAAATATCCTTCCATTCATTCTGGAGAATTTTTAAGAGAAATTTCTCACCTAGAAATTTCTCAGAAATTAACCATTCGTAATTTTTTTGAATTTCATCATTGGAAAAATCTCAATTTATTAATTTTAAAAAAAATAATTATTCTTCAATTAATCAATCTAATCTAAGAAATAAATTAACAATATTAAAAATATACAATTCTTAGTAAAATAAAATATGAAATATAATATATAATATAATATACTAATATAATATAATATAATATAATAATAATAGTTTTCTAAAAAATATATATATGGTTAGTAAAATAATAAATAATAATGACAATAATAATAGTGATATACAAATAATGATAATATAATATAAAACCTGCCAAAAAAACTTAAAGAAAACAATTAGTAAATAAATAATAAATAATCAAATCAAATAAAACAAAACCTAATAAGACAAAAATAAAAGAGACAAAACAAAAAAAAAATGAATGAAACAGCAAAGACATAGTAACGTAAAAACAAAGCCAAATTGAAACAAAGGAAGAATGAAGACAGCAGGGGGAGCAGCCAGCCCAGGCACGGCTGTCTCTAAAAAACAATTTTTTTTTTATTTGTTTACCTCTTTAAAAAAAAATTCTTTTTTCTCTGAAATTCTTCAAGAACACCAAGAACACCAAACCCAGATTTTTCCAGATTCCGGTGAGATGCTGCTGCCGCAGCCGCTATCGCCGCCGGTGTCGCCGCCGCCGCCGGTGCCGGTGGTCAAAAAATTCCCGAAAAATCACCAAAAATTCCTTTCGATCTCCTCTTTTCAAATATCAAATTAGTTTTTTTCGAATCTCTCTAGAATTTCCTAGATCTGAAATTGAAGTTCGAAACTTCACCTCCTTCGATCTACTCCGTCGATCGTCGAATGGCAACCAACTTTTAGTATGTGTTTCCTCTAATTGAAACACAACTTTTCTTTCTCAAGAACTTTTTTCGAAACAAACTCTAACTCTCACTTTTGAATTTTCGAATTTTTTCTCTCAAATTTTTTTTTTTATTTCGAAAAAAACCTATAATTGCTTCTAACTCTCCTTGATTTCTGATATTTTTTGATGTGTCTTGTGTTTGATGCTTGGGTTCTTTTTTATAGAGAAGAAATTAAGTTTTAATCTAGCTAGAAGTTTTCAATCTGATCAAGAGAGGTGTTTTGTTTCAATCACATTTTTAGAGTCCCACTTCAATCCAAAAAGAGGTTTATTTCAACCCAAATTTGTTTTTTTTTCATTTTTTTTATTAATTTCGAATTTCTTCTGATTTTTCTTTTAATTTTCGAAATTATCCAAATTTGTTATTTTTTTGATTCTTTTGATTTTTTTTGTTTTTTTTTTTTTGTTTTTTTTTTGTTTTTCTGATTTTTTGTTTTTGTTTTTTTGCTTTAATAATAAAAATTATACCCGGATAAAATCCGGTGTCTACAGTTGCCCCTCTTTGTGCATTCCCTGAGAAACAGGGGATGTGCAAAGACGTAGACACCGTACTAAGTCCTATGTACTTAAAGAAAATTCTATCGTAGAAAAGCTCCTCTAAGCGAGGCATAAACTTTAAATAAACTCACCGTAAAAACATACTCCTCCACCGAGGCATCAACTTTAAACGAAAATACTCCTCCACCGAGGCATCAACTTTAAATGAAAATACTCCTCCACCGAGGCTTCAACTTTAAATAAAAACTCCTCCACCGAGGCTTCAACTTTAAATAAAAACTCCTCCACCGAGGCTTCAACTTTAAAAGAAAATACTCCTCCACCGAGGCTTCAACTTTAAAAGAAAATACTCCTCCACCGAGGCTTCAACTTTAAATAAAAACTCCTTCATCGAGGCTTCAACTTTAAAAGAAAATACTCCTCCACCGAGGCTTCAATTTTAAATAAAAACTCCTCCACCGAGGCTTCAACTTTAAATAAAATACTCCTCCACCGAGGCTTCAACTTTAAATAAAAACTCCTCCACCGAGGCTTCAACTTTAAAAGAAAATACTCCTCCACCGAGGCTTCAACTTTAAATAAAAATACTCCTCCACCGAGGCTTCAACTTTAAATAAAAAATTAAATAAATTTGCAAAATTCTCAAATATGAATGTAGACTTCAAAAAATCTTACCTTGAGTCTCGAAAGAAATCGCTAACCTCGCAAATTAGCATTCCAAACCCATGTCCAAATCATACTGAGTACCTGAAATAAACTTTCTTGTGTGCAAATAAATGCAATGCAGTACATGAATGCCATGAATGCCGATGCATATCGTGCAAATGGATGTCATGAATGCTCTGTAAATCAACTCCCTGAATTTCATGATAAAGGGTTCTCAAGCTCATCATTCATCTCTGTTTGCGCTTGGCTTCAAGCTGGTAGAACGAATCTTATTGTCTCTTTCAATTTTCAAAATCTGCTGAATATAAATTTCTTTCTTCAAAAATTTCAAAACGCCAAACATTCTATATCTCATCTTATGCCAGCTTAACTGGGCTTCACATTCCATCCCGAAAATTCTCATCTTCACGGATTCTCACTTTTAAAAATCAAATCTCATCTCATCTCCTAACTTTTCTGTTCAATTATCCATAGGTTTCTCATAAAAATAAATGCAGGGATCTCTTAAGATCATATTCTAATTTATCAATCATTATTCTAATTTCATAGCAAAAGCAATGCATGATGCATTCCCTCTATTCAATGCAAAGGTATAAAGTTGAGAATAACAAATGGAATAACAAATGGAATAACAAATGGAAGGTAAAAAGATAGGCTGGATAAGCTGGAAAGAAATATCTTTATTATCAAAATAAGGAAAAGAATTCATCTCAAGGAATAAAGGAATATCTCAAAAATTTATCAACAAGGTGTTAGGATAACAAAACAATATCCAAACAATGAACACTTAGACAATCTTAACAGTTCATTCAAAATTCTCATCTAAAAACCAATTCCAATCGATGTCTTCAATCCTTCAGAGTTCATCAAACTAGACATTGTCCCCATCTTCATGAAATTTTCTGGACGACGCTGATCCTCCTCATATCTAAGCCGCCCTTTCGGGTTTTCAACTTAGACAACCCCCATTGACCCAAACCGCCCTTTTTCGGGTTTTCAATTTGAGTCCTCCTTTTTCTTTTTCTTTTTTTTTTTTTCTCTTTTCTTTTCTTTTTTTTTTTCTCTTTTTTCTTTCTTTTTTTCATTCATTTTTTTTCAAAGAAACATTTTTCCATAGTATTCGGCAAACCATCTTCATTTGTCTTTCTCAAAATAATGCTTCCTTCGAAAAAAGCTTTTCACTTCATAAGAACTCCACAAATAGTTGTGTACTATCTCCAATGGCCATGTGACTTAAGAGTAATTTCTTCAAAACTAATTATTTCTCAAAGTATCAAGAAGAACCTTCCCTCATCCTGTGTTCGTCTCAATCTTCTCGGAGGCAATTAAGCATATCAAAGTGTAACAAGCCCTTTCCCTTTTTTTTTTTTTTTGAGTTGTCTTCATGCATCTAAGCTTCATTGTCTCTTGATAATACCACAAGCGTGTCCTAATTCAATACATGATTTCCAATTCAAACATTCACGTTTGATCAAAATGGACTTTTCCAGGTACGTAATGTAGGCCAAGGTTTGGGGTTATGAAAGAATGGATAAAATAGGCTCAAACATGTGTTTAAGGGTATTCAAACCAAGGATCTTTTTATCTCAAAACACTTCATATCTTTCTTTCCATTTCCAAGATAATCGAGCCATGGATCATTTCTTTTTCAATGAGGATTTTCAAAACTTTGTGCATCTGTCTTTTCATCTCTTTTCTTTCTTTTTTTTTTCTTTTTTTTCATTTTTTTTTCATTTTTTTCCTTTTTTTTTCTTTTTTTTCACAAGGGGGGTTCAAAGTTTTGGAAGTCAATCCATCTCATCATTGCCTCTATGACATAAGGCATTCTTTGCATGGTGTAGAAATATGATCCAATCCTTTGTTCTCCTCTAGAAAGATATCTTTCCATACTTGCCCCCTGGTGTGGCGGGTGATCCTTACTTGGGTTTATTCGAAAAAAATCCAAAAGGCTCAAAAGGGGTAGCAAAGGATAATTTCTCATTTTGTGAAAGGAATATGAAAGATGACCATTATCATCTCAAATGTGAATATTTTCATCAAAGAACATTTATTGAAAAATGACAAGCTTATACAAATTCACCACAAGGAATCTATATGCACAGCCATTAATATACTTGTGAAGCAATTCTACCAATTTTCCTCCAATCATGCCAAAACTGCATATCAACTTTCATCGATAATCTTCAACAGCATCTCTAGTCTCATCCGTCTTAACTTTTGTTACACTGGCTTGCATTCTGGCCGCAAAGGCAATCTATGCTCTACAATATCTGTATCTAAACCCGGCATGTCTATGTATGACCATGCGAACACATCCACAAATTCTTTGAGCAAATCTTCTAATCTCTTCTTTTGAACAGGTGGCAACGACGCGCCGATCTTTACTTCTTTCTTATTTTCCTCATTTCCCAAATTAATCATCTCAGTAACCTCTTGATGTGGTTCAATAAATCTGGAGACAAAGTATAATCATCTGATTCCTCTTCATTATCAAATTCATCAACATGAACTGTGTTTTCAAAATCGAATCCCAAATTATTATTAAGATTGTCTTTGTATTCATTATTTGGAACCCTGAAATTGAATGAATCGAAAGAATATATATTGGTATACGAAGAAAGATAAATGCAACAATGAAAAAAATGACAACCATGAATGAAAGAGGGAATGAAAATGCATCTTGTTCCTAATTTATTAGAATAATGAGAAATAAACTAGCCCATACATAAAAGACTATCCCTAATGCCCCTGGGCATGAGCAACTAGGGACTTGACTCACTGCATTACATTTTATGAGATTCAAGGATAACCGACGGTTTTGTCACTTTCCAATTACCCAGCTCCATTTCAGGTGAGCACGTGTACACCAACAACTCTTCCTTGACATCAGATTTCATTCCTGCTTTCTCCACCATCTAAATAGAAAGCTCGGAAAACGCTTCTTCTAAATTTGGCGGAAGTGCGTCGGGATAAATACTTCCCCCTAAATGAAAAGTGGAATAAAGATGAGGAAAGACCATCTTCCTCGGCTCCCACTCATACCCTTTCACACGAGCCAATCTCTTATTTCTTTTCTCGAACTTGACCATCTCCCAATCCCTCCTAGTTGGCCTGTAGCCTAACCCAAACCTTTCTCTGTTTACTTGAATCTCTGGCATCTCCCTGATCCCTTGAAGATGCTTCCCTAATCCAGAACCAATTCGCCAACCCATTCCAATAGTCTGCTTGAACAACATGCCAACAGTTCGAGAAAAACGCGGAGCAGGCACTTTTGACCCTTCACCAACATATGTCGCATTGATGAACTCAAACGATCTGAAAGAACACTCCAATGCTTCATCAGCTGCCTCGACATAAGGCGTAGTTGGGGACTGGGTTACCAACAAATCCTCTTCCCCGTTGATACATACCAGATAATCCTCCATAACAAATTTGATTTTCTGGTGCAAAGATGAGGGAACTGCCCTTGCCATGTGAATCCATGGCCTTCCCAATAGACAACTGTAAGATGGTGAAATCTCCATAACCTGAAACTTTATCTTGAAAGTACAAGGCCCAATCTGCAGAGGCATCTCGATATCTCCCAAGACTGCTCGACGGGTCCCATCAAAGGCTCTCACAATCATGTGACTAGGTTGAATATGAGACACATCTATCGGAAGCTTGGACAATGTAGTCATTGGATAAACATTAATGGAAGAACCATTATCAATAAGTACTTTAGCCATAACATGACTTTTGCACTTGACCGTGATATGGAGGGCCTTAGTACTGCTCCTGCCTTCGGGAGGAATTTCATCATCATTAAAGGTTATGAAATTAGTAGCCACCAGGTTTCCTGCAATATGATCCACATTTTCCACGGAAATATTGTGAGGCACATGTGCCTTATTCAAGACCTTTAGCAAAGCTTCTCTGTGAGGCTCAGAATTCAACAATAGTGACAACAGCGAAATCCGAGCTGGCATCTTGTTCAACTGATCAACCACACTGTATTCACTGTGTTTGATCAGCTTCAAAAATTCACAAGCCTCTCTCTCAGTTACAGGCTTCTTATATTCCGTATCCTGAACCACTAATGGGTTCGTCTTGCTTCCTGGATCTTCACTCTTTTCTTCTTCCGCTGCTTTTCCTTTCTTGTCTCTATCAAGTATTTCAGGCGAATAACAACGCCCACTCCGAGTCACTTCTCCTACTCCAGTTAAATTGGCAGCCTCAGGATTGATCATGGCATCACATCCATATCTCCATGGTACTGCTTTATCATTTTGGTATGGGAATGGACTAGGGACACTGATCGTAATAACGGGATTTTTGATCCCCATTGGCTTCTCATCTTCGAATTGACTCGCCCTTTTCTCATAAAAGAACGTGATCGGTTTCACAACAGGCACCGAAGATTCTCCAATTACCACATCAATTTCATCTGCCCAAAATTCTGTGTAAAACTCGATCCGGGAGAGATCCATCAGTTTCTGTAACTCCTGCCGGAATTCAACACAACCTTGCAACGAATGGCCAACTATACCTTGGTGATACTTGCAAATCTTGCTTGGATCATATTCACCAAGATAGCTACCTAAATTAGCCTGTATAGGACTAATCATGCTAGCTTTAACCAGGACATCGAAGATGTAATCCATTGATGTCGTGACCTCATCCACTTTCCGCTTGACCATGGTAATCTTGCCATCTCCCAATGCATTTACCACCGGCCTTGCATGGTTTGGTAGCGGATTACCGTTGACGTTCGGGCCAACTTTCTCCTCAAAGTTTATCAACCCCGGCCTTAATCAAACCTTGCACTTTGTACTTCAGAGCTGTACAATTTTCGGTGGAGTGTCCCACGTTTCCCGAATGGTAGTCACATCGGGCATTAGGATCATACCACCTAGGGTATGGAGGTTTCAAAGGTTCCAAATGTACTGGTGCAACCAGATGGTTCTTGATAAGGTCTGGAAGCAAGTCTGCATAAGCCATGGGAATCGGATCAAATGATATTCTTTCCTGGTTGGCTCGTGGTCCCCTCGGATTAACTGTGGGTTGATTAGCTTGTACGGGTGGCCCAACTGGAGGAGCCAATGGTCTTGGGCGAAAATTAGGTTGGAATGTCTGCGGAGTTGCATGTGCATAAGCATATGAAACCGGATTGATGGCATTGGTATTCGGGTAGTATGGCTGGTACACGGACTGCGGGAAGTGTGAGACGTAACCTCCCGTTTGTTGCCCCCCATATGCAACAGTCTGGACATCAGCTTCCTTCTTTTTTGTCACATTATTCCTCTTCACAACAGATTCTATGATTTCGCCAGAAATCACCATATCAGCAAAGTTCTTTGTGGCGTTCCCAATCATCCTGTCGTAGTACGGAGCCTTAAGAGTACTAATGAACAGTACCATAGTCTCTTTCTCAGTCAGAGGTGGCTGGATCTGGGCAGCAATATCTCTCCATCTCTGGGCATAGTCCTTAAAACTTTCGGTAGACTTCTTCTCCATATTTTGTAGAGACAAATAGTCAGGAGCCATATCCACGATATGCTTATATTGGCTGATGAATGCCTTGGCCAATTCTTTCCAAGTATGAACCCGATTCCTGTCTAGTTGAACATACCATCTAGCGGCGGACCCCGTAAGACTATCCTGAAAGACATGGACCAGCAGCTTGTCATTTCTGGTGTGAGCTGCCATTTTCCGGCAGTACATGGTGACATGAGATATGGGACACTTGGACCCATCAAATTTTTCAAAGTCAGGAGTCTTGAACTTAGGCGGGATTACTACATCCGGCACTAAACAAAGCCCCTCAGCATCCATAGAACCATAGCAATCTAGCCCCTCAACAGCTTGAAGCCTTTCTTCAATCATCTTCATTTTATGAGACTCGATCTCTTCTGCCACTTTCAGCTTCTCTAACTCTTTAGGATCGTCCAAATCTGGAACTTGGACTGGGTCTATCTTTGTTCCAGGAACAGGAAAAGTGAACCCCGGGATTTGAGGTTGGCCGTGTGGATAAGTGAATCCTTCCATGTAGGGCATCTGTTGCAATTGTTCATGTTGTGCTTGAGGTCGAAAACCGGGCGGACATAAGGATTCACCCACATTCTGCTCTTTCCCTTGAGAACCAGATCCATCATCCTTATTCTTCCCTTTCAGACTTCTCATCATTTCCAGCAAAGAACTTAACTGCTCTCTAATCTCATCCTGAGCTTGTTCTACCTTATCTATTCTTGAAGATTGTTCTTCAGCCATTTCTTTAACTCTTGATCTGGTGTTGTAAGAGTGACGAGAAGACTATCTCGAAGATTCTGACTGTCGAGCTATCCTTGAACCTTTAGCAAAGTTTCTTAAATTAGGATGATATGCTTAAAACTTTAAATCTAAATTGATGATGTTTATGCACATATGGATGAAATGCTATGAAAGAACACCAGCCACATAACAAATGTAGATAAAAAGAATTTTATAAATAAAATTACCAAATCCATAGAAATCCTAAAAACCAAGGCGATCCTAAAAACATAAAAAATAACAACTTCAACTGGTCCTAAAAAATGAAAAGTTCTTACAAAGAATCCTAAAATCATAAATCTAAAAAAGAAAAATCCTAACGCCTCCAAAGGAACTTGACAATCTGACGGTAGTGAGACTGAGCTTCATCCAAAAGTTCGTATATGAGATGGCCGTTTTCATGGAATGGATGTACTTTCGCCTTAACCTCCATGATCCTATCATACATGTCTTCTGCCTTACGGGATGCCACATCAAAATGGTCAAACATATTTTCAAGAAGATTTCGCTTTTTAGAGTCCGTATCTCGGAGTTTGGAACATTCTTCCTTCAAGTTCATTAATTTGGTAACTAATTCCTGGCAATCAGCTATTTTTCTTTCTTGATCAAACCATAACTCCCCATTCTCATCTTTTAGGCGTCCGACCTCAGTAATCAAAAGCGAATATTTATTTTCCATAACTGTCAAGGATTCTTTCAAAATGTCACCATCCTCGGTGAGCTTCTGAACAATACCATCTCTTTCCACTAAACCATCCCCCAACTTTCGAACCTTCAATCGAAGCTTCTTGGCCTTGCTTTTTTCTTTGTTCAATTCTTTTTCTAACTCTTCTACCCTTGATTGCAGCTTTCGGTTTTCTTCTCCCAATCCATCTTTCTCTTCTTGTAGCTTTCTTTTAGCCTTTTCTATCCTTAGCATAGGATCTGAAGCTATAACCTTGGCCAAACCGTCTGAACTTCTTTTGCAAGGAATCACAATATCTTTGGTTCTCCTGGCTTGCCACACAGAGTATTCAGGAGTAGTGTTCCATGAGATACTACCCCCTTCGACTCTAACCGTTAATTTCCAAGCCTTTGTGAGTTCTTCTATCCTGGTGATAACCCCATTGTCTGAATAGGAGAAGTCCACCTGGTTAAGTCCATGGGTCATCGGTATGAACTGCTTATACCCCGCCTGTCTCCGTACCATGATGGGAGAGTAGCTAACGGCACCCCAAAGTCCCAAGAGAGGAACCCAAGGTTGATCACCATAGCTAAATAACATAGGTCCATGAGGCATCCATGGTGCTTTCCAGATCACTTGTCGGCTTGTAAGTTCTCGTAACATCACTATCCATTCTTCTTTTGACCTTGACTCAGGCCATGTGCTTTCACAGAATTCCTTGATAGGGATGCTAGTGGTGAAGTACGGCTTTCGGAACTTCGACTCTTGGCACTCAAAATGACTTTTCATCCAGATGTAGAGCAACTGTAAACATCCGATGAAACGCCCTTTTCCATTTCTCCTGCAGTGATTCAGTGACCTGATAGACTCGGCTAATATAGCTGGCGCTGTATTGATCTGATGTCGAACTTGGTCCATGAAATTCACCACAGTTGTTTCAATATGTCCCAATATCTTTGGGAAAACCATAAGTCCGTAAATAGCCAAAGCCATCACCTCCAAACCTTTATAATCATCCGGGTGTTTGACAATGAAGTTTCGGAGAATATTCCATGGAATACCAGTGCTTTTACCCTTTGTCTTCACAATCTTGTCAACTTCTGTCAAGCTGATTCCCATGATCTTTGCTACTTTCTTCCGATAACCTGTCTTGTTCTTCCAGTAGACTTTGTCTGGATTAGGAGGATCCAAACGAAGCAGTGCTGAATATTCTTCTATAGTTGGAACCATATCTACTTCGTTGAACACAAAGCACCTGTATGATGGGTCCCAAAACTGCATCATGGCTCTTACCAGGTTATTATCAACTTCAACAGATAGGAGCAAGGCCAGGTCCCCATACTTTCGTCTGAATGTTTCTTGTCGAGTTCCATTCCAGGAATGCCAAATGCTGATCAAATCTTCAAGGTTGTTCTGTGCCAGATCCATATGAACTCTCTCGGGAAGAGTAGAGACATACCCGACTGGAAGACAATCTCCTGTACTTTGCTGGATTGCTTCAGACCTAAGCTTCAAACTATTGGTAGACTCACGCTTGGCGACTGTCAGGTTTTCCATGGATTCAGTAGACATTCTTTCTATCTAGACCGTTATGTGGCAAGATGATGCATGATGTATGAAAAGAAAAAAACAAACAGTTAGATGTTATGTCAACAAACTTATGGAAAGATAAAAATACAACAACATGTGTAAGCATTACATCATCATGGTAAGCGTATCAACAAAACAAACGTGTTAGGTGAACAAAGCATCATGTTAATGATAAAAGTATAGGGTAAGAAGTGTCCCTTCATGTGTCCTAAATTCGGGTTCTCCTCTATATAAGGTTGGATATGGCTCTATCTTAAAGTTTGGCCACTTAAGTATTGTTTATATGCTGGGTTAGGATACTTGACCCAGCTAAAAAGGTCCCCAAATTGCTCCTTAACATCATCCATGTAGAATGAGTAAGGCACCCCATTCCTCACCCATTACAGGCTCCAACCGGAAGGGTTCAATTCGGGTGAGAGTATTTTCCAAAGTTATGGCGGAGATTTATCATCTCTCAAAGACTTTGGTACTTTACACTCTGAAGGTGTTTCGCTAGCCGTTGCGGAGGTTTTCACCTCTCGAGGCGTAGGTACTTTACCCCCTCCTAAAAGGGATGAGTCCGGGTATAGGACTTTGTGATATGCAATGTGTCGTGTGTGCGAAGGGACATTCAAACCTCTCTTTACCCATAAATGTACAATGAAACAAAAATTGTTAGTAAAAATAATAAAAATAAAAAATAAATAAATAAATAAATAAACAAATTAACAAATAAATAAACAATTAAACACTTAAAGACCAATTTTTGAAACCTAATTTATCATAAGACTAATTTATGGCTCAACTCTCAAGTGTCCCCAGTGGAGTCGCCAAACTGTCATAACGTGCCAAATACAAATTCAGCATGCTAGACGCAAATCAATGGAGTCGCCACTAATCATGTAATCTAGGTGTGATTAGTCACCTTTATGAATCTATCCTATTTAAAGTAATCCTAAGCTTGACTAAGGCACCTTAAAAAGAATAGGTTCTGGTCTACTTTATCAGAACTAGGTTCGGGAGTACGGTTACGTGTGAGGAAGGATTAGCACCCTCACGACGCCTATCTAAAAGATAATACCTAATTAGTCTTGTGATACTTAAAAAGTCTTAATTAAATGATCTTGTCTATCCTATTTCATTTTAATTGTTAAAGTTAGAAATCTCGGAGATTATTTTTTAGGTCTTCCTTCCATTCATTCTGGAGAAATTACTAAAAAATGTTTCCTCACCTCGAGAGTATTCAAAAGAAACCATTCGTTCTATTGAAGAGGCTCCGTCGTCGGAAAAGTTAGAATTATTTAGCCAAGTTATTTCTCTTAAATTAATCTTCCAAAAATTATCCACATTTTATTAATGTTTGTTTTGAAAAATAAATTGTGATTTTTCATATCGAAAATCATCTCTTAAAATATTCTTCCATTCTTTCTGGAGAATTTTTAAAAGAATTTTTCTCACCTAGAAATTTCTTAAAAGTCAACCATTCGCAACTTTCTTGAATTTCATCATCGGAAAAAATCTTAATTTATTCTTCAATTTTAATTAAGCATTTATTATGAAAAACCAATTTGAGAAAAAGATGTTGAAAATTAATTATTCTTAAAAAAATAAATTTTTGATTTTTGTTGGTATTGAAATTAATCTCTTAAAATATCCTTCCATTCATTCTGGAGAATTTTTAAGAGAAATTTCTCACCTAGAAATTTCTCAGAAATTAACCATTCGTAATTTTTTTGAATTTCATCATTGGAAAAATCTCAATTTATTAATTTAAAAAAAATAATTATTCTTCAATTAATCAATCTAATCTAAGAAATAAATTAACAATATTAAAAATATACAATTCTTAGTAAAATAAAATATGAAATATAATATATAATATAATATAATATACTAATATAATATAATATAATATAATATAATAATAATAGTTTTCTAAAAATATATATATATGGTTAGTAAAATAATAAATAATAATGACAATAATAATAGTGATATACAAATAATGATAATATAATATAAAACCTGCCAAAAAAACTTAAAGAAAACAATTAGTAAATAAATAATAAATAATAAAATCAAATCAAATAAAACAAAACCTAATAAGACAAAAATAAAAGAGACAAAACAAAAAAAAAATGAATGAAATAGCAAAGACATAGTAACGTAAAAACAAAGCCAAATTGAAACAAAGGAAGAATGAAGACAGCAGGGGGAGCAGCCAGCCCAGGCACGGGCCAGCCCAGGCACGGGCCGCACGGGCCGCGCGCGGGCCTGCTGGCCCGGGCCCCTGCTGTCTCTAAAAAACAATTTTTTTTTTATTTGTTTACCTCTTTAAAAAAAAATTTTCTTTTTTCTCTGAAATTCTTCAAGAACACCAAGAACACCAAGAACACCAAACCCAGATTTTTCCAGATTCCGGTGAGATGCTGCTGCCGCCGCCGCTGTCGCCGCAGGTGTCGCCGCCGCCGCCGGTGCCGGTGGTCAAAAAATTCCCGAAAAATCACCAAAAATTCCTTTCGATCTCCTCTTTTCAAATATCAAATTAGTTTTTTTCGAATCTCTCTAGAATTTCCTAGATCTGAAATTGAAGTTCGAAACTTCACCTCCTTCGATCTACTCCGTCGATCGTCGAATGGCAACCAACTTTTAGTATGTGTTTCCTCTAATTGAAACACAACTTTTCTTTCCCAAGAACTTTTTTCGAAACAAACTCTAACTCTCACTTTTGAATTTTCGAATTTTTTCTCTCAAATTTTTTTTTTTATTTCGAAAAAAACCTATAATTGCTTCTAACTCTCCTTGATTTCTGATATTTTTTGATGTGTCTTGTGTTTGATGCTTGGGTTCTTTTTTATAGAGAAGAAATTAAGTTTTAATCTAGCTAGAAGTCTTCAATCTGATCAAGAGAGGTGTTTTGTTTCAATCACATTTTTAGAGTCCCACTTCAATCCAAAAAGAGGTTTATTTCAACCCAAATTTGTTTTTTTTTCATTTTTTTATTAATTTCGAATTTCTTCTGATTTTTCTTTTAATTTTCGAAATTATCCAAATTTTTTATTTTTTTGATTCTTTTGATTTTTTTTTGTTTTTTTTTTTGTTTTTTTCTGATTTTTTGTTTTTGTTTTTTTGCTTTAATAATAAAAATTATACCCGGATAAAATCCGGTGTCTACACAAATAACTATAGGTATTTCAAATTCATCAATAAATAGTCATCCAACAAATCTATGAATTTGAAAAATAATCATCAATATTATATTTATATGTGTTTTAATTATTACACAATTTACACTATTTTTTAAATCCAAATCTATCTTTTGAAATTTAAGTTTTAAAAAGCAACCTAGGTTTTTTAATTAACACTTCAAACAAGAATTTTACCAGATAAATTAATAAAGGATTATGTAACCCATGAAAGTATATTGGAGAAACTTAAGATAAGATTACTCTCTTTGGTTGGTAAGAATTAGGAGAATTGAAAAAAGAGAAATTAAGAAAGGAAAAATTTGGAATAGTTTATATATACTCATTTTACACATTCATATATATATATATATATATACGTTTTTAGAATTTTATTATAACTCATAAAATTTTTAATATTTTTACTTAAATCCCTAACACAAAAAATGAATGTGTGAAATGAATATATTAGATGAATCTATTACTAACTATAAAAGTTATCCCCAAATGCATAAGAATGTTCAATTGGAAATTTTGGATCATGGTTTAAGTGACAACTAATCATATTAATTAAGGGTGTTGGAGGGGCTAATTTGGGTATTTTTAATTTTTTTCTTATGAAGAAAAAAAGAAAGAAAGAAAAGAAAAGAAAAAGAAAGAAAGAAAGAAAGAAAAGATGGAGAAAAAATTGCGTGCTCGTGTCGTTTTTGTGTTCGTGTTATTTTTATGTGTTCAAAATATTATAAATTTATACAACTTTTACACGAATTCGTTTTATGTAGATTTTGACACGTTCGCATATTCGTGTCGTGTTCGTGTTATTTTTTCGTGTGTTCGTTCAAAATATTATAAATTTATATAATTTTTACACGTTAATAATTCATGTAGATTTTGATATGTTCGGATATTCGTGTTCATATTATTTTTTGAGTTGTGTTCGTGTTATTTTTTCGTATGTTCAAAGTATTCTAAATTTATATAAATTTTTACATATTAATAATTTATTTTATGTGAATTTTGACATGTTCGTGTATTTGTGTTGTGTTAATGTTATTTTCATGTCGTGTCGTATTTTAATTATTTTTTTTCATGTGTTTGTGTCGTATTTCAATTCATATAAATATTTTGCATAATTTGTCATGGTGATTCAATTTAGATAAAATTGTGTGTATTCATGTCGTGTCTCAATTCATCCCATATTTTTCATAATTTGTCATAATGATTTAATTCAGAGAAAAAATTGTATGTTCGTAACATGTTCGTGTTATTTTATTGTGTGTTTAAAGTATTATAAATTTATATAAATTTTTACACGTTAATAATTTGTTTTATGTCATGTTCATGTTATTGTTCGTGTCGTATTTTAATTATTTTTTTCATGTTGTGTTCGTGTTGTATAATCATGTTGCGTTTGAAATTGTAAATCTAATTCACACTATTCAAATAACTTCCAAATTTATGTCGCGTGTTGTTATGTTCGTGTTGTTTTTTTTTTGTCATAATCATATTTGAGGTATTATATCTTTATATAAATTTTGACACATTAATAATTCATTTTATATAGATTTTGACACGTTCGTATATTTGTATCGTGTTCATTTAATTTTTTTGTGTCATGTCATGTTTTAATTATTTTTATCATGTTATGTTCGTATCGTATAATTATGTTGTATATGAAATTACCAGATCTAATTGATCATATTCAAATAACTCTCAATTTTATACCAAGTGTCGTATAAGGATAATTTTTTTTTTTTTAAATTATCTTTACTTCTTTTACTTTTTTATCTTTTAAATTTATTATAAAATATTAATTCAAATTCCTATAACATGCCCGTTTTAGTACGCGGGCATTTATCTAGTACATATAACACGATTTTTTGATTCAAATATAGCCCAAAAAAAATAATTCCCAAAATACCGTTCATTTCAGTTTATTTCCCAAAATCCGCTTGTTTTAACATTAGCTGGGAAATCGCCACCCCCCATGGCGATTTCCCAGCGTAAAAAAACATATTTTGGCTAAAAACACCAAGGGAAATCGCCATGGGGGTGGCGATTTCCCTTCATGTATAATTGTTTTTAAATTAATAAACAAATTTTAAATTTATTTTTTAATTTGTAAATTTTGTTTTTTAATTTTAAAAATTATAAATTAAATTAAAATATTTTTTAGGTTTGGTTATTTAATTTTTTTAAATATATATTAAAAATGTAATTTAATTTATTATTTAATTTTTATAAAAAATAAAAATATATTTCTTATTAAAATTTAAAAAAGAAGATTATATTGATTATTAAATATTTATATCAAAAATTGTATTTTTTATAATTTTGTAATATTATAAAAAGCAAAATTTAATTTATATCAAAAATATTTTAATGATGTAAAATGTAAACAAAAAGTTTTTTAAAAGAAATTTATCGAGTTACTTTTTTAAATAAAGAAGTTATTTTTAAGTTGGTATCGTAAAACAATTTTTTTAATTTGATTTTTTTTATTGAGTTGGTATTCGATTAACTCGTGACATCAATTTAATCATTGTTTTTAATAATAGTATAGATTGTTACAGTTTAAAACTGGATATTTGATAAAATAATTTTAATTTAATTTATGATTAAAATTTTTAAAAAAAAATACAATTTTATTTCTTATTAAAATTTAAAAAAGAAAATTTTATTTCAGTCCATCAAATGCTGCAGAAAATATTGGAATTGGATTCCTTCTGCAATGGATAAGACTGATGATTTAGGGTTTTAGAGAGGTTTCAGCTATATTTCAGTCCATCAAATGCTGCAGAAAATATTGGAATTGGATTCCTTCTGCAATGGATAAGACTGATGATTTAGGGTTTTAGACAGGTTTCAGCTATATTTCAGTCTATCAAATGCTGCAGAAAATATTGGAATTGGATTCCTTCTGCAATGGATAAGACTGATGATTTAGGGTTTTAGAGAGGTTTCAGCTATATTTCAGTCCATCAAATGCTGCAGAAAATATTGGAATTTGATTCTTTCTGCAATGGATAAGACTGATGATTTAGGGTTTTAGAAAGGTTTCAGCTATATTTCAGTCCATCAAATGCTGCAGAAAATATTGGAATTTGATTCTTTCTGCAATGGATAAGACTGATGATTTAGGGTTTTAGACAGGTTTCAGCTATTTTTCAGTCCATCAAATGCTGCAGAAAATATTGGAATTTGATTCTTTCTGCAATGGATAAGACTGATGATTTAGGGTTTTAGAGAGGTTTCAGCTATATTTCAGTCCATCAAATGCTGCAGAAAATATTGGAATTTGATTCTTTCTGCAATGGATAAGACTGATGATTTAGGGTTTTAGACAGGTTTCAGCTATTTTTCAGTCCATCAAATGCTGCAGAAAATATTGGAATTGGATTCTTTCTGCAATGGATAAGACTGATGATTTAGGGTTTTAAACAGGTTTCAGCTATTTTTCAGTCCATCAAATGCTGCAGAAAATATTGGAATTAGATTCTTTCTGCAATGGATGAGACAAATGATGGGATTTATCAATCACATTTTGCATTGAATAAGTTATAACTTTTTCAGTCAAATAGTCCTAGGCAGAATATCAGAATCAGATTCCATCCTATACAAAGGATGGGATTTGTCATCTGGTACAACATAATGAACCATTATAAATTCATAATACTTATGAAGGTTTACAATACCCCCTACAACAGTTTTTCAATCAGATTTTTCCTGAGTGCTAAAACCTCCTCATTCTCATCCTTCTATATTTCTTCTTTCTTTTGCGGAGTGATAATACCTACATTCTTATCTTTCTTAGTTTCATTACTACACAACATGAGCAATAGAGTGATCGCATTGGTCTACTATAATGGCCAATTCATAATACTGACGAAGGTGCTACCTTTGATTGTGAACGTCCAAAAACTTTTCGTGTTGAAGACGACGTCACATTAGAGGAACTGAAGCTGCAAATTCATACAAAAATTAAAGCTGGAAATAGAAAAAGAGTTTCAGAGGTTAAGTACAGGCATCCTCTTTCTATTGGTGAAAGATGTGTTCGATATAGAACATTTCCACTTGAAGATGATGATGATGTCAGATGCATGTTTTATGCTCATGAGACATTTGCAAATGTTGGTGTACTTGAGTTATATGCTGACATAGATGATGTTGACGATGATTGTGGCCCTTCAAATGTTCGCACAACAGAAAACTTTCCCATAGAAGATTATGATTCTGGGTTGTTCTATATTCACACTACATACGACGTTCCCACAGAAGAAGTCGTGCCCTTATCTCAAGCTACAACTTTTCAGACTTCATTAGTCTCACAAACCCTAATTCCTACTACCCTCGAAGATGAGCCAGCTGGGGTTGATCCTGTTCGTCCACGTGGAGTCCATGGTGAAGATGTTGGTGAATTTAGTGAGCAGGAAGAGGATGCTGAATTCGCAAGTGATGACAATACTGACTCTGACCCAGACGTCGTCCCTGCTGAGATCAACACTCATGGAGATATCAACACTCATGGAGATATTCCCCCATATAAGGCTGCATCCCATATGCATACACTGGATCTGGAGGCAATGCATGTGCCGGAATTTCCAGAGTATGCTCATACATTAGCTACGCCTCTGACATTTGATCCATCTGCAGTTGATCTGTGTGTTGGGTTACAATTCCCAATGAAAGAGGCTGTGCTTTCAGCTATCAAGCACTATAACATCAAAAACTCTGTAGATTACAGAGTAATTGAATCTGAGCGGACGAAATATTATGCCAAGTGCGTAATGTATGGGAATGGGTGTAATTGGAGAATAAGGGCAACTTTTATGAAGAAGAAACAGTTATGGGAGATTAGAAAATATGAAGGGCCTCATACTTGCACATCGGGGAGGATTTCACAAGATCATTGCAAGTTAGATTGTAACATGATCTGTTCATGCATTTTGTCATTGGTCCAAGCAAATCCGGAGATTTCCGTTTCAGTTTTGATCGCTGAGATACAAATCCGGTATGGATACATCACCTCCTACAAGAAAACATGGCAAGCAAAGCAAAAGGCAATTGTTCGAGTATTTGGCGATTGGGAAAGATCGTACAATGAGCTACCTAAATGGTTAGGTGCAATGCAACATTTCGTGCTTGGTACAATTGTGGAATTGCAAACGGTACCTGCATATCACGGTGATCGACTGGTCCAGGGTAAGAGAATATTCCATCGACTATTTTGGACATTTAAGTCGTGCATTGAAGGGTATCCGTATTGTAAACCTATTGTGCAAATAGACGGTACTTTCTTATATGGAAAATACAAAGGTACATTATTGTTAGCTATTGCACAAGATGGCAACCGAAACATACTGCCAATTGCCTTTGCCATTGTGGAGGGTGAGACAACAGAGGCTTGGTCATTATTTCTGAGTAACTTGCGCAGACACGTGACAAAACAGCCTGGCATTTGCTTGATGTCTGATCGACATGAAGCCATCAAAGCTGTGATTAGACGCGATGGTGGATGGAATCCTCCACATGCATATTCAGTGTACTGCATTCGACACATTGCAGCGAACTTTATGAAAAAGTTTAACAATAAGGAATTGCGTCGACAAATTGTTAACATGGGTATGGAATCAAATCATAGTTATTTTATCTCTTATATTTCGTTTAGCATATAAAATAATACTGAAATTCACAAGTTTTTTGTTTTAAAATTTATTAGGATACGAGTTGAGGCGACCGAATTTTCATTTCATGTATGACAATCTTCGTGGAGAAAATGCAGAGGCGGCTAATTGGCTTGATAGGATCCCCAAGGAGAAGTGGGCGCAGTCATATGATCAAGGAAGACGTTATGGCCATATGACAACCAACCTAGCTGAATCTATCAATTCGGTGTTGAAGGGAACGCGTCATCTTCCTATTACTGCTTTAGTGCAATCAACATATTATAGGTTGGCTGCACTTTTTGTTAAGATGGGGAACAAGCAAATTGCCATGATGGAGGGAGGGCACACATATTGTGAAACAGTCACACAGGCTATGCAAGAAAATCGCAGGAAAGCTAACTCCCACATTGTTCGTAATTTTACGCGAGCAAATCAATCTTTTCTGGTTGAAGAGTTAGTTGATCCACAAGAGTGTGTTTCTGCAATGAAGTACAAAGTCAACCTTAGTGACATATGGTGTGATTGTGGAAAGTTTCAAGCACAAAGGTTCCCTTATTCACATGTAGTTGCTGCCTGTGCACATGTCCATGTAGATTGCATGCAATATGTGGACAAAGTCTATAGACTAGAAACTATATTGAATGTTTATAGACATGAGTTCGAAGCTGTTGGAAATGAAGGTTACTGGCCTCAATATGATGGTCCAGAAGTGTGTCCCAATCAAGAAATGCGGAGAAATCCACATGGTCGGCCAAAATCAAGTCGTATTCGTAATGAAATGGACCTCAGGGAGAAAGGCCAACTAAAACGTTGTGGATTATGCAGAAATGAAGGTCATAACCGTCGAAATTGTCCGCATCGATCTGGCACATTAGGGGAGACTTCGCATCAACAATAAATGAATTACATGTTTTTGTCAACTTATCATGTACTTTGGATTATTATTTTACATATAAGGGAAAATGTAATGCAAGTTTTTTTGTTTTTTGTTTTTATCTAATACAAATCAATTAACAAAATTTAAAAAAATTTGTTCATAAATTTTAAATAATAAAATATACCTTACGAAATTTCTTTTTTTTTTTAATTATAAAAAAATTATTTTAATTTAATTTATAATTTTTAAAATTAAAAAACAAAACTTGCAAAATTTTAAAATTAAAACAAAACTTACAAATAAAATTTTTGATATACAAATTTAAAAAGAAATATTATTTTGTTTTTTTAATTTTTATAAGAAATTTTTTTTTCCATATTTAAATTTAATAAGAAATTTAATTTAATTTATAATTTTTAAAATTAAAAAATAAAATTTACAAATTAAAAAATAAATTTAAAATTTGTTTATTAATTAAAAAAAAATTATACATGAAGGGAAATCGCCACCCCCCATGGCGATTTCCCTTGGTATTTTTAGCCAAAATGTGTTTTTTTACGCTGGGAAATCGCCATGGGGGGTGGCGATTTCCCAGCTAGTGTTAAAACAGGCAGATTTTGGGAAATAATCTGAAATGAACGGTATTTTGGGAATTATTATTTTTTGGCTATATTTGAATAAAAAAAAACCCCTATAACACTCTCCAAAAAATAATTTTAGGTCAACAGAAGCTAAAAAATTGGAAATGACTACGAGACCGGCGGCAGCCGAGCTACTGGCAGAGTCCATTGCAACCGCTTGGCTCTTGAAAGTCTCTTATAACATATTAGGTTTTCGAGTGTAAAATGATGAAATCATGTTTCTCTCCCCCCAAAAATTTCTAATTTGGCTTCTTCTTCGCAAAATTTTGTTTTGTTATTTTAAATTTTATAAGTTACTTTTGGTTTACTTAACCAAAAGATAATGGATAAATATCAAAATATTCACTATATTATGCTTAAATATTGAATTTTACTATTAAATTTTAATTATGCTGGATTTTATAATTATATTTTTATTTTGGTTGATTTTGAACAAAAATTAAGGATGAAGTAATATTTAGGTTAAAATAATAATAAAAAAATCTTTGAACTTTACCATTTTATTTAGATAAACTTCTATACTTTTATTACACCCAAATAAGCTTTTAATATTTAATATGTATCCAACTAAGTCTTTAATTTTTAACATGTACCTAAATAAACCTCTAACGTTTAATTTTTTATGTGGTTTAAATAAGTTTTAAAGAAGCAAAAATTATGACGTGTAACGTCATAGCTCAAACTAAAAAAAATGGAGACTTGGCAATGAAAATCATTTTTTTATTTTTTAATTGCTATGTTTGTTTTTTCATTTTTTTAGGATTTAAAACCAACAAAAAGTTTGACATTTGTAACTCCATTTACAGTAAGTATTATAAATAATATTAGACATGATTTTTGATTTCTCAAATTATGAATTTACCCGTTCTATCAATCTAAATATATATATTAAATAATTTGTATCTTGATAGCATTTCAAGTAATTTCATTTGATGTTAATAAAAAACAAATTTTAAAATTTTAAAATTAATAATTATATTCTGCAAACTAAACCAATTATACACGTAACTTTTCTTTTTTTTTTCCCTTCTTTGTTTTTTAATGTCACCCTTTTAATCTTTTGTTAAAAGCTAACTAACTTTTTTATAATTATTAATTAGATTAATTTTTATTTTAATAATTTAACATGAAAATATATACTAATTTTTAATAATTTATTTCCATAGCTTTCGTGAATATATATATATATATATTGTTTCCATAGCTTTCGTGAATATATATATATAATTTTTAATAATTTATATATATATATATATATAACTTTTTTATAATTATTAAAAATTCATAAGTAAATTTTACTTTTGCTTTAAAATTGTATTCATTCAAATCCTATAAGTTAATCTTTGTCCAAGCGTAGCCCCACAAAATAAAATTTGCGGCTTAGTTATGTATGAAAGAAAGCTAACCCTATCTTCCCTAAGAAGCTTAACTCTCTCTTAGTTTATGCAAACCAAAACCATGTCTCTAATGCCAATTTAGGTAGCTCTCCTTTTATTCCACTTCCTTGCTACATAACCAACAAGTTCATGTAAAACTGGTTTTTAACCGACAATGTTTTTTTACAGAAAATGAAGTTGGGGTCTTTGACTATTATTCGACACAAACATCAATTTTATGTAGGTTGAAAATATCACACGGACATAAAACATTTAATAAATATAAAAATAATATAATAAGTATGTTTAAATATAATATAGTTAATACATATATTATTTGTATTTATAATTTTTGACATATTTAATAATTTTTATTATGTTTTTATTTACATAATTTATAAAAAAAAAAAAGCATGACATACATACACAAATTATCGAATATAATTTTATCATAATCAAGCAACAAAATTATATTTAAGGAAAAAAAAAGCAATAGTTGCATTGACGATGTCAATAATTCATTGGGTATATAATATTATAATAATTTTAAGTCACAAGAAATACTAAAAGTTAACTATTTCTGAAAGACCGAAAGTGATTCTATTCTTACGAATTAGGATGGGCTACTTAAGTTATTAGACAAACAAGAATACCTCGTTACGTTTGGAGAAAATTAATTAAAATTTTGAATATGATATTTTTATTAATGAGTGACCGGTGTAATAATTAAATTTTTAAATAAATAAATTTAGAGTTATAATTGAATTATTATAATAAATTATGTAACATATTAGATGAATTGAAATATGACACGAAAATAACATGGAAGACAATTAAAACACAACACAAAAAAATAATATGAACACGACACAAATATATGAACATGTCAAAATCTACATAAAATGAATTATTAATATTTCAAAATTTATATCAATTTATAATATTTTAAACACACGATAAAATAACTCTAAATTGAATCATTATGATAAATTATGCAAAATATGGATCAATTGAGACATGATAAAACACACAAAAAAAAAATTCTAAATTAAATCACTATAACAAAGTATGCAAAAATATTTGGATGAATTGAAACACGACACGAACACAATATGAGAAAAATAATTAAAACACGATAGACACAAAATATCATGAACACAACACAAATACACGAACGTGTCAAAATCTACATAAAATAAATTATTGTGTAAAAATTTATATAAATTTATAATACTTTGAACACACGAAAAACTAACATGAACACGAATACAGCACGAAAAATAACATGAATACGATACGAATACACGAACGTGTCAAAATCAACCTAAAACGAATTATTAATGTGTAAAAATTTATATAAATTTATAAATCTTTGAACATGAAAATTACACGAACACAAAATTTTCTCTTATTTTTTATCTTTCCTTTCTTTCTCTTTTCTTCCCTCTTTTTTTTTCTTTTCTTTCTCCTTCTCCTTCATTTCTTTTCTTTTCCTACTTTCCTTCTTCATTAAAAAAAAAAAAAAAAAGGAGAAGAGAAATACCCTAACTAACCTTTTTCAACCCTCTAAATGCCTAAGTTTAGTTGTCCCTAAGCAAGAGTATTCAAAATTGAAATCGAAAACTCTCTTTGTTTGGGAATAACTTTTAATGTTACTAGATAATGCCCGCGCTTCACTGCGAAATATTATCAGATTTGAATTAATATTTTGTAATAAATTTGAAAAAAAAAAAGCAAGAGGAGTAAAGATAATAATTTAGAAAACTAATAATTCATATTTTTAGACGATACTTGATATAAAATTGAGAGTTATTTGAATATGATCAATTAGATTCGGTAATTTCAGACACAACATAATTATAAGATATAAACATAACATGAGAAAAATAATTAAAACACGATATGATACAAAAAATAACATGAACACGACACAAATACAAGAATATGTCAAAATTTATATAAAACGAATTATTAACGTGTCAAAATTTATATAAATATATATTACTTTGAATACGATTCTAACAGAAAAAATAACACGAACATGACGACGCGCGACATAAATTTGGGACTTATTTGAATAGTGTCAATTAGACTGGCAATTTCGAACACAACATGATTATATAACACGAATACAACATGAAAAAATAATTAAAATACGACACGAAAAATAACATGAACACGATAAAAATACATGAACTTGTCAAAATCTACATAAAATGAATTATTAACGTGTAAAAGTTTATATAAATTTATAATACTTTAAACACACAATAAAATAACACGAACATGTTTCGAACCTACAATTTTTTCTCTAAATTAAATCATTATGATAAATTATGCAAAATATGAGATGAATTGGGACATGACATGAACACACAGTTTTCTCTCAATTGAACCACCATGACAAACTATGTAAAATATTTGGATGAATTGAAACATGACACGAACACATGAAAAAAAATAATTAAAATACGACACGATATGAAAATAACATGAACAAACACACACGAACGTGTCAAAATTCACATAAAATAAATTATTAATATGTAAATATTTATATAAATTTATAATACTTTGAAAATACCAAAAAATAACATGAACACGACACGCATACTCGAACGTGTTAAAATTTACATAAAACGAATTATTAACGTGTAAAAATTATATAAATTTATAATATTTTAAACACTCAAAAAATAACACGAACACGAAAATGACACAAAAACACAATTTTTTCTCTATCTTTTTTTCCTTTATTTTTTCGTTTATTTTTCTCTCTTTCTTTCTTAATCAAACAAAAAAATTGAAAATACTCAAACTAACCCCTCCAACCCACTTAATACTTATGCTTAGTTGTCACCTACACAATTCTTCAAAATTCTGAATTCTTCATTCTCATGAATTCTATGGATAACTTTTATTGTTAGTAATAGATAGATTATGGATTATAGATTAATTTTGATAGTACTTTTATAGAACCCTAGTTACCAAAACTGGATCATACAACATTATCCGTTCAAGGTTTCAGGTCAGATCATTCGATAAAAAAAAAATATTTTAAAACTTATAAATACTTTAAATTAAAAATTATGTAAAAATTAATAAAATACTTTAAATTATATATTAAAATTTAGACGTAAGAAAGCGTGACGAAATTCCCATGTAATTAAAAAATTATAAAATAAGTACTAACTCACAAAATCCAATTAGAAATTATTAGGAATCGGCCGGGTCTAAATTCATTTTTGATTGGGTACAGTTTTATAATTATACTTTTTAATTTGATTAAAAAATGAACAAAAGGGAGAAAGATCACTTGGCCATCAATGTAAGGGATGGAAGAAAGAAAGGGAAAAAAAAAGTAATAAATGAGGAAGGGTCACCACTAAATTTGTTCATGGGTCGATTCAGGTCGTATTCGAAATTTTTTTCTTGTCCAAACCCATTTTGTGCTTGGCCCGAACAGGTCCGTAAACTCGTTTTATTGTTCATAAATTATTAAAATATTAAAAAATTATTTTTATTTTTATATTAATATTTATATATATTATAATTAAATTTAAATAAATATATTTTTAATTTAATAAATAATAATTCGGGTCATCCCGAATGACAAAAAATCTTACCCAGAGTCGGTCCAATTCGAACCGAGCCTATCAGATCGGAAAGAAAATCCGACTCTTAGATAGATCTAGTCAACACGACAAGTGCCATGATATAGTATTCCTAAAAGCAAATCCTAATCTTTTATCATATTGTGTTTGGTAAAGGAGAAAGAATAAAGAAATGGTTTCGTTCTTTCTTTTATTTCGTAGGAGGAAGAAAAATGTGTTGATTTACACTTTTCCATTTTTTCAAGATTCAATCCTTATAAAAATGAAGAAAAAAAGTTCATTTCATTTAAATTAATAATTTTATTTATAATTTTTCCGTCTATTTTCCTTCCTCACCTTTTCTTTTTCACCTTTTTCCCTTCTTTTATTTTTCTTCTTTCCTACTAAATTAACATGATGTTGGATTTCTTTTCTTTTCTTTTTTGCCCATTGCATTGAAAGATTATATATGGAGATTAGAGGGAGGAAGAGTATACTTTATGAAAATTGGAAATGGGGTTAATTTTGGTAAGGATGGGTGGGGTTTGGGTAGAGATCCTAGCTAGGTTCAAGAGTTGTAGTACTTAATTCTTTTTGTATAAGAAAAAGGAAAATAAAGTAGTTTTCTATGAAAAAAAAAGGTAGTTAATCGTGGTAGCTAATAAAAATAAATATCAGAGTAGTTACCTATTAATTTTTTAATTTCTATCGTTAAGATTTATACAATTCAAAATTTAGGATAGATTTTTGTAAAATTTACCCCAAGAAAATATATATTCATGTTTTTTTTTTTTTTATTTATGAAGTTACAAGTATAATTATAATCAAGTATTATATCCATATAAAAACTCATCGAATTAAATCAAACAAATAATTAAAGAATCAGTACATAATTGAATAAATCTAATATAAAATTAGACAAATCCGTATAAAATCCTGAAACGTCAAAGTTCCAGGTAATTAATTTATGCAAATTAAAACTTAAAAAACCCTACAAATAATAAGTTTAAAAGGTTGGCTCTAGAGTAGTATACTCTACTGTAAGATCCTTGCTCAAGTTTAAATGGTAATTGAATTCATTTTCTCGAGTCTATAAGATCTTTGCTCAAGGTTTGACTGAGCAAGTGATTTTGGGTTATCAGTTACTTTAGTTTCAGCCAAATAATATGTCATTTTGGGTTTTCAATTAATATAGTTTCAACCAAATAATATGTCATTTTGACCAAGCTGAATGAACGGACATCCACTTTTATGTTCCCAATTTGATATCGTTATATTTCATTTTCATGTATTTGGTCTTAAGTATAAAATGTGATTTAAAATTCAAATTAATACGTGATAGTAAGTAAAAACCATGCAAGGGCCATACATTAATTATTTATAGGCTTAAATACATATTTGGTACTTTGACTATAGTGAAATTTTCAATTTGATACTTGAATTCAAACTATGATTCCATCCATCGGTTTGCATCATTGATTAACTTTGTTAGTCAAACAAGTATTGTGTATAAAAACATCCAATAATAATGTGTCACATGTTTAAAAAGTCATATCAATATTTTTTTTTGAAAAATATTATATTTTAAATTAAAAAAAAAAAGTAGAAGAGAGAAAAAAATGTGAAATGAAAGGGAAAAAAAAGGGAAAGGAAGAGAGAAAGAGAATGGAGGAGAAAGGGGAGGGAAGGGCCAGACCGACGACGATGTAGTCCGTTCAATGTAGATCGGTGTTGGTTTGCCTCGAGCTAGGCAGATATATTGCTTCAATCTGGCTTTTTTCGACCAAATCAATGCAATCTGCATTGCTTGATGCAAATGCCAACCAATACCCTCACCTTCCGGCTCTCTCCTTTATCTCTTTCTTCCCTTCCCTTCCCCTTCCCTCTCTTTCCGTCTCTTCTCCATTCCTCTCATCTCTTTTTAAAATATATATACATGTTTTTTTTTTTTTTTTTAATTTTTGGATTTTCAATTAAAAAATTAAAAATAACATTATATTTTTAGACACATGGCACATTTTGATTGAGTGTTTTTTAACACATTATCCAGTTGACTTATGAAATTTAGCAAGGATGCTAATTGATAGACTAAATCATACTTTAGGTACTTAATTGTCATTTTTTTAGTACCAATTCAAAATTTTATTATAGTTCAAATATCAAATATGTATTTAACTCTTATATATAACCTAAGGAGTTATTTCATCACTTTTTTTTTTTTTTTGCCTAATTCTAACAATTATACTGTAGTATATAGATTGAATATTTGAAAAAGAAAAAGATAAATCAAATGAAAACAATTAGCAAATAATCAAACTGTAAAGAATAAAAAAATGAATCCCATAAACTTTTGTATATATGCATATTATGTACTCATAGAGAACTATTCATTGATTAAAATAATTCAACGACCCATAGCCAATCTAGTTTTTTAGAAAGAAAAAAAAATAAAAATAAAAATATTAAAAACAGAATGAACCCTAACTTGAGACTATTTGCTGTAAGAATGACAGTGTCTTGATTTGTAAGTTGAAAGATCAACAATTTTTTATAGTTCAAGTATTTTTTTTTTTTTTTTAGGAATCAAAGCTAGAAAAGCATTGAATTTAGATCTCAAAATAAAAGCTAGAAAAGTAACGTAATTATATGGTAATTAACACCTTGGCAGGAAGGGTATTGCTCCGCTCTCAGCAAGCTAAAGGAAGCCATGGAGGAGCCTCAGCAGGAAACAATAGCTTTCATCAACGGCATGAATTCTCAACTGAGGGAGCTCGCAAGAACTAATCCCCAATCAGCTGATATATTTCTGGTATGTTCCATTTATTCTGATCATCAATGCCAGACTGGGCCTTTGTTTGTATGCAAATTTGTTGTACATTAACAAAATACCATCACCAGATAACTGTGAAACATGGAAGATGATGTAAAGAATTGTTAAAATAAAAGAAATGACTAATTTCCTCTATCTGAAACTTGTTCAGCAGGAAGCAGAAACGAATAACTCAAAGTACTGGAGCAGGGACCAACAGAAACGAGAGTCGAATGCTGTAGATTAGTGCAGAAAAAACAGTTGCCTGCAAGCAAAACTTGTGAAAATTGGGTACCAAAAATAACTAAGCTGGTTGATTATTGCCATTACAAACCACTCGGTCGTGCTTCAAGATTCCTCTAACATCAATATCGAAAACATTGTAACCTGCTTTATATGATGTAAAAATCTGGTACTTCAATTCTCTCTTTCCTTGATGTTATGTTGCATTGGAAGATACCTAAGCTTATATATATATATATATATATATATATATACATATATATATATATATATATATATGCTTGCTTACATTCTATGCTTGCTGCTGCTATGACAGAATATTTTCAGTGCTTCACTAGTTTTATGCATCTATTATAGGAAAAACTGAAAAAGCAAAATAACATAAACAAGGAAACCATATTGCAATGGCATGCTGAATGTAACTTCAACTCCGTGATATCAATTAGTTTTCATTTATCAAATGACTTATTACTCCACAAGAATTTAAATAGCGACCACAACACGACATTACGATCGTTATTTTACGATTTCGACTATCTCTATCGACGATATTCACCGCAATTGAAGTGTAAATGGTTAGCGGTCCATAACGATTAAAATCATAATCGTGAATTACATGTATATAAATTCAATTTACAACTTGTGAATAAATTTTTTTATAAATAAAAAATCATAAATTATTTTAAAATTCATTAAAAAAATTTTGTTATAATTTTTATTACTATTTTTATAATAATTTATGCAAAATGAAAAAAAAAAAAATCATGATCGCAATAACTGCAATAACATCCATTACATTCGTAACTACAATAAACACGACGCAGCTCCAATTAAATCCCTGCTCCATGGCATAACAACAATGAAAAGCTCCAGGGAGAAGAGATTATTCATTTTGGATGAAATCACTTCAGTTCTTTGATGCTTCATGGTAAAATAATATATTTACCATGAGGTTAAATGGCTTATTAACTCCTTATATTGTAATGGACTTGAACATATATGCTACATGAAAGAGCTGCACTTCCTTATTAACAATTTTGTCTCTGAAATAATCTTGTCTTTTGGTTTTATATCAGCATCTTCAATCATTCATATGATTAACCCTTTCTGAGATGCAAAAAAATAAAGAAAGACATGACCTCATCATACAATAGAGAATTAGGCTTACTTTGGCAGGGCAATTAGTTAGAAACCATGCTCACAGTCTTTTTTCACAAATCCGTGATTTCCTGTCCAATCTTTGTCAGACTGCAAACCTTTCTTAACAGCTTTCCTCTCTGGAATTGCTTCTTGCTGCCTTCGCACTAAATCCGTATGAGTTGTAAAATATTGAAGGGAAGCCCTGAAAAGAGATTAAATAACAAAGAAAGATAGATGCAGTATCCAACTAAAATTCTTTAAAATTATGTGCAATTGTCATTGTAATGTAAAGGATGTTCACTCACAGCTAAAACAAACCATGCACGTAAGATCTGTCAGCAACTGTCAAAGCACAATATCAGCTTACCTGCACTTCATCCACAGAAAATCAAAACTGCTCTGTCAACCGAATCTCCCCTAATCAGGAACCCCGAGCTCTTAGCTAACAGGGGTGTAAAATCATAAACAGCCAATGTTTAAATTTTAAATTGTAACAAACTCAATAGTTCAAATTCGGTAGGCACCTTTATATACTGAACTCACTAATGAATGGAAAAAATAGGATTGACTGCCAAAAGTCTCACCTGTTACATGTAAGAAATAAAGTATATACCCTCTGAAATCTTCAATTGATGACAAATTGTGTACTTCATGAAATCCTTTAGCTCTGTACAGATTATAATGGTAATTCTAACTAGATGATAGTACGCCATATGTAAGACAACTGTCAATCCGTTGTCTAGTATTGTCTTGTACAAAATAAAGTCATTCATGGTATGATCCTCTAAATATATAAAAAAAATTTAAAAATTGAGTATATCTATGTTCGACACATACCGTATCCGACACTCACCCATGCATCCAAGTAACATAGCTCATGACTGTATTAATAGAAGATACCCCTCGCATCCTGAACTTAAAGTCACCCTTGCTGGCTAAAAGCATACAATAGGAGGCTAATATCACTTACCAGTAGTAAATCAATATTATCATGCATCAGGAAAAATAGGAATTTCAAAAGAAGGAAACAGCAAGGATATATTTCCAGCTTTCGTCCAAATATGCTTCAACCCCCCTTTTAAATAAATAGTAAAAAATGTGCTAAAGAATCAAATAGAACCACAAAGTTTTGAGACTGAGTAACTAATAAACAATGGATTATATTGATCAGTAATGAACTTAAATCTGAACTAGCAGTTTGATTGATAGAATAATTTTAAATAAATTGGAAATTTTAAAATTTCATCCCAAAAAATAAATATAAGTTTTTATATTATTTTTCTTAAGTTAAAAAAATTAAAATTATATAATTTTCATTAATTAATAGGTAAATTATCAATTACTCGATTTTTTTATTGAATTGCATGTAAATTTAATTTTTCCTCTTAAACAGTTTAAGTTCACCCATTTTATTTAGATAAAAAACTATAAAAAATAAAAATAAAAAATAAAAAACTTGCTTCTCAAACCATTAAGTAAAGATAAAATCTTTGAGAAACATTTTAAAGTCTTAATAGGTAATCTTTAATTTCGTTTTAAAATTTTAATTGAATTTGTTTTAGTTCACTTTATTTTTTATTGCTCTAATTTTATTAGAGGTGCTCATGGACCGGGTCGAACCAAGTTTAGGTATGGTATCAACACCATATATACTTGTCCAAGCCCAGCTCGGTCCGAAATATGAGTCTCAAATTCTGTCAAAGTCTGTCTATATTTGTAAATGGATAATCCAAACCCATTTAGACCCGTCCATATTTAAAAAAAAAATATTAAACAATATTTTTTTATTATTTAATTTTTAATAATTTTATCTATTTTCTTCTTTTATTAAATTCTAAAACATGAATAACTTAACATATTTTTAAATGTTTAAACTATAATATCATATATATATATATACACACTTTTATATGATTTAAATTATATAATAATAAAATATAAATATTATATATTATATAAATAAAAAACGGGTCGGGCTCGGACCTTGATTGTTGGAGCCAAGGCCCGGTTCATTTTTTAAATGGACTTATTTTTCTGTCCAAACCCATATTTAGGGCATAAAATTTTTGTTCAAATTCTCTAAAATATGAACAAATTTTCGTGTTTATACGAATAATCCTAACTCTTAATGTCTAAATTTTATATACCTTACTTTTCAAATGTTAGAGTTTTCAATTTAAAGTTGTGTAGAATTAATCATTAGTTTTTTGTAATGGTACCAAATCATCATTTATGATAGTGAGATAACGATCACATCAACAAGAATCCAACTATATATAGTGATTAAAACATAATTAAAGTTGCAACTCATTAAGAAAGACTCCATATACAAATATTTGATAGGCTAGTAATTACAAATCAAACTATTTCAACAAAACAAAAGTTTTTTTTTTTTTTTTTCCATATTCACCTTATTAAATTATAGAAAAAATCAAAAAGAAAAATAGAAGTCTTTGGAAATAATAGCATCTCATCATTATGTCAAATACTACTAGCCATTATCACATTATTTTGCTTGCATCTATCAACAATAAATTTAAAATTATAGTTATCAAAATCGAATCGGACGTTGATTCGTTCAAGATTTTGGGTTGTAGGTTAATTAATTTAATTGTTGAATCATTCGGATTAATATTGAATTAATACAAATATTTTAAAATATTATATATAAAATAATAATTTATATAAATATTTTAAGTAATTGTATAATTTAAAACTATGCAATAAGAATTAGAAATATTTGTTATCATTTAAAAATTATAAAAAAGCTAAGTTTACAACGGTTTTTTTACTTTTGGTTTTTATAATGTATTTTTATTTGAAATTTTTTTTGAGGAAAATGTAATTTTTTTTACTGAAGATTATGAAAGAATTTTTAAATAATATGCAAAAAATTAAGTTAGGTATGATTAATTTTAAAATCATTTTAAAAAGTTATTTTTAATTGACTTGAGTCAATAAAAAATCCGATGAGTCACTGGCTTTTTCATAAATTCGACGAGTTAATTCGGGTTTTTTTGGATCAATTACAAAATTATCTGATTAAGGAATCAACTTGGATAAAAAATGGGTCATCGGTCGTGTCCGTTTGAATTTAGTAACTATATCTAAAATCAAATAATTAAACAAAGAATATAACTACAATTTCCTAACCTAAAACCAACCCAGCTATCTAAATCAACATTTGGTGACAAATTGTGCAAACGGGTTACCAAGAGCTTGGAAGCTCCATTTGTTTTGAACTTGTTTTTCTCTTCTTATGCTTATTCTAGTAGTAAAATTATCCCTAAAAATTCCAATAGTTGCTCAAAATAAACACCAACTATCAGTTTAAGAATAAGATTCAAATCTCATGCTTTTGGAATTAGTTGTCCAAAATTTCTAAAGGGATATATATATACTTGCAACTTTAGCAATTTCAAGATCAAGACCACTGCAAGAGTAGGTAAAAGACATGACTCCTCATATTACATTCATTTTTTTCAAGCTTTTTAAACGTAAAAGTAGATAAAATAAAATAAAATAATATCGAATAAAATAATAAATACTGCATTTAGATGATGAAAAACAAAGAAAGAGTAGAAAAAAATATGAAATCAAAATTCAAAACAATAAATAAAAAAAAAGTTTTGTTAATGAGTGCTCTTAAGATACTTTTTAAGATTAGTTAATATTTTATTTATAGTAATAATATTGTATTAAATGCAGTAGTTGACAATTTTATTTATCATTTCAAATACATTGAATGAATATATTACTGCATGTAGTAATTTTAAAAAGTGCACTTAGAGCACTCGTTAGCAAAAAATCCATAAAAAAAGTATAAACATAACATCTTCTTTTTTATCTCTCATTTAACCTTTTATCTTCTTCTGTTGTTCTTTTTTGGTGCATTTTTTTTTTTCTGTTGTTCTTTGCTCACTTGATGTCGATCAATTTACAATTTGACTCATTTTCGTACTTGAAAAAAGTGGAATAAAAAAAATCTTTTTCGATGAATTTTTTTATCAGAAAAGGTCTATTTTCTATCGAAAATACATAAGTCGCAAACACTACTCCATTGGAAAAAAAATTTCGTCGAAAATGTCTGGAGTATTTGCGACGAAAATTTTCGTCGAAAAAGATCCGTCGAAAATAGTTAGAGTATTTGCGACGGAAATATCCCTCGCAATTACTCTTAATTCCATCAATAAAAAGATTTTTGGAAAAAATTTTTTTAAAAATTATATCCGTCGAAAATCGCCGATTTCCAAAGGAATTCCGTCGAAAAATGTTAGGAATCCGTCGAAAAAAAAGGTTGGGGGTTCGGAGGGGGCTTTTGTCGTGGGGGCCTGGGTGCTGTAGGGGCTTGGGGCGTTGGAGGAGGGAGGGAGGGAGGGAAAGCAAGGACCAGGGGGTCAAGGAGAGAGAAAAAAATAGAAATAGAAAATGTGAGAAAAAAGGGAAGGAATTAAATAATTTTGACTTAACTTTTTCCAACGGAAATTTCGTTGTTAGAAAATTTTGAAAGTTTTAGTTTTCCGTCAACAAGTAAGAATTATTAATTTTCTGCCTAAACTTTTTTTGACAAAAATTCTGTCAAAAATAATTATTTTCGATAGAAATTCCATCAGAAAAAGTTTTTTCATAAATAAAAATATATTTTTATAGTTTTTACAAAACTATATTTCAAAATTCAAACAGAATTTTCGTTAGAAGTACTTATTTCCAACGACATTTCGTCAGAAATAGGTTTCGAACGAAAATTTCGTTGGAAAAAGTCTTTTCCATCAATAAAATTTGGTTTTTCTTTTACAAAAATAATATATTTTCAACGAAATTTCAGTTGAAAATACTTATTTCCAATGGAATTCTATCGAAAATAGGCATTTCCAACGGCAATTCTGTTGGAAAAAATATTTTCCATCAATAAAATTTTATTTTTTATTTTTTTACAAAAAATATGTTTCCAATGAAAATTTCGTTGGAAAAAAAGTTTTCCATCAATAAAATTTTATTTTTTATTTTTTTACAAAAAATATATTTTCAATTGGAATTTTCATTGGAAATACTTATTTCCAACGGAATTTCGTCGAAAATAGGTATTTTCAATAGACCTGACAATTAGTGTATTCGTATCGTGTTCGTATATTTTCTCGTGTCATAATCATGTTTAATGTGTTTTGTATTTATATAAATTTTGACGTGTTAATAATTTGTTTTATATAGATTTATAGATTTTGATACATTCGTGTATTCGTGTCATGTTTCGTGTCGTGTTTAGTTATTTTTTTCGTGTCGTGTCCAATATTGTCAGATGTAATTTTGAACGAAAATTTTGTTGAAAAAAAATCTTTTCCATAAATAAATTTTCATTTTTACAAATATATATTTCCAAAGGAATTTTCGTTGGAAATAATTATTTCCAAAGGAATTTCATCGAAAATAGGTATTTTAAACGAAAATTTCGTAAAAAATATTTTTACAACTTAAAAAAATAATTTTTTACCTAATAAAATTTGCCGTTGGAATTTCCATCGCAATAAATGGGAAATTCCTTCAGTAATTGTTTGGCGGGAACAACCACAGTTCTCGACAAAAATTTTTCGATGAATTTTAACGACCGAACTGATTCCATCGGAAATATCATAATTTCGTCGCAAAATTTTTTTTGGTCAATTTAATTTTTTTCCTTCGCAATAAATCAAAAATTCGTCAAAAATAAGTGATTATTTTCGATAAAAAAATTTCGGTTGGAAAAAAACATGTTCCCTCGTAGTGAAATTGATATTGTTGTATATTACATGCAAATAAAATAGAAGAAAAAAAAATAGAAAAGCAAATAGAAGAAAAAAAATTTTCTTTTTTTTTTCTTCCTTCCAATTTTACTTTTTTCTTTTCTTTTTTTCCCTTGATATTCCCTCTCCATCACTGGAGTAAGCATTTCATCCTTTACCTAATAGTGATAGATTTTTAAATTACAACTAAGCCTAAAGTTGAAAAGGTAAGAAATAAAGCATTGAAAGGTAAAGATAAAGTATAAAAATGTTATAAAGTACGGTAGTTATTGAAATTGCATGTTGATTATGGTTTTTGGAACCCTTATTACATTTTCAAAATTCATATTTATACTTACATAAATAAAAGAAATAAAAATTCTTAAGCCTAACTGTTGTACACTAACTTCTTTGCTTCAAATACTTAATCATAGATGATAACACCATCTCACATGATCATTTTCCCTTGATGTAACTATCGGTCGAGTCTTCATATCAACTGTTGTTGCATTCTTTTACCTAATTCCTCTCTTCCTTAACAATGTTAATCGCTTCAGATGAAGTTTTTTTCTTTTTTTTTTTTTTTTGACCAAAGAAAGAATTTGTATTTCATCAAAAGTTCACAATACATCAATTACACATTCATACTCAATACCATATAGAGTAAGGTATTATAGACTCATATTGTACTAAGTATCTAAGACCTCTCATGAAGGGTAGGGAGCCCATCCTTATCCAAAATGAAAACCAAGGATGATGGGGGTTCATGAACCCAGTTTTATGGGCACATCATCCTTCTCGACTGGACTGCAATCCAGTTAGCTGCTTGATTAGCAGTTCTAGAGATCAACTTGAATTGGTACAATTCATTTGTTGTTTGTATTGCCAGACGTCTTGTAAGAGTGGCACTAGTCTCCATCGTACCTGTTTTCTATCCCTCTTCTTAACTTCTGTTATCAGTGTTTTTGAGTCACTTTCAAAAATCACCTGTTTAAATTTCTTTTCTCTTGCCAGAACTACTCCTTGCCTCAATGCCTCTGCTTCAGCCATTAGTGCTGAATCAACATGGATGCTCTTCTCTAGACCAGCCATAATGTTTCCATTGATGTCTCTTACAATGACCCCAATCCAAGCATCTCTCTCTTCTTTTCGAAAGGCCCCATCACAATTATCCTGATCCAGCCCTCAGGTGGTGCTTTTCATTTTTGTTTATCCCCTTCCTCCCTTCTTGCTTCAATCCTACCACCAGGACTAAAAATACCATTAATATTACAGTATTCCTCACAGGCCTGCTCAGTGGTAATAATAGTACTGGTTGGATTAATGGAGCAATTCTCCATTGTTGCAGCACATCTAGCTTTCCAAATGTTCCAGCAAAAAAACCCCACCTTCATCATGACTTTTTCCTTCATACCTGTATCAGCAATATCTTTCCAAACAGTTAATAGCCACCTATCAAACTTGCTCTCCAGGATAGCATTCTGTCGTACACCCTGTGAACTTCAGAAGCACACCATCTTAGCCCACTCACATTTAAAAATAGCATGATTAATCGATTCTGCTTCAATTCCATAAATTTTACATTCTGGGGAGTTAGCAATTCTCCATTTCCACTAGTTTTCCTTGGTAGCCACAGCATTATCACATGCTCTCCACAGAAATTTTTTCAATCTTTAGATGAGCTTTTATGTTCTAGGTGATCTTCCAAATCCTTGCTCCACTCCAAAAGCGTTTGAGCTTCACTTAGGTGTGTCTTCAAGGGCTGTGTTCCTGAGAGTTTTATATCCATATTTAACTGAATATTGTCCATTTTCAACCGTAGGCCAAACCATCCTATCCTTCCCCTCTAGATGACAGATTGGTACTTCCAGCAAGGCTTTTTTCTGGTTTTCAGTCAACAAACCATTGATCTCATCAATCTTCCGGGTTCCAACCTCCTTATCCAATATCTCTGTTACCAGCTGAGGTCTATTCTGTATTAGGCTCACTTCCTGCTCCAAAACCTTATTTGCTAAGCATGGAATCCATTTATCTGTCCAAATGTTTACTTTTTAGCCATCAATCACCTGCCATTTGATGTGTTGCTTGAGGAAATCCTTTCCCACTATCATACTGCTCTATATCCAAGATGCTCTGGCCCCTTTCTTTGCTTCGAGGAAAGTTGAATTTGGAAAATACCTCGCCTTTAGAATCTGCACCCAGTATGCATTAGGATTGGCAATCATTCTCCAACTTTGCTTGGAAAGCATTGCAATGTTAAAAGCCTTCAGTTCCTTAAAACCCAATCCTCCTTCCATTTTATTCCTTGTCAGTTTACTCCATTTCACCCAATGAATCTTCTTTCTCCCATCTTGCTGTCCCCACAGGAAATTTGACATTATGGAATTCATTTAATCACACAGTTTCTTGGGTAGCATAAAGCATGACATAGCATAAACTGGTATAGCACAAGCCACTGCTTTTATCAGCACTTCCTTCCCTCATTGTGATAACAGGTTCTGCTTCCAGCTTTCCAATTTGGCACTGACCCTTTCCTTCATTGCCTCATACTTGGTCTTACCCCATAAAGACGGTATTCCCAAATAAGTCCCTGGATTGTTTGCTATGGAGATATGCAGATGCCTCACCAACTCATTCCTTTGCTCTTTTGGCACATTTGGCACTGGATTTATCCAAATTAACCCTCTGTCCTGAGGCCTTACAGTAAAGTTGAATGATTTGTGCAAGCCTTCGACAATTCTGCAAATCAGCTTTCATGAAGAACAAAGAGTCATCTGCAAAAAATATGTGATATAAAATGGGACCATTCCTACTGAGTTTAATACCCTTAATATATTTAGACTCAATAACACTATAGACCGTTCTTGAGAGGACATCTACTACAAGTAAAAACAAAAAGGGAGAGAGAGGATCTCTCTGTCTAAGCCCCCTTATATGGTAAGATATTACCATTGGACTTAGCATTTATGACTAAAGAATAAGACATAGAAGTGATACATTCCATGTTCTAGTTTGTCCATTTTTCATCAAAACCCATTTAATTCATGACTGCCTCTAGAAAGTCCCAGTCAACCTTGTCATAGGCTTTGTTCATGTCCATTTTAATGCCCACTTCATGCTTCCTTCCTCTCTTTCTAAGCTTCAGGAAATGAAAAGCCTCATTTGCAATGATAATATTGTCTTGGATTTGCCTTCCTTCCACAAAAGCACTTTGATTGTGCGTGATCTTACCTCCCATCAGTGGCTTTAATCTGTTAACCAGGATTTTAGAAATTATTTTGTAGGAAAAAATGCACAGACTAATCGGTCTGAACTGTGCTACTTTTTTTGGCCCATTTACCTTTGGAATGAGAACAATCTCCATCGTATTCATCTCCCTTAGCATTTTCCACTGTAGAAGAAACTTTGAGCTGACCTGGTCACATTATCCTTAACAATTTCCCAGTATTTTTGGAAGAAAACTCCACTAAATCCATCTGGGCCTGGTGCCTTCAAAGCCCCCAATTGGAAGACAGCAACTTTCCTCTCCTCCTCTGTCATTTGCTTAGTTAGACTTTCATTCTACTCTTGATTGATTAACTTTGGTATACAATCCATTACATTACCCCAATTTCTTCTTGACGAGCACCAAGGTAGACTTGAACTTCAAGATCCATTGCATGTACCAATTGGGCTTATTACAAGGTCAAGATCCAAGAAGATCAAATAAGCTATGCAAGGATTGATGCAAAGGATTTGGTCTGATTCTACAAGTCTTTTAAGCAAGGTCAAGACATTCAAGTTGGGCTTGAATGGAGAGGAACCAGCTTTGGTCCATATGATCTGATAACTTTAGGAAATATAGTCAAGTTGCCACCTTTTATGCAATTAAATCGGCTAAGTCCTTGATGTTTTTATTTCGATTTTATTAGTTTTAAATATTTTTAGATTTACTTTATTTATCCATTTCATGTTTAAAATAGTTATTTAGTTATTATTTATGTGTTTTTATAGGTCCAAAGTGTTCTACAGCTTCGAGGTGCAAAACGATGAAAAAGGGTGCAAAGCAACGAGCAGGCAGATTCAACCTCCGGAGCTTGTTTCAAGGAAAACATGATCTTAAAGTCTTTATTTGAGAAAACTTCTTTCATGACTTTCTTCCATACCTTCCAACGATAGTTTACTCATAAAAATCGGATAAGATTTGCCCATCCAAATCAGCCAAGAAAGTGCCAGAAGACGATAGAAGTGAAGTGCAGCAAACAGAGGGGCCGGTGCCCAAAGGCAGAAAGTCAGCACTACAGCACTGGAAAGCTGGTGCTGCAGCGCTGGAGCGGAAAAAAAAAGGATGAAAAATACTGAAATCTTACCTGTTGCTTGGCCGCGAAGTTTCGGACTCCAGTGGGCTTGGACACTTTAAATAGGACTTCTTTAGGCTAAAATAAGGGGGATTTGAGTTCTAAAAACCTAATTCTCTTAAGAGGATAGCAGCCACCAAAAGCTTTCAAGAAGATTGGAAGATTGGTGAAGATTGAAGACTCAAGAATTGACATCTCTTAGTTTTCTCTTTTCTCTTTTTTATTTTTCTTGTGTTGTTGATGATAGTGAAACTCTTTGAATATTTGTTTTCATTAATTATCATGAACTAAATTTCTTTTACTAGGATTTCAATGGAACTCAACACATAGTTTGAATTTACTTTCTCTCTCTAGCTTGATTTAATAGTTTTTGAGTTGTTTGTTCATTCTTGTTCTTAATGCTTTTAGTTGATTGGCCACTAATTAGATTGATTTGTTAACCTAAATGCAACTTGGAAAAGGGAGTTTAGTGTTAGACATGGAATGAATTACACATGTTTCATATTCATTTATTAGGATGAGTTGATCTGCAGGTAGGGTAGAAATATACTTACTTGTCATGTGTAACCGTTGTTAGAGCCTAAGCTTAATGAGTTCATTTTTAAATCAATTTTCATAGTTGTTTAGTTAATTGGTTAAGAAGGATATTTTAATGAGACCGTCGAAAAATCCTTATAAATAAGATAGAACACTAGGTTAACAACTCAGGGTCATTAATCAAGTGAAAAGGTTGAGAGAGATCCAAGCGAAGTGTTGAGAGAAGTTGTAATCCTAGGCTTTTACAATTAATTGAATTCATCCTTTTTAATTTACTTGCTTTCAGTATTAGTTTCTTTTAATTTAGTTTTTAATTACCATCTTTAATTAATTGTTTAGATAAGATTGAGTGTGTTAATTTTAGTATTTAGCAAATCTAGGGAAATTCCTCATGGGATCGACACTTTACTTTTCACTATATTACTTGTTACGATACGTGCACTTGCGTGGTGAAAATCGAGAACAAGTTTTTGGCGCCATTGCCGGGGAATTGTTTATTATTTTTGTTAATATTAATACCAAGCAATCTTAGTCTTAATCCAAACTTTATTTATTTTATTTTTTTATTTTCAGGTTTTGCTGATTTGGATGCACTATGTGGGATTATAAACGGGATGCAATCAATACTTTATCTGCACAAGTGGCTGCACTTAACAAGAAGCTTGACACTTTGTGTGTACCTTCTGTGTCCAAAGCCCGTTTGTAATTTGTGAACTCTGTGGGGGTGGACATCATAGTGATAGATGCCCAACTTATGCTGATTCAATGCAATATGATGGAAACTACAATATGCAGTAGAATAATTTTTATTCCAACAATTACAATCCAGGTTGGGAGATCATCCAAATTCTTCTTGGAACAACAATCAATGGCCCTCCTATTCCGAAAATCAAGCATATTCTCCTGGGTTTCCATTGCAACCTCAACCACTTGTCCCATAAAAGAAACCATCATTGGAAGAGGTGTTTATACAATTCATGGCAAGCCAAGCAGTGATCAATCAGAATCATTCAGTATTACTTCAAAGCCAAGCACCTACTCCAGAAAATAAGCCATCATTGGAAGAGATGATGTTGCAATATATGGCGAAAAACGATGCATCAATCAGAAATCTTGAGATACAAATAAGTCAGCTTGTTACCTCCGTTAACAACCAACCTCAAGAAACTCTTCCATGTGATACTGAAACTAACTCCAGATCAGGTGAAGACGAGCATTGCAATGAAATCACACTCAATAGTTAACAAGAGATAGATGAGGATAGCAAAGAGTCTGAATTACGAACCAAGCTTATTGAAGAAGAATTTGTGAAAGTTCAAGAAGAATGGATCCAGTGTGACCCACCACAACAGCCTGTTCCCCAATGCATCCAACAGCCAAAACTAATCAATAGGATAGATAGTGCTAATAACGAGGAATTCATATCCCATTGTTCCATTAAATCATTCTTGAATTCTACCACGGAAAGAGATGAATTTCGCTTTCAAGAATGTAAGACTGCTAAACTGTTCAATGAAAGAACAGCCAAATGACATGAATTGAAAATCATCAAGTAGTTGGATACAGGATAATGGGCATGAGATAGTCAAGCCGATGACTATAAATCAAAAGCTTCTTGGGAGGCAACCTAAGTTCTAAACTTTTTTTTTCATTTTAAATTTTAATTTTTAGGATATTTTTATTAATTTCTTTTTACTTTGCTTTCTTTTATAGTGACTTCTCACCCACTTGGACAAGCATGATGAAGTCTAAGAGGAAAACTAAAGCTTCTCCTGCGTTGCTTTCATCGATAGGTGAGTTTTCTTGTTCTTACTCTTTTTATTTCTAAACATTGAGGACAATGTTTGTTTTAAGTTTGGGGGTGTGTCTTTCGATTTATTTTAGTTTGTGTGATTGTCTAATTTTATTATTAGGAGTCTAACAAAAAAAATTGGTTTTGCTTGAGATATTTTGCACTTATTATGATGGAATCCTTATCCAATGATGAGAATTAGTTATTGATTTATCTTGATTTTTGGGAAAAACATAAGCATGAGAAGAATTTGTGTTATTAGGAGTCTAAATTTTTTTTTGGTTTTCCTTGAGATATTTTGCACTTATTATGATGGAATCCTTATCCAATGATGAGAATTAGTTATTGATTTATCTTGAATTTTGGGAAAAACATAAGCATGAGAAGAATTTGTGTTAAATTCTTTTGTTAGTTTCATGTTAGGATGTGATTTTCACAAATTGAGCACTTGATCTCTTGCTTAGATTTGCATTGCTTATTTAAAGACTGATTGTGTTAATTTGAATTGCGATTATGTCTAGAGCCTAGAATTTGTTTGATTCTCTCTCGAGACGAAATCCTAGACAATACTAAGTTGAGGAAGTGATTTAGGCCATCTTTGGATCTTTTGAGCCTTTCAAGCTTACCTTTATATATTAATATCCTTAGTCTACCCCATTGTGCTTAATGGATATATCTCTTTTCTTTGATTGCCACATCTTTTAGCCTAGCCAAATAAGAAAAACCATGATTAACCCTCACTGCATAGGCATGTGATGATATTACAGGAAACAATTATGAGCCATGTCGAATTTGGATGAAATGGTGATGTGAAATTTCTCTATTAAAAAAAGGTTGTGGTTCTTCGAAAACGAAGAACAGAAAAAGAAAAAAAAAGGAGAATAAATTGGTGAAGCAAAAAAAGAAAGTGTATTCAAAGAATGGAGAATGTAATTTGAGGAATAGGTTATAGCTCTCAAAAATCCTGAAGAAAAAATGTAAAGTGTCTATGAGTGATTTAAACCGAAAATATATCTTTATCCTACCTTGACCCTAGCCTTACATTACAAGCTTAATGAAGACCTACTTGATCTTTGATGAAGTGTTAGTCTACATTAGTGGAGAGAGAGATGAAAAGCAAACATATGAGATTCTAGTACTATAATTCGTATTTTGCATTGATATAATCTTATTTATATTGCATGTAATGATTTGTAAAGAGATTATTCACACACACACTGAAAATCCATTCAAGCATGAAGCATAGGATTGAATTGAATCATAAATTTGGATTATGTTTGTGTTCTACTTTGAGTTGGAATTTTGAGATAACTTTTGAGGACAATTAAGGGAATCATTGTTTGAGTGCATTTATCTTAAGCTATGTCTGAGTCAGTTTATTTAGTTTGTTTTGTTTTGCTCGAGGACTAGTAAAATCTTAAGTTTGGGGGTGTGGTAACTCTAGGAAATATAGTCATTTTGTCACCTTTTATGCATTTAAATCGGCTAAGTCCTTGATGTTTTTATTTGGATTTTATTAGTTTTAGATTTATTTTATTTACCCATTTCATGTTTAAAATAGTTATTTAGTTATTATTTATGTGTTTTTATAGGTCCAAAGTGGTCTAGAGCTTCGAGGTGCAAAACGATAAAAACAGTGAAAAGCAACGAGTAGGCAGATTCGACCTACGGAGCTTGTTTTAAGAAAAACATGATCTTAAAGTCTTTATTTGAGAAAACTTCTTCATGACTTTTGAAGCTGGCTCCCATACCTTTCCAACAATAGTTTACTCGTAAAAATCATATAAGATTTTCCCATCCAAATAAGTCGAGGAAGTGCAAGAAGATAACAGAAGCAAAGTGCAGCAAACAAAGGGGCCGACGCCCGAAGGCAGAAAGTCAATGATGCAGCACTGGAGCGAAAAAAAAAAGATCAAAAAATACTGAAATCTGACCTGTAGCTTGGCCGTGAAGTTTCGGACTCCAGTGGGTTTGGACACTTTACATAGGACTCTCTTAGGCTAAAATAAGGGGGATCTGAGTTCTAAAAACCTAATTCTCTTAAGAGGATAGTAGCCACCAAAAGTTTTCAATAAGATTGGAAGATTGGTGAAGATTGAAGACTCAAGAATTGACTGATAACTCTAGGAAATATAGTTATTTTGCCACCTTTTATGCTTTTGAATCGGCTAAGTCTTTGAGGGTTTTATTAGGATTTGATTAGTTTTAGATATCTTTATATTTATTTCAATTATCCATTTTATGTTTAAAAATAGTTATTTAGTTGTTATTTATGTGTTTTTATAGGTATAAGGTGATTTGGAGCTTCGAGGTGCAAAACGACAAAAATCGGTGTATTCCGATGAGCAGGTAGATTCGACCTCCGGAGCTTATTTCAAGAAAAACTCGATCTTAAAGACTTCAAAAGAGAAAACTCCCTTCTTGACTTTTGAATCTGACTTCCATACCTTTCCAATAGTATAAGGTGTGTCAAAATCGAATGAGATTTTCTCAGTCAAAACAGCAGACAAAGTACGAGGAAAAAGCGAGACCAACCTGAAGCGGACAGAATGTTGGCACCGCGACCTAGTGCCATGGCGCTGGGAGGATAGAAAGTTGGCACCACAGAACCAACTCGTGAACAATAACTGTAAAAAAAGTGAAAAAAAAGGCTGATTTTTACCTGGTTGCTTGGGCACGAAGTTTGGGACTCCAAGAAACCTTGGACACTTTAAATAGACTTTTTTAGGTCAAAATAAAGAGGATTGGATACCTAGAAACCTAATTCTTTCTTTGAAGATTGAAGACTCAAGAACTAGCAACTCTTAGTTTCTTCTTTTCTATTCTTTATTTTTCTTGTGTAGTTGATGATGGTGAAACTATTTGAATATTTGTTTTCATTAATATCATGAACTAAATCTCTTTTACTAGGATTTCAATGGAACTCAACACATAGTTTGAATTTACTTTCTCTCTCTAGCTTGATTTAATAGTTTGTTGAGTTGTTTGTTCATTCTTGTTCTTAATGCTTCTAATTGCTTAGCTACCAATTAGATTGATTTGTTAATCTAAATACAACTAGACATAGGGAGTTTAGTGTATTGAATAACATATGTTTCATATTCATTTATTAGGATGAATTGATCTGCAGGTAGGGTAGAAATACACTTACTTGTCATGTGTAACCATTGTTAGAGCCTAAGCTTAATGAGTTCTTCTTTAATTCAATTATCACAGACATATAGTTAATTGGTTAGGAGGAATATTTTTATAAGACCATCGACAAATGCTTATAAATAGATTACAACTCTAGGTTAACAACTCAGGATCATTAATCAAGTGAAGAGGTAGAGAGAGATTCAAGCAAAGTGTTGAGGGAAGTTGTAATCCTAGGATTTTATATAATTAATTGAATTCAATCTTTTTAATTTACTTGTTTTTATTTTTAGTTTATTTTAAGTTTGATTACCTTCTTTAATTATTTGTTTAGATAAGATTAGGTTGTGTTAATTTTAGTACTTAACGATTTTAATAACAATTCCTCGTGGGTTCGACACTCTACTTCTCATTATATTACTTGTTTGCGATACGTGCACTTGCATAGTGAAATTTGACAACAAGTTTTTGGCGCCGTTGACGGGGAATTGTTTATTATTTTTGTTAATATTAATACCAAGCAACCTTAGTCTTTATTTAAACTTTCTTTTTATTTCTTATTTTTAGGTACAATGGCTGAAGCTGACGAAACAAAGACTTTGCGAGAGTATGGAGTTCCTCTCATGCAACATCTTCAGACTAGTATTCAAAGGCCTGCCATCCAGGCCAACACGTTCGAGATAAAGCCAACCATCCTTCAGATGATCAAAACATCAGTTCAGTTCAGCGGCTTATCGAACGATGACCCGAATGCTCACATCGTGAATTTCCTGGAAGTTTGAGATCTTTTCAAACAGAATGGTGTTATTGATGATGCCATTAGATTGAGACTCTTCCCTTTCTCACTTTGAGATAAGGCCAAGAGTTGGTTGAACTCTCTTCCTGCTGGCTCCATTACCACTTGGACTCATCTTGCCAAGTATTTTCCTCCTGCCAAGACAGCTAAGATGCGGAATGATATCACATCTTTTATGCAGTATGACTCGGAATCATTATATGAAGCTTGGGAAAGGTACAAAGATCTGCTTCGACGATGTCTTCATCATGGGATACTTGAGTGGCTTCAGGTAAACACCTTCTACAATGGGTTAATAGGTCATACTAGAAGTTTTATAGATGCTACAGCAGGTGGATCACTCATGGGCAAAGAAATTGATGAGGCTTATAATTTAATTGAGGTGATGGCATCCAATAATTATCAATGGTCCACTGAGCGAATTTTACCAAGGAAAGCTCCAGGCAGTTATCAGTTGAATGAGATCAGTGCCTTATCGGCACAGATGGAAGCATTATCCAAGAAAGTTGAAACATTGAGTGTACAAGCAGTCCAAAGCCCGTTTGTATCATATGAATTATGTGGTGAAAGACATACCAGTGATAGATGCCCAACCAATGCCGAATCAGTTCAATATGTTGGAAACTACAATAGACAGCAAAACAATCCTTATTCCAACAATTACAATCCAGGTTGGAGAAATCATCCAAACTTTTCTTAGAATAATAATCAAGGGCCTACTTCCTCCACTAAGCAAGCATCCCTTCCCGGGTTTTCTTCACAACAAGCCCGTGCTCCTGTCTCAGAAAAGAAGCCAGCTATGGAAGAAATGCTTATGCAATACATGGCATTAAACAATGACACACTTAGAAGTCTTGAGACACAAATAGGCCAGCTTGCTAATGCAATTAACAATCGTCCCCTGGGAACTCTTCCAAGTGATAGTGAAACCAATCCTAAGGGCCATGGGAAAGAGCAATGCAATGCCATTACATTAAAGAGTGGGAAAGAAGTAGAAGTTGGTAGCCAAAAGCATAATGAGAGAATTCAAGAGAAGACACCTCGAGGTTACCCACCACCACCCTTCCTCAACATCTTCAAAGAAAAGTACCAGAATTACCGTCCAAGCCTCTTGAAGTGGAACATTTGGGGGAAAAAATTGAAAAAGCACAAGAAGAAGAGAAGAAGCCTCCAGCCTATCCACCACCACCTTTTCCTCAGATTCTTCAAAAGAATAAGCTTGACAAACAGTTTCAGAACCTTTTGCTGAAGCTTTAGAACAAATGTCTAAGTATGTCAAGTTTATGAAATAGATTTTGTCTAAGAAAAGGAAATTGGATGAGATTGAGACAGTTGTACTTACTGAAGAGTGCAGCCCTATTCTTCAAAAGAAACTCCCACCCAAACTCAAAGATCCGGGAAGCTTCGCCATTCCATGCGCCATTGGTGATAAATTTTTTGGTAAAGCTTTATGTGATTTGGGGGCGAGTATAAATTTAATGCCTCTTTCTATCTATCGCAAGCTTGATTTAGGGGAGATAAAGCCCACTACAGTGGTGTTACAACTTGCTGATAAATCCATCAAACATCCAAGAGGCATGGTTGAAGATGTGCTAGTCAAGGTTGACAAATTCTTCTTTCCTGCTGATTTTATTGTGCTTGACATAAAGGAAGATAGTGAAATACCTATAATTCTTGGGAGACCATTCTTAGCCACCGGTAGAACTCTCATTGATGTGCAAAAAGGAGAACTTACCATGAGAATTTTAGACCAACAGGTAACATTTAAAGTTTTTAAGGCTATGAAGTTTCCTAACGAATTTGATGAATGTTTCGCAGTCAAAGTGGTGAACAGTGATTCCAAAGAAGCATTCAATGAAAATTGTTCCACTACACCACTTAAGGCAGTTTCACATTCAACTTCCAAGATGTATGGATGCCACAATTTTGTGAATGCAAGGCCTCATAAAGCAAAGAAAAAGGGGGGCAATGGTTCAAGTGGAAGGATACCGATTAATGGATATGAGATAGTCAAGCCGATGACTATAAATCAAGTGCTTCTTGGGAGGCAACCCAAGTTCTAAACTTTTTAATTTTTCTTTTATTTTAATTTTTAGAGTATTTTTATTTTTATTAATCTTTTTTTTTTTACTTTGTTTTGTTTTGTAGTGACTACTCACCCAACTTGGACAAGCATGATGAAGTCTAAGAGAAAAACTAAAGATTCTCCTATGTTGCTTTCATCAATAGGGTAGTTTTCTTGTTCTTACTCTTTTTATTTCTAAACATTGAGGACAATGTTTGTTTTAAGTTTGGGGGTGTGTCTCTTTAGATTTATTTTAGTTTGTATGATTGTCTAATTTTATTATTAGGAGTCTAAAAAAAATACATTTTTTTTTTTGTTTTTGCTTGAGATATATTACACTTAGTATGATGAAATCTTTATCCAATGATGAATTTTAGTTATTGATTTATCTTGATTCGTGGGAAAACATAAGCATGAGAAGAATTTGTGTTAAATTCTTTTGTTAGTTTCATGTTAGGATGTTATTTTCATCAATTGAGCACTTAATCTCTTGCTTAGGTTTGAATAGCTTATTTAAAGACTGATTATGTTAATGTGAATTGCAATTATGTCTAGAACCTAGAATTTGTTTGATTCTCTCTCAAGGTGAAATCTTAGACAACACTAAGTTGAGGAAGTGAGTTAGGCCATCTTTGGATCGTTTGAGCCTTTCAAGCTTACCTTTATATATGATTATCCTTAGTCTACCTCTTTGAGCCTAATTGATATATATCTTTTCTTTGATTGCCATATATTTTAGCCTAGCCAAATAAGAAAAACCATGATTAACCCTCACTACATAGGCATGTTATGATATTACAAGAAACAATTATGAGCAATGTCGAATTTAGGTGAAATAGTGGTGATATATAAAAAATAAAAATAAAAAAGGAGAATAAATTGGTGAAGCAAAAATAAAGTGTATTCAAAGAATGGAGAATGGAACTTGAGGAAAAGACTATGACTCTTGAAAAAAATCTTGAAAAAAAAAAATTTAAAGTGTCTATGGGTGACTTAAACCGAAATATATCTTTATCCTACCTTGACCTTAGCCTTACATTACAAGCTTAATAAAGACGTACTTGATCCTTGATGAAGTGTTAGTCTACATTAGTGGAGAGAGAGAGAGATGAAAAGCAAACATATGAGAATCTAGTACTAATTTGTATTTTTGCATTGGCATAAACTTATTTAGATTGCATGTGATGATTTGCAAAGAGATTATATATACACACACTGAAAATCCATTCAAGCATGAAGTTTACGATTGAATTGAATCATAGATTTGGATTATGTTTATGTTCTAACTTGAATCATGATTTTGAGATAACTTTTGAGGAAAATAAAGAAATCATTGTTTGAGTGCATTTATCTTGAGTTGTGTTTTGAGTCATTTTATTTACTTAGTTTGTTTAGTTTTGTTTTGCTCTAGGACTAGCAAAATATTAAGTTTGGGGGTGTGATAACTCTAGGAAATATAGTTATTTTGCCACCTTTTATGCTTTTGAATAGGCTAAGTCCTTGAGGATTTTATTAGGATTTGATTAGTTTTAGATTTTTTATATTTATTTTATCCATTTTATGTTTAAAAATATTTATTTAGTTTTTATTTATGTGTTTTTATAGGTCCAAGGTGATCTGGAGCTTCGAGGTGCAAAACGACCAAAATCGGTGCATTCCAATGAGCAGGCAGATTCGACCTCCGAAGCTTTTTTTAAGAAAACCTCGATATTGAAGACTTCAAATAAGAAAACTCTCTTCTTCACTTTTGAATCTGACTTCCATAACTTTCCAACGGTATAAGGCGCGTCAAAATTGGAATAGATTTTCCCAGTCAAAACAGCAGACAAAGTACGAGGAAAAAGCAAGACCAACCTGAAGCGGACAGAATGTTGGCGCCGCGGTGTTGACTAGTGATCAGTAAGTGTGAAAAAACATGAAAAATGCAACAAAAAAAAAAAAGCCTGATTTTTACCTTGTTGCTTGGGCACGAAGTTTGGGACTCTAGGAGGCCTTGGAAACTTTAAATAGGACTTTTTTAGGTCAAAATAAAGAGGGTTGGATACCTATAAACCTAATTCTCTCTCAAGAAGATATCCACCATCAACGTCTCTCAAGAAGATTCGAAGATTGAAGATTGAAGACTCAAGAACTGACAACTCTTAGTTTCTTCTTTTCTCTTCTTTATTTTTCTTGTGTAGTTGATGATGGTGAAACTATTTGAATATTTGTTTTCATTAATTATCATGAACTAAATCTCTTTTACTAGGATTTCAATGGAACTCAACACATAGTTTGAATTTACTTTCTCTCTCTAGCTTGATTTAATGGTTTGTTGAGTTGTTTGTTCATTCTTGTTCTTAATGCTTCTAATTGCTTAGCTACCAATTAGATTGATTTGTTAACCTAAATACAACTAGACATAGAGAGTTTAGTGTATTCAATAACATATGTTTCATATTCATTTATTAGGATGAATTGATCTGCAGGTTGGATAGAAATACACTTACTTGTCATGTGTAACCATTGTTAGAGCCTAAGCTTAATGAGTTCTTCTTTAATTCAATTATCATAGACATATAGTTAATTGGTTTGGAGGAATATTTTTATAAGACCATCGATAGATGCTTATAAATAGATTACAACTCTAGGTTAACAACTCAGGATCATTAATCAAGTGAAGAGGTAGAGAGAGATTCAAGCGAAGTGCTGAGGAAAGTTGTAATTCTAGGCTTTTATATAATTAATTGAATTCAATCTTTTTAATTGACTTGTTTTTTTTTTTTAGTTTATTTTAAGTTTGATTACCTTCTTTAATTATTTGTTTAGATAATATTAAGTTGTGTTAATTTTAGTACTTAACGGTTTTAATAACAATTCCTCGTGGGTTCGACACTCTACTTCTCATTATATTACTTGTTTGCGATACGTGCACTTGCGTAGTGAAATCTGACAACATTGACATCTCTTAGTTTTCTCTTTTCTCTTCTTTATTTTTCTTGTGTTGTTGATGATGGTGAAACTCTTTGAATATTTGTTTTCATTAATTATCATGAACTAAATTTTTTTTACTAGGATTTCAATGGAACTCAACATATAGTTTGAATTTACTTTCTCTCTCTAGCTTGATTTAATGGTTTTTGAGTTGTTTTTTCATTCTTGTTCTTAATGCTTCTAGTTGATTGGCCACCAATTAGATTGATTTGTTAACCTAAATACAACTTAGAAAAGGGAGTTTGGTGTTAGACATGGAATGAATGACACATGTTTCATATTCATTTATTAGGATGAGTTGATCTGCAGGTAAGATAGAAATATACTTACTTGTCATGTGTAACCATTGTTATAACCTAAGCTTAATGAGTTCTTTTTTAAAATCAATTTTCATAGTTGTTTAATTAATTGGTTAAGAAGGATATTTTTATAAGACTATCGGAATATCCTTATAAATAAGATAGAACTCTAGGTTAACAACTCAGGGTCATTAATCAAGTGAAGAACTTGAGAGAGATTCAAGCGAAGTGTTGAGGGAAGTTGTAATCCTAGGCTTTTACAATTAATTGTATTCATCTTTTTTAATTTATTTGCTTTAAGTATTAGTTTCTTTTAATTTAGTTTTTAATTACCATCTTTAATTAATTGTTTAGATAAGATTGAGTGTGTTAATTTTAGTATTTAGCAAATCTAGTGATAATTCCTTGTGGGATCGACACTTTAGTTTTCACTATATTACTTGTTACGATACGTGCACTTGCGTGGTGAAAAGCGACAACATGATCCAAGCTTTACAAGTTGCGGCATAAGAGGGAATTGAAGTGGGTTTGACTTTGTTTCATTAATTGACATGGCATGTGTGGGGCCATCCTAATTCATTAATTAATGTAGCAAGAGTGGGCTTGTTTTAATTCATTAAAACACATAGGCATGTGGGCCTATTTTATGTATTATGTCCAATAAGCTTGTGGGGTCTATCATTAATCTTGTTGGACCTATTTTAGTTATTATGTTTTGGGCTTGAGTTGTTCAGCCTGTTTTACTTAGTATTACTATGGTAGCCGACCAAGGCATATTAGGATGAGGATTTCTAGGTTTAGTCAACCTAGGCTTTAGTAGGGAGGCTATAAATACATTGTTCTAGTCGCCTATTTCATTAAGAATTAATCTATTTGAGTTGAATTTTATTCAAGTGAGTTTTTACTCTTTTTACTTCTTGACAGAACTTAGGAACTTATCAAAGAATTCTTTCTTTGTGGCGTTCAACCTATCAAACTTAGGTTCTAAAAACAAGCGTTCTTGGGGTCTAGCTAGCTTAGCTTATCTAGGTTCTTAGAACAAGATTTCTAAGGGTTTAAGTTTCCATTGCCTGAATCTTGGCTTTCTTGGGGTTAGGGTATTTTAATTTGTTAATGGGTTCAAAGGGTTTAACCCCACGGGTTCACATTACTTCTACCCTCAATTTGAAACAAATTCTCATAGAACCTGGAAAACATATTCATAATATCTTTCTCATGTTCAACCTAGTTCCCATTCTCATCCTTCAGCCTTAAAATCTTGTTACTCTGCCTTCTCTTTATGGTTTGTTGGTGGAAAAACTTGGTATTCTGGTCTCCATATTGTAACCAATTAACCCTTTATCTTTGGTGCCAATATTTTTCCTCATAGGACCAGACTCTGTGAAGTTCTTCTTTAAGTTCAGCCAACTCTCTTAACTCTTCAACTGTTTTTGCCTGACTTTGGATAAAAGCTATTTGCTACATTATCTCTTCAATCTTTTTTCTGTTATTTGGGAACTCCTCCTTACTCCACAGCATCCTACACTGCTTCAGTTTTTGGACAAGTCTAATGGCATTCGACCCTTCACACTCCATCTGCCATCTTTTTTTAACCACAACTTCACATTGTTCCTTTTTTGTCCACATTGCTTCAAATTTGAATTTCTTAGCTCCTCTTCTATCCTTATAGTTTGAATTCACAAAAATTGGTGAATGATTTGATCCAATAGCTGGTAAATTAAATACCTGCGTATTGGGAAAAAGATCTCTCCATTTGCTGTTTATAAGGACTCTATCAAGCCTCTCCTTAATCACCATATTCTCCTTATTGCAAATCCAGGTGAACTTTTGGCCATTAAACTGAGCATCTATTAACTCACAATCCTCAAGCATGCTCCTGAAACATTCCATATTTCTTTTTATTTTCATTATCCCCCCTTTTTTCATGAAGCTCAAGTATATCATTAAAATCTCCCAGACAGATCCAAGGCCCTCTTACATTCTTGGCAATCCTCCTTAGCCTATCCCCTACCTTTTGCCTTTTTTTAAAGTCAGGATGACCATACACCCAAGTTGCTTTACACTCCTCCTTATTCTCGAACTTTATAGTAGTATCCACTATATTTTTTGAAACTTCATGGGTTCTTATTTCACATTTACCATTCCCCCATTAGAGCAAGCCCTCCTCCAATCCCTTCCGGATCCACAAAGTATCCTTCTTCAAACTTCAGCTTTCTTAAAAATAGTAGGTCTGGGTCATATTTTTTCTTAAGCTCCTTGAGAGCTTGAACTGTCAAGACTGGCCCAATACCTTGACAGTTCCATGAGATGGCTCTCAATTCTCCTAGGTGGTTGCTTTAGGCCAGCCACCAGCACCTTTCCTCTACATTTGTTCAAAGTTATTCTCCACTTCTACTGTCTCCTGGATAAACACTTGCACCAAGTTATTCTCGCCCCTCCTCTCCTTTAAACCTTTCCATGATCTCTTTCGGGGTTTACTGCTTGATTTTTTCTTCCTATATATTTGTCTCTTCCTATCAATGACATCATGTCCTTCATTTATACCTCCTTTTGCATCCTAAGTGGTACCAGTTTCACCTACCTCCATTTTCATTCTTTTCCCCTGCCATCCATCTCCATCTCCCCCTTAACATTTCTATATTCCTTTTCAGTTTCAGTTTTTCAAGCACATTAGTAATGCTTACCATAGCCATATTTTGTCCTCTATTGTTAGGACACCTACTAACACTTTCCCCATTTTCCTCTACTGGAAGCTCCACTATATACGGTAGCTTCCCACTCACTGTATTTCCCCCTTTATAACTATATTCTCCCTCTTCCCAGTGTGATTGTTCCTTTTTCCATGCTCTCCCTTATAACCCTCCAAACCAGTAAGGTAATAGCCCTTCCCTTCTACGTTTACCTCCCAGGCTATCGGATTATTTTTACAATCAAAAAGTTCCTGGATCAGGTTTTGTGTTTTTTAGATTGTTTTTTGGTTCTTTAGTGGGGTATGGTTTGATTGTGGGTTTTTGGTTTTACAAATATTGTGGTTGTTTCACAGTTTCATTAGCTGGGTATTCTTTTAGGGTTGTTTGGTTTGGTCTAAGGGTTCTTTCACAATTGTATAAGGTATTTTCAGTTTGTACAGTTTTACCTTCACCTCTGACCTCTTCTAGTAACTGCCACTGACTTGATGCATCCGCCTCTTTTCCTGTTTTTCCAATAACTGCCTCTTTTCTCGCCTTTTCTATAACCTCCTTAGTAACTAATTTGGTAACTACTCTCTAGTCTACTCTCACGTGCCTCTGCTCCTCATTTGTCTCACTCGCCGCTTTTGAGGTTGTTTCCTGCGAAGAAGCCTCCATTTGTAATCTCACACTCTTGATTTTTGCACCACCATCACCACTTCCCTTCCCCTTCCTTACATCTTCGACCACTCTTGCTGAGATGCTCTCAAGAAAGAGCCATACCTGGCATTGGAAGATCTGTTTCTCACCATTTTCTTTTCTTCCAAACATATTTTTTCACCATGGCCCAGCCTTCCACAGGTGAAACAGAAATCTAGATAGTTTCTCGTATTTTACATCTGCCTATATTCTCTCTGATCTCTCCCTAGGCACCCAGAACCCTTCTGTAAGAGGTTCTTTACAAGATATCTCCACTCTGACCCTCAAGAAACTTCTGTAAATGCCTCCTATACAGATTGGATCTTCTACATCGATTACTTCTCCCAAAATCCTCCCCACTTTCTCCGCATTCTTCTTTGAAAGGAGCTCAAGTGGCAGATTATGAATCTGGGCCCATAAGGATATTCTTGAGAAATCAATATCCTTGACTGCCATCTCCTTTGGCCATCTCTGTAATACCATACAGCAGCCCATAATTGACCAGGGGCTGTTATTCAGCACTGCCTTCAGCTTTTCCTCACAGTCGAAAGAAATTCCATACAGATTTTCACCTAAATCCCTAATCAATGCAACTTCTTTTATTGACCACGTACCTCTGAGAATCTCCATTACTCCTTTTTTATTGAGGATTTTTTCCGCCACTATCTTTTCGACCAGCGTTAATCTCGTCGCTACTTCCTCTCCTCTATCTCCTATTTCTAGTTCAATCTCTAGCTCCTCTATAACCTCTAAACGCCACCTATTCTTTGGTAGAATAGGACGATCTAGTACAATTTCCCCAAAATGGTTTTGATGATATGAACATCCAAAAATCGATGGAAACTAGACCTAGACTCGATTAGGAAAACCTAATGACAAAATCTAGACGAAACTCGCCTATACTTTTCAAGAATGTTAACCGAACTCACAAAACTAAGAAAACAAAATAATCAGAAAAGGAAAAAGAAAAAGAAAAACCACGAGAGATGAGAAGAAACTAGAGGTGCTTATGGGTTGAGCCGCGGCCCGATTCTTTTTAGATTTCCTTACCCAAACCCGGCTTGCCGGTCCATATTTACTGTTCATATATATTAAAAAATATTTTTTTTATTTTTCTATATATTTTTATAATTAAATTTAAAAGATATTATTTTTTTATTAAGTGAACAGTAATCCGGGTCGGGCCGGCCCGAATTACTAAAATACCTGCCCAGACCCGGCCCAATACGGGTTGCTTGGCCTATGAGCAAGTCTAGAAAAAACTCGATAAAACTGAGAAAAACTCAGAGAACTCTCAGAGAAAAAACCAGGAGTACTAAAATGTATATATTTGACTACCTAATTTTTATATGATCTAATCGCCTTCAGATGAAGGTTGGGTATCTCCCACTAATGCTAAATTATTTTCTCCATCACTATGTACCTCTTATTAACTTTTCAAGGTGTTAGGGCTTCCATTTCATTTTATTCTCCTTGATTTCTTGATTTTAGCTTTACTTCTTTGTTGTGCTGAACATCTTTTTGCACAAAGTGCGCAACCGCCAAATAACTACCACTATGTTAGATTTTCTCTAGCCAAGGTTAAGTGCCATAAAGCCTTGTTCGAATTGGATTTTCTAGGCTTCATGTGTGGAGCTCAGTCAATGTAGTTATGGACTCTTTCTCATACAAACACGTATTAATCCAATACTTATTGGGCCTTTAACAATTTGGGCTTCTATCAAGACTCATTAACCTCAATTGACTAATTAATTTATTAATTAATCAATTTCAAACTAATTATCATTGATTATTAAAATTGAATTTGGCTTAATTTAAACTTTTATGGTTAAATTCTTTAGCCCAATTTTATGAATTATTTTTTATCTTAACAATATTCAATCTAGAATTCCACCTTGGAGATCCGGTTCAATTCCAACCCATACTACTAACAAATCAACTCTTTGAGCCCATATTCATGTAGATCGTTCACGTCAAATAAATTAAAATGTTTTATTATTTGTTCGATATAAAAAAATTTCAATCGTTAAATATATCAAAAAGACGATATTTTCGATCAACATGATATAAATATCAGATCGATTCTAAACTTTATGTGCACAACGAGTGCAATTATATTGCTAAATCAAGTGATTGATTTATTAAAATATCAATCGTACACAAAATTATAAAAACATGTAAAATTAATTAATATTATACGAATGTGAATTGATCCCTTTTCATATATATATATATATATATATATATATATATATATATATCATGATGTCATAAGGATAAAAGCACGTCACATAGATGTATGGTAATGATAAGACTATCTTAATATGTTATACAAAAAACAAGATATATAATTCTAAGATTGTCACGAAAATGAAATTTTTGTATTTCGTTGTTAGTGTTAGATTTTTAATTTCATTGATCAAGATTTAATTGCTGACAATTTTAAATATAAGAAATAGGTTATGAGATGTAATGTTGAAAAAATAGAACTTATTTGACTAATTAAACTAGTTGAACCAAAAATCAGTGACATGTTTAGTTCTATTAGAGGTATCAAATTGTTGAAAAATTAAACAAGTCAACTTTTTAATAATGTGTATTTCATTCTCATAATTTACTTTATATAACAATTTAAATCTAAATTCATTTTATCAAATTTCATCATCTCCCAATTTATATAATAAATTAAATTCAAATCCACTTTAATAAAAATATTGTAGTTATAAAAAAGTTTAATATTGTCTTTATCAATGTGCATTTGTGTTTGATTTTATTTTTAGCATTAAACCATCTCCATTTAATGATTTTAACGCGTATCATAAGCATTCATTAACATTTACTTATTTGTAATACGAAGGCAGACCATGATTTTTTTTTTTTATAATTAGATAAATGCTCGCGTCTCTCTGGGCATGTTATTGAATTTGAATTGATATTTTATAATAAATTTGAATGATAAAAAAGTAAGAGGGGTCAAGATAATTTTAAAAAAATAATAATTTCTATCCTTATACGACACTTGATATAAAATTGAGAGTTATTCGAATATGATCAATTAGATCCGGCAATTTCAGACATAACATAATTAACGATACACACATAACATGAGAAAAATAATTAAAACACGACATGACACAAAAAATAACATGAACACGAAATAAATACACGAATATGTCAAAATCTATATAAAACGAATTATTAACGTGTCAAAATTTATATAAATATATATAATACATTGAATACGATTATAACAAAAAAAACAACACAAATATGACGACGTGCTACATAAATTTGGGAGTTATTTGAATAGTGTCAATTAGACTTGACAAATTTCGGATACAATCTCATTATACAACACGAACACAACATGAAAAAATAATTAAAATACGAAACGAAAAATAACATGAACACGACAAAAATATACGAATGGGTCAAAATCTACATAAAATGAATTATTAACGTGTAAAAATTTATATAACTTTATAATACTTTAAGCACACGATAAAATAACACGAACATGTTACAGACGTACAATTTTTTTTTCTAAATTGAATCATTATTACAAATTATGCAAAATATGGGATGAATTGGGACACGACAAGAGCACACACAATTTTCTCTAAATTGAATCACCATAACAAACTATGTAAAATATTTGGATGAATTGAAACATGACATGAATACATGAAAAAAATAATTAAAATACGGCACGACACGAAAATAACATGAACATAACACAAATATATGAACGTGTTAAAATCTACATAAAATGAATTATTAACATGTAAAAAAATCTATAAATTTATAATATTTTAAACAAACAAAAAATAACACGAACACAATTTTTTCTCCTTTTTTTTTTCCTTTCTTTTTTTTTCCTTTATTTCCTTCTTAATCAAAAATAAAATAAAATACCCAAACTATCCCCCAAACCCCTCTAATACCCATGCTTAGTTGTCAACTAAGCATGGTTTCAAAATTTCAAATTCTTGCCTCTCATGCTTGCTTGTGATTACTTTTAATGTTTGTAATAGATTCAGTAAGAGGTATCTCCAAATTTTGTCTAATCTTTTTTCGAAGACTATAAGGTGAGTTTGGATGAAATTTTTTGAAAATTTTGAAATTTTGTAATTAAAATTGGAAAAAAATAAAAAATACGTAGAAAAGAGAAATATAGCAAATGGTGATATCTTATTAAAAAGTCAAAAAATCTAACAAATTTCACCTCAAAAAATGAAATTTGAAAAGAAAATTTGAGACCTCTAAAAACTCTTTTTCAAAATCTAAGAATTTTGATAACTCTAATTTTTATTTTATCAAATAAGATAATTTTATTTTAAAAATTTGAAAATCTTTCTACAGATGAATTCTGCTTTCAAATCTCTCTCCCGAACAGACCTAAGAGTTCGTTTGGACGAACAAATTTATAATTTTGAAGAAATTTGAAATAAAAGTATTTTAAAATGCTGATTCAAAATGCTAGTATTTATAATTATTTTGTTTGGATAAATCATTTTTAAAAGGAAATTTTGACTATTGAAATTTCATTAGATAAAAAATAATTATAAAGAAGAATAATGATATTAAAAATGAAAAATACATATATGTATAAAAAAAAATGCAATATGGGGATATCTTTGGATTTGTAAAAATTCATAGATATTATTAATAATATAAAAAATAAAAAATATATATTAGAGTTATATAAAATGATATTTTGTTTTTTAAGTTTTGTATTTTATAATGGATCATGTAAGGGTAAAATGAGAGGAGATTTGAAGAAATTTCGAAAAATCATCTTTTTAAGTGAAATTTTAATAAAAAATTTGAGATGTTTAAATTTCCTCTTAAAATTTTTTTCAAAATTTTGAAATTCTCATTTAATTTTATTCAAACAAAAAAAAAAAAATCAATTTTGAACTTTCAAAAATCTCAATTCAAATGAAATTCTTTTCCAAATACCCCGTCCAAACACGTCTTAAAATTTCAAATGATAACTATCGGCAATATGAATTGATACGTCCGTTGTCTTTGGATTTAACTAAGTTGAAAAGGAATTGGTGAAAATGATACCTCTTTAAAAGGAAGGAAATGAATGCACTCAAAATTAGAGTATAAAAAGATTGCGATTTAGAGATTTGACTTTTGAGTACAAAATGAAACAGAGGTATCGGGGTGTGACGTCCTTGATGAATTATGAATGATGAATTGATGATGGGTTTGGTTTGGTTTGGTTTGCAAGTAATTTAATTGGGCAGTTGGTACAATAGGTGTTGGCTTGCTATGGTTCATGCATCCTTCCGGCTTTTGATTCATCATTTCATTTTGTAGATAATATATATATATATATATATATATATATATATATATATGTGAGCTGCGCTGACTCAGCCACTGCCCCTCCCTTTGTCCCTTTTTGGATCGAAACTCTCAAGAAACATCCATGCCATACGTTTATTTGGTTAAATTTTGGAAGCCATCCTTCTACTTATGTAAAATGTGATTTAGTCCCTATATCATAATTTATCAAAATTGAAATCCTTATACATCAATTTTTCAACCCATGTCTTCATTTGCTCTTTCTTGCACAAATAATTGATTTTTGGCTATGGATTTCATGGGAAAGGAAAGGAAAAGTGGTAAAAATTTGAGATTTCGATGAAAATTCGAAACTTTAAAGAGAAATAATGGTTTCACATAATGGGTTTAAAAAAATATTGTTTTTGAAGTGAAAAATTAAGATCAATTTGAGCATGAATTTAGTTAACGTTTCAAATTCATATCTTCAGTTGCTCTTTTTTGCACAAGTAATTAGTTTTTGGCTATGGATTTCATGTCAAAGCAACAAGAAGTGGTAAAAATTGAAGATTTCGACGAACAATTAAAGAGAAATAATGGATTCAAAAAATGAGTTTAAGAAAATATTGTTCTCAAAGTGAATAAATCGGGATTTGAAATAGAGGTGGCAATTGGGCGGGTTCGGGCGGGTTCGGGTCGGGTTCATTCGGGTTCGGGTTTATTCGGGTTCGGACTCATTCGGGTTCGGGTCCATTCGGGTTCGGGCTCATTCGGGTTCGGGCTCATTCGGGTTCGGGCCCATTCGGGTTCGGGCCCATTCGGGTTCGGGCTCATTCGGGTTCGGGCCCATTCGGGTTCGGGTTCGGTCTGGATTCGGGTTCGATCTGGGTACGGGTATGTTTTACATTATTTTATTTTATATTAGATGTAATCATTTTTACGTAATTTAAATATTTATATCTAAAAACAAATTATTAATTTATTATTATTTTTATTTTTATACTTTTGCTATTATATGATATTTTTAATTATATTTATTTTTTAAAATTAATATTTGTTAGCACCAAAAGAATAAGAAATTAATTTGTTATATAAAATCAAATTTTGAAATAATTTATTATAAAAAATATGATATATTATAAATTAATATATTGATATTTAAAATAATTGATTTGATGAGCTCGAATTTCAAAATATAAATACATTATAATTTATATTCACTATAAAATAAAAAACTTTTAAAAATAAATCCTGGCCTTCATCTATTCGTTTATATACTTATAAAATGCAAAAAATTTATGCTTATAGTCAAAATATATATATATATATATCGAGTACTTATATTTTTTTCATCAGTATAAAGTATAAATTATAAAGTAGTACTAAAAAATATAATTTATATTTAAATTATACGTAATAAATATATAATTAATATGCTTATTTATTAATATATAATAAATATACCAAAAAACCAAAAGGCCATAAAACCCAAAACCCCATTAAATCCACCCGCTAAAATAAAATCACATGAAAGCCATAATCCAATTAAACCCACCCACCCTAACCTAACCGCATAAGTATAACTAGAGCTGCTTATGGGCCGGGCCGCGGCCCAGTTTTTTTTTTTATTTTCTCTGCCCAGGCCTGGCCCTGGGTCGGCCCGGCCCGCCCGTTTAGGCCCGAAACACTGTTCATTGGAATAAAAAAATAATTTTTTTATTATTTTTTATTTTTTTATAATTAAAATTAAATAAAATAATATTATAATAAAAATTACTGTTCCGGGCCGGGCCGGCCCGGAACACAAAATATCCTGCCCAGGCCCAGCCCGTGAGCAGGTCTAAGTATAACCCAAAAGGCCAAAATAATTGAATTATTGTCAATTTTTTTACCCTTATAGATTAATTGAATTATTGTCAAATTTTTTTTCACATCTTTAAAATTTTCAAGAATTTAAAATATTTAGATTGTAAATTCATCATGATATGAGACGTTAAAGTTATAACTTATAAGTACAAAATATAATTTACTTTTTGATAAAATTATTATTTCATCATATATATATATATATATATATATAATATTAAATTTTAATTAAATTATTAAAAAAAATTAGAATAAAATTAATAATTAAAGTTATTGCTTTGTAAAAAAAAATAATTGCAATTTGTTTATTTTTATTTTTAGTATTAAATTCGGGTTCGGGCCGGTCTCGGGTTCGGGTCCATTCGGGTTCGGGCTCATTCGGGTTCGGGCTCATTCGGGTTCGGGCTCATTCGGGTTCGGGCCCATTCGGGTTCGGGTCCATTCGGGTTCGGGTCCATTCGGGTTCGGGTCCATTCGGGTTCGGGCCCATTCGGGTTCGGGCCCATTCGGGTTCGGGTCCATTCGGGTTCGGGCTTTTTCGGGTTCGGGTTTTTGACTTTTTGGTCAAATCGGGTTTGGGCGGGTTCGGGTTCGGGTTTTCCTGGACGGGTTTTCGGGTTCGGGTTCATTTTGCCACCTCTAATTTGAAATGATCTTATGCATCGCTAGCTTTTGGGTTCTTGAAAATGAATGGATGAAATTGTTAGTTTTTAAAGAGTTTTCTTTTCTTGTTTTCCAAGATTCATCTTCATGGCATTTTGAACTAACAATAATGAAGTAAAATGTAAGGGTGGAAGAAAAAGAAAGAGAGACCCAACAATAGAGGGTGGATAAGTTTGATACAGCTTTGTGTATTGTGTTGATAACAGATAATGTGGATAAATTTACTAAAACAAAAAAGGGACAAGGCTAATAAGAGAGAGAGCAAGTGCGGAAGAGAGAACTGAGAGAAGGATCGTTGGATCTGGTGCAATTCTCCAGATAGACGATCATGATTGTAATTTTTAGTTTGCTTTTTTGAGTTTTTCTTTTTGAAAAAATAAAAAATAAAAATTAATACAACATATGTGATTAAAAATCCAAGTTAGATTTTAAAATTTCACGAAAATGTCAAGTTAGCATGGCCAACAACATATTAGCAAAATCAATGCATACATCAGCAAATTTAATCGAACAAAATTAACAATGTTAATGATTGAATTAAATTTGACAATCTATAAAAATAAAGGGATTTGATTTATACAAATAAATTTATAGGAATAAATCTGTTATTTCACATAAGTAGAGGGATTGCTTGTATAATTTGACCCCTTTGTTTATTTATTTTATTTTCTTTGTCTTTTCTATTTTCTGAATTTAATTTAAAAGAGTGCAGGCAACGCCTCCTTTCACTATCATTGTATCACTATTTCTGTTTATCACAACTTGGAAATGGAATCTCCCTCGCACCACCACCCTTTTGTCTTTTTTCACGTTTCTGCTCAGCTGCTGCCTCCACCCTACGCCTACGGATATTGAAATGTGATTGGCTGAAGAAGGCCTAACCTAACACCTTCGAATCGATAACTACACGTTGGACACATGTGTAAATATTTCTTTTTCTTTTCTTTGGATTTTTTTTTATGACAATTTTCTTTGGATTTTTATTTTACTTCTTTTGTTGTGTAAATCTCTTTTTCAACAAAGTTCGGAAAACGTAGAGTGCTTCATCTTTCAAATTAATATGCAGATATTAAGAAGGGTTAAGATGTTTCAGAATTTTTTTTTTTTTTTTTTTAATGATTTGATATTTATAAAAAGAATTAACGATTAGGTCTTTTAATTTGTATTTGTGGATTATTTTATCCCACACACTTAACTCTATTAACAAAAAAGATGACGACAGTCAATGACAACACACCAACTATCTCAACTGTCACGTGTCTATAAAAATATCACATCATTTTTATTTTTGAAATTAAAATAAAGAATTTGGAAGAAAGAAAATGAGGAGAGAAAGGAAAGGGAGAGAGAGAGAGAGAGCTTCTTTTTCTTTTTTAAATTTTAAAGTTTTGTATTTTAATTTTAGAAATTTGTAATTCAAAAAATTTAAAAAGAAAAATTATTTTTATTATTTATTTTTCTGAAACTTTTTAATTCAGTAATATTTTTTTAAAAAGTTATTTTTTATTTTTTTGAAGTTTTTAATTCAAAAAAAATTTTAAAATGAGTTTTTTATATTTTATGATTTCTTTAATTTTATGAAAATTTGTATTTAATTAAAAAAATTAAAATATTTAAAATATTTAAAAGAAAAAATATTTTTTTTATCATTGTTTTGTTGACGTGACGTTTCTTTGATATATGAGTTGGTATTGCATTGACACTTACGATTTATTATTGGTTATTTAAGTCATGTTAGCAATTTGATTAACGAAATTAAAGATAGAGAAAAAATGTTTAATGAAATACAAATTGAATTACATAATCGTGAATTTATTTCTATAAATCGTAAAAAAGATATAGTTCAAACGTGAAATTACATATTAATTCTATTAAAAATTGTCACTCTCATTAATTACTTATGATGATAAGTCATCCATAAACTCCAACTCAAGATCACTTACTATTGTATTGATATTGACATCTTTATTAATTGGGTGATAAGCATTCTACTTACCTTTTACTACTTCATTAATTAAGGAACCATAACTATAGGCTTAATAGCTAATCGAATTAAGTAGGCTTTTTTATTATTGGTTTGCCATTTTGATTAAGTCCATTGTATCTTGTAATGTAAGTATATGCTTTTAATTTTATTTTTTTTATTTATAAAGGCAAACTGCCAAGTTGTTTGATTAAGTTACTAAAATTTGAAACATTTATCATTATGTATCAAATCTAAAGCATAGTTTGTAAACCATAAAGATAAATTTAAGCTATTCTCAGTTTTTTTCATTATATTAGCTCAAAAAGAAAAGGAAAAATAATTTATGTATCAAGCTGTTCTTTTTATTTTTTTTATAAATAAATACAAATAAAAATAATATTAATTTGGAAAAATATAAATATTTATTTACTTTAATTTTATAAATTATTTTTACTTTTTTCGTTTCTTCCCTTTTTGTCTTTTCTCTTCTTTATTTATAAATAAATACTAAAAAATAAATAATAATTTATATTATAATTTAAATAAATTTTATAATATTTAAATAATAATTTATAAAAAATATAAAATTATTTATTTACATTAATTTTATAAAAAAATACTTTTAATTTGTTTCTTTCTTCTCTTTTTCTTTTTTTCTTTTCTCTTCTTTATAAATAAATACAAAAAAAAAAATTATATTATAATTTAAAATAATTTTAGAAAAATTGCAGTCTCTAAATAGATGTAAAATAATTTTCACATATTACACCGTAAACAACGAGGAGAAGAAGAAGCAAAGTTCCTATTGAAAAAAATTTCCTTAGTTAATAAGCTGTTATGAGCTACTAACCATAATAAATGCTTCACAAGAGGGAACATCAAGTTTTCATATGTAAGTAAAAGAAAAAAGCTTTTGTTACTTATTCAAGCTGTAGTTACTTTTTTTATCAACCAGAAAATCTAAAAGAAAAGCTTTTTTTTTTGGATAAGTAAGTGTTTTATTTATCCAGAAAGCAGTTAAACTGCTACATCCAACATCATGTGCAACATGTACTTAAAGCTATACATACTTAAACAATACTTGAACAAAACTTAAGACCACTAATCAATCAGGGAACAATAGCAACATACTTCAGCAATACTTAAAGCTATACCAGAATGGACAAAGATCCTAGGAAAAAAGAGACAGTCCCCAGTCTGCATCCAATCTTCGGTTCACTTCATCAGGACTAATGTTCTTGAGCCCCAACAATCGCATTCTGATGATCTCTTTTATCTGCTCAATGATGGCTCCTTGTGTGGATTGAAGGCGATTAAAACACCTATTATTTCTCTCCCTCCAGATCGAGTAAAGAAAGGCACTCCATGATAAACGCAAAATAACAGAAATGAGAGTTTTTCCTCTGATTCTGTTTACTGCCCATTGCAGCTCTGCTTGCCAGCTCCTTATGCTTCTATGAAGTTGACATAAGCATAGTATATGCCCCCAGATTTCCTTTGAATAGTCACATTCGAAAAATATATGATTCCGGGTTTCTTGCTCAGTTTGACATAGCTCACATTTGCCATCCACCTCCATGCCCCATGACATCAATCTGTTCTTTGTAGGCAGTTTGTCCAATATAGCCATCCAAGCTACGAGTGCATGTTTAGGAATATGAAATGGAAACCAGATCAGTTTATCCCACTCCACCTTGTCCTGCCTAGGCCTGAGATCATTCCAGACCTTAGCCACCATAAATCTGTTCCCAGGGAACTTCCAAGTTAGAGCACCATTCTGGTTGGAGGTAAACCTCAAAGCCAAAGCCCTCAGCTGAAGCATTTTACGCCATGTCCAGCTGCTTCCTGGGGAAGGTTGAACCTGCCACACTGTTCTTCCTTTCAGCAAAGCTTTAATCATATGTAAGTACTTTAAGTTTTTGCACACTATAGCTATTAACAATATCTAAAAACTTTGACCAACTCTATTGACAAAGGAAAAGGAAAACGAAAACGAAATTAAAGGAAGAAAACCCCCATTAAACAATATCAATTTGTCTCTCTTTCCAATTATCCCCTTTATTACTTTAATTTTTTTTTTTTAAAAAATAGTTTCTATTTTCAAGCCGAGCAAAGAGAGAATCTTGATTCTTGTATACAAAACAAGAGAAAAAACGCATTGTTGGAAATATTTTGTATATTTATAAAAATTTTGTTAAAATATTTTTTTGGAACAATTAAATAGCATATTCTTAAAGTAGAATATTAAAGAACTTACTTGTAGAAGAAAAAAATAAAGTATAGAAAACTTAACGTTGTTACTAAGGATTGAACCCTTTTTCCTTAAGGCGAAATTTTCCGTCACTTGGTGCACACGGATTCAATGCAATTGCCTCCCAGGAATTCAACAACACCACTTTGAAAAGTTGCACACCTTTTCAAAGTCCACGAACTTAAGAAATTTGACTCAATTTTCTCTTTACAATGATAGATTCCTAAGCTTTAGAGTAGAAAGAACAAAGGAAGAAAAGAGCTTTTAGAATTGTTAAACTAATTACTGAATTTCTTGTTGAATGGTTGAATAAGATTCTCATAATCACAAAGCTCCTATTTATTTAGGACTCTAAAAACCTAAACATTAATTATCCAAATGAATGTAGATGATACATGAATGCACATTAATTATGATGAATATACATAGTACATGAATGACATAAATTAAGTTCATGAATTATGAAATTCATGAACAAACCATAAATAATGTATTTGAATCATGCACTATATAAAAAGATCAATTTTACATTCCGATGTTTGATTTCAAACCTAATTCCAACACGCATCAACAAGGAAAAAAAAATGACAGATTTGTCTAAAGGCTAGAGAAGAAACTCCTTTTTGGTGAATATTCTTGGAATTGTATCTTAACAATATTGTAATTTACATACCTGCCTCATGTATTAAAAGATTAGATTAGATTAGATTTTTTATTTGATTTTATTTTTTGGCCATAACAAAGGCCTCAAGGGGCCTGAATAAGTGAATATATAACAAAAGCAATCAAAAACCAGTTGCCGGCTATCATCCCGGATGCACATCAAAGTAAAGCATCATAATTCACTTCGATCATCAATGGAGGAGGTTTCCGCCATTGAAACTGTCGAGAGGAATAGTTTCATTAGAAAGAAAGAAAAAAAAAACACTCCAACAAAATTCTCATAGTCGTTGAACTACACGTTGAATTGGATCCCATTTCAAAGCTTCAAAAATAAATTGATTTAAAAAATAAAAATTATGTATTTCTAGTCATTGTCAGATTTGAGATTCTATACTGGAAACGATACTTTTTTTTTTAATTTAAGAAATCTAATTTTCTCATTATCAACAGCAAATTTACTGCTGAAGGAAAAGATAGAGAAGAATGTACAAAAGGAGATGAGGAAGAAAGAAAAGAAAAGAAAAAAAAGAAAAGAAAAAAAAAAAAAAAAAAACAAAAACAAAAATCCGAATCCAGACGGTCTGTACAAAACTCAACCACCTACACCTACTCCCGATCCCAAAGCTTTAATTAATTTAACCACAATACCCACCAAAAAATATCTAATTGGATATCCGGATCGGTTCGCGTCGGGTGGGTTCAATTCTCGGATGCCGGATGCTTAAGCAGAAACGGATGATCTAAAAGCTGAGAGGCTGTCCACCTCTTACTAGACTCCTTCTGCAAGCAACACTCAATGAAACTCCGGAACTCATCGGAAGCATCCGATGGCAAGGTAGGTGGTTCCCCGAAGCAAATTGCACACATCAGGGTGGCCCAGTCGGGTCTTTGACCCGGTGGCAGAAATGGAAAGTGACCCACATAAAGTTCCATCAAAGTAAGCCCCAAGCTCCATATATCCCCAAGATACCCATCGTAATTACCTCCATAAGTATCGGGATCAAACCTCTCGGGACTCATATAAGCGCAGGTTCCCACGTAAGAGTTGCATGCATCCAACGTCCGAGACATAATCTTGCTAACTCCAAAATCAGCTATTTTCACTTCCATGTTCTTGTTCACCAACAGATTCGAAGGCTTGAGGTCTCGGTGAATGATTTTATGGGCATGCAAGTAACTCAATCCTTTGAGAATCTGCCTGGTTATATGAGCAAGTTCAGGCTCTGAGAAGGTGCCGTTGTTACGAAGAAGGGTATCCAAAGTGCCGGCGTCCATGTACTCCATTAGAATCGCAATATCCCCCGAAGGCTTCTCGTATGTTCCATAGCAACGAACGATGTGAGGGGAATCGGTCTGTCGTAGAATATCCATCTCTCTGAAAACTTGTCTACGAACAGTCTGGTCACCGTCGCCGTGAACCACTTTCAGGGCGTAAATCTTAGAGGAGCGTTTGTGTTGGACTTTGTATACTGTGCCGCCGTTTCCGTGGCCAAGGACTTCGAGCCTCTCGAGCTCCGCTGCGGGGATGGTAACGGAAGCAGAAGCCGCTACGACGGTGGTTGTGGAGGCGGATGGAGGGAGGGGGAGAGGGAAGCGAGGACAACGATCGGAAACGTCAGGGAGCGGAAGGCGGAGATTAATCTGTCGGCGCTCACGAACTACTGCCATGTGAAGGAAAGGTAGGCTTTCGGAGAAGTTTAGGTTTTGGGCGATAAGATATGACTGGAAGGAAAATAAGGCATTATATATATATATATATATATATATATATATATATATATATATATAAAGTAAAGAGAGTCGGCTGGTGGGGAGGGGAAGGTTAGGAAGGTGAAAGGATAGAGAGGGAGAAGTGGGGTGGGGTCCAAGTTTTTCATTTATGGGTGAATGTTGGCGATTATATGTATATATATTTAGATTTATGTACGTGTATCATATTCGTGTTTTTTTATATTTAATTTATTTTATATTAATATAAATTTTAATATATTAATAATTTATGTTATATATATTTTGATATATTTATATATTTGTATCGTTTTTGTATTTTTTAATTATATTTTTATAATAATATCGTGTTTAATATTATCAATATTATCTTGTTTAGATATATATTTTAAATTATTTTATTTCAGTGGGACTGTGGGAGTGGGGGTTGTTAATTCTTATATTTGCATGTGACTTAAATGAGTAAAATAATGGTAAAATTCAATTCACGAAATATTGAAAGTGAAAAAAAATAAATCTTACATTTTCCACTATACAAGTGAAATACTTTTTAGTCAAGCATATAGGCTTGAGAGTCAAGTTTGGTACTTACATATAACACCAAAAATGTTAAAAGCTTTTTTTTTCCTAAAATAATAATAATTTTTTTTAAAATTTATTATTTTATTTAAGTAAATTTTTATCTTAATTTTTAATTTATATTCAAATAAATTATTAATATTTAATTTATATTTAAATAAATGTTAATATAAATCAATATTTAATTTGAAATAAAAGTTTATTTTGGTAAAAATTAAAAATAAACGTTTATTTAATTACAATAAAAATATAAGATTTACTTTTAAAAAATGAAATTATTTAGGAATTTTTTAATATTTTAACTTTTTTTTCTAATTTTGTATTTTATAGAATTGATAGTTTTATTATATTCTTTTTTTAATTATATTTCTTACTCTACCAAAATAATTTATTCCCCCCAGGACAAATCCAAAAAATGGGTTCAGTTTAGGATTTTTGTTTTTTTGTGCATTAGTATGGATCTACTTATTAAGGAATAATTATGGTAAATTTTATTAAAATATAAAGATAGTTTAGAAAAACTTTATCAAACTATAAAATATAAAGCGCAAATTTTCATTTACTTCATATGAATATTTTTAGTGTTATTATAGGCTTAAATATTAAGTACATAGTCAAGTTGTATGAATTCTATTTAGTTATTGACATAAATTTTTCCTTTTGCTTTAGAAAAAAATTTAAAGAAAAAACATATATAAAAAAAAAAAAAACTTGGATTCAAAAACAAAGGTGAAGAATTAAAATATTTTAGAATTCTATGGAGAAATCTTCGTTTTACAATTATTTGTTAGTAAATAAACATATTTAATTTGCATTCTGACTTAACAATTTAAGTCTTTTGATTGCATGGTTTTTGAAATGATATTAATTGATCAAAAATGTGTATCCTAACTATTTCTATGTACTAAATAAATAATTTTTGTCCATATTTTATTTAGATTTACATTGCTCAATGACTTAATTTGTAAAAAAAAAAAAAAAAAAACAATCTATGTAAATATCACTTAGTTTAAACTTTGAAAAGTGGCTTCTTACATCAATTTTTTTTAAAGCTTTAATTTCTTTTAATTATGATAAAAGGATATTTTTCCTAATTCGGTGGGGGTGAAATTAATATTTAAAAAAAAATAAAAATAAAGCTTTGTATGATAAGTGCTTTTTCGTTTTACCTTTTTTTTTTGGTAAAAAAATAAATAAAATACAAATAGAAAAAAAAAATTATCTATAAAAGATTCAAACCGAACCTAAACTATATTAAAACATTTCAAGATACTAGTATATGATCACATGCGTTGCGCGTGAATATGTCATTAATGTATTTTTATATAATATTTATAAGTACAAATTATGAAAACTATTTCCAATTGATATTAACATAAAAAATTTATAAGATTGAGAAAATAAAACAAAATCATACCAAATAATTAATTGATTTATCCAAAAAAATTTAAAAGAATATTTACTCGTGTAAAAGGATAAAGATACTAATATATGATCACACATGTGTTGCACATGAATATGTCATTAGTATATTTTTATACAAAATTTATAAGTATAAACTATGATAACTATTTCCAATTGATATTAACTTACAAAAATTATAAGATTAAGAAAATAAAATAAAATCATACCAAAAAAAAAGTTAATTGATTTATCCAAAAAATTTAAAAGAATACTTACTCGTGTAAAAGGATAAAAATTAATAAACTTTAAATAAATAAATTATTATTTTGTTATGTATAAATATGTGCATGTTTAATAATGCAATTTTTCCTTAACGTGTTTATTATTGACAGAGTATGACAATATCAATGTATATATTTATAAAAAAAAAATCAATTTTATCAATAATCTAAAGTGTAATGCATTAGTTGTTTAGGTAAATTTAAAATACATCTTATAAAAAATTCAATAATTGTTAAATGATCTAATTAAAAAATTATTTGAAAAAAAGAAATTAAAAAATTAAAAATTGTTAAGAAGAAAATTGTAAAAACAAAATTACCTTTAATGAAAAAATATTTTCTTTCCTTTTTTCTCTTATTTTTAATTTTCTTTTTTAATTAAAAAATATTTTTTTCTGAAAATAAATTTTTTTAATTTTCACAAAAATAAATATTTAAATATTTATATTTTTTAATTGAAAAATTTTAAGAAATAATAAAATAATAAAAATTATATTTCTGAAATTAAATTTTTTATTTTTTAAAATTTTTTAAAAATAAATATTTTATTTTTTAAATTTATTTTAAATTTAATTAATTTATTTTTAAATTAAAAAATTAAATTAAAAAATAAGAGAAAAAGAGGAAGAAAAGGTTTTTTATGAAGATAATTTTGTTTTTACAATTTCTTTCTTAATAATTTTTAATCTTTTAAATTATTTTTTTATTAGATCATTTAATAACTATTGTATTATGGATAATATGTTTTTTAAATTTACCCTAGTTGTTTTGAATATTGGTGGGAATGGGATACAGGTCATACAATTGGGGAATTGCAATTATGTGTTCAACAGGGTTATCAATCTTCCTGCTCTTTTGATAATTGACTTGGGAATACCAAAGGCAACTTTTGAACCTTTCATTTCGATGTTTGATAAATTAATAATTTTAATTAATTAATAAAATTTTATAATCTCAACCGGGATTAATGTATTAAAATAATAATTTCTTTAAATGTATAAGATAATAAATTTTTATAATTCTTTAGATCCAATAAATATATAAATTAATAATTCTAAAAAAATAAAAAATACATAAAAGTTTATATAATATTATAAAAAAATTCCACTTAACGATTTTTACCTTCTCATTTAATTTTTTTTCTCAATTGATCATTATATTGAAATTTCAATGATAAATCTTAATTTTATTTATAATATAAAATATTAAATAATAAAAATAAGATAAACTTTAATTTATTTTTATTTATCAAATAAATTTATTTAATGAAAGTTTTTCAATAAATATGAGCTTAATCCAAATGATTCATCAATTTCTATTATGAGTTGAATTCTAATAAAGTTGAATTCAAATTTTAATATTTACAAAAAAAAAAAATTCTTTAATTTTCTCCGGAACTTGACTTCTTTTATAAAAAGAATAAAAATCTTTAAATGAAAATTTAAAGTGAAGTTTTTATTTATAAATTGAATACATTTTTAAAATAAAAAATATTTAAATTATAATGAACATATCAAAAGGAGTCTCGAAATCTGTATTTTTATATATTATAGTCATAGATAAGTGGGCGCATGCAATTGTCATTGCCCAAACCGAAATCCGTCCTTGATTCCCTCTATCCAATATTTAGGTACTAATTATTGGCTTAGCTCAGCACGAGTTAAGACAATTTTTTTTTTTAATTTTCATACTTTTATATTATATAAATGTACAATGATATTAACATATATTTAAAGGAAATAATAAGAATAATAAATTACGAAATTGGCTTTATTAGGAGCTACAAAGTCCAAAACAGCGTGCCAAAGCCTTATTTCTTTTTTAATTTCTTTTTTTTTCTTCTAAATTTTGTATCTTAGTTTGCTGCTAAGTTGCTTCGCGAATCAAGAATCTCGATGTTAGATGAATCCAAAACACAAGCATTTTCAGGGGAAAATAAACATGTGTCAACTAATTTTGTTATATATAAGGATTTTAAGTTATACAATACATAACTTTCTATTTTTTTATCAGGTTGTTATATTTTTTATTTATCGAATTATCGTTATTTTTAATTAATTTTTAAAATTCATTCGTTTTAAAATTAGTTGGGAAATCGTCATCCCCTACGACGATTTTTCAACGTAAATTTTTAAAAAAATTGAAAAAATATCAAGAAAAATCGTCATGGGGGTCGCGATTTCCCTTGATATTTTATTTTTTTATTTTTACATTTTTTTAGTTAAATTTTAACTTATAACTGTTTGAAAAAAAAATACAAATTCTTTTTAAAATTTTGTATTTTAAATTTAAAAATTGCAAACGGGTATAAAAAAAATTACCTTCTTTTGTTTTTTAATTTTTTAAAAATAATATAAGAGAATATTATAATTTTTTAATTTAAAAAAAGTAAAATTTATTATTTTAATTTTATACAAAATAATATTTTATTTCTTATTAAAATTTTATATAAAAATTTTATTTTTTATTTAAATTTAAATATAAAAAAACATTTTTTCTTAATTAAATTAGTTATAAATTAAAATTTGATTTCTTCTTTAAATTTTATATGTGAGATCTGTAACAAACGGGAATAAAAAAATACCTTGGTTTGTTTCTATTTTTTTTAAATATATATACAAAATTTTTATAATTTATTTAATTTTATAAAAAGTAAAATTTAATTTTTATTGAAATTTTATAAGAAATAAAATTTATTTTATTATTTTAATTTTATATAAAAAATAAAATTTTATTTCTTATTAAATTTTTAAAAAAATATTTCTTATTAAAATTTTATATAAAAAATATATTTCTTATTTAAATTTTATATAAAATAAATTTTTATTTCTTGTTTAAATTTTATATAAATTAAAATTTGATTTCTTATATTAAATTAAAACAAATTAAAAATTAATTTCTCATATTAAATTTATATAATTTTATGCTGCATAAAATATTAGAATTGGATTCCTTCTGCAATGGATGAGACTAATGATTTAGGGTTAGGGATAGGTTTGCAGAAAATATTGGAATTGGATTCCTTCTGCAATGGATGGGACTAATGATTTAGGGTTAGGGATAGGTTTCAGCTATTTTTCAGTCAATCAAATACTGCAAAAAATATTGGAATTGGATTCCTTCTGTAATGGATGAGACTATTGACCAGATTTAGGGCTAGGGTTTCAGCTATTTTTCAGTCAATCAAATGCTACAAAAAATATTGGAATTGGATTCTTTCTGCAATGGATGAGACTAATGATATTGGGTTAGAGATAGGTTTCAGCTATTTTCAGTCAATCAAATGCTGCAGAAAATATTGGAATTGGATTCCTTCTGCAATGGATGGGACTAATAATTTAGGGTTAGGGACAAGTTTCAGCTATTTTTCAGTCAATCAAATGCTGCAGAAAATATTGGAATTGGATTCTTTCTGCAATAGATGAGACTATTGGACAATTTGGTACAAAGGATGGGATTTATCATCAGTTTTTGCATTGAATGAGTTATCAGTTTTTCAATCAATTAACCCTAGCCAAAAAATGTGAATCAGATTCCATCCTGTCCAAAGGATGGGATTTGTCATCCGGTACAACACAATGAACCATTATAAATTCATAAAACTGATGAAGGTTTACAATACCTCCTACAACAGTTCTTCAATCAGATTTTTTCTGAGTACTAATACCTCCTCATTCTCATTCTTATTCTCATCCTTCTCTATTTCTTCTTTCTTTTGCTGAGTGATAATACCTCCATTCTCATCATTCTTAGTTTCATTACTAAACAAAATGAGCAACAGAGTGATCGCATTAGTCTACTATAATGGCCAAATTCATAATACTGACAAAGGTGCTTCCTATGATTGTGAACATCCTAAAAGCTTTCGTGTTGATGAAGACGTCACATTAGAGGAACCGAAACTGCAAATTCATACAAAAATTAAAGCTAGAAATAGCAAAAGAGTTTTAGAGATTAAGTATAGGCATCCTCTTTCAATTGGTGAATGATGTGTCTGATATAGAACATTTCCACTTGAAGATGAAGATGATGATGATGTCAAATACATGTTTTATGCTCACGAGACATTTGCAAATGTTGGTGTACTTGAGTTATATGCTGACATAGAGGATGTTCACGATGATTGTGGGCCTTCAAATGTTCGCACTACATAAAACTTTCCCACATAAGATGATGATTCTGGGTCATTCTATGTTCACACTACATACGACGTTCCCACAGAAGAAGTCGTTCCGCTATCTTAAGCTACAACGTTTCATAATTCATTAGTCTCACAAACAATTCCTATTGCCCTCGAAGATGAGCCAGTTGGTGTTGATCCTGTTCCGCCATGTGGAGTCCATGGTGAATATGTTGGTGACTTTAGTGAGAAGGAAGAGGATACTGAATTCGCAAGTGATGACAATTGTGATTCTAACCTAGACGTCATCACTGCTGAGATCAACACTCATGGAGATCTTCCCTCATATGAGGCTTCATCCCATATGCACACCCTGTATCTGGAGGCAATGCAACTGCCAGAATTTCCTGAGTATGCTCATACATTTGCTACGCCTCTGACTTTTGATCCATCGACAGTTGATCTGTGTGTTGGGTTACAATTTCCAATGAAAGAGGCTGTGCTTTTAGCTATTAAGCACTATAACATCAAAAACTCTGTAGATTACAGAGTAATTGAATCTGAGCGGACCAAATATTGTGCCAAATGTCTAATGTATGGGAAAGGGTGCACTTGGAGAATAAGGGCAACATTTATGAAGAGGAAACAGGCATGAGAGATTAGAACATATGAAGCGCCTCATACTTGCACATCGGGGAGGATTTCACAAGATCATTGCAAGTTAGATTCTAACATGATCTGTTCATACATTCTGTCATTGGTCCAAGCAAATCCGGAGATCTCCGTTTCAGTTTTGATCGCTGAGATGCGAATCCGGTATGGATACATCACCTCCTATAAGAAAGCGTGGAAAGCAAAGCAAAAGGCAATTGTTCGAGTTTTTGGCGATTGGGATAGATCGTACAATGAACTACCTAAATGGTTAGGTGCAACGCAACATTTCGTTCCTGGTACAATTGTGGAATTGCAAACGGTACCTGTATATCACGGTGATCGACTGGTCTAGGGTAAGAGATATTCCATTGACTCTTTTGGACATTCAAATCGTGCATTGAAGGGTATCCGTATTGTAAATCTATTTTGCAAATAGATGGTACTTTCTATTGTAAACCTATTGTGCAAATAGACGGTTCTTTCTATTGTAAACCTATTGTGAAAATACAAAGGAATATTATTGTTAGCTATTGCGCAAGATGAAAACCAAAACATACTACCAATTTCCTTTGCCATTGTGGAGGGTGAGACAACGGAGGCTTGGTCATTCTTTCTCACTAATTTGCGTAGACATGTGACAAAACAGCCTGACATGTGCTTGATGTTTGATCGACATGAAGCCATCAAAGCTGCGATCAGACGCGATGGTAGTGGATGGAATCCTCCACATGCATATTCAATGTACTGCATTCGACACATTGCAGCTAACTTTATGAAGAAGTTTAACAATAAGGAATTGCGTCGACACATTGTTAACATGGGTATGGAAAGTTATCATAGTTATTTGATCTCTTATATTTCCTTTAGTATATAAAATAATATTGAAATTCACAAGTCTTTTGCTTTTAATTTTATCAGGATACGAGTTGAGGCGACCGAATATTCATTTCATGTATGAGAATCTTCATGGAGAAAATGCAGAGGCGGCTAATTGGCTTGATAGGATCCCCAAGGAAAAGTGGGCCCAATCATATGATCAAGGAAGACATTATGGCCATATGACAACCAACCTAGCTGAATCTATCAATTTGGTGTTGAAGCGAACGCGTCATCTTCCCATTACTGCTTTAGTGCAATCAACTTATTATAGGTTGGCTGCACTTTTTGTTAAGATGGGGAACAAGCAAATTGCAATGATGGAGGGAGGGTACACATACTGTGAAATAGTCACACAGGCTATGCAAGAAAATCGCAGGAAAGCTAACTCCCAATTTGTTCGTAATTTTACACGAGCAAATCAATCTTTTCTGATTGAAGAGTTAGTTGATCCACAAGAGGGTGTTCCTGCAATGAAGTACAGAGTCAAGATTAGTGACATGTTGTGTGACTGTGGGAAGTTTCAAGCACAAAGGTTCCCTTGTTCACATGTAGTTGCTGCTTGTGCACATGTCCATGTAGATTGCATGCAATATGTGTACAATGTTTATAGACTGAAAACTATATTGAATGTTTATAGACATGAGTTCCAACCAGTTGGAAATGAAGGTTATTGGCCTCAATATGATGGTCCAGAAGTGTGTCCCAATCAAGAAATGCGGAGAAATCCACATGGTCGGCAAAAACCAAGTCGTATTCATAATGAAATGGACCTCAGGGAGAAAGGCCAAGCAAAATGTTGTGGATTATGCAGAAATGAAGGTCATAGCCGTCGAAAATATCCGCAACAATGTGGCACATCGGGGGAGAGTTGGCATCAATAATAAAGGAATTACATGTTTTCATAAACTGTAATATTTACTACTTATCATGTAATTTGGATTATGCAAGCTTTTTTCTACTTATCATGTAATTTGGATTATGCAAGTTTTTTTTTTTTTTTTCTACTTATCATGTAAGTTGGATTATGCAATTTTTTCTACTTAATATTTAATTAAGAAAATTAAAAACATTAACATTTTAGTTAGATTGATGCGGACAAAAAATTTAAAATAAATAACAAAATTAACATTTTAAAATATATATTCAATAATAAATAAGAAAATTAAAAATAACAATTAATTTCCCAACAAAATTAAAATAAATAACATGAAATGGAAAACATATAAGTTTAAATATTACAAATTTAAAATACATTACTCTCGTTATATTGATAAAACTATATTTATTCTAATTATTACGTGGTGTAGAGCAACAGTGTCGAGCTCTCCTAGTGCGTGGTGGTTGGACCCGTTGTTCAACCTCGTTAGTGGCAGGTATTCGTGGTCAACCACAATCTCTTGCTGTAACCGCCACTGGTTCCGATTGTATGTCATCCGTCATTTCTTCTGTATCAAAAATTTGAAACCCACTGCTGGAGGAGCTAACACCTAGTTCACCCATAAAGGGAACCTGACTATTAGATGGACCCACAAATGATCTACCATCAAATGCTGAAGCAGGGGTTCCAAACTGATACATTGATGTTAGATATGCTGAACTTGGACTTAGGATGGGGAGCTGGTCATTTAACCTCGTCATTGGCGGTGATGGTTGGTAACACTCATCAATGTCATGTCGAGGGTGACTGACGGAATAACGATGACTGGATGGTACTCCATGATATTGTTCAGGTTCAAGATGACTAAATGACATTCTCGGTGCAGTGAACTCCGATGATGACGGTTGACGCGTCCGCCCACGTTGTCGTCTAGGTCTAGGAGCTTCCATATCCTGTGTAGGAGGGACTGGAGTTGAAGTTCGTCCGGTAAATGGCATACTCCTAACATCCTCACACACCGACGGTGGATAAACAAAAGACCGACCTTCATTTTTATCCCATCCTATGTAATCATCAGATGGGTTGAAATTATTTCCAACAATCGGATAACCTGTCGGAATTCGTTGAGAACGTATGTTCCACCAATGGATCCAATGTTCATGCTTCGCAGGCCAGAATTCTTCATGATGCCCACGCATGTCGATCTTGTGAACCTGATCAAGGTTCATCGGTGCGTGCAGAATTGGTTGTTGCTTCTCAAATTGTTGCAACACCCTGTCAGTTTGGTGCCATTCTACATATGAAAAGCATATCAATGCTGTGTTTGCTTTCTATATATTACAGTTATTGTAGGCATCCGATGAGAGGCATGCCATAATTTCACTTGAGGAATATGGCATCCACAGAAACTGCGAAAAATATTACAAATTATTAGTTTCACTTGGATTAAATACAAAAATACTTGAATGTAACAATCGAAACATTTACCTTATCATATCCTACTCGATCTAGTCGCAATCTTATACTTGCAAGGTCGGTCGGAGTCTCGGTAAGATCTCTACTCCAACTCCACCAGTTAAAATGCGTATAAAATCTTAATAGTCCTTTAAAAATACAAGTTCGTACAAAATTAATAAAATAGTAAAGATTATTACCTGCTTGCAAGGGGGTATACAGCCGAAACATCCACGCGTGGAGTAAGAAATGGCAACCGATACCAAGCCCATGATTGTAAAAGCACTAAACATCCACCTATGTCATGGCTTTTTGGAACTGTAGCCCGGCACAGTTCTCTATACAAAACCGCTAAACACTCAGAACCCTAACTATAATTTGCCACATGCTCTAAATCACGTAGTAATGGAAGATACATTAAATGTACCCTACTGCTTGATTTGTCAGGCATTAGTAATCCTCCAATGAAACGTAAAATATATACTCTAGCAGCATATTGTATATGTTCTTTAGTTGCGTGTAATGGAAGATTTTGAAAGGATTTCAACCAATTTAGTCTCACCGTTGAGCCAGATACATACTCATCTAGAGGTACTGTGCCCAATAGATTTTGACACTCTTCATTCCAATCTAGCAAGCTTCCGCCTGTAACTGCATCGCCATGGACCGGAAGTCCAAGTTGAAGCGCAACATCTTCTAGAGTTACCGTGCATTCACCAAATGGGAAATGAAAAGTTTGTGTCTCGGGTCTCCATCGTTCGATCAATGCACTGATTAAGTGGGTTGTAGCAAAAATCGTCGAATTTGAGTTGCGTGATAAAATCCGGCTCTTCTTAAGTGGTCGATAATAGATGGATGCGGGTCCTCCAATGTAAATTTCTTTGAACGTAACACGAGACGAGTATCCTGTTGATAATTAATTAAATTAAATTATAAAATTATAAAAATTAATATATTATAAAACTATAATAATTAAAAAATTAAACAATATAAAAATTAAAAAATTCTAAGACTATAAAATAAAAAAACAATAATAATATAAAATTTTAAAATTATTTATATAATTATTAAAAAATTAAACATTATAAAATAATTAAAAAATTATAAAACTATAATAATAAAAAATTAAATAATATAAAAAATAAAAAACTATAAAATGAAAAAACAATAATAATTAAAAAAATTAAACAATATAAAAAATAAATAATTATAAAACTAAAAAATGATAAAACAATAATAATTAATAAATGATAAAACTATAATAATTAAAACATTAAAAATATAAAAATTATAAGACTATAAAATGACAAAATAATAATAATTAAAAAATTACTAAAAATTGATAATGTAATATAAATAATATTACAACAATTTACTTACCTCTTTAAATATAATCGAGGATATGTGATTTTCTTGCAATCTCAATAGTGATGATGAAGCTATTTTTAAATATTGTTGTAAAACAAAATATTGTTGGTAGAAAAAAATTTGTTGTAGAAAGAAGAAAGAAAAGTTATTTAAGTTGTAAAAATAATGAGGGAGGGTGGGTTTTATTTATAGAAGAGTGGTGTGTGTGTGTGTGTAGGGGGAGGGGATTTTTGAAGGCAACGATCAAGTTACCGTTGCCTTAAAAAATTTTGAATTTTTTTTTTTGTTTCTTTTTTTGTAACGGTTAAATTTTACAAATTTGTATATAAATTTTTTTTTCAAACGGTTATAAGTTAAAATTTAACTAAAAGAATGTAAAAAAAATAAAAATAAAATACCAAGGGAGATCGCCACTCCCATGGCAATTTCCTTGGTAATTTTTCAATTTTTTTTGCAAAATTACGCTGGGAAATCGCCATGGGAGATGGCGATTTCCCAATTGATTTTAAAACGAGCGGGTTTTGGAAATTAATTTGAAAACAGCGGTATTTCGGTAAATAAAAAAAGAGCAATATTCTGATAAAAAATCCCATGACTTTCCTTTCATAATTTTTTTTTTTAACATTATGATCAAACTTAGGATATTCAAAATCATATTTCAGGATATAGTACGTATAATATTCATTGAGAATTTGAGATATTGTCTTAACAATTGTAACGTGCATTTGGATAGTGAATTTTAAAATTTTGAAGATTTTTAAAATAAAAATATTTTAAAATACATTCATTCAAAAATTTAGCATTAGTAATTGTTTTATTTAAATAAATATTTTTAATGTTAGATTAATAAATGTTAGATAAATTTAGGATTACGATACGATATATTAGAGATTACGATATGATATTTTTACTTGATTATTTTCTAAATTGTTGAGAACCTTCTATATAAATAGAGCACTCTTGTATAAACTAATAGACAATAATTCAGAATATTAACAATGTAACCCTTGGATCTTTACCCGTGGATGTATGCCACCATAGCCAAATCACGTATTTCTTTGAATATTACGATCCTGCCTTCTCTCTTATTCTTTTCTATCCACACACATAATTCAGAATAAAAGAACTATTTTCTTGTAACATAGTATTAAAGTTTCTTTTCTTGTAACATGGTATCAAAACCAAGGTTCTATTATGTTGTTCCTGCATGTTATTCCTTTTCAAGTTTGTCACGTGGTAGGCTCTTCTATCTCCACCTACACATGATGAATCCTGAATTGCCTATAGTCTTATATTCAAGTTGGACCTCTCTACCTATAGCCAATTGATTTTAGGTTGAATGCTTAACATTTATTATTGATATTTGATGAGATTAAAAAATAATTATAGAAGAAAAATAATGATATTAGAGATAAAAAAGATAAATATAAAAAATACAATATGACTTATGAGTATTAGATTTATAAAATGTATATATTTTATTAATAATATAAAAATAAATATATATTATAGTTAAATAAAATGATATTTAGTATTTTGAGTTTTGTTTTTATATGAAGCCATAAACTGAGGGAAGATTTGAAAGAAATATGAAAAGATCACCTCTTTAGGTGAATTTTTAAAAGAAATTCCTAAATTTTAAAATTTTGTCTCATTTTTTTTTTACAAAATAAGGCAATTGGATTTTAAAATTTTAAATATCTTAATTGAAATAAAATTTTCACGTAAAATACTCCTTTCAAATAGATCCTTAATATATATTTTCTAATAAAGATTTTGAATTATACAAATGAGAGATATCTTTTTCCATTCTATAAATCTCATTACTTTTATTTTAAAATTCAAACTCAAAATTTTCAAAATAAAATTTTAATTGCAAAAATATCTCTTCCAGACACTACAATTTATGAGGAAATCACATCATATTGCGGGCAAATTAGAAAGAGAGCAACATGTGTAGATATACAAGTTGCAGACTTGGTTGGTTAGGGGCGGCGGAGGGGGGCACACATGAAAATAATTTGGGGTTATTGGGTTGTATTCAAGTTGGCCAATTTGTTATTGATATATATATATATATATATATATATATATATATATATTTTGTAGTAACCTAATTTTATCCGGTTCAAAGCCGGAACCCGAATCACCTCCCGTGTCAAGTTTCTAATCAATTTTTTGGTCTCTTTAATTTAATTTAATTTCATATTGCTTTATTTTATTTATTTATTTTGCGGACTTGAAGGCCCGATAAAATTTTACCGGGTCAGACCTGCTAGCCTAGGCCTAGCAGGCCAGCTGGGCCTGATGGTTCAGTAAGCCAACCGGAGGCTCTCGGTTCCCCATTTTTGGAACACCCTCACCCACAACCCACTTCACGAAAAGCCCACACCTTCTCAACCCCAAAAGGAAGCCATCAACACACAAAAAAAACAGACACCCTCACCCAAGAACCTAAACCCCATCACACCACACACACAGAGCAACCAACAACTAGAAAAAATCGAAAAAAAGAAAAAGCATAAAAACAAGAAAAAATAGGTTTTGGGTTCTTTGGGATTCGTGGGGTTTCGGGATAGCTTTAGGGAAATCTAACGATGAGGACATAGCTTTAGGTGAGAGGAAGCACGGTGGGATTTTGGAGCCGATCCGACGACTGACGGAGGAGATCGAAAGTGTAGAGGGTTCGATTTTTAGGCTTGGGTTTGTGGGTTTTGAAGGGTTTTTTTTTTTTTTTGGGGAGAAATAGAGGCTGGATTCGAGAAGAGGATTGTGGAATTGATAAGAGGGTGAAATTTGGTTGAAAAAGGAATTCGTCCACCGAAAAAGACAACGACGGACGACGACGACCCGGCGGCGGTACAATGGCCAGGCTACTGGATTCTTGTTTTTAGAGAGAGGTCAAAGCATTTAGGGGAGAGAGAGAGAGTAGAGAGAGAGAGGATCGTAAAGTGAGGAAAAAAAAGAAAAAAAAAGGATTTTTATACTGCTGCCAAAACGGCAGCATTTCAATAGGGAGAGAGTCCGCCTGCGGACTCGGATTCAGCCTAGGGTTCGCGCTCCTTACCCGGTTCGGGCAGGGAAGAGAAGAAGGAAAAAAAAAGGCAAAGGAAAAGGAAAGAAAAAATAAAAAAAGGGTTTTCTTCTTCGGGAATTAATCCGAGCATTCGAACTTCAAAAATTCGTAATTTCCCGAGGTAAGTTTTTATTTTCGTTATGTTCATTTTTTTTTTATTATCCATTTCTTATTTTACTCTATTTTTATTTCATTTATTTACTTTTTAATGCTTTGACAATTTTATTTTCTATCTTATATATGTTTATATATATTTTTTACTTTTTTATTATAGTAGTTATTATTATTATTATTATTATTATATATGGTTACTTTTAGCCTCTTATTTTATTTTATTTTTATATTATTATTATCCTTTATATACATATACATAAATATTTATTATTATTATTATCTTTATAAATGTGTTGTTACTTTTCAAAAAAAAAAAAGAAAAAAAAAATCAAAAATGATTTTTCAATCTACACGAATAAAAAATGTCTTTTAGATTATTTTCGGTAAAGGAAATTCTCTAAAAATGGATTCTTTCGTGGGATAGCCGGAATGTTAATCGTTTCTCGAAATAGTTCGAGTAAAAACAATTACCGAAATATTATCGAAAGTATCGGACTGATTCGTGAATTGTTTTTTCATAAATAATTTTGTTATTCCAAAAATAATTATAAAAGGCATTTTCTTTTGTTTTTCAAGCAAGGATAAAAATATTTTAAGAAATGTGATGTACCGACGACGGAATTCAAAGGATGTCATAGTATTGATTCCTAAGATATCCCGAGGTGAGGGAACTTCGTTAGATATCACCACAAGTAGTGGGAGTATTTGGCGATATTCTCAATACAAAAAATTCGTTTTCAAAAATGGAAATGATGAAAATGATAAATAAATAAAAACGAATATGTATGTGCTTGATATTTTGCCAGGCTCGTGGTTAGAAATGATATGCTTCATATGTTTAATCATATAATTATGTATTTAATCATATGTCTTACATGCTTAATCATGTGCATCTCGTGCATTAATATTTGCATCATACGCATTTAAATAAAAAAAAAATGAATGCAAATTACCGATGACGAAAACCGAAGGACGTCATAGTAATGATTCCTAAGATATCCCGAGGTGAGAGGATCTCGTTGAATTCCACCAAAAGTATTGGGAATATTTAATGAGTATTCTCGATAAAATATTTGTGTTTCCTTTCATTTAAAAAAAAATAATAAGTCTTTTTTTTCTAGGAAAATAATAATAAACATGTTTTGGAAAAAAAATAAAAAGAGGATTAATTTTAAATACCGTTGTTGAGTCCATTAAATCGAGATTTAAGATAACACATGATTAATTGGTAGTATTATATTAACGGGCGTCGTGGGGGTGCCAATACCTTCCCCATGCGTAACTGTACTCTCGGGCCCATCATGATTTTTCTCTGATTTTCAATCGCAGACTTTAAAATTGTCTTTTTAAAAGTTTTTAATTAATTTTAAAATTCTTTTTCGAAGATAGATTTTAATAGGTGGTCAATCACACCTAAGCTAAAAGAAATTGATGGCGACTCTATTTGTATTTTAAAAAACGTCTAGCGGCTGAAAAACCATTATGATATATATATATATATATATATCTTATATAAATATATAAAATTCAAAACTTTTGGTAAAAAAAAAATCGTACGTAGATGGCCTTTTTTTTTGACACATGGATAATCAAAAAAATCGTACGAATTAGCTTTCTTTATGTGTATAAATACATGGAGTAACTTTATATAACCATTTACGTGTTGAATATATATATATATAATATAATATAATGAAGATATTAAATCATAATAAGTTTTTTTGATTAAACAAATTTGATAAAAATTCAAAACATATGATAAATAATATTTGAGAAAGAATAAAAATATCCAAAAGATAGTATAAAATAGAATTATTGAGCACACCAACAGAATGTTAAAATATAATCTAAAAGTTTTCATCATTTTGAAACTAAATTTCTTTGATTTGCATTATCTCCATCTTGTGCAGTCATTTTTATACACCTGCAGCTGCAGGTATATAATTTTAAGATAAGTTTGATTTATTTAAGAGAAACGATGATTTTAAAATATTTAAGTAATATACGTGATAACTTACGTGCACATATTCTTTTTGCAGGAGTTTCAGTAATATCTTGGTATATATTCCACATGTATATGGCTTGCCAAACTTTTTATCCTTTTCAAAATCTTTGAGCTTGACATTGAATGCAAAATTGTGTTCTTGTAAAAGCTGAAATGGAATTATTTTAAATTTTGAGTTGGTGACGGTATTAAATTGTAAACAATAATTTGAAAAATGAAATTGCTCAAAAAGATTTAATGAAATGTATTAAAGTATTTACCTTTTGTATTTTTTCAAGTCTCTTCTTTATAACATATCTACTGCAGCTCCAAGATCAATGATTGTTGAAACAAAATTAAAAATGACAAAGAAATTTTTGTAAAAAAAAATGAAAAAATGCCTAATGTAATTAAACCATTGCATGCAGTACAAAATGTGTCACTTTCATACTTTTAGACCAGTTTAATATCTATTGTAACTTTGCACTTTGCAGGAAATAAAAAAGAGCAAGGGAACAAAAGTGGGGAAAGAGGCACAAGAACATAACGAGCTTTAAGACTTTCATTAGAGAATGAGTTCTATGTTATCCATTTAAAATCAAAATTATTAGATAACAAATGTTGATAAAGTATATTTATTTTGAATTTTGAAATTTAATTAGTTAAATAAATATTTTTATTTATTTATTAATGTTGATAAAGTAGATTTATTTTGAATTTTGAGATTTAATTATTTAGATGGATATTTTTAATTACTTTTAATGTTGATAAAGTAGATTTATTTTGAATTTTGAGATTTAATTATTTAAACGGATATTTTTAATTATTTCTTTGACTTAATGTTAGCTTATTGATAATGTATAGTTTATTTAGTTAATGATGATTTATTTAAACTATCCATTTGTTATTGATAATGATTTACATTTCAAGTTTAAATGTATAGCTTATATCCATTTGTTGTTGATAATGATTTACAATTAAAGTTTAAATATATAGTTTATTTTGTTAGGATAATTGTTGTTTAGTTTAAATGGATAATTTATGATTATTTGAATGGATAAATCATATTTTTACCATAGTACGTGACAAATTAAATTAATGACATTTATTTCAATAAACAAAAGTGGATAAATTTTTGTTATTATTACATATATTACAGAGTAATATTTTTCACAACGATAATGAGTTTTAAGACTTTTGATAGTTTAAAGCTTTAAGAATTTAAGAAAATCTATTATTCTCACTTTAATTAAGTCTTAAAGTTCATTACATTTACAAATATACTTTTGTTAGTTTACAGATATTTATTTCTACAATGATATTGCACACCAAATTATAACAATTATTTCACAAACTAAATAACGTTTAAGAAATAAATATCCATTTGTTACAAATAAATGCACAGATTGAGCTCAACATAATGATTTACATGAATAGTTTAAATAAATAGTTTATTTTGATAGGATAATTGTGTTTAATTTAAATGGATAGTTAATTTGGTAAGAATAATTGTTGTTTCAGAATAATGTAATTTTGATTTTGAATAAAAATTCATTTGTTATAGATTAATGCACAGGTTGAGTTCAACATAATGATTTACATGGATAGTTTAAATAAAGAGTTTATTTCGATAGGATAATCATTTAATTTAAATGGATAGTTAATTTGGTAAGTGTCGCAACCTAAAAAATAACATTCTTCATCGCGAGACTTTGTTCGTTAAGTGCGACATTGGGAAAACAGAAGAAAGGACGACTTAATTTCTCTTGAAATAAAATGAGGGTTTGAAAACGACCTCGAAAAAGAAATGGAGTCGTCACCAATCTTTTTTGGCTAGGTGTGATCAGCCACCTATTAAAATTGATTTTGCAAAACATTTTAAAATTAATTAAAATATTTTTAAAACCAATTTCAAAGTCTGCGTTTTAAACCAGAGAAATCAAAGAAGCGGGTACGGGAGTCGGCTACGTGCGGGAAAGGATTAGCACCCCCACAACGCCTGTATAAAACGGTACCTTATTAATCGCGTGTTATCTCAAGTCTTAGTAAAAAGTCGGTTTTAGATTTGGCATTTCAAAATAATTCCCAATTTAAAGAAAAATAATTCCATTTTTAATTGAAAATGATCCGGAATTTATTAATTCAAAATTTTTCTATATTCCCCGACAAACGCTGCAAAATATAGAAATTTTTATTTATTTAGAATTTTTTTTGAATAATTCTATTTTTAAGAAAGATATTCCGTTATTAATGATAATTGATGATATCCTCCCTGGCAACCTGGAGGATAACTCATGAATTATTTTAACTCGGCAAATCTCATCGCAAGACTTTATATTCCTCAAGCGTAACATTAAAAAAAAACCGAGGAAAAGTCGACTTAATTCCTCTTGAAAATGAAGGTTTTGAAAATGACCTTGAAAATGGAGTCGACACCAATCTTTTTTAGCTAGATGTGATCGGCCACCTACTAAAACCGGTTTTGTAAAATATTTTAAAATTAATTAAAGCTTTTTTAAAACCAATTTCAAGTCTGCGTTTTAAACCAGAGAAATCAAAGAAGCGGGTTCGGGACTCGATTACGTGTGGGAAAGATTAGCACCCCCACAACACTCGTATAAAACGGTACCTTATTAATCGTGTGTTATCTCAAGTCTCGGTAAAAAGTCGGTTTTTAATTTAGTTTTTCAAGTTAATTCCCAATTTAAAGAAAAATAATTCCATTTTTAATTAAAAATGATCTGGAATTTATTAATTCAAAATTTTCCTATATTCTCCGACAAGATCGGCAAAATATAAAATTTTTTATTTATCTGGGAAATTTTTCGAATCATTCTCGTTTTTTTGAAAGAAAGATATTCCTTTATTAATGATAATTGATGATATCCTCTCCAGCAAACCCAGTAGAGAACCCATGCATTATTTTAACTCGGGAATATTTTTATTTTATTGAAAATCATTATCTTTCTCAAAACATTTAAGAAAAAATGAATATGAACATGTGTGACATAAATAAATGACATAGCAAAGTCTAGATAATATAATGCATCATAAATGACGTGATATAATTTAAATGACATAGCATATTCTAAATGAAATAAAATATCCTAAGTACCATGGTATATTCTATATGAAATGAAATGGCCTATGTGACATAATATATTCTAAATGAAATCAAATATCCTAAATGAAATGAAATGTCCTAAGTGACATAATATATTCTATATGAAATTATATGATTTAAATGACATGGCAAAATTAAATGATATGCCATATTCTAAAAAAATATAATCTAAATGACATGGAATATAATCAAAATGACATGAAACATAAAATATTGCTATCATATAATATGCATGAAAATAAAAATAAAAATAATAATGCATGAACATAGTATATGCTAAATAATGTGACAAAAATAAATAACTAAATAAAAAGCATAGGATATAATGAAATATTCAAAACAATATAATAAACAACATAACATCAAAAATATAAATAAAAAATAATAACAACACCATGGAAATTATCATAGCAAACATCACATATTATATAGTATGCATGAATGTGGAAAATGCAATGCATGAGAATGTATTTTTTCCTTTAATTAAGGAAATCCGTATATTTAAAAAGATATCCGGCTACCTTAGGAAAATATATCAAATTCTAAAATCAAAATTCTTTGTGATTGTTTGAAAACAATTTTGGAAAAACTTAGATTAAAAATAAAAACCTAGCTAAACCCTTTTTAAATGGCTCAAATTTCCTAAGTTTAAAATCCCGGACTTGAACACCTTTAACCCGAGGTTTATAAAATTATTTTTAGAGTTTAAAAAGACATAGAAACTACCCTAAGATAGTATCTAACCTTCCTAATCAGCCCCCTCTAAGTAACTTAGCCAAAACAGAAAAATGAATTTTCTTTAAATAGAAACCCGACTCCACTGTCCAGTTTTAGAACATGATTTTTTAACCTATTTTTAAAAATTCAAAAAAATCTAAAAACGATAATAGAGACTCAGAACATGTAAAACTACATGGGAAAAAATTGGCTTAATTTTTTGGTTAAAGATGACTGCCCAAAAAAATCGAGAAAGTACGAGTACTGGGTAAAAAAAAAAACTGTTTTGCCAAAACACATTTTTTGCCTTTGATAAAATCATTTGAAAAACAAAGTAAAAATGTTAGAGACTCTCCTAAAGACTCCCAAATCATAAATGTAGAATAATCAATTTGACAACTCTTTAATTTTTCACAAGTATGCTCAAAATGAGCATGACTTTAAACCATTGATTGGTCTAAGTCATAAATCATGTGGCATGATATGAAATGCATGAAAATACAGCAAATATGATGCATGAAATGCATGATTTAAGACCTAAATGACATGAAAAATGCATGGCATAGAGAATATGACCTAGACCTAAATGAACTTGCATGGCATTTAATACAACCTAGGTCTAAAATGCATGAATATGCATGGCAAAGCAAGCCGAACCTAAACCTAAAGAATGCATGGCAATAACACAAACATATAACATGCTTAAACAAAATACACAACCAAATATCATGAAAATGCAAACCTATCAACTAGTATGATGAAAATGCACATACAAAGCATACAACATGAGGGGTGGCCGAATGGTCCTATACTTTAAAATGAGTATTGCATTTTCACAAACACATGATATACTAATATGCAAGATTAAAAAGAAATAATGCTAACCATGCAAACATAAAGTAAAGGCATGAAAACCACTAGGCATTTTTACAAACACTTAGCATAGTAAAAGGCAAATTATGAGCAAACTTAAATACTTTGAAAACAGAAAATCAAAAAATGCAAGACAAGGAAAATAAACATGAAAATAAGCTAATAAACTCAACAATGGAGGTAAGTAAGCAACAAAATCAAAACAAGCTTCATATTTTTGTATTTGAAGAAGATACAAGACATAAAAAACATGCTGAACACTAACCACATGAAAAAATAACAAAACAGCAACCATTATAAAAAAATAGGGCTATTCGGCCACTCCTAGAACATGAGGAAAAACATTTTTCAAAGCTTTTTTCAAGAAAGTATAAAGAAGAACTTAAAGGAGAAACTTAAAAACACTTATTTTAAAAAGGAAAATCAAAAGAAACTCACCAAAGTATCAATGAAAACAGCAAATCAAGAATGGAAAATCAAGGAAAGTGCAAGAGTATGGTGCTTAAAGTAACCTCTAGAAGCTATATTGAAGCTTTTTTTCTTCTAACTTTTTGTTTCTTTTCTAAACTTTTATTTTTGCCTTTCAAAAATGGAGAGCATTAAGCAAAAATCAGAGAGTGAATGAATGAAGAAGAGACCCCTCTCCCTTGTAGTGTGGCCGGCTAGCCTTGGAAGAACCTAGGAGGTTCTAGAATTTTTTTAGTCCAAATTTCATCCAATGGCCTTCAATCCAAGATGCTTTCTATGTACAATTCTCACCCTTAGATTAGAATCATTCGCACTTGGATTATGATGTCATAAAGATGTCTTAAATATACTCTCTCTCCAACCATTGGTCCATGTGTTGCAAATTCAAAGGCTTGATCACAAAAATAACTACCTTCCTCTTCACCCTTGGCCCTTTGATGAAAAATAAAAAAAATATCTGCCCTCCATTGGGCCTTGGCCGGCTAACCTTTCCTCTTCTAGCCCATGCTTCAATTTTTTAAAAACAAGAAAAGGCCATTTTCGATTTCTTTGGTAAAATGACCTTTTTGCCCCCGAATATAAATAAATAGAAAATGGACTCCAAATTCAAAAATTCTTTTTTTAATACTTTTGAAATAATAAAAAATTAAATTCTGGAGGTTTTCAAAATTTTATGAGCCCATTTACTATTTATTTGGATTTTTTCTTCTAGAATTGCCCTTTTGTGCTCCCAAACTTTACCATTTTTTAAACGAGCTCCAAGTCCAGGTTTTTCTTCATCAATCTCTTCCAAATATTTTAAAAGTATGATCTGAAAGTTTTCATAATTTTTGGAACTCATTTGGTATTTTTTCGGGATTTATCTGCTTGAATTACTACATAGTGGGCCCGGGATTTGGCCATTTTGCAAACGAACTCCGAATTCGGATTTTCTTTCGCCAATCTCTTCCCAATAATTTAATAATGAGATCTTCAAATTTTAATTTTCGGAGCTCATTTACTATTTTTTCTGGATTTATCCTTTTGAATTTCTGCATAGGGGACCCGGGATTTGGCCATTTTGCAAATGAACTCCGAATCCGGATTTTCTTTTGCCAATCGCTTCAAAATTATTTAAGTATGAGATCTGCAAAGTTTCAGAAATTTTGGAGTTTATTTGCTATTTTTTCCAAATTTTCCAATTTTGCCTTTTTGCCTCCGAAGCCCGGTTTTGCTCAAAACAAGTCCAATTTTCAGATTTCCTTAAAACTGAGCCTTGGGCTATCCATGTTTAATCACTCCTCATCAATTAGGGGCTTTAGTATTACCGAATCGGGCCATTTCTGTAATTCTTCCAAATTTCACCGAAATCCACCAAAAACCCTAGTTCTCGGTTTTCTTTCGAATTGACTTTTCTTTCAATTTTTCTTTCAAGTAGCTTCTCCATTACCCGTAGTCAGTGCTTATCTTTCATTTGGAACCTTCAATTTTGACCTATTTGATTGTTTAAGCACTTTTTTCCAAATTTTCCGAATTAGGGTTTTCTTTCTACTGAATCTCCGTAACCCAATTTTCGAACTCCATATCTTTCAATGTAGATCTCGGATTATCAAAACTATTTTTCCATTTTTCAATTGAACTTCAAATCTTGATTTTGAAAGTGGGTTGACTTTTTTAGTAGTTGACTTTTTGAGGTTGACTTTTTGATGTTGACTTTTTTAGGTTTGACTTTTTATGCTCGCCTTCTTTGACTAAGTCTCGGAGTACCACCTGCGGGATGAAAAAAATCTTTTTACATTTTGAAACATCAATTTAGGAAGAAAACATACCTGTTTTAGTGGTCCGAACAAAATTAGATGTCTACAACTGCCTCTCTTTGGCTATTGCTGAGAATCAGGAATCAGGCAAAGATAAACAAATACTAATTTTGTCCTATTAGTGAAATCACATGTGAAGAAAAGGGGAAAGGGGTTTTCACTCACTTCCATTCTTCATTTTTTTTTGTTGAAAAAAAGCTGTAAATTGAAGATTTTATCCTTAAATTGAATTCACTAACTAATCAAGGCTCCACCCGTCTTAAGGAAATGAGTTCGATTTGCAAGAGAAGAAAAGACCTCAACGATGGTCTCGGGGGCTTAACCTGTCTTGTGCTAAGCTGTGTTTAAAATTCTGGGTGTCGGAACCTAAATAAATAAGATAACAAGTCTCATCGCGAGACTTTATTACTAGTTAAGCGTGACATTGGGTGAACAGAGGAAAAGACGACTTAATTCCTCTTGAAATAAAATAAACGGTCGAGGGTATGAAAACGGCCTCGTAAAAAGACATGGAGTCGCCACCAATCTTTTTTAGCTAGGTGTGATCGGCCACCTATTAAAACCGGTTTTATAAAATATTTTAAAATTAATTAAAACATTTTAAAAACCAATTTCAAGTTTGCGTTATAAACCAGAGAAAATCGAAGAATTGGGTTCGGGACTCGGTTACGTGCGGGGAAGGATTAGCACCCCCACAACGCCCGTATAAAACGGTACCTTATTAATCATGTGTTATCTCAAGTCTCGGTAAAAAAGTTGGTTTTTAATTTAGTATTTCAAGTTAATTCCCAATTTTAAGAAAAATAATTCCATTTTTAATTGAAAATGATCTAGAATTTATTAATTCAAAATTTTCCTATATTCCCCGATAAAATCGGCAAAATATAGAAATTTTTATTCATTTGGAAAACTTTCCGAATCATTCTCATTTTTTGAAAGAAAGATATTCCTTTATTAATGATAATTGATGATATTCCCTCTAGCAAACCCGGTAGAGAACTCATGAATTATTTTAACTCGGAAATATCTTTATTTTTATTGAAAATCATTATCTTTTTCAAAACATTTAAAAATATGAATATGAACATGTATGACATAAATAAAATGACATGGCAAAGTCTAGATAATATAATGCAACCTAAATGATATGACATAATTTAAATGGCATAGTATATTCTAGGTGAAATGAAAAATCCTAAGTATCATGGTATATTCTAAATGAGATAAAATGATTTAAAGGACATGGAAATTTTAAATGATATGGCATATTTTGAATGACATGGCATATTCTAAATAATGTAACCTAAATGACATGGAATATGATGAAATGACATGAAACATAAAATAATGCTATCATAAAATATGCATGAAAAAAATAAAATAAAATAAAAATGCATGAACATAGTATATGCTAAATAATGTGACAAAAATAAATGACTAAATAAAAAAATATGGGATATTATGAAATATTCAAAATCATATGGCAAACAATACAACATCATAAAATGTAAATCAAAGTAATAATAATACCATGAAAAATATCATAGCAAAAATCACATAATAAATAAAATGTATGAACATGGAGAATGCAATGCATGAAAATGTATTTTTTCCTCTAAATAAAGAAATTCGTATATCTAAAGAGATATCTGGCTACCTTAGGAAAATATGTAAAATTAGATTTTCTAAAAAAACTAAAACATTGTGATTGTTTGAAAACAATTTTGAGGAAAAACTTGAATAAAGATTAAAACCCCTACCAAACCCTTTTAAAATGGCTCTAATTTCCTAAGTTTAAAATTCCAGACTTGACCACCCTTAACCTGAGTTTTATAAAATCATTTTTAAAGTTTAAAAAGGCTTATAAATTACCCTAAGACAGTAGCTAAAGCTTCTAACCAACCCCCTCTAAATGCCTTAGCGAAATTCAACCATTATTTCTCTTTTGATTTCAAATCTGCCTCTGCTGTTCGATTTTGTCACACGATTTTTTTTCCTATTTTTAAAAATTCAAAAAAATCTAAAACAAATGCTGGAGACTCAAAACATGTAAAAATATATGAAAAAAATTGGCTTAATTTTTTGATTAAAGATGACTACCCAGAAAAATCGGAGAAGTTCGAGTATTGGGTGAAAACAACTATTTTGTCAAAACACATTTTTTGCCTTTGATAAATTCATTCAAAAATCAAAGTAAAAATTGTTGGAGATCATCCTAAAGACCTAAGGACAGTAGCTAAAACTTTTAGAAACCTTAGACAAAAATTGGCTAAGTAAAAAAATCACAAAGGTGGAATAATCAATTTGACAACTCTTTAATTTTCCCCAAGTATGCTCAAGAGAGCATGACTTTGAGCCATTGATTGCCCTAAGTCATAAATCATGTGGCAATGATATGGAATGCATGAACATACAAAAAATGAAATGTATGAAATGCATGGTCTAAAGCCTAAATGGTAAAGGAAATGCATGAAAATTCATAATAACCTAAATGCCTATCATGATTTTGCATGGCAATAAATGCTATCCTAACTTAATATGCATGCAATGCTTGATAATGCAAATATGACTTGGACCTAATATGTTATGAATATGCATGAAAATGCTAATGTAACCTAAGACCTAAATAACATAGTAATGCATGACAATACCAATATGATTTAAGACTCAATATGCATGGCAATACCAATATGGCCTAGACCTAAAATGTAATGAACATGCATAGCAATACTATGAACATACAATGACCAATGAAACTAATGTTAATGCTAGAACAAACAGCAACTAATACACAATTTCAAGATATGATAATGCAAAGCATGTTACCTAAACAAAATGCAAACGCATGACAAGGCAAGGGATGCATGAAGAGGTCGAATGTGGTTACATGACACACTAATGCAATCCTACCTAGTAAATGGCAGAAGTACATGACAAATCATATCAAGATGCATAATGTCATGACATTTTCACAAGCATATGACATACTAAAATCAAAATACAGAAGCTCATGGCATAGAGATGCAAACAAGTCAAGAAGCAAGATGAAAATGCACATGCAAGGCATATCAACATGGAGTATCCGAATGGCCATATGACAAATATGAAAAATGCAAACATGTTTATAATATAAGACATGAAATATGAAAAAAAAATGCACAATATGAGCATATGAACACAATGGCCGAATATGCAAGGGAAAGTTATTAAGCATGGAATAGAAATATATAAGTAAATATAGCATAGAAAATAATGTAAAGAACATATAAAAAAATTTAACATAGACATACAAAGCAAATAACAAGCAAAACTAGTAAATAAAACAAGAAAAGTTAAGCTCCATGGTTGGTATAAAATGGGCATAGCCTCTCACCTAACCATAATCACTTGGTCTTGCCAAGATAATGAAGCCTTTCCATTCCAAAAATCAGAAAATAAACCATGCTAAACCACAAAATTAAGGTGAGCTTCATGGTAGGTAAAAATAGGCATAGCCTCTCTCTTAACCATGGTCACTTGGTCTAGCCAAGATCATGTAGCCATTTCAACCTTTTTGCTTTATCTTTTGTAAGAAATCAGAACCTTAGAATACTCTAAAAAACCTTCTAAAAATCATTTTCCATAACAACATGCAAGGAAGAAAGAAAAAGAAAACCAAGGCAAGCAAACATGCCATGTTCGGCCAAGCTTAAAACCATGTAAAAAAATTTGTTTTCCACCATTTTGATGAAGAAGAAGACATGAAAACTTGAGTAAACATTAAAAAACTTTATTTCTATGAAAAATGTAGTAGGAAAACAAGATAGAAAATCAAGAAAACACCATGGAAAACAAGAAGAAAGCTATGCTAGAGCTTGGTAGAGATGACTACCTTCAAGCTCTCCTATTGAAAACCTTTTTTTTTTCTTTCTTTTATAACCTTTTTCTTGCTCAATTAGCTAATGTTTGCAGCCTTCCAACTTGTGAAAAAAAATGCTCAGCCCTTGTCCCTTAGCCTTGGCCGAATGGCCCTCCCCACCATAGGATCAGATGTGCACTTTTTCCTCCCCCAATTTTGGCCTTTAGATTAAGATATTTTGATGACAACATAAAAATGTCATCTTGCAAATTGATAGCAGCCCTTAAGATGTGTACTCAGCCCTTGTTGTAACCTCAGCCCTTTGATGCAAAAGAGGACCAATCCCATGCATTCCTTTGCTTGCCCCCTTGAGTGCCTACCCTTGGATAAGTTGTGCTCTTGCATTCTTGGTCAATGGATGAGGACAACATAAAATTGACATCTTGTAGATTAAATCCAGCCCTCAACATGTGTACTCAGCCCTTGTAGATGGCCTAAGCCATTGGATGAAAAGAGACAATCCCATGCACTCTCTTGCTTGATCGAATGGATGCTCACCCTTGGATGAATTGTGCTCATCTTTTTTCTTCCATTCTTGGCCATTAGATGAGGATTCTTTCATGACAAATAAAAATTTCATCTTGGAATTTAAACTTGGCCATTGGATGGTGCATTCAACTTTCCTACAAGGCACCTAAGCCATTGGATGAAGAGGGGACCATTTGCAAGGTGTTAGTGGTAGCATGTGGCTTGATAGTGACTAGGGAATTAAATTGTTCAAGCTTCCTTCTTCTACTCTATGCTGGCTGATCAAAGGAAGAAAAATCCCAGCAATTCCTTCTTCTTTCATATTTTCCTCAATCACGAATTTGCCCTTTTTGGTTTCTTCGGTGAAATAACCTTTTTGCCCCCGGAACCTAAATAAATAGCAAACGGACTTCAAATTCAAAATTTATTTTTTAAATACTTCCAAAATAATAAAAAAATTAATTCTGGAAGTTTTCAAAATTTTTCGAGTCCATTTGCTATTTATTTCGGATTTATTTCTGAAATTGCCCCTTTTATGCACCCGAACTTTACCATTTTTTAAACGAGCTCCGAATCCAGATTTTTCTTCACCAATCTCTTTCAAATAATTTAAAAATGTGATCTGGAAGTTTTCATAATTTTTGGAGCTCATTTGCTATTTTTCGAGATTTATCTGCTTGAATTACTGCATAGGGGACCCGAGATTTGGCCATTTTGTAAACGAACTCCGAATCAAGATTTTGTTTCACTAATATCTTCCAAATAATTTAAAAATTAGATTTTAAATTTTCAAAATTTTTGGTGTTCATTTGCTATTTTTTCGGGATTTATCCTGTTGAATTTCTGCATAGGGGACCCGGGATTTGGCCATTTTGCAAACGAACTCCGAATCAAGATTTTCTTTCGCCAATCTCTTCCAAATGATTTAAGAATGATATTTACAATTTTTTAGAATTTTTGGAGTTCATTTGCTAATTTTCCCAAATTTTCCAATTTTGCCCTTTTGCCTCAGAAACCCGGTTTTGCTCAAAACAAGTCCGATTTTTAGATTTTCTTCAAAGTGAGCCTTAGGCTATCCTTGTTTAATCACTCTTCATTAATTAGAGGCTTTAGTCCTACCGAATCGGGCCATTTCTGTAATTCTTCCAAATTTCACCGTAATCCACCAAAAAAATCGTAATTCTCGGTTTTCTTCCGAATTGACTTTTCTATTAGTTTTTCTTCCAGGTGGCTTCTCCATTACCCGTAGTCAGTACTTATCTTTCATTTGGAACCTTCAATTCCGACCAATTTGATCGTTCAAGCACTTTTCCCCAAATTTCTCGAACTAGGGTTTTCTTTCTACTGAATCTCCATAACCCAACTTCTGAACTCTATATCTTTCAATGTAGACCTCGGATTATCAAAATGCTTTCACCATTTTTCAATTGAATCTCAAATTTTGATTTTGAAAGTGGGTTGACTTTTTAGTAGTTGACTTTTTTGGTGTTGACTTTTCGAGGTTGACTTTTTTTGAGGTTGACTTTTTTGAGTTTGACTTTTTTTGTCTGCTTTCTTAGACTAAGCCTCGGAGTACCACCTGCAGGATAAGAAAAGCCTTTTAGCATTCTGAAACATCAATTTAGGAAGAAAATGTACCTGATTTAAGGGTCCGGACAAAATTAGGTGTCTACACTGGGTATCTCCTCTAGAAGCTTCGGCTATCACCACCAAAGACTTGCTCAAGCAAATGTAAAACTCTGGATATCTCCACCAGAGGCTTTGGCTATCACCACTGATAACTCGTATAATTATATAGTTTTTAGTTATGTTTTATTATTGTTTTGTGTCAAATACGAGTTATTATTGTTTAGTCTAATTGTGTTTATGATATTTTATATTTTTATGTAATTTGGTGTTTTTCACAAGTTTCTTTGAGTGATTTCAGATTACTAGAATTAAGGGCAAATCCAGTTCAGTTCCAGTTCCGACACCGTTTACCATATCAGCTATATCTCGAGTTTCACTGAAGCAATAAGGCTGAAATTTGTAGCCGTGCAAAGCTAAGAGGCATATCTATCTTTTTCATGTTTTACACTTCTTGAAACGGAGTCGTTTTCCCTAGCGAAATCGACCATCAAGTTGGCTGATGTGCAATGACGTCTGTGCTGACCTGTTTTCGTATTTTGCCCATATCTTCCAATCCACATGAGCAAATGATCTGATTCCAACGGCTATGGATCAGTAACTGATAGGGGCATATTTTTTAAGAAGACCATTTGATCAGATCGAGCCTCCAACATTGACAAAATCGACCATCAAGCTGGCTGATCAGAATTGTCATACAATATGACGAAAATTGTTAGAAAAATGCACCCACCTATTATACCTACCTTTGAAATTTATAAAGCTTGTCTCTTGTCATTTAGCTCTCCAAAATGTGTATAAATAGAGGGCCTTGGATGAGTATTAGGATATTGATACATTGGTAGGATATTAGCCATTGTAATAAAATTCTCTAAGTTTTCTTCTTCTTTCCTTTCTCTAGTTTTCTTTTTCTTTATTTACTTATGCTTCTTACATTTCTTTTCATTTTATTCATATCTAGTATGTGTTGCTAATCATATTGTTGAGGTGATGAGGTGAAGCTCTTGGTAAATGCTAAGGTTAGTCTCTTAAACATGAGCTAAAATGAATTATCATTTATAAACACTAGTATAGATAATATTTTCTTTTGGTTTAAAATCATACTTGCAAAGTAGGGATCTTGATTCATTATTGACAATGAAAATGGCACAATAAATGCTTGGTTTCATAACCTTGATTTGTTGTAGACATATACCTTGGCATAAGGAATGCTTGGACTCTTTTTGTGAGTTTTGAGGACATCAAATGAACATAATATCATATGCTATGGACGTTGGACAATTTGGACTGAATTGCTAAACCTTCCGATTGGAATCTCCCTTATGTGTGAATTTCAATTGTGTAATAAAACAAGATTAATCTTAGCATAACACCAAGAGTGGATTCTCTAACCTCAACATCTTTTCTTATTGTTTTTATATCTTGTTTAATTTCTTTGTTATTGATTCCCTAATATCTTGTTTATTTTCTTTTTCATATATATTTATAAACTTATACTTACTAGTACGCTTCCCTGTGGTTCGACCTCGGACACCCGAGAATTTATTACTTGAACATAACCTGCACTTGGGTTTACAACTCTTAATTGAGTCTCCATCAAGTTTTTGGCGCCGTTGCTGGGGAGGCAATACTAAGTATATAAGTTTATAAGTATATTTATTTTTATTGGCTGGTTATACCGCCTATATTTATTTTTATTGGCTGGTTATACCGCCTAATTTTCTATATATTTATATTTATATTGTATATTAACTTTTTTTTATTTTTATTGGCTGGTTATACCGCCTAATCTGTATATTAACTTTGTTTTATGCTTGTTTGGCAACGTGATTTTAGATCTCGTCGTTTAGTTAGATTTTATTGTGAAACTTTTTCAGGTAATCTTTCTAATACAACTCCTACCATGGCTGACAATGAAAGTGTTCATGCTGAAGATGAGAACAGACAAGTACGCACCATGCGTGACTACTTGCAACCAACTCGAAGCTCATCACCCTCTTGTTTTATTTTTCCTCTCAATGCAAACAACTTTCGTTTTAAACCAGGTATGATAGCTTTGCTTCCAAATTTCCATGGGTTAGAATCGGAAAGTGCTTACTCGTTTCTAAAAGACTTCGAAGATGTATGTGTCACCTTTAATGACCAACAATGTACAAATGAAATTGTCAAGCTAAAATTATTTCCTTTTTCTTTAAAAGATAAAGCAAAAATTTGGCTTCATAATTTAAAACCAAGGTCAATTGGCACATGGCAAGAATTACAAACTGAGTTTCTAAAGAAATTTTTCCCAGCACATAAAACTACTGCTTTGAAAAGACAGATTCAAAATTTCAATCAAAATCAAAATGAAGCATTTTTTCAGTGCTGGGAGCGTTTTAAAGATTTGTTAAGTTCTTGTCCACATCATGGTTTTGAAAAATGGCGTCTTATTAGTTTCTTTTATGAAAGTTTAACTCCCGAAACTAAACAATTTGTTGAAACAATGTGTAACGGTGAGTTTCTAGAAAAAGAACCTGAAGAAGCCTTTGACTACCTAGACCATTTGGCAGATAACTCTCAAGCCTGGCACACAGATAATTCCTCTGAAAGTTTCAATAGATCTAATCTTGTTTCTAACAGAGGTAAATATCATTTTAGTCAAGAAGATGAGATAAAAGCTAAAGTAGCTAATTTGGCTAGAAAGATTGAAGCCATGGAACTTAGAGAAGTAAAAGAAGTCAAAACGGTTAAAAAAGAAGAAAGTTGTGGAATTTGTGAAATCATGGGACACCCCACTTCTGAATGTCCAAACATTCCCATTCTTAAAGAAGCGTTGCATGATCAAGTAAATTCCATAAACACATTTAAAAAGCCTTTTCCTTCTCCTTACTCTGAAACGTATAACCCTGAATGGAGAAACCATCCCAACTTCAGTTGGCGGAATAATAATCATGTTCAGGTACCACAATCTCAAAAGTCGGGCAACACTTTTTCCTATCAACCTTCACGTGTACAAACCTTGGAAGAGACATTGCAAGCATTCATGCAAACACAAGCAAATGTGAATAACCAAACTTCACAGGACATCAATGAGATCAAAAACACCTTGTCCACATTGACAGCTTCATTACGCACTCAACAAAAAGGTAAGTTTCCTGCTCAACCTCAGCCTAACCCTTTTACTCAATGTCTTGTTTCTTGCTCCAATGAAACTCAACAGGAAAATGCCAGTTCTATCACAACTCTTCGAAGTGGAAAGGCAATTGACAAAAACATTCCATCAAAAGACCAAGATCCTCCTTCCCCTCCGAAAAGTAATGGTAAGGATGATGGTAAGTCTGAACTTCTTGAAAATTTGGACAAAGAAAAAGGTATGCATCCTGCTCCTTTTCCTCAAAGGTTGCAAACAATAAAGAATTTGAATCAAAATGCAGAAATTTATGAACTTTTCAAACAAGTTAAGATTAACATTCCTTTATTGGATGCAATCAAACAAGTTCCATCTTATGCTAAATTTTTGAAGGACATGTGCACAGTTAAAAGGAAACATAATGTACAAAAGAAAGCATTTCTGACGGAAAGTGTGAGCTCAATCATTCAGCACCTTACTCCACCAAAATTCAAAGATCCTGGATGTCCAACAATCTCATGCATCATTGGAAACACTAGAATAGAACGTGCATTGCTTGATCTTGGTGCTAGTGTTAATCTTTTGCCTTTTTCTGTTTATCAACAGTTAGGTTTAGGTGAACTCAAGGAAACACCTGTTACACTTCAACTAGCTGATCGTTCTGTAAAAATTCCTCGAGGGATAGTTGAAGATGTTTTGGTTCAAATTGATAATTTTTACTTCCCTGTTGATTTTATTGTTTTGGACACACATCCTGTTTCAAATCCAAATGTTCAAATTCCTGTTATATTAGGCCGTCCATTTCTTGCAACTTCTAATGCTCTGATAAATTGCAGGAATGGTATGTTGAACATTTCTTTTGGAAATATGACTTTAGAATTAAATGTGTTCAACACTTGCAAGCAACCTGGTGATGATTCAGAAGTACATGAAGTGGATTTCATTGAAGAACTTGTTCATGAACATCTCACCACTACCACATTCCATGATCCTTTAGAAGCTTATTTAATTGAATGTGAGTTTGATAATGCTTCAGAAATTTCACACACTGATTCTTTGTTAAATTTTTTTCAGGATAAGCATCGTTGGAAACAAAAGTTTGAGGAACTTCCATCACTCACAAATGTCACTGTACCATCAACTATTGAACCGCCCAAGCTGGATTTAAAACCATTGCCATCCGAGCTAAAATATTCCTTTTTGGGAAAAATTCCTTCTCAATGGAGCCCCCAAGATAAAAGGAAGTTTCTGAATGAGGTAAAGAAGTTCTACTGGGATGACCCTTACTTGTTCAAATATTGTCCTGATCAAATTTTTTGAAGATGCATTCCCGACAATGAGGTAAGTAGTGTAATTAAGTTTTGTCATTCCGAGGCATGTGGTGGTCATTTTTCATCAAAGAAAACTGCTGCAAAAATTTTACAGTGTGGATTTTACTGGCCAACTTTATTCAAAGATGCATATGAGAATTCTAAAATTCATAAAGAAAGAACTAAAGCCTTTCATGACAAGTTAATTTCAAGAAAAACATTTGATGTTGGGCAAAAAGTTCTACTTTATAATTCTAGACTTCACATATTTCCTGGTAAGTTGAGATCAAGATGGACTGGCCCATTTGTGGTTAAGCATGTGTATCATTATGGAGCAGTTGACATTGAGAATCCTCAAAATGGTAACGTATTCAAGGTAAATGGACAAAGACTCAAACTCTTTTTGGAAAATCATGTTACTCAAGAAGAGGTTGTTTTTCTTTCTGATCCTTGTTTTGAAAATAACTAGATGTAAATATAATTTTTACTAATCTTCAAAAAAAAAAAAAAAATCATTTTTTTTCCCGGTTAAATGGCGGATAACGGTACTCCGTGATTATTTAAGTCGGTTCCATCAGCTACCCACAAAACTGATATTGTATATAAATTTCTCTTTCAATTTCTTTTTCAATTTTTTTCAAGATGGATGATATTCTCACAAGATTGCAGAAACGATTTCCTCCTTTTCCTCGAAATATTTTACTGAAGCTTTACCAAGTTCGATTTGAAAGATTAAGAATGCTTATGCACAAAGGGATTCCTGAAGACATACGTTGGATAATTGAAGCCAAGGTACGTGAAGATGAATATCTTCCTGTTTTGCATTTACCAGGTACAGGTAGAAGCACTTTTGCAAAGAAGCGACGAGCAAAGCGCATGAGTTCAAATTGCCACAAATGTGCACGATGGACGTGTAACGGTAAATGTCGTTCTATTGGGATTCCGTCCTCTAATCGAGATGATAAAATTGAATTCATTAAGGATGGACTGAGTAAGGAGAATTTGGGTAATATCCAACTTTCTCTTGAGACGCATCCTAGTGGAGACGTACAAAGAGAAATTCTTGATTTATGGCCGCAATTCCAAAGGGAATGGCAACATCTTGGGAATCTGATGTTAAAAGACCCTGTTTGCCAGCTTGTAAGAAAACTGGATGGGAAGCATATCCTCGACTCATAGAAGGCGTTTAAGCCGTTTCTGGACGTAAAACCAGAGGAAGATGTGAGCCACAATCACAACTACAATAATTGACTTCTCAACTTTTGGTTTGATTTGCAATAACTTCATTTCGGTTTAATTTACGTATTGTTCAATTTGTGTAATTATTCTCGTTTTTTTTTTTTTTTTTTTTTTTGCATTGGTCTTTTACGGTTGATTTTTCTTCTCTTTTTGATTTTCTTCCTGAAATCACGCAAAAATCTTTTGTTAGGTTAACATTTTCTTCTGACAGGTCAAATACACTTTCGGCGACATTATTACTCTTGTCTGATTCACTACTCAGTCCTCTATATATTACACCATGTACTCATTCTCTTTCAGGCACTCGAAAAAGAAAAAAAATGGAAAGCACTTCGTCCCAGCGCATTAAAAAAATTTGTGTCTTTGGAGGTGCTTATCCAGGGAAAAATAACATATTCGCTGATGAAGCCATAAGAGTTGGAGTAATACTTGCCCAACAAAAGATCCAGTTGATTTATGGAGGCAGTAGTACGGGTTTAATGGGAGCAGTCGCTACATCAGCACACGCCGGAGGAAGTCCAGTTCTAGGAATCGTGCCAAAACTATTCACAGGTTTTTGTGGACCTACCGTGGGTAAGGAAATACAAGTCTGGAGTATCCCTGAACGGATAACAATCATGTACCATTCTGCCGATGCATTCATTGCTTTACCAGGAGGTCTGGGTACATTGGAAGAAATAGCTTGCGTGGCTTCTTGGTCATCTTTGGTCACAAATAAGAAACCCATTGGTTTGCTTAATATTAATGGTTATTTTAGTAATTTGCTTTCATATTTAGATAATGCTGTGGATAATGGATTCATGTTTTCAGAGGCAAGGAGAACCATAATTTCTGCTACAACCATTGAAGATTTACTCAAAAAGCTACAAGCTTATGAGTGTTTATCTGCTACGGTTGTTTCGCAAACGCTCGAAAAAAGAAAAAGAGATATGGACGAGCAAGGAGTGGATTGCACTTTGTCTTTGTGACATTATCTAACATTTTGCTTGTTGTGTCTCAGTTATAATAAGTGGTTAGCAACCTCTGCAGGTAATATCTCCTAAATTCTACCTTTAAAATTTGACATTGGGGACAATGTCATATTTTAGTAGGGGGTAAGGGACATATTTTGCTAAAAAAAAAAATTGTTGTGTTTTAAGACATTTAGAAGTATTCATTCTGAACAAGGTCTGAGTAAGGGAGACTTGAGACATACCTTGTCAGTTTGATTTAATCTTCCTCTTCTTCAAAAAAAAAAAAAAAAAAAAGCATGTTTAGACTTAGTGTGTTTTTTTAGTTACTTTCAATACTATAATGAGATATGAATTGCATAAGTCTAAAACAGATTTATTAGTGAGAAGATTTTCATGAGAATTGAGCTTGATATCAACCTTTTTATGAGCCAATGTTAATATGATATGTTGATTGAGAAAGAAGCATGTTTAGACTTAATCTGACTTGTATAATCATCCTTGTGAGTTTTTGAGCCTATAATGATTGATGCATTATACAAATCAATCTAATTTCTTTCTTGAGTGCTCTTATGATTACATGATTCTCTAGAACTTGCTTTAAACCGTTTGATACTATATTGATACATGTGACAACATGAATATGATAGAGGCATTAGGATTATAACCAGAGCCAAACAGCCATCCCTTATTAATGTTCTAAGAGAACATCCCCACTAGTGAGCCAATTTGAGCCTACATTAAATATGCTGTTTTATTGGTAACCACAACTTACACCTAGCCTAAATATACTTATATCCTTACCCTTGTTCTAAAGATGGATTTTTATATTTTGAGACATATTAAAAAAATAAAAAAGGGATATTTTTAGTTGAAAATTTGGGTTAGAAACAAAAGATAAGTGTGGGGGAAGAAAAGAAAAGAAAAAGTCAAGAGAAAAAGAAAGGGATCATTGTCAAATACATTCCCATATTAAAAAAAAAAAAAAAGAATCTTCTCTTGAACTTCTAGAAAAAGATGTTACAAAGTTGGTTAGAATGATGCAAAGGCTCAACATGAATATTTAGCCTATGTTATTATGTGCTTTATAGAGTTTTGAGAAGTTTTATTTGTATGATCTTATTATGTCTCTAAAATCTATGAACTCTTTGGAACCTTTGTGATATCTTTATCCTTTTGTTCTTTAACCACATTATAACCCTTTGGCCCCATTACAACCTTGAATAAAGACCTCTTGATTTATGAAGTTGTATGATCTAAATAGTGGAGAATAGGTGGACAAGCAAGCATATGGTAGAAGTGTTTTCATGAGATTGATTGAGTGTAAACACTTTACCACTACTTTAAAGAGTGAAAATCAAGAGAGTATCCCATGTGAGAAGTTGAGATTAAGTTTGAATATGCACTATTTTGATTGAAATATGTTATGTTAATATTGGCTTAACTCATTTATTTACATTCAAGCAAGATTTTTCGTGAATTTCTTTAAGCTATTGATTAGTTTTTAAGACTTGTCCAATGATTATCTCTAATTTATATTGGAAGGATTAGTTATAATTATTATTTTTAGTTTTTCTTATGTCTTCAATGTTTGTGGGTATCGTCCTAGTAAACCCTCACGAGACTAAACTCGTCCACTAGGGACACCTAGGGGTTTAAAGGCTTGTGTCACATGCTAAGTGCCACCGTGATTTCCTACGAAAATGGATTAGATTAGATTTTCTTATTTTATTTTTATTGAGTCGTTGCTAGGGACTAGCAACAATCTAAGTGTGGGGGTGTGATAACTCGTATAATTATATAGTTTTTAGTTATGTTTTATTATTGTTTTGTGTCAAATACGAGTTATTATTGTTTAGTCTAATTGTGTTTATGATATTTTATATTTTTATGTAATTTGGTGTTTTTCACAAGTTTCTTTGAGTGATTTCAGATTACTAGAATTAAGGGCAAATCCAGTTCAGTTCCAGTTCCGACACCGTTTACCATATCAGCTATATCTCGAGTTTCACTGAAGCAATAAGGCTGAAATTTGTAGCCGTGCAAAGCTAAGAGGCATATCTATCTTTTTCATGTTTTACACTTCTTGAAACGGAGTCGTTTTCCCTAGCGAAATCGACCATCAAGTTGGCTGATGTGCAATGACGTCTGTGCTGACCTGTTTTCGTATTTTGCCCATATCTTCCGATCCACATGAGCAAATGATCTGATTCCAACGGCTATGGATCAGTAACTGATAGGGGCATATTTTTTAAGAAGACCATTTGATCAGATCGAGCCTCCAACATTGACAAAATCGACCATCAAGCTGGCTGATCAGAATTGTCATACAATATGACGAAAATTGTTAGAAAAATGCACCCACCTATTATACCTACCTTTGAAATTTATAAAGCTTGTCTCTTGTCATTTAGCTCTCCAAAATGTGTATAAATAGAGGGCCTTGGATGAGTATTAGGATATTGATACATTGGTAGGATATTAGCCATTGTAATAAAATTCTCTAAGTTTTCTTCTTCTTTCCTTTCTCTAGTTTTCTTTTTCTTTATTTACTTATGCTTCTTACATTTCTTTTCATTTTATTCATATCTAGTATGTGTTGCTAATCATATTGTTGAGGTGATGAGGTGAAGCTCTTGGTAAATGCTAAGGTTAGTCTCTTAAACATGAGCTAAAATGAATTATCATTTATAAACACTAGTATAGATAATATTTTCTTTTGGTTTAAAATCATACTTGCAAAGTAGGGATCTTGATTCATTATTGACAATGAAAATGACACAATAAATGCTTGGTTTCATAACCTTAATTTGTTGTAGACATATACCTTGGCATAAGGAATGCTTGGACTCTTTTTGTGAGTTTTGAGGACATCAAATGAACATAATATCATATGCTATGGACGTTGGACAATTTGGACTGAATTGCTAAACCTTCCGATTGGAATCTCCCTTATGTGTGAATTTCAATTGTGTAATAAAACAAGATTAATCTTAGCATAACACCAAGAGTGGATTCTCTAACCTCAACATCTTTTCTTATTGTTTTTATATCTTGTTTAATTTCTTTGTTATTGATTCCCTAATATCTTGTTTATTTTCTTTTTCATATATATTTATAAACTTATACTTACTAGTACGCTTCCCTGTGGTTCGACCTCGGACACCCGAGAATTTATTACTTGAACATAACCTGCACTTGGGTTTACAACTCTTAATTGAGTCTCCATCAACCACCAAAGACTTGTTTACTTTTAAAATTGAAAAATTCTGGATATCTCTATCAGAGGCTTCGGTTATCACCACCAAAGACTTGTTCATTGTTTAAAATTGTAAAAACTTTGGAAACTTGTGCCTAGAGGTCTTAAGAATGGTGCCCGGAGGTCTTAAAAATGGTGCCCGAAGGCCTTACCCGTGATTTGAAAAATTATGCCTAGAGGTCTTAAAAATGGTACCCGGAGGCCTTACCCATGATGAAAATACCTTGACGGGTCTCAAGGCTCTACTCATTTGATAAACAAAATGAATTCAATTTAAAACAAAAGAAAATACCTCGATGGTGGTCTCAAAGCTCGACTCATTTGATAAAACAGAACGAATTCGATTTAAAATAAAAGGAAATACCTCGACGGTGGTCTCAAGGCTCGACTCATTTGATAAAACAGAATGAATTCGATTTAAAACAAAAGAAAATACCTCGACGGTGGTCTCAAGGCTCGACTCATTTGATAAAACAGAATGAATTCGATTTTTAAAACAAAAGGAAATACATCGACGGTGGTCTCAAGGCTCGACTCATTT